>NW_019167826.1:6729267-8040866 GCF_002303985.1 Durio zibethinus
ATTAAACGCCATAAACAGCTTGAGTAAGGATGAGGAGGTACTTTCATACATAGGACCAATTCGAAATGATGCTAGGAGGTGGATAGGACAATTTGATGAATGCCTAATACATCATACTTTCAGAGAAGGAAATGAAGTAGCACATGGGTTAGCAAGAAAGGGTTTATCATTAACAGAATAACTTTATTGGGTAGAGGAAGTCACCGGAGTTTATAAATTCAATTGTGTTAGTAGATATTTCTAATATTGCAATATGAACAAAATCATTTATTCAACAGGGAAAAAAAAAAAACATTGGAATGCAGTGCTAGAATATTTAGTTTAGCTATGGATGCATGAATTCGTTCAGTATAATTCAGATCTCCACTCTTTGTCAAATAATAATAATAATAATAATAATAAATATTGGAATACACTTTCTTAAATTGGTTCGACTTTAGATTTGTGAAAATGATCCATTTGATGATTCTGCACTGTGTTTGCTTCACGGTTAAATTGAAGGTATAGTGGCATTGCTTTATATAGTCTATATTTTTTGCCATTTAATAGTAATGTTCATGAACAAGTCTATATATGTTTTTAACCATTATACTATCATGCTTCATCGTTATAATATCGTCAAATATTTTCGTATATTCATATATATATATATATATATATGCACCAAAATAAATAGTTACTTAATATCGAGATGAATAATCTTACTAAGCTACCCAACCACGTCATTGGTTTCAAGGCACCATGATATGTTCCTCTTCACCCAAAAGAACAACTGCGTGGAGGTTGAGCTGAGGATTTGGGCCGTGTACTCCTAAATCTACTTGATATGTTTAGGGCATTCCAGATAAGAGCCAGTATCTCGCATATAAGATAGCCCAGCTGCCAACATCTTAGCCTCTACCAAGCTGAGTGCATAATATCCCTCTTCCAAATTGCAAACAATCCACATTTGTTACATTATTGACCACACTTTAGCATTTGATTTAATATTTTCTATACAAAAAATGCAGTAGTTTGAAAAAAAAAAGGATATTGTAAATACTTAAATTTAAATTTCAGACTTATTAAATGCTACTTCTTAAAAGTAATTGCATAAATCAATTTGTTTTAATACTATGTTCAAAGAGTTTGGTTGATCTCCTTAAAAAAAAAAAAAAACGAAAATAGAAAAGACCATTTCAAACATGCTATTTTAAGAGGCATTTAGTTCAAGAAAAGTAAAATTTTTTCCAGGAATCTTATTTCTAGTAATGTGATTCTTATATTTGATTTTCATAATGTGATTTCCTGAGATTTTATAAAATTTCTAACAATGTGAAGAAGAGAGAAAATAATCCTAAATCATAAAAGGTTAAATATAAAAATAACCTCTAAACTATACACTTTTTATTAGGTCGGTACTTAAAGAAATAAAATTATCAGTTTGATATTTCAATTTTTATTCCGTTATTACATTAGTATCTCAGACTAATGCCATTAGTTTGAAATGCTAACGTGGCATACACATCCAATAAGATGTTGACATGTATCAAAAAGTCCAATTGGCGCTACATCATTAATACGACATCAGTATTAAAAGAAATTTTCAAAAAAATCATAAAAATTCTAAAAATTTTTAAAAAAAAATTTAAAACAATTCTGAAATGATTCTAAAATGTTTCAACAAATTCAAAAAAATTCCAAAACATTTAAAAATATTAAAAATTTATAAAAATAAAAAAATGAAATATTTTTAAAATTATAAAAATTATGATAATTTTAATAATTTAAAAAATATGGAAAATTTAATAAAAATCCAAAAATTTTTAAAAAATGAAAATGAAAATGAAAATTAAATTTTTTAAATTTTGAAAAAATCACAAAAACTTAAAAAACTAAAAATTTTAAAATTTTTAAAAATTTTTAAATTTTTAAAAAATTCTAAAAAATTTTTGAAATTTTTGAAAAATTAAATAATTTCAAAATTTTGAAACATTCTTAAATTTTAACACAATTTTGAAAAATTAAAGATAAAAAACATAATAATTTAATAATGCAAAAAATGAAAAATTTTATAGAGAGTTAAAATTTTTAAAAATATTTAGATTTTTTTATTTTAAATATTTTAAGGCTTTTGTTAATTTTTTAATTTTAAGAAAATATTATTTTTATTAAAATCTTCATTTTTTTTTTGAATTTTTCAAAATAGTTTTGAAAATTTTTGAAGTCACCTAAAATATTTAGATTTTTTGGAATTTTATAATTTTTTTTTAGTTTTAAAAATTTTTTGTTATTTTTTAAATTTTTTAAAATTTCTTTTAATGGTAATGTGGCATTGATGATGTAATGTTGATTGTACTTTTTGATACGTGTCAGCATCTTATTGAATATTCATGTCACGTTAGTAAGTTAACTGATAGCATTAGTCTCCAATACCAATATGAACGATAGAATGAAAGTTAAAATACCAAATTAATAATTTTATTTCTTTAAATACCAAACTAACAGAAAGTGTATAGTTCAAAGGTTATTTTTATATTTAATCCAATCACCCTCATCTCCTTTAAGCTTTTTAATATTCCTGACAAAATGTAAAATTTATCTCACTTTTGTCATGGATAAATGATTTTTACGATCTATTTTATCCTTCAATATAAAAAAATTTACACGATAAACCGAGACCCAAATTAACACGCATGGAACATTCCAAGTCTTATCTTTTGGCACCTGACAATGACCATGGTTAAATTTTATTTTTTATGTGATAAAATTAATTCAGTTTTTATTTGTATTGAGTTTTTATTTTTTAAGATTAAATTTGTAAGTAGTTTGTACAAATTATTTAAATTTATTTAATAAAAATACAACAATTGTTAAAAGGATGTCTACTTTTTTAATAAAATTCAATTATTTGAGATTAAAAATACAATATATTAAATTATTTGCAATTAAAATTATTTTAAATATTACTTGTATTGAGATTTGAAAGATAAACTATATTTTCACAAATTTAGAATTTTAACAAAGATAGCATTTTTAAAGTAAGAAAAGTAGTGGATGTAAAATTTTATTTTTGAAAATTTAAAATTTTAGTAAAAATCATATTTTTAAGATAAGAACCATAGTAGATGTTGAAATTTTATTTTCAAAATTTTGAAATGTTAATAAAAATGTATTTCTAAGATAAGAAATATTGTGGATGTTGAAGTTTTGTTTTTGAAATTTTAAAAATTTAACAAATATTGTGTTTTTAAGATAAGAATGATAGTAGATGTTGAAACTTTTCAAAAACTTAAAATTTTAACAAAAATCACGTTTTTAAAATAAGAAATATCGTGGATGCTGCTACTCATAACAAAATTAAAATAAAATGTAAAATGTTTTACTTAATATTATTACATATAAAATTTAAATATTTTTACTTAAAATTAATACTCATAACAAAATTAAAATCCATGTATTTTCTTTGTATAAAAATAATTAATATAAGGATAGTAGTTAGGATTGTAATATTTTTGTTGAAAATATTAAAATGATTTTTTAAATTATTTAATTTCAATGAAAATAATGTGTTATTCAAGTATAATATTTTATGAATGTTACATATTATTCACGTGTCATCAAATATAATATAATAAAAAAATCTATTAGTTAATCTTACATTTTTTTAAAACAAATACAAAAATCTTATATTCTTTATGTCAACAAAATTCAGGAATTATAAATTCTCTTTTAATATTATTTTACTTTGGAATCCCTTTTCCTTTTTAGAATCTAAGAATTAGCATAACAAACGCCTCCTTAACAATTTTTAATGACTACAATTGGTTAAAATATAAAAAAGTCTTTGAATTATTTCATTTTCTTAAATAAGTCTTTAAATATTTATTGTATCTAAACAAATTCTTATTTTTTTGATTTGTATCAAAATAAGTATTTATTTCAAATACAAAATTTATTTATATTAAGAATTTATTTAAGTGTAAATTAAAAGTTAAAAACTTATTTAGATATAAATTAAAAATTAAAAATTTATTTGAATAAAAATTAAATATCAAAATTTTATTTATATAAATAAAAAAATATAAATTAATTATCTAAGTAAAATAATAAAAGTCATGAGTTTTTTTTTTTTTTTTTAAGCGGTACAATTAGTTTTAGATCTTTCTTCCAAATGAAAAGTTCGAGTGAGAAATGATATGACTATTTTACAATTAATTAATTACCAAGCTCGCAAGAGAATTTTTTTTTCCCCAAAATCGGCATGGTTAATCCAATATTCTTACCAAAAGGCACCTCAAATCATTACAAGGCACAGAATTAAGCAAAACTAGATTAATTATGAAATCGGACTTGATTCAATTAATTTATATTATTATTTTAAAAAGATAAATTTAATATATCTAAAATTTGAATTTTAATAATTGTAATTACTTTTTTATTATTAAATTGTAACTTTTCTTTTTTAAATACTGTCCCATTATAACATTTTCTTGATTTTCTCTTGTTAAATAAGCTATCCAAAAGTTTTCAGGATCACAAGAATCTTTCAAATGCAAACACATTCCATTTATTATTTTCATGAAGAGGCTTTCGAAAACGAATCAGATTCTCATATTGTTCATGATCATTATTTCTTTATCACTTCAATAATGTTGGGTAACCAAAAGGATTGCTCCATTTGTCATTTTGTTAATCCTCAGGTCCCCCTGCTAGACCATGACAACTACATGGTCGTGAACCGTTCAACAAATTTCAAGGAGACCAAGGTCTTTTTCCCCAAATTTTTTTTCTCAACGTGAAACGAACTCTTTTAGAGCACAAAAGTATTGTACTTGTTACATCAAGGAGATTACAGGCTCTAACAAATTCATATATTTCTTGGCACCATCGAATTTTGGTTGCAATCTATTACAAGGAATTTGTCAACTTTGACAGTCCAATGGCCACAACCAGTTGAGGAAATACATCTTTTGTTTTTATGCAATCCCTTCGTTGATCTACTTTTGCTTTTTCATTAGAGAGAGTGTAAAACAAAAGGAAGGGAAGATGTAAGAAAGTGAAATTTTAAACATAGACTTTTAACATTTTGGGGGCAGTCCAGTGCTTGCCCAAATCCCTAAATTTCTGATAAATTAAACTTGTTCACCTTGAGGAACTTTGCCATTTGCTAGTTTCATTTGGTGGGGTTTCTCTGGTCCAATCTCGATCGTTCCATTAGCAGTCGGTTTCTTTGTTACTTCAGATTCCTTGTTGTTGCGGTAGATGAAATAAAGCATGAGCTGCGTGGCCCCCAGGCCACACCCAAAACCATTGGGGATCTGAAAAAAAATTTTAAAAAAAAAGGACATATGGCAGCTCATTTATATTATACAGTGACATTGAATGATCGTTTTGGCTTATACACAAAAATACAGCACCGCCCTGCCCATTTTAAGCCATGCATGTTAAAATTATCCGAGTCCTCAAAATTTTTGTCCTGTTGAAGGTATATGTAAATTGTCTTGTTGATAAAAATTGACAGAACGTAATAGCTTTCCAATTTCATTTTATTCTCCAAAGGGAGATTTTTTTAAATGTGGTAAAAAACAAAATCAAAACGTAAGAGAAAAAACTTACAGCGACAAAAGCATCACGGCCGAGAAGGCCATAGACAAACCATGAAGTACCACAGAGGAATACAAATAATGACAAGAAAAACGGCATGAACTCCACACTCTTAGTCTTGACCACCAGCCTCTATATTACATTAAAAAATAACATAATTAGAACAATAAAAAAAAGTTTTTTTTTTTTCATAAAAAAATTGATTATAATTTGAGCAGTTGAGCTTACCATGATTGAAAGAGGTGAGGCATACATGATAACAGAGAAAATGGTAGCAGCAAGGCCGCAAAAGAGCTTTCTGCCACTACCATGCAGGGCAAAGAGGGAGATGAGGGCCACAGCTGAGAAAACAGTGAGTACAAAGGTGAAGAGCCCAAGAATTTTAGCCTTCTCCTTCTTTGGTGCAAATATGATGAAGATCAACACATAAATGGACTCAATTGCTGCTCCTGTCCCATTGATTGTTGAAACCAGAAGGTTGTTTTTAGATACAAAAGGAAGGCCATACCTAAGGAATTTGTCAAGACAAAATTAGATATCAAATCAAAGCTTTGCTATAAAAGAAATGATAAGGCTACTGTTAACTTTTCTAGATTATTAGACAAAGTTCAAGAAGGTTTGGTTGTCCACAATTTTGTTGTTTAAACATTGTTTTTGTCTCCTTGAAAAGTAAAAATGGGAAAGAAATAAATAAACGAGAAAACCCAAAGACTGCTGCAGAACAAATTCTGAAAGTTTGAATCAGGGGCAGTGCATGAATAAACAAAATAAAATTTGAAATATTATTGTATCTTCTGGACCATCCATTGAGCGCAAAATCAAGCCGTGAATTTAAAGACAACTTTACAGAAATACCCTCATAAAAAAATCAAATGACTACGGCGTAAGGGATTCAAACATGGAAACTAAAAGAGTAAAAAGGTAATTAGGTAGTTGAATTGGAAAAGAGATAAAAAGGCTCACCAAGCTGAGAGGAGACAGTTGAGCAAGGTCATTACGTAGGGTATTCCAGAGAATTGCTCTGTGGACTTGCTTCTTATGATCCTCTTAAATGTAATCCTTCAAAAATTAAACATGGTTTAACAAAACAGAATTAATGACAATTAATCTTTGAATGGCAATTGAAAATTTTCATTTATAGTTTTTTCTTTTTCTACTTATACCCTTTTGGAGAAAAGATCAGGAAGTGGTGAAACTTGTACATCATTCCCAAAATGTATAGAGAAGAATAGAAATTTGAAGTTAACATGTGTTACTCATAACCATTTTGAAGAAAAGAGCTGAAGAAAGGAGGAAAAATGAATTTTTTTTCAACGCCAAAATGAAAGTTCATAGAACTACATTAAGGAAAACAAAAGCTTTCCCCTTTCTTTGAAAAAAAGAAGATATTAGCTGATTCAACTCAATTTCTAAAAACCAAACACTGGCAAATTTTAGGCTTTGCTGCATGTGTTTATTACACATAGACAGAGAGAAAGAAACAAATAAACAAAGAAAAACTCGTTCTTCTTCCATTGATGAAGAACCTGTTTGAAGTTTTTACACTAAAACATGTAAGAATAAAAAACCATAGAAAAGATTAATCTTTGTTTGCTTTTTTCAGATAAAAAGAGAGAGGAAAAGGAGAGAGAGCAGTGTCTTTGTTATACATACGTTGGAGACAAGAAGAGGAACAAAGCAGTGGCATTTCCTGTAAACAAAGAAAACACAGAAAAACATGAAACAAAGGCAATAATATCAAAAAGAAAGTTTGATGGAAAGAATTTTAAAAACCCACCAAAAATTCCAAACAAGAAATGCAGAACATCCATTGTCTTTGAAACTTTATCCAACCTTTGAAAAGAAAGAAGAGAACCCAAAAACCAAAAAAGCTCGGGGAAAAGGGAAAAGAAACCAGCTACTAAGTGTATTTACAAATGGCAAGGAGATGCGCGGAGCAAACAGGAAGCAAGGCGGTTTATATAGAAAAAGAAAATAATGGGAGGGATAAAAAAGAAAGAGAAAACTGTTGAAAACAAACTGAAAAACAGTAAATTATCTGTTTTGTTCTTATCCACAGGACCTTAATAAGGAGAAGCGTCCACTTCTTGCTTCTCATACTCGTGAAACTGTGGTAAAACTGACATGACTCTGGGATATAACATTGGGAGCTGTTGACAGTGATATTGGACGGATTCTAAGGCGTAAATGTTAAAATTAACCTCAATGCCTTTTTCTTTTTCTTTTTTTTTTTTGGATTTTGGTGTTTGTTAATACCAAAATATTGGGATTGTTTTGTTTTAACATTTCTTCAAATCTTTTGGGGTTGGTTAAAATTCCTTTCATAGAAATCACACATTTGAAACATCCAGGTTTGCAGGTAAGAGTAAGGTGAAGCATTCAATTTAAATATTCATTGTTGAGGGAAAAACCCAAAGATTAGCTTAAGTTGAAGAATTTCCTTTCCATGTCAACTCGGGTTTAATCCCTGTAAAGGGTATTTTAAAAGTAAAATCCTTAATGCACTAAACTATATGAGAGATTGCATTCCCAAAATCGTTTGAAGAAGAAATTAAATTCGAAATATATAGCCTTTGATCGGAAAAAAAATTCCATGCTGTTAATAGCTTACGATTAATGGATTGTGGCTTATATATATGTAATGGGAGAAAATAATTCAGGGGACGATGCTAAATTACAAAAATGATGTAATTATTTTGTTTTTGTGATTTTATGACATGTGATAAAATTTCCAAGTTTAGGGTAAGAATAAATGTCTTATATATTTCCGATTTATGCAATCAAACTTCCAAAAATTGGGATTTGGAAAAACAAACAAATTATGCAAAAGGAAAAGACAAATAAATGAGAGGAAAAGGAGGAAAAAGGGACCGGTTGGACTGGAAAGAAGTTACGTGAAGAACAACCATATCTCACAGGAAGACTAGAGTCCTTAAAACTGTTGTTTTAGGGAATCAACTAATCTCCTTAAAATCAAATATTTCAATAATAAGAATAATCATATAAAGAATGTCCTAAATTTCTAAAACAGATTGAAACTACTGTAGATATTCATGAGTAGTCGAAGCCTTCTGTGGTTAAAGAAAAGTTGCTCTATTCTAATCGAAGTTGTAAAGCAAAATCATGTAAGAATTAAACACGAAGTTTAATTCAATTGATTTAAGAAATTACTTTTAAATAGTATTTGTTATTATTTTCAAAATCATTATAATAATTTAATCATCAATGATCTTATTATTAAGATAATCTTATTATTGGTGATCTGAAATCACTTTATTTCATTAAAAATCATTAATTTATTATAATTAAAAATCATTGTATTTGGTATTACTAAAAATCAAACATTATTTTTTTTGAAAGTATCAAAATATCCATGCACATTATAATAATTACACAATCTAATGATTTAAATATTATTTAAATATAATAATTTATATATAAAATATTAATAATATTTTATTTACTTTGTAATAAATATAATTAAATTATTAAAAAAATATATTTATTGATAATAAACTGATTTTTATAACATAAATTATGTAAAAAATATTTGAATTGAAAAATAAAATTAATATATTAAAATCAAAAGATTATATTATAAATAAATTTTTAAAAATTAAAAAATTTTATGCAAAATATTTTTGAACTTATTATAATAAATATTACTTTGAAAATATAAAAATTATAATATAAAATAATAATAATTAATTTTAAGAAGAAAAAATTTTTTAATTCATATATTAAATTGATAGTATTAACTATTATTAATTTTACGTATTATTTTATCACGGTGATAAAAGTTTTTTATCCTTTAGATAAAAATTAAATTACCATCTAAGATAGTGATCTAATTATTTTAAGTGATTCAAGAGCATTGTCACATAAGATCACTAAATTGTTACCCAATATAGTAATCTAATCACCATATGTAAATTACCATGATTATTTAAATAATTACTCCATATCCAATACTACATTAAAAAATGATATCCAACTAATTAAATATTCAAATTTTAACATCTTTAATCTATTTTTTTATTTCCACTCCGCAAGCTACTTAATTTTATAAGAAAATCAAGTAAGAATTCTGCCTTGGCAATTAACACGTTTCAACTTTCAAGTTAGATTGAAGAATCACATATTTTTTGGGTAAAATATGATGCAAAACAAATAGTGATGCAAGGAATTGTCCACTCTGGAGATTGACGACCTGTTTTTACAATTTTCTCCCTTGAGAAAAAGTGCTTCGATAGGAAAAATGTAGATCATTGCTTATAAATTACAATCCAATCTTTGATTACCAGCGATGCGGATCCTTTCCATTCAACACCTTCAATCATCCATTCTAATTGTGAATTACAATGGAAATCTCATTTGATTGATGATGGTGATGTAGCTGAGAGTATAGCCAAAGTGATGCGGTGAACTGTTAAGAAAAATTGGATATTTCACTAAATAAAAAGGAAAGAAGAAATAATGAGATCAGAAGGGGGGACCAAGTGATTGACAGAGAAAAGGGAAAAGAGGATGGGGGGGGGGGGGGGTTGAGGTGAAGGACAAAGTGTCGCAACATGAACACCCATGCCGTGGCTCGGCTGCAAGAAATAGTCAGCGTGGTACTGTTATGCATGACACCTACTTTGGACCCATTTTTGCATGATTCACTGCTCTAAACATAACTGCAATACCAACCTCAAATTATGTACTTATCTGCTGGAATTGTAGTTTTCTACTCTGCAGCAGCATTTTGGAGCAAATAACAATGTGAATCAAATGGGGTTCCAATGGATAATATTCTCATCAAAGATTGAATCTAATGATAAAGAAGAGGTTTTAGGTACAAGCTTCACCACTTGGTGGATATGATGCAACTTTATATCACTTTATATAAGATTTTATCAAATTATATATAGTTAGTTGGTTTAAATTTATTTGGCTTATTTCATATTGATTTCTTAATTATATTGAAGTAATAATTATGTTAATATTAATATTTGTTAAAGTTATTTGATTATCATTATGAGTTTTAATTGCATATAAAAATTCATAAAAATGTGTTAATTACACATTTAATCTTGAACTATAACCAGATTTTCAATTTAGTACCAATTAAAAAAATTTACAATTAGGTACCCAAATTAATTTGCTTCTGTCAATTAGTTTGCACATGACGTTAACATCGTTTGCCAAATGAGTGATATGTCCAAAACATTCAACAAAATTGCTACAGTAGCATGCTGGCATGATATTTTTTATAATTGTTTTTGGACACATCATTCATTTGACTAGTAAATATAATTTTGTGTGTGCAAAATAAATATATGAATTAAAAAAAATAATACATGAATATAAAGTTAGAATATTTTTAAACTAAAGTTTGAGTATCTAATTGCGAATCTTATAATGTAAATATAAAATAAAAATTATGACTATAATTTTATCAAGTGTGCAATTAATCAAAAAGAAAAATAAACTTTGCTTGGTAATTAGAGATGAAAAAACTTGTTTGAAGATATTTGTCCGATGGGGCAAGAAAATTAATAGAATGAAAACATCTAAGACAAATTAAATTAGACGTTTTATTTTGAGATGATTTCTAGTGCAAAGAGCTTGTGAGTGAAAGCTATGTTATGGACTTTTGATAGATCAATTTAAGGTAAGAATTTGGATGTGTAAAAGATAGAACCAATGTATATTACTTATTTAAAGGATCTTATAACATCAAAGAATCATGCATGGCTGGTTTTCATAAAGATTATAACTCTATACACCATTAGTAAATCATTCAATTAGTTATTTCTTAAAAATTAACATTTATTAATAAAGATTTTGAAAACTTTTAATAAGATGATAAGATGTAGTTAATTACTTTTTTTTTTCTGCAGTAAGTAATTAATTACTTTTAGACAAAAATTAAGAGCCCCTGCTCTCTTCCATGGGCAGTCTTTTGGTTCTAAATGCCTACCTTTAGGCAGATCATAACCAAAAAATATACAGCAAATTAGAGCAAAAGTCGACATTATATATATATATATATGTAACTTGGACTGTAAGAATTGATATAAGACTGCTAACGGATAAGGAATTGAGGTCTAATGGGTCAAACTGGACAAAATTACTTGGTACTTGGTAAGGGCTAAACCAGATGGTAGAGTTATACCATTTTCTGTACCAATTAGGGTAGGGGCTTCTTTATACACCACCTAAATTTCTTTATACATCCTATCAATTTTCTTTTAAAATACTCACATAACAAATATTAAATTTATCTTTTAATAAATTATAATTTTACCCTCTTCTTCTTCTTTCTCTTTTTTTCCTTTTTCATTCTCTTTCATTCTTCATTCTCATATACCGAGCCGGTTTTTTTTATGTTTTCGAAAATCTATTTTTGAAATTTATGATGCATTTGCGAAAATAAAGTTTTTCAAAATGAATTTTTGAAAACCTTAAAAGCTTTTTGAAAATGAGGTTTCTCAAAAATAAATTTTCAAGAGTCTTAACAGCTTTTCGAAAATATAAATAAATTTTCAAAAGCCTTCTCAAAAATGCATTTCTAAGACCCTTAAAAGTTATTCGAAAATTCATTTTTCAAAAAGCTCAAATTCTACAAAATTTATTTAGTAAATTTTAATCTATTTTCACATGTATTTAAAACAAATCAAATGAAATAAATCTTGAAATCTAACTTTAAATGGAAGACTCAAAAAAATGTAATTTTGGGGTTAATTTGATAGAATTATAGTTAATTTGGTTTTGAGATTGAAGAGAGAAGAAGAGAGGAGGAAGAAAAAAATGGTGAGGGTATGAAGGGCAAATCAATTTTTAAGGGATAGGATGAATTTAGTAGAAATAAAAAATTTAAGTTTGAATTTGAGGTATGTTTAGTAGTGGGGTATATAGAGTAAAGATGGGAGTGTAAATAGAATTTCCCGTTAACGTGTGACAGAGAGGACCTAGAATCTTTACCTTTTTGACCCTTTCAAAGAATCTATTTCAGCCATTAAACCTAGTTCAACAATCTCTCTTATCATATCACGATATGATCAATTTCTAGTCTAACAATAAATTTTTGTTTCCATTTATGTTCATTAGGATTGATCCCAAAGGCTATGTCTACTCAGAATATATGCGCATAAATAGCATCCAATTCCTTTTCTATTCGCCAATACCAATAATTTAAGCCTAGCTAATTATTATCGTAAACAGTGTAATTTACTGTCATAATAATTCTCAGCTGGAAACTTTCTAAGTGAGTTTACATGGAGGAAATAATGCAGAGGGAAGGCCTACTGGGGAAGTTGGGGAGAGAGGACAACCCTCTTGCTAATGGTTTGAAAGGTTAATTTTTGATTGGCACATGCTAAAAATGAAGGAAATTGTTTCCAGCTGGTAGTCTACAACTAAAGGTTTGGTTTTATTTGCATAATTTTGCCTGTATATCAGTAGAAAGACATCTCAATTTCAGTAAAGAGGTACTTGGTTGGACCTAAAAGAGTCTTGGAAAATGTCCTCAAACTAGCAGTTATCACAGATACATGAGTAACACAACACTCCTCCATGGTACACAACCGCTAAAATCAACCAATTACAGCCTCCTGACATACCCTTGAGCGTTCCGACATGTGACTCCATGAAGCAGAACTGCAAATTTTTTGACTTGTCCTGTGAGTTTCAATTTACATTGCAAAATCCAGCTTGTTCTACTTGGTAGAACAACAGAAATACATATTTGCGTTAGAAATTTGTAAATTCCTCAAAAAAGAACTGTTACTGTAAATGAACCGAGCCAAGCTGAATATTATCTTTTTTTTTTTTTTTTGAGCTTATATATGTTGAATTGTTGACTGCCTTAAAGGGTCTTTTGAACCTGTCATGATGTTGATTATGAAGGATATTACCCCATTAACTCCGCCATCAGATCCTATTACACCAGGAAAAAACCTTTTCCTCATATTTTGTGCAGATTTTGAGCTCTTATAGAGTTTAGCTTCACTAGAAATAAAAATCAGCTTGAACTTGGATATATAGATACGACAATATTGAATCATTAACTGGTTAAGTTCAAACAAAATTTAAGGTATTTAGATTTTGAGCTCATTTTGAACATATACAGATGTTATGTTTATCAAATCTAAAATACAAACTTAAAATGGAATTCCTTCCCTGTCAAGTCAAAAGCTTACAAGTTATATGAAGCTGAGCATACATTATTGAATTTGTCTTGTGTAGGAAAAAGTCTTCCGGAAATGGCTTGAACTTAGCCAAGATCCATAGCAAGCTAAACCTAAGTGTTATATAAATATAAATATATATACATATATATATATATATAAGAGTGTAAATTTCAAAAGTGTTACTAGTAATCGACTTAAATACCCTTATAAATTTTTAAATTAATAAATCTATCTTTAAATATATAATTTTTATTAATTTATTTAAATTTAATTTAAATCAATTAGAATTAAAACTAGAGTTTATGAAAAATTAAACTACTTAAAATTTTAAAATTTTAATTTTAAAAGTGTTAAAAGTGATTGACTAAAATATCTTTAGTAAAATTTTTTATAAATTTTAATTTAAATGAATTTTTTTATTATCAGACTTTTTTTTTTATAATTAGACTAAAAATTTACTAAAAGAAATTTGACTAAATTCTTCATAAAATTTTAATTCCAAAAATATTAAAAGTGATTGATTAAAATACCATTAGTAATATTTTATAAATTTTAGTTTAAATGATTTTATTTTTATTATTAAACTCTTTTTTTTCAAGTGAAATGATTTTTCATATCACATGAAAATAAATATAGAACAATATAAAAGCCTAAAATGCATAAGAATAAAACAATTATATAGAGTTTGTTTCTTTAGTTGCTACAAAAACAATTATATATGCAATTTATGTTGATAAATAAATTCATTAAAATAATTATAATTAAGTCATTTAAACATATTTGTTTATTTTCTATTTTTTGCCTTTTAATTTTTTGTTTTACTATATTAGCTATATATGTATAATATTGATTTTATTATCTATATGCGTTATGAGTTAATCATTTAACCATTGATAACATAATTAAATCTTTTTACTCTCTTCAAATAATTTTTTAATATATCATTCTTAAACTTTAATATGACTTTTATAATTAATTTCTCTTTTATAATTTTTTTCATTAAAATTTTATAATTGTTATTCCCATGAACAAAAATTAATATCAAATTAAATGTAAATCAATTGTACCCCTTCACCAACAATTAGCACTATTTGATTCATTCCACCTGTAGAATAAGATAATTTATGAGATGTTGAATCTACCAGTAGCTTAAGATTAAGCTCCATCAAATTGCCATAAGAATTATTCACCTTATTGAAGCAATAATTTATTTAATTTTCTCTCAAAATTAATCTTAATATGTTTATATATGATTAATTTATATCTCAAGATTATTTAATCTTTCTCAATTATATTAAATTGCTCTTTTTTTATCATCCAGGTGATTAAACGACCTAACAAGAATTATTTTAAGTAAAATATTATCAAGTAAAGTAAAATTAATTATTTTTGGTGAATTCTTTTAAGGTGTGACTAAATTCATTGGAACTATCTTTTGAATGTGTTTATGCTATTGTTACATTCATTCATGAAAATTTATGTTGTTAATGCTAAAAATGAAATTATTATAAATTGTATAGGTATTACATAACAAATTTGTTATTTTTAGAATTGAAATTTTCTTAATAAAACATGAAAAGTAATAAAGGTTAGGATTTTATTTTATTTTTTAAATTATATATTTTAATACTTTTATATAATAAAATTTTATGTATAATAAAATTTTTTAAATAAAGGAAAAATTAAGCTTTCAATTAATAGAACATACACTTACATTCAATTGATGGAAGCATCAACGAAAAATTATTCTAAGCAAAAAAATGAAACAAAAACTTGACTGGTTATGCATAACTCCATCTTTTCCATATGAAAAAAAATGTTAGTGCTATATGATGTTCAACAAAAAATATACAAATGTATTGATTTCAAAATTTTTTAGGATTAATGTAAAACTTTTTTATATTCTTTCACTTTCTCTTTTATGTTAGTTTAAGAATATTCACAGTTGTATCAAAATTTTTAAGATTGCCATATTAGGTAATAGTTGTTCAAAAGAATTGAAATTTATCAAATTAATTATCACTATTACATTTAGTATAAAAATATTATTATAAATTATAATTTAACTAAAGTTAAAGGTGATTTAACGACATTTATTAGCAAAAGTTATTTGATAAATTTTTATTTAATTATGTATTTAGTGTTTCAATCATTTTAAATTTTAGCTTTTCATCATTTCAAATTAGATTTTAGACTTATGATCAGCAACCAATTAAGTTGAGTCATGATACATGTTTCGTTTTATTTAAAAAGTTGGATTTAAATTGTCTTAAATCCAAATAAAAAAGTATACTCAATTACTTATAATTAAAATTTTATTTTAAAAAAACTTTTAAAAATTAATTAACTAATTGAACCACAAAGACAATAAAAATAATACATTGAAGATGAAGGAAAAAAAAAACTTAAATAAGAAACTTTTAAATTGTTATGGAAAATGAATAAAACATATTAAATTTTGATTGGGTTATTATTTCAATTGGATTTTAGTTATGTTCAATCATGTCAGGTTTTAAATAACTACTAAGTTATTGACTTTTAAAATCAATTGAAATAGAGTTAAGTTAGTTAATTTTCATAATTATGTATATTATATTGTTTTTAATTAAATTAAAATTTAAAATGAGCAAAAATTTTATTTACACTCAATTTGAGTTTTGAATTATTTTTAGTTTAAGTTAATTAATCCTATTTTAGTTATACTTTTATGATACCAATAATAAATTTAAAAATAAAATAAGAATACAATGCAATGAAAATTTAAGTACAAAACATAATGGAGAGACTAATAATAATTCTAGAAAAAAATGCTTATATCAAGTCTTGTAGAGATTAAAGGATAAATTTTCTTTTGTGGATTTTGAAATTGTATTGCAAAAATGTTAATCTAGATCAACGAATTTATAATTGTTTATTTGTTGATCAAATTATTGTTATATGGGTTGAGGAAAATAATTCAAACGTTTCATTTGAAAAAGATATTATAATTTATACCCATTTAGGAAGATAATATAAAGTTAAACTTTATTTGAATGGTTATGACCCTATACAATATTCTTTTTTCTTTTCGAATGGAGAAGATGATTGGCATCAAAATATCAAAAAAGTCATTTATTACTTCCATTAGTAACAAACATTTCAAAATTTTTAATCTTTAATATGCAATTAAACTTCACTAACAAGTATAAAAACATATACACTAATAATTCAATCAAATCATTAATAAAGCTTATCTTAATATGTACTATTTATCATGAACTAACAAATTTGAAGAATATTTTAGAAATGTTAACTTAATATATATTGTATATTGTATATATTTATTTAATTTAGTTTTAATATTTGTATTAGTATAAAAAGTTATGATTTTAAGTTATTATTACATGTTAATATTGTTAGTTTTAATATTTGCATGACTTATTATTACATGCATTATTATATTGAACTTTTTTTCTTCTTTCTTTCTTTACTTTACAAATTACATCATCTAATATACATTGTGATATATATATATATATATATATAAATTAATGATAACATAGCAGTGGATAATTAATAACTTAGTAATTATTTATTAAAAACTTAAATATAATCAGTATAAATTAATAGTAATTATCGATAACTTAGTAGTAAATTAGTAATAATTTAATAGCAAATGAATGATAATTTAATGGTCAATAGTTGTTAACTTTTTAGTAAATCTATGATAATACAATAATAAATGCATAATACTTTAATGGTAAATTAATTATAATATAATTATAAATGTATAAGAGGATAGTACTAAATCAAAGATAACTTAACAAAAAATAAATGATAAATTAATAGTTAATTATTGATCACTTAGTAATAAATCAATGATAACTTAATAGTAAATGAGTGATAATTTAATAGTAAATCAATTCTAGTTTAATAGTAATTAATTGATAGTAGTAAATAATAAATAACTTAGTAGTAAATTAATTATAAATTAGTAGTAAATAATTGATAATTTAGAAGTTATTTATTGAAAACTTAAAAGTAAATTAGTATAACTTAATAGTAAATCATCAATAATAGAATAGTTAATCATTGATAATTTAATAATAAATTAATTTAACATAAAATACTACTAACTTGGTAGGGAATAATAGATAATTTAGTGGTAAATCAATAATAATTTTGTGATAAATAATTAAAAATTAAGTAGTAAATCAATGATAACATAATAAATATATAAAATATAATAGAAAATCATTGATAATTTAGTAGTAAATTAATAAGTTTGTAGTCAATCACTATAACATATAGTAATTTACTAATAACTTAGTTATAAATTGGTGATAATTTAGTCGTAAATTAGTTAATCATTAATAACTTCTTAGTAAATCATCAGTAAATTAATAGTAAATCAGTTATAACTTCTATAATAAACCATCAATAATTTAATGATAAATTACTAATGATGATTGATAAATCATGGATAATTTAATGGCAAATCATTCATAAATTAATAGTATATCATCGATAGCATAGTAATAAATAATTGATAACTTAGTTGTTAGTCATTGATAACTTTTATTATATTTTAAGTTATAGGGATTAAATCCAGTTTAGAAATGAAGTCAAAACTTTCATTTTAAGAATTAGGATAAACCTTCCATAAATATATCCAATAAAAAATTAGTGAAAAATTATAAACTTGAATAAAACAATAATGTCATTATATAAAAAGAAAATTATCTTGTATATCATTAGTGGACTTTTAAATTTTATATTTTATAATTGTAAATACATAACAACATATTAGTAAATTCACGATAGGTTAATAACAAATAAGTGATAATTTATTTTGTTAATAATTGATAAATTAATAATAAATTGATTGTAAACATCCTATTTTATTTGAGGATATTTTTAAAATTCATTGGCTTTCGACTATTTGGCCTTAAGTCAAAAGTTTTAAACCCGAGAATTAAAGGGTCAAAAATCTTAATTTTAATTTTTATTTTGATTTTAAGTTGACTTTATTTTATTGGTCAAAATGCTAAAAAAAGTCAAAAAAGAGAAAAAGAAAAAAAAAAACATGTGATTTGTTTTGGCAAATTGCTTTTGGATTTGCTTTAACTAGATTCAATCTCAAATTCAATAATTATTTGCTTAATCAATTATGGAAAGCTTGAGACTTTATTCATGCAAAAAAGAGAAAAATTACACATAATCAAATCATGGAGATTTTTCCTAGATCTAGTGGAATTAAATGTTTTTAAATTGAATTGGCATTTGATCCCTGTAAAAAGACTTTGAATATGTGATCAAATGAGGGGGCCTCACAGTAATTGACTTCAAGATCAAACAGAGGTCATTGAAAAAAGAAAAAATTTGAGCAAAGTTTTGAATCAACAAGGAAGAGGCAATTAAGTAAAAAATTTTGCAAGAAGATCCAATTGGAGTTTTTTGAAGGAAAGCTAAGATTTATAGTAGGAAGCATTAGTTTTTAAAAGATGAAAAATTGTTGGAACTTGTGATCCATTGAGGTCATATTTGCCTTCATTTTTTTTTTTTTTGGTGATTTTGGCATAACTTTTATAATATTTAATTGCTTACTCTTATTTTTATATTTATTTTATTTTTGCATGAATTTGCATGACCAATATTATATTTGCATGATTAATATATTTGTATGAATTTAATTTGCTTGCATGATTTATTTAATTGTATGATTTATTAATTTAATTGCATGATTATTAATATATGCATTTGCATTATTTATTTAATTACATGATTATTAATATATTTATTTCCATGATTACCTAATGTATTTATGTGTGTGATTACATGATTATTAATATATTTATTTGCATAATTATTAATATATTTATTTGTATGATAATATTTAATTTTATTGCATGATTGTTAATATATTTATTTGTACGGTTATATTTAATTGCATGTTATTAATATATTTATTTGTGTGATTTATTAATATATTTATTTGTATAATTATATTTATTTGATTGTATGATTATTAATATATTTAATTGCTTGATTATTAAAATATTAATTTGTATGATTATATTTTATTGCATGATTATTAATATATTTATTTGTGTGATTATATTTGATTGCATGATTATATATATTTACATAAATGATTTTTATGCTATTATATTATTGCATGATAATTTTTGCATGGTATGATGTTATATTATTACATGATATAATTTTAATTATTGCATGATTTATTGCATACTATGATTTAATATTTATTGCATGATTGCATGATTGCTTGATATTCTTGATAGAATTTTTGTATGACAATGTTGTATAAGTAAATGAAAGGATTGGAATTGATAGACATGATAAAAAACCATATTTGATTAAGGCTTAGACAAGATAACATATAATTAACGTGGTACTAATTTTGTGTGTAATGGAGTGCTAAAGCTTTTCTTATACGTAATCGACTCTCGAACTTAGTTCTGTTAATGTAGACTAGAATCTATTATTTTTAGAAACTTTTAATTTACACTTAAGACAATCTTAAAAATTATAGATTCACATGGGTGGCCAATCACACATAGGTAAAAAAGATTGGTAGCGACTCTATATTTTTTTTGTCTAATAGGTACATTTTTCCAACCTAAACATTATGACAGTTTGGCAACTCCACTGGAGATATTAGAGAGTCAATCTATTAGTTAGCTATGTGTTATCTTAAGCCTTGTTTTGATGGTTTTATTATGTAATTATTTGTAATTTTCATATTACTAACCTATTTGTTTTTGTTTTCTTGTTTTGTAAATTTTAATTTTTATGTGCATTAATTTATTTGATTATTTGGCATGTCCTTTTATACACGCCATTCTTGCATTTATGCATAAACTCTAGACCTAGGCTTTGTTCTTTATTAGAAGGGAGCAAGTACCTACACTTTTGTGAAGTGATAACCTCTATGTGAGTTAACGAAAACTCTCACTTAAGTTAAACCTTTTCCATTTGAGCCTATAATGGTGGGCAAAGATTAGGGTGCCTTAATGAATGATGATCAAGGGAACAACTTAAGAGTTTTTAGATTGTCAAGCCATTGAACCTAGTATGTACATGAACCCTAAGGACCCTTAAGTTAAGTTAGAGCCCTGCCCTCCCTTTTGTTAGAGAAACCTAAAAAGGATACATGACGGGACAGTTATTATTAGTCTTTGTATATATTATTTACATACTAACCCCTTTATATTATTCTGTGTGTATATTATGTTGACTAACTTTTTTTTTTAGTTTATTATACGTGCATGCAGTATTAGATTTATCATAAGGAGTGACTGCCACAAGATAATCTTAACAAAAGGAATCTTAATTACCTCTATAGGGAACCTAGCAAAATCTCTTACTGGCCTGAAAAGAAAGTTTGAGGATTTGAAGCCTACAAACAAAAGGCTCAAATGGAAGTCCAAGTATTCAAAAAAGAAAGAAATGAATAGAAGAATCTATTCATTGATATTAACACCACCCAATCATCCACCACTCATGAGTTAGCCTAACTTTTGAAGGAAAATGGACAATTGCAAGTAAAGATGTAAGAAAAAGATGAAGCACTCATCAAAACACAAAAGCACATTTAACTGCTTAATGGGGTAGTGGTCGAAATTGAAACACAAAAGGGTGTTGTGAATGAAGAATCTGAGCAAGCAAAGGAGGCGTATGTGAGAAAACATAACTAGTTAGAATGCCTACTTGATCGAATTACCATGGCTACTTACAAAGCTAAAGACATGGTAGAAAAAGTTGAAGAATGTAAGACAATGGTGCCATAAGTGGGAGCACATGGCCAAGAACTACTAGATTTCCTTAATGAAATGCAATGCCAATATCAACAAATTAGGGATTATTTTTCACAATAAATTTTAGACTTTTCATGGATGTAATATTGGATTTAGTCAAAAATAACTTTCAATTCAATAAAAATTTTCTCTATTAATAATTGTTATATGGTAAATCCTCCTTGTTGCATTCATACATTCATGCATTATACATAAACATCTCTTTAAAGTGTATGATAATAAGTTATCCTAATTCTTAAAAATTCTCAAAAATCAAGGTTCAAAGATAACTCAATCTTTAAACAAGCTAAGGTGTTACAACACTAGATATCAAGTAAGGATCATGGAAGAAGAAAATACTTTTCGCTTTCAAAAGCTAGAAAAAGCACAAGAAAAACTAAAAGGGTATTTGAAAACTATTACAAAGTTGCTAAATAACATCAACAAAAGAACAAAAGTGGTGGTGATACAAAATGAGATTGATCCATTGTATCCTCCTGGTTTTGGCCCATATTTAGCACATGCATCTCAAGGTGCCTAGCACCAAATGCCATTCACTGTAAACTATCTATTTATGTAGACTGACATGTTGACAACTACTACTTCTGCTCTTATTCCCCTGTTCTTGACATCAAGACATCTGATCCTTCACAAGTTTCAAATCTTGATGATCTAAAAGAGTAAGAAAAGCTGAAGATTGACCCTACTGAAACTAAAAAAAAAGCTCAAAAACTTAAAATCTGGATATTATAAAAAAAAGGCTTAAAGCTATCGAGAGGGTAGATTTTTATGGGTTAATAGATGCTGTTTGACACTGCTTGGTCCCTGATGTGGTGATTCCACCAAAATGTAAACTGTCTAAGTTTAAAAAGTATGATGGACTAAATGCCTTATTACACATGTTATGATATATTATTGAAAGATGGCTATATATGCTCATAATGAAAAGTTGCTCATCCATATTTTCCAAGATAGTCTTACAGGTTCAGCTACTAGGTGGTATGTGCAACTAGATAGATCTCACGTTTATGAATAGAGAAAACTTACAAGGACTTTCATTGCACAATATAAGCATGTTATAGACATAACGTCAGATCTTATGTCTCTCTAAAGCATAGAGAATAAGGTGAGTAAAAGTTTCAAAAAATATACTCAAAAGTAGAAGGACATGACTACCCAAGTTCAACCTCTATTGACCAAAAAAAAAATATAATTCTATTTGTCAATACTCTCAAGGCTCTATACTATGAGAGAATGATTGGCAATGTCACCAAGAATTTTGTTGATACGATAATCTCTAGAGAAATCATTGAAAATGCTATCAATAATGAAAAGCTGAAAGGGGATGAAACATCTAGTGTAAATAAAAGAGTTACGTCTAAAAAAAAAAGAGGTTGATGCTCAAGCTATATTTCGTGAAGGGCCATAACTCAAAGGGTTATGTACGACCCTAACCATTCCACTCATAACATTTCACCAAATACCTATCATTACCATCTCGCACTATCTGCTTATCAACCTAGTTTCTAACCTATAATCCTCATGCGTGGTCCTGCCCCTTTTCTATTATCAAGCTAAATGCACAAGCTAGCTATTATAGAGGGCCACAAGCTACCCAAGAAAAGATTTGAATTGATCATATCCCTTTAACCTATACTAAGCTATTCCCTCATTTAATAGAAGGCCACCTTATAGTACCTATCCATTTGGTATCTTTGAAGCCTCCTTACCTTAACTGGTTTGATGCTAATACTATATGTGACTACTATGCTAGGAATATAGGTCATTCAGCTAAAAATTATCCTAGTTTGAAATATAAGTTACAACAGCTCATTAAGCAGGGTGTGTTAAATTTCAATACCTCTGAAGGGCTAAACATTAATGGGATTCCTTTACCAAATCATGTTGGAACAATTAATGCTATAAAATAGTGATAAAGCTTGCCACATTAAGGGAAGTGTTAATGATGTTAAGACTTCATTGGAATAAGTCTTTGAAGCTTTAGTGAAGGTAAACATTATTTGTCTAGTACCTTTAAGTCACAAATATCACTGTGACAAGATAGATTTGAACAAGTCTTGCAAATATCATAAAAGGGCCTTAGTGCATTTTATCCAGCATTGTGATGCTTTTCGTCAAAAGCTACAAAAGATGATAGATGTCTCTCAAATCAAGTTTTATGAGAAAGTTGAATAAGCTAAAGTGAATGCAATAAGGGAAGAAAAAGAACTTTACAAGACTTAGGTCAAACTTTTCATAATCTATTGCAAGTCGATTCAAAATCAAGAGAAACCTATTATAAAATTGGTCATGACAATCAAAGTCCTAAGTTCTTTTCCATATCAAAGTAACAAATATGTGTCATGGAAATACAATTATGATAGGGTGACTCAAGGATTGGGTGATAATCAAAATACATCGAATTTTGCAAATATTGGAGTAGGAGGTGTGACCAAGAATGGTTGATGTTATTCACCTGAAATGGTAGATAAGACTAGAAAAGAGAAGGGAATAGCTGATCCCAAGGGATGTGAACCTAAAGATGAAAAGTTTATCATTCTCTATCTTGATGATACCTTTTATTCTAGAGGATACATGTATCCTAAGTCATCTCAAGTTGTTAATGAAAATGCTACATGGAATCTAAGGAAAACCTTTTCTAAGCTCTCAATTATAATGGCAAATGATAAAGCTACTGAAGATTAAAAAGAGAAAGCCATTTGTATATTTTACCATACCAGGCATTGAAGTGAAGAATTGGAAGATAATGAAGTTACCTACTATCTTTGAACTTTTGAAAAAATAATAAGTCAAACCCTAACTGTTTAAGCCCAAGCATTGGGGGTATCTTTTATATATGGGCTAATTTACTCATTATTATCCTAATAAAATGATTTTCATAATGCATTATCATTACATTCACTCTTTTAATTCTTTATTGTTTCATTCTTTTGCATATACACTTGTCCATATCCTTTCATTGCACCCAACCTCTGTTTTAAATAATGAATGCTTAGACAATTATGATAATAATTCATGATTCAATTTTGAAAGCATTATTCATGTTGATATTATTGATAAATTGAAACTCTTAATCTACAAGGATTACTGAAGTTAAAGAGGACTGATTTCATGAAATGAGAAAGGAGCTTTGATCATTAGAAGATGAAAGAGATGTAATATGTGATTTTTTATAATGATTCATTCACAGGTTTCCTCTTAATCAATAAACATTCTCCATTAAGAGTATTCATATTTGATATGAGAAATGGCCATATTTCTTTTACATTTCATAAAAGAAGTAAAATTATCCATTTACTACCATATTTGAGCCTATTGAAATTTTCTTTGGAATAAACTTCAACCAAGGATTACCCTTACACTAGAGTACAAAAGTAGAAAAGTTTGTTCATAAAAAAGAAAAATGAAAGTCCTTAATGATTTAAAGGGCAAAGCTTTTTTGTGTTTAGATTTTTTTGAAAAATGATGAAAAGTGTAAAAAAAAAGTTTGATGAAAAAAAGAGAAATGAACAGAAAAAAAAATTAATGGGGCAAAATGTCAAAGTGTTCTACATGAAAAGAAATGATCCTTAGTTTATAACCTTTAAAATATATTTTGGGCCTATTTTATCTATTTCTTTCACAACCCCTCATTTTAGCCTACATTATGTCCCTTAAAAAATCTATTTTTATCGAATGGCAATACTCAAATTGAAGAATTATAAATTGAACTAAAGCAAACTTGTAATGGAATTGTTTGAGATTTGGATTAAAATGTCATTAGTGGATCAAGAAGAAAGGAAATAAGAAGAAAAGATGACAAAAACATATGCAAGGAAAAAAAGAAGACTCTAGGTAAAAACTTAAAATGATAGTTTGAGTCAAAGTAGGGCATCTAAGTTGAAAATTTGAAAAGGTGGCTTAAATGTAAAGATGGAACAATATCACGAAAGTCTCACCACACAAGGGCAAAATTTGTCTGATAAAGCTTATTATGATCAAGGATGTTGATGGAATAGGCTTTGAGAAAAATTAGTTTGCTTAGGATTGTTTGAACATTCATTATTTGGATATTTCATACACATTCAATTATTTATTAACCATTATCCTTTTGTTCCTTAGATATTTGATACCCATTCAATTATTGATTGGTTATTGTCTTTTGTTTATCAAATCTATTTCATTTAATAAATATCATTTTAACCTTCCATATTGCATTATTTATCTCCATTTTGATTAAAAAAAATACATGATTGCATTATGTTTTGTTGTAATATTGTAATAAGGATGAGTAAATGAAAACAATCATAAAAGATTTCCACATTACTTTAAAAAAAAAAAAGGGAATAGTAAGGGTAATAAGAAGGCCTAAAAGAATGTCAATCCCTAAAAATTTAGAATAAAATTCTTGAAATCCCTATTTGTATTTGGATAATAAAGTGAATGAGATTACTTAATAGTGCATGATGTCTATGTGGATTGTGCATATTAACCTATGTTAATAAGAAATCTTTGAACTTAGATGACAAAATGGATGAAATTACTTAGTAGGGCATAATAACTCATATTGGAAACCACAAATGTTAAGGAGTTAAAGAAAGTAAGAAAATAAATCAAGAGTTTTGAAAACCCTCTAATTTACCACAATTGAGAAGATAAAAGAATTGCATGGCATGCATTACATTTTTCCACATGCATTAGATGCATCATATTGAGAACATTACATCCATTCTATGCATCATGCATGTTTGAAAAGGACATGAAAACTAAGGATTGAATCATAAAATTGAAGTGAATCTTGAAAAATAATTTCACTCATTACCTACATTTATTGCATACATTTGGAAATCAGAAAGGAAAGCAAATGTTGAAATGTTTTTGAAGAGAATTGGAAGGTAATCGATGATGGTTTAAATAAGATGCAGAGACTCAATTTAAGATAAATTTTTTTTTTAAGTTTCAATGCCTCTATTAGGGATGTACTTTTTTAAAGGTAAGAATGATCTATAAGACCTTAAGGCATGATCTTGAAAATCAGATATCTCATTTTATTTTTTTAAAGTTTTAAAACCTCAAATGTAAAGGAGCATTTTATTTTATTTTTGAAGTTTCAAAGCCTCAGTTGTGGAGGAGCATTTTATTTTTCAAAAGCTTTAAAGTCTCAATCATGGGAGTGTATTTTATTTTATTTAAGTTTCAAAGCCTTAGTTGTGGGGGAGCATTTTATTTTTTAAAAGTTTCAAAGTCTTAGTTATGGGGGAGCATTTATTTTTCCAAAGTTGAAGCCTCGATGGAGGAATACTTTATTTTTCAAAAAAAAAATGTTGAAATGTAAGTGGAGGAGTATTTTATTTTTTGAAAGTTTTCAAGCCTTAGTTGTAGGGTAGCTTTTGTAATTTTCTATTTTGATTTTTTTTAGGACCCGAACAGAATTGATGTCTTTTATCTTTGTACAATTTTTGTTTCACAAAAAATGTATAAAAAGGGGTAGCTGTAGACACCCTATTTTGTCCAAAGATTTTCTTGAAATTTATTGGGTTTTGACTATTGGGCCCTAATTCAAAAGTTTTGGACCCAAGAATTAAAAGCCCAAAAATCTTAATTTTAATTTTGATTTTAATTTTAAGTTGATTTTATTTTATTGGTCAAAATAAAAAAGAAAGAAAAAACAAGTGATTTGTCTTAGCAGATTGCTTTTGGATTTGATTCGACTAAATTCAATCTTAGATTCAGTAATTCATTACTTAATCAATTATGGAAAGCTTGGGGCTTAATTCATGCAAAAAATGAGAAAAATTATAGAAAATCAAATCATGGAGATTTTTCTTAGATCTGGTGGAATTAAAGTTTTTTTTTTTAATTGAATTGGGATTTGATCTTCATAAAAGACCTTAAATCTGTGATCAAATGGGAGGGGGCCTTATGGCAATTGACTTCAAGATCAAACAGAGGCCATTGAAAAGCAAGAAAATTTGAGCAAAGTTTTGAATCAACAAGGAAGAAGCAATCAAGAAAAATATTTTGCAAGAAGATCCAATTAGAGTTTTTTGAAGAAAGACTAAGATTTATAGTAGGAAGCATCAGTTTTTTATAGGTGAAAATTTGTTGGAACCCGTGATCCATTGAGGTAATGTTTGCTTTCATTTTTTTAAAATTTTTGCATAACGTTTATAATATTTAATTGCTTATTCTTATTTTTATATTTATTATATGGTATTTAATTTTGCATGAATTTGCATGACTAATATTATATTTTCATGATAATTTATTTGCCTAATATTTTATTTGCATGATTAATATATTTGCATGAATTTAATTTGCTTGCATGATTTATTTAATTGCATGATTAGTAATATATTTATTTGTATGATTAATATACTTTTTGTGTGGATTATTAATATATTTGCATGAGTATTAATATATATTTGCATGATTATTAATATATTTATTTGCCTGATTATATTTAATTTTATTGCATGATTATTAATATATTTATTTACATGATTCTTAATATATTTAGTTTTACGATTATATTTATTTGCATGATTAATATATTTATTTGTGTGATTTATTAATATATTTACATGATTATTAATATATTTATTTGTATGATTATATTTAATTTGATTGCATGATTATTAATATATTTAATTGTTGATTATTCATATATTTGTTTGTGTGATTATATTTGATTGCATGATTATATATATTTGCATGAATGATTTTTATGGTATTATATTATTGCATGATAATTTTTGTATGGTATGAATTTGTATTATTTCATGACATATTTTTATATTATTGCATGATTTATTGCATAGTATGATTTAATATTTATTGCATGATTGCATGATTACTTGATATTCTTGATAGAATTTTTGTATGGCAATGTTGTATACATAAATGAAAGGATTGGAATTGATTTACATGATAAAAAATAATTTTTGATTAAGGCTTGGGTAAGATAACACATAATTAATGTGGTACCAATTTTGAGCGTAATAGGATGTTAAAACCTTCCCTATATGTAATTGACTCCTGAACTTAGTTTTATTGATATAGACCAAAACCTATTCTTTTTAAGGACCTTTAGTTTACCCTTAAGATAACCTTAAAAAAGATAGCCTCATATAGGTGGCTAATCACAAATAGGTAAAAAAGATTGGTGGCGACTCTATATTTTTTGTGTCTAATGGGTAAATTTTTCCAACCTAAACATTATGACATCGATGATAATTTAATAGTAAATTAATGATAAATTAATAGTAAATCAATTTCAATTTAATAATAACTAATTAATAAATTCAATAATAAATCATAAATAAATTAACAGTAAATCAATGATAATTTAATAGTTAATCATTTGAAACTTAAAAGTAAATCAATATAATTGAATAATTAATCAATGATAACTTAATAGTAAATCATGGATAATTTAATAAAAATCAATGATAATTTGATAATGAATCATGATTAATTTAGTAATAAATTTGTGATGATTTTGTAGTAAATAATCGAAAACTAAGTTGTAAATCAATAATAATATAGTAGTAAATACATAATAACATAATAATAAAATTATTGATAATTTAGATGTAAATTATTGATAATTTAGTAGTAAATCACTAATAATTTAATTGTAAGTAACTGAGAATTTAGTAGCAAATTAATTAATCATTGATAACTTTATAGTAAATTATTAATTAATTAATAGTAAATCAGTTATAACTTTATAACAAATTATCAGTAACTTAGTAGCAAATCGTCAATAATTTAGGAGTAAATCAGTTATAACTTAGTAGTAAATCATTCATAAATTAGTAGTAAATCAGTACTAATTTAGTAATAAAGATAATTTAGAAATATATCATTGATCAATTAGTAATAAATTGTTGATAACATAATAATAAATCAATGATAATTTAGTTTTCAATCATTGATAAATTTTTTTAAACTTGAAGTTATCAGGAATTGAAACTTGCTTACTAGCAAAAATAGAGCGAGAAATTTTATTTAGGAAGACTAAGATAAACTTTCTATAAACCTATTTAATATAAGTGAACAAAATTTCTAAATTTAATGAAACAATAATGTTATTGTATAAAAAGAAATTTATCTTATATTAAAACTAAACACATGCTTTTTCTATAGGAATTTATTGTTAAATATATGATAACATAAATTTTATCAATAATTATAAAAAATATATCATAAGTTATCAAAATATTACTAAAATTAAATAAAGAAGTTACTAAAATTTTATGAGAAATTACCAAAATTGCATCAATGGTTACTAAAATTATATCATAAGTTACCAAAATTTTAACAAAGGTTAACAAAATCAAAATTATATAAAAAATTTATTAAAATTTACTTATATTATATTAAAATAAAAATTAATTATTAGTATTTATCATTATTATTATAATATAAATTTTATTTATTAAAATAAATTTTTAGAGATAAAAATTACATGTGCATTGCGCACATGCCAAACACTAGTATATATATATATATGTGTGTGTGTGTGTGTTAACATATAGATTCGTGAATCTATCGTTAGACACAACTTAAGGAGTCACCACCAATTTTTTTTATCTAAGTGTGATTGGTTATCTAATGAATCTATCATCTTGAAAAAATTCTAAGCTTGACTAAGGGTCTATAAAAAATAGGGTCGATCTACTAATCAAAATAGGGTTCGAAAGTATGGTTATGTATGGGAAAAGTTATATTAGCACAACACACCTGTCCAAAAGATGGTACTATTTAATTTAAAAATTATCTTATGGTCTTGATTTTAATAGTTTTCTATTAAATTTTAACATTTAAATATTGAAAATAATTTCTAAGATTGATTTCTCCATCAATTTGATAGAATTATTAAAAATATTTTTTTATCTCAAAAGTATTTAATAATCTCATTTATTTTCTTGAAAAGGTTCCGTCGTTGAAAAAAGGCTTAATTATTTTTTATTAAATTTTGTTTTATAAAAAATATATCTAATTCTTTCACTATTTAGATCAAAATTAGAAATATTTTCTCACTTAGAAATTTTTTAGATAATCATCTATTCGTGATTAGTAAGAATTTCATCCTCGAAATTTTTTTTTATTTTGTAATTTTTATTTTTGGTACATTTAAAATTTTCACCATCTAGACCAATTTAGAAATACATTTTTTTAGAATTTAGATTGTTATTATTGAATCTCTTTCATTATTTTATTTCCTAATTTTTTAGAATGAAGATAAAATGACAAATTTTCTTTGAAATCTCATTCAAATTCTTCCACCATTAAAGTTGAATTTTAGAAAAGATTTTTACCTAGAAATCTCTTAGAAATTTAACTATTTGTAATTTTCTTGAGATTTCATCATTGGATAATTGTTATATATTTTTAATCAAAATTTTAAGTTACATTATACATATACATATATATTTGTTTGGAAAGGAATGCAATTACTTTTATTGAAATTTTTGTATAAATTATTCTACCATTTTAGCTAAATTTAGAAAAATTATTCATTTAGAGATTTCTTAAAAAATTTACTATTTAAATTTTTTAAGAATTTCATCATAGGATAATTGTTAATTCTATCTCAAATTTTATTAAATTTATTTAGATTTTTATTTTGAAAATAAATCTTAATTATTGTCATTAAAATTTTATCTAAATTTGCTTTAATTTAAGTCAAATTTTAAAAAATTTCTTACCTAAAAATTTATTACAAAATTTATCATTTGAAATTTTAAAAAATTTTATTTTTGGATAATTATTATTTATTTTTAAAATTTTATTAAAATTTTATTATAACTTTTATTATTATTTTGATAACTTTCCTAATAAACTTTCCTATATTTAAAAATAATCAAGCAAGGTATATCACAAATAAATAATAAAATAAATGAACAAATAGAACTCATAATAAATAAATAAATAAAATAAAATAAATTTTACTAAAGCAAAATTCACGGCTCGACTTCACGGCTAAAGAAAAGCTTGGCTGAAGGCATAAGAAATGGCTTATGGCTCGACTTGGTGGCACGGAAACAGCTTGGGGTTGAAGGCGGTTTCAGTTTGCTGCGTGAGTTTTGGAAGCAGGTCGGGACAACGCACGGACCCTGATGCTTTAATGGGACGACGCAATTTGATACTATATAAAAGCCCAAATAATCGGCTTTTCTTGCTTTCTCCTCTCTCTCTAACTTTGAGTTCTGTTATTTTCTCTCTCTAAATCTAATTCTCGGAGACAAAAACTTCAAACTATTGTCGAATTCTTCAAACTTTGGCCTTGAATATCATCGGAAAACTCATATATCATCAGAATTTCCGTCGAATTCTGACAATTTTCCGTAAAATTTTTCTTTTCTTTCACCTTTCTTGATCGAAAGCAAACTTTCTTCCAAAACTCTCTTGAAACAAATTAATGCTGCTTCTTCCTAAAAATACAAGGATCTAGAAGCCAACAAATCTTCAAATTCAAATCTAGAGAACAACAGAATCTCCGAAACAAAACCTCCCAATTTTCTTTGCACGATTTTGCTGCCTTTCTCAATTTTTTTCTCAAAACAGCAAAAAACCAAAGAACAAAACTTCCTAGTACCTCTGCACAAGTCTGCTATTTTTTCTCTCAATTCTTCTATGATTGCTGTCTGATTGTTTCTGTGTGTTTTTGGAAGTGAATTGCAAGTCCATTTATAGTTGAGGTTGGCAAAGTTTCAGATTGCCTTGGATTCAATTTTCAAAATCTCGGCATTATCATAAAGAAAAATCCACATTCAAACTTAAATCCAATTCCAATCTTTTCTCAGCTTTATCACTGATCCCTCCTCCCAGTTAAATCGGTCATTCAACTTTTATTTTAAAAGTTATCTTTAAAATAAAAAAAAAAAAAACTGATCAAATAATTAAAAAATGTTTAAAGATAAATGAAATTGAAACTAAAGATGAACCACAATAAAAATAAAAATTTAAAGCTGATAAATAAAAAAATAAAAATACAAAATACAAAAGATAAATATGTATATACATAAATACAATAAAAATAAAAACATAAAATAATAATTAAAAATATAAAAAATTAGACAATTGACGTTGGAGTAAGTTCAAATTCAATTGATTTGAATCTCGAATTAAATAAAATGTTTATAACATATAATATATATATATATATATATATATATTACAATAGCTTAAGCGTCTTCAGGAGTAAGGTTGAGCTAGTTGGCTTGTTTGTATCTCAAACCAAGATTATCTTAACTTGATTGCATCCTTTGGAACCAGCTTGTACCCAAATGTTGCCTGTTCAATTTACTTTTGTATATATACAAAGAAATAAGACACTGATACAATTTGCTGATCATCAACAAAAATGGTTGTTGGAACTTCAACCAACCAGTCTCATTCCACAATCTTGCTCCTAAATTAAAAAAAGAAAAAAATCAGTCAGATTAGTAGCCACAAAATCTTTTTCCATTCAGGGGTGCAGGTGCATTAATGTCAATCCTTCCTAGTTAGGCTATTAATGTCATTCATGTCATTAGGATTGATCGAGACAAAACCACCACCAAAGCTGTCTTTTAATTTATTGTTCTAAGTTAAATTACCTTAGCCACAAATTGCAATTATTCCTCTTTAGTTGGTCCTTTTGCAAGGATAAGTTTGAGTGGAGTTGCACAAATGAATTCCCACCATCATATGTCAAACTCGCATTTGTTTCTCTAGAATGCAAGCAATTTTCATGTTCCATATCTTAAAACGCCATGAAGTTTTAAAATATGGGAAGCAGAAAACAATGTATATTTCAATTTGGGGCTGCTGCATAGGGTCCCAAAACCTAGAAGCGTCTTCCATTTGTTGCAGAAACATCGAGGTCCGTTATGAATGGCGGGTCCCATAAAATCGGATGCAATCAATGTCTTGTAATAAATCTCGCTTTCATGATGTCTACTTTCCGAATTATGATTCTCGATTCTTGACCAAACCACTTTCTCTTACTATTTCTCAGGACCTTAGGATAAACCCTACCTTGAGCAATTCTCAGAGATCAACTACCTGCAGGCAAAATTAAGTATTTATAACAACTATTTCTGCAAAGAAAGAAACAGAGAACATGTGATTTTTCTAGTACATATTTTTATGTTTTGCTTAAAATCTTACAATTTCATTATCATTATTAGACTCCTAACCAAAAATTCCTAAAATAATTATATAGTATGTGATCAAGAAAAGTGCTAAATGCTAATAGCTAAATATATCATATATTTAAGCCAGCGCAAAAGGGCATTTTCGGCTATTCCAGATTTATATATACCTACCTTGTGTTAATCTCATTGATTGAAGTTTCATTTTTGTTCACATTACAATTCGAAAGGAGTTCATACAAAAGTGGTAATCAGTTCATGTTCTCCACTCTCCAATTTGACCATAAGTTTTGGTCGATCAATTTGTGACCATTGGCTTTGGTTGAGCTGGTTCTAGCTTTAACTGCTTTAACCAGATAGATACCAATTAGGTACCAACCTCAGGCTCATTAAGTTGGCTTATGTGATTTTGGAATTTGTTTATTGGAGTAGAAAACTGTCAAATGTTTTGTGAGCTGTCAAACATAATGAAACCCTGTTACATGAATTCATTTAGATCACTGGACCAGAAGAAACAAGGCGATGAACAAAGAAAAGACCCGACAGAATTTCAATGAGGGGACCACATTGATAGCAAGCTCAAAACCAAGCCCTGGATCAGATTAAGACCCATCATATATTATATATAATTGATCATGGTATTACAATTGGTTGCTTGAATTGTAGGGTTTGAAGGCTGCATTGCCCTCCAAGGAACGACTCTTTCCAAAGCGCTTAATGATCGAAAGATGGCCACACATGGAAATCGAGAACTCTATTGCATTTATAATTCTAATAGTGGATAGGAACAGTGTAAATTTCATGGCCAATAACCATTCCAATCATTCTACATGTTCATTCATGGAGTAGGAATCCAAGTAGTTGACGCATGTATTAATGAGCATTTTTTTTAAACTTCTTTGATTTTTCTTCTGGCTACAATATCTCTTAGTACCCTGTGAACCAGGGTAAGTCTGCATTAGTATAAGCATTACAAACTTGAAAAACAAAGCCCAGTTGGCACGTTTTTCCTCTTCCTTATTTCAAATAAATTATATCAACGATCACAGCAGCAATTGGTATAGAAATTCAGAGAACCTGATAAGCTTGTATTAATGCTATTTAAATGCTACTATATTTTGAATTTTTGGACTGACATATATTAGAGCATCGAAAATGAGATTGGTTGACGATATGTATGGCTGTAATTACACATAGAATTGAGGTAACCTGAACTATCAGGCACTAACAGTTGCATTCATTTCATGTTTCTCTGATTAGTTAGAAAAAAGAAATATCGGTGCATAATTAATTATGCTTTGATTACCATGTCCTTGCATGTTAATTACTTCAAAGTTTGTAAGTAAAATGATGGTATGGTATGAAAACATGATTTGGGTAGAATCCAATAGAATCACGTAATGTTTGTTACTTTAATTTGCTACCTTCCTTTCTGAATCATTAGGAGGGTCCTCCATCAATATGACATGTGAAAATATCCATGTTAATGACTTCATGTAACCTAACAAAAAAAATCCATGCCTACAGCTCCATTGCCGCGCTAGGGTTCGCTTTTCTTTTCCCTTCTTTGTATTGAAATTTTGTGTTATTAAACTATGGGTTAAAACTTCAAAGGCATACAGTGATAATCTTATACTTCTACAAAGTTGATGTGGACAAGCGATCTTTATTGGGTTTTGGCTCATGTCCTTTTCTGCCCATTATTTACCTATATATTCGTTAGCATCATTCATATAGGTAAAACCGACTCATAAAATGTGAAAATCATACTTGTGAACTATGATCAAAATTGCATTGAAAAGTTGGACCAAAATAATGGAAGGAAGCCGGATCCATTATTATTATCTTAGAATTATTTAATATGAAAGCTACCTGCTTCTAGAAAATGGCTGATTGGTAGGATAGTGACCTTTGTTTTCTAATAATGCATTTTTTTAGGAACAGTAGCAAATTTCGCTTAGAAAAGTAAAAAAGGGAAATGGGTTGCAGCAGCTGGGAATCATCAAAATTTTGCCCTCTCTTTTCTCCTTTTTGTGATTAAAGAGAATCATTCACTAAATAAAAAGAAATGCACATTAAAGAAGGTTTGTCACACCTTAACCAACATGAAGTTCATTAACTAATTATTACCTGAATGAATGATCTAGAAATTTGTTTCTTTATTATTTGGTTAAAATTACAGGAATGACTCATTTCATCCTCTTTTTGTCAAAATTTTCATGATCGATTTCCTTAATGGTGCAAGAAGAAGATTTAGAAGGAAAAGGGCTTCTTATAGCCATTGTTGATGTAGAATGAAAGACTGAAGTTTGCCTCGTTCAGCAATTGCACATGGAGATTTGGCAGGCACAAGAAAACATGAATATGGTGATTAAAATTTAGAACACCGGCCTATTCTCTCAAATTCTTTACTCTCATGTACCTAGATCAGCTTTATTTGAAGTGCCCAATTTGGCCAGCCAATGTCTCTTGAATATTTTCTTTGTTTCTCCTTTTATGTAGCAAAATTTTCAGAAATTATTTTGACTCTTAACCTTTCTTTCTTGAAAGTTGAGTATTTGCTTAGTTTCCAGAATGTAATTTCATAGAATTCTCCATAAATTTGGTCAACATCTAACGACCCAATTTTAGCATCAAAATGATTTAGACATTCTCTAGAAACATGATGCTGGCACATGGTGCACTGCTTTTTGTAGCTGAAACTTTAAAGAGGAAAAAGAAAGAAAACCCATATCTGAAAATCTCGAACCTCAATGCAAATATGCAATACCATATGAAATATGAAGTAAAGGAGAAAAAGGGAGAAAACAATTGAGACAAGATTGCCAATTAACCTCTACCTGCAAAAAAATTTGTCTTCTCTATTTCCACTTTCATTATCACCGAAAGTTTATCAGCTTTGCACTTCCAATGTTTTATCCAATGGACCAAAAGCATTGCAAGTGTTTGCTGCCCTTACAAAAACAGGGTATCTTTTGGGGTTCATCTTACATCCTGCACATGAAAATGACGAAAATAAAAGAACAGTGAAAACATTAAACACTAACTTATGCGTTTTGTATCAGACTGAAATTAGACCTTTTAAAGTCAGAACATGAGCAAAATCGACAACCAAATTTGAATAATAGGATTAGTTGAAAACAACAGAGATAAGAAACATCAGTTACAAGTAACTCACAATGAACATCACATCACACCACATGTAACCATCTAATATAGTATTTGGTTTTCAATATCCTATCACAATGTATATCATTGACTAAATATTCCTAAAGCATGATTATTACAAACTCCACTTACTTGGGGTCAGGTTGTCCTTGATTTGACCGACATGCAACTTCCTTGTTTGTTATTTACATTTAGGAAATGATATAACTCTCTGTCAAGGAAGGCCCCTTTGCTCCTTTTCTTCGTCTTTCCCTCTTAAAGAGTTACAATCTAACAAGCAAGAGAACACAAAATGTAATTTTGCAAATTTCAACAATTCCACATGTTTTTCCTTTTTGAAAACAATGGCCGGTGCATGTCATCTTCTCTAAATGCACCTGATATATCGTGAACACATCCTGGAGATTTTTTAGGGTAAAATTACCTTTCACTGGGAATGTTAGTACTTCCATACTCTGTTCCATGCATATGGTTTTTATGGCTGGATTTTATTTCTTTCTGCATCTGGAAACAGAACAGATAAGAAATTGCATCAATTTTTGTTTGTAGTTACCATTTTTATCTGTTATTCTAGCCAACATGCTTCTTAACTTAGCTCAGTACAGAAAGAGATAAAGCCTCTAGCAGTAAAAGGTGAAATTCCAATTCGAATGACTCAAGCACAATCCTAATGTACACACCAGTATGCCATGAGAACTTTTGTGACATCCATTAAAGATTATATAAACCTAGAGCCCAGCAGGATATTAACAGTAAGAGGTCATTTCCCGTATAAATTACAGACAGAATATTAATATATCAATAATCTAGACAATCAACAACATATTGACCATAACAAAAGAAAATTTTGAAGATAAAAGATTAAAAATAATTCCACTGCTCTACCGTCCATCTCACTATTTGATAGCAAATTTGTCAAATTGGAAAAGTTTTCAATGAATCAGAACGATAAGAAATTCAGCATGTCAAAGTTGCACAAAAAAGGAAACAAAGAGGACAAAAACAGGAAGAGTAAGGGGGGGATAAGCACAAATTAGGTATTGAATAAATAGGTGAAATTACTTAAAAGGCAGAAAAAAAAAAGTTAATTGCCACTCATTGCAGAAAAGAAAAGGTTTCAACTTGCTCATCTAAGTATAGATTGAAGGAGAGATATGTGCCATGGACCAGGCCACCATCAAAAAGGACTGTGCTCCAGTTGACAGTGCTGCAAAGGATTGCTAGTTGAATGCTTGGCCCTATAATACAAGGCAAGGACCTGGAAACCGTCTAATGAGGATTGTGATGAAGCCAACAGGTTTCTACGGTGCATTGCAAGTTGAATGATAGCCATAGACAAGCAGCAAGTCCTTAATTTGTTTGGTAGTCTTTAAACTTTGATAGGTTAAAATATTTAAATTTTAATCACCAAGACTTGATATATTCTCCTTAAGGACTAGTACGTACCTTTATTTAAGTTTTAGACTTTTAGTTATGTTACTAATTTTTTATCAACACCATGTTCTTCCTAAGCATTTATTTTAACATGACGAGTTTATCTCAATAATGTCCAGAGCTATAAATATGAAGACTAAAAACCCAACTAGACACTTTTTAAGGTTTGAATATACTAATGTAGCCTTTCTATATATATGTCTGTGTGCGTGCTCCATTCATATAGGAAAGTTGGAAGTGCACTTAAAACAGCAAGGAATGTCTAATGCTGACATGCTTTACATGCAGATTCTGGCTTAGGATAATTAGACGAATGTATCATCGCTAGGAATCAAAATGGACCTTGAAGTTAGATGCTGCAGCTGGTGAATCAACTTCGATGTAATAAAGGACAGCATCATCTTGAACCAGGATGGACCATGTTCATTAGTTGAAATGTATGGCAGAAGGCATAAAATTTAGAGCTGGAGAACAGTGCAATTGCAAAGTGGTAGAAGATATTAGATTGTGAATGAAATCTGATGTGTATTTCTTTGACAGTAAATACACACTTCTTGTTGTAGCTTTTTCTGCAATATCTTATCCGAACAAAGTTGCAGATTTTAGAACTCTGCTGTAAATACACTCTCTTTCTTGTCTTTGTTATTGTCGTCTCTTTAAATTACAGAGACGAAAAATATCCATCTCCAATTTTCTACTTACGTCATCATAATCCAGTGATATCCAAACTAAACAATACGAAAAGACTCAGCTATCCTTTTTAAATCCTTCTAATGCCTTTTCCATTGAAGACATACCAAAATAAGGAAAAATCACAAGAATTTGATCTTTAACTACGATTAACAATGTTTTTCATGAAGAGTAAGATAGAAGTACAACATACCACTTTCTGTTATATTGAATAGGTAAAGACGACTACCGGCTGCAGTTGCAGTAATCAGTGCATGAGGTGGCTCCAATTCATATTGTCATACATTCTGCCATCATGTTCTGCCGTGTTAATGCTTAGAAACTTGCTCCCTACGTTTTCACCAATCACCTCTTGTCCAAATGCATTAATCACCTTTTCTGGAGGTCCGATCTTTTCAATTTTGGCATGTTAACCAAGATCTATACATCACAAAAACAAACACAAGCATTCTATGTTTTAAGCAGGGATAAGCTATTTTAAAATCATTCAAGCATCCAAGTACATCATCCAAATCCAATAGTAGAAATCGTAAAGACAACCAATACTGGAAAATCTTACCGTCAGCAAATCTCAGAACTGGTGCAACAATGACAAATAATCGTCCTTCTTTGGAGCAAGCAAACCTCAAGTCAATCTCTGTACCGCCCAAATCCGCAATTGATACAGGAACCTGTTGCGGCGATATAGAGAATAAGGGAATTAAGAGGCCCCGATTAACAAGGTAAAATTAAAATGTGAACATATGAGGAGCTTAAATTTGGAAATTTCTAATAGAATGAATTAAGACCTCTTCCCAATCTTCAGGCCCTGAAAAGAAATAAGGGATGATAGGACTCCATCCAACGCCACGCCCTCCGGACTGGTCATCTGGTCTGCGGTATGTCCTCCAAACTGTCTGAGCACATTGTTTGCTGGTGAAGATAAACTTTCACTACAGCAGAAATAGAGAATGCAGCTTGCCTGGTTGTATCAGACTAGGTCTTTGGAGCAAATTATTCAAACTTTTCTACTCAATGTAAGTTGCGACTGCATAAACTTAAATGCGGGGGATGTTGTCTTACTTTCTATTTACGGGAAGTAGCTGGACAAAACAATGATCTTATTTTCCTGTTCCTGTTAGTTTAATTTTCGATCTATAAAAAAATTCCAATTTAAATGTAAATACGAATAAGTGAGAATGTGAGATCAAGAAACTGAGAAACCTACAATAGATGAATTTGTAGAGGAAATTTGGTATAGCTGGCTCCCTTCTTATTGATGACAAGATATTAAAGGAGTTTTAGATCATCGTCGTTACCAATTTAGGAAGTATTTGCAGAAACATTACTTTAATCGCTTCATAACTTTAGATGATGAGGCTTGTTGTGATATCATGTCATCATAATATATGGTTCAAAAGGCTACTAATCGGCAAGTCAAACTGTTACACCAACATTGTTCATCAGGCTCAGATCCCTGCTAGAAGACCTTATTTGACGACTGCCAATCCCTCTCCTGGAAATCCCAATACAGCAGATGACGCTAGAGATATCCCAGAAACACAATTTGATCGTCTACTCAAAATCGCCCAGGACTCCTCTTTCTCCTTATCGACCACCCATTTCCTCTTGAACCTGGAACAGCTGTTACTCTTGAAATCCCATTTTCTGGTGAAGAAAGAATAAAACTGCAAGGGGCTATTTGTTGATGCAATTTCCGTGAAAAGCTACTGCAGCCATAGAACAATGTCGTGTCCATATTCTACCAAAGGATTCTAGAGCAGAACTTCAAGCAGCAAAGAAAATTGTTGTTCCGTTATCTCTTATCATAGAATTCAACGGAAGTTTCCTTTGGTTGAAGAAGTAGCTAACTTGCTAGATGTTTTTTATGGACGCGGTGTCATAGCGGTGCATGTTTCAGGTTCTTTCTGTTGGTGTCCAGCTGACCCAACGTTGCGAGCGGTTCCAACGTTTGTGCTCCAACTTTTGAGTCAGAAATTGGCAAAATAGAAAAAAGTAAATAACAGGAAGCAAAGTGCAAGGATAATAGAAGTAAGATAATGAAATGATATCTGGATAGTCCTATTTATATCTTAACGCTATATTTAGTAAATATTAATAAAGGAAAAACAAGGAAAGGAAAGAACAGGAAAGTTTTTTTAAAGGAAAGAAAAAGAATTCTAACAACCATTGTTTGGATAAAGAGTGAAAAATAAAAGAAATGATTCATTATAATAATTTTTTTCAATTATAACATTTCATTGCTTGTAATTTTATAACATTCTTAGACCATAATATATTTATTATCTTGTCTGGTCTTACAATTATTGCTAAATCAATGATTTTTAATCAAGTGAAATAAGAAGATGTAGATGCCACCAACAATTAGCTTTAGGTCCCATTCTTACAATATCTCTACATTTCTCACCACCAACAATTTGACTCATTATTTCATCTCTAACCTAATCTCTTTCTAAACTTATGCAATGATCAATAACTTCTTTTTGTGATCTTTTTTTATGTACAAATCAATAAATAGCTAAACACATAATGTAGACAACTACTCTTCGACAACTTTCTCTCCAAAAATATTCAATCATGGTCTCATTTCTTTGTTTATTCATCTATACAACAAAATATTAACAATAATTATTATTATCGTAAAAATAAATACTATAACACTTGTATGAAAGAAAATAATATTAAAACAAAATTGAATTAAAAAATTTTGAGACATAAGGCATTTAACAATAAATCATACATACTACTAATAATAATACTAATATTTATCAATTACTCACATATATTAATTATTATAATACTAATATTTATCAATTAAGTTTGTGTGAAAAGCATACTGATATGTTTATAATCATAGCTAAGTTAATTGTGTTTCAATGAAATATCTCCCTTTTCCACTTTTTTTATAATATCTTAGAATTGTCAACATCTCAAATTATAATATACTACATATAAAAATAAAAAATTTTGAGCTAGTTTGACATCTCATAAACCTAAAAAATATGTCTATTCATATTCAATCATTCATCAAAATCAAATCACCAAAAAATTATAAAAAATTTTTATATTGGAAGAGACATGTGAAACTTACTTGAAAAAAGAGATGACTTTGAAAAATTATAAGAAGATTGTGATGTGGTTAGGTTTTTTTGACTAGGCCTTTAGTGTTAATAAAAAGATGGATATAATAATCCTTTTATAAAAATAAATTTTTTTTAACTTTCTTTTCCTTAGCTTTTTTCCCCAAATTAGGGTATTAAAAAAGTAAAGACTATAAGAAAAACCAAAGGTTATTGAGTTTCCACCTTTTTTTCTTTTTTTTTTTTAAATTAAAAGTTTATTCAAACAAATGAAGAGTTTTTCTATTTCCATTACTTTGCTTTATTTTTCTTTTCTTTCCTTCTCTTCCCTTCCCTTCAATCCAAACATATTGTAAAAGATATGGGACATGGATAGGCTAGGCAAAAAAAAAAAAAAAAATCTCCTCCAACAAGAAAACAAACAAGCAGCACACAAGCAAGCCCTCTCAGCCCTTGGTGTCAGACAAAATTGGTGTGTTCAGTCTTTATATTATTTTTTATTCTCAGAAATATACAAAGAAAGACAGTTGTAAACACCTAATTTTGTCCGGATAAAAATCTCGACCATTTACGAAGCGCTCAAAATTTCAATCCTATTCAAATTCAATATTTCTTTAATTTTGATAAGTTTCTAAAATCAAAATTTGAACCACTTTGACTTAAATATCCCAAAATTAACATAGGCCAAATTTGATCAAACTTGATCAACAAAGTTAAAATTGATCAAATTTGGTAAAAACGGATAAAACTCATGTTAACCCTCAAAATTCACAACTAAATTGAAATCAATGTGATTTAAAATTAAAATTTGTGATTTTTAAAGCACTAAAAATTTGCTTGTACTTCGGGAAGTGTAAAATTACAGAAACGTCCTAAAGGTTATTTTCATGATTTGACTTTTTTAAAGTCAAATTTTTATGAAAATTTTCATATCATAATTGAATATTTTTCAATGATTTTTGATGCATTAAAAAATTAGATCACACATTGGGAGATATGAAATTATCAAAATGTCCTTTAAGAGCATTTTCGTAATTTGATCTTTCTAAGGTTGAAATTTCGCAAAAAATTTCAAATCATGATTTTATAATATTTTTTGATTTTTAGAATTTTAAAAACCATGATTGTACCTTAAAAAATGTAAAATTACAAAAATACTTCTTAGGGGTAATTTCATAATTTAATCTTTCTAAGGTTGATTTTTCATGAAACTTTTTAGATCATGATTTTATAATATTTGATGATTTTTTATACAATCAAAATCACAATAGTACCTAGAAGGTATGAAATTACAAAAATACCCCTATAGGCATTTTTGTATTTTCACCTTCTTAAAGTCAGATTTTCACAAAAGTTTTCATATCATAATTTCATAATATTTTATGATTTTTGGTGCTTGAAAACTCCAAAAATGAGCACAAAAATAATAATTTCTAAGAAAATAAACTAAATACAAAAATCTTTATACTAAAAGCCAAATGATCTTTTCATTGGTTTAGGAGCTTTAAAAATCTCACCTTTACAGTGAACAATATGAGCTATTAGATCTCATATTAAATCTTGATTTAATGGCTAAAGATTGCTTGTTGAATTAAGAACAAGGGAAGAATTTTAGCCCTTGGATAAAATTTGGTCCTAAGGCCTATATTCAATCTTGAAAGATATTTTTTAGCTTCTTCTTCATTTAAGGGAAGGCTCTTTTTGCATTAAAAAACTAGAGAAAAAGCATGAAAAATAGACGAGATCGTGGGAAAGAAAATTGGAAGAAAAAAATTGTGAAAGAAAAGAGAGAAAAATTCTTGGTGCTTGGTTTTAAAAGTATATTTTCATGACACCATTTTTCCAATCTTCATGCATTCTCTATCACATTTTGTAACATTTCGGTGCTAGTTAGTCCATTTTCTTTGTTTTTCTTGAAGCTTTTTAGTTCATTTGTTTTACTTGAAACTTGAAACAACTTCATCCAATTAACTAATAGTTTGATTGAAGCCAAAATTCAAGTGAGAAAAAATCACAAATCCACCATAAAAAACAAGTTGGAGGTTCGACCATGGTGCGTTCTTATTTAGCCAAACCTCCTATTGGCCTCCTTATCTCTTTGTTGCTTCAAATGTTGGCTTATGATGCTTAAATGATGATTGTATGTTTGTTTAGCATGTTTTATGATTGATTGAATATATAAGTTGTTGTTTGGCTAATGTTTTTGTTTATATGAATTTCTTGTCTTTTTTATCATTACATGTTTATTGAAGTTGTTTTAATGCCATAAATCTTTTCATGAAGTAAGTTCAAAGTGGTCATTTGCTTTGTATAGATGATATGACATAAAAATGAAAGTTAGAAAATATCATGAAGGTTCAGCCATAGTGTGCATGATTTTGGCTTAACCTTGTTCCATGCTTTTATGATTTTTGGTTCTTTAATCCATGTTTTATGCTATATTTTTATGACTTTTGGCAATTTTCTAACATGTTTAAAAAAAATGGTGTTTTATGTTTGTTTTTGGTGAATTTTTAAAGTTATTTGGTTATGATGAATGTTGAATAATGGTGGAACATTCAAACCAAAATTTAAAGTTTTCCATGTTTGATCAATTTTTATCTTGAAACTTAATGCATTACATGTTTATGATATTAAGTTTGAAAATACCTTAGTTTGTAATAATTATGTTTTTAGGTCATACATTTGGCACATGCATTCATTAATGGTATTTTTGTAATTTGCATTCATTTAATGTCCATTTTTCATAAACCCATAAAAAAAACCCCAAACTTAAACCCTAAATCCTAAACCTAAAACCTAACTTTACCCCTAAATCCAAAACCTAAAACCTAACCTTAACTTTAAACCTAAACCTAAACCTAAACCTAAAGCCTAAACCCCAAAACTAAACCCTAACACTAACCTTAAATTTAAACCCTAAACTCTAAACCTAGACCCTAAACTCTCGACTCTGAACCAACCCTAAACCCTAAATCATTCATGTATTTGCATTTCATATTATCTTATCATCACATGCATTTTTATATTATCGTGTATTCATATTTTGTCATTCATATTATATTGTCTTGAATTCATCACATATTATTATAATCATGCATCTCATGGATTGATTTTTTTAATTTGGTTTTTAAAGTAAAAAAAATGTTTAAAATAAGACAATAACTTAAGTAAATATAATCATCAAGATATTGCCTAACTATAAGAGGTCTCTTGATAATTATTATTTATGAAAGATGTTATCTATGTTTTGTGTAGCATTTAAAGACCTTTAAATTAGGAATATTTTTGAAACTTTACCTAATTATAAGAGAATAGAAAAATATTTTGATATTTAAAGTTTTTTCATTGTGATCCAAAAAATTAAAAAAAAAAAACTTTGTTTTTAAATTTGATTTTTTTTTATTTTTAAAAAAGAAAAAAAAAAGAAAGCAAAGGAAAAAAAAAAGAAAAAAGAAAAAAGGGAATTAATTCTAAACATTAAATAAAATAGGAAAATTTTAATTAAAATTAAAGGATAATATACAATGAAATGATACCATCTTCGACAGGTGTTGTAAGGATGGTAATTCTTCTCCACACATAACTGACACCTAGACTCAACTCTAATTTTGCAGACTACAAATTTTTTTTTTCTAAAACTTTTTAAACCCGTTTTAAAATGTTTTATTAAAAGGACAAAAATTTTTTAGTAGCCAATCACATTTTAAAAAAACATTGGTGGCAATTCTTCAGTTTTGTTTTTATTGAAAATATTTTTAATCACTTTATTTTTTCAAATTTTCCATATTTGTCCGACTTTCGGGTTAGCCTGCCCCTAAGTTCTAAGATGTTGCTACATGGAATCTACTCTATCTTAACCTTATCTTGCTTAGTCAACAAACCTACTCAACTGATCTCTTCTAATCAGATTTTTTATTTCATCTTTCAAGTTGATACAATTCTTAATGTTGTGACCACTATCTTTATGGAAAACACACCTCTTATAAAGTCTTTTCTAGCGTTGTGCCTTAATGACTTCAACCATCTTAGCTCAAGGTCTCTTTCAATATGCATGATAATCCTATCTTGAAAGGTATTCAGTGCAGTGCAGCTTTTTTGTTGATTTGGGCTCTTGGCCTTTGGATACCTTAATCTTCTCCATTTTGAAGGATCGTAGCTTTTTTTTCTTAGGATGACAATGGGGGATAAGTCTCTCTCACCTCAACCATCAATGAAGAGAGACAAGTTTCTCTCACCTCAGATATTTTATAGCTCCAGTATTGATATATTTTTCCATAATGAGTAGCACATCAAGTAATGTTTTTGGTGACTTTAGGGAAAAGGTAAGTTTGAAGTGGTACTCTTTATCACTGAGCCCATTAGTCAAGGCAGTGATAACAGCTACTTGTTCTAGTCTTTTACTTGAAAGGCTTTCATGTTAAAACATGTGACGTAGTCTTTCAAAGATTTATTTTTACCCTGGTAGATCGACATCAAACTAAGTGTAGTTTTCTTTGTTTGTCGACTATTGATGAATCGGGATAGAAAAAAATAGCTAATCTATTTGAATGTGGTTACGGACTCAGCTCTAAATTGTAATACTAGAACTAAGTTGCCCTTTTGAGTGTGGTGTTCAATCCCTTACATATTAAAGTTTTAACAACCTCCTGCATCATCATATTAGTTTAATAAAGCTTTAAGTGATTAAAAGGGTCAATATCTTAAACCCTTTTGGGGGCATGGTCCTATCTATTTCTTCCATGAAGGGTAAGGTCTTTAGGAATTTTAGCTCATAATCAAACATAATGAACTTTCCTTTTAACTCTTTCTTCATGGCCTGCATTCGAGCTTCTAGGTTTTTGTTCAATTATGATTCAAGGATGATCTATTTGGACTTTTTGGTAGTGGTTTATGTTAAAGTGTGAGTATGGTGATGGGTTGTTGGAGTAGTGTGCTCATTTTCTCTTAAAGATGATGACATTTCAGTATTGTCATAGCTCGATAATTTTTCTTGGTGTGAGTTTCGTGGGGTGATCGAATCAAGCATTTTGGATGTTTATGGTGGAGTGAATCTTTGGATCATCTCTTTAAAGGATTGTAGTTGTTGATTTAAAGCTAAAATTTATTCCATTATGGATCTTACTAGCATAGGCTGATCTATAGATTAGCTGGTATGGATTTTTGTTCCAACTATGATAGCTATTTCTTCTTCCTTAGGAACTTTCTTTTTTAATGGCATAGGATTTTAGCTCGACTAGAAAAAGAATTCCCCTACCTAGTATGCCAAATATTGGCGTCAAGCTTATCTAATAAAGATAAAACCTTGAAATCAAAAGGAAAGAAAAATAAAGCAGTTAAAGATAAGGCTGAGCAAACAATCAATTCGATTAATTCAGTCATAAAAACTAAAAAATCGACTTAGTCTGTTATAAAAATCAAACCGACTGATTTATATAACAAAAACTGAAAAAATTGAACCAAATTAAGATGATTGGTTTAAGATGATTTTCTTGAGTTAGTTAGTTAGTCTTTATTTCTTGCATTAAACTTTAAATGTAATTCATGTAAAAATAGGTAAATACTTAAATACTCAACATATAATCCAATAAGTTCAAACATTGTTAATAGTACTCAAATAAAAACACAAATACAATAAAACATAAACACAAACTTAAATAACAGTCCATAATTTATCTAGCACTAGCAGTCTATAACAATCCATAAACATAAACTTAATTTATCTAGCACTAGCAATCCATAATAGTTCATAAACACCAATTTAAACACAAACTAGCAGCAATAACAATACCTAGCTAATGAAGTATGATTACATATGAGAGACAACAATTACATTTGGGAAACACAAACTAATAGTCCATAAACCATGATAGCAATCTATAACATGTCACTACCAGTGATTGAGCAAGCCTGAAAAAAGAAAACAAAGCAGAAAATAAGAATAAAATAGAATGAACTATTCAATTTGGTTGTGAGCAAGCCAATTATATTCAAGAATGCATATTGCCAGTGAGCTTGCTCAACATTAATCATAAGGTAGTGAGCTTTTTCAACAACAATACTTAGCAAAAACATAAACAAAAAATAACAAAATGTTTATTTATGTTATCTCAATTTATCAATACACTTTACTAATCAATTATGGGATCCAATGCAATCTTGGATAAATCTAAACATACATAAAAAAAAAAAGTTAGTTGTAAAGATTTAAAAAAAATAAAAATTGAAAAAAATAGATGTAAAAATAAAATAATTACCCAAATCAATCTTATCAAGTTATTTCACTTCATCCTCTATGGCATTTGGACCAAAATTTGAAGATCCACGTAACCAATCTTGAGCATAAATAAGAGTTTGCATAAGTTTAAGAGTTAAAGAACTCCTATATGGATCAAGCACATGACCACTAGTGCTAAAAGTGAATTAAGAAGCAACTGCGGATATGGGAACCACCAATACATCATAAGCTAGATAGGAAAAGATAGAAAACCTATGACTATGGAGTTTCCACCAAAGAATAACATCAAAGTCCACACCTTCCTTAGTAGCATTGGGCTTCTCATTCAAATACTTCTCCAACTCTGATCTATTCTCTTATCTACCTTGTTATTTTCTGAACCTCCTAAACTCAGCCATAACAGCTTGTGAGTCACATAAATTTTCAATTCCAAGTTCATAGGTGGATTCTATAACTTGACTTGCATGGTTACTTTCACAACTTGTTCAGATTAAGGTTGCAACATGTTTTTGTATTCATCAAATAATTCATATATTGCTTTATTCACTTTTTTCATAATCATTAAATTTTGATCATAAGAATACATCTTCATAAAACAAAACTCCACAAAAGCAAGTTTTTTCCTAAGATCAAGAATGGAAATAATATAAAGTAACATATTCATTTTCTCCACATCTCTAATACTTGTCATACTTAACCTACATTCTTTTAGCCATTGCACTCAACTCAACATCAACATTCAATTGCTAATCTTATAAAATACCATAAACACCACAAATATCTTCAAAAAAATTGTTAGCAGTGACATATAAAGAACTTGAAACTCTAACTGTGAGGTTATAAAATTTTTACAAGCAAAAGCATAATCTTTTAAGACTTGCCTAATCATTTTGATCGAGTGCCTATCTCCCAACATAAGCTCACTTCTATAATAATGGATCAACATCATAAAAAGCCTTGAAAGTCCTTTCAAACTTTTGAGCTTGTTCCAAAATCAAGTATGTGGGATTCCACATATTGCTAACATTTAAGCATAATAAGCTCTTACTTTGAATGTGTTAATTGGCAACAAACTATTTAAATTTGGCTAACCTAGAAAGTGACTTGCTTACATATCTAACTATCTCACTAACACAAGTAATTGAATCGCTCATTTTCTTTAACCCATTACTCACAATAAGGTTAATAATATGAGCTATGCATCTTAAATGAAGATATTTGTCTCTTATAATACTAGTTTTTGTATTGTTAATTTTTTTTCTCAAGTATGAGATTGCAACATCATTGGAACTAGCATTATCAACTATAATATAGTAAAATCTTTATCAATCCCACAATTATGTAAGTATTTTTCAATTAGCTTACCAATAGCCTTACCTTTATGACTAAAATGGGATAAAAGTTTAGTGTCCTTTTGTTAAGTTTTCAATTATTGTCTATAAAGTGAGCTATGAGACACATATAATTGATTTTTTGCAATGAGATCCATATGTCATTGGTAAAAGACACTCTTGTAAAAGACGATCTCAAGAATTGCCTTAGGGAAGTTTTTTCATTCACATAAATTTATTAACAATCCCTAACAACAATCCATTGTGATGGTACATAAATCTAGGATATGCAATAGCCATTCAATGCCTAATTCTTTTTGCTTCCGTAAATCTAAAAGGTAACTCATCTATAATAATTATCTCAACCATACCTCTTCTAATGGCATCTTGATCAAACTTCCAAGTACCTAAATACCCATCTCTTTCCAAGGTAAAAACTAACTCTAATTGGGAAGGATCACCACTAGCACAAGGAAATTTCATATAGGAACCCATGTGATTCTTTAGAGTAGATGTTCCATTTTTTTTAAGATAAGCATAAATTTCTCTATCACAATAATTGCATCTAGCTTTGAGTTCACCTTTGTTATTGGTAAATTTGGTGAAGTGGTCCCATACCTCTAACCATGTGTTTAGTCATCTCCTTTTTTATTTAGCAGTCATAACTTCACTTTTTGTTCCATGTGTGTCTCCTTGAGGGATTGATTGAGCATTTTCTTGTGTAAAATTTTGATCAATCATTTCATTTGGCATCTTCAAGAAAAAAAATTAAAAAATTAAGCTTTATATAAACATAAAAAAATGGTTTTTTTTCCAACAAGTAGTAAGGAAATGGCTTTTTCCAATAAGTTGACAAACTAACAAGTACAATTATGAAATAATGGCAAAATATGGTGAAAATTCAAGAATTCAATACTAGATTATTTTTTTCTTGTGTTGGATTATTACCTTCAAGCCCAAGAATCTAGTTTTGAAGATTCTAAAATTCAAGACCACAACTAAATTTGATAAGATGAAAGTATGAATGTTGTACAAGATTATTTTTTCTTATATTGGTCAAAGAACACTAGTTAATCTGGCTTTAAAACTAGATAATACAAACAAATTATTGCTTTATGGATATAATATATAGTAATTTGTTGATAAAAATTTACTTTCCATTTGTGAAAGCTATACCAATTAATCCATAAAAACTCCACTAGTGTTATTATCTGTAAAAGAATACCCCAGTATCTATATACAATATGATCTCATAAATTCCCCCAAGTTATATTGTAGCTCAAATTAAATATTCCAATCAAACAATTAAAGAACTTGGTTGTCGTTACATCAAATCTAAAGCTAAAACTAAAAATATTGATCAACTGGTAACAATCACGTTTGGGTTATAATCACGAATTATAATCTCATAGGAAAATTTGTCTGATGGTAATTCAGATAATATTAAAATATTAGTTCATTCTCAATCCTTCCCATAGTTGTCTACTTTTGAATAAGTTTTGGGCGATGATAACGAAAATAATCTAGATATTCAATAGCAAATATTATCCAAAGATAATAAAAATAATCCAAAAATAATCAAATGATTTTTCATAATTTTTGAATAAGTAAAAAATCAAAGACAAAATACTTATATATTTATATATAAAATAATGCAAAAATAATAAAGGTGCTAACCTCATCTTGATGCTATTGAAGCCTTAAAAAAAAAGATAAGATAAGCATGAAAGAGAAGAACTGAGCAAGGAAGAAGGCGAAGCCAAATACCGATATGACAACAAAGCAGATTTGAGAGACAAAGTAAGATAAGATCGTGAATGCCGAGGTAGATGAAGATTTGAAAGACAAGAGAGAGAGGAAAAGATTGGAGAGTAATGGTGAGAAAAAAAAGGAAAATAGACTGAGAGTGAGATCTGAGGCTTAGGGGAGAATATAAGATGGAAAAGATGAAATCAGAATGAGAAAAATGAAAAATGGAAGAGGTGCATAGCTAGGGTTCAAACAAAAGAAAATTTGGGCTCTGGGCATACAGAATATCATATTTGGGTATTACCTATACAATATTATTATTTTTTTAATTATTTATTTTGTAATAAGTTAGGTATTTAGGTTTATTCAATTTAGAGATTTTAAAACTAATAATCGAATTTTAAAATTGATAACCAATCGTTTTAACTATTTAAAATGAGATAATAACCGAAATACCCATACAACCCAAATTACCAACCCGATTTTCCTAAAAATTTTGGTTTTTGTCAGTTTTTTTTGTTTTAATTGAATTTTGCTCAGCCCTTGTTAAAGACAAAAACTGGGAATAATCCCAGTGTTTATACTCTAACACTCAAGTCAAATATCGGTAAAAAAGGATTACAGAAATAATAGTGTAAGAACAATAGAAGAAGTAAGATAGTGAAATGATATTCGGATAATCCTATTTATACTTGTAAAGAAAGGGGCCATGAGCAGCCTAAGCTACCTAAAGTCAGCCCTAAGGCCCAAAATGACCTGGCAAACCAAACTGACCTGTACGTTGACCGTCCACTCTAAGGATAATAAGTCAACATTTAAGGAGGCCTACTAGGTAGATGGGTGATGTGGCCAAGCTAATGTGGCCCTATGAAATTTGGTCAATTTGACACATCAGCTCGACCTAAAAGTCAATAATACTTGTGATTATCTACTAACAATCTCTAATAGGGAATAAGAAAATGTTACCTTTAGGACCTAAAAATGCCCCAACACTTTTCTATAAAATATCATCATTTTTAACTTGACACATGGAATATTTGAATTATTTTATATTCCCCCTTTGACACAACTATAACTTATCCTAGTCCACAAAATTTTCTTTTCTTTTCTTTTTTACTGAGCAAGAAAAATGAGGAAAAAAGTGGCTAGGAATTTTGTTTATTGATGAGAAATGGAGTTACTATTAATATTATAAAACTATAAACATCTTAAGACACAAACGCATAATACTTATATGGAAGATATTGAATTAAATTTTACAATCAACTATATCATCATTAGCAATTGTTATAATATTATGAAGTACAAAATAATCTCGTGCCATTTTCACAACATTGAAAATTACTAGCATGATACCCATATGTTGTCTTGAATCAATTTTTCTTTATTTTGTTATCTCTATTTAGTATTTTTTATTACAAAATTCTTCTAATTAAAATAAAAAAGATGAAAGACCAAAAAAGCCAAATGATATAACACGTGTATATCTCAATTGACCTCATGTCTCTCACAAATTTTATTAAATTAGAAAAATAAAAACAAAAAAAAGTAAAAAAGATAAAACAAAAACAAAAAGACAAAAAGAAGAAAAAACAAAAATAAAAAAGAGCTTATAAAGGGAGCCACATAAACACCTTCATTGAGCTTAAAATATAAATTTTATAAATTAAAGTATCAAGTAATAATTTTATTAATATACTATAAGTAAGGTATAACTAAAAAAAGATATAAAGTGCCACATCGACACCTTTAATGTAGATCAAACAAAAATAATAAATTTATATAATGGATAAATGTATTATATCTTATTTATGTATAAATATAGTATTTTTATTAAATTAAGATATTAAATAATATTATTATTAAAATAATATATATAAATAAATATTTAAAACTATAATTTTTTATATACATTTGGGAGAAAATGAAACATTCTAAACTTGTTTCCGACCAAATTCTAATTTTAAAAAAGGAAACACATCGATCCTATATCAAATTTTTTAAAAACTTACACATATTGGATTAGACAAATTGAAATCCATGAGATATGAATTATTTTATCATACCTATATCCATTTTTTTCTTATAAAATTTATCTAATAAAAAAAATTAAATTAAAGGAAGTTGCAAGAAAGTAAAAAGAAAATCAAATCAAATCAAATCAAATGAGCATGTCATGTGGATTTATTAAATTAAAATATTAAATAATATTTTTATTAATATGATATATAAATTAAAATAAAGAATAAAATTTATGTATGCCGAAATGAGGCTTGCATTCGATTTGACCTTGATTTTAAAAAAAATCTCATCCAATCCTAAATTAAAAAACACACATATTAGATTAAAATGAATTGAAACTTGTTATGTATAGACCATATATATATAAGGAACAAAAAAAAACACATTTTTAATCAATAATATCAAATAAATATAAAAATCTAAAAAAATGTAAAAAAATATTAATTAAATATTAAAAAAATAAATAAATAATAAAAAAGAGAGAAAAAGAAAAAAATGTATTAGAGTGTCACATAGCACCTCATAAAACCTCCATACATATGCAAGATTTAAGGTATCGATAAAGAAATGATGAAAAAAAAGCCAAATAAGACTAACATGTGAATTTATTAATTTAACGTGACAATTTTATTAATATAATACATATATATAATTAAATTAATAAAAAATATATTTTTATCATAAATTTAAAAAACCAGAAAAGGAAAAAAATGATTGAAAAAAGAAACGAAAATAAGATCATAATGTAATGAAGAGACTTTCATAATATCATTTTTTTAAATTATTAAATAAAATGGGGAAAACAAATATATATATATATATATATTTAATCAATAATATCAAATTGGCCTCAATTTAAAAAAATTTAAAATATAAACAAAATGTTTATTAATTATTAAAATAAGGAAAAAAATAAAAAGATAAAAAATGAAAATGAAAAAAAGGAAGTAAATGATTTGACACACGATATATCTTCGGTATCACGTGAACCACGCAAAAAAATTTTAAAATATTTAAAATATTTATTAAATATATAAGAAAAATTAAAATTATAAAAAAAAAGAAAAAAAAAAAAAGAACACATGGCATGCCTTTAGTATCAAGTTGGTCTCATACAAAATGAAATTTAAAATCTTTAAGAAAACATTTATAAAATATTAAAAAAAAAGCAAAAAAAGAAAAAAATTTGTTATAAAATGAGCGACATCTTTAAAAAAAATAAAATTTGTTTATGAAAAATAAAAAATTTTATTAAATTAAGATATTAAATAAGAATTTTATTAATATAATACATATATCTAAATGATGAGTATTCCTTTTTTTTTTCAAAATTTATATTATGGATTTAAACAGAACAAAAATAAAAAGATAAAAAAAATCAATGACTGAAAAATAAAAAATATCAAATCCAGATGTGATAATGACACTTTCATGATATCTTTTTCTTTAAAAATTATCAAATTAAAATTGAAAAAAATAATTTTCTAATAATGGGTCCATCATTTTTAAAAATGTTAAAATATTAAAAAAATAAAAAGTGAATAGAAAAATTTTAAAGAAAAAAAGAGAGAAAAAAAATTAAATTACTTGACATGTAATATACCCTTGTTATCAAATGGATCAAACAAAAAAGAATTTAAAATCTTAAAAAATATTTGTTAAATATATAAAAAGGAAAATAATAGAAAAAGAATTAAGTAAACACATGACATACTTTTAACATCAAGTGTATTACATTATATAGATAACCAATTTTGTCCAAGGATGTTTTTGAAAATCATAGGGTTTTGAAATTTAATTTGAATGCAATTAGGCCTTAATACAAAACGTGAATTTTGGGCCCAAGTATTAAAAGCCTAAAAAATTTAATTTGGATTTTTAGTTTTAATTTTGATTTTAATTTTGATTTTGATTCTAATTTTGATTTTGATTTTGATGTTGATTTTATTTTTAGTTTTATTTTTAAGTTTAGTCAAAGTCAAACAAAAAGAAAAAAAAAAAGAAAATATGGTATTTTTGTAAAATTGAAATTGATAGATACGAGTTTTGGGATCTTATTGAATGTTGGGAATCTAAGAACCAATTGTTCATTCAAATTCTTGGACTACAATTCATTGAAAAAGGAAAATTATAATAAGATTGAATCTAGGCAAATTTTACCAAGATTCGTAAGGATTTGAATATTTCAAAATTCAAAAGGATTTAATCCTGATATAAACAACCCCAGTTTGTAACCACAACAAAGACAAGCAATCAATAATAAGCAATAGCAATTAGAAAATTTAAGCAAACAATAAGTAGTATAGTCTCAAGCAAATTTTGAGTTTTTTATTCTAAGTTCTAATTTAATCTTTTGTTGGTTTTTGGAAATTTTTTGGGTTTGGATTGCTAATTTTGAGATTTTTCTTGAATTTTTTTTTAATTTGATCTTTTTTTTTTTTGGAATTTATGGGCTTTAGGGAATTTGTTTGAATTTCTAGAATTTTTGGCCTAGTATCTATTTGAATTTTGGGTTTTTCTAGGTTGCTTTGAATTTTTTGGTGAAGTTCATGGTGACCGGTTAAATTTTCCAATGTCAGAATCTAAGTTTGTTGGTCGATTTCTGAGAATGATTAAATTTTTTGGCAATTGCATCTACAAAGAAAGAAGAGAAACTGAAGTTAGAAAGAGAGACAAAAGGTGATGTTTGAGGAAAAAAAACACATGATTTTTGGCTTTTATAATATCATCAAAACAACATCACTTGGAGAAAGGTGGATTCGCGTTTTAACCAGCCAACTCGCATGACAACTCGACCCGAATCATAGGTTTTTCTTTTTCTCTTTTTTATTTTGATTTTGATTTTATTTTTTGGTTTCTTTGTTTTATTTTTTGTTTTTTTATTATTTATTATTTCAATTGTGCGGTTGAATTAAAATGAAAAGGAAAAGAAAAAATTTTGGTAAGATTTTATTTGCATGAATATATAATTGCTTGTTATTTTGCATGAATTTGCATGATTATTGATATATTTGCATGATTATTGATATATTTGCATGATTATTAATATATTTGCCTGATTTGTTATTTGCATGATTTATTAAGTATTTGCATGATATTTGTGCTTGTTTCTTGATTTATTATGATTTTTTTAGTATGATTTGTACATGATTTCATATTTATTGCATGATATCCTAGCATAATTAAATTTGTTTGATATTTACATGACTTGCTTGATAAAACATTTTTAATTAAGGCCTAAGTAAGATAACGTATAATTAATGTGGTACCAATTTTTAGCATAATGGGATGCTAAAACCTTTCCTATATGAAATTGACTCTCGAATTTAATTCTATTGATATAGGCCAAAATTTATTCTTTTTAGAGTCCTTTAGTTTACAACCAAGATAACCTTAAAAAGGATAAATTCACAGAGGTGGCTAATCACATTTAGCTAAAAAGAATTGGTGGTGACTTCATAGTTTTTGTGTTTAATAAAAAAGGTTCTCGGACTTAAATATTATGAAAAACAAAAATGAAAATCTTAAAAAATATTAATAGGAAAAAAGAAGAAAAGAGGAAAAGAAAAACAAAGGACTTAACACATGGCATACCATGGATACTTCAAAAATTAAAGCATGTTATCGACGGCTTTTGAGCAACTTAAGCATGCTATGATGAATGCTCCAATGTTAGCCTTACCAAGCTTTAACTCTACATTTATGGTGGAATCAGATGCTTTTAACATAAATATTAGAGTTATCCTCAACCAAAGTGGGAGGCCTGTGGCTTACATTAATAAGGCATTATCTTTAAAACATCAGTCTCTATCGATTTATGAAAAATAAATGCTAGTTATATTGAAGGCTGTTAAAAAGTAGAGTTTTTACTCATTAGGCAGACACTTCCAAATAAAAACTGATCACCAGAGTCTCAGATTTTTAGTTGATCAGGTTACTCATACCCCAACTCAATAGCTATGGTTACAAAAATGATGGGATATGATTTTGAAGTAGTTTTCAGAAAAAGTGCAAGTAACAAAATGTTTGATGCATTGTCCAAAAAGCCAACACTTAAGTTATGTACTATCTCAGTAATAGACAGAAGCTAGCAACTAGAATTAAACAATCTTAGGTCGCTAACCATTACATCGTCAAGCTACTCTGCAAGTTACAAAATGATCCATCTTTAACTTCTAAGTACACCTAGCAAAATGGCCAATTGAGAAAGAAAGGCAAATTAGTGGTTGGTGCCAATTTAGAACTTAGGCAACATTTACTAAAATACTTCCATAGTTCTGCATCAATAGGCCATTATGGGATAGAAGTCACTATGAAGAGGTGACTAGTGTGGTGTATTGGAAAGGAATGAAGAAGGAAATCAGGTAGTTTGTGAGGTAATGTACCACTTGCCAATAGTACAAAACAAATATAGTAGCAACAACTAGATTGTTATAACCCTTACCTATGCCAGACAAGGTATGGATAAACATATCAATGGACTTCATTCAAGGTCTACCAAAAGTTTTTGGCAAAGATGTCATTATGGTTGTAGTCGACAGATTGAGTAAATATGCACACTTTATCACCTCGACACACCTTTATTCAACTATTATTGTGGGACAATCTTATGTAGTCAACATCTACATGTTAATTTGCAATTCAATTAAATCATAATTCAGCTCTACCTTTAACAATCTATCATTCATCAATGAATTTGTAGAAGTTGCAGGCAAAGGCAATTATACTAAACCAATGAAAAATCTTTTTTTTTTGAACAATTCTTCTAAAGAAACAAACACATAATTCTTTAAATGTTGATTAAGAATATAAAATCTATTTGAACCCATTAAAAGATTCAATCTATATTCAATATCATCCTTAAGGAATCTCTAAATTTTTTCTTAGTGCAACTACATCAAAAACTCCACAAAACATTACCAATGTAACAAATAACTATTTGAGTTAATAATGTGTAGCCCATATTGATGCTTGCTATAAAGTATCATGTTATTCTTTATCATCTTTCAATAAACCATACACAAGACATGCTGTCTAAAATGATGTATATACAACTCCATCAATGGTTCTTAAATCTTTAAATCTTCTCGCACTTTTGATAATGTGGAAAAGCATTTTCAAAAAATAGAGTTCACCAGCTACTAGATGAATAAAATTAATTCAACCTATAGCTCACTTTCGCTCACTATATTTCCAAACCTTCTTTTATAACAGAACCTATTTTATTGGAAAATCAATGTACAAAGTTCTCAAGGTTTTAGATATCTTTTGTTTGCCTCCATCTATTCAGTAAACATCATTTTATCCATTAAAGGCTATTAAATAACATTAGCCAAATTCACATTTTCAACAAAAGTGATATAATGTTGTCGTGATAGATGGATTGTTAATCTGATCACAACTGGTTCTCTATGGTGCACATAAAATGCAAATAGCCTCCAATATGATTCATGGCTTAAAATGTACCTACAATCCAAAAATAGTTTTATTTCATTAATTTGTATCAAATTATACTATGCATTAACACCATAAATAGCAGGTATTTATTCTATAACAGACTTTACTCAATCTTGTCTTTTGTTGATATACCTAAATAGATACTTAAAGGATTTTGTTTTGCTGCAAATTTCAATGTTGACGTAAGCTTGGTATCGAACAATTAAATCAACATTGTGAGGCATAACAAATCTTGAATCTAAATTAACTTCACATTTTTTAATCATACCATCATTTCAAGTAGTTTTTCTCTGAAAGAAACTAAACCTCCTCTTGGATAATAGTCTCCTTTTGATACACCTTTGGATAAAACTTTGAATACTTATTATCTTTTTTGCATAGCACTTCAATAACACCATAGGTCTATAAATTATGAAATTGGTAAGAGAATCATATGCCAATTTATCTAAATGTTTATTAAGAATTTCAGCAAAAATTAGTCTATCATCATCAGCAAGAGTCAAACAACTATCTTTTGGCTGCAACCATAATAAAATATAAGTATGAGGCAATTTTTTTTTTTTTTTGGAATTCAATGGTATAAACAACTACATAATAAAAAAAATTTGATTTAAATTCAATTCCATTAGTTAGAAAAACATAAAAAAAGAATAAAAAAACAATAACTTAAAATACTAATCAACCATAACTTTACTAAAAAAGATTTTTTTATCAAATCATCCATCAAACATTTCAATCTTAGCTTAAATAACCTAGCAAGAATATCAGGTTTATCCTCAATCTGCTATCCAAGGATCATCGATAAAGCCTTATTGACTTTAGGCCATCTTAGATGTAAAAGTGATAAACAAATCAGGATCACCATAATATCTACATATAGCCATTACATCTTGATAATTTTTAAAATGAATGCAGACCAGAGACAAAAGTTGACGGAAGAATAATTCTTGTACTAGTGGCTTAACTTTCAACATCACTTTTTATAACATATCTAACCCTTTGATAAACCATTAAACTCAATTTTGTTTGATTATCTCATATCCATTGGAAACGCATTCGTTTAACATATAAATAAGCATCAACAATAAACTATTGTAATAATCTCTCACCTCGTAAAAAAGAACTCTCAGTTTCCATGTCCTGTTGAATCAAGTGGGCATAATATTCCATCATTGTGATTTTTTTTCCTTATTATTAACTCAAGAAAACATTGACAATCATTTTTTATATGTAAGACCCAATGAGAAATCATCTTTACCAAAAAGAATAAAAGCAAACACTACATTGTCATAAACAAAAGATGTAGCTCATTAATATGCTTTAAACCATTAGTAAAATAATCAACAATGATATCATACTTATCAATGATAGCTTTATCATCACCCACCAACAACCCAACAATATCAAAACATAATGGCTCATCATACTATCTATCTTAATTATTTCTTGTTCCAATCAATCAAAATCTAATAAGCAAAAAATCATATTCAATAAATCTATCATGCATCATCTTGAAAAGTTTGATAACTTTATTGCAAACATTCAACATATTATCAGCCCTTCATAAATGGTAACATTAACCAAATTCAAAGTCAAAATAAGATCTAAAATGGAGATCCTGTTTGAAACCTTATTGGCTGTGTCATAAATATACAATTATGTAAATTTTAGAGTCGAACCAACTAAAGGTAGCAAAACCAATCAGATGATACATTTATCCATCAATTTTAAACAAATACAAACTAGGTTTTCTATTGATATCTACATCAATCTTACCACCAATCGATGTATATTGGAACATCAAATTGTACCTCCTAATATTCTCTCTAAATCTAGCAACTTCTCAATTTTAAGTATAATCCAATAGTGAATTCAAAAAAGGAGGAGTGCGATTAAAAAGTGGCAATTTAACACTACCTTCTTTATCGCAAAGGTTAAACCCAAGAGCATTTTTTCTACAAATTGTGTAAACACTTTCTTCAAGCCACATCTGTACACCACATTGATTACAAATTTGAGTTAAACCACTAAAATTCATTAGCTTAAAATATTTTCCTAAATACCAAATATAGTAAGGAAACTAATAAATAAAACAAATAAAGCATCCATCAATAGAAAATCGTATCCATATATGTTTAAAATTGGTGAAGAAATGCATCATCAATTAGTTTTCTTGTGCCTCAAGTTGGTTTGACTCCAAAAATTGTGCAATTGTATATTTGTGATATGGGTAATAAGGTTTCAAACAGGATCTCCATTTTAGATCCTGTTTCAACTTCAAACTCAATTGATGTTACCATTGTTGAATGATTAATGAATATATTGAATGCTTGTAATAAAGTTGTCAAAGCTTTTAGGATGACATGTAATAAATTTCTTGAATTGGATTTTTTACCTATTAGATTGCAATTGATTGGAAGAAAAAATAATTATGATAGACGATATGATGAGCCATCAAGTTTTAAAATTGTTGGGTGATGATGAAGCTACCATTAATAAGCATGATATCATTATTGATCATTTTACTGATGTTTTAAAGCATATTAACGAGCTGCATCCTTTATGTATGACAAAGTAATATTCACCTTTATTCCCTTTTGGCAAATATGGTTTCTTATTGGGTCTTACATATCAAAATGATTGTCAAGATTTTCTTAAGCTAATGATAAGGAAAGAAAAAATATTACAATGATAAAATATTATGCCTACTTGATTCAACAACGTATGAAAACTGAGAGTACCCTTTTAAGAGATCAAAAATTATTTCAACAATTTATTATTGATGCTTACTTATGTGTCGAAAAAATACGACTCTAATGGATATGAGATAATCAAACACAATTGAAATCAGAGGTTTATCAAGAGGTAAAAAATGCTATTACAAGAGATGATGTTAATGGTCAAGCCATTGGTAAAAAAATTATTCTTCCATCAACTTTTGTCCTTAGTCCGCAATTCATTTTTCAAAATTATCAAGATGTAATGGTTATATGTAGATATTATGGTCATCTTGATTTGTTTATCACTTTTACATGCAGTCCAAGATGGCTCAAAGTCAATGAAGCTCTATTTATGACCTCTGGACAATGAATTAAGGAAAGGTCTAATATTCTTACTAGGTTATTTAAGCTAAGATTGAAATACTTGACTAATGACTTGATAAAAAAAACAAACATTTTGGTGAAATTATCGCATGTCAGCATTGTAAGTTATTGTTTTCTATTAATTGTTTTTATGTTTTTTAACTAAAGGAATTAAATATCAATTTTTTTTGTCATGTAGTTGTTGATACCATTGAATTCTAGAAAAGAGGATTGCCCTACTCTTATATTCTATCATGATTGCATCTAAAGGACAAATGTTCAACTCCTGTTGATGTTGATAGAATAATCTCAAATGAAATTCCTAATAAACATTTAAATCAATTGGCATATGATTCTGTTATCAATTTCGTGATTCATGGGTCTTATGGTATTATTGATCCTAAAGCTTCATGCATGAAGGATAAAAAGTGTTCAAAGTTTGATCTAAAGGTGTATCAAGAGAAGGTTGTTATCCAGGAAGGAGGTTTGATTTTTTACATATGAAAACCGTATTAAATGATAGTATAGATGTTTAAAAATATGGAGTCAATATAGATTCGAGATTTGTTATCCCTCATAATGTTGATTTGATTGTTATATACAAAGCTCACATCAACATTGAAATCTACAACAAAAGAATCCATTAAGTATTTAAGTATATCAACAAAGGATTAGATTAAGCAAATATTATCATAAAATAAAAACTTGTTACTCACGGTGTTGATGCATAACAGAATTTGTTACAAGTTGATGAAATAAAACTATTTTTAGATTGTAGGTACATTTCAAGCCATAAAGCATGTTGGTGGCTATTTGGATTTGATGCACACTATCGGGGACCAATTATGATCATATTGTCAATTCATCTACCACAGTAGCATTAGATGACTTTTGCTGAAAATGCGACTTTGGCTAATGTTATTCAGCAACCTTTAGTGGATAAAATGATGTTTTCTAAAAAAATGGAGGCAAGCAAAAGGTATCTTAAAGTTTGAGAACTTATGTACATGTTTTCCAACAAAATGGGTTTGGTTACAAAAGAAGAAAGTTTGGAAACATATGGAGTGAATATGAGTTATAGGTTGAATTAATTTTATTCATCCAATAGTTGGTGAACTCTATTTCTTGAAAATGTTTCTCAACATTGTCAAAAGTGTAAGAAGTTTTTAAGATTTGAGAACTATTGATGGAATTGTTTATGCATCGTTTCAAACAGCATGTCTTGCATAAGGTTATGAACTCAAATAGTTATTTGTTACATTGGTTATGTTTTGTGAAGTTTTTGATGTAGTTGCATAAAACAAAAAGTTAATAACAACTTATATCCATTACTTCCAAAACCATATGAAGCTCAAATCGTATCAATTTCATCAACACATTTTATGTACTTCACTCAAATTGTTCTAAAATCTTGTTGAAACCAAACTACATTTTCATGAACTTAGCAAGCAACTATTGCATCTTAACCTAAATCTAATTCCTTTAAAAATATCAATAAAATGAATAATACCAAAAGCAAAGAAATTAAAATATTAAACTAAAAAATTAATCCATTTCTCTCTCAGTTTTCTCTATTTTCTCAATAACCAAGCAAAATTTTATCTCATTAAATAATCCGCCCATTATACATATGTATATACCCACATTCATAAGCAATAACTTTTATAATCAAACACAATCCATATCCATAATTAGATTTCACTTGGTCTTGTATTCATGAAATATAACAAAGCAATCAAAACTTAGATTATAAATCTATTCTTTGTTCGTAGTTCCTACATCATAATTTATGCACATCTTATAAATATAGTAAATCTTTATATAGTAATTAAAATAGGTAACTTTGGATACAAAAGAACCCATTTTCCTCTATCTCTCATCTCAGATGAACAAAGATTGGTATACATGTTTCTTGTTCAATCATTCAAAGAAAATGTCAAAAGGTTTGAAATCCTTTCACTTCTTCCAACTCTTGTTAAGATAACCAATTATTAAATCTAGATTAATGAGGGCATGCTAAGTCAAAAGGTGAATATCAGTTTAGAAATAGAAAATTTTCACCAAACAAAAATGTAAAAAGATTCATAATCCTTTTTTAAAGGGTAAATATTATAAAAATTAGTTCATAAAGGAAAAACTTAATGATGTCAATCTATTGCATTTAACTTCCATCCTTATTATTATATCAACTCCGAACAAAAAAATCAAAAAGAAAAAGAAAACTAATTTGAAATATCACCAATATTCTCATGAAACTTTCCATAATGGCTATCATAGCTTTAAATTGTTTGTGATGGAAACAAACATCCCTTTTTACCGTTTGTTTAATTGAAGAAAAACATTAATAAAAATCCCAAAAAAATATATAAAAATCTAACCCTTCAAATAGCTCAAACTCAAAAAGCCATCATCAAGCGTAGTCTTTTCTTTTTCTTTTTCTTCTTCTCCTTTTTTTTTCAACCTTTTCCCTTTCCACATTTTTCACATGAAGGATTGATTTGTTCAAATATGATTATCAAGAGAGCAAATAGTCGAAGGTGAATAATTCAATGGATTGGTAAAGCATGTGGAGACAATGTGAAGCATTAAGTGGATGCATGAATCTTTTTACAAAATTAATAAAAAAATTAACAAAAAACCCAAAAAAGTATATAAAATTTAAAGAAAAAGTTAACAAAAAACAACTAAAAAAATCTAACTTTAGGAATTTTTAGTAAGGTTATATATTTAGGGATAGTGTAATGAAACAATAAAAATGCTATTTAAGCCGTGTAAATGTAGTATTCGTATGCAAGATAGGTAATGTAACAATTAGCAAAATTTAACCATTAAAAACAAATTACATGACGAAAACAAAATTCCAAAAGTAGCTATTACCTTCTTGATGCTTACCATTATTACACACTTCACTTGGCAACTTTGATGATTTAAACCTTATATGTGCAGTAATAACATGTGAGAATAAGAAACTTTAAGCAATAAACAACAATAGGAGGAAAAGTAAAAATCTAAGAAAGAGCTAATACCTTTTAGATATTTTTTAGCATAACATAATTGAATTTTATAAACTTAACCCTTCACTTTGGCAAGTTGCTAATCTATTTTCAATATGGTTCACATAATATTGAATAAGCTCATTTAATTTGGACCTATTATGTATAATGTTAAGCACGTCATAGACAAGTAAAAGAGTAAATTCCTTGCCATTAGCAATAATAGTAGCAGTTGCAACCTTTTTTGGTGCATTTGAGAACCTCATCCCACCATTAGAATTATATATTAAAAAAATAAAAAGATTGAATTATTCTTAAATGATTCAATCATTGTTATTGTCATAACACAAATCCGTAGACTTACCATTCGATATGGTTTTTAGGAGTCGCCACTAATATTTGTTGTTTATGTATGATTGGTCACCTGATCGAATCTGTCTCATTTAAAAAGAAGTTTCAAGATTGACTTAGGTATATTTAAATAGTACATTCTAATCCATGAAACTAGATTTTAAGTTTGGGAGTATGGTTACGTGTGAGAAAGGTTATACCACACCTACAACACCAATCCAAAAGATGGTACCAATTTGATTCCAAATTATCCAAGCCTTAAATATGTTTATAATTTACCAAAATATTTAATGTTGAAAATTAATACTAACATTACTCCAATAGTTTGGTAGTAATTTAAGATAATTCTCTCACCTCAAGAGTATTCATAAAGCTAATGCCCTACCCTGAAGGGGCTTCGTCGTCGAATTTATTAATGTATTTTACCCAAAAAAATTAATAAAATCCTTTAATAGTTTGCAAGGATTTACTTTGATGTAGATCTTCCAATAGTTTGGTGAGATTTTACTACAAAATATTTACAAAATTTATTTTTGAGGAAATTCATTAAATCCTCAAATAGTTTGAAAAGATTTAACTTGAGATGCAATCCTCCAATAGTTTGGTAAAATCAAAACAAAATATTTTATTAGTAATATTTTTTATAAGATTGATTTATGAGATTTCCAATAGTTTGGTAGAATTTATAAAAAATTTAAATTCATGAAAAATTTTTCAATAGTCCGATAAGATTCATGAATTTATTTTAGAAATATTTTTTGATTATTTTTTAATAAAATAAATAAAATAAAACTCATAACAGCATTAAAATAAATAAATAAATAAATTATTCAAATCAAAATAAGGAAAATAATAATTAAAGATATAATAATAATAATAATAATAGTAGTAGTAGTAGTAATAGTATTAAAATAAAAGAAAATCTAAAAATAAAATAAATAAGAATGAAAATAAAAATAAAATGAAAAAATGAAAAACCTACAATAAGGTCAAGCTTGAAGCGTGAATTTTCACATGGGCTATCGGCTTCACATTAAAACTTTAAACTTCAATCAAAAAATTCATCTAAACCCAAAAAAGTTTCCAAATTTTGGTTGGCCATAGCTAGATGAAGGAACAGGTTGCTGCATATCATTGCTGACTTTAATTTCAACAAGAGCTTTATCATGTAAAAGATTATTAAGATTTTGCACTTGACACTTTAGCTTCAATTGCTTTCTCAGGGATAATTTCTCTAGCTTCCTTTCATCTCATACAAATCCTATGTATAAGTAATAGATGTCACCCAGTGCTTCAAAAGTCTTATTGCAACCACCAATGAACACAAGAACACCACTATTCAGGGGATCCAAACAATCCCTAGCTATAAAAACTCTAGTTATCACCTATAGTTATCACCCTAGTCAAAGACATAGAGATTATCATAAAGATTTTAAGCATCTATAAATCCCCTAAAAACAAATAAGTTCTTGTCGAAAGCAACAATGGAGTGGCCAACATGAGATGGCAACATCTAGCCCGAGGAATTAAACTCATTCCATGCAAGAGTATCTGCATCAAGGATATGGACATTAAAAAAATAGTAATCATGCCCATCTTCACCACCAATCACAATAACTTTATTACTCCAAGATGAGCAAATATGGCTGTCGTGGGCAAATGGTGGGTTTCCTAATGTTGCTGCATGTTTCTAGACAAATGTCTCAATAAGAGCTGTATTGTGATTGTCATGTGCCTTTGGTGCTTCACCTCTTACATTTGGACAAATCCATGTATGTGTGGCAGTGTCTAATATACGTAGATCCTTAAGAGGGTTCATCCCATCAATACCATAAAAAACAAATAGATTGTCACCAACAGTAGTACAACTATGGTTGTCTCTTAGAGTTGGCGGTGTGCCTTTCATTATTGGTTGGCTCCATGTCTGCTTAGTAGTGTCAAAAACATGAACTTGATTTGTTTGGCTGTTATCTTTAACATAACCACCAAAAAACATAAAGAAAATCACTTTTTTTAATGGAGTTACATGTATATCTTCCCCATTTTGCTCGACTTTGATCATAGATTTATATAAAAATTCATGCTAAATTAATTGTTCTTAAATCTATGATTTTATTTGATTTAATTTTAATATGAATTGATTCTGAAATTAAATCCCAAAAATCTTTCAACATCATTTTCACCAAATTTCATTAAAACTTTTCCTTTTTTTTTTTAGACAAAAGTAAAATTAAACCAAAAATTAAGTTAAAAATAGATTTTTTTTCAATTAGGCCCAATTTACAGTTGAAGCCTTTTTTCAATTTTGAAAAAAAAATTCTTGGATAAAATGGAGTGTCTACAATTGCCCTTCTTTGCACAATTTCTATAAAATTGGAATTGTGCAAAGACAAGAGATATCTATTTTGTTCAGGTTTAAGAAATCAAGTCAAAATTCAAAGTTAAAATTATTTGAAAAAAGTCAAATTAGAATGTGAAAATGACTAAAACTGAATCAAAGTTGAAAGTGAATAAGGTATGCCAAAATGAATATGACCAAACTGAGCCATGAGTCAGAGAATTAAAATAATCTAGACTTAGCTGAGATCAAAAATAAGTGATCAAGATTGAATCACGAGTTAGAATAATAACAAGATCTAGGTCGAGCCGAGATAAAAAAAAAAGAGACCGAGATCGAACCACGAGTCAAAAAAATAATATGGGCTTAACCAAGATCGAAGATGAGTGACCAAGATTGAACCGTAGGTCAGAAAAATAAAGTTCAAAATTTCAACTTGAAATCCAAAGATTCACAATTTGGAAATTCAATGGTTTGAGGTTCTATAACAGAAGTTGAAAGATCTCAATATTCTAACTTTCATAACAAAATCGAAAAAATTCAAGATTTGCAAAAGTTTTTAGATTCCAAGTTTCATAGAGGTTTTATTTTCACAAAGGTTTCAAGTTCGTAAAGACTTCCAAATTTGCAACAATGAAAGATTCACAAGAATGAAATATTCACAAAATCTCAAGTTTCGTATAAGTTTCAAGTTCACAAGGACTTTTAAATTCGCAAGAATGAAATATTTCATAAAATCTCAAGTTTCACAGAGGTTCTAGATTTGTAAAGGTTTCATAATAAAATTTAAAAAGTCAGAAAGATAAAGTCACCAAGATTGAGTTAAGGTCAAAGATGAATGACCGGGGTCGAATGATGAGTCAGAAAGATGAAATGACTAGGACTGAGTCAAGGTCGAAGATGAATGATCGGGATCAAACTACGAGTTAGAAAGATGAAGTGACCAGGACTGAGTCAAGGTCGAAAATGAGTGACCAAGATCAAATCGTGATTAAAAAAGATGATCTAGATCAAGCTGAGATAAAAAATGAGTGACCGAGATCGAACTACTAGTTAGAAATATGATCTAGACTAAGCCAAGATAAAAAATGAGTAACCGGGATCGAACTATGAATCAAAAAGACAAAGCAACAGGATCGAGTTAAGGTCGAAGATGAACGACTATAATTGAACCACGAGTCAAAAAGATAAAGTGACCAAGATCAAGTCGAGGTTGAAAATGAATGATCGGGGTCAAACCCGAGTCGAAAAGATGAAACTACAAGTTACATTTCCTGGTCAAAGATGAATGACTGAGATCGAACCATGAGTCAGAAAGATAAAACGACTATGATCGAGTTGAGGTCGAAGATGATGACTAGGGTCGAACTATGATTTAGAAAGATAAAATAACCAGGATCAAGTCAAGGTTGAAGATGAATGACTAGGATCATACTGCAATAAAAAAGATGATCTAAATCGAGTTGAGATTGAAAATGAGTAATAAGTGATAATGCAATGATATAAATGCATGTCCTATCTAGGATGCAAATGCAATTATCAAGGATTTAAACATAATGTATGTAATGCAAATGTTACTAAATCAATGTCATGAAATTTTAATCGTGGTAACAAGGTTCTTAAGACTTTACCATTCCTTCTTAGCTTCTAAGTACTAACAATCTCAGAATAAATTCTATAAACTGATCCATGTCATTCTCTTCATCTGGTCATGACTCACAGGTAATGTCAACCAATCTATCTCTAAATTCGTCACTAAATCACCTTGTTTACCTTTTTTAAATCATTTTCTTGGGCTTTTTTCACTTTTTTCATCTTAGATTTCTTTCAAATGAATAGAAAATTATTTTATGAACAATGTCATTCATTTATTTATCATCATTCTAATTTATGACAAATATGATACATTTCATTGATTCATTCAAGGGATGTACATTTGGTAAAGAGTCTTTATTATCGAAAAGAAATATGGTCAATAACAAATCAAAGGTAAACAAAGGCAAAATACTATGATTGTTCAAATGGGATATCAACATCCAAAATAATAATTGTTCAGATAATTTCTATCTCCAACTCAGAATTCTTTTTCAAAAACACATTCCATCAATATCCTCAATCTTTGAGCCAATCATCCTCATTCCTAGGACCCTCACATAAAGTTGTTTTTCTATGTTTTCATCTTTACTTAAACCACCATTTCGGGTTTTCAATTTAAGTCTCCCTTTTTTCTTTTTTTTTTTTTTTGCTTTTAACTTTTTTTTCTTTTTCATTTTTTTTCTTTGTACACCTCTTTCTCATATTTTCTTTTCATTTTTCTTTCCCCTTTATCCATCAGTAACATTTTGTTAAAATTTCAAACAATCTAATGGCAAATGTGCCTTAATTCAATTCATGATTATTTAATTCGAGTACTCACATTCAATCAAAATAAACATTCAAGGGACGTAACGTAGGTCAGGATAAGGGGTTATGAAAGAAATGGATAAAATGGGCTCAAATTGTATTTGAATGGTTATCAAACTAAGGATCTTTTTTCCATGTAGAGCACATTGACATGTTATCCCATCAATTTTTTTTTCCTTTCTTTGCTTCCTTTCTTTTTTTTTTCTTTTTTTTCCTTTTTTTTTCTTTTTTTTATTATTTTCAAGAAAACTTTAAGCACCACAGGGTTTTACCTCTTAAATCACTAATAATAAATAAGCTTATCAAACTTTGCCCTCAATATGAGAGTGATCCTTGGTTAGGGTTCCTTAAAAAAATTTCTAACAGGCTCAAATGGGGTAACAAAGGATAATTTTACTCTTTTTTTTAAGGATATAAAGAAAGACGATCATTTCTCATCTCGAACATGAATACTCTTAATGTAAAATATTTTTTAATCAAGAGCAGACTTGTAAATGAATAATTACAAAAATCATATGTTGCATCACTTTTAAAGCTTTTTACCATATTTTTTTTCTTTTTATTCAGCAGTCTTAATGAATCAACAATCTCTATCTATCAATCAAATCATCGTGAACAATGTTTTCAAAATCGAATCCTAAATTATCGTCGTGATTGTCTAAACATTCATTATTTGGAATCAAGGAATGGATATGGGAAAAAGGTATGAAAAGGTAAAAGTAAATAATGGTGATTCATACAAAAGAAGAATGTCATGAAAATGCATCAAATCTGTCACTTTTATTAAAATGATGAAATACAAGATGAAATCCAAGTACATAAAAGAGATCTATATTCTTAAAAAATCTTAAAATGATAATCAATTTTAATCAACCTTCCCAAAATCATTCCTCTAAGTGATTGCATAAAAGGCCTTTATGGATATTCAACTCTTCAAATTTATTAAAGCTCATCAAGCCTGCTCGAATCAAACTTTGTAACTTATTCTTGAAAGTAGGGCAAGTATATATGGAGTGACCTACATTCCCATTATGGTAGTCACATGTGATATTAACATTGTACCATTTGGGATAGGATGGCTTCAATGGTTTCAAAAAGATTGGGGATACTAAGTCATTCTTGACCAATTTTGAAAATATCTCAGTATAAGTTATGGGGATAAGATCAATGCGAGCTCTCTCTTGATTGCTCTTGGATTTTTCCAAACCAGTTGCTTGATTGTTTGGCCTTGGAACTGGTGTAATAACAGGATTAGGTCCATATGGCAGTGCTTGAAAAGTTGGTTGATAAGGACCTGGAATGATGTTGTTCATGGTTGGGAAATAAGGCTAGTAAGGAACTTGTACAACATTATTGACTATCGAGTAGTAAGCAAGATGAGCATATGGTGGGTATATAGCATAACTTTCAAATTGTTGCCCCTCAAAACTCATCGTTGGGCTTTAGCTTTTCTCTTTTTGGGCATCCCACCTTTCTTGGCATTATTGGCCTCTCTTTCCTCAAGCTTGCCACTCTTGATGGCATTTTTAATAATCCCCCTTGAGATCACTATATTAGTAAAATTTTTTATTGCATTCCCTATCATCTTCTCATAATTGGGTGACTTCAAAATGTTCACAAAAAAAACCATCATTTATTTTTAGTTAAAGGTGACTGTACCTGAATAGCTATATCCCATAACCTTTAAATATATTCTTTGAATGATTTTGTCACTTTTTTTTTCATATTCTATAAAAAAAAGATAATTAGGAGCCATATCTATAATATAACGGTATTAATTGATAAAGGAACAGGTCAAATCTTTTTACGATCGAATGTGAATCTTGTCCAACTAAATGTACCACCTTACAACAAACCCAATTAAGTTGTCCTGGAATACATGCATGTATAATTTCTCATTGCTAGCGTGCGTTGCCATTTTATGATAATACATTGTGACATGTGTAATACGACACTTGTACCATTGTACTTCTCAAATTTTGGTACTTTGAACTTTAGTGGTATCGTCGCATCTGACACCAAACAAAGCCCCATAGCATCCATGGATCCATAAAAGTCAATGCCTTTTATAGCTCGTAATCTTTCCTCAATTATGCTCATTATTTGATCATTCTTAGAGTCTTCTAAGAATGCAGTCATCTGTAACTTCACTTTCTCTTTCATCTCATCTAGATTGGGGATTTGGATTGGTTCGACTGCTTTTTTAGCGAAGACAGGATTAGTGTAACTTTGAACATTTACTTGACTAGGTGCATTAGGCATTCCCAGGTAGCTGTAACTTGGGAAGGTGGTTTGTTATGGCTGAAAGCTTAGAGTGGCTTGGGTCTGATGTGAAAAACCTAAAAGATATACTAACTCAGTGACTTCATGCAAGATATCTTCTTTCATCATTTTTCCTTTGTTTATCTTATTCAGAGTTTTAAAAATCTTGCTTAATTTCCCCTTAATTACCTCTTGAGCCTTTGTCAACCTTTCAAAATGGCTTGCATTATCTTGCTTTATCTTCCTAGCTCTAGCTTGGGTGTTAAACAGATGTTGAGCTATTATTACACCTTAGTATCACAATTTATAATAAATGATCTTGACATGATTTGACATAATGAATAAATGGTCATGAATGACTGTAATGCAATGCATATATGTTTATGAATATGCACAAAAAGAAAAAAAATAAACAAGACAGGAAAATCGATTAGTCATCTTAATAAAAAATTAACACTATAGAATAAGTAAAATAACAACATGACCTAAAATTTTGGATTAACTATAAAGGGTGGAAAGACATGGCTCTACCTATGGTTAGGCTTTTAAAGTTAACTATAAGTAGTTTGGACTCACAAAGGCATAGGTACTTCATTCCCTTCTAAGGGACAGAGCTTGGGTGGAGAGCATATGTTATGCACATGCAAATGAATGATAGATATATGAAATAAATAAATGAATTGCTACACAAAATATAAGTAAAGAAAAGAAAGGAAGAAGAAAGAAAAAGAAAAAGATATATCCCAAGTTTATTAGGCAAGACTTGGAAAATAAGAAATCATTTACTGGCCCTACTCTTATTGTCTTCAATAGAGTCGCCAAACTATCATAACATATAAATCTGTAAACCTACCGCTAGATATAGTTTTTAGCAGTCGCCACCAATCTTTTTTATTTAGGTGTGATTGGCCACCTGATTGAATTTGTTCCATTTAAAGAGGAGTCCTAAGATTGACTTAGGTATCTTTAAATAGTATATTCTGATCCACGATAATAAGAAATCATTTACTGGCCCTACTCTTATTGTCTTCAATAGAGTCGCCAAACTATCATAACATATAAATCTGTAAACTTACCGCTAGATATGGTTTTTAGGAGTCGCCACCAATCTTTTTTGTTTAGGTGTGATTGGCCACCTGATTGAATTTGTCCCATTTAAAGAGGAGTCCTAAGATTGACTTAGGTATCTTTAAATAGTATATTCTGATCCATGAAATAAATTTTAGGTTCGAGAGTACGGTTACATATAAAAAAGGTTATAGCACCCCCCACAGTGCCCATCCAAAGAACGATACTAGTTTGATTCCAAATTATCCAAGCCTTAAATATGTTTATAATTTATCAAAATATTTAATGTTGAAAATTAATACTAAAATTACTCCAATAGTTTGGTAACAATTTAAGATAATTCTCTCCCCTTAGGAGTATGCATGGAGACTGGTGTCCCACCCTAAAGGGGCTCTGTTGTCGGATTTATTAATGTATTTTACTCAAAAAAATAATTAGTAAAATCCTCTAATAGTTTGGTAAGATTTACTCTGATATAAATCTCCCAATAGTTTTGTAAGATTTCATTGCAAAATATTTATAAAACGTATTTTTGAGAAAATTCATTAAATCCTCCAATAGTTTGATAAGATTTAACTTGAGATACAATCCTCCAATAATTTGGTAGGATCTAAATAAAATATTTTATTATTAATATGTTTTATAAGATTGATTTATGAGATTCTTTAATAGTTTTGTAGAATTCATAAAAAATTTAAATTCATGAAAAATCTTTCAATAGTTCAGTAAGATTCATGAATTTATTTTAGAAACATTTTTTGATTATTTTTTAATAAAATAAAAAATAAATAAAATGAAATGTATAAAGGCATTAAATAAATAATTAATTAAAATTAAAATAAGTAAAATAATAATTAAAGATATAATAATAATAATAATAATAATAATAATAATAATAATAATAGTAATAGTAATAGTAATAGTAATAGTAATAATAATAGTAAGTAAAATAAAAGAAAATCTAAAAATATAATAAATAAGAATGAAAACAAAAAATAAAATGAAAAATAAAAAACTTGAGATAGGGTCAGGCTTGAAATACAAATCTTCACGTGGGTCACCAGGTTCACACGAAAACTTTACACTTCAATCAAAAAATTCATCCTAAACCCAAAAAAATTTTCAGATTTTGATTGGCCATAGCTAGATAAAGGAACGGGTTGCTGCATATCATTGTTGATTTCAATTCCAACAAGAGCTTTATCATGTAAAAGATTACTAAGGTTTTGCTCCTGACACTTTAGCTTCAACTGCTTTCTCAGGGATAATTTCTTTAGCTTCCTTTAAGTCTTGTGCATAAGTAATACATGTCACCCAGTACTTCAAGAGTCTTATTGCAGCCACCAATGAACACAAGAACACGACTCTTCAGGGGATCTAAACAATTCCCAGCAACAGAAAATTTAGCTGATGGGCCATCACCTATAGTTATCACCCTAGTCAAGCATGTAGAGATCGTCATAAAGATTTTGAGCGTCTGTAAATCCCCCAAAAACAAATAAGTTCTTGCCAAAAGCAATAGTGGAGTGGCCAGCACGATGTGGCAACATCTGGCCCGAGGTATTCAACTCTTTCCATGCAAGAGTATCTGCATCAAGGATATGGACATCAAACAAATAGTAATCATACCCAGCTTCGCCACCAATCACAATAACTTTATTCTTCCAAGATGAACTAGTATGGCTGTTATGGGCAGATGGTGGGTTTCCTGATGTTGCTGTATGTTTCCAGACAAAGGTCTCAACAAGAGTTGCACTATGACTGTCACGTGCCTCTGGCCCTTCACCTCTTACACTTGGACAAATCCATGTATGTGTGGCAGTGTCTAATATATGTAGATCCTTGAGAGGGTTCATCCTATCAGTACCACCAAAAAGAAATAGATTATCACCAACAGTAGTACAACTATGGTTGTCTCTTGGAGTTAGTGGTGTGCCTTTCATTACCGGTTGGCTCCATGTCTGCTTAGTAGTGTCAAAGACACGAACTTGATTGGTTTGGCAGTTATCTTTGCCATAACCACCAAAAACGTAGAGAAATCCGCCTCCTTTAATGGAGTTACAAGTATGTCTCCTCTTTTTGCCTGACTTTAATCAAGATTTATATAAAAATTCATGCTAAATCAATTTTTCTTAAATCTATGATTTTATTTGATTTAATTTTAATATGAATTGATTTTGAAATTAAATCTCAAAATTTTCTTAACATTATTTTAATGTAAATTGATTTTGAAATTAAATCCCAAAAATTTTTTAACATCATTTTCACCAGATTTCACTAAAACTTTTTTTTTACCTTCTTTTCATAAGACAAAAGTAAAATTAAACTAATAATTAAGTTAAAAATAGATTTTTTTTCAATTGAGCCCAATTTACAGTTGAAACCTTTTTTCAATTCCGAAAAAAAAAAAATTCAAATAAAATGGGGTGTCTAGTTATGATATGCTAAAAAAGTTCAAAACTTATATTTCATTCAAGCATCATCACTTCAAAAAGCATGTGTATGATTGCAACTATAAAAATATATATACAACTAATAAAATACAAAAAAAAAGAATTATGCACCTGTTAAAGGTTAGATCTAGACAAAAAAAAGTCATGGAATATAAAAAATTTGTTAGAAAATGTGGATAATAAAAATGAAATTCAAAATAATTTTAAGTACAAAAAACTCATATAACTCAAAACTCAAATAACACAATGTAATTACTTGTTGTACAACAATTGGCAGCCAAGCATTGATAAAATACCTATATAGCAAACATGCTAAAAGGACTCTGACCATTAAACTCAAATAATGAATTGATTATTTTTTAATATTCTACTAATATTGTGACAGTATTTGTGTCTGTCAAATTAATACCAAAACCCTTAAGATCCAATAAAGTAGGTAGAAGGTCCATTTTTTTCAATTGACCAATGTTTTTATACCAACACCAAGCTTCAAAGCCTTCTTTTTGCTCAAATCTTTTTTTTTTTAAATGGTAACAACTCTTTTTTCTTTCTACATTTGTCAAGTTATTGATCTTTCTTCTAACTACAATGCATTTATAACATATTTGAAATTTTGTAAGATTATTAAGTATTAGCTGTACATAAAAATAAGATTAAAATCCAAACAATTAAATATCAAATAAATTCAAAAAATAAGAAAATAAAGAAAAGAAATATATACCTGAAAATTAAATGTAAAACCCATCTTGGTACTTGTAAAAATTTTAAATCATTTAAAATGGAAGATAATAAGTATCACACTCAACCAAAAAATATCAATTAAAATAAAAAAAAAATTGACATTAGATTTGCTTATAGATTCGAATACTTCATTTATCACATAACTATCATCTATCTTTCTATAGCTAATGCAACTATATTGCCAACAAAATTATCATTTATCTTATTTTTTTCTTTTCAAATTAGCTCTCTCCAGTTTGATGATAATAAAATCATTAAAAAAATCAAATGATAAAAGAATAGAGAAAATCAAAAATAAAAATTATCTCTGAAAATAACTCAGACTTGGAAAGACAAGGTCGATTGAATACAGTGTTCGTGAATCATCTTTCCCTTTTTCTCTTCATATCTACCTAACTCTGTTTCTATTTATTTCTCTCTTTAACATAATAAGGAAAAAAAAAATTCAAAAGAATACTAAGCCACCAGAAATTTCTTCATTCCCTTTTTCTTTTCTCTCAATTTCTTTATTTTTCAAGAATAACCGAAAATGGCATCAAGAATGTTATATATAAAGTTTTTTAAAAGCAAACTTTTTAAAATTTATTCAAAAAAATTCGAGTAGAGGTCGACATTGGTATGGCCGAACTAATCAAGACATTCTCCCTTGTTTCTCCATTTCTTTCTCACTCTCTCCTATTCACTCGCTCAAACAAACCCATCTTTATCCCATTTTTTTCCTTTCTTTTCTTTAGCCTCTAACACCATATCAAATCTTTCAATTTTTTATCACCCACTCCTGTCACAATCTTCCTAACAATCACCAACTCTTACATTTTTTTAGTAAAAATATCCAAAAATCAAACATTGAAGAAAGCCAAAGTACAAACCAAGCTCTAACACCATATTAAAAAAGTAAAATGAAAAAAAAAAAGGGAAGAATGGAATGAAGGTAACACACAGTGGAATGCAAATGATTTTTTTTGTTTATATTGATGTGATAATGGAAAAAATAAAGAGAGAAAGAGAAAGAAGATGAATTATATATATATCGACATTTTTGGATGACAATGGCAAAAAATTTTAAAAGCCAAGTGTAGAAAAACTAAAAAATAAAAACTATGTAGAAAACTAAGAGTAAAACTAAATATATATTAAAAATTTATTCTCTTACGAATTATATAAATATCTTAGGTTTATATACAACTAATTAGAAGGTAAACTAGGAAACTAAATCTTCCTAAAATTAATCCTATAATTGAGGAATTGTCTATATTAATTTTCTATCCTTAATTATAAGGATACAATATAAATTACAGATTACAAAATTACAATACAGATTATAAGATTACAATCAGTTGTAACTAAGTATTTTCCAACACTCCTCCTCAAGTGTAGACACTCATTTATGTCTGAGGCCAATTGAGGTCAATTTTCTTTGTTATTATATATTATTATTATTATAGTAGTATAGTATAATATTATGTTAGTATGGTATTGTTATTATTATTACTAATAGTATTATTATATTATATAGTATAATATATTATATTGTATATTATTATTATTGTAGCCTACTAGTATTATTATTATATTTTTTATTATTATATTTATCATTATTATTATACTATATATTATATTACAATTACAACTATTATTATTATTATTATTTTTTTTTTTGTTTTTTGTTCTTCTTTCCTTCTAATTTGCACATGAATAAGTAAATCAAAATCTCATCAACATAGTCAAAGCTTTTAATGCAAAATCGAATAAGTGTAACTACTAAAATCAATTGGAACCTAAGATTATGCTCAAACAAAACCCAATCCCTGGATTCAAGCCTAAGATGGTTCTATCCATTTCCTAAAAATTCTCTTAAAGGCTGCCTATAAATTGAACTAAGAATCAGAGGTTCAAGACACCATTGAATGGCAGCAAACTACCGGTGATAGCAGTTTTAGAAAATTTCTAGAAGTAGGGTTCTGGATTTCGATTTTGGAAAGTTTTTGGAATTTTGGGTTGATATTTAGGTTTTTGGAATTTTGGGTTGATATTTAGGTTTTTGGAGTTTAAGGTGAAGTTCTGGGAGATTTTTGGAACTTTCTGAAAAAAAATCTAGAATTTTCTAGGAATTTCTAGGAAATTTGGGTTTTTTGAAGAACATATGAATTTTTCAATGAATTTTTTGGCAAGAGTTTGAATTTTTCAACTAACATCCGATAATTTTTCCAGAAACCGACAAGAATTTTCAGTTTTCAGTGGGGTGTTGGGTTGAGTTTAGAGTGAAAGAAGCGAGAATCGGGAAGTAGAGAGAGATAACCAAGGCTTTTTAGGCAAAAATGTTAAAGATTAGGTTTATACCATGCCAGAACAATGTCATTTTGGAAAGCCCCAACCCGCGCGTCTACTCGGTGACCCGTGTAATGATTCGCATATTAACCCAATCCGATCGTAGGTTTTTAATTTTATTTTATTTTATTTTAAGTTTTAATTTTTATTTTATTTCCAATTTTGTTTTTTATTATTTTATTGATCTTTATTTTTCATTTATTTACTGAGTGACTTATTTATTTTGTAAAATTTCTCACTTATTTCCAGAAGAAAAAAAATAAAAAATAACAAATAACAAATATCTTTTCAAAACAAATTCATGAATTTTACCAAACTATTAGAGAGTTTAATGATTTGATTTTTTACAATGGAATCCACCAAACTATTATGAAATTTCATAAATCATTTTTTTTAAAAAAAATAAAAATAAAAGTAAAAACAAAAATAAAGATCATATTTATTCTCTAAATGATTGGATGATTGATTTTTTATTAAGCCTTATCGAACTATTGGGAGACTTAATAAAATTCTAAAAAAGTTTTGTAAAACTTTTTTTTTTAAATTTCACCAAACTATTGAGAGATTTGCTTCAAAATAATTCCAACCAAACTATTGGAAGACTTTACTATTTTTTCCTGAAAAAAAATTAATAAATCTAATAACGGAATCTCTTTAGGGTAGGACACTAGTTTTCATGAATACTCCGAAGGTGAGAGAATTATCTTAAATTGCTACTAAACTATTAGGACAATTTTAAGATTAATTTTCAATATTTAATATTTCAGTAAAAGCATAAACAACTTTTAAAGCTGGGATAATTTAGAATCAAACTAGCACCATCTTTGGATGGGTGCTGTGGGGGTGCTATAACCATCCTCACACGTAATCATACTCTCGAACCTAAATTTGATTTCATGGATCATATTTAATCAGGTGGCCAATCACACCAAAACAAAAAATATTGATGGTGACTCCTCTAATCTATATCTAGTGGTAGGTTTACAGATCTATACGTTATGACAGTTTGATAACTCCACTGGAGACATCAAGAGTCAAACCAGTAAATGATTCTTTATTATCCAAGCCTTTCTTAATAAATTTGGGATTATATTTTTTTTCTTTCTTATTTACTTCTTTCTTATATTTGCTTAGTCATTAATTTATTATATATATTTGTCACTCATTTGCATGTACATAACATAAAACTCTCCACCCGAGCTCTACTTTTAGGAAGGAGTGAAGTACCTATGCCCTTGTGAGATTTCATGTCTCTGCATGGGCTTGCAAAACACTCCCCATTCAAACTGAACCCTTTTTGCTTGTAGCCTATGATGGGTAAAAATTGGGGTGCCTTACTAGTCTATAATGGACAATGATGTAAGGACCAATTTGAAAACCTTTTAGAAATGATCCAAACCACATATAGTTAACTTTAAAAGCCTAACTATAGGTAAGCCATATACTTCCACCTTTTTATAGTTAACCCAAAAATTAGGATCATGTTGTTACTTTACTCACTTTATATTGTTTATTTCATATTTCTACTAAAATGACTAACCAATTTTCTTGTCTTCTTTTATTTCTCTTCTTTTTATGCATATTCATAAACATATATGCAGATTGCATAGTTTTATTACTCTAAAAGTTTTTTCAACAAAAGCTCTCATAGACCCCATAGAACGTCAGGTTTGCACCTCATTTGTACTTTTCAAATGTGACTCGCTTATAGATGTGAAGCTAGAGTTAGAAAAGAGGCAGCAAGAAGAAAGAGATTGCTTACTACCTAATTATATCTCTACATTACCAAGGGAAGTTCACTTGCTCCTCAAACAGAATGATTTGAAAAGCCTATCAGATATATGAAATAGCATGACTCTTTCAAGGTAGTAGGCCTTTTGTCAGAAGTTTGGGCATATTGCATATCCCCTATCAGTAAAGGTTGATAATTCACTCATTAAGGCAATGATACAATTTTGAGATCCTTTTTATCATTGTTTGATCTTCAATGAGGTTGATCTAGTGCCAACAATAGAGGAGTATTTGACTTTAATAGGCATGCATCTCTAGTCTCCAAATATAGTGTATGTAAAAAAGCATAAATCAAGGAATCACAGGAAGTTAGTTTATATTTTAGGGGTGGGAAAAGAGCTTGTAGATTCGTATATCTGAGAGAAAATAGATATAAGGGTATTCCATGAAAGGTTCTTTAAGATTTTATTGTCAAACATCTAAATGATGATTAGGGAATGAATGCATTGGCTTTAGCTATATACAAGTTAGTCATTTTCCCCAAGGTCTTAGGCCATATTGAGATAGAAGTGATTGATTTATTTGAATAAATTCAAAAAAGATGTAATCATTGACTAGCTATTTTGGCAAAAACTATCAGATCTTTGAACTTTTGTAGATAGAATGACAAAGAATGCTTCATAGGTTGCACACTACTACTGTATCTATGGATGAAGGGCCATTTTGAATGCAAGAAGAGCACTTTTTCAAGCTTAATTTATACAGTCAAATCCTAATTAAGGAGTTCTATTAGAGCATTTGGCCAAAAGCAAAGCTCACAGCTAGTCAAATTAAATGGTTAGCTCCATAGATGAACCAAGAACTTATGTTGTATTAGTGTAGAGATGAGATAGGAGTTTCACTCCTAGGTTTATAAGGGTCATTAGGTTATGCACCATTGATGATCAATAGATAGCTTGGGCTTTAATAGTTTATTCCCATGATGCACAAGCTTAGCTAGTTTGACTATTCATATAGGGAGCCTAAAATTTTTCAAAAGATAGATAGCATAATCAAGGCTTGGAAAAAACCTAAGAGAGTGAGCCTTGGGTCCTTTACTAATGAAACCACTCAAGGATATCTAATTTAGATATAAAGGATAAGTTACAGACAATTACACCCTCAAAAGATTCTAAGACTAACCAAGCTATGGGTATGATTGAAGAAAGACTGCGAGCTATGGAAGGCATTGATTTCTATAGATCCATAGATGTCATAGGGCTATGTTTAGTACCAGATATGGTAATCCCAGCTAAGTTTAAAGTGCCAAAATTTAAGAAATACAACGGTACAATGTGCCTTATTACATATATCATGATGTACTATCGTAAACTGATGACACATGCTAGTAATGAGAAGTTACTCATACACATTTTTCAAGATAGTTTAACAAGGTCCATTTTAAGGTGGTGTGTTTAGTTGGACAAGACCCGAATAAAATCATGAAAAGATTTGACACAGTCTTTCATCAAATAGTATCACCACATCATTGACATAGCCTCTGATCGTCTTTTTTGCAAGGAATAAAAAAAAAAGCATTTAAATCCTTCAAGTAGTATGCCTAAAGATGACAGGATGTTGTTGCTTAGGTATAACCTCCCCTAACGAAAAAGAAAACCATAGTGCTATTTGGAAGCACTCTAAAGTCATTATACTACGAAAGGATAATAGAGAATGCAACTAAAAATTTTGCTGACATGATGATTTCAGTAGAGATCATCAAAATAACCATCAAAAATGGTAAACTTGAAGGAAAAAAGTCTTCCAAAATAGCACCTAAAAAGAAAGAAATTGAGGCTAAAGTTGTGAGTCTTAAAGGGTAGCAATTCAAAAGTTACTCTTGACCAACTTATCTCACATACCGCCATACTGAAAGTCACGCTTCTACTTACCAATCGACTACATAACCTTCTTATCCATCTTCACCAAGGTCTTTTATTCTCTCAGCTAACACAACTAGTGTTTGAGAATCACAAACCCGAGAGAGACCTACATTTGATCCCATTCTCATAAGCTACACTGAACTATACTAAGAGCTCTACAAAACCACCTAATTACTTTCTTTTCTGCTAAACAGCTTGAACCTTTTTATCTCAAATGATATGATTCCACTACTCACTGTAATTACCATTATGGAATAGTGGGACACTCTACTGAAAAATGTAATTTCTTGAAGCATAGGGTGCAAAGTCTAATTAAGAAAGGGCTGATAAGTTTTAACATTAGTGAGAATTCAACACCTAACGTCAATGGGAATCCACTACTTAATCATATAGTCAATGCCTTGAATGAAGATAAAAAACATTTAAAAAAAAGAGTGATGGAGATTAGCATACCATTTGGACAACTATATGACACTCTATATGAGGTCAAATTGATATAACCAATAACCCCATACACCTATCATAAGAGATATATCCTAAACCAAATGTGCAAATATCATAGTAAAACCCCAAGGCATTCTATTAAGAAATATCAGTAGTTTTAACAAGAAGTACAGAAGTTAATGGATTCCTACCAAATAAAGTTATACAAAGAGTCAAAAGGCCTAAAAAATATTAAAATGGCCATGATAGATAGATGGGTGCCAAAGCCTATTACCATCTGCTACAATGAGAGGTCAAAATCAGTTGAGAATAAGTTTGTTCCCAAACCCATAGCTTTCAAAATCTCACACTCATTCTCCTATAAGGATGAAAAAATGATACCATAGAGATATGATTATAAGGTGATGATCCAAGGGCAAGAAAAGGTGATGTCAAAATCTGAAATTGCCAACATAATAAGTGTAAGAGGTATAACTAAAAGTGGAAGATGTTATACTCTAGAACTTTAGACAAAGCAAGAAGAGGGATTGAAAAGCAGACTGAACCAAAAGAGATTTTAGAGAAAAATACCCCAAAGTCTGTTCCAAAAAAAAGGCTTATGAGTTTTTAAAATTAGTAAAACATAATGAGTACTCTATGGTGGAGCAATTGAATAAGATGCCAATTAGAATAAGATGCCAATTAGAATATCTTTGCTATCACTTCTTCTGAACTTGGAACCACATCGTAATGCCTTACTAAAGGTATTGAATTAGGCTTATGTAGTTCACAATGTGTCTATAAAATATGTTAATCACTTGGCAGGGAACCTAGTGGTGCCGCATCATATCTCTTTTAGTGATGATGAGATTCTACCTGAGGGTAGAGGTAGCACCAAAACTTTGCACATCACCATTAAATGTAAAAATCATATAATAGCTAAAGTTTTTATTGACAATAGATCGACTATTGATGTCATGCCCATGTCTACTTTGATCAAGCTACCCTTTGATATGTCCTACATCTAAAGTAGTCATATGGTGGTTTGAGCATTTGATGAAACCAGACGTGAAGTCTTGAAAGATATTGAGTTACCCATACAAATTGGGCCATACATTTTTAATATAAAATTTCAAGTCATGGATATCTTTTCATCCTATAGTTGCTTGTTAGAAAAGCCATGGATTCACATGATAGGTGCGATCCCTTTTTCACTGCACCAAAAAATCAAATTTAATGTAGAGGGCTAATTGGTGATTATAGCGAGAGAAAAAGACTCATTGGTGACTCAACCTATAAATGCCCCATATGTAAAGGCTACAAAAGAATCATTAGAATGCTTTTATCGGTCTCTTGAACCATCAATGCAACAGGTGAATAGCTTAAGTTTAGTAAAGTTATGATCAATTAGATGGATCAATAAGCATTGGAGTATCGGGCCTAGTTTGGGCAAAAGTCTACAAGGGATAAGAGGGCCACCAAAAATCGAAAACAATAGTGGTAGTTTAAGATTGGGTTATGAGACAGAAAAAGTATGAAATAATAGTAAAAAGATAAAGAATGGGCTGATGGTTGTTCCCCAATTAAATGAAACTTTTACTCTTGGAAGATACATGCACCTAGGAACTGAAAAGGATATAAAAGAAGAATTAAAATAGAAAGAAACTTTTGCCAAGTTATCCATTCATATGATGGGCAACAAAAGCCAAAATGATGAAACTTTGGTTTACCCATGCCCACCCAACTATGAATTAAAAAATTGAAAAGTCATCTAGATACCTGCTATTTTTAATATTTTCTCAATGTAATTACAAATCTTAATTGCTTATGCCCAAAAGCAATAGGATAATCTCTTATGTTTGATCATTTTATTTTTTGTTATTTTAATAAAAGATAAGAACATGCATTTATCCATTTCTTCAATTCCATCCATTCTCCCATCAAAGCATTTCGTCAATAGTTCCTCTTTCATTAATTTTTAGGTCTCCAAATGAACATGAAGGTGATCATGATAATAATCAGGGATTTAACTTCAAAAATTCAATTAATAATGATGAACTTGACATTGAAGAGAACTCTGAAAAATACACTTTGCCTCAAAATTTAATGAGATTAATTGAGCAAAAAAATAAATCCATCAAGTCTCATTAAGAAGTTATTGAAATGATTAATCTAGGTGATGCAAAAACAAAAAAGAAGTCAAGATTGGTATTTCACTTCCAATAGTCGATCGACAATGGTTAGAAGATTTGCTTTGGGAATTTGTAGATGTGTTTGCCTAGTCCTACCAAGATATGTTTGGTCGTAGCATTAAAATAGTGGAACATAGGTTACGCCTGAAGCCAGAATGTAAGTCGGTGCAACAAAAATTAAAGAGAATGAAACCAGAGATATTGTTGAAAATTAAAGATGAGGTAAAAAAATAATTTGATACTAACTTTTTACAAATGGCCAAGTATCTTGAATGGGTAGCTAATATAGTAACTGTCCTTAAGAATGATGGAAAAGTATGAATGTGTGTAGAGTATCAAGATCTGAATAGAGCTAGTCCAAAAGATAATTTTTTTTTACCTCACATAGATACATTAGTGGATAATATAGCCTGACATTCATTGTTCTCTTTTATGGATGGATTCTTTGGTTATAATTAGATAAAAATAACCCAAGATGATATGGCAAAAACTACATTCATCACTATGTAAAAAACTTTCTATTACAAGGTTATGCCCTTTAGATTGAAAAATGCCGGAGCAACTTATCAAAAGGCTATAATAACACTCTTCCATGATATGATGCACAAAGAGATTGAGGTAATGTGGATGACATGATTACAAAATCTAGAAAAGAAGAGGATCATGTAGCCAAGCTTAGAAAATTATTTGAGAGGTTAAAAAAGTTTCAGCTTAAGCTGAATTCATCCAAATGTACATTCAGAGCTAGATCAAGGAAATTATTGGGATTTATAGTTAGTGAAAGAGGGATAGAAGTTGACCCAGATAAAATTTAGGCCATCCAAAACTTATCCCTTCCAAGCATATAAAAAGAAGTTTGAGGTTTCTTAGGTAGATTAAACTATATCTCTCGATTCATTTCTTAACTCACCTTTAAATGTAATCCCATCTTTAAACTCTTCTGGAAAATAATCTCGGTAATTGGAATAAGGAATGTCAAGAAGCTTTTGATAATGTTAAGCAATACCTATCAAATCTTCCAATATTAGCACCACATATTTCGAAAATACCATTAATTCTATACATAGTGGTGCATAAGAAGTCTACGAGATGTGAACTGGGTCAATAAGATGAATATGGCAAAAAAGAGAGAGCTATTTACTACTTAAGCAAGAAGTTCATAGAGTATAAGTCCAAGCACTCATCACTAGAGAATATGTGTTATGATTTGGCTTGGACAGCTAAGAAGCTCAAGCAATATATGCTTTATCACACGACTTGGCTTATAGCTAAACTAGACCCAATCAAATACATTTTTTAGAAACCATCATTGTCAGGAAGAATTGCAAGATGACAAGTGATACTTTGGGAATATGACATAGTTTATGTGAGTCATAAGGCAATCAAAAGAAATGTCATTGCTAAATTTCTTGCAGATAGGGTCGTTGACGATTATGAGCCTATGAAACTTGATTTTTCAAATGAAGAATTAATAGCTATCTTAGGGTTAGAAGAAAATAATGATGAAGAAAAGATATGGAGAATGTATTTCGATGAGGCTACTAATGTTATAGGGTATAGGATTAGAGCGATTTTAATATCTCCAACGAAATATTACTACCCAATGACAGTGCGATTAAACTTCAATTGCACTAACAATATGGCTGAATATGAGGCTTGTGTCATGGTATTACATGCTACTTTGGATAGAAAAATTAAAGCATTAAAGGTGTTTGAGGATTCAGCCTTAGTCATTTATCAACTAAAAGGTGAATGGGAGACAAAGGATTTAAAACTCATCCCTTATCACAAATACATCTTAGAGTTGTTCAAACAATTCAAGGTAATCCAGTTTGAACACTTGCCTCATGAAAAAAATCATATCACAGACATCTTAACCACCTTGGCTACAATGGTACAGATCGATAACACTACTAAAATCTAGCCCATCAAAATAGATGTCAAGAACACATCAGTACATTGTGCCAACCTGGAGAAGGAAAAGATGGCAATCCCTAGTATCATGACATTATGCGATATCTAAAGGATCAACAGTACTCGGATCAAGCAACAAAAAGAAAATAAAAAGGTCTTGAGGAGTTTGGCTGTGGGATTCTTTTTGGATGGGGAAATTTTATACAAGGGAGGCAAAGACCAAGTATTATTGCATTGTGTAGGTGTTTTTTAGGCCATTAAGATCATTAGTGAGGTGCATGATGATGTATATGGAGCACTTACTAATGGACATATGATGGCAAGATAGATTATGTGAGACAGATATTATTGGTTGACAATGAAAAAAGACTACATTGATTATGCTCAAAAATGTCACAAACACTAGATTTATGCCAATAAGATTCATGATCCGTCTAATGCCTTACATATTATGGCACCACCTTGGCCATAATATGTAGATATAGACTGTCAAAGAGGATCATCTCAAATAATGTGAAATACTTAAACAGTAAGATGATGCAAAAAGTATGTGCTCAATTTAAGATTAAGCACCATAATTTAGCTCCTTACCACCTAAAAATGAATAGAGCAGTCGAAGCTACAAATAAAAACATCAAAGGTTACTGAAAAAGATGACTAAGACATATAAAGATTGGCACAAAAAACTACTTTTTGCTCTGCATGCTTACCAAACCTCTGTGCACACCTCTATCAGGGCAATTCTTTTTTTCTTGGTTTATGGAATAGAAGCTATGATGCCAATAGAAGTAGAAATCCTATTTTTAAGAGTTTTAAGGGAAGTGGGATTAGAAAAGGCTGAATGGGGCCAAAAGCATTATAAATAATTAAATTTTATTAAAGGAAAAAAAAACTAGCAGTGCTTTATCACAACCAATTGTACCAAAAAAGAATGATGAGGGCTCATGACAAAAAGATTCCACCTCGTCAATTTTAAAAAGAAAAGTTGGTATTGAAAAGAATTCTTCCAAGTCAATATGATGATAAGGAAAAATAGACTCCAAATTGGAAATGACTATATGTTATAAAAAGAGTTTTTTCAAGATGAGCCTTAATTTGTCAGAAATGGATAGAGATGAGCTTCCTCATCCTATTAATTCTTATGCTGTGAAGAAATATTTTGCCTAAAAAAATGAAAAAAGATTCAATTTAAAAACTCAAAAGGGCAACTTGGGCAAAAAAAAAGTTCAAGTTGAAAACTCAAAAGGGCGACTTGAACTAAATGGGGTTATCTGAGTCGAAAACTTGCAAAGGCGACTTGGATAAGTAAGATATGGCATCACCTGATAGGCACATCAGAATTAATGAATTTTGATGAACTCTAAGGTGTTTGAACATCATATGGTTGAGTTTTTATAGAAATCCAAGTTTTATTGTCATGTTTATCTCATTATTTGTTTTAGGCCAATGCTATCCCAAATAACCATTCCTACGTACCTTAACTTGTAAATTACTTTTTCTCTAGATAAATAATATTCATCCTATTTTTTTTTCTTTCAATATCATCCCTTTCTTCCTAGGCCTTGCCTCGAATAGAAAAAGTGCATGACTTGCATATCTTATTTTGAAATTGAAACAATGATTAATAATTGAGTAATGTCATAAAAGATTGAGTATTCCTTTGAGAAAATTGAAAGGAACAAGGGTCGATGATGAAGTCCTCAAAATAAGATAAGGTAAGTGATTTTGAAAACTTTCATGGGTACAAAGATAAATGTTCATCATGAACAATGAAGAATGGTCAGTAATTTCCTTACAAGAAATACCCTGGATATAAAAAGTTGTTGAAGCTTTAGTACCACAATTAATGTTTCATTTGCATCCTAAATAGAGCATACACTTGCATCATTACATCATCATTTTTGACCTCAACTCGATCCTAGTCATTTTATCTTTTAGACTCGCTGTTTCAATACCGATTGTGTGATTTTGGCTCTATCCAGATCGTTTTCCAGATTTATGGTTCAATCCTAGTCATTTAACCTTATCTCGATCTAGGTCGGTTCTCATACCTACAGTTAAATCCCAGTCATTTGATTTAGGCTGTCCAAATTGTTTTTTAGACCTGGGATTCAATCTCAATCTTTTGACAGCAACTCGATCTAGGTTAGTTCTTCAAACTTACGGTTCAATCCCGGTCGCTCAATTTTGGCTCTGTCCAAATCATTTTCTCCTAGACCCGTGGCTCAATCCTGGTCGTTTTCACTAATTTGACTGTTGGAGGACTGGAACAAAGCGGATGTCTAGGTCTTTGTATATCATCCCTATCTAACAGTGATATGCAAAAATGAATAGCTGTAGATACCCATTTGTGTCCAGAGCCAATCGAGATCAATTTTCTTTGTTATTATATTCTATTATATATTATTATTATAGTGGTATAGTATAATATTATGTTAGTATGGTATTATTATTACTAGTAGTATTATTATATTATATAGTATAATATATTATATTGTATATTATTATTATTGTAGCCTACTAGTATTATTATTATATTTTTTATTATTATTTATCATTATTATTATACTATATATTATATTACTATTACAACTATCATTATTATTTTTTTTTTTTGTTTTTTTTCTTTTTTGTTCTAATCTGCACATGAATAAGTAAATCAGAATTTCAAATCAAAATCTCATCCATATAGTCAAAGCTTTTAATGCAAAATCAAATCAATGTAACTATTGAAATCAATTGGAACCTAAGATTACGCTTGAACAGAACCTAATCTAGGATTTAAGCTTGGGATGGTTCTATCCATTTCCTAAAGATTCTTCTAAAGGCCACCTATAAATTGAACTAAGAATCAAAGGTTCAAGACACGGTTGAATGATAGCAAATTGCTGGTGATAGCGATTTTTGAAAATTTCTGGCAGTAAGGTTATGGATTTCGATTTTGGAAAGTTTTTAGAATTTTGGGTTGATATTTAGGTTTCTGGAGTTTAAGGTGAAAATCTAGAAGATTTTTGGAACCTTCTGAAAAAAAATTTTGGAATTTTCTAGGAATTTTTAGGAAATCTGGGTTTTTTTAAGAACTTAAGAATTTTTTGATCAATTTTTTAATGGGAGTTTGAATTTTTCGACCAACTTTTGACAATTTTTTAAAAAATCGACTAGAATTTCTAGTTTTCGATGAGGTGTTGAGTTGAGTTTAAAGATGAGGGAGAGAGAATCAAGGGGTAGAGAGAGAGTACCAAGGCTTCTAAGGCAAAAACGTTGAAGATTGGATTTTATATTGGGCCAAAATGACGTCATTCTGGAAAGCCCCAACCTGCGCATCTACCAGACGACCCGCATGTGGATCCGTTTGCTGACCCAACCCGATCGCAGGCTTTTCTTTTTTCATTTTATTTTTATTTTTTTATTTGATTTGATTTGATTTTATTATTTTATGTTTTTATTTTTATTTTATTTCCAGTTTTGATTTTTATTATTTTATTGATCTTTATTATTCATTTATTTTACTGAGTGACTTATTTATTTTGTAAAAATTTCTCACTTATTTCCAGAAGACCCAAAAAAAATAAACAAATAAATAAATCATTTCAAAACAAATTCATGAATTCTACCAACCTATTGGAAAGTTTCATGGTTTGCTTTTTTAAAATTGAATCCACCAAACTATTGAAAAATTTCATAAATCATTTTCTTCAAAAAAAATAAAAATAAAAGTAAAAACAAAAATAAAGATCATTCTTATTCTCTAAATGATTGGAGGATTGATTTTTTATTAAGTCTTACCGAACTATTAGGAGACTTAATAAAATTTTAAAAAAATTTTGTAAAACATTTTTTTACAATAAAATCTCACTAAACTATTAGGAGATCTACTTCAAAAGTAAGTCCTACCAAACTATTGGGAGACTTTACTATTTTTTTCTAAATAAAAAGAATTAACAAATATGATGACGGAACCTCTTCAGGGTGAGACATTAGTTTTCATGAATACTCCTAAGGTAAGAGAATCATCTTAAATTGCTACCAAACTATTTAAATAATTATAAGATTAATTTTCAATATTTAATATTTCGGTAAAGGAATAAACAACTTTTAAGGCTTGGATAATTTAAAATCAAACTGATATCATCTTTGGATAGACATTGTGGGGATGCTATAACTTTTCTCATGCATAATCGTACTCTTAAACCTAAATATGATTTCATGGATCAGATTTAATCAGGTGGCTAATCTAACCTAAACAAAAAAGATTAGTGATAACTCCTCTAATTCATGTCTAGCGATAGATCAATGATCTATAGTTATGACATCAAGCTATTTGAAAAAGAGTACACTTTTTTAAAGTAGAAATATAAATGTTCTGTTTAATTGAAAAAAAAATTATAAATATTATATTTTTTAAAGTAAAGACATTGTTTTTTATTGAAAAAAATCACAAAGATTACTTTTTTGTAAGTAGAAACATAATATTTGATTGAAAAGATAAATTTTACAAAGACTACGTTTATGAAAGTTTATATATAGTCTTTGAAAAAAAATTACAAAGACTACGTTTGTGTATGTAGAAACGTAATTTTTATTAAAAAATTATAAATATTGCATTTTTAAAAGTAAAAATGTGATCTTTTATCAAAAATAAATAAATATTACGTTTTTGTAAGTAAAATTGTAGTCTTTAATTAAAATATATATATACAAAGACTATATTTTTTATGTTAGAAATATAGTCTTTGAAACATAAAGACCACATTTGTGAACAAAGAAAACATTTTAACACAAAAAACATGATTGAAAACATAAGAAAGTCCACCTTTTTTCTTTCAAAACGTAGTCTTTGAACATATTATAAACACCATATTTTCTAAAATTCATTTAAAAACCATGTTTTCTACTTTCAAAACATGGTTGATAAAGAATAAAAAAAATAAACTAATATTAAATACGATATAACCTATTTTTGTAATCATAAAACTGATCGATCAATTATCAAAAGGGATCAATCATAATAAAAGAAATTTGAAGTTTAGGACCTTTCTGTATAAAAAATCAATTGATCCATTCATATATAGAATAGATTGATCCATTTTATTTCTGTATAGGAGGATTGATCTTATCCACAAGAGGATCGATCCCTCTTTCTCAAATTTGTAAAAAAAACATGTGTTAAATGACAAAAAATGATTTTTTTTATCTCGAATCATTTTTTATTAAAAAAATGATGGCAAAATTTTCTTTTTTGAGTTTAAAGCAGTTTATTCCAAGTTTTAGCAATATTGTTTTGTCATTTCAAAATAATCATCAATGCAAGATTTACATAAAATAAACATATGTTGAATTTGGACATGAGCCACATATGAATTTGGACATGAGTTACATTTGAACATATATCACAAAATGAAAAATTTTGGATTTCTATATAAATTATTTACATTGAATTTACATCAATTTATATAAACCAATAAAGGGAAAAGTGGATTTATTCTCATGTCCTCGCTGTATAAATCTAGATATATAATCACATCATTCATTACTTGCTTTATCATTTCCTTTTTTGTGAATACTTCCTTTCCAACCTACTGAAAAAAAAAATTTGAATGAATATCAATGAATGTGCATTATATTATTGTATTTAATATAGAAACATATATCTATACTTTAAATTTATGCTAATCTTATCCAGCAAAGATAAACATTCCCTATGTCACCACTTCCTAACCTACGTAGAAGCAGAAAATAGTCAAGCCCAACTTAACCTTTGGCTCTCTTGAGTCACTTCACGACTTCTCATGTGGCCTGGTTAGCCTTATCTGGCTTATGAGAGTTGTAGGTAGAAGTTTCAACAGAACAAAGAGAAATCGAGCTTTGACGACTACCGAGGCTTAGGTTGCTTATCCAACTTCGACTAAAGTCAGGTATGGTTATCGATGAGGAGTTGCTATCATTGTCAGATTCATCTCTGGTTATGGCTGCTGCCATTGTTCTTGTTGGAACATGTATCAGTAGTAGAAGTTTTTGAAGGTTTTTCCTCTTTTGCTATATTCTTAGGTTTATATATATATATATATATATATATATGTGTGTATGTGTAAATATGTATATATATATATATATATATAAAACGTTTGTCGATTTTAGCACATGAAATTTGTACTACGTGATTGAAAAAAGTTTTAAAATGCTATTTTTTTTCTCCAAATGGGGTTAAAACTTCGATTAAAATATAAAGTGTATTTTTTTTTATGTAGTCCTCTGAATGACACTATTTTTATCAATTATCACAATATTGTCATTTTCAATTTTTCATATATTTAATTTAAACATTTTTATTAAATTACAATAATTCACATTCAAAGAGTCTAATTTCTAATAACAAAACCCTCCAAAACAACAATTTTCCTTATCAAAACAAAATTATTTAAAGGGTCAAATACTCAAACATGAAATTCATCTTTCCTTTCCTTCCTTTTTGATTGTTAGTTAACTTCTTATTCTTAACCAAGAATAATCAAAAGATAAATAAAAAAGTAACAAAGCTTCTAGTAAATTATTACGTGAAAGCTGTGGAAAAGCTAGGAAGGTGCACGAAGCAATTATGCCCTAAATTCATTTTCGCCCCAATTTTTTTATCATGTTTTTTCTTTCAATTGTTTTTATTCATGAAATCAATGACAACTTAATATAATATTTTATAAAATCACTCCTTCAATTGGACTAATACTAACTGTTTTTTTTTTTAAATTCAAGTCCCTTAATTGCTCCATCATCTTTTAAAATTTTTACAAACCCAAACTATCCAAAATCACTATATAGCTGCAAACTACACCTAAGATCAACATCTTCCCCACTAAGATCGCTATTCTCTTCTTCATCTTCCTCTAATGATTGCTTCATATAGTACTTTTCATCTTCCCATAAAGTATTAGATTTGGTATTTTTAAGTAAGGTTTCTTGAAGGTTTGTGTTAAAGACATTTCATATCTGTTAGACCTACACCTCAAGATTCTTAAAGGAGGCTTGGTTTTGAAAAATGGAAGCGACCTAATTTTGAAAGATTTGGTTTAATGCCTCCTTAAAAGAAGGTTTCTTTTCTTAAGATAGGAAAGAATATTGAGATGTTGGTTGGCGATATTGTGTAGGATAAGAATATTATGATAGTAGAAAGTATAAAGGCTCAATAAGATAGATTGGGTTATAAATAGGTGTTGAATTAAAAGATTGCCCCGGACTATTATCCCACGAATAATTTGGATAACCCTTCCAATTTTGATTGTAGGTGTTTGAAAAAAAAATGTGGTTGTTGACTATAAAAACACCTATCATTATTGTAATCTCCACAATAAACATCATATTGATTTTGTGAAGCTAAAGCATTAAGGGAATCAAAACCAAAGCAATTAGATGACCATTGAACTTGGGAATTCTCTAAAAAAGGTGTCACATAATTCACAGGGCTCCTAGCCTCATATGAAAAGAAACCTACCATAAAAGAAAATAAAATAAATTAATACAAAAAAAAATCCAAGCTACAAGAAGAGTGATTGGTATCAGTATTGAAACTACTCTAACAATCCCCAGTAAAGGTGCTAAAAACTTGATAAATGATTTGCAAGCGCACAGAATTGTACAAGTAATATAATAATAAGAAAAGTATCGTTCCCAAAAAAATTGTAAATACGGGAGAATCAAGTACCAAAATTGTTTCATCCTATCTTATACTTGGAGAAATCAATTAAAAGATAATAGAACCAATCAAATAAAACCTAAAACATGCAAACTATCGTAAATAAACTAAGCAAACTTCAAATAAATCAACTTAAGTAAAGCAAAAACTAAATATGCAACATATAGCAAAACCGAAACCCTAATACTTTTTATAACTTTGCAAAAAATTAAATTAACTTTTAAATAGGCAATGGAACCAAAATAAACCAAAACAAAATTAAACTAAACCAATATATAAAACCCTGAAAATTAAAACCCTGATTTCTTGTAATTTTTTAAACCCTAAACCAATTTTTATTAAACTTTAGCTGTCAATTAAATAAAACCCTAAATACACAAAACCTTACAACAAATTAAGGAATCCTAAAAATCAAGTGAAAACATAGTAATAGAAACTTATTAAATCAATAACTACTTTAAGCAAAAGAAACATGCAAGAACTTAAACATATAAATCAAGAATTAAACCTAAACATGCAAACTAAACAAATTAAACATAAACCTAAATTAAATCCAATCTTTAACTATATAACAAAATCTTTAAATCAAGATTAAACATGCAATTAAATAAATTAAACGAAAATAAAACCTCAATCAAATAGATCTACCCAAAAATTAAGCAAAAACACAATTTATGTAAGCAAGAAAACAAAATCGAATATAAAGATGAAATCTTTAAACTAAAATGCATAAATTGAATTGAAAAAGAACCTTAAACCAAAAATTGATTGCTTAAAAACTTAAAAATAATGTATTAGAACCAATCTTGAAAACTAGAGAATTAAAAGAACACTAAATCTTTAAAATAGAATCTTGAAAACTAAAGAAAGCTTAAAAAAGAAAAACTTAAGTTGCTAACGTTGGTTTGTCACCCTAATCTTTTACACCCTTTTTCTAAGAAAAATATGATGTATTTATAGCTAAGAGAAACCTTAAAGATCCTTAAGTAGGTTTGGTTGAAGTGGCACTTTAAAAAGATTTCATAATTTTAGTTGGACTTGGTATCTTTAATCCATAATGCTTCTTCGATTAAACTTCAACAATGACTCTTAAAAAGAAAGCTTTTAGAGATTTATTATACCATACTTATTATGTAGCAACTTTTCCATGCCACATATCAACTTACCAAAAATAAAACCTTGCTAAATTAAGAAAGTATATTTTCAGCCTTACTAAATTTAGCTTCTACAAAGTTGCTTCAATTCCTTCCATCTTGATCTCCATCTTCTCCTTCATGCTTTAGCTTGCATTCTTAAAGAAAAATCAAAAATTAACTTTACCCAAAAAACTTCCTTAATGTCCATACAAGTTGTGTTTATAACCCATACAAAATCCTAGCCCAAGTAGAATTAAGAATACTTTACCACTAAAAAAAAAAAAAAACCAACTCCATATAGGAAAAGAAATAGAATTGCCACATCATTTTTCTTAACCAATAAGAAAACACTTTAAATACCATGTCATCCTATAGTAATACCAAGCAAGTGCACGTACACAAACTGCTATAGACTTGCAGTCATATGAAAGTATAATTTTACCCTTATTCTTTGTCAAAATTTCAACTTGAGTTCTTGCATGAATTTTCATCTTTTTTCTTCAAGATTTATCTTTTCATCTTCATTAGACTCCATAAAGCCAATCTTGAACATTCTATTCATTCTTGAATATAAAGATTTTCAAGAAAATCAAGAACTACCAAAAATATCTCAATTATCCATATTCCTTTATTACTATCACTGGGTTAAACAACCTATTCCAACTTATCATTTTACATATATTTTGAAATCACTTGTTCTTAAGGATTCTAAAACGAATAAGAAGAAAATATAGGATAAAAAGATAGATGAACTAGTCATGTCTTACAACATTTATGTACACAGTATATATGAAGGCTAACAAATGAACTAGTTTCTCCTTTATGAAGTGTCGATCTACTTAAATGTGTTTTATTCTATTATGTTGCACACGATTGTGTGCAATGCTTATTGAAGACTTGTTATCACAATAGAGTCTCACTGGACCATCCTACTTGATTTTTAAGTTTTCTACGATAATTTTTAACCATAATAGTTCACAAATTCGTTGAGTCATTGCTCTAAACTCTGCTTCAACACTTGTTCTTGCCATCACATTATGTTTTTTACTCCTCTAAGTCACAAGATTACCATCTAAAAAAGTGTCGTAGCTTAAGATGGATCTTCTATCAGTTAATGAACTTACATAATCCACATCTGTATATGCCTCTAAAATCAGCCCCAATTTTCTTTTAAATAAGATACCTCTCCTAGGATTGGCCTTTAAAAAGTGTAATACATGGTAGACAGCTTGTAGGAACACTTCTTTAGGACTATACATAAATTGACTTATCATACTCCTAACATATATTATATCAGGCCTAGTATAGGCCTAGTATGTAAGAGATAAATGAATCTTCCAACTAATCTCTAGTACATCTCTCTATCTAGAGCAACATTCTCATTAACTTCTTCAAGTTTATGATTAGGATCTATAATGATATTTGCAGGCTTACATACAAGCTACCTTTTTTTTTTTCAAAAGATCCATCACATATTTTTATTGTGAGATGAAAATATCATGCCGTGAGCGAGTTACTTCAATCCTTAGGAAGTACTTTAATCTCTTTAACTCTTTTCTCTCAAATTCTCTACCAAAAAACTGTTTTAGAGATTTTCTTTTTCTATCATCACCGATTACAATTATATCATCAACATACACTAATAAAATTATAACTCTCTCTGAATCTAAGTTCTTAATAAATAATGTGTGATCTTCTTGACTCTACTTATATCTCATTGCTAGCATCACTTTGACAAATCTCTCAAACTAAACCCTAGAAGACTGTTTAATGCCATATAAAGCCTTTTCCAGCTTATATACTTTGTTTACTTCTAAATTACCTCCAAATCTCGGTGAAATATTTCTTCTTCCAAATCACAATGTAAAAAAGTATTCTTTACATCAAATTGTTAAAGTTGCCTACTATAATTTGCAGCCAAAGATAACAAAATCTTAATCGTATTCATCTTGACAATTAGAGAAAAAGTTTTATGATAATCCACTCTGTAAGTTTGAATGTAGCCTTTAGCTACCAACCTAGTATTATACCTTTCAATAGTACCATCCATCTTGTATTTTACAGTCAAAACCCATTTACACCAAACTAAATTTTTTCCTTTAGGCAACTTTACTTATTCCCATGTCTTATTTTTCTTTAAGGCCTCCATTTTTATTTTCATGGCTTGGCTCCATTTCCCACTAAATAATGCTTTAGATAATGTAGTTGGAATAGAAATAGTATTTAGGCTTACAAGAAAAATTTTATAGGATGGTGAAATTTTTTCAAATGATACAAAATTATAAATTGGGTATAGTAGATACTTAGTACATTTTATGGTTCGTTTTCTAATGGCAATAAGCATATCATAATCATTGGTTTTAGTTTTAAGAGATTCATGCTTATTTTGAGAAATAGAGTCAAAACTGTAATTACCTTATTTCTAGAGTTAAGATTAGGTTCTTAAACTTATACTAGTTTAGGAGTTGAAACTTTCCTTCTTAAGTATATCTGTAATTCCTTTATAGAATCAAAAATAATATTATCCTTTGTCATAGCTTCTGTGTTAGGAATGGATTCAAACTCAAATTCAATATTTGACTTAAACTTAGAAAAAACATGTTTACACTCAAAATAATTAATGGGTGAAAATATTAAAAAAAATGACAAATCAAGCATAAAAAAAGTCTTTGTCCTTATCTTCCACGATGAATGAAGTTTTTCCTAAAAATAAGGTTGAGTAAAAAATTGTTTACTTTTTTCAAAAGTAACATCTGCAGACACAGAACTTTTTGGTAGTAAGATAATAGCACTTATATCATTTTTAAGTTTATGAATACCCCACAAAAATACACTTAACTGCTCTAAGATCCAACTTCCTCCTATTATGACAGTGAACATGAACAAATTATATACAACCAAATATCCTAGGTGTGAAGTTTGTGATACTAAAGTTATGATAAAATTGTGAAAGTAGTTCTATAAGAGGTTTAAATCCCAAAACCCTTAAAGATAACATATTTATTATGTATGTGACAGTAAGAACTTCTCCCGATAGGATTTGGGTACGTTTGCTTGAAAAAAATAAAGCACAAGTTATGACTAATAAATGGTTGTTTTTCCTCTTTATCACTCTATTCTATTGTGGAATATTAATACAAGATGACTCATGAATAATCCCCTCTTTTTTGAAATAAATAGACTCTGATTGAAATAGTTTCTTGCATTATCATACCTAAATCTTTTGATTTTCACTTTAAATTAATTTTGAATAATGTTTTGGAAGCTTAAAAACACATTATTCACATCTTATTTAGATTTAAGTAAAAATATCCAAGAGACTCTAATACAATCATCTATGAAAGAAACAGATCATCTTGTACCAAAAATATTAGGAATTATAAAGTGACCCCATATATCACTATGAATCAAATAAAAAAGAATAAAACTTTTTTGGTTACTAATTGTAAAAAACACATATTTATGCTTTACAAGTTCACAAACATCACAACGAAAATTTTTAACATTTAATCCTTTGAACAAAGAAAGAAACATGTTTTTCAAAGTTTCAAAAGATAGATGTACAAAAAAAATGATAACACTAGATTTTATCTTTATTGAAAGATTTTTCAAAAAAAAATGACGAAGGTAAATTATTCTTTATATTATTTATATTATTTGATGTCTTAAGATAGTATAGCACATCATTTTTCTTAGCAAGTTCAATTCTCTTCCCCGAACTTTGATCTTGAAATTCACAATAAAAGGGATAAAAAATTACTTTGCAATTTATGTCTATAGTAAGTTTTTGTATAAATATCAAATTAGTAAACAATCGAGGGACATGAAAAATATTTTTAAGAACAAACGAAAAATTATTTTAAATATCTCATAATCATGCCACTATTGTAAATGAACCACTACAACAACAATTTTCTTATGACTAGGACACAAAATATATGCACTAAACTATTATGAGGAATGTGTCGTGATCTGTGGCTATTGAGTTAATGACCCAAGAACTCATAATATGCTTAATTGAAACATTTAATCTATGAGAATTAGAAACTTTACTTAAACTAAATATCTTACCCAAAGAACATACCCCAATAAGCTTTTCAAAGGTTTTCGATTGACTTCTCAATTTGTTAATCTCTTTTTTTGGTCCAACTCATCTTGTTCCCAATACTTTTGTAGCACTTCGATGATTTTACCAGTTGACATTTCCTTAAATCGGATGATAGCGATAGCAAATTTTGTTATTTTTGACATTGTTATCTTTTTTTTTTTTTAACTGAAACAAATCTTAATAATTAAAATATAACTAAAATTGACTCTTAGCAATAAAGGCTACAAAGGGAAAAATAAGATGGCTATGAAAGCCTTAACAAACTTTGGTAATTAAGGCTTAAAATAGAAATCAACAATGAAGACTAAAAATTTTGCTTCCCAAAAAGAGCCTAACGCTTTAATACCATGTGAAAAACTAAAAAATAAAAATGTGTAGAAAGCTAAAAGTAAAACTGAATATATATTGAAAAACTGTTAAGTTAAAAATTATACAAGTATCTTAGATTTATATACAACTAATTAAAAAATAAACTAGAAAACTAAATTTTTTTAAAACTGATCTTATAATTGAGGAATTGTCTATCTTAATTTCTATTCTTAATTCTAAAAATACAAATATAAATATACAAATTATAATATTATAACTAGTTATAACTAAGCGTTTTCCCACACCAAAAAAGTGCCACGTAGCAGGTCCACAGAGAGTCAAAAGTAGCAAAATTTATAGCATGGATGGTACATTTAAAGGAACCAACAATATGTTGAAAACAAAAAATAAATAAACAAATGCTCTACAACCTGAAAGAATTAGTGTATACTAACAGTGATTCAGAAATTTCACAGCCAGTGTACAAATTGGAGAAATAGTGCACTGTGCAAAGGAAATGGAGGCAGACTTTTTTTACGGTTCCCACAACAGTTTACAGCAGAGGCATAGGAGGTTTCCAGTTTGTAAATTCAACAAGATTTCTATTCACAATGGTTCCATTATGCAGCCAAAATGTCTCAGCTGACTGGTCGAATTACCTCCTCTGAAGCTCCCACATTACTGCTTGCATTGCAGAACATGGCTCTGAGTCTGGAGCATAAACCCACAAGCACCTTACTTGGGTACTACAGGCTATCATCTGCTCTATCACCTCATCTGAAAAGCAAACACCAAAGTTCAGACATGTAATGCTGCTACCAAGAAGCAAAGAATACCATATCTGAACCGGTATTGACACTAGGTATTCCAGAAGTTCAGGTCCTATTAGAGAGGATGGCCATTTGATTGATACCTGTGTGTAGTCAATTACATTCTGAAAAGGTAATTCCACTTTATCTGATAAAATAACCCGAACACATTCCTGTACATGAAAAAAAAAAAAAATGTATTTCAACTGGCCTCAAAATGCAAGTGTGAATGTGGAGAGAGAAAGACCACAAAAAATGACTCAAAAGCGAAGGGTCCAAGATGACTCTCATCATGGTACGAGCAGAATTTAGCATTGCCCAGGTGCAGAAAATATTCTACTCTTCCCAATTTGTTAGGACCACTGAACTGTAACTCTGGACATTCCAAATGTTTATAGTATCAATATGCATATTTTTTACAACAAGATATATTAGCAAATTATAGTGCCAATATGCATATTTTTTATTAAAATATATTAGCAAATTCTATTAAAAATAGTCTTAATTCAGTATGGAAAAAAAGAATGCTAACAAAGTTCAGAGATTTCAAGGTTCACATCAGTCAAACATATATGAAACCAGATGTAGACAAGTGTTAAGAAGCTTCTTCGCGATCTTAGCCTCACAAAACACACGGAACCCTCAGTAAGAATGAGCATCAATACTCTACCTAGATAGTAGATAGAGGCAATAATAACAGTGTACCCATAGGGAATATTAAAATCTTACAATCTCTTGATTCAAAAGGATGCTTCTTAGATTGGTAAAGTACATGAGACCTAATAGGATTATTATGAAGTATCCAGACTAATCCATCTGAAGAGTAAAATGTAACCAACTAACAAATATAGCTACTAGTTACATAATATCAAGAATGATAGTAGTTAAAGATTGCATCCTCTAGTTGCATTGACACAAATAAATCTTGACTAATCGGGCTAAGGTTGAAATTTGGAAAAAGAATTGGTCAATCTATTAAAAAGTGAGAATACTTAGGACTAAAAAGCAATGCCATGGTTCCACATTTTATTTTGAGGTTCTTCATGAAAGCAAAAGTAAATCATCAATAGATAGCTCAAAGGATGATAAAATTTAAAATGTCATAGAATGAAAACAAACCTTATCCCCATATTGCCTTGCAAGCTCAATCAACTTTAGACGACCAACCTTTTTTTGCACCCGGTCTAAATAGTTAGCCCAATAATTTCTCTTTGATAGGGGCGAAGGCCTGAAAATAGTGGCCCCAGTTTTCGTCATCCCATCGTCAACATTCCAGGAATAATGATAACTTTCCATGCATTAAAGGCACTTCTGTCTTTCTTACCAGTACGGTCTCCCTGTAGAATACACAACTCAATGTTTGTTTGTTAAGAAAGCCAACATACATACAAGAACTTCAATTTCCAAAGCTTTGCTTGGAAAGAAAAATTGAAATGTGAAAGAATGAAATTTAGGAAGAATTTAAAATGGAGAAAAAGTGACTTTAACATTATAGTAAAGGAAATTTTACAGGCAATTTGTAAGATTTACAATCTTTTCTTTTCTTATACCTTCTCTAGTCATTCCAACTTTGAAAAAAAAGAAAAAGATTGACATCTGTGGGCCTAAAGAAATATATCCATGTCTACCATAATCTTTCCTCTCATTTTTTTTTTTGGCCTAAAATGAGTAAATATTATTTTCTTTTGCCTTTCCGACAACTGCTTTCCATCTTTCCACCTTTCTCTCTTATAAAGCATACCTAAGTAATTGCTCTACAACACTTATCAATTCCACATTTCCTACAACATTTAGAAACGATTAAACTAGTAGTAGTTCTTTCTTTCTCCACTTATATCAAATAGTAAGAAGTAATCTTTGCAATTTTCTGGTCACCGTGTTGAACTCCAGTGGCAATTTAGACATAAACACGATTGATATAGGCAGTTAAGACTGGACAAAAAAGAATTCTAGTCCCCAAGAAAAGTGAATGTTCTCTCCCAATCATGTAATTTAATAGCAATTTTCAAAAAAAAAAAAAAAAAAAAAGAAAAGAGTTTTGAGTTCTAGAATTTATGATTTTCCACTGATAGTAACTCAAAGAATACAGGAATTTAGTCTCTCTCTGCCTTCCCCTTCTGGTAAAGAGCTCAAATGAAAATCATATAGCCGGTTAACCATGGTTAGATTCAATAAAGTCAAAGTTACAAGGTGCACTATACCTTTATATTACCTGAAGTGTGAGGTGTATAAAACCTAGAGATAGAAGCAGACAATTAATAGTTGCTTTAGAAAAAAATCTACTAAGTTAATCCATCAAGGGAACTCAAACACAATGGAAACAAATTTCGATAGTTTTTGGTGTGCTGGTTATCCAAAACTAGAATCAGTCATATTCTTTGCATTTGCTCAGCTTCTTTAATTGGAACGATTCTAATGATCATTACACTGTACGCCTATGAATGTAAGATGGCCATAGACTCAACCAATATTAAGGAACTCAGCCGCAAGGGGAATTAAAAGCAATTGGGGGCATATTAATAGGAGCCGAAGTGAACCATTACCCAATATATACCCATCACTCCGCAGCAAAATTAAATGTATAAACTAAACAAAGATCATAAGATTGAATTGATTGTAAAGACCGGTACCTCAGGAGAAAGAATTATAGAACGATTTATATAGGTCGGCCAAGATCTAAACATGTGAGTTCCAGCACCGCTGCAATTGCATAAAAAGCAAACAACCCTTACATCAAAGTTAATCAATGGAAACTTTAGAAAGCAAAGCAAACTTTTTTTTTCTTTCCTAATAGGCTAACAGTTATACCTTGAAAAAAAATATGTGGTCACGACCCCTGGACATCCTAAAATACGGCATTTGGGTCAAAACCTAAAACCAAGCAACAATTTTTTAGTAGTGATAAACTAAAAACAAATAAAATTTATATATATATATATATATATATATATTTTCAACAATTAAAAGGAAGTTTTTACCTTGACATAAGTCTGATTAATTTCTTTGTCATTAAGACCATCCAACATCCAAACACATTTAACAAAAGCTGGAACAAAGAATAAATCAACCTCCTCCTTTTTTCTTGTCCGATATCGAGATTTCAACCACAACCCGTGGATTTTAACCTACAAATTTTTTTAATAACAGTTAACCTTTAATTTTAACGAAATTATTCCCAAAAAAATAAAAGATCATTAAATTAAATTTAAAATAAAAAATTACCTGAGAACCGGCCTTTGAGACGAGCATTGGTGGAAACGGTGCTGTCTCTTTCGTACAAATTAAGCCGTCTATTTCGTTCTCGTCGTAGACGCAGATCTCGAGAGAGAGGTGGGACCCGTGGCGTGGCTTGGGCCACAATAGCTGTCCTCCGCCGTTGGTTTGGGTGACGTGGATGTTGACATTTTGCGATGAAAGGTCATGGTTGAGGTTGCAGGAAGACGGAGGGAAGAATTGGTTGAAAAATCGAGTGAAAAAAGAAAGGAGGCGGTTATGAGGATGAGGGCACCAATCTGGTAAGTGCGAGGGCAGGCAGTGTTTTGGGGATGCGTTGAGAAAATCCGAGGCTTGTTGCTCATTCCTTTGCTTCTGGCAATCTACTCTGGATTTTTATTTTTTCCTGTTTTCAGAAACTATGAAGTACGAACACCAGACTCAGCGTTGCTGAGCTAAAGCTTCAGGAGTGGACGATGATAGGTTAAACGACGGCGTTTCTCTCATGCCTCGTTAAAATTATTAAAAAAAATTCGACTTTCATTTTGGAAAAAGAAATTAATTTTAATAAAATAAAAAAAAATGAGAGTAATGGACTGCTAAAACTGGCCCAAATGAAATTTTGGACCTAAGTATTTGGGTCTGACCAAGATTCAAGAATCAAGACTAGCCCAAGAAAATAAAAGGAGGAGGAACAAAAACTGCGCTTTTTTCCACAAAGGCCGCATAATAATCAAGGCTTAAAACTCACAATTATTATTCTATTAGTCAAAGGCTTAAGTGAGGCTTAGAATAAGACAAAATTCATGAGTCGTGAAATCTAATAGTAACATTTACATCGTCGTTAAATGATACAAGATATAAAAGATATGAAACAAAAATACAAAATCTTAAGTTAAATATTCAGATATTGAATATCTCTCTCTTAACTTAATTTTTTTTTTTATAAATTATTACTTTTTTAAACATTACTCGAAGTTCATTGCCCTTTGCAAGGGGCAGACCATCCCTTATGCATGAACGGGGGGTTTAACCACCCTTTAAATATCTATACATTATATAAAAGCTGTCCCTTTTCTCTCAATGAAGAGCCAGCTCATATTTATTTTTAAAAAATTAATTTTAGGGGGTAATTTTGAAATTAAAAAATTGATGAAACTTCGAGAAGGCTCTAGACTATTGAAAGAGAAGAAAAGTGACAGAATGGGAAGAAGAAGAAAGAGAGATAGAATGGGAAGAAGAAAAGTGAAACCAAAGCAAACCTAGAAAAGTGGGTGCTTTTGCTTCTCCGATAGTTTCAGTTGTTGCTATCTCAAATGCATAAACTAAGGACAGGCTTGAACTTAAGAAATGTTCGAAGAAGCTTATGAAGACTATGATACTGCTTCCATGGAAGGCATTTTATTTACTCTTGAGGATTTTCAAACTGCTCTTGAAAAATATGACTTTGACTTTGAGCTTAGAACCAAGGTTTTAATTTTTTTTTTGTTTTCATTTAGTTATTTCATTTTATTCAAAGTTTAAAATTTAACTGTATTGTCATGGATTAATAATTATTATCAGATTATATGAATTGGGTATTTATTTTATTGGCCATTTATTTGAAATTTCTATTTCAAGTTTGCATCTTGATGGTAGGAAATAGGTACGACTGTGATTTTGTTAAGGCATTTATCATGTAAGATGTTAAATAGTTTATCTCATATTTAATAAATTTTTAATATTTTTTGTAATCTTATATTCAAGTTAAGTTCATTTACTTATTGTCAATTAATTTTAAGCTGAATGCTTAATATAGTATCAAAGTCATGATTTTTTTTCGTTATCCTTTCTTAATTTATAACGTGAAAAGTGTTGGGTTAAAAGCCTCCAATCCAATCACACCAGCAAAAGCGAAATTAAACAATAAATCAAACACACAAGAAACAATAATTTAATGTGTTTCGATCCAACTGACCTACATCCACGGATGAGAAACAAGATCCACTAGTTGTAGAGAATTACAAACTTACATCAAATCATCAACCTCACTCAACAATCAATACTCATAAGACACTCTCAATCTCTTCTAATCCTATGAAGTATTCTCAACCCAAACAAACACAAACTCAAACCCTTGTGCACCCTTTCAATATAACCAAACACATACCCATATGCTCCCATACACCATACATATGTGGACCCTCTCAATCTCCTCTAGTCCACTCACAAACAAACATACACACACATAAGACGTAGAGCCCCAATACTCCTATAGAGTGTCTATCTCACAAAACCCTACAACTCTCTTACATATTTTCCTCATACCTAACCCTGTAGAGACTTCACCTATTTATAATCATACAAACTTGCCCATTAAGAATCCTTCTCCTCTTACAATTCTTTTCCTGTAAGTCAAACTTGCCTATTAAGAATCCCTTTCCTTTTAGAATTCTTCTCTTACAAGTCAAACTTACCTATTAAGAATCCTCTTTCTCTTGAAATTCTTCTTTTGCAAGTCTACTTATCCATCAAGTAATATCTGACAAATCTCAAACAAAATCTCTTATGGGATTTGAGTCAATATTCTCAACAATCTTCACCTTGACTCAAATTCCATCAATCATCTATCTTTATGCTAGATATACTTGGCTCCACTGTAATGGAAGTCTTACAATCATTTTCTCTTCTCTTGTGTCTTCACGCTTCATACAAATTAATCTTTAATCTTAAACTCGAACTCTTCTCTCGAATCGAGCTCTTCTGGACTTGCTTCTTCTCATGTCTCAAACCATGTACTTCTCAAATCTCGTACTTTCAGCTCTTTCACATCTCGAACCTTCGGCTCTTTCCACATCTTGAATCTTCAACTCTTTTCACGTTTCTAACCTTCAGCTTTAATACCATTTGTTGGGCTAAAAGCCTCCAATCCAATCACACCAGCGAAAGCGAAATTAAACAATAAATCAAACACACAAGAGACAACAATTTAACGTGGTTCGGTCCAACTGACCTACATCCACGGATGAGAAACAAGATCCACTAGTTGTAGAGAATTACAAACTTACATCAAATCATCAACCTCACTCAACAATCAATACTCATAAGACACTCTCAATCTCCTCTAGTCCTATGGAGTATTCTCAACCCAAACAAACACAAACTCAAACCCTTGTGCACCCTTTCAACATAACCAAACACATACCCATATGCTCCCATACACCATACCTATGTGGACCCTCTCAATCTCCTCTAGTCCACTCACAAACAAACATACACACACATAAGACGTAAAGCCCCAACACTCCTATGGGGTGTCTATTCCCACAAAACCTTACAACTTTCTTACATCTTTTTCTCATACCTAATCCTGTAGACACTTCACCTATTTATAATCATACAAACTTGCCCATTAAGAATCCCTCTCCTCTTAAAATTTTTTTCTGTAAGTCAAACTTGCCTATTAAGAATCCCTTTCCTTTTAGAATTCTTCTCTTACAAGTCAAACTTACCTATTAAGAATCCTCTTTCTCTTGAAATTCTTCTTTTGCAAGTCTTCTTATCCATCAAGTAATATCTGACAAATCTCAAACAAATCTCAAACAAATCTCTTATGAGATTTGAGTCAATATTCCCAACAATCTTCATCTTGACTCAAATTTCATCAATCATCTGTCTTTATGCTAGACATGCTTGGCTCCACCTGCAATGGAAGTCTTACAATCATTTTCTCTTCTCTTGTGTCTTCATGCTTCATACAAATCAATCTTCAATCTTAAACTCGAACTCTTCTCTTGAATCGAGCTCTTCTGGACTTGCTTCTTCTCATGTCTCAAACCATGTACTTCTCAAATCTCGTACTTTCAGCTCTTTCACATCTCGAACCTTCGGCTCTTTCCACATCTTGAATCTTCAACTCTTTTCACGTTTCTAACCTTCAGCTTTAATACCATTTGTTGGGCTAAAAGCCTCCAATCCAATCACACCAGCGAAAGCGAAATTAAACAATAAATCAAACACACAAGAGACAATAATTTAACGTGGTTCGGTCCAACTGATCTACATCTACGGATGAGAAACAAGATCCACTAGTTGTAGAGAATTACAAACTTACATCAAATCATCAACCTCACTCAACAATCAATACTCATAAGACACTCTCAATCTCCTCTAGTCCTATAGAGTATTCTCAACCCAAACAAACACAAACTCAAACCCTTGTGCACCCTTTCAACATAACCAAACACATACCCATATGCTCCCATACACCATACCTATGTGAACCCTCTCAATTTCCTCTAGTCTACTCACAAACAAACATACACACACATAAGACGTAGAGCCTCAATACTCCTATGGGGTGTCTATTCCACAAAATCCTACAACTCTCTTACATCTTTTTCTCATACCTAACCCTGTAGACAATTCACCTATTTATAATCATACAAACTTGCCCATTAAGAATCCCTCTCCTCTTAGAATTCTTCTCTTGTAAGTCAAACTTGCCTATTAAGAATCCCTTTCCTTTTAGAATTCTTCTCTTACAAGTCAAACTTACCTATTAAGAATCCTCTTTCTCTTGGAATTCTTCTTTTGCAAGTCTTCTTGTCCATCAAGTAATATCTGACAAATCTCAAACAAATCTCAAACAAATCTCAAACAAATCTCTTATGGGATTTGAGTCAATATTCTCAACAATCTTCACCTTGACTCAAATTCCATCAATCATCTGTCTTTATGCTAGACATGCTTGGCTCCACCTGCAATGGAAGTCTTACAATCATTTTCTCTTCTCTTGTGTCTTCATGCTTCATACAAATCAATCTTCAATCTTAAACTCGAACTCTTCTCTTGAATCGAGCTCTTCTGGACTTGCTTCTTCCCATGTCTCAAACCATGTACTTTCCACACCTCGTACTTTCAGCACTTTCACGTCTCGAACCTTCGGTTCTTTTCACATCTTGAATCTTCAACTCTTCTCACGTTTCGAACCTTCAACTCTGATACCATTTGTTGGATTAAAAGCCCCCAATCCAATCACACCAGCGAAAGCAAAATTAAACAATAAATCAAACACACAAGAGACAACAATTTAATGTGGTTCGATCCAATTAACCTACATCCACGGATGAGAAACAAGATCCACTAGTTGTAGAGAATTACAAACTTACATCAAATCATCAACCTCACTCAACAATCAATACTCATAAGACACTCTCAATCTCCTCTAGTCCTATGGATTATTCTCAACCCAAACAAACATAAATTCAAACCCTTATGCACCCTTTCAACATAACCAAACAGATACCCATATGCTCCTATACACCATACCTATGTGAACCCTCTCAATCTCTTCTAGTCCACTCACAAACAAACATACACACACATAAGATGTAGAGCCCCAATACTCCTATAGGGTGTCTATCCCATAAAATCCTACAGCTCTCTTACATCTTTTTCTCATACCTAACCCTGTAGACACTTCACCTATTTATAATCATACAAACTTGCCCATTAAGAATCCCTCTCTTCTTAGAATTCTTCTCTTGTAAGTCAAACTTGCCTATTAAGAATCTATTTCCTTTTAGAATTCTTCTCTTACAAGTCAAACTTACCTATTAAGAATCCTCTTTCTCTTGAAATTCTTTTTTTGCAAGTCTTCTTGTCCATCAAGTAATATCTGACAAATCTCAAATAAATCTCTTATGGGATTTAAGTCAATATTCCCAACAATTTTCACCTTAACTTAAATTCCATCAATCATCTGTCTTTATGCTAGACATGCTTGACTCCACCTACAATAAAAGTCTTACAATCATTTTTTCTTCTCTTGTGTCTTCACGCTTCATACAAATTAATCTTTAATCTTAAACTCGAACTCTTCTCTTGAATCGAGCTCTTCTAGACTTGTTTTTTCCCATGTCTCAAACCATGTACTTTTCAAACCTCGTACTTTCAGCTCTTTCACGTCTCGAACCTTCGGCTCTTTCCACATCTTGAATCTTCAACTCTTCTCACGTTTCGAACCTTCAGCTCCGATACCATTTGTTGGACTAAAAGCCTCTAATCCAATCATACCAGCAAAAGCGAAATTAAATAATAAATCAAACACACAAGAGACAACAATTTAACGTGATTCGGTCCAACTGACCTACATCTACGGATGAGAAACAAGATCCACTAGTTATAGAGAATTACAAACTTACATCAAATCATCAACCTCACTCAGCAATCAATACTCATAAGACACTCTCAATCTCCTCTAGTCCTATAGAGTATTCTCAACCCAAACAAACACAAACTCAAACCCTTGTGCACCCTTTCAACATAACCAAACACATACCTATATGCTCCCATACACCATACCTATGTGGACCCTCTCAATCTCTTTTAGTCCACTCACAAACAAACATACACACACATAAGATGTAGAGCCCTAATACTCCTATGGGGTGTCTATCCCACAAAACCCAACAACTCTCTTACATCTTTTTCTCATACCTAACCCTGTAGACACTTCACCTATTTATAATCATACAAAGTTGCCCATTAAGAATCCCTCTCCTTTTAAAATTTTTTTCCTGTAAGTCAAACTTACCTATTAAGAATCCCTTTCCTTTTAGAATTCTTCTCTTACAAGTCAAACTTACCTATTAAGAATCCTCTTTCTCTTGAAATTCTTCTTTTGCAAGTCTACTTGTCCATCAAGTAATATCTGACAAATCTCAAACAAATCTCAAACAAATCTCTTATGGGATTTGAGTCAGTATTCCGAACAAAAAGCTTATTTAATCTTCACCTATACGTGATAGGGGCCTGTTAAAGTAGATTATTTCACATCTAATAAAATTTTGATATCTTGTAGTCTTATATTCAGAATGGGACCTTTCACTTGTTGTCAATTAGTTTTAAGTTAAATGTTTAACATATGACATGAATTAAATTAAGCACTAAGATAAGACATACAAACAAAGTGAAAAGAGCAAGACATAGGATCTATTCCACAAGAAAATAGAGAAACAGCAAAGCACATATCTTCAATCTTCATAGCTATTAAAGGAGGAATTCAAAAAGATAAGTTTAAATAGTAAAGGTAAAAGGAAAGCTATCGAAACAAAGAGATTGATTTTTATCATGTGCTTTTGGGGAGTTCGGTCAAGTCTAAATAATGCGTTTAATGGATAATGAAAACTAAATAAATAATACCATAGAGGTGACAAATAAACCAGCATAAAAACCCAACCCAAGTAAGTTTTTTTTTTTTGTTATTATTTATAGGTAAAAGTTTCATATTAATTTGTAGATGTACTTATCTTATTTAGATAAATATATATATATATATTAAAAGTATTTATATAGAAAAATTAATGATTTTTTTTTGTTTTGAAAATGAAATTTTACTTCAAGTTTAACTTTTATACAAAGGTAAATATGCATAGTAAGGAAGATGCTCGATTATATGCTTGAAGAAATTTTTTTTTTTTATTTACTTGCATGTCTTACCCAACGAATTCCTGCATTAAATCAAAATTTCATAAAAAATACATTTATATTTGCATGTTAACCAATATTTGTAAGGGTAAACAAATTAAAAATATTTGCAAGTAATTCTCTTATCACCTTTGTTATGTTCTTAATAGTAAATGAGGTAACTTAAAGCAGAAAGTGTTTGTAGAGACAATAAAACAATGGAAGGAGGAAAACAATGCCTTGAAGGCTCCATGCAAGGTGAAAAATTACTTTTGTTTTTCCTTATTTACTGCTAGGTTTAAAAAATTCTTAATTCTAATTTCAGACTAAAAAAAGCCTTTGAAACATATTACCTAAAAGTAAAATTGATTATAAGTGACTTTAAAGATTAATTTGCAAAAGGAGTTTGCATTGGATCTTCATTATCTTTGTTATACGGATGATCTTAATGATATGGGCTTATTCATTTATCCATATTTTAATCTTAGGTCAGTGATACCTTTTATGGATGTTGGATGATTGAAATGGCATTAGGTTTTACTTTCTGATTCGTATGGTTGTCATTCATTCTTTTTTCTTTTTTTTTTTTGACATGGGCTTATTCATTCATTTTAGAATTTTAGATTAAAAAAGGTCTTATTTTCTGTTTTTGGATTCTATGTGAATTTTAATCTAATTTTTCTTTTTTATTTTACAAGTAGGCTCTGTTGATAAAGGCTCAACAAAGTCAAATGAAGAATATGATGATTTGGCAATACAGGATGTGCAAAAAAATGGCTACTGGTTAGATAATGAAAAAAACTTGATGATAAGGTAGTGACATTTTATGGGGACCAAGCAACCTACACAAGAGGCAATAAATATAACAAGAATTTAGACATTTTCCTTAAAAGTGGAGATAAGCAGTTTTCTGAGCCACTCAAGTCCACCTCTTTAAAAATAGAGATTGATTATGAAATTCAAGCAACAATCTAGATAGTTGTTGGTAATGTTGTGTTGTTGATAAGGTTTTGGCAAAATACTTGGATCCAATTTTCAAAACTTTAAACAGTTCTAAAAGTAATAAAATGCCTATCTAATTTTTTTCTAATTCAGTATAGGTCTCTATCATAGGAACCCAAACTGAAGTGATGTCTCTCATTTTTGTAAAAATATTTTACTTTGTTTGTTATCAACCATTTTTGTTTTTAAATTAATGCTCTATTATGTTATTTGCAAAAAGACCATAAGGCTTAGTGAGAAGTGAAGTTAGGAAAGATTATCTTAATGTTCAATTGACAACATCAAAGGTATGGGAAAAGCAATTATCTTTTGTTGTATCATGCAATGCAGTGTAGTCATATGGTTTTGTTAATACTATAGTTATGGTGTTTATAACTTGTAGTTTTGGCCAGTATATGTCTTTGTAGTTTTGAGTTTTTTTCCACAAGTTTGTCGCCTCTTACTAGGGAGCTCTTCAATCCTTTAGAAAAGTCCTCCCCTAACAAAACTTATCATTTTTGAATCATGCATTGACTTTATAAGTCTAGGGTAATGTAATGTGAACATATGACTAGGCATAAAGAATATCAAATTTTAGAAAAATTTATTATAGATGTTGCAAGTTTACAATTTATTATGAAATTCTGCTAGTTGACAAGATCTATTGTGTCATTTATATGAATAAATTGATTAATCTTGCACTTGTGTATTGAAATTTATTCAAATAGTAGAAGCACATTATTAATGTAATGAGATGTGGAAGTTATTTTAGACTTATTTTATTGCATCATGCATTATTAGTGTTTCTTCTTTTTAATTGTATTTTGTATGCTAAGATTACTTTAATGCTATTTTTTATTTTTGTCCTACTCTATCTGGTGATTTTAGAAAGCATTCCCAATGGAACTAACAAGCTATTTTTTTTTCACAATTAAAGTAAAATTATTCATAAAAAGATGCTGATGCTACTCTTGCTTGAACTTTGCAAAACAAATATTTTTGGCGATATAGGGATGATGCAAAGACAACAAATGATTTTGCCTTGAAAGGGGACAAAAAGGCATTCTAAAATTTCTGTGTTACCCAGGTAAGCCCATGTATTCATTTTATTTCTTCCATATTAAAATTTTGTATAATATTTTATATAAATAGTTAATGATTTGGGTGGAAAAACTGATGGACTTATGGAACAACAACAATGGATTCCGTAAATAATATATGACATGAAATATTATAAGCATACTAAAGAGACTGAAGACATAAGATGGCCGTGTACTTTGTTCTGATGAAAAGCCACCTATAATTCCACAAGTAATAAATGAAAAAGTTGCCAATGATCGTAAGGCGCCCAGCTTAACTTTGGAAGAATGAACATAAGAGAAATTACTACTTGCAAAAGTTGAGAAGGCAAATGATAAACTAGTGGCAAAGGCTATTTTTATGGCTAATTCATCCATTGTGAAATTAAGCTATAAAGTCTACTTTTATTACTTTTGTTGTCAAGATTTTAACATGTTCACTAAAGTTTACTAATGCAATTCCTTTGCATATTGCATAATGGATACATTGAAGTGGCACATTCCATGTCATGGGGAAGAAGGATTAAATGAAATTAGAAAAATTGCTATTTGATTTAAGGAGAAAACTTATACTACAATAAATAGCCAGGTAATCACAAAAAAATTTGATTGCACAACTCTTTTTCTCTTATACATTGTTCAAGTTTTAAATTATTAATACATAATTTTATTTTACTTTTACAACTAAATTACAAATATATAACTTTATTTTACTCTCGCGACAAAATACGAGCTTGAAAACTAATGTATATTTAAATTGACCCTTTCTAAATTAAAATTATTAATTTTTTATTTTATAATTTAACTTTATGTATTATAATTTAAGAAAGATGAAAATTATATTGCTATTTTTATATTTATTATACCCACCAATCACTATTTATAAATCTTTAAAATAAAAAAATTTGTAACAAATCTTTAAAATAAAAAAATTGTAACAAATCTTTAAAATCACAATAATGTGAACTTAATAAAAAGTACAATTAATTTTTTAGCTTTCTTAACAATACTTCAAATTTTCAATCAAGTATAAATGCAATTTTTTTCCTTTTCTTTGTAACTTCCTACAATTCATCCTTTTCGTATAATATTTGACTTTTCATTTTCAATTCAAGTAAAAATTCAATTTTTCAATCAAGTATAAATGCAATTAAGTTTAGTTCGTAGAATTATAAATTTGTGGAATCATAGATTCCGAAGGAAAGTATGATTTTCGAAAAAGTGTGAAACCCAAGATTTTTTTTCATTTTTAGGATATCCCGTATTCAAATTCACTCGTTTGATTGAGGAAAATCCATATATATTAATTCTTGAATAATGACAATAATTTCCTTAACATATATAATGACAACTTTTTATTAGTTTTTATTAATAATAAATACTCAAACTACAAATAATGCTTTTAGCAATAAAAGAAAATAAATATTTTTATGATTGCTATTTTTATTTATAAAATATCATGAATAAAAAAATATTGAGAATTATTTAAGACATTTATGGTTAAGAAATACCTTAAATAATCCCTTTTATTATTTTAAAGAGAATTATTTAAGGCATTTTTAACCAAAAATACTTTAAATAATCTCCAATATTTTTTTTAAAATGAAAGAAATTATTAAATGTATTTTTTAACCAAAAATACCTTAAATAATCCTTTTTATTTCTTAAAGGGCATTATTTCAAGCAACTCTAGACCAAAAATCACATTAGTAATGCCTTTTCAAAAAATAAAAGAGATTATTTAAGATATTTTTTGTCTAAAAATACCTTAAATAGTTTCCTTATTTGTTTTAAATGGCATTATTTAAGGTATTTTCAGATAAAAATATCTTAAATAATGCCTTTTAAAAAAATTGTGGTATTATTTAAAGCATTTTTAGTCTAAAAATGCCTTAAACAATGTTCTCATATTTTTTAAAGGGCATTATTTAAGGCATTTTTGGATAAGAAGTGTCTTAAATAATGCCCTTTAAAAAATTGAATGAAATTTTTTAAGGTATTTTTTATCTAAAAAACACCTTAAATAGTCTCCTTTAAAAAAATGAGAGGATTATTTAAGGTATTTTTTAAATAATGCTTTTTAAAAAATTTTGTGGTATTATATAAAGTATTTTTTGTCCAAAAATATCTTAAATAATATTGATATATTTGTTAAAGGGTATTATTTAAGGCGTTTTTGGATAAAAATGCCTTAAATAATTTTGTTTTTTAAAAAATGAAAGGGATTATTTAATACGTTTTTTTTACAGAAACGCTTTAAATATTCTATTTGCAAAAATATAAAAAGATTATTGAAGGCATTTTCTGTACAGAAAATGCCTTTTATAAAAATATTAACCTTAAACCTTAAATAATCTATTTATAAAAATATAAAAGAATTATTTGAGGTATTTTTTTATACAAAAATGCTTTAAATAATCTGTGTAAAAATATAAAAGGATTATTTAAGGCATTTTTTATACAAAAATGCCTTTATAAAAATATTAATCCTAAACATTAAACCCTAAACCTTAAAATATAAAAAGATTATTTAAAACATTTTCTATACAAAAGCACTTTAAATAATCTATTTATAAAAATATAAAACAATTATTTAAGGTGTTTTTTTTTTATAGAAACACCTTAAATAATCTATTTATAAAAATATAAAAGGATTATTTAAGGCGTTTTCTATACAGAAACGTCTTAAATAACCCTTTTATAAAAATATTCACCATAAACTCTAAAATATAAAAAGATTATTTAAGATATTTTTTATATAAAAATACCTTAAATAATCCATTTATAAATACAGAAAAAGATTTTTCAAGGCATTTCTTCATGTCAAACGCCATAATTGCAATATAAAAAAAATTTTCTATACAAAAATCTACAATTGAGTTTCAATAACTTTCAGACATGCTTTTAAAAAAGGTAACGACTATTTTATAATTTTTTATTTAGGTCAAATTTGAAAATAAAACAACTTTTTCCCTAAAATCCTAGAATAACATAAAGAGATGTAGGTTTCTTATTCTGAAATTTTGGGTACTGAAAAACTATCACTTTCCCTGGTAATCAAATTATCCTAAGTCAAACGTAGGAATCAAATATTTATCATCCGGGAGAAAATTTGTGGATTCTCTTAATTCTCTCTAAGCAAACGACACCTAAAATCTTTATCTCATGTTGTCTTATAATTTTTTTAAAAAAATTTAAAATAATTTTATAAAAGATTTGATCATAACTTTGAATCTTAAATTTTCAACTTAATTTTTTTGTTTCAATAAAAATATATTATTTAACTATTGATTTGTTTATATTTTTAATTTTAAATTATTAAAAAATAAAAATTTCTTATGAAGATTGTATAATTAGTAATTTTACCATTAATTTGAAAGTAATAATACTCTTTAAAAATTTAATGTTATCATAATAATAATTTTATTTTATGATTTTATAAGCTTATTATTTTTTATCATTAGTATACCATCTATGTGCGTATATGAATAATATAGTAAAATTTATTAAAAATAAAATATAATATGATATTAGTTTGTCTTTTCAAAATCAAGCGTCAAAATCACCCTTTGATTATCTTTTATTCTTTGATAGGTCCTATTTTCCAACTGAACAATCTTTACATGTCAACATTTAGAAATTGCCAAAAAACCATTAACAGATGTTTTTAGTAGAAACAAATATATATATATTTACAGTATATGAAGTAAGAAATGATTTCATGTTAGAGAAGATAAGTGACTCTACTTGCTACTCAAGTTAAGATGTAGATGTGTAGTTTTTCCATTCACCTTTCAAAGCATACATTTTGGATAGTGGCAAAGGCAAGTAACCTATACTCAATACCAATACCTTTTTTTCTATTGAGGTGAATGAACTAACTGACTAAACCAACTCTACTGTCTTTTACCACTTTGGAATTGGCATTGTTCAAGAGCGATGGTGGCTTATTAGATCAAAGTTAGGTGAACTACTTTGCGGCTCTATATGACAGAGTTTATAATTGAACTAAGGCCTTGAGTCTTTTGAAACCCATTATTCATCTTCGCCATCTTCATTTTTTCAACCTTTTCCCATTTGTCTTAAGCTACAAAAATATTTGACAGCAGCATTTTTTCTGCTAAAGGGCACTCATAAGAATCGAAAGTTAACAGTAATAGTAAATTATAGTTAACAAAAAACAAAGAAAGATCCAAGTATTCGATCAAGAATATTAAGAAAAAAAGTATAATATTGGAACATCTAGCAGATTGCAAAAGAAAAAGTATTTTATACAAATTACTATGAGATCTTGTTAGAAGATGTATTTAGGACTGCTGATGTGGATTCATAAACGTTGCTCAGTTGAATGTTTCAAATTGTTCCTATTTTTTGGTGTTGGTTATTTTTTGTTATTCATGTTTATGGTCATGGCGTAAACTTAGGACCATGATTTTAGTGGGTCATTATTAATTAAGCTTTAAATTGTAATGTTTCTGATGTTAAGAAAATGAAGTTTTTTTTGCTCCAAAATATGTTGCTCTCAATTTCCATTTGCCTTTACTATAGCAATACTCTGTTTTTCTTTTCTTATTCAAAATTAATAACATTGGTATCAAAGCTTTCTTCTTAAGGAATTTGTGTGTAAATTTGATGGGTCATGAAAGTCGAAGCCAGTTTCTCCGTAATTGCTCCGACGGTGTTCGATGGAGACAACTACCAGATTTAAGCAGTAAGTATAAAGACATACTTGAAAGCTTTAGATTTTTGGGAAATAATGGAAGAAGACTATCAAATTTTTGCACTTCTGAACAATCTCACCATGGCACAGATGAAAGCGTAGAAAGAAAAGAAGATAAAAAAAATCAAAGGTAAAGGCCTGTTTGTTTGCTATAGTCTCATCCACCATCTTTACTCGTATCATGTCTCTGAAGTCAGCAAAAGAGATATGGGATTATCTCAAAAATGAGTATGAAAGAGATGAAAGAATTAAAAGAATGCAAATCCTGAACTTGATCAGGAAATTTGAACTTCAAAAAATGAAAGAATCTTAGACAATTAAAGAGTACTCCGACAGGCTTTTTAGTATCATAAACAAAGTGAGGCTTTTGGATCTGAATTTACTAACTTAAGAATTGTAGAAAAAATTCTTGTTTCAATACCTAAAAGATATGATGCAACCATCACTACTTTAGAGAATACCAAGGATCTGTCAAAAATTTCCTTAGTAAAATTGCTTAATGTATTGCAAGCATAAGAACAAAGAAGGCTGATGAGGGAGGATACAACAACCGAATGAGCTTTAGTAGCCAAGCATCGAAACGTGCCAAAAATAAAAAGAAAAAAAGGATTTTGAATGAAATACGGTAAGTACAGCATCAAACAATGCAAAAGAAAAGAATAAAAATAAAAAAAAATCTTATCCACCTTGCCAACATTGTGAAAAGAAAAGTCATCCTCCATTTAGAGCTAGAGAAAACCTGATGCTAAGTGCACTAAATGTAATTTGATAGGGCATGAAGCTGTTATTTACAAAAATAAAAATCAACAACATGGTGAAAAGGCAAAGATTACTGATCAAGAGAAGGAGGATCCCTATTCGTCGCTACATGTTTCTTTGGCATCAAATCAAGTGAAAGTTGGCTTATAAACAGTGGTTGTACTAACCACATAACACATGACAAGGATTTATTCAGGGAACTAAGCAATGCAAACTTATCAAAGGTTCGAGTTGGTAATGGCAAGTACATAACTATGAAAGGAAAAAAAAATAGTTGCAATTTCAACCTGTTTAGATACAAAATTCATTTTTGATGTGTTGTATGTTCTTGAAATTGATCAAAACTTATTAAGTGTTGGACAACTAATTAAAAAAGGTTATAAAGTTGTGTTTGAAGACAAAAGTTACTTGATTAAAGATGCAATTGGCCAAGATATTTTCAAAGTAAAAATGAAAAGAAAAATACTTTGCTCTGAATCCATGAAAAGATGAGCAAACTACTTTTCTAATCAAAGAAAATATCACTGAAGTATGGTACAAGAGGCTTAGGCACTATCATCATCAAAGGCTACTATAGATGAAATTCAAAAAAATGGTAAATGATCTTTCAAAACTTGATGATCATATTCCAAACTGTAAAGCATGTCAATTTGGAACGCAAAGTAGGAAACTATTTTCCAAGGCAACATAGAGAGCATCAAATAAGCTACAATTAATTCATACTGACAATGTATGCCCATAAAGAACGCATTCTCTGAAAAGTAGTCTTTATTATGTTGCTTTCATTGATGATTTCACCCATATGTGTTAGATCTTCTTTTTGAAGCACAAGTAGAGGTGGCTCAAGTTTTCTAGAACTTTAAAGCCAGGTTGAGAATGAGAGTGGCTATAAAATTCAAACTCTCAGATTAGACAATAGTAAGGAGTACATCGCTGAAACATTCAATCATTTTTGTGAGGAGATAGGCATCCAACATCAATTAACTGCTCCATACACTCCACAACAAAATAAAGTAAGTAAGAGACATAATAAATTCATATTGGAGATGACACGATGTATGCTACATAAAAAGAACTTGCTAAAGCAATTCTAGGTTGAAGCAGAAACACTGTTATTTTTTTTGTAAAATAGACTTCCCACAATAAACACCCTTTGAGGCATGATATGGTTATAAACCATCTTTGAATTTTTTAAAAATATTTGGATGTTTGTACTTCACTCATGTTCCATAGATCAAGAGAGATAAATTAGATAAAAGAGCACTTGCAAGCATCTTCATTGGCTATAGCTCAGTTGTAAAAGCTTATAAAGTTTTCCAGCCATAAATTAAAAAAATTATGATAAGCAGGGATGTGCACTTTATGAAAAAGAAAGAGTGGAACTAGGATGATGTAAAAAAGATGGATCCAACCTCAAAAGAGCCCAAGCTCAAGTTTCTTATTTTGGACATAGCAGAACAAAGCATTAGAGACTGAAAAGAATGAAATGGTGGATGATAGTCCTATTAAAGGCACAAGACTATTTTATAATGTTTATCAAAGATGCAATATTACTGTGTGTGAACCTACAGATTATGAAAAAGCCAAGACGGATCAAAATTGAATTCTACAATGAAAGAAGAGCTGTTCATGATTAAAAGGAATAAAACATGAGAGTTGGTTGATTGACCCCAAAACAGAAAGGTAATTGAAGTCAAGTGGGTATGCAGAACCAAACTTAATGCTGATGGCTCAATCAACAAGAATAAAGCTAGACTCGTGGTCAAAGGATATTCTCAAATACTTAATGTGGACTATTCAAATACCTTTACACCAGTCGCTAGACTCAATACTATCAGGCTCTTACTTGTCGTTACAGCACAAAAAAATTAGAAGGTGTACCAATTAGATGTCAAGTCAGCATTCTTGAATGGTTTTCTACAGGAGGAGATTTATGTAAAGCAATCGAAAGGCTATGTAAAGGAAAGAGAAGAAGACATGGTCTATCTTTTTAAAAAGGTACTTTACAGATTGAAGCAAGCTCTAAGAGCTTGGTACAGTAGGATTGATGAACATTTATAGAACTTGGGATTTGCTAAAAGCTTATCTGAATCAACATTATATGTCAAGCATAATAGAGCTAACATGCTTATCATCTCACTATATGTGGATGACCTACTTGTGATAGAAAACAACACAAGTATTATGAAGAAGTTTAAGCAAAAGATGATGGAGTTTTTTTGGATGACAGATCTTGAATTGATGACTTTCTTTCTTGGAATGGAAATCAAATAGAATGAATATGAAGTCTTCATCTGTTAGAAGAAATATGTCAAGAAGATTCTGAAGAAGTTTAAACTTGAAGAATGTAAAGAAATGAGCACATCGATGAACTTAAAGGAAAAGCTCTGAAAAGAATATGGAATAGAGAAGATTGATCAAGTATATTTCAGAAGCTTGATTGGTTGCTTGATGTATCTCACAACAACTCACCTTGACATTTTGAATGTTGTAAGCATTTTATCTCAGTTTATGCACTATGCAAGCAAATGGCATCATAAGGCTGTAAAGAGGGTGCTTAGATATGTGAAAGGTACATGTGATTTTGGCATTAAATACACAAGGAACAAAGAATTCAAGTCGATTGGTTTGTCAGATAGTGATTGGGGCTGTTCAATTGATGATATGAAGAGCACTTTAAGCTACTGTTTCACACTTGGTTCTAGTGTCTTCTCATGGAGCTAAAAAAAATAAGAAATTGTAGCTCAATCCACAATTGAAGCGGAGTTTCTTGCTACAACAACTACTGTTAATCAAGCTTTTGTGGCTAAGGAAGATTTTAATCGATCTTAACTTGGAGCAAAAGGAAAGCACAAAAATTCTTGTTGATAACCAAGCTGCTATTGCTATCTCTCAAAATCTTGTATTTTACGAGAAAACTAAGCATTTTAATATTAAGTTATTCTTATTAAAAAAAGTACAGAAAGATGGAGCTGTTGTTCTTGTCTATTGCAAAATAGAAGATCAGGTTGCAGATGTTTTCACCAAGCCATTGCTTGTTAGTAAGTTTGAATTTCTGAAGACAAAATTTGGTGTTTGCAGCTCCTAAAGCAAGGAGGAGTGTTAGAAGACATGTTTAGGACTGTTGATGTGGATTCATAAACATTGTTTAGTTGAATGTTTCAAATTGTTTCTATTTTTTGGTATTGGTTATTTTTTGTTATTCATATTTGTGGTCATGGCGTAATCTTAGAACCATGATTTTAGTGAGTCGTTAGTAATTAAGCTTTAAATTGTAATATTTCTGATGTTAAGAAAATGAAGTTTTCTTTGCTTCAAAATACGTTGCTCTCAATTTCCATTTGCATTTACTATAGCAATACTCATTTTCTTTTCTTTTTCAAAATTAATAATAGATCTATATATGTTTCATATATTCTTTCAGACAATCCAATCATAGATGTTCCTCTTCCAAGAGAAAAGCACTAGCATGGATGACAGAGAATTGCAGATAATTCTCCAACAATTTTTCACTTAAAATAAAAGAGCAAATCAGGAATTCAGTGGCAACACAGATATGACTACTATTTACTAGTACAGTAAAGGTTCTTGACCCTAGAGCAATTTGCACAAGAAAGATACATATTTATCAAGGCAAAGGCATGGGTGGTTTCCAATTATGAAATTCCACTAAATTTCTATTCACAATAGTCCCATTATGAAGCCAGAATGTCTCAGCCGATTGGTGGAACAGCCTGACTTTTCTCTGGAGTTCCCATAGGATTCCATGCATTGCTGAACATGGTTCTGATTCTGGAGCATAAGTCCATAAGCACTTCACTTGTCTACCACGGGCTATCATAACCTCTATAACTTCATCTGAAAGGAAACAGAAAGAAAAAAAAATGAAAAGTTGAATTGTAGATATCAGGCAAACATGCAAAATGGTGATTCCAACCAACCTGGTATAGATTCAAGGTACTCCAGAAGTTGGGGACCTATCCGAGTAGCTGGCCATTTTATTGTTATCCGAGTGTAGTCAATTACATTCTGAAAAGGTAATTCTATTTGATCTGATATGATAACTGGAACACATTCCTGTGCAACGAAAAATCACCAGAAGAATGTATCTCAGTTGGGACAGTAACATGTTTAAAATTGCAGAAAAACAGATAGAGATGGGGAGAGACCACAAAGAAAGACTCATAGAAGCGTAGCGTCCATGATGATAATCCACGGGGAATTAGGCAGAACTTGGCGTTTCGTAGGTGTTCAAAATACTCCATCTTGAACAATTTGTCAGGAGGATCATGCTTCAAATCTGGAGCCTCCAACTGTTTGGCAAACCATTATTGTTATGAATTGTATTTTATATATATATATATAAAAGAGTCACAGAAGACAATACCTTATCTGGATATTGTTTTGCTAGCTCTATTAATTGAAGACGACCCTTCAATCCTTGTGCACGACCTAAATAATTTGCCAAGTATTTTCGGTTTGATAAAGGTAACGGCTCAACCAGGACAGCGCCATTTTTAGTGATCTCATCATCAACATTACCGGGAATGATGATATCTTTCCATGTATTGAAGGAACTTGAGTTTTTATTATCAGTTCGATCCCCCTACATATACTCAACATTCTTAAAATCAGTCAAACAAAATGCACATTCACTATAAAATTTTTACCAATTTGGCAGCAATTTTTGTGAGTTCTAATACTATTTAGTCAGAATTTAGGAACTTCAATCAGTAATCATAAATGCATATATACGCCGAACCAAGCAAGCATTGTACCTCGGGAGTAAGAAATATGGAACGGTTTAAGAATGTTTTCCAAGATGTGAAAAAGTGAGCTCCATTTCCACTGCATCAAGTAAAAAGGCCACAATATAGATTAAGATGAAAATATCAATTTGACATTTCATACGATTTTCGTACGAAAACAAGAATGTGTTCGACTAAGAACCAAAGAATCATATGCATACCTTGGGAAGACAAATATGTGGTCACGACCCCCAGATCGCCTGAAATATGGCATTTGACTCAAGACCTGAAAAACATCATTTGATAATAGTCATTCTAAAATAAGGATTTTGGCCATGCCTTTCCACTTATTTTTACTTGATTTTAGATTAAATAGTTGATATGATATCAGAGCGTAAGTTCCATTTTATTGTTTTTACTTATTAATTCTGTCTATTACCCTTTTCAATTTTTTGTCTCATGATAAGCTTTTATCTCGTTTACATGTAATGGAATCTATTAAAATGGTAATATTTTACATTTGTTAAATATTAAATTTTTGTAATTTTATATTTAAATTGGACCTTTTCTACATGCTTAACAATAATTCTGAAAACAAACATTAATAAAAAGTTTTAGCCTTGAAATGATTGATCATACCTCAACGTAGGTTTGGTTTATCTCTTCTTCTGTAAGTCCTTCCAGCATATGAACACATTTAACATATGCTGGCACAAAGAAGAAATCTGCTTCCTCTTTCTTTCTCGTCCGAAATCTTGAGCTCAACAGCAATCTGTGTATTTTAACCTACAAATTATTTAAGCTATCTACTTTATCACTACTGATTAAGATCTTACTTTTAGCAGTTAGCAATTGGCATGTAACGTTGGGTGCCTTATTACCTGAGTGCCCCATTGGCCTTGATAGCAAATATCAACGTCAATATTACCTTCTTTCCCATACATCAATGGCTTCAATCCTTCAATCTCATTCTCATCATAAACGTAAATCTTGAGAGAGAGGTGAGACCCAAATCCTCTCTCTGGCCACGAAATGTACCCAGCATTGAACCGCGAGATGATCAGCTTTCGTGATGAGCGGTCCTGATTGAATATTGAGCACTGACTACTGTTGTGTAGTGCCGATGGAAGATGGTCGAAGAGCCTGGTGATGAAAAGGGTGGCAACAATGAGGAACAGGGCGCTTATCGGATGGGTGTTGGTACATGGCGTCCCATGGTGCCATATTGTCTTTGTTCTATGATAGGAGTTTAAGGTTCTCATTAGAGAACCAAAGCATGAAAATCCAATGTTAGGGAAGGAATTAGAACAACATCAATATATCAATGGCTTGTGATTCCATCATTATTTAATACTTGAAGAGTTGTGAATTTAAAGGTTTTAATTGCTGTATTAATTCCTTGGAAGCGATAGCTAAAATACGTGATTGGGGTATGAAATACGAGTCCATATGTGACTGAATTCATGGGTGACATGCATTTTCAATTATCAATTATGCTCGTCACAATGCTATCTATATTATGCTGCTGCATTCTTCATATGCTCAGCATCGACAAGGAGCTAAATTCATGACTTCATGTCCTAAATAAGTTGTGAAAAGATTTATACATTTCACATTTAAACTCATTAAATGTTGTACTTGCCGAGCCTCTCACACATGTATGAAAAAGGGCTGTAGCTTGGCTTTCATATTATGCTCAGAAAGTGCCCTGCCCTTCCTTATCCACAAACAATTCATGTGAAACTCTCCTTCTCAGCCTGTTTCTGAAACAACATTCTCTTGGCAAACGACCTTGATTACCTTTGCTAATGGTCCATTTATTTGGTCCATAGCTACAAGCCAATGTGCAATCATATATACTTAAAATTGTAATAGCCTATGTTATCTATGTTCCCCAGAGACCCCTACTACATCTTAGATTAAACTTCTACTATAAGCTTGATAGAATTGTTGAGGACGAAATTTATGAAATGAAAGAGATTATGTAATTTAAAATTCTCGGGTAGGAAAAATAAAACATATTTTACAATTCTTTTCACAAGGAATTAGAAAATTGAAAGAGCAATCTTAAGTTGTCTATAAACTTTATGGGATTGTTTGACATTGTTGTCAAATTTGTGTTTTGAAATTTTTTATTTTATTTTATTTTTTAATTTATTGAATTTGAAAATATATTTAAGTAAAATATTTATTGCAAAAATTTTTCAACGGAGATTTTCAAGGATGGTTACAGCTTTAAATTTTAAAAATTGCAGGGGTTTGAATCCTTTCCCAATCAAGTTTTGATGAATCTTTTATTTTCATTTAATAAAATTGGCACTGTGGCAGAGCGGACGAACAGTACCAGTTGGTAACAATGTTGAAAACTTTCCAAAATTTTGGAAAAGTAGGTTTTTTTTTTCTTTTATTTTCAATTTTTTTTTTTGGAAATAAAAGCACTCTAATAAAAAAATATTTTACTCTAATTTTTAGACAAAAATGAAAACAAAAACATAAATCATAAATCATAAAACAAAAACAACCCCAAACAAACCCAAGCTTACAAGACAATTAATTATAGAAAGAAAGAATCAAAGTAATCTAATTTATAAACGTTAAAGCTTACAACTTACTACCTTGCAACTTGGCTAGAACCTCCAATTTTAGAAATTGAGAACACAACTTTCACTAGCTGATTCCTCCATTTCCCTCGTTTTCGTCTTTGGCCAGCTAGTAACCTCATGCAAGTTGGACAAATCTTTAATACTTCAATGGACTTCACCACAAAAAAAGAAATAATAATAGTAGCAAGGACAGCATCGAGATGCAAAGACCATTTTAATTGATCTGATAAGTCAGAAAGCAAATTTCTCTGCTGTATTGAACTTAATAGTCTGAAAACTTCAATTTGCCGGAAGTTGATTCAATGATTTAATTAAATGTTACAGAACTTAATGTGGCTTCCAATGGTTTTGTTCTATAACTACTTTCTTTCCTTTTTTTTTTTTTGTAATTTTTTGGTTGACATAAATTCAATGATAAACTGTGAATTATTTCATAACTAAGCTTGATAACTTTGTTAATTACGACACATAAAAGCTCTCTTTTCATATGGTTATTTCCCCTGCAATTATATCACAATTTTTAGTAAATCTGACAATTTTAATATAACATGATACTATGATACGAAATTGATTAAAAAAAACATCAAAGCATTTTAAATTTTTAACAAAAATTATAAATAGGTTCGATAAAAAAACTTGTTTTGTGTTTAACATATTAAAATAATCTGTGACATAGCAATTTTTGCATTAATTTATATATGTTTGATAGGAAATTAACACAATTAAGATATACAAATTGTCAAGTTTAGTTTTTAGTTATACTTGGATTAGGTGTACAAAATTATTGATTTAAACAGGAACAACTCAACTGTTTTTGCTGATATTAACACATATGAATTAAGAAATGAAATTGCTTTTTTGAATTCTTCATGATCACTCAAGAAACTTCCACCAATATCAAGCATTGAAGTTCGTTTCCAAGTAATTAACTTTGTTAATTACAGACACAAAAAGCTCTCTTTTCATATGGTTATTTCCCCTGTAATTAGATCACTGTTTCTAGTAGATTTGATAATTTTAATATAACATGATAGAACAATATGAAATTGATAAAAAAAAAACACCAAAACATTTTAAAATTTTAACAAAAATTATATATAAGTTTGATAGAAAAATGTGTTTTGTGTTTAACGTATTAACATGAATTAAGACATTATAATTTTTACATTAATTTGTATATGTTTGACAGGAAATAAACGTTACTAAGATATAGGAATTGCCAAGTCTAGTTTCTGGTTATGCTTGTATTAGGTGTACAAAATTATTGATTTAAACAGGAACAACTCAACTGTTTTTGCTGATATTAACACATATGAATTAAGAAATGAAATTGCTCTTTTGAATTCTTCATGATCACTCAAGAAACTTCCACCAATATCAAACATTGAAGTTCGTTTCTAAGTAATTAACTTCCCCTTGTTGCTATACTTTATCAGGCCCCTCATGTATAAATTCCTTGAACCAGGCCTCTTCACATACAAAGTACACAATCTGGAATCTGCCTTAATTTGTTTATCTGAAAATGACATACATACCTATTACCTAGTAGCATTTATACTGCTAAGCTTCATAATTTCCAGTGAAACTGATCAATTAACTGCATTGCAAAGTCGCCGAATCTCTCCTTTTGAACCTGTTTTCACCCCAATGTTTCCCATGTTCACCATTGCTTTAGCGAAATCAGCATTAAAAGATGGTCTTGTTCCAGAACCAGCAGAGCTGATATAAGAGTCAAGTATTTGCTTGGTGTTTTTGTCATCGTAGAGCCTAGCATCGGATGCTATCACCGCGTTTCCATCTCTAATGTTACGCAAGATTTGAACATCAAATACATTCTGAGTCGACCAATCAAGAGGGATTCGGACATTGACATCTCCATTTATGGGGCACTTAGCTTTGAGTCGTGGTAGGATGCGACGGTTGATTGCTGGATCAGAGCTTCCCCCTGTGGTGAAGTTGTAGAGTCTGTTTCTCATGAAAAAACAGGCTGTCACTCCAATTGTATGTGCACCTGAAATACAACTTATCTCTAAGTATATATGAATTTCAGGTCCTCAAAAAACATTGAAATCGAAAGAATAATAGTTTTGAATTTATGGATCAGGCCATTAGGGACATACCACCACTAAGAAGAACAAGGTCCTTATCAGAAAGACCCTTTTCCCTAAACTTGGATTTGAGAACACTGATTGAATCGTCAACATCTGGCAAGCGGCCAGCCAGAGACATCTTTGAGAGCCGTCCATCTTTGCGGCCAGTTGGAATATCATAAAATGGCCCCTTAACCTGCACAAACCAAGAAAAAAAAACTACGTTTATTTTGCTTTGCAGAAGGCAAAAGAACATAAAAATTTCCAAATGAATGTACCAAGGATACAGCATCTCGTGCAGCTAAAGCCACTATGTCAGCGCAAGAAACAATTCCAGGGCAAATATTTTCCAACTGTGCTTTGGCACTCTCAATGATGTTAAAACCAAGAACTCCCAAGTTTCCTTTTGCTTTCAATTCACCATCCACATCATTTCTTATCAGTATTGACCCATCACAACCCTGAAATTAAATGGTATATCAAACAAAAAAAAATCATTAAGATTGTTTGATTTGAGTGGTTTCAGGAAGAGGAACAGAGAGAGAAGGGAAAATTAGAGACTTCAACAAAGCAGTCATGAAAGTGAAGCCTTAGCAGTATTGCAGCATTCCTAGGATTGTTAGACACCGCTTTCTGAACAACTTTGTGGATGATAGACTCAGCATTTGGGCATGTTTTTGAGTAGAAACCTACTCTTAGTTGCCCTCGTGAAACACCTAAAGTGTTAGGAATTACAATAAGCAAAGCCAAAATCAGGGCAAGTAGAGTACTGTCTTTGTGCATTTTGGAAACCGGAAACGTCATTGAACAAGAGAGTGGATGAGAGACTAGAGGGAGTAATAATAATAAGAGAACAAAAGAAAGAGTGTTTTCGAAGGGATAGCTTAATTTTGAGTTATGGTCTCTTTAAATATGGCAGTTGAATTTATGTCCCCCTTCACTGCTACCTTTGTCCGTTCCCACTTTGATTTAGCTTATCAAATACTATTATTTCATGTAAAAAGTTGCCATTAATAAACTAAAATTTGTTACCCTAAGATTCCAATTTTGAATTTTTTTAAAAACTCAAAGATGAAGAAAAGAGTTATAAACGTTGATATTTAAATTACAAACTATATAAATCAAGAAAACTAAATTTGAATTCAATTTAAACTTATTTTTATTTGTTTGAGCTTTTAATGTATCACAATTAAACAAGCACACCTACTCATTAACACCGGTATCTTAGCCAACATTAGCTAAATTAAGTATTAAATTATAATTAGTTGGCATTTCAAAAGGTTTGGTTATATATAAAATGCAATTTTGCAAACAATAAAAGGAAGAAAAAATTAAGCATGTCAATTCATTTTTTTTATCATATCTGTTTTCATATTAAATATATATAAAATACAAAAATTGTTATCATAATATTTGTTGTATACGATTTTTGTTAATTTTAAATTATATTATTTTTATATTTTTTTATCGTATTTAAAATGATCAATTATAGAAAAAATAAAACATATTCTAGAGCGTTTCACTAGATAATGCCCTCAAGTTTTTATAAAAGAAAACTTTAAAAAAAATTTCGTAACGAAAGAAAACTTTTAAAAACCGTTTAATAATTTCTTTTCCCCAAACGAAGTTTGTTATCTTAAAAGGATTTTGCTTCACTTTTAACACTCAACTTCGTTGCATGGAAAAGCTATTACAAACTGAAGCCTATATTGTCCTCTCCTCCTTTTAGATAAGCTTGACCATGGATTTTATCGTGATTGTGAAGTAATACTTTTTCGCTTTCTTTCCAAAATTGAAAAAGTCAAAGAAAAACTTCCGTTGCAATACCATATAACGTTGTTGCCTTTTTCCGGAAGTGATGGTTAGAAGTTATATAGTTCCGGATGTTCATGCTCTTTTTGTTAGAAAAATACATTTTTCTCTTCTTTATTCCTCGTCTTTTTTTTCCTTTTAAAAAAAAAAAAAAATCTGATGAGAGAAGTGAAGGCTATTTCTAGTTTCAGTTGTTGTTAGACTTAGCAAAGTTTGATTGGAATCTAAAAAAATCCCATCAACTCGCTTGAATCAGTCCAAAACAAATCGTTGAGCTTGAACACTTAAAAATATTAACTCAAATAAATTCAATTTTAAATTGTTTGATTTTAAAAATTAATAATTATGATTTAAAATTGTTTAAATAAATAATTCAAATATCAAATTCAAATCGTTAAACCCAAAATTATTTAAATCTGAAAGAACATGGATTTTTTCGATCCAAAATGCCACGTGATTGATACCCAGTTGGCTAAAACGAAGGATTTCCCTGTTTCGGATATAGCTTGCTAGCTAGCTAGGAAATGCACGATAGTGTATGTTGTGGCGTTTCTGAAAGTTTGATTTCTTTATAGCAAAACATTTTCACCTAATAAAAAGAAAAAACCAAAATATTTTTCAAATTCTAGAAACAAACTAACTTGATTTCTTTCCTACAAAATCAGCTGGTTGATTACAATTATGTGGAATATAGGGCTGAACGTTTTGTTCAACCAGACTGGAAAAGCAATGTGAAAATTGTAATGTTGTTTGCTAAAGACAAATTTGTTGGGATAAGAAGAAAAATGGTGGTAACAACAAGTGATGGCGCACGTCCAGACAAAACACTTTTCATTTAGAATAAAAATTTTAAAATTTTCTTATTACATTGATGTATTCAAGCAAGCGGAAAGCGAGGAGTGTAGATGTAAACAAAGAAAGAAAAAGGAAAGTTACGCATCAGGTTATCATATCCGAATCATAATTAAATTCTCGATTTCTGGATTTAAAATTTAAAGCATTAATATTGTGAATAAACTTTAAATTATATTAAAATATTTAATGAATATTAATTTTAAAAAATTTTAATATAGTACTTGAATTATAAATATGTTAATTTATGATATTTAAATTATTATTTATCCGTTATATATCATCATTTAAAATTAATCACGTTAGATGAGAGTGTTATTTTTATCATTAAATTTATAATTCATATATCATATTAAAAATTTTTAAAATTTAAATATCATATTAAATACTTCAATAAAATTTAGAGCTATTCATGAGATTAACTCATAACACATCATTCATTTGATAATCAAATGAATGAAATGTAAAAATATCATAAAATTACAATGTGATATGTTGCAACATTTTAAGACACATGGTATTTTTTTTTTTTAAATACATTGTTCATTTGATTAACGATGTTAATCTCATATGTAAAAAAATCATAAGCAATGACATATGGTATATTGCAACATTTTGAGAGATGTAAGTTTTTATTTATTTTTAGACATCATCCATTTGACTAAAAATATTAATTTCATGTGCAAATAGATAAATTAAAACAAGAGAAGGAATCAAATTACATTAATGTAAAACTAAAGATTAAGACTGAACAAGCAGTCGATTCGGCTAATTCAGTTATAAAATCATAAATTCGATTTAATCGATTTAATTTTAGGGTAAAACTAAATCAACCAAAATATAAGATAAAACCAAAAAAATCGAAACAATTTAAGCCAGTTAGTCTTGATCGATTTTCGTGGTTTAATCGATTTTGATATGCTGTGTAATTTGAAGTGCTTTAGGCCTTATGCTACCTGCATACAAAAGAAAAAAAAGGCATATTTTTCTTCATCTGATCATTATGGGAGTGTACTAGAAAGAAAGTCAGCGCTATCAAATGTGCAGAGTGACCATTTTCTCAAACCATTTAAAAATGAGGGGGGGGGGGAATACCTTAAAGTTGGTCCAAAATATTAAGCAATCAATCCTCTTCTCATTTCCATCGATCTGTCTATATTAGACTCTAGCCAGAAAGAAAAAAGACCTATCCAAGGTGGACCCCTCAAACACCCTTGAAATTGAAGTAGAAAAGGATTGAAAACATCTAGCATTTCATCTTTAAAATTCTTTTATAGCTCATCATGAAAAAAAAACTAAAAAAATATTTTATTTTATTTTTAAGATATATTGACAGTTAATGAATAATAAAGTGATTGAGTCAAAAAGACAATAAGGAAGCTATGAATTCCATACCCAATAAAAAGAAATAAGTAAAAAATGGTGATTGTTGAGGCAATGGAAGACTTAAAAGCCAAAAAAAAGGTGGGGATTACAAAAAGCAAGTACAAGACAAATAGAGATTAACAAGACAAATATGATAAGTAGAGAGATCTAACAAAAGAACCCAGAAAAATAAATTCCACGTGCAAAGGAATGAACTTGTAAAGAATTACACCCCAAATTTGAAGAAATCAGAAACAAAATAAGAAGACAAGATATAAAAACTCCTACTCTAAAATTAATGCACCAGAACATACAAGATTCAAGATTAAGCCTAAATTCAAGATCGCACAAGTGATTGTGACTTGAGAGATTTGAAAGTGTGAGAACTTAAGTGAGTGTCAAAGTGGGAAATTGAAAAGAGAGTGTCATAACGTTTAAATTCGACAACTTATTCATTAGACACAAAAATATCAAGATGCCTCCATTTTTGTTTAAAGCGTAATTGATCACCTATATGAATTTATCTTTTTTAAAGTTACTTTAAGTTTGAACTAAGGATTCCTAACAAGAATAGGTTTTGGTTTATATCAATAGAGCTAAGTTTAGGAGTTAGTTACGTGTGAAAAATGTATTAGCATCTATTAGGCCCAAATTTGGTACAAAATTAATTACATGGTATCTTGTTTAAGCCTTAATCAAAGATGGTTTTTTATTAATTTTGCTATTAAAATATTGAAAAAAAGTCTTTAGGCTTTCATCAAAAAAAAAAATCTCTTACCTCAAGAGTATTTAAGATACATTCGTTATTTATTTGAAGAGGTTTCATCGTCGGATTTATTAAATATTTTATAAAAGATCAAACCTCATTCCTTTTATTTATCTACAAAATATTGTCCTACAAAAATTCTAACAAAATATTATACAATAGTATTATAATTAAAACAAGCAAAATAAATCATGCAAATATTATAAAAATCATACTAAAATCATACAAAGATCATAATAGAAATATCATGCAATAAATCATATAAAAATCATGCAAAAACATTAAATAAATAAAATACATACAAAGCATTATGTAATGAATCATGCAAATAAATTAGATCCATGCAAAATATCAGGCAAATATATAAATTATAATTGTTCAACCAAAAATATTATAAATAAATATCAAATAAATATATAAAAATTATGCAAAATAAACTATGACAATCCTATCAAAGTTTTTCTTTTTCTTTTTCTCATCACTTTTAAATCAATGACAATTAATAATAAATAAGAAAAATAAAAAAAAATAATAAAAAAAAAAAAAACTTAATAACTAAACGAGGCGAATCAAAATTTGCAAATCCGAGTCAAGTTTCCAAAAGGGCAATATGTCAGTTAAAGCTAAAAATTTTCCCTTCTTTATTCCTTAATAACCAAAATAACGTAGTTTTGGTTTGCTATAAAATCTCATTTCCAGGCTTTTCCTTTTTTTTTTGTAAATTTTTTTCTCTCTAAGCTTACTTCTCTAATTTCTTTTTATAATTGAAGAACACCAAACCTAAATCCTGATTCAAGCCACCACATCCTCCATTAATCGCCATCGTAACCGATGCCAGAGTACCCATAAACCTTTTTGCTTAATCTCTTTTTTTTCTTTCCTTCCCTTTTTCCTTCACACCAAATTTAAAGTTCTACATTTGCTAGCTTTGAAGCACTGACCACTTTAAAAAATCCTAGTGATACACCATTATGCTATTGTTCTTCCTTATTCTTTGCTTAGATTATTCTAAAACCTAAAACCCACTAAATCTAAATCTAAACCTAAACTTGTTTCTACCACTACTTGGAAACAACCTCAACCGCCACCCCAAAACCATTTAAAGTCAGCCTCTTTTTCAACTTAAAATATACCTAAAGTTCCTAAAATCCTTACTACTAGAAAGGAAAGGAAAAAAAAACTTAGTTGTTTTTCTATCTAAGTTTTGTTGTGTTTTTTTTTTTTTTTTTGTTGCTTGTTGTGAATGGATCCAATTTTGGGTTATTTGTGTTTGCTTTGTTGGTCAATTATTGAAATTGTCTCTGTTTCATTACTGGATTTTGTTCACTAGACTCTACCATCTGTCTTGTGTCTCTGCAAATTGCCTATGAAAATTGGACTTGTTGTTGTATTTCCAATCTTGTTGCTCATTGCTTATGTTGTTACTGAATTACTTGAATACTTACTACTGAATCGCTTCTGTGTTTTGGTAATTGATTTTGGTTTCTTTGTTAGCTTTTTAGGTGAGATGGTGATCTAAGAGGGGAGTGAATTGGATTTCTCTAAATTTTTTTCAAACAATGATTTCAATATAGTTGAATGGAAATTAAAACAATAAGCACTTTTGATGAAAATATAATGCAAACAATAACAATTAATGAACCTAAAATCAAATATAAACAATAATAAATTGTAAGGAGATAGGGGTAGAGAAATCAAACACAATGATTTACAGAGGTTTGGTCCTTCTCCACAAGGCACCTACGTCTTCTTTTCTTAATTGTCTACATCAAGGCTTCCATCCACTATTCTTGAATTAAAAATTACAACCTATCTTTTTCTTTCTAAGGCTTAAGATAGAAACCTCTACCCTTTGTAGTATTATACCCAATCTCACTATAAAACTCTCAAAAGGATACATCACCTCTTCTGCTCTTTCACCCTTGTATATCAAAGGTAATTTTAAAAACAATAGAACAATATCTCTAAGGCTAAGTGTTTGCTAAGTTTAAGTACAAAAAAATGATGAGTGAGCAACAAAAATAATTTAGATACAATAAATATAAAGATATAGACTTTGAGGCTCTAAAAACTCTTGATTATTTGAGAGAATAGAAATATAGCTTGTTGGCTCTTGCTCTCTTGATTCATCAACCTTCTTGGTGTGTTGGAATGCCCAATTTATAAAAAAAATTAAGGAAATAGCTGTTGGGAATGCTTGGGAAGTGAAAGTAGCCATTGAAAGCTTAATAAAATAACCGTTGGAGATGTCTTTGCCCAGACCCAATCGATCCCTTCCATGAGGGGATCGATTGGTTCACGTTTTGAACCAATTTATGCTTGAAAATAGCCTAACCGATCGATCCCTTTTTGTAGGGGATCGATTGGTTAAGGGGGGATCGATCCCCTACATAGGGTGATAGATCCCTTATTGGCATTTCAACAAAAAATTCATTTCTGGATAAAAAAGCAATCGATCCCTTCCCTAAGGGGATGAATCCTGTCCAAGCTGGGTGGTTGTTTCCCGTTTTGTACTCTATTCACTAATTTGATCATAAATTGAGTTATACAAATCCAAATCACAAACTGTTTGAAGATTTAGAAACTAGACTTAAAGGGCTTTCTATCTATATAAAGTTCATCACCTAATTCACTATGTATGAATTATAGTAAATTTTTAATTTTACCTCTTATGCAGTTTTTAAACAACTGCAAAGTGTCTAGTAAAAATTCAAAATCTTTTCTTAGAAAATTTTGATTTTGATTTTGTTTGATCCATTAGAAAGTAGACTCAAAGAGCTTTCCAATCATATAAAATTCAAATATTAAAACTTTGTGAATTAATACAAAATATAAAATAAGTTCAATATTGGAAAACTTTGTTTTTGTAAAACAGTTTTCTTAAGTTAATCTATTTCTCAAAACCAATATTGTCAAAATTGTATTAAGTCTAAAATGAATAAGTTCATTTTAAAAACAACAATTGAACTTTCATTTAAGCTCAAATAAATAATCTTTAAAGATATATTTGGTTTGAGAAATATGAAACTAAGAAAAGTTTGTTTAAACTTTAAAAATCATATTATTTATTTAGTACCAAATTATAAAACTTAAGAACATGTACTAAATAAATCTTTTTCAAAATCTTGATCAAGCTTATTTAGCTTAATGTTTTGTTACTTCAAAATAAGGACAATTCAAGGCTAACAATCTCTCTCTTTTTGATATGATAAAACTTATAGATAAATTGCTTGATGAAAACTTTCTTTGAAACATTTAAGATTTTGAAAGACATTTTGAAAAACTTCCCCTTCAGCAATGCATGACAAAACTCCCCCTTAATTTATGCATCCTAATCCAACACAACTCACCAAACATATGTTAGAGCATATATATCAAATAAGCACAATCAAACATATGCATGTCAAGCACAAGCAAATTTATCCATATGATATTTCTCCCCCTTTTTGTCATAGCAAAGAGGTATGAGCATATTAATGAGCAAATAAACACAAAGAGGCATCATTAACAAATATATTCATGAAACCTTTCTCTTCTTTTTTGTTTATGCTTTTATACCAAATGTTTAAACTCTTATATTAATTGTAATAAGCATACAATAAGAAATATATCTAAACTTTCTCTCCCCTTTTTGTCATTTCAAAAAAAAGAGAGATCAATTCAAGGCATGAGACAAAATGCTTAATACCAATAATATCAAGAGTATTTTGAATGCATATAATCAAGTGTAATATGCACAATGAAGTTCACATACATGTATTCAAGCACAAAAGTATAAGTGTATCCAATTTTAGCATTTTAGCACAAGTCATCAAATTTACTACATGAAATTTATGAGCAAAGGATAATGAATGATATGCAATCTATTCATAAATCATGTTAGGATAAGATATGCTTAGAACATAAAACATCAATAGCAATTAAGCATAAATTCAAGCACATGCATACAAGCTCACACCAATTGTTATGGATACTAATTGTTAAAAATATGTAATGATAAAGTATACCAATTGTTATCATAAAACAAATCAAGCAAAATTGTATTCTAAAATTTCTACTTCTTTTCAAAATAAGGATTAATCAATTTAAGGCACACACAATTTTGCATGAAAGTTATAAGCTATATCAAGGATAGGTACATAAACAAGTGTCTATAAAAGTTAAAAAAAAATTGTTTAGCAAATTTGATACAAATTGTTACCAATTGTTAGCAATTTTATTCAACAACTTTCATAGAGCACACATACTTCAAGTATATGAAAGATTTATTCAATATATGCATAAATGATAATAATAATAATCTTTCATAAGCTATCCTATCCAAACAAGAATAAAAAACTCATATGTATTTAATAAAGCATGAATACTAATGAGTGATAGGGTTCAATCATCATGTCCTAACAAAGATTATATAAGCATGATTTTCCAAACATGATATGCACATATGCTATAGCAAATAAATAATGAAAGCATAATTATTTAAATATAATCCAAATTATTTCAATGCAAAGTAATATTCTTAATCCAAACATATGCAAGTATTCAATCATATATTTCAATCAAAATCATACAAGCATATGCAAAATACATAAACAATATAGCTAATTAAAAAAATATGCAAGCATTTAGGCACAATTTGGAACTTGCCATCTCAATGATCTTAATCATTGAACATGTTCAAAGAAATCAATCTATTTAACTCATATCCATGTCCAAAGATTCAAATGAATATTCATGCAATTAAAACCATTAATCAAAGCAATCAAGAACTAGGCATGAATATTAATGAAGGTGAATTAATCAATCCAAGCTTTAAAAAATATTAAGACAAATTTTATCAAGTAGCTTGTGATTAATTTGTGCTAAGTGTTCACAAATTCAAACACAATATCTCATTTTTGCACATATAAAAGCAAGCATTTTATCAAATCATGCATTAAACATTATAAATCATAGATACATAGCATAGATTCAATACAATTACCTCCATCCTTATCAAACTATGTTGTTGTGCTCATTGTAGTTGAGCGAGGCTTTGAATCTATCATTCCGCATCATTTGAGCTAGTCTTTGATGTTCTTGGGCTTTATTGATGAAAATGACTTGCTTTGCTTGTTCCACTTGAAATTCTAAAAATGTAGGCTCATTCATGCTTATTTCAAGTTCTTCTAGTATAGACTTAGAAAAATTTCTTGACAAAGGATTTTCATTAGTAGCACCAAGAAAATCAATTGATAAAAATTATAACAATTGTTAGAAAACAATTCCATATTCTAAGTCATAATAGGTAAAAAAAAATTTATTCACTAAGCTTAAGTTACCAATTGCAAGGGAGATATATACTTAAGCTAAAGGCCATATATCAATTTAAACATCAAATAGCACGAGAATGGTACTAAAGCAAAAGTTCTCATGTAATGTGCAAAAATAAAAATAAAAAATTTTTTAGATCATTCATGAACACAAAATAAACATATTCAATATTCATATATATTCAATAAATCACCAAAAAATATGTCAAAATAAATTTTAGGCCATATGAAAACTAAAAACTCAAGGATGACATATTTATAAAAAAAAATTCAAGAAAATTTTAGCACAAAAACATAAATATATCTACACAAATTATAGGCCATAATCAACAATGACTTAAGCTAAAAAAAAAAAGCATAATAAGAAATTCATTTACTTAAGTCATATTGCTACCATGTCAAGTCAAGCAAAACCACATTTATCATATATAAACACACTTGATAAGAATAATAGATGAGCCAATAACACATATCATTTACAAGCAAGTTGTTCATCATATTCAAAATCACAAATCAAGAGATATATCAATTGAGCACAAGATCCAAAATATTTCACAAAATTATAAAACATTTAAGCATAAAAATAAGCATGTTTCACAAAATATCTTTCACAATCAAGAGATAAACAATTTAAGTATTTTAAACCACAAGCATTAAGGTCAAATTGAATTAATGATCATACAAGCATATATCTTGACCAAGACTAGAGATGAAGCAAGAATCAATATATTTCATTTAAAAACAAAAAGTTCATCAATTCATCAATCACAACAGAAGAAATAAATCTTGAATTAATAAGGATAAAGAATTAAAACATATTTCAAGACTATAAAAAAAATCAAAAGATGAACAATTAAATATCAATATTTATGATTTAACCACAAGAGCAAGCACATCACAAAGGTATTTCATAAATTAAGACATAAACAATTTAAGCACTTTCAAATCACAAGTATTAAGGTCAAGTTGAATCAATTATCATATGAGCACATACCTTGACAAAAAATATAGATGAACAAAGAATCAATATATATATCACTTAAGTATAAGATGTTCATCAATTCACAAATCAAGAGTTATAAAAATTTAAAATATAAAAAAAAATTTCACACTATCCAAGCATTGAGAATAAATTGAGTAATTTTAATGAACATGATCATATAAGCATGTTCAACAATTACAAATCAATATGCATAAAAGTCACAAAAATCATTTTCATCATGCTAAAATCATTCAAACAAGTATATTATGTAAAATACCATAGGATAAATCATTCAAAGCTTAATAGGTTTAGGATTTTGATTTTTGCACTTTAAAACTCATTTTTGCTTGAAAAATACCTTAATAAATCTCAAAACTAATCAAGCTCATTTTTAACCAACTTAAACTATTCCAACAAATTTCAAATGACAAAACAAAGTTGTTCAAGTGATCATTTGGCATTAGAAATAAGGAAATCAAAAAGTCAACTCTTAATCCTCATATTTCCTTGAAAAAAGCTATTAAGATAGGCAAATATATTTAAACACACATTTAAGTTCTTCAAACCATTTAGAAAAGTTTTATATCACAATTAATTTCAACAAGCAACTTAAACATACTTAAGTGTAAAATAAATGCATATTCAATTCAAGCTCACATTTTCTCAATATTATGCAACATATGTCTTACAATCAATGTCAACCAAATTTTGTATAATCAGTCAAGCATTCATAAATTCCATCAAGAATAGGTAACCAAATTCAAACACTTTTTAAATAAAAGTTTAGAGGTTACCCATCTCTATTGTGTGTCAATAGTATCCAATATGCAATCTCACATTGTAGCTATTTGCTCTAGCACATCTACAAAAGATATTCTCATTTGATTTTTGATATCCAAATTACTTTGGGTCCTTGAAAACTAATGACCAAGTCTCTTGTTTCTTTAGGAACCCATACTTGCATAATTCTAAATGCAACTTTTCTTCTAATAGGACAAGTATGTATAGTGTGACCATGAAAATTACAAAAATTACATTTAATCATTTTGGAACTTAAACTCTTGTTTAAAAGCTCTTGTTTTTCATTCATTAAAACTTTAAATTTTTTTCTCAATTCTAAATTCTCTTTTTCAAGCATTTCATTTCTCTTTTGATAAGCTTCAAAATTCATTTTTAATTTATCATTTTCCTTTTATTCTTTGAATTTATTAAAAATTCATTTTTAACTTTTTTTTTTTAAAATCATTTTCTTATGTTTCAAATGCATATTTTCAAACTTAATTACTAAATCATTGTATGCATCTTGTAACTCATTAAAAGTGTAAGAGTTTGAATCACAAAAGTTAAAGGTTACCTTTGGTTCCTTAATGGCCATGAGACATGATGGATGTTAGTTGAAAATTTATCTTTCATGTAACTCATCCAACTTTTTTCATATCTTATTTGAGGTTGAGCATTTTGAGATCAAGTTGAAGTTGTAATCATCTAAAGTTCCATAAGGAATGCACTTGACCTTTGCATCATCTATTATTTGCTTCATATATTTTACATCTTTAGAAGGAGTATTAAACCCTTTTTCCATCACATTCCATGCTCCAAAATCTTGAGCCATAATGAACATCTTCATCCTCTTTCTCCATTCATAAAATTCAAATTTATCAAACATAAGAGTTTTGAGGGCTTCCTAACCATTTTAAAATCAAAGTTGAGCCATAGGATTTTACTCAAAGTGGTTAAACCTACAAAAAATAGATCAAAGTTCTAATACCAATTGTTAGCTTTTTAGGTGAGATGGGGATTCAAGAGGGGGAATGAATTAGATTTCTCCATAATTTTTTCAAACAATGATTTCAATATAGTTTAATGAAAATTAAAACAATAAGCACTTTTGATGAAAATATAATGCAAACAATAACAATTAATAAACCTAAAATCAAATACAAACAACAATAAATTGTAAGGAGATAGGGGTAAAAAAATCAAACACAATGATTTAGAGAGGTTCGATCCTTCTCCATAAGATATCTACGTCCTCTTTTCTTGATTGTCCATACCAAGGCTTCAATCCACTATTCTTGAATTAAAAATTACAACCTATTTTTTTTCTTTCTAAGGCTTAAGATAAAAACCTCTATCCTTTGTAGTATTATACCCAATCTCACTACAAAGCTCTCAAAAAGATACCTTACTTCTTGTTTTCTTCCACTATTGTATATCAAAGGTAATTTTACAAATAATAGAACAACCTCTCTAAGGCTAAGTGTTTGCTAAGTTTAAGTACAAGAAAATGATGAATGAACAACAAAAATAATTTAGATACAATAAATACAAAGATATAAACTTTGAGAGAATGAAAATATGACTTATTGGCTCTTGCTCTCTTGATTCATCAACTTTCTTAGTGTGTTGAAGTACCTAATTTATAAAGAAATTGAGGAAATAGCCTTTAGGAATGCTTGGGAAGTGAAAGTAGCATTGAAAACTTGATAAAATAGTTTTTGGAGATGTCTTTGCCCAGACCCAATCGATCCCTTCCATGAGGGGATCAATTGGCTCATGTTTTGAACCAATTTGCACTTGAAAATAGCCTAATTGATCAATCCCTTTTTGTAGGGGATCGATTGGTTAAGGGGAAGATCGATCTTCTACATAGGGTGATTGATCCCTTCTTGCCATTTCAATAGAAATTTCATTTCTGGATAAAAAAGCAATCGATCCCTTCCCTAAGGGGATCGATCTTGTCCAAGCTGGGTGGTTGTTTACTGTTTTATACTCTACTCACTAATTTGACCATAACTTAAGTTATACAAATCCAAATCACAAACCGTTTGAAGATTTAGAAACTAGACTTAAAAGACTTTTTATCATTTTAATCACCTAATTCATTATGTACGAATTATAGTAAATTTTCAAATTTACCCCTTATGCAGTTTTTAGATAACTATAGAGTGTCTAGTAAAAATTCAAAATCTTTTCTTAAAAAATTTGGATTTTGATTTTGTTTAATCCATTAGAAAGTAGACTCAAAGAACTTTCCAACCATGTAAACTTTGTGAATTAATACAAAAAAATAAAAGAAGTTCACTGTTGGAAAACTTGGTTCTTGTAAAATAGTTTTCTTAAGTTAATCGATTTCTCAAAACCAATATTGTCAAAATTGTATTAAGTCAAAAATGAATAATTTCACTTTAAAAACAACAATTGAACTTTCATTTAAGCTCAAATAAATAATCTTTAAAGATAGATTTGGTTTGAGAAATATGAAACCAAGAAATGTTTGTTTAAACTTTAAAAACCATATTATTTATTTAGTACCAACATATAAAACTTAAGAACATGTGCTAAATAAATCTTTTTCAAAATCTTTATCAAGCTTATTTAGCTTAATATTTTGTCATTTTCAAAATAAGGATCGATTCAAAGTTAACATTTTTCATGCTTGATTCTAAAAATTAGTTGAATGTTGTTTTCTATTTGGCGACTGCTTGATCGTTGTGTATGCTATGGCTTTGCTAAATTTCGTTTGACTAGAAATTATGGTGTTGGTTAATTGCTTGCCTCTATTTGCTTGTGCTTCGATTATTTGCAACTTGGAATTGTTGTGAATTGTCTATATGTTGAATTTCTACTTCTTGCTAATTTACCAATATTTTGGAAATCTTTATTGCTAAGATCTTTGCTTTGTTTTTGCTTTTGTAGTTGAGATTGCTTGTGAGAAATTGCTTCGTCCTCTCTATATGATTCCTCTACTATTGATGAAGTTTTCTCTATTTGGGTTTTTTCTTTAACTTCAATGAATCTCACCAAGGATTTCCAAGATTTGATTTTTCCTATGATTCTCTTTTCTCTTTGGATTGTAGATCAAGTCTTTCCATAGGCAACTAAATTGAATTTCAGTTTTCAACTGAATCCAAGAAATATAATTTATAACTTTCCTTGTGCAAATTAAATCCCATGTTTTTCATTTTTTTTTGTTTTCTTACTTTCTTTTTTTTTTTTTTAATTTTTTGACCTTAAAAAAACAAAGAATAATAAAACTAAAACTAAAAATTAAAATTAAAATTAAAATTAAAATTAAAATTAAACTAAAAACTAAATTAAAATTAAGCCAAAAATTAAACTAATAAAATACAAATGAAATTTTGGGTTTTTGATTTTTGGACTTTAAAACTAAATTTTCAATTAAGGCCTAATTAAGATTGAAAATCCATTTTGATACCAAAAAATTTTTTTGAATAAAATGGGGTGTCTATAGAGAGCTTGAGAGATTGCAAATTATGTAAAGAGTAAGAAAAGTTAAGTGCAATTTGGTATAGAAAGTGGAGAAAGGTGGCTAGGAATGTCGAGAAAGAGAAAAAATGAGTAAGGTTAACTAGAAGAAAAGGTTGAAAAAACATAAAGAAAATATTAATAATATTTCTAAATTATTCTACTATTCAAATCAGTTTTTTCATTTGGTTCAATTATTAGAATTTAAGATAACAAATCGATTGTTTAAATCACACTCAAAACTGACATACCCATATTCCCCAAATTAATCGACCAATAACCTTCAATTTCGGTTAGGTATTTAGATTATACCCGAACTTTGCTCAACCTTACTATAAGCTTTTATATATTTTTTTAACTATTGATTTTATAAATTTAAACGATAAGATTAAACAATTTTTTTTCTCTTTTTGACTTGTTTCTCTCAACACTTGAATTTATTAAAATCAACAATTAAAAAAATATAAAACTTTTATTTTATACTTAGAATAACTTATACTTTCTCTAAAAAAAAATTAAATATCTACATGAAAAATTTTAAACTTTAAATATCAAATTGACTATAAATAAGATACTAAATATATAATTAACTGAAAATAAAATGACCTTCAAACATCTCGAAAAAGAAATGGACATTCTACTAGGCCCAATAGAACTAATTAATTTGTTTGAGACCTTGATAGCACTTAGATTCAACAAACAATTTTGCACGACTTTACCAAACCCAGAAGTTGGCCCAATTAAAGTCCACCTGGCCCATGTTAAAAAAATTGGAAGAGTGAAGAAAAAACCTTGTCTACCTTTTTTCTTTTTTTTTTACCGTTACCTTTCTGATTAATAATAATAAAAAAAATTATAAGCTTCCCATCCATCTCAAGGGTTCCATTCAAAGAAAAGAAATCAGAAGTATATATATCATCAGAAAAGAAAAACATTAAAGCCTTGATCGAGTTGCTGCGATGGCGAGAAGAAGAGACGAGGAAGATGATGACGTTGAAGACGAAGAGTACGAAGATGATGAGGAGCAGTTGTTGGACGACGAGGATTACGACGAGGACGAAGACTTAGGCAGAGGCCGTGGCGGTTCAAGTAGGAAGCGTCTGAGATCTGATTTCATCGACGTCGTGGCGGAGGAGGACGATGAAGAAGATGAAGATGATGACGATGAGGGTTTTGGTGGTGGTGGGAAACGACATAACAAGGCTCCGCGTGTTGGCTCTCAGTTTTTTGATCTTGAAGCACAGGTCGATAGCGATGAGGAAGAGGAAGAGGACGAGGGAGAAGACGGTAATTTCCTCTGCCTTCTTTTGTTTTATTTATCGGTTGCTAATTTGGATGATTGGAATTGAAATTGGTGATGAAGTGGGAAAAAGTGATGATTAATGTGCTCGAATCGAGGATATGTGGGGATAAATCAAATTCAATTCTTATTTAGAAATTAGTTTCAAAGCTTAAGCTGGTTCAATATATTATTTTCGGAGGTTGCAATTATGTGCCCTTTCAATTAAAATCTCTTTTAACATGAATCTGTTGCTAGCATCTTCTTAAGCTTTTAATAATGAGGATTAAAGTAGTTTCTTTTCCATGTCTGTTTTTGCCGAAGTGCTATAGTTTGCATTCTAGTTTTATATGGCATTTATATTCCCTATGCTGTAACTTTTGACAAATTCAAAATCAACTTCGGGACTGTTGATTGAATGTTGGCAGTTCTTAAATTTCTTAAAGTGAAAATTGTTATTGGTGGCATATATGATGGTAGCATTAGTTTTTGATATTGTAGTGGTTCTGTAGGTCACTAAAACGCTTACATTTTGGATTGATGTGTTTGAACCTTATCTCTCTCTGAATTTCTTGTTAGATTGGAATTTTTGTCTGACTCTTGACATTTCTTGATAGATGTATGTGTGCACTAAGTTTGGTTAAATAAAGGAATTACACTTATGCTATGTTTGGATAAACATTAGTAAAATAAAGGAAAGGAAAGTAAAGGAAAGGGAGGTTATTTAAAGGAAAGGAAAGGATATATGTACCATTTGTTTGAATAGCTAAAATTAATAAAGAAAAAGAAAGTAAAGGAATGCTAACAATCATTGTTTGGTTAAATAATGAAAAGGGAAGGAAATGATTTATTATATTATTTTTTTCCCATTATAACCTTTGGTAATCTTTGTTTTTACTATAACATTTACATGTTTATGTTAATGTATTCTGTGTTTTCAGTTTTCCTTTATTTCTTTATAAAAATAGTCATCCATGAAATTTATGGAATTCATAAAAATAAGAGAAAAAAATTAAAGTCAATAAATTTATTGGTAAATGATGTTTTGTATTCTCAATCTAATTTTGGAGTTCAAAATCATACATTTTTAATTTAGAGAAATTAATAAGGATATAATGGTCATTTTATATTTTAAAAATTTTATTCTTTTCCTTTCCCTTCCTTTTCCCCCAATTTGGGGTAATTAAAAAATGAAGAAAGTTGAGGGAAACGAAGGGGAGCTAAGCATACCTTCTTTTCCTTTATTTTATTTATGTCATATGCAAACAAGGGAAAGGATTCCCCATTTCCTTTTGTTTCCTTTCCATTCTTTTCCTTTCTCTCCCCTTACCTCAATCCGAACATGCTGTTAGTTGGTGGTATTTCATTTTGATATACATGCACTTATCTGGCTGTTACTTTGGACATTGTTATTCATGTTAGTGGGATTGAACAACAGGGAGTAACATTGGTAGTTCTTATTGTAGTAATTATTTGATTCTTAACTAGCTACTACTTTTCCAACATTTTTTTTCTGGACTTGTTTGAAAAACTTCCCCTTATTACATTGAACTCATTGTTATTTGTATGACTATTATTTGTTAGTCAAGGCAATAGAGAAAAAACATGTTTTTCTAGGTGTATGCTTCCACTTTCACTGTTTGTTGACATTTCTGTTTCATTTGTACCGGTGTTGGGATACTTAGTGCCTGATTCTCTGCAAATTCTAGGAATTCCACTTGTTGTTATAAAACTTAATCTGAAAATTTTCTACTCTTGTAATTATTAAAATCTCAATGAGCTTATAGTTTTCCAACTATTTTTCATTGCATTATAATAGTAAAAAAGTTTGGAGAGAAGATCTTCTCTAAATAGCATAAAGTAATCGCAGCTCAATCTTGAACTTTGTCAAGCTCTTCCACATTCATACATTTCTGACATAGAGATTTAAATATGTTACTCAATTCAATTACCACAGAAGTCACTTGCTTTGACATTGATGAACGTAAAGCAATTGAAAGTAAGTCTTGTATCAAAATGTGATAATCATGTGACTTAAATGAAGAAAGTTTTCACTCTTTCATATTCACACATCTTGATATATTTGACGCATAGCCATCCGAAACTTTGACATTTTTTAAAACCTTGTAAAACCTATCTTTTTTAGCTTTAGAAATCCCAAAACAAGCAGGAGGCAATCAATATTTGTTGACATTTCTGTTTCATTTGTACCGGTGTTGGGATACTTAGTGCCTGATTCTCTGCAAATTCTAGGAATTCCACTTGTTGTTATAAAACTTAATCTGAAAATTTTCTACTCTTGTAATTATTAAAATCTCAATGAGCTTCTAGTTTTCCAACTACTTTTCATTGCAAACTTTTCTGTGAAGAATTCTTCCTTCATTACGTTGAACTCACAATTATTTCTGTGCTAGGCACAGCAGAAAAAAGAAATCATTCTTCATAGTTCTTGATTCACTTTTATGTGATGGTTCTGTTGCATTTGTATCTGTGTTAGGATACTTAGCACCTGATGCTCTGCAAATCTAGGAGTTCCTTTTTGTTAATTTAAATTGCTCAATATGAAGTTTCTAGGTTAACTTTTTTTTCCTCTATCTGTAAGTTCAAATTAGTCATTTTTTAAGCTCCGTAGTTTTTAGTGTATTGTGCTTGAGAATCTTTTGGTTACCAAATTTGTCAATTTTGCCTAAATCTATTGTTTGTCAGAAGGTAATGCTGTATAAATAGCTTGGAAAAAAATGATGTGTGGAAACCATGCATATGAGCCTCATGCTTGGTATCCTTTATTCTTCACCTTTTCAAATTTTGCCCGAAACAATATTGCTTTCAATTATCCCATACACACTGCTCTGTGTGAAAAAGAAAAATATGGCTTATATGGGCCGAAGAGGCATTTCATAATCAACACAATTATGTGACTGGTAAACCTTTGTGGGATTGTCCTGAAGCAAGCTATTTCACTGATAATGAGTCTGGAATGGTTTGATGGCATATCTGAGTATGGTGATCTTTGTTGAATATTCTATTGATGCTTGGCTTTTTATCCTCAATTTTTTGTGTTGCTGATTAATTGACAACTGCAAATGCAGACTTCATAGTTGAAAGCGGAGCTGATCTACCTGATGAAGACGTAGATAGAAGGATGCATCGTCGTCCATTACCACTCCGGGAGGATGAACAAGAAGATGTTGAAGCTCTTGAGAGAAGCATTCAGGCTAGGTATGCAAGATCAAGTCACACAGAATATGATGAGGAGACAACTGATGTGGAACAGCAAGCACTTTTGCCATCAGTAAGAGATCCAAAGCTGTGGATGGTGAAATGCGCGGTATAATAATAATTTCCTATGTAACTTGAGTTTTGGAATTTTGTTTTTGGTCAAAAATGGTTAATGATTATTTGGACATTTGTCATGGAAGTTAATTAAGGTCATGTTTATTTATGCTAGATTGGTCGTGAACGAGAGACTGCAGTTTGCCTCATGCAGAAATACATTGATAGAGGATCTGAATTGCAAATCAGGTCTGTCATTGCCCTTGATCACCTCAAAAATTATATTTATATCGAAGCAGACAAGGAAGCCCATGTGAGGGAGGTATGTGATATTTGCTGCTTTTGGTTTGTTTTTGTGAGTGGCTTAGCTTTAGATGTCTATGTTTATTTCTCTTGACGAATTTTCATCTGCTTCAGGCTGTCAAAGGTCTACGTAATATATTTGCAACAAAGATTATGCTTGTTCCAATAAGAGAAATGACTGATGTTTTATCGGTTGAAAGCAAAGCGATTGATCTTTCAAGAGATACCTGGGTCAGAATGAAGATTGGGACCTATAAGGGTGATCTTGCTCAAGTATGATTTTTGTCCTTGCCACTTCCATGAATTCTTCTCTTTCAAAATTTAGTCTGACTTCTTAATTTCCATTTCGTAGGTAGTTGATGTGGATAACGTGCGGCAGAGAATTACTGTGAAATTGATCCCTAGGATTGACTTACAGGCTCTTGCGAATAAATTGGTATGACTTGATTGCATTTATTAGGTGTTAATCTCATGGATTGTGCATATTAAAACCTTAGAATAGAATTGTGTTTTGATCTTATGCTTGTGTAGAAGTTTTAGCTGTCTTTCTATGATTTGCACTGCTATGAAAAAATTAATCAGATTTAGTATTAACTATTTGGCTCTCTTTTCTCATTCTGTTGTCCTTGATCTACCCAACTATTATTTATGCAGGAAGGAAGAGAAGTTGCAAAGAAGAAAGCCTTTGTCCCTCCTCCACGTTTTATGAATGTTGATGAAGCTAGGTAGTCTCAAGTGATTTCAACCTCAAGTGGAAAATCTACCACATTTTTATTTGCTTCATAATAACTTGGTTCATATTCCTCAATATTTTTTACTAGGGAACTTCATATTCGTGTAGAGCGCAGACGAGATCCAATGACTGGTGATTACTTTGAGAATATTGGTGGCATGTTGTTTAAAGATGGGTTCTTGTACAAAACAGTCTCAATGAAGTCAATTAGTGCTCAGAACATAAAACCAACCTTTGATGAACTTGAAAAGTTTCGGACACCTAGTGAGAATGGAGAAGGTGAAATGGTTGGTTTGTCAACTTTGTTTGCAAACAGGAAGAAAGGGCATTTCATGAAGGGTGATGCTGTTATTGTTGTCAAGGGGGATCTGAAAAATTTAAAGGGATGGGTTGAAAAGGTTGAGGAAGAGAATGTCCATATCAGACCAGAAATGAAAGGCCTTCCTGTAAGAATTAAGTCAATAGTGGTATTCTTTGATTTAAGTCTTTGATCACTGATGTGCATGTAAGTTTCCTTTTTGGTAGGACATACTTAGCCTTTGATGAAATTTTGCAGAAAACTCTTGCTGTTAATGAGAAAGAGCTGTGTAAGTACTTTGAGCCTGGGAATCACGTGAAGGTTGTGTCTGGGACAAAGGAAGGTGCAACTGGTATGGTTGTCAAGGTTGAGCAGCATGTGCTCATCATATTATCTGATACAACCAAAGAACATGTGAGTGATGCATCTTGTTGAGAATGGTCCTGATCTATGGATTATCTTAGTGGAAAATAATTGGAATTTGTTTTATCAGATTCGTATTTTTGCTGATGATGTTGTCGAGAGTTCTGAGGTAACTACTGGTGTTACAAAAATTGGAGAGTATGAGCTTCATGACCTTGTGCTACTAGAGTAAGTCGTTTCTTGCTGAAGAATTTGACTCACAGTCTTTAGTTAATTTGGGAGCCTAACCATGCATTCTGTTGGTGCAGTAACAATAGCTTCGGTGTAATTATACGTGTAGAAAGTGAAGCGTTTCAGGTGAATTAACCTCTCCTGAAGGGCATGATTTTTGCTGTGCCTCTTTTGAATATGCCCTTAGTCTTGTACTTCTTTTAGGTTCTTAAAGGGGTCCCAGAGAGACCAGAGGTTTCTCTTGTCAAATTGAGGGAAATAAAATGCAAGCTTGAGAAGAAATTTAACGTGCAAGACAGATATAGGAATACTGTTTCTGTGAAAGACGTGGTTAGGATCCTTGAGGGTTCTTGTAAAGTAAGATTCTAATTTCCAATTTGGTTTGTCCTGTTAGTTATTTTACGAGTTTATAGTTTACAAACTGTCGTCTCCTATCATATTAGGGGAAACAAGGCCCTGTAGAGCACATATACAAAGGAATCTTGTTCGTGTATGATCGACATCACCTTGAGCATGCTGGTTTTATATGTGCTAAAGCTGATTCTTGTTGTATAGTGGGAGGATCACGTTCCAATGGTGACAGAAATGTCAGTCTTTTTTCTTCTTATTTTTGTGGTTAATTCATGTATAATGTACATCCTTTTTATTAAGGCTAGCATGCTTGATTCAATCTTTTAGGGTGATTCTTTCTCAAGATTTGGCAGCTTCAAGACTCCACCTCGGGTACCACCTTCACCGAGGAGATTTTCTAGGGGAGGTCCTCCATTTGATTGTATGTTGGTGATGGTCTTAGTATCCTTGTTTGTACAAACATTAATGGTTATTGAATTTCTTTGAATTATTATTTTCTCAAGGTTAAGTCTTAAATTTCATTAGAAAGCTGATGCTATTAACTTCTGCCATTTAAAACAGCTGGAGGAAGGCACAGAGGTGGAAGAGGAGGGCATGATGCTTTGGTTGGTACTACTGTGAAAATTCGCCAGGGACCTTTTAAGGGTTACCGTGGACGAGTTGTAGATATTAAAGGTCAATCAGTTCGAGTTGAGTTGGAGTCTCAAATGAAGGTTGTTACAGGCAAGTCTAGGTTAATTTTTTAAATATTTTCTCCTTCTCTTGATTATCTTTGTGGCTTATTCAACTTGTTCATGTCTGCAGTTGATCGCAATTTTATATCTGATAATGTGGTTATTTCAACACCCTACCGGTAAATGTGGTTTCTTCAAATTCTTTTTGTTGTTTTCTTTAACTATGAAAACCTCGTTCTATATCTCTCTGATGTTTTGTGTTTATTTTATTTCACTAGTGATACATCCCGGTATGGTATGGGAAGCGAAACACCTATGCACCCTTCACGAACTCCATTACATCCATACATGACTCCTATGAGAGATCCCGGAGGTTTTTTTTTCATGCTTTTAGTGTTTTCTTGTGCTTTAAATGTGGATACTTCCATTAATAACTGATAATGTTATTTAATAATAATAATAATAATAATAATAAGAGAAGGGATCAACTTACACCACTGTAAAATTAAAAAGTTTCACTTTTTTCTAGCCATTTATTTCAATATGTCCAAGGGATGAGAGAGACTAGTCAAGGAGAAAAATGATTTAATGCAATCCTTTGGATGTATTGAAATCAGTGATTAGTAAAAGGTGTAAAACTAAAAAGTTCTATGCTTATATAAGTTGATCCCTCCCCTAATAATAATAATAATTTAGTTGCTTTATTGTTCCCTGCAGCAACACCTATTCATGATGGCATGAGAACACCTATGCGTGATAGGGCCTGGAATCCTTATGCACCAATGAGTCCACGCAGGTTTATTAGCAGATTCCATTCATCTGGAGCATCCCATGTTAATTGTTTAAATTCACGCCATGCTTTGACTCGATATTTTGTTATGTTGACTGCAAAATAGGGATAATTGGGAAGAAGGGAACCCTGCCTCTTGGGGAAACAGTCCACAGTATCAGGTTAGTATCTTGCACAATTAGGTTCTATCAGCGATATAGCTATTTTTTTCCATACTGTATTTATTTAAGTTTGGTTCTTTGTTTGTAAAATAACTGGAATGCTATTACTTTCAGCCAGGAAGTCCTCCTTCTAGGGCATATGAAGCACCTACCCCTGGTTCAGGTTGGGCCAGTACTCCTGGTGGTAATTACAGTGAGGCTGGAACACCAAGGGATAGCAGTTCAGCTTATGGTTGTATTTTATCCTATTTTTGCTATTTGAATGTTTTAGTGTTTTTTAGAGTTACTTATATCGTATGTTTGTTGCAGCCAATGCTCCAAGTCCTTATGTGCCCTCAACTCCCAGTGGGCAGCCTATGACACCAAGCTCAGGATCCTATATTCCGGGTACACCTGGAGGGCAGCCAATGACACCAGGAACTGGTGGTCTTGATGTTATGTCTCCCGTAATAGGTGCTCTTTCTGTTTCCTCACCTGTTTTTTCCAGAAAAATGAACAATCATCATTTGGGTCATTGGCTAGTGGATATTTTACGAAATTTAAATTCTCTCATAGAATACAGTAATTCTTTTTTATATAAAAAATGTTTTTGCTGATGAGCTTATCTTGGGGAATATTTTAAGTTTTTTATTTTTATTTTTTATTTTTCTGATTTGAACCTTAGAATCCATTTTTCAATGGTTGTTACTGAATAAACTAAGTCTTGAGACTTCTGTGGGATTTGTTGAGTGCTTTCAGTTTATCTGGAGTTATTTCCTCCAACACAGTTCTAAGTTTTTAAGAAAATAAAAGAAAAAGCAAACTGTAAATATACCTCAAATTTAATATCTGGCTGCCTGCAGGTGCTGACAATGAAGGACCATGGTTCATGCTAGATATTTTGGTCAATGTGCGCAAATCTGGAGATGAGACTCTTGGAGTTATCCGAGAGTTGCTTCCGGTATGTCTTCCATCAATTTGTTAATGCTATTCTCTTTTTCTTCTATTTTGCATATCTCCCATGTGATATCAAGAATCCTTCAGCACTGAGAATTGAAATAGTTTTGGCTTACTTTTAATGATTATATATTTCAAGTAGCTCTATGGAGTATAGGTGCACACACCATCCACGGATTTCCTTCATGAAATATTTGTATCAGTCCAGTCTCCAGTATTCTTAATGTGTTCTATAGATATTACCCCTAAAATAAACCGTCGTTTTTAGCCCTAATGATTGGACCAAGTTCTTGTTGAAACCTCACCTATGGTGAAGCATATTATAGGCATTTTTGGCAGTTACTGGCTGTAAGTTTCAAAAACTTATTATAAAGAACAATTTATTTCATAATTGATGGTCCATGATACAGGATGGCTCATGTAAGGTAGCACTTGGGTCAAATGGAAGCGGTGATACAGTAATCGTCCTGCCTAGTGAGATGGAGATTGTACCACCAAGGAAATCAGACAAGATCAAAATCATGGGTGGCTCACTACGAGGTGTTACTGGCAAGTTAATCGGTGTAGATGGCACTGATGGCATTGTAAGGATAGATGACAGTCTTGATGTCAAGATATTGGACTTGGTTATACTAGCAAAATTACCTTGACCAACATGCAAATAAAAAAAAAAATAACAATGTATATTATCATATTATTTATTAGTTATGAGCAAATTTTGTGAGGAGTTCATATTATAGTAGCTCTACCCCTTTCTCTCTGCATTTGCATAAATGCAGAACTTGCACGTCCGTACTGATGGTTTGATTCTCAATTCTCAAAAATTTTAATGCAAGTAGACGCATAGATTAACAAGGCTCTTAAATGTGCTCTATAGCTTTGATATGTCCCATTGAGGTTGAGGACGGGAGTATGGTCGTTTCATATGCATGTTAATCAAGGTTTAGGGTTATTTATGGTCACGACCATGTTATGCTGCGGTCATGTTTTCCCGCCGTCGTTATAAAGCCCAAATTTGATTGTTTGGAAGTTTAGTAGTGAATTCTATTTCAGAATCTTTGTATGATTTGGCTAGGATTGAAATCAGTGTACTGTAGAATGTGTTGGTAAACTTAGGCTTCATTTGATTGATGCATTTATGTAGAGCATCCAAACGGTTTGATTTACGAACTAAACTTGAATCTAAAAGTAAAAAGATTGGTTTGGACTTGTTTTCGTGATGACTAAGCTGAACTTTGAACATACGGTTTTGATTGGATAATTTCGACCATTGCCAAATTTGAGCCTGGACTTCTCAAGCACATTGGCAGGGCCCAACTCCTACTACTATTGTTATGTTGAATGTTTTAAGAAGGAAGTTGAGTCTCCTTTTCCAGTTTACGTCCAAAAAAAATTGCTTTGATAGTAATCCAATTAGGAAACTACACGGAACGAAATTCAGCAAAATCTAATATAAATGAGAATCAAGTGTAAGTTTAGTGATTGCTAATGTAATTTTACCTTCGGGAGTTTGTAAGCCTTTCGAGACATTGGCACAGCTTTTTAGATGATTACGTGATAAATACCCCTAATTTAATTAGTATGAATTAATTGGTATAAATTAATTTTGGATGAAGTGTCGAACAAAGTTAACGACAAAGTTGATCCCTGTCAAGTTAAAAAAACAAAGAAAGAGAACCAAATGAAAGGGAGAAAGGAAAAAGGAAAGACAAGACAGGAAGCAACATTCAAGGAAAGTGGGGATGGAGGAGCCGAAGATGAGCATGAGAGAGTTGAGAAGGACTGATGCCTGCGGTTGGAGCGGAACGGTGCAGGGGATTGGGCATGCGGTGGCAGTCAGTTCAGCTGGGTCGTGGGGCCAACCGCACGCCTCATATCACCTTTTCACCTTTATATCTGAGATCTCCACACAGCCATAGAAAGCTTTGCCTCATATATTGCAGACACTGTACCGTCCCCATCCCACCATGATCATCTCCCTTTTTTTTTTTTTTTTTTTCCTTTTTTGGCAGCTTCTCTTGGCTATTTCACCCTTTCTCGCTTTCTTAACACTGCTTGTGCCAGCTGCTATATGTTTTGATACTTTCAAAGGCCATAATTATATAAATGCATGTATGTGCACTAATTCTAAAAACGATCTGTGCCCCTAACCTCATCTTGGTTTAATTTGTGGTCTATAAATAGCATCTAGTCATTTGGGTACCTTTGTGCTACAGCTTAATTCCTAATTCATGCAATTATTGATTTAGTGCGTTTCAAATAATATACACTGAAAAACTCATGGTTGAAGCATGGATCAATAGATGAGTAGCTAGTCTATGGAATTAATTTTATCACTAATTGTCATTTTTGTATGATAGCATTTGCAATATAAATATTAATGCATTTAGAAATCAGATAGGAGGATGCATTAACTTATCCATTCTTTAAGAGGAAAATAAAGTAAATTACATAATGGTTATTAAACTTTCACAAACTGTCATTTTCGTTATTAAATTTTAATTTGTTTAAAATTAGGTCACTAAATTTTGCCAACTGTATTAAATTTATTTACCTAACAGATTTCAACCAACCCAAAAAATGATGTGACTATCACATAAATTACTACATAAACTATCACATCAATCAAAATCACGATCCTAATCTTTTTCATCTGAAATTCAAATTATATACTTGCTTGTGAGGAGAAAAAAAAAAAGAGATAATTAAGAGAAGAGAAGGGAAATAAAAAAAATGAAATGAAATTTTTTTTTATTAATTTTTTTCGCTTGATTGGTGGAAATTCATCAAAGTGATCAGATTTGGTATAGTCCATAAATTTCATTGATGATTTAAAATAAAGTAAAATTCAGTGATTAAAATGAGAATTTTGTGAAGGTTTAATCACCATTCATGTAATTTATACTATGATCTCTTTTTCAAAAGCTTTGGAAGCTTTTTCTTTTCATTTCCAAATTTTGAGTTATACAGCCAGAAATAATCATTTTCTTTGGAATAAACTTAAAATTTCTTTTTCCATGAGTATATTTTAATCAGAACATTTCTTTTTGCTACTTTTGGCATTACGATTTTACAAGTAAAGGACTCGATGAGATTCATTAGAAAGAAAAAAAATTAAATTACTGAAAATCAAGAAAGCTTTATGCTGACAAAACAACGATCTTTATGGGAATTGAAAAGGTTAGGCAAAGCTTTTCCCACTCCTCCTATACATAGTAAAAGGCAAATTTGCAGCTGAAATGTTAGATCCAAAGTCAACTGTTACTTCAACTTTATAAAGAAACCCAAAAATTAATGAAACCCTTTGAAAAGGATCATTGCCCCCCTAGATTTTGAAAGCTTCTTTCTAGATTCTCAACGATCACACATGGCTGTAATGCAGTGTTGGTTATAGCAAAGATAAGGCACGATGGTTTTAATGCTAAGATGAGGACACAGTTGTTGAGGCGGCCGGCCACTTGGAAATTGAATAAGCCTTTTGATCTAGCCTTTCTTGGCAGCCTGAGACATGAATTAGTATCATTTTTATTTAGTGGGAAAAACTTTACAAATGTGATGGAGTCCTGTCAGCTGCTTCATGCTTTAACTTGGAAGTTGAATCCGCTTCTCCCTTTTTTCTTTTTTTTTTTTTTTTTTCAACTCATTAGAATTACCCATCAATGATCAAAGTTGAGATCGTTTGTTTCTCTACTTATGGAACATACTACAATCGTAATTTTTATGTACAATTTTTTTTAATCTTAAATAGCATACTTAGTTGTAACCTCTAGTCTCTATATATTCTATTTATAAATGTTGGATGCATGATTGTCATCTTTATTATTCTTTCTAATTATTTCTACTATATGTAAATTATCATGTATCTGGATCTTATATTGCTTTTTCTTCCAATAAAAAGCATTGCATTATCTTCCACAATTAGTGTTAAGTAAAGGAATCGGAAAAACTAAACTCAATTGACTTATTCATATAAATTTTGTTTGATTTAATTCAAAATTGGAAAAAATATGAAATTTAGTTTCAGGTTTTCATTTTAAAAAACTGTTAAAAATCAAATCAATTATTATTATTATTATTATTATTATTATTATTATTATTATTATTATTATATGGATATTTGAACTGTAACATTAAATTTGGTTTTGGTTTTGTTCTCAAAATTTCTTTGTAAGTCTCTCATTTTCTTTTCCAAAAGTAGCTGGCTCTCTATCTACTTTCTATATAAATCAAATACATCATTGTCACTTGATTTATTACATTCTTATAGAACTTAATAATATTTGGAATAGGAAAATTACATTATAGGCATTTTGGATTTTAGTAACGTTTTTTTTATCATTTAACGGCGTTTATTAATGTCACTATAAGGTTTGCGACATTTATGAAAAATATCATGCAAAGTGCCACCTATACACACGTCGTGGTAAATAACGACGTTTTCGAAAAAACGCCTCAATATTAGTGACGTTTATAGATATAAAATATCACCATTTTAGTAGTGTTTATATCTTTGAAATGCCGCTAAATTAGTGGTGATTTTATGACAAAAAATGACGTTGCTTTGATGGCGTTTATAATTGAAAATGCTGCTACTTTAGAGGCGTTTGAATATGAAAACGTCTCAATATTAACGGCGTTTGTATCTTTTAGTCACCGCTAATTCAATGGCCGTTTTATGAGGAAAACACCATTGCTTTGATTGCGTTTTTATAAAAAACGCCACCTAACTAGCGACGTTTGCTGGTAAGAGCGTCGCTATTTATAGTGGTATTTTATGCTGTAAACGCCACTAAATTATTCATTTAGTGGCATTGCCCAATGCAAATGCCGTCATTATGTAAAAATATATATTTTTTAATTTCTTATAATAAATTTTATTTTCAATAAATAGCTTAAATTCAAAAACTGAAATTAATATTAACTTCATTCACGTTTAAATATACATCTAATTAATACAAAGTTTAATAATTAGTATAATAACATTCAAATATTTTTAATACATTAACAAAATAAAAAATTAAAATGTATGAAATGGATTACTGCATACATTTTGCTGGCTACCAATTGATGAAGAAAAATTTTCACCTTGGTCACTAACGTGCTTAAGAACCTACTGAATAATACCATACGATTTTCAACACTTCACTGTATGCTTTTTTTTATTTAAAAATTTTAATATTTACTAAATATAATACCTGAGTTAGTGGAGCACCAAGATCATTTTCTGAAAATTGTTGTTGCATAAAATTTATAAGATGATCGAATCGATCATGCAACTGCTAAAATTTTACACGTTCTAGCTCCATTATATCACGTTCTTATCCAATTTTGGCATGCTCTTGTTCTCTTTCTGCTTTCATTTGCTGAAAACATTGTTGCATAGTTTGCAACTTTCCTCTCAATAGTGAAATGTCTCGCAAAGACTGACTTGCTGAAAGTGTAAATTGCTGAGAGTTATGTCCATAGTAGGTAGATGGTGTTGGACCCAATCCAAGGCCTCAGACCCGTCCATACCTTTCTTTTCTAGCAACTTCTATGAATATCTGATTTTTTATTTCTTGCATGTTCAGAGAACTTTTAGATGTTACTTCAATCTTAGTAGCCATTTTCTCTTTCGTTTTCTCCTATGAATTTGTCATATACAACTATCAAGTTTAATGATTAATTGATTATATGTTAAAAAGAGTAAATATTTACTTTCTGTTAAAATAGATGATACAAATTATCACAATTGTTTATGTTTCGATATTCATGTAAGATCCGTCTTTTTTTGTGTGTGTTACGCGAAAAAGTTTCACACGTCTAATTGTACTGCCCATCTCATTCTCCTATAGAAAAACATATGGTATTTGATAGGATACATATCAACCATAACTTATTTATGCATATCAATCATGTTAATCAAGTATTAAAATTTTGAATAATTTTAATATCATGTATTTATATTTTGGCTCCGTAACAACACAATAGTCTTAAACATACGTAGACAATAAAAGCATTTTGGGCTTTCACACATATCGATTATGAAAACCAAATTCAATTATTTTCTCCCGGTTTAATATGAAAGATTGAAGCCATTCAATATATTGAAAGGCATCCAAAATTTTAATTTGTATATTTGCCTTTTATATGCAAAAATATTCTCAAACAGACATAACTGACAATTTTTTATCCCATATCAACCATAGAAACCAAGTTCAATCAATCGGACAAGCTTAATATCAAGTAATTTAAGCTATCAAAATTGTTAAAATACAACAATAACAACAAATTTGTATTAAAGGCATAAATATACGTAAACAATAACTTTTCATACATATCATCTGTGTCAACTAAGTTCAAAACTTTCGATAAGTTTAATATCATGTATTGAAACTATCAAATCTATTAAAACAGAACAATAAAAATGTTAATTTGCATATTTACCTTTTAACGGCAGAAAAAATTCATTCATTGGAATAAGTTAATTATCATAAACTTACGATTTCTTTTTGCTTTCTTGCAAAATTTTTTGATCCACTTGTGTCTCTATATTTCTGTTGCCTTCTACTACCAATCCCAATCTATTCTCTTTTCTGTCATAAAAAATAATTGCTTATATGATAAAAATACAAATATTACCAACTGAAATCATCAAACAGTTTCATCATTTCATTCTATTATACAAAGTTATAAACTAGTACTTTTTCTTTTTCTTGAGAACCAAAATCTAAGCAGTTGTTCATATTACCACCTAATCACATTACGGGGTAGATTTTGCATCATTGCCTCTATAGTAGTATTTCGATCAAAATACTTATTCTTTAAACTATGCTTATAATCTTTCCATTTCTTTCCCAATGACTTAAGCACAAATGAAGTTGGTATTTCAACTACAAATATTGACTGTAATAATACAATAAGAAAAGTTTGAATAAGTAAATAAAATGTAAAATAAAAAATTTGAATATATCTAATTAATTATACTAATACCTCAATAAAGTTTAACGCATCGACCTTAACTTATTTTGGAACATTATGCCATGTTTCATAATGAATAGGCAATTTCATTTCATTACGGGCTAGCATGCCTAGAAATCCAGTCAATAGTTGAGCTTTTTTACCAATTGATTGCCTATCAGAGTTTACAGACACTACAATACACTCGTTAGGAGGTAGTGCAAACAATTTCTTCAAAGTTGTCCGACCTCTGATCATCCGTTGACCATTATTATCAACTACAGCAAATATAAAATATATTTATAAAATCACAATACTTTTATCATTATACTCGAATTTTAAAATTGGAGTATATCATACCTGCATTCAAATTTAAAGCATAATCAATTGATGGGGTACTATCTAAACCTAGACCTCACGTATTGCTAGATCCAATATCAGTTGAAGGGTTAGAAGTGACGGAGTTAGATCCGACAGTACATTCATTTACCTCCAAAGGATTCAGTCCATAGCCAATATCTATAGGTGCCACAGACGATTTTGAACTAATATCTCTGATATATTTTTCTTTCAACCTACTTCTTCGTATTGTAGCTTACCTATATCATAAAAGTGAATATAGAAAAAATGTTAGTTCATAACATATATAAAGAACATATCGATTTAATTAAATCAAAATATAATGTATGATTTAGAAGACAATAATTATACAATAGCGAATGTGACATTATTTATATACTATTATTTACTACATTATGTCTTAAACACTCGAATTACAAATTATAGATGCACCATTTCATGGTTCATAAATGTCTTCAGTAACATCTTCGCGGACCCACTGAACGTAGGTACTAGAAATATTCTCATTCAAGTTTTGTTCAGCAAAAAGATAACATTCAATTTCATGTTCAAAATCATCTTTGGTATCTAATCCCATATCAAATAAGTTTCTAGGTTTGTTTCGAATAAAAACAAAACAACCCAATTCTTTCGAATCTTCAGAGTAAAATACTTGTTTGACTTGAGATGAAAATACATAAGGTTTATCAATGAATTGTTGTCTAGTGTGAATTAATCAAAAAAAATTTACAAGTGTAAATCCGTACTGATATTCTTAATACCCCTCGTACTATTCACATCAGTCCAATCACACCAAAATAAGACAACTTTTCACTTGCCATAATAATCTAACTCAATGATGTCATTAATCATGCCATAATAGTCAATATTTTTCTCTAAAGGGTTTGTGTCCCTAGCACTAACATTGCTAGTAGTTGATGAAGTCATAACAACTCCTGAATTTTGTGTACTTCTAAATCTCTCATGAGATTTAGTGTAAAATCTAAATCCATTGATGATGAAAGCTTTGTATCATTTCACAATCCGGTTCGGACCATGTGAAAGACACTTCACCTCTTCACTAACAAGTTTTCCACTCCAAACCTATAAAAGTGAAATATATATATGTGTTATTAATATTATTTTTATCGTAAGCATTCTATGTAGATAAAAAATAATGAAAAGTATGGCATTACTTACAGTTTCTCCTAACCATTCATGAAAGTTTTCAGTGAATAACTTATTGAGCTCTTAAGAGTTTGATCGTCGATAATGTGTAGGATATCTCAAATTATTTTTATACTCACTATAAAGCATGATGATAATGTATTAACAATAAAAAAATATAATAAATTATGCCTAATGTAATGAATAATTTTTTTACTAAACAACTTACGTGCGAAATGATTCAATTAAGTTATGATGAAAAAGAGCATATCCATGTGCTTGTGCCCAAGATTTATCATCTAACTCCACCAATTCAGCTTTGCCTATGGGTTGTCCAAAACTTTGAAAAAGATAATTGTAGGCCGAGTCTGTATGCTGCATACCAACATTTTTTGATAGTCTATTAAATCTCATTTCAACATCTTCCAAATAATGAGAACAAAATGTCATACACTATTTTGCTAAATATCTTTCAGCAATAGAACCTTTTGGATAGTGTTTGTTGCGACAATAAGACTTTAACCTCCCTAAAAACCTATAGCATAAAACATTAGTCATATGTTACTTTAAGTAGATTGGCTTGATAATCAATAAAAACATAATCAATCTATTAAAAAATAATACCTTTCAATAGGATACATCCATCGATAATAAATCAGCTCACCAACTTTTGCTCATATGAAAGGTGGATAACCAAATGCATCATAATAGTGAAAAAGTTTGAAGGAAAGATCTTATCTAAATGGCATAAAATAATCACAGCTCGATCTTGAACTTTATCAAGCTCTTCCACATTCATACATTTTTTATATAGAGATTTAAATATGTTACTTAATTCAATTACCACAAAAGTCACTTGCTTTGACATTGATGAACGTAAAGCAATTGAAGTAAGTCTTGTATCAAAATGTGATAATCATGTGACTTCAATAAAGAAAGTTTTCACTCTTTCATATTCACACATCTTGATATATTTGATGCATAGCCATCTAAAACTTTGATTTTTTTTAAAACCTTGTAAAACATATCTTTTTTAGCTTTAGAAATCCCAAAACAAGCAGGAGGCAATCGATAGCTACCATTAGGAAGCAATGTTGGATAAAGATCTGGACGAATCCTTATATCAACTAGGTCAAGCTAACTCTTTAAGTCATCTTTGGATCTTCTATTCACATTGAAAATTGTCTTGATAAAATTTTTGCAAACATTCTTCTTTATGTGCATCAAATCAAAGTTATGATGTAATAAATTATGTTCTCAATAAGGCAACTAAAAAAATATACTTTTTTTTTCCATAACTTATACTTATTGGGGTCATCTGCTTTATCGTCCTCTTCATCACTTTGAACATTAAGATCATCAACTTCTGTATGACTATCACCAACTTACGTAATATGAGGTTAGACATCTTTAAAGATGTCCTTAACTTTTTTCCTTGATAGAGTCATTTTTTCATAAGTGAAATTGATATCTTTTAGCTTTGACAAGATATTAGACCCACTAATGGGTAAAGATGATCTCTTCAACTCTTCAGTTTCATCAAAGAAATGTTTTTGAAATCTAAATCGATGATTATCATCTAACTATCAACGATGTCTCATATAACAGAACTTCCTACAATTACGTAACCACATCAAACATGTCTCTATAGCACAACATGGACAAGCATAATGACCTTTTGTACTCTAACTAGATAAATTTGCATAAGCAAAAAAATCATTGATGGTCCATAATAAAGCAGTATGCATATTGAAGTTTTTTTCTTTGATGCATCATAGGTCTGAATTTCTTCTCATAATTACTTTAACTCTTTATAAGAGGTTGTAAGTAGATGTCTATATCATTACCTGAACCTTTTTTTTTTTAAATTATCATAGACAATATAAATGAATGTTGCTTCATAGCAATCCATGGTGGCAAATTGTAAGAAATCAATATAACTGACTAAGTACTATAAGAAGTATTCATCATTTTGAATGGGTTGAATCCATTAGATGCTAATCCAAGCATAACATTTTGAGAATTAGATGCAAAGACTGAAAACTTAAAATGAAATGACTTTCATGTAAAAAAATCTATAGGATGCCTCAATGATCCATCATCCGTTCGTTTCTCATGATGCCATCTCATTGAATCTGTAGTTTTGAAAGACATATAGAGTCGTTGAAGTCTTGGTATTAATTGAAAATAGCATAAAACCTTAACATACTTCTTTTTGACACATACCTTATCACCATCATCATTCAACCTTTCATCGAGATTTTTATCGACCCAACGAGAAATACCACACAAATAATAAAATTCTTGATTTTTTCTATCCCTCTAATACAACATGCAATCATTGGGACAACTAAGAATTTTCTCATATTCGAGACCTAAATCTTTGATCATTTTTTTTTATTCCTTACAAGATTCAAGAATTTTTACAAAAGGAAACATTTCTTTCATAAACTGTAATAATAAAGTCAAAGAGTTTTCTGTCCATCCACATAAGCATTTCAAGTGAAAAAGATGAACACAGAAAGAAAATCTTGAATACTTTGATCCTTCAAAAAGTTCTTCACTCATCTCCTCAAGCAATCTATAAAACTTTGATGCTACTCCTCTAGGTTATTGGTCATGTACACCTATCCCAGGTTTATCAAATTCATGTATTTCAATATTGGACTAATTAAATCCTTCATTTTAGGGAGAAAGATTACGAAAATTTTGGTTATGAATGTTATAAACATCTTGTAACATGCCTTCAATGTCATCTGCTATAAAAGGATCATGTTGGTGATGAAGAGCCTTTGATATTAAAAAAATTCTAGTTGAAGATCTTGATAGTACAGACTCTCCATGAAAATACCAATTAATATATCTCAATAGAAATCCAATAAAATTAAATGTTCAAAAATAACTTGACGCATTTACGACTCGATATTAGCACACTTCACACATGGGCATAATATCATATTATTTTCACTTGTATTCTTAAATACAAAATTAAGAAAAATTTTCACTCTATCTCTGTACTTTTGACTTAATCTTGACTTTTACATCCAACTCTTATCCATTTAGTAGTTGCTACATTATCAGACCAAATGTTTATAAATAATTTATATGAAAATGAACATGTACAATACTTAAGTTTACTATGTTTTAAACAAAAGATAATAACAAGACCAGAACTTACACAAAATGAGAATTTTTTATTGTGAAGTAATTTATCAACTACCAGATATTATAATTGTTAAAACTCTGCTGCTAACATATATAGTACCCAAGAGTATTTGTAGTTGGGGTTGACATAAAGTGAAATAATGTGGGTTTTGAAAAAAATTTTTACACCAAAAAGAAAATCGTAAATTACAAAAGCTGAAAGAATAGTTGAATGAATTAAAAGCTAAAGTCAATAAGTAATGAATAGTCGAAATAGGGTTCTAAAAGATAATGCTCGAATACTAAAAGCGAAACGAAAAGAAAAGTAAATTATACTTGATCTAGAAAGAGAAATAGTATAATAATGAAGATGAAGCTTGAAATTGGTGATTGGATGCTCTAAGTTTGGGGAGATTTTTATTGGACAGGATTATGAAAGGCATTTACTAACAAAAAATGCCAATAATAATTCCCTCATAAATATTTTTAGAATATATTATAGGCACCATGAACATATCGCCACACAAATTTTAACATAGTTATTAAAGACGTATATCCACAAAAGATACCTTTAATAATTTCTATCATGGTTTATAGATAATTAGTGAAGGTTGTTGCAGACAACAACGCGTTCAATAATTTCTTTAAAAAACTTTTTTAAAATTATTAAAGGCGTCTTTTATTATGAAACGCCTTCAATATACCACAATAGTTATGGAAGGTGTTTATTCAAAAAAGTGCACTCAATATACCTTTAAACTTAGTAATTCATTACTGAAGGCGTTTGTTAATAACAAATACCTTCAAAATTTTCTCATTAAAAATTTTAAAAATTATTAAAGGCATCTTTTACTATAAAATACCTTCTATATACCGTCGCATAAATTTTAACATGGTTATTACAGACGTATATCCAAGAAAGACGACTTTAATAATTCTCATCACAGTTTGTAAATAATTAGTGAAGGCGATTACAGATAACAATGCATACAATAATTTATTATACACTTTAGAAATCCATAATTGTTGAAGGTGATTTTGTATTGAAATGCCTTTTATAATTTTTAAAAATTATAATAAGTTGGCTGGACAATTTTAAAGGCTTATAATTAAAAGCGTCTTTTTTATGAAAAACGTCTTCAATAATCTCTAATAAAAGTTTCAGGTGATTATTAAAGGCGTTGTTCCATAGAAATGCCTTTAATAATTAATTTTATATTCATTTCCCTGCCTTGAACATAGGAATTTACAGACGGTTAGTACACAGAACGATTAAAAGCTGCATTATTCAACCAAACAAACAAAACCCTTAAACACATTTTTAGCAGACCATTGGTTTCTTTATTCCTTTCGTCACTACCGACCTTTAACAAATCACCACTGCGAACCACTATTTTAACCGGTAAGTCTTTTTTTTTAGTTTACTGTATTATTCACAATATTCAATAGAGATTTTTTATTTTTTAGGTTCCTTAATATTGACATATGCGTTTATATATTTTCATTAACATCACTGTCAGCATAGTCACCCAAGATTCTATTCATATTGCAAGTATGTTGTTTCTATGTAGTACGTATTAAATATTATGGTTTGCTGAACCTTGTTGATTGATATTGTATTACCGAATGGTATTGTATGATATTGGAGGTTTGAATCATATTTCATGCTGAATGGTTTACTGAACCTTATTGTCTGATATTATTTTACTGAATGGGTTTGAATGAAATTGGAGGGCTAAATCGCATGCTGAATGGTGTTTATGAGTGGTTTGCTAAAGGGTGTGTATGAGCACATTGCTGAATGGTGTGCTAAATACTATTTCTGTACGTAGTATGATATTAGTTGTATTAAATTACATATAGTGATCAATTTAGAGGGTCATATTGTGTAATTCATATAATTATGATCAATATTATAGGATTATGGACTCCGAACAACATCATTCTCTTTCTAATGAACATGTAAAAGATAGAAGTGTAGGCTAAAAAAGAAAAGGAAGGGGTCCAAATAAACAAATCAAAGTGACTGACATAAAAATTCATGTTGACTTTAATCAAAATGGGCAGCCTGTATCGAAAAGAGCTACCAAGATGGCTACTTATATTGGAGTCATTATCCATTAGAGGATTTCAATTACATACATCGATTGGCAATGAGTTTCTGATGATCTAAATGATGAGATATGACAGTCGATTGTGGTATGTTTATTCAACTATTTCATAAAATTTGTTAAATGATCATTTAATTAAAATTTAATGTGTTGATACTAATTATGTTAACTTATTTAGGAACGTTTCGATGTCCCAATTGAGTGTAAAAAGATTGCGTTACAATCTGTTGGGAAAGCATTTAGAGATTTTAAAAGCATATTGACAATCCATTATATTTTATCGTTAGCTGGTGAAAGTGATGTATTGACCGTTCCACCTACGGCATATGCAGATGTCATAAGTGTTGAAGATTGGATAAATTTTGTTTAATATCGGCTTTCAAAAGATTTCTCAGTATGGAAACCCATTACCAAAATAGTCCAAGTTTATTAGTCTTTATGCAATATAGCATTTGATCTTCATATGTAATTGACGTAATTTTTTGATTTTATAAAAAATCAAAAAACAACATCGGGACATTCAGGCCAAACAATAATATCACCATCGAACAACAAGAAAAAGATATGCAAATGTGAAGTATGAGCTTGTATGTATTCGCACACTTATTTTATACTTATTAATGAATATTTATGAACATTCATTTCATACATTCTAATTCTTTTATTACGATAATTTAATAGGAATCAGTGAGCTTAAACACAAAGGTTTTCAAATAGGATGTCTAGAAATAAAGACATCTACGAAAGGATGGATCATTCGCAGATGAAACAACTAAGGAAATGATAAAAAAGATTGTATGTATAACTGATTTTTTGATATAATGTATGATTGGCATTGTGGTTGTATGCATGAGTGTATACTAGCTTGTATAGATTTGTTCTAACAGTGTAACTTATTATTGTCTTTTAGAATGATTATGCTGCCAAAGTCAAATCTGGTGAACTAGCAACTCCTTTATCTTTAGCATTAGGCACCAAAGAAAGGTCTGGTCGGGTTCGTGAGGTTGGTAAATTTGTCTTGCCATCAACGTTTTTTGGTAAACAACCAAAAATCCTACGAATGAGAAATGCATGATATGAAGCAATAATTAAGCAACAACAGCAACAAATTAATAACCAGGAGCAACACCTCAATGACCAACAACAAAGATTCGATGCTTTGGAGTCCATGTTGGTAACAATGCAGCAGGTTATGCCAATAGCTAGACTTGATATCATCATCCCCATACGAGAAGCTTCCGTTGCAAGTAAGGAAGCGATCCCATCATCCGCTACCGCTCAAAAAGTATGATATTGTTTATAATTTGAATATTAATTTTTTTATTATATTGATTGATTTGGTTTTAATACTTATATTTCATTAAATATTATAGCAGGATGTTCAGACTCACAGTATGACCTTTGCCCATGCTTCCATGGATGAGTTAACAAAATATTCGTTGGAGCATTTATTCGATGAAAACTTCATATCCATTGAGTCTGAGGAAGAGTTATTTGATAAACAATCATTTTCTTTCATTGGTGTGGATGAGGTTAAAAAATTTTGTGAAATTGATGAATTATTAGCTGCTGAAATCATTGCTTATATGAGGTTAGCTTATAAATACAAATATGCACATTCAATATGTAGTAAGTTAGTATTAGGGTGTAATACTAACCAGCAGTGTTGATTGTTATCATGTAGCTTCCTATATAGAAAGCTAAAAGAGAGACAGTTGACGAACAGATTTAGATTCATTGACCTCAACTTCATTAGTGAGTAGAGTGGCACAGTCGTGTATCGTGCTAATCATGTGATCCTATGTATGAAAAGATCGGCTGATTATTATTTGCTCTTGTATAATGCGCAGTAAGCTATATTCTAACCTTAATTACTCCAACCTTACCCAAATACGATCTGATACGTATTTTGAGTATATCATTGTTATTATTTTACAGTCGTCATTGGGTGCTTATTGTGATTGACACAAAATCCTTAATGTCATATTTTCTTAATTCAGTTAATCCAATAACGATGCCTAACTCGATATTCAAACTTTTATAAAGAGGTATTATAATTTATTATATTATATATGTTTTGTTTCTTCATAAGTAATTTTATTTATGTTCTCACTATTTTTTTCTTTTTAATTTAAGGTAATATCTGCATTTGATAAGAAGATAAAGAAACTGAAATGAGTGTCATTACCGGTAAATGTGAAATATATTCTTTTAATGCTATGTTTGTGTAGATAAATATTTTTTAAATCCATTCAATTTAATTTTCAGGTACCTCGTCAACCCGGTAATACTGAATGTGGATATTATGTTATTCGTTTTATGCGAAAGATCGTGTTACATGATTTTATGATCACACCATTCAAGGTTAGTATAAATTTCATAAACTCGTTATATATTTTAAAAAATAAAATGATACATTATGTTCTCATTTCTTAACATTTACTTCTGATATTTTTTTTAGTGAAAGGGTAAAGAAAGCTTCACGGAAAAGGAGCTGGATGAAGTCTGTAAAGAATGGTATAATTATGTATTGTCATTTATCAATGTTGATAAACCTTCATGTTAGACATTGTTGGTTGAATATAAATATATATGGAACAAATTGTTATAATATTTTTAACATGCCATGTTAAATGGAAACTTTAAGTTTGTACATTAGGGGTATTAGTTTAATATTATTGTTATACTTAATATGAATACATTATGTGTACTTAATAAATTACTGAGTACGATTATTTCAGAAAAGTATATTAATATGACAACGTTATCAGTTTTAATTTTGGATGTGTGGTCAATTTATTGAAATACAACAATGTTCATTATATAAATTCCAAAATGTACATCATAGTATCAGATATATAAACCAAATATTTTTTAGGCATAAATATACAATTGACAGCAAACGTTTTTCTGGGCATAAACCTATAACTAACTTCACATATACAGTATCAAATAAATTTTTTTGATGAGATTAATGAAGGTGTTTTTAGTAAGAAAACGCTTTTAATCACCCCTAACAGAAAACATTGAAGGCGTTTTTTACCAAAATTGCCTTCAATAATCCCCCCATAAAATTATTGTGTGAAATATTAAAGGCATTTTGGTTGGGCAAAAAACGCCTTCAATAATACCAACTAAAAATTAATCGAATAGATTATGAAGGACGTTTTCATACGGGTAATGCCTTCAATAATTTTTAACAAAATGTTTATGAAGGCGTTTTTGGATATAATTACCTTCAATAATCCAACCGTTAAAATTTATTGTTAGGAATATTAAAGGTGTTTTTAGGGAAAAACGCCTTCAAGCATCCCATCCAAGTTTTGTCTATGGACTATTGAAGGTATTTTTTAAAAACCACATTTAAAAATCATAAAAAAAAAAATTTATTGATTGGATTATAGAAGGCGAGTTCAGCCAAAAATGCCTTCAAGAATCGACTTCATATTTTTTTTATAGATTATTAAGGGCGTCTCTCCATGAAAAACACCTTTAATATTCTATGAAATTTTTTTTAAAGCAATTAGTGAAGGCATTTTTGTCAAGAAAACGCCTAAAATAATCAATTACAAATAATTTGTGCAAAAACCCAAAAAAATGCTAAATGAGGGATCGAACCTACAAACTTATGGTAAACATCTGTACGATCCAAACAATTTGATAAGCTTAATATTGAAGGTATCTTCGAACAAAATAAATTCGATAAGCTTACGAAAATTTTTGGTCCAAATATTAAAGGCGTTTCTTATGGAACATGCATTCATTAATCTCATACAATTTTTTATGATGTGACTATTAAAGGCATTGTCTGCCAAAAATATGCCTTAACTATTTACTGAAATTTTTAATAAAAAATATTCAAGAAACGCCTGTAATATCAAGTTTTGGGTAACGTTTATAAGTAACGTTACTATTTAAATATTTAGTGGCGTTTGAATAATAAACACCTAAAGTTTTATAAAACCATGAAAGCTAACGACGTTTGTAAGTTAAATACCACTACAAAATTGTCGTTAATACGTCATTTTACTGTAATGTTACTTATTTACATAGCTACATTTTCAATAAAAAATAGACATTTAATTGTTGATCATCTTACACACCATTATTAAATTAATCATTATGTCAATCTTATTAATAAATAAATTTAAAATTTTAACAATTTTCAAAAATAAATAAATAATTTTTTTCTAATTAATTATTTAAAAATTTACAACATCATCGATATGTGCTATAAACAAGATGCTATTAGTCTCTCAAACTGTTGAGTGATGAGTGACATAATTGTAATACCCAAACTGTCTATTAAAGTCTATTAAAGTCTCTCAAAATTCTTACAACCTAACTAATACCCAAACTGTCATGCATAATTGTAATCACTGCTTTCTTTGAAGGCCGACTTAATTATTAGTAATAAAACTTGTTCCAGTTTGTCAAAAAGGTTTACGATAAAATATTTTTGCTTTTACCCACACAATGAAAGCTTCTTCGATTTATAGGTTAGCATTGATGAGTTAGACAGATACAGATAGGCTAATGTCTTCGTTTCTATTACTAAGACTAAGACAAGCTTCAAGCTAGGGCTAGCTAGTTCGGTCTACCATATTATATACTATCATATATATATTTAAAACATGGACCAGGCAAGAATCCACTGGCCAAAGAAAATATAATAAAACGAAAACATTAGAGCATGCTGGATTTTCTGATTGCTTTGACATATATATATATATATATATTAATTATTATTAAAGGCAGAATGATGAGCTTTGAAGAAGGGGTTGTTTTTTCTCTGAATCATGCTTGTTATGGTCCATCCGTGGCAGGCAGGCCCAGCCAATCGTGTGATCCCCTCAATACGATCCATCACCAAACCTCTTTGCCAATTCCTGAATAATTTGCACCGTACGTACAAAATGACCATCAAAAGCTCTCTCTCTCACACTCACACACGTACTTTACTTTCTTTTCTCTACAATCTCTTACTTCTTGTATGAGAGAGACAATATCGTAACTCGAATATTAGATATTTACTCAGATCCCCTATTATTCTTATCGCTTGAGTACGTAGTTATAAGTTGATCAAGTGATGTTTTTCCTTTCTATTACATAATGACAAACAATTAACGTTTCTCTTCTTTTGAAGACCAAAGAATTTTAATATTTATTTTTTATTACTCCTAAGAAACAGTTATCACTTAAGTTTATGTCAAAGAATTATTATTATTATTTTTTTATATTGAAAAGCAGTCAACAGCTCATATAGCAAAAACAAAATCACGCCTGGAAATAGCAAATACCAATTTTCCTAATATCTCCGAGAATCAAGAGCAGTATATAAGAGAATCTCCAAAATTTAACGTTAAACCTATAGTCCCATACACAAAGATTTTTATTTTTGAACTACTACTATAAAAAGTTAATCGTTTAACCGTAATTCCCGCTGAGTGCAGTGTCACCCAAAGTAAATTATCAACTTTTCCAGGGCCAAATTTGTCCTATAAATCCTCTATATAAACACCCTTTTGCCACATCCACGACAGAGCTCTCCCATTAAAGAAAAAAGAGCCCAAAGAGAGAAAAATTTAAAAGATGATAACAGGAGGTGATTTTTACAAGGTGATGTGTGCAATGGTTCCATTGTATTTCGCAATGTTGGTTGCATACGGGTCAGTGAAATGGTGGAGAATATTCAGCCCAGAGCAATGTTCCGGAATCAACAGGTTCGTGGCCGTTTTCGCTGTGCCGGTCCTGTCTTTCCATTTCATAGCTCAAAACAATCCGTACCAGATGGACACCAAGTTCATCCTGGCTGATACCCTGTCCAAGGTTTTGGTCCTTGTCTTGCTCTCGCTCTGGGCTATTGTCTTCCCCGGAGGATCACTCGATTGGCTCATCACCCTTTTCTCTGTTGCTACTTTGCCCAACACTCTCGTCATGGGCATCCCTTTGCTTAATGCTATGTATGGAGATTTCACTCAAAGTCTCATGGTGCAACTCGTTGTTCTTCAATGCATCATCTGGTATAATATTACTATATTGCAATCTTCATCATCATATTTTTCAACCTTTTTTACTCTTTTCATTTACTACATTTCTTCTCATTTGAAAAAATAAAAATAAAAGAGCTCTTCCGACGTCGTATTGGGTGTAGGTACACACTATTGCTCTTCCTCTTCGAATACAGAGCAGCAATTGTCCTAATCAAAACCCAATTCCCGGGCCCCACTGCTGCCACCATTTCCAAATTTGAGCTCGACAACGATGTCATCTCGTTGGACGGCCGTGATCCTCTCCGTACAGAATCCGAAACCGACATCAACGGCCATATACTTGTTCGCATCAGGAGGTCCACCTCATCGGCCCCGGACTCAGCTCTGTCATCCTCCATCTGCCTCACCCCTAGAGCATCCAACCTCTCCAATGCTGAAATCTTTTCCGTTAATACCCCGGGCGGACCAAATAATAATGAGATTGTTTTTTGTAACGGCGACTTGGGGTTCGGTTACCGTGCCGTTAGCCCGCGTTTGTCGGGGTATGCTTCGTCGGATGCTTACTCTTTGCAGCCGACTCCAAGGGCATCGAATTTTAATGAAATGGATGTGATTACGACTGTGGCGGCAGGAAATACACCGATCTGGATGACGTCTCCTGTGGCAGGTGGGAAAGTTTTCCGGCAGCCGTCTCCGGTGGTTCCTCCTATGAAAATGGTTTGGGAGTGTCAAGGTGGCGGTGGGGGCGACAATAGCCAGGGATTCAGAGACGTTGGTGGTAAGTGTATTAAAAAAATTATTAGTAATATATTTTTGGAGTTTGATTCTCATATATATATTTTTTATTTTCAGAAAGGAATAAAGATTTACACAGTCAAATTTTTTAGAATAATGATCAATTACATAGTACTTTTTATTCCCTTTGATTGTTTGTGACTTTGATGGATATCCAAAAAATTATGATTTTGGTATATTTTATTTTATAAAATTTATATTTTTTATAAAATTTTTATGATTTTAGTTTTAAAAATTAAAAGTATTAAGTATTCAAATAAAAAAAGAAACATTTGTGAAACATTTAAGAAATATAATTTTGAACCATTCCTGTAATTATTTATTCAATTTTAATCAATTAATAGAATTTCCTTTTTTAGTATTTACTTTAATTTTTACATAAATTTAATTAAAATACTTTAAAAATAATAAAATTACCACTCAAACAAAAATTGAATAAAAGCTTAATTTGAAAATATTGTAATAAAATTTGTGATAAAGAGATTATGATTGATAAGTGAGAATTTCCTTTGATTATTGAGAAAAACTCATGTCAATTGGGATTTTTGTTATTGTACATTTTATTTTTTTTGACATTACATTTACATTTCAAGATCAAATACAGTTGTTGTCTTTTGGCAAAAAGAAAAAAAAAAATACAGTTGTTGTCACGATATCAATAGTTAATAAGCATCAAAAGCAAGTTTTGTTCCAAAAATTGTCTTTTTTTTTTTTTTTTCCTTACAAAAACAGTGCTACTATTGAGTGCAGAGAATTATAGCCTAGATCTGACGACGAGGGAAAGTTAAAATAAAACATCAAAGAGTCCTTGCAGATCTTACCGGAATACATGCACGTTTTGTCTCTTACAGAACTGCGAAGAGAAATTTGAGAAACGTGTCTGTCTGAATCTGATATTTACTTGCTTTCTTTCTTTTTTTTTTTTTTATTTTCAAATACTTTTTCGTTTTTATATTCGAGGATTCATTCTCGTATTAAGTGAATTAATCCTGAATTTCAGATTTAATTTAATTAATTTACATAATTACTTTAAAAAAAATTTTAATAGATATGTAATTCAAATTTTTATATTTACAATTGTATTTTTATTTTTAATTATAATTTTTCCATTAAAAAGTGCTGATTAAAATTTAAAAAAATTGTTTTTGAGTCAATGATTTCTTTAACTTGTCGTCTTATGCAAGCCAAAATAGCCATGTTTTTAGACAAAAAATTTGCATTTTAAGTTTAAAATTATGAAATTTTTTTCATAAAAGAATTTAAATGAAATTTTTAAATAAAAATAAATTCTAATAGTTAGGACTTAGGATAGTGTTTAAGATTTTATAACATATTTTTACTAAACATTATAAGGCAAGGCTTACCCCACTCAAGCTTTATTCCAAAAAAGAAAAAAAAAAAAGAAGAAAACCCTTTAAACTTTTTATTCATACTTTTGGTTAAAGTCAGATCGTTACTGATGATAGCATCATTAGGCTAGAGCACGTGTGTGATGATAAGTGCGAGAGGTAGGACAATATGATTCTCTAGTTGATATTATTACTAATAATTAATAGAATAATGCAATACTAATAATCAAAAGCAAAACATGGTCAACCCAATTTCGATTATCTTGCATAATTTAGAGGCTGACCCTTTGCTAATGAGGTTAAAAAGATTTATGAATTTATCTTTGTAATAAATTATTTTTGTAATTTATTAAATATGTTTAAAATTTTAAGTTAATCTAATTTGATGGGTTATATTTTATAGAATCTTACTTATTTAAATATGATACTTTTAAACATAATATGATGATACGTATGAAAATTATATGAAAAAATATAAAAATTAATATGATTTAAAATTTTAATAAAAATCATAAATTAGTTCAACAAAAAAAATTTTTTGTATTTGATTAATTAACACAAGTTTTGATATAATATTTACATTTTACTCGTATTCGATATGATATAGATATACAAATTATTTTATCTACATTGTTTTATTTAATTACTATCAAATTATTAAAGGTAAACAACACTGATTAGCATTATTACTAAATAATGTTGGATTCCTATGAATTAATTAATGATATTTCTTTTGTAGAGAAGGAAATTAGCTTTAGGGACAACACCAGAATAACAGTGGCAGAGGTACCAGATGGAAAGGAAGCAGCTGCGAGCAAACAAGAAATGCCAAATGCCATAGTGATGCTAAGACTAATACTAATTGTGGTTGGAAGGAAGCTCTCTCGCAATCCAAATACTTACTCAAGTATCTTAGGGCTTCTTTGGTCTCTCATCTCCTTCAAGTGGGTTTTTTTTTTTATTTATTTATTAGATAACACCCTAGCCATCCAGGACTTAAGGCAGCAAAAAGCTTTGATCTAATCTCATGGATTGTGTGCAGGTGGAATGTAGGGATGCCAAGTTTGGTGAAATATTCAATAAAAATAATTTCTGATGCAGGCCTTGGGATGGCAATGTTCAGTTTAGGTACTTGAGTTTCCTTCTTTCAGCATTTATTTTTTCTCTGGCACATGAATTTAATTTGGACCACAACTGTACATACATGTTTGCAAAATTTAAAAATTTCAATCAAAACAGACCCCAGATGATAATCAGGTTGATATTGTAGGGTTATTCATGGCACTTCAGCCAAGGATTATTGCCTGTGGCACAAAAAGAGCAACATTGGGGATGGTGATCCGTTTCCTTTGGCCCCTATAATAATGTCCACCGCGTCGATTGCCATGGGATTAAGAGGAGCAGAACTACATGCTGCCATAGTACAGGTAACTAGATCGAATGTGTTTTATTTCATGGTGGATGAATTTTGATTAGGCTTTGATTGAAACATTGTATTTTGAAACTAATAATCGCAGGCAGCACTTCCCCAAGGGATTGTACCGTTTGTTTTTGCCAGGGAATACGGTTTGCATCCTGACATATTGAGTACTGGGTAAGTTAAAACCAGAAAGTAGTCAAAACAGTGTTAATTTTTTGTTGGTATTCTTTGATGTCTCATTTCCCTAAGACCTTTAAATATGCTTTATTTCAGTCTTTTTGATAGGATGTTGACATCACATGAGTAACACATTGATGCACTTATATTCTTGCAGGGTTATCTTTGGCATGTTGGTTTCATTGCCTGTAACACTTCTGTATTACATACTTTTAGGCATATGAAGAAAGGAAGAAAACAAAACCATAAGCTGTCCAAACTAGCTTTTGAAGTTCATCAAGGGTATTATTTACCCACAATTTCGCTGAATCCTATCACTAAGCATGAGCTGCCGGGTGCCTTATGCCGGTTCTAGCCACTTATGTCATTAGCCAAATCATAGTTACTTTTCTGTATCCTCATACGGAATGGATAGAGTTAAAAAGGAGATTAACCTGAAAATTGAGGAATCTCCAAAGGAAAAACTAGTAGGGTCATCTTAGAATGTTACAGGATCATGATGATTTATTAGGGTTTTTCATGCTTGGCTCCCCTATAGTACATAGATTAGTGGTAGCCGAAAGGAAAAAAGGAATATCATGGCTTATGATTAAGGTAGGAGACTTGTATTTTTCTTGTTGGGGGGTGGGTTAAAAGATGCTGCAACCAAGCGTGTTTGACTCAAGAAAAGAAGAGAAAAAAAAAAGCGAAAGAAAAGGCAAAATCATATCAGTTTCCCTACTTTAGTTTTTTCATTATTATTTTAATTTTTGGAAACTATAATCACTAAAGTCACTGGAAACTATAATCACTAAAGTCACTACTACAAACACTTCTTTCTTTCTTTATTTCTTTCTTTCTTTCTTTATTTCTTTCTTTCTTTCTTCCTTCTTCCTTGAAATTAGATTTCATGTACAAACCATCACCAAATTGGCTTACTATTGAAGCTTGCAAACAAGAGATCTGGAAGCAATATTGCTTGTTTCTTTGTTTTTTCATACCCGAAAGTGAGGAGTCAATTTGGATTGGATGGGCACCCATCAAAAACTCCACCATCAAAGCATTGAAAGTAAGGAGCACGGGATTATTGTGGCCAAAGTCTTAAACCACAATAATTTTGTTTGCTTGTGCTGAAAAGCATCAATTTCCTTTACCTTCAAAGTTCAAAAGAAACCAAATTATGTATCAATCAGGCCCTGAATGGGACTTTATATTTATAATAAGTGATCGGACCAAGGAAATCTCACAGATACCAAAATGCAATAATCTAGAGGGTCCCTCTCTATGAAATTAACCTCTCCATTGTGGAATATATTGAAGGGACAATGATTTTAACCTCGAGGAAGACACTGCAATTCCTATAATTAAATAATAATTAAGCCCAAATAATAATAGATACCAAAGAGTTATGTATTTGTCCTAGCTGCTTTTAATTAGGAGATGTCTATTTTTAAAAATTTTCATTTTTTCAAGGAAATACTAAATAAAATAATTTTTTCGAATGACTTTAAAGACACATTGTGCCAAATCGACTCGAGTCTTTTAACCCTTTTAAATTCAATTTTCTACTCCTTATAAATCAAAGAATACTTAGCTAAATAAACCAAAAAAATTCTAGTACGTAAAAAGATTAACCATAAAAAATAGAACTAATTATGTTGAAAGAGACACTTCTTCAATCACCTTATTTGTACTATAAATAAACTAAAGAACATTTCACTACTTAACAAATTGTTTTTAAACTAAAAACAAATAAAAATCTTAATGTTTATTGTATAAAAAACAAAAAAAAAAGCTCAAAAATTGGATAAATGAAACCGTTGTGAGCAATGACATTTTTTTGGGCGAAGAAAAAGCACAACTTGAACCCCCCAAGCTTGACACGATCAAAGGAAAAATCCGAAACAATCATAAACTATTAAACTAAGGCTACGTGACTGTTTCTAGAGGCCCCCATGGTTACGCCAATTATGTTTCAAACGCAGCGGACTAAACCAAAACCACACACAGAATCGCCTTAAAACACTGACAAATTATTTATCAAAAAAAAAAAAAAGAAAAACTGACAAATCTTTAAACAGTTTGTCAAATCTAATGAACTCAAATGGGTTCTACAACAGCTTTTTTTTTTTTTTTTTACTATATGTAGAACCTAGTTGCTTCAAGTCGCAATAAAACAACTAAACTAGAGAAAAAAAAAGTGATCAGATAAAAGAAAAGTCGTTTGTTTTGTGGCAATTGTAAAATTAAACGGCCATGAGTACTGCTGGTCAGGTCATCCGTTGCAAAGCTGAACTGTCCGTCTGCACATACTTATACAATTGTTTCTATTTATATGATCACTGTCCTCTGTTGGGTTTTGGTTTTGCATTTGTTTTTATTGGTTTTGAGGTTTTGATGCTCAGGTTTTATTGCTAAAACTTCTTTTGCTTTTACTTTTGAGATCATTCTGTCTTTTGGCATTTTGTGTTTTGAAATATTGATGGCTTATTATTTAATTCCAAGCTGTTTGTTGCAATGTTTTGAAATATTAATGGCTTATTTTTTATTGAGCTTTATTTTTTACCAATTTACTTGGTTAGAATTCTTCTTTGAATCTTAGGCACTTCTTCTATTTACTTCTTGATTAATTGGTTGCTAATTCAGTAGTAGTGAATTTGCTGCTGCCGTGGCATGGGAGTCAGGGAAGCCACTGACAATAGAAGAAGTGGAAGTGGCACCACCCCAGAAGAATGAAGTCCGTATTAAGATACACTTCGCTTCTTTATGTCACACTGATGTCTACTTCTGGGATGCTAAGGTTACTCTTCAACTTGTTTTTGGTGATTGCTGGTTCTATTATACATACTTGGTGAAGAAATAAAATAACCTAGCTTTTGTTAGGAAAAAGAATTTCAATCAGAAAATTTTTCACAAAGCACTATATATGGTATTGAATGATCTGTTAACAATCTGTAACATTCTTGATTATTTCGAAAATATTGGCATTGTATTGATGTTGGGCTTTAGTCTATTTTTAGCCAAATTTCTTATCCTCTACATTTGGCTTTGACCGGTGATGAATTTTGCAAAGAGTATGACGCTTCCTGATTATATAAGTGCATCTCTTGATTACTTCATCTCAGACTATGATGCCTCTTTTGATTCCTTCATCTCTGATTCCATTCCCTCACATATCATTGACAATATATAATTTTCTCTTTTTGCAGGGACAAAATCCTCTTTTTCCGCGCATTCTGGGTCATGAAGCTGGAGGGTATGTACATGTCTAATTGCTTACGAGAGTTTCCTAATGCTAGATAGATATAACCTTGAAATTGAATTAAAACAGTTCAACTGAGATGTATAATAGTTAATTCTCAGAATTTACATTAACTGGATTAGGTGTCCTATTAGTTTCAGAAATAACAGTCTTATACTTTTTTTTTTTTTTTTGCTATTAATTGACCAAATTCTCATCTATTAACCAATAACCAGTTTCATTGAACTTGATGGTCTTTAGGATTGTTGAGAGTGTAGGTGAGGGTGTGACTGATCTCCAACCAGGTGATCATGTTCTCCCCATCTTTACTGGATAATGCAAGGAGTGTCCCCACTGCTTATCAGAAGAAAGCAACATGTGTGATCTCCTCAGAATCAACACTGATAGGGGTGCAATGATTCATGATGGAAACTCTAGGTTTTCCATCAATGGGAAGCCTATCTACCACTTTCTTGGCACCTCAACTTTTAGCGAATACACTGTTGTCCATGTCGGACAAGTTGCCAAGATTAATCCAGATGCTCCACTTGATAAAGTGTGTGTTCTAAGCTGCGGAATATCCACAGGTTTGGGACATAGGGAGAAGCCTCCTTTTTCTTTTCTTTTTTCCGGATACATAAATGATTTTAATGAAAACGAGGCATTTGTTGTTTTACAACTTATTTGCTTCTGTACTTGTAGGTTTTGGTCCGCTGTGAATGTTGCTAACACAAAAGTGTCAGTCTGTTGCAGTTTTTGGACTGGGTGCTGTTGGCTTGCTGTGAGTTTTTCTTGTTGTTGGCCTTGCTTTTATGTTTTTTCCTCTTAGAACAAAAAAAGTGTTGGAATGATCATTTATCCTTATTCTCTTTTCTCAACTTTAGGCTGCTGAAGGAGCAAGAGTTTCTGGGGCTTCTAGGATCATTGGTGTTGATTTGAACGTCAGCAGATTTGAAGAAGGTGGTATTACTGTAGTTATTTACATAAATACAATCAAAGATTTATTATATTCCAAGATAAGCAAAGTTATAAATTGATCATCTTTCTTCTTATTCCTGCTGGCAGCAAAGAAGTTTGGTGTTACAGAGTTTGTGAATCCAAAAGATCACAACAACCTGTTCAAGAGGTTGGTTCCTTGTTGAAAATTTTTTCTTCCGAGTCCTGTTCTTTTAGTTTCAAAATGGTGTCAAAGATGGTTAACATTCCCGAATCCTGATCCTAAAGCTCGAAAAATCATCTAGGATTCTGGCATGACCATAGAATTACTGGGATCACCTTACATTAAAGCTGTACATTAAATATGCACTTGTTTATTTTTTGGCCAATAATGGCGTACTTGAATAGTACCTGGTTTGTGAAGGACATCCTTGTGGCAATCAGTTAGTTGATTATGATGGAAGTATTGATACTAGAAACGTACTGCTACTAATGACTTATTGTTCCGAGAGATTAACATATATATTGCTTTAGGTGATTGCTGAGATGACTGGCGGAGAAGTTGATCGCAGTGTTGAATGTACAGGCAGCATCCATGCCATGATTTCTGCATTTGAATGCGTCCATGATGTAATTAGCTTTCACAACCTTTCTTCATAGATAGAGATTATATCTGTTTACATTAATGTGTTTTAGCTGAAATCCCTTACTTTCAGGGTTGGGGAGTTGCTGTTCTTGTTGGTGTGCCAAACAAAGATGACGCATTCAAAACTCATCCAGTGAATCTACTGAATGAGAGGACAATCAAAAGTACTTTCTTTGGCAACTACAAACTTCGGTCTGATATTCCAGCCGTTGTCGAGAAATATATGAAAAGTTGAGTTTATAGATTCCCGTTTAAACAATTTTTTCTAGTACATATTTTTTTTAAGGCGGTCAGGGGTTGGACCTAATTCCCTCCTCGACCGATTTTAAGGACGTATTTCTCCATATCGGCCTAGTGCATTCTAATACATTTTCTTAGTTGAGGCACATCTACCTCTTTTCGCCTCTATGCCAATACCAATGAAAAGTAACCTTGTCATTTGTTAATGTAGCAGGAGCTTGAACTGGATAAGTTCATCACTCACTCTGTCCCTTTCTCCGAGATCAACAAGGCATTTGAGTACATGCACCGGGGCGAGTGTCTGAGATGCATGATTCGTATGGATACTTAGGGAACTGCTCCATGGATGAATGGGCACTTTCATCTTAGACTTTTATATATGTGCAGATCGGGATTGAGCGAATAAACAAGTTCAAATAATATTATCATTGACCCTAAATAATATTATCCATTCCCATAGTTACGGCTTAATTCTCATTTTCTTGCTTAGTCCTTGATATTTATTGTAAAGAAAATATAACATATTGCCCGTCAGTTTTTAGTTCAATGATTAAGAGGCTTTGAGAAAAGCACATGAGCATGGGTTCTAGCTGAGCCATTTCTCTTTTCCTTCTAAGGATTTTATCTTCTTATGAAAAAAAAAAAAAAAACGTGATTTTTTTTTGTCGCTTGTTTCAAATTCAAAGATTTTTTTTTTTTTTTTTGTAAAGGCAAGAAAATAATTATATTGATAAGAGAAGATAAAAAGGTACAACTTTCTCAAACCATTGTGATAACTTCAAGATATGCTATTTGAGGGCCAATCACATTCTAGTAGCTCCAACTGATACCAAGATTTAAAAAAAAAAAAAAAACACTATACTCAATTGTCTTTTACTCAGTACATAGATTTTTAATATATTTATGGAAATAAATTCGACATGTATAAAACTCTTGTGGTGAGCGAAAAAATAAGTTGTAATAACATGGTTTGCGGTTATGAAATTCTTTTTCCAAACTTCAGTGGATTCTGTTATTTTATTCAACTTTAATACGGATAAATTTATAATGATCATCACCTAGAAAATTGTATACATTACAAATATTACGTGAAATATGTTTCTTAATATATGGCAATGGCAGTACAATTGGATAGACAAGAGAATAAGCATAATTAACACACTCTCCAGCCAACAAACCTATTAGCTAAATGGTTAAAATAGAAGTTGTGATATATTGTAAGACTTAGAATTCAAGTAACCCCAATACTTACCTCCAATATAAAAAAAACACACCCTTGAACTTGCATATTGTACGGTTTCAATCCTGCTTTATCGAAGAAATTAGAGTTTAATTGAACATATCTTCCAATTCTGAGACGAGGTTTTCTTTAACTCTCTGGAGTCTCGAGCTCAAGGCAAAAGGATTCTGAAACCCAACGACTCACAGGAAACTAGGTCATCGAATCATTTTCACCTAGAATAGATAGCAAAATATCCTGTTACTGTTGATAAGAATAGATAGCAATAATTTCTTTGCAAAATCTCTCTTTTTTTTTTAGTTAATGTAATTAATGCAATTAAATGCTACCCAAACTTTAAGAGAAAAAAATGAAAACTTTCTTTTATATATTTAAAATTATTTAATTATTAAAATTTAAAATTCAATTTCATAATCGAACACTCAATCCGAAATTAAAAAATTTTGAATTTTAAATTTTAAAAATTATTGAAAAAATTGTTGCAGTCATTGTTGTTGTTTCCTTGGTAGATCAATATGATAGTTAAAATAAGTATTACATGACTGGAATACTCTTAGAAGTTGATATGGGTATACAACCAATTCTGTATATAACCTTTTTTTTTTTTTTCCATTTTATTATTTCCTGTAACCCATTAATTTCCCTTTCAAATTCCAATATTTGTCTTTTTAAAATTCAAGGTTGGTTACCCAACAAAAACAGCTAGTTGACAAGTATTAGAAAGAAGATGGGAATTGGGAAATGCAACAGAAAAAACAGAGTAGTTGACCAAGAACAAAAGCACACCCGCCTCACTCATTTTTCTACAACGGAATCTCCCTATTGAAAATCCAACTAAACTTCACTCCCTGAGGCTCCATCTTTTTAGCCTTCTCCTCAGCTCGTTCTTGTAACTTCCTAATCCTAGGCGCTAACCCACACACAAAATCCTGTGCTTGCCTCCCTTCACCCGTCAACCCTTCCAACTTCTCCAATCTCCACCGTTGAATCAAAGCTTCCAAAATATCAGCATAATCATCGGCCGTATACACTCCAATCCGCTGTGTCACAGCTGAAAAGTGCTCAAACAGCTGTGGGTCCTCGCCGTCGAACATCAAGTGAGCTGGCATTGTTATCTTTTTCTTCATCATATCAGAGATTGCTAGCATTGCTCCCGTTGGATCTACTTGGAGTAGCTTTTCGACGATCTTACAGTAGGCGAGCTCGTGGCGTTTCTCGTCCGCTGCGATGGTGCCGCATATGCGTGCGAGGACTGGGTCACCGCCTTTCTTGGCTAAACGAGCTGTGTTGCCGTGGGATACGAACGTGGCTCGCTCTTGGAAAGAGGTGTACACGAATCCCAAGTATGGGTTGTTTTCGGTTCCAGGATCCTGTCAAAAACCAACACAGGACAAAAGGATCTAATGACCAGGTGTCACGTGACATTTTTCACTTGCAATTTATCAAGCACGTGCCCCTTGATTCTTTTAGTTTCGTTTTTTTCTTTTTAATTTCACGAGGAAAAAAGAAAATTTGAGTACAAAATTGTGATGTCTTGAGATGGATTTTTGGAGTCAAAACTCAAGATTATATAGGTTAAATATTTTGAAATTGCAATGACCAATTAGCAAGCATTTACTCTTCAACGAAAAGACTTGGATGAAGTTTATAAAATTTGTATTACAAACTAAATTAAAATAAAATAAAAAATATCAATAAATTAAAAAATTTTATTATATAAATCAAATGTATAATTTTAAAAAGCAATTTCAATTTCAATTAAAAAATTTTAATTATTTAATAAGTATTAATCAAATTTAGATTATAAATGATATTTTCAATAAATGTTTACATATCATTAGTTTTTTCATTGAACACTTTTCATTAAATTCTATCCATCCATCTATTTGAAATTTTTATTTAACTTTTTATCCAATCATTTTTAAGAAAAAATTTTATCAACTTCAACTACAATACTTCATCTTTTCTCCCAATTCAACCCATAAAATAGCAATCAATGTGACTGAAAAACTTACCATTCCAGCTCCAATCAGATACTGCAGAGTCTTCTCAATCATAAGCATATCAACCCTCCCAGATAAATACAAGTAAGTCTTTAACAAATCCCCATGCCTGTTCTCCTCAGCAGTCCAAGCCCGGGTCCAAACAGCCCAAGGGCTCAAGCTAGCCCCAGTCTCATCCCTCACACCATCCAGCGTATTGATCATGGTCTGGTACGTTGGTAATGCTTCCTCCGTAATCATATCCCCCACCAGCACCACGAAATACTCATCAGGCAGCTCCGCCGTGCGTTGTCTCAGGGCCTTCACTTGGTCATTGAACTCTTCCACTGGCAAAGCCGGGTCTGGCAAAAAACTCTGGGGTTGCCAGCACTCTTTGACTGGTTTTAGTAGTGGTAGGACATCTTTGGTAGCCCAGTTTTCCAGTGACTTGAACACTTCTTGCTTTTCGGGTGGCATTGAGTGGGTTTTGTGAGATCTTGGAGGGGCTGCTGCCACGGCCGAGATTGTGGAGAATCTGACTGTGGAGATTGGTGGACGGAGGCAGGAGATGTGGACACGTGGGGTCCATGAGAGATTTTTGGTAGAAAGGCAGTGTCTGGATTGCATGGTGGCAGTGTAGTTTAGTATCTCAGGAATTTGCCGGTAAACATTTGCGACCAATACTGTACTATATAGGTGCAAGGAGTAAATATTTGGCCCAGTCCTTTTCTGTAATTACAATGGTGCCATTTAGGATTTTATTTTAGCAACTTGTTGAAATTTGTTTTTCTTTTTCCCCTTTTCTTAACTTGAGGAATTGGGTTATATTAAAGTAGATTTAGCAACTTTGCAGTGTTTTTAGTTAGTTTTTCTTTTCTTTTCTTAACTTGTGGAGCTGGTTTTATATAACGAGTAGATGACCAAATGTACATCTTTTTCTTTCTATTCTTTTTCATATGAAATTTGTAGTTGTTAATTACTTGAGAAGAAAGATTTTGAACTTTTATATTTTTTTCATTTTAAAATTATGAAAGAAAAACTTATTTTTGGTTAATTATATTTGCTATTTAATTTTTTAAATTTATATTTGATATATTATCTATGTATAAATTTTATAAATATAAAATCATTTATTAATAAATAGACATAAATTTTTACATGATCTTAAAATAAATATAACAAAATTTGATTTTTTAAAATTTTGTTATTAATGAGTGATATCATATAATTTATTGATAGTGTATTAAATTTATACATCGATAATATATTATTAATTTTTATATTAAAATCTTTAATTTTTTTTTTAAAACCAACACCTTTAAAAATCTTTAGATTAATTTCCAGTTTAAAATTTTGAACTGAATAATGTAGTTGCATGTTATAATTCTCAGAAAAAGAGATATGACGCTTCTGTATTTTATTTTCTTTTGGCGCAAAAAAATGTTAAAACTACTTGAGTTGATGTTGAGAAGGAAAAAGAACAAATGTAATTAAAAAAAAAAAAGAATAGAGAGAAGGGTATCATGGTAATTTAGAAATCGAAAGACTCGTGCAAAAGGTGGAAAGTGGAGGTGTAGAATTGGAAAACAAGGGGTGCAGTGGTTTTGGGTTAAGGAAGCGAAGGACATGACTGATTCTGTGGGCTTTAAAAACCAAACCTAGCTGGTCGGCCTATTTTACAATGCTAATTGACAGCACATTTTTATTTTAAATTATTATTACTAATAACTAAATTTTTTTTGGGTTAAATAGAAAAATGTCCTTGAATTATATTTATATATATATATATTAGTTTATTATTTTAAAAATAAAATTATTAGATTACCACTTGAAATTTTATTTCATTATCAAGTTAGTATCTTATATTAATGGTGTTAGTTAATTTTATTAATGTAACATGAATATTTAATAAAATATTGATATATATAAATTTAAACAACATCACATCATCAATGTCATATCAATATAAAAATAAATTTTTAAAAAAATTTAAAATTTTTAAAAATTTTAAATTTCCTAAAAAAAATTCTAAAAAAAAAACTAAAATTGTTTTTAAAAAATTTTTAAAATTTTTTTATAAATACTAAAAAAATTTTAAATTTTTCTTAAAATTTTTAAAAAATTCAAAACAAATCTAAACATTTTTTTAAAAAATCATAAAATATTCTAAAATGTTTTTAAAATTTTTAACAAACTTTTTAAATTAAAAACAAATCTCAAAAACATTTTGAATTTTTTCAAAATTCTAAGAGATTCCAAAAAAATTCTAAAAAATTATAACAATTTTGAAATATTCTAATTTAAAAAAAAATTTATATTTATAAAAAATGTGAAATATTTTTATAAATTATAAAAATTAGGATAATTTTCAAAATTTTAAAAATTCTAAAAAATTTAATAAATATAAAAAAATTTTAAAAATAAAAATTTTTAATAAAAATTAGATTTTCTAAATGTTTAAAAATATCTCAAAAACATAAAAAAATGAAAACTAAAAAAACCTAAAATTTTTTTAAATTTTAAAAAATATAAAAAATTTTAAAATTTTATGAAAATTTCTAAAAATTATCTTAAAAAAATACTTTCAAAAATCTAAAAATTCTAAAAAATTAAAAAAATTTTAAAAATAGAAAATAACATAACTTGATATTTTAATAATAATCCAAAAAAATTTTTAAAAATTATAAATTGAAAAAATATGTAAAAAATTTAAATTGTTAGATTCAAAAAATATGAAAAATTTTTAGAATTTTTAAAACTTTTTTACAATTTTTTAAAAATTTTTATATCTTTTCAAAAAAATTATATATTTTTTATTTTAACTATTTATATGTTTTTGTGAATTTTTTGAATTTTAAGAGACTTTTATTTTTATTAAAATCTTCATTCTTTTTAAACTTTTGAATTTTTTTAAATTTTTTTGGATTTTCTAAAAATTTTTAGATTTATTGAAAAATTTTAAGTTTCTTTAAATTATTTTAGAATTTTTAATTATTTTTAGATTTTTACAAAATTGTTAAAAAATTTTAAAATTTTTTAGGATTTTTTCAAGTTTTTTAAATTTTTTTTAATTTTCAAAAAAATTTCTAAAATTATTTTTGAATTTTTAAAAAGTTTTTAGAATTTTTAAATTTTTTAGAAAATTTTTAGAATTTTTTAAAATTTTTAGAATTTTTTAAAAATCTTTTAGATTTTTTTTTTGAAATTTTCTTTTAATAATGATGTGACATTGATAATATGATGTTAATTGGATTTTTTTCTTCACATATGTTAGTATCTTATTAGATGTTCATGTCATATTAGCAAAATTAGCTAATAGCGTCACTCTGAGGTACTCTCATGGTAACGAAATGAAAATTTAAGTACTAATCTAACAATTGTATTTATTTAAGTAACAAACTAATAGAAAAAATATAGTTCAAGTGCCATTTTATAATTTAGCCCATTTATTTTTATCATAGTTATTTTTATTAAAAACTTTAACAAAATTTAATCATTAGATAAAGATTGGTCAAATTTAAAAATGTTAATTTTATCCAAACTCATTGAAAAACTTGATTTTTTATCCGAATTGAGATAAAAATTGATATTACATTATGCATATAAGAATAGATATGGCTCTAACTTTAAATTTTTATTAGGTATAGAGATAGAGATAGGTAATATAGCAAGTAATATAGCATCCACCCCATATCCATATCTTATATATATTTAGCAAATAGATTTTTTATTAAATAATATAAATTATTATTTTTGATTAATTAAATTAATATATTTTTATTCAAAAATATATATTAATATATATTTTTTATTGAAAAATATATATTAATATATATCTATAAAAAATTACTTAAATGTAAAAAATAAAAATAAAAAATATATTTTTATGTTTATTTTTATTTTTTTAAAAAAATATAGGTATGGAGATTACCAATACTTATTAAATACCTGCAAAGATGAGGATGTAAATAAATTTAAAATATTTGTTCAGTATGGGTATGAAATAAGTATAATATAAAAATTTGAGATGAAAATAAAAAAAAATTCTATCCACTCCATAACCAATCCATTGACATTCACAATCAATTTTCAATAATTTTTATGTATTATTAATTTTATAGTTAAATTTTATCAATTTAATTTTATATAAAAAATTTTATTATATCATTTTTAATAAAAAAAACTCAAAAACTATATTTAAAAAACTTCATCAAAATTGCACCCTCTACCACTAATAAGATTTAAGAGATTTTTCCTAATTTTGTGGTTAAAGGAGTAGAGGGCGGCTGAGATTTTATTGGAGTTAGCTTGACCCTTCTAAATTTGGTTGCACTATTCTAATTTTTTCAATGTTAATTAATTAGGTCATATTAAAATTTTAAAATCATGAAATATAATTAATCAAAATATTGATTTACTTTTATATTCAAATACCCACTTTTATTTTAAAAACAAGAAAATAATAGTAAAAAATATATATATTGGAACAATTAGCTCAATAATTAATGCTAAATACTCTTTTTTTTTTTTTTTTAGAAAGGGCATAGCCCTTACGAGGAAGAAAGGAAGGAGGTTTTGATTCGAAATTATAATTTTTACATTTTTATAAAGCCTTCTTAACCATTAGACCAAAAGAAGAAGAACAAATACTTTGCTTTTCTTAAAAAATTTAAATTCAAATGCTCATCTCAATATAAAAAAAAATCAAACAAACAACTGAAATCTAGATTTATTACATTATAGTTGTATAAGTTGTCAGCAAAAAAGAAGGGGTACCCTGCAAGAGTTACAACAAGACAATTGAGGAAGCAAAAAGGAACGACAGCCTTCGAAGTTTTAATTGAGAATCCATTTCCTTCTATTTAAGAAGCAAATAACAATTCTATTAGGCTTAAAGGGAGCTGCTTTTTGTACCCCTTTTTTTCGTATTCAACATCCAATGCCACATATGATATAGAGAATGACAGGTGACTTTATAAAAGAACAATTTTATTTTTCTTCATTGTTTCTTTTTCTTCTCTGAATAATGTTGGGACAAAAAGAGTGACTGGATTTAGCATTTTTCTTTGATTAATTAGTTATAACACATTAATTTGAGCATTTGATTAAATCTACTCTACTATTGCTTACATATCTCAATTATTTGATATATATTTATCTACACAATATAATTATTTTATTTTTTAATTAAAATTATTAAAATTTGAACTTTAATCATTAAAATTTAAAATTAAACTTACTTGATGTAACCTATTCCTGTTTAAATAGTTAGCTCCAGCAATTTCCCATTCAAAATTATTGACATTTTTCATCAAAACAATCCCATAAATTTTGTTCTTGCCACCAAAAGTTATTAAAACTTTGCTTTATATTGATTAAAGGTTCATAATTTTTTTTTTGTTTTTTAAATTACGATTAGGATTCATACTCAATACTCCTCAAGCTTGAAGTCGATTTTAATACTATTGAATTAAGAGTACATTGGTTAGGTTTAAATTATATTGTGTGGGTTTGCTTCAACTCTATATTAAATTTGTTAAGTTATGTTCTCATTTTGTTGATTAGATTGTTTCTTTAATTATTTAATAAATATTTATATATGAATGTAGTACTTGATGATAATTTTTCTTATATTTGTAATTTTATTAAAATAATTTTAAACTAGAATAAAAGACATCTCAATTCGTCCCTTAGACTTTTTTTCATATGTAAAAATTTATCCTTTTTATACTTTTATAGATCTAGGTGCAATATATCAATCTACTTACATAGGCTTTATGAGTGATAATATTACAACTTGATTTTTTGATCCAACTTTTTAAATTTTATTAAACTCTTGAAATGATTTTAAATTTATTATCAATTAATAAAATATGAAAAATGCATTTTATAACTTTAATGTAAAAAATAGTTACTTAAAGTTCAACAAAATTTTAAAAATCTTTTTTAAAAAATGAAATGGTGACAAAATGTGTGGGTACAAGGAGAACAAAATTTTTTTTTTAATTGTTAAACTGTGGAGGTTGGTCGTGAATTTCAATTGTAAAGTATATATATTGCACAAAATTGAAACAATTAGACAATTATAAACATTTGCAAGATCATTTTATTACATCACAATTTTCTTTTGGTAATAATGTTTGTTTCGTCAATTGTTAAAATATTAAATGAATATATTGTTATAATGAACAGAAGAAGACTAGGCCTTCTGTTCCAGCTGGTGGTTATGATCTGAACTAGAAGATGCTGCTCCTGCCTCAAGTGCCTTTGGATTTTCCTCTGCAGAGTGGACATTCGAACCTTGTTTAATTCTCTCAGTCTTTACAATCTCTTCATCAATATGAACATCATCCTCAATTTCCAGAAATACAGCGCGCGGTCCATGGGGACCAGGGACAATAGCCTCCTTCATTTTCAGATGTTCATCAACATGAACATTATCTTTTTCTTGAACTGTTTTCTTCTTCGTCTTCTTGAAGAAACAAAAGAGAGCGACTGCAAGGAATGCGAGGAGGAAGAGGCCACCGCATGAGACAAACACAAAGATTATAACCGTATGGTTACTTGAAGATGGTGCAGGAATAACGGGTGCTGGTGGTGGATGTACATCCGGAGGTGGAGGAGGGTGCACATGAGGTGGTGGTGGTGAAGCTGGATGGTATGGTGGTGGAGGTGGCTGGAAAGGCTGGTGTCGTGGTGGGGGGAAATAAGGGAAGTTGAAGTTGTTCGGAGAGGCCATTGTGATATTATCAGAGGATATGAATAATATGAATTTGATGACTAAATTGTGGTGCAGAAAATGGTAGCATTGGAAGCCTATTTGTAATGAGAGTTGTTTTTTTTTTTTTTGGCATTAGAATTCATATGAAGTTTTAAGTGACTTGACTCTCATTCCAAGTTTACAAAAGGATGGACTGATGGGGTTTGTTTGCATTGGAAAACACTTCTTAAACACTTCTTAAAAGGCACCCCACGGTGCACTTGGAGGCAAAATTCCACTTGAATTTCACCGCACGTGCGATAGAATCCAAATGAAGCCTAAGGTAAACAAAGGTTAAAGACCTGCAAGCCATTCTTCTGTAAAAACAGAATTCCTTGTACGTTTTATGGTATTTCAATCTGCTGTAGTAAATATTTCTAGCTGCTAAGATATATTATGGAATCTGAAGGAAAGGTGGTGGCCTGATGAAGAAGGAAATCATGAAATACAAAGAGTTTGACCAACAAGGTTAACTCCTTCGTTAAAACCTGATGTACAGTAGACATTGGACTTTGTATTGACCTATTGGGAAAACAGAATTGCTTGTTCGTACAGTGTTCGTATTCAATCCTTGTTAATGTTGCAGAAAGTTGTAAAATTGAGGCTGTTTGTTTCCGCCTGCTGGACTTTGGTGATCGGCAAGTTCAGAGTTTGAGTAGAAATTTTTCATATATGAAAAGATAAAGATAAAAAAAATTTCATTCCCTGTATCAGGTACTCCAGTAGACGTACACCAAAGGCTACAATCAGGTACCGACGAATTGTCACTCCAAGTGCCCACATAAGCATCCCATGGGGTTAACATGTAACACTGTCACAGGAGTCGTCATTTTCTTCACGACATCAATTATAATGTCATGAGAAATCCGGTTAATGGTCCCCCCTTTAGTTTTCAGCACTTTGCAGGAATTACGGTTTTGGCCACTTATACAGGCACAAAGATTAGTTGAGTTCTGCAATGAGCCCAACTGCTTAAAAATCTGGTGCATTACAAACAAGTAAGAAAAAAAGAGTTCTTTTTGTTTGAACAATCGGAATTCGGCAAGACGAGTTTTGCGTTGCACATTCTAGAGGCAAATTATCTTTTGCTGCTGTTATGCTACAGGTCACATGAGGAGCACACATCTATCATATTTGGAGGGAAAGGAATTAAGCAGTCATCTCAAACTGCTAAAGGTATTGAGCAGTTAATCAGTGCTGATGTTTTTCCAACTCAAGCAGATAACTAAAGATGGAGAAACTTCTTATTGCAATCTTACGGTTGTTTTTCAACTCGACTGGGCATTTGAAGGGAACGCAAAGCCCTTTGGCTTGCTATCGCTGGAGTAGTTAAGAATAATAATGAAATAAAAGTGGAGGGTGAGGGTATTTTGGGCATTTCATTTAGTGGTTATAGACGACGTGAGAACTAAAACATTAGGAGTGTTGCACCCCACTCTTTTCTCTTCGCATTCTATTTTTTTAAAAGAATTTTTTTAAGTGAAATTGTTTAATTATTTTTTTTAAACAACTTTTTGGAAATAAATTTTCAAAAAGTCTTGAAGATTTTTGGAAATGAATTTTCAAAAGCCTTTATTATTTTAGAAACCTTTAAAATATTTTGAAAATTCTAAATCTCACTAAAACATTTCAATATGAAATCTTACGAAATTAAATACGAAATCAAACGAAAAGGTAAAAAAAAAAACAAATGATTTACTTGTGATTTTAAACTTTTTTTTACTTTAAATGGATGGAATTTTTAAGTGCTTTTTTACCTTTAAAAACTTCAAATTGTTTGTTCTTTCTATTTTTTTATTTGATTTCATGTTTAGTTTCATAAGATTTTGTGTTGAAATATTTTAGTGCATTTTAAAACTTTGGGAAATGGATTTCCAAAAGCCTTTAAGACTTTTTATAAATCCATCTTTGAAAATTTGTTTCAAAGAAAAAGGGTAATTAAATAATTTTACTTACAAAAAATTTAAAAAAAAAAAATTGAGGTGTTTTGGGAAAAAAAAATGGGTCATTGAATCCAACCTTAGATCATGAATTAATTTTGGAAATTTTGATTCCCAATCTTCATGCAAAAGGAAAGATTACATAAGATACTAAATTTCACTAGTTCTTCTACATTTTGTAGAACTTAAAAATTTTTAAACTTAAAGAGATTTAGTCCCTATATAAGAACCTTTTAATTTATTAATCAAGACAGAGACAACAAGCAATATAGCAAGCAATTAGGTAGAAACAATAAGCAATTAAGCAAACTTGTCAAGCTTTTTGGGTTTGTTTTTATTAGTTTTGAGTTTCTATGGTTAAGTTTTCTGTGTTAGATTTTGGTTTTGGGAATCTGATTTGGGGAAGTCTTAATTTCTGGGTTTGGGTTTTGTTCCTAGTTTTTGGAATTTAAGTTAGATTTTTGAAGTTAGATTTTTGGGATTGTTAGAATCTTTCTAAAGTTGGTGTTTTGATTTTTGGTTCTTGGTTTGAATTTTAGAATTTGAGAATTTTTGGTTTTTTTTTTTGTTTTAGTTTTGTTTGAATTTTTGGGAATTTAATTTTTGGGAATAAATTGAATTTTCTAGTGGGATTTTGAGTTTTTTGGCGAGATTTATGGCGGATGGAGAGAAAAGGTTGCAAATGGATTCTAGGTTCTTGGCTAATTTTTAGAAAAATCTGGATTTGTTTGAAGCTTTTGGCGACCAGTTGAATTTTTTGTCACCAAATTGTAGGTGTTGGTCAATTCTTGGGTAAAGTTAGATTTTTTGGTGGAACTTTCTAGAGAAAAGGCAGAGCAACTAAAGGTTAGAGAGAGAAGAAGCAAGACAGGTCTAAGAAAATAGAAGACTTTTTGGCTTTTGTCTGAGCACTAAACGGTGTCGTTTTAGCAAGCCTTGACCCGCGGTTAACCTACGACCGACCCACGCTCCAACTTGGTAAAAATCCAACCTAATCACAACATTTTCCTTTTCTTTAATTGCATGTTTATTTGCATTATTTATATTATTATTATTTGCTTGATTATATATTTAATTACATGTTTTACATTGTTAAGTACATGATTATATATTTAATTACATGTCTATTTGCATGATTATTAATTTATTAATTTATGTGATTGTATGATTATTAATATATTTATTTGCATGGTTGTTTATTTATTAATATTATTACATGATTTTATATTTATTGCATGATATGTTATTATATTTTATTGCATGATTAATATTTTATTTGAATGATATCAAATTACATGTTTTTATATTTATTGCATGCATTATTGCATGATCATATTTAATTGCATAATTACTAATATATTTGCATGGTATTTTATATTATTGCATGATTATATTTGCATGAATGATATTATATATTTATATGATTATTATATTTGTATGATAATTAATATATTTGCATGATATTATATATTTATATGATTATTATTATTGCATGATTATTAATACATTTGCATGACATTCTTGTATGAATATTTTAGCATGATCTAGGGATGATATTATTACATTATATTTGGTATGATTTATAATATATTTGCATGATAATTTTTACATGGTATGATTTTTAATATTTATTGCATGATTATTTTATATTTTTTATAGAATTTATGTATGACCATGGTGTGTAAAAAGATCGAAATTGATTTGCATGATAAAGATTATCTTTCGTTAAGGTTTAGGTATGATAATACATAATTAATTTGGTACCAATTTTAGGCATAAATGGGTGCTAATATCTTTCCTGCATATAACTGACTCTTGAACTTTAGTTCTGTTAATGTAAACCAGAACATATTCTTTTAGAAACACTTAGTTTACAGTTAAGATAATATTAAAAATGATAGATTCGCATAGGTAACCAATCACACTTAGGTAAAAAGGATTGGTGGTGACTCCATGATTTTTTATGTCTAATGGGTAGGTTCTCCCAACCTAATGTTATGATAGTTTGGTGACTCTACCGAGGATATTAGAGAGTCAAGCCATTGGTTAGTTATGTGTTATATTAAGCCTTTCTTTGATAGTTTTATTATGTAATTATTTTTTATTTTTATATTACTAACCTAATTTGTTTTTATTTTCTTGTTTTGTATATTTTAATTTTTTATGTGCATTAATTTATTTGATTATTTGGCATGTCCTTTTACACGCACCACTCTTGCATTTATGCCTAAGTTATAAAACCCGAATTTTTTCCTTTATTAGGAAGGTATAAGTATCTACACTCTCGTGAGGTGATAACTTCCATGTGAGCTAGCGAAAAGTTTCACTCAAATTGAATCATTTTCATTTGAGCCTATAATGGTGGGTGAGGATTAGACTGCTTTATTTTTTTATAATAGATGATGATGTATGAAATAATTTAGGAGCCTTTAGATTATCAAGTCTTTGAACCCAGCATATACATGAAACCTAAAGACTCAAACCTAAGTTAAAGCCCTGTCTTCCCTTTTGTTAAAAAAACCTAAAAATGATACATGATGGGACAATTGTTATTATTCTTGTAAATTTATTATTCCTTAAATATATTCTTCACATACTAAACTTTTATATTGTTTCTTGTATATATTATATTATGTTAACTAACCCTTTTTTTTCTCTATTTTATTGTCCATGCATGTATCATTAGATTTATTATAAAGAGTGATTGCCACAAAACAATTTTAACAAAAAGAATCTTGATTACATTCATGGAGAGTTTATCAAAGTTCCCTATATGCCTGAAAATGAAGTTTAAGGCAGCTTAGTTTAAAAAATGTGATTATTTTCCAGCCAATTATGTAACTATTCTGTTCGCGAAATCCATCTCAATTTTAAACGAAATGATTTTAGCAATTTGATTAGCATTTGGAACCAATAGGGTGTCACTGCCAAGGAGACCTTTTAAAAGAAGTTAGGAGATCTTGCATTACTTATTTTAATTGTTGATGATAAGCTTATAAGGGCCATAGTTCAATTTTGAGATCCTTTATATTGTTGCTTTATGTTCAATAAGGTTGATATAGTGCCAACTATTGAAGAATATTCAACTCTCTTTCATTTGGATCTCCCTAATTCGGATAAGGTATATTGAAAAAATAAAAAGACCGGTTACCAAAAAAAAAACTTGCTCAAATGATGGCCGTAGATGTCCAAACTATTGATACTTAGGTAAAAGGAAAAAAATGAAAATGTTGGTATTCCTTAGTCCATTATTTGTGACTTTATATACAAATATTTTGGCACTGAAAGAGCAATGGATTTGATGGCATTGGCTCTATATAGGATGATTGTATTTTTAAAAGTAATTAGTTATATTAATGTTACAATGGTGGATTTCTTTGATCACTTGGTTACCAAATCAACCATGTTCTTACGATTTTAGCTAAGACTATTAGATCTTTAAATCATTGTGGTCAAAATGGAGAGAGGCATTTGACTAGATGTGTTCAATTGTTAACCATTTGGATGAAAAGTCATATTGAAAATAATGGTGGTAAATTTGCAAGCCTTATTTCACTACAAGCACTTTCATCAAAGAATTTTGTGAAAATAAATGACCTACAAAAAATCCAAGTATGGATCTTATTTTTGCACAAGCTACTAGCCAAGATGTGATATGGAGAGCTTTTTGGATGCCTTATGGACCAAAATTGTATGGTTGTAAAAATAAGCTTTGGGTTCCTCTCTTAGGCCTTTGGGGTGTAGTAAGTGATTCTCCTATCATGGTACAAAGATAATATGGCTATAAATAGTTTATCCCAATCATTTTTGGACTTGGTAAAATGGAGTTCTTATATGCTAAAATTGATGTCCCCATGAAGATAGCCAAAGCCTTACAAGCTTGGAATTTGCCTCAAAGGGAAAATAGAATGAAGCACTTAAATGAGGTTACACTTAAGTATTTTGTGTGGTATATTAGGCAAGGTAAAGACACTATATTCCCTGAAGAAATAACTCCAAATGGCATAATGAAATCACCACCTCTTAATCTCGTATTAGTAGTGAAAACGATTAAAAAAAAGCTCTAAATTGAAAAAGATAAATTAGAGCTTCAAAACAAAAGGCTAAAAAGAGAGTTAAAGAAAGAATAGACAAAAAGGTTCTAGCACTCAGACAAGAAAAAGATGAATGAAAAAGTTTTTTTTTTTTTATCTCAACATCATACAATCATCCATCAATCATGAGTTACCCAACTTTTGAAAGAAAATAGAATGTTGCAAGCAAAAATGCAAAAAAAAAGAGAAAGCACTCACTGAAGCACAAAAACATAACCAAATGCTTAATAGGGTAGTGGTTGTAATTGAAACACAAATACGTGTTGTTAGTGAAGAATGTGAATAAGTAAATGAGGCATATGTGAGAAAGTGTGACCAGTTGAGTGCCTACTTGATCAAATCATTATGGCTACTTAGTAAGCCAAGGACATGGTAGAAAAGTTAAAGAATGGAAGACAAAAGTGCCACCAGTAGGAGCATATGGCCAAAAGCTACTAGCTTTCCTTAATAAAGTGCACAACCAATATCAACAAATTAGGAATTTCTTTTCATAATAAATTTTAGACCTTTTATGAATGTAATATTAGATTTGGTTATAAATAACTTTCAATTCAATAAAGACTTTTTTTAGTAACAATTGTTATGCGGTAAGTCTTTCTTATTGCATTCATACATTCATGTATTCATACATAAATATCTTTTCAAAGTGCGTGATAATAAGTTATCCTAATTTTTAAAAATTATGATAAATCAAGATTCAAAAATAACTCAATCTTCAAATAATCTAGGGTGCTACAACACTATATATAAAGCAAAGATCATGGAAGAAGAAAACACTCTTTGCCTTCAAAAGCTAAAAAAAAACACAAGAAGAATTGAGGGGTAGTTGGAAACTATTACTAAGTTGTTAAAAAACATGAGTAAGGAAAAGAAATTGGCAAAAAAGATGGTGATACAAAATAAGACTGATCCATTATATCCCTCTAGTTTTGGCCTATGTTAGCATATGTATCTTAGAAGGCCTAGCACCAAATACCATTCACTGTAAACTATCTTTATGTGAAGACTAATATGCTAACAACTATTGCACCTACTTCCATTACCCCAATTCTTGACATTAAGACATCTGATCCTACATAAGTTCCAAATCTTAATGATCTCAAGGAGCAAACAAGCTGAAGATTAGCCCTATTAAAACTAAAGAAAGCTCTGAAACTCAAAAGATGGATATTATTGAAAAAAAGGCTTAAAGCTATCAAAGGGATAGATTTTTATAGGTTATTGGATGCTACTAGACTCTATCTAGTCCCTATTGTGGTGATTCCACCAAAGTTTAAAATGCTCGAGTTTAAAAAGTATGATGGGATCAAATTTCCTATTATACATGTTATAATGTATTATAGTAAGATGGTTGTATATATTCATAATGAAAAGTTACTCATCCATGTTTTTTAAGATGGTCTTACTAGTTCAGCTGCTAGATGGTATATGCAATTAGATAGACTTCTCATTCATGGATGAAGATAACTTGTAAGGGCTTTCATTGCACAATATAAGCATATTATAGCATAGCACTAGATCATATGTCTCTCTAAAGCATGAAAAAGAGGCGAGTGAGAGTTTCAAAGAATATGCTCAAAGGTGAAGGAATATGGCTACCCAAGTTTAACCTCTATTGATCGAAAAAGAAATCATAATTCTATTTGTCAATACTCTTAAGGTTTCCTACTATGAGAGAATGATTGGCAATGCTACCAAAAATTTTACTAATATAATAATCTATTGGAAAATCATTAAAAATACTATCAAGAATGGGAAGCTGGAAAGGGATGAAACATCTAATGTAAAAAAAAGAGTTACACCAAAAAAAAAAAAGAAAATTGATACTCAAACTGTGAAGGGCCACAATTCAAAAAGTACCTTCAACATCCTCCATACCCTATGTACCAAGACCTTTATCATTTCACCCATAACATTTCTCCAAACACCTATCTTTACCATCCCTATAACCTAGACTAAACTATTCCCTAATTTAGTAAAAGGCCACTTTATAGCACCTATCTATTTGTCACCTTTGAAGTCTCCATATCCTAAATGGTATGATACTAATGCTAGATATGACTACCACATTGGGAATATAGGTCATTCAACTAAAAATTATCTTAGTTTGAAATACAAAGTATAACAACTTATTGAGTAGGGTGTGTTGAATTTTGATACCTCTGAAAGGCTAAACATTAATGAAAATCCTTTACCAAATCATGCTAGAATAACTAATGCTATAAATGGTGATAAAGCTTGTCACATTAAAGAAAATTTTGATGATGTTAAGATTCAATTAAAATAACTATTTAAAACTTTAATGAAGGCATACATGATTTGTCTCATACCTCTAAGTCACAAATATCAATATGACAAGATAGATCTGAACCAATCTTTCAAATATCATAAAAAGGTCTTAGGGCATTATATTCAGCATTGTGATGCTTTTCATCAAGAGCTACAAAAGATGATAGATGCTTTTTAAATCAAGTTTTGTAAAAAAGTTGAAGAAGCTATATTGAATGTAATAAGGGAAGAAAAAAAACCTTCCAATGCTTGGGTCAAACCTCTCACAATCTACTGCAAGCTGATTCAGAATCGAAAGAAACCTACTCTAAAATCAATCTTGATAATCAAAGTCTCAAATCTTTTTCCATATCAAAGTAATAAAGATGTGTCATGAAAATACAATTATGTTGGGGTGACTTAAGGATTAGGTGATAATCAAACTGCAGCTGATTCTACAAATACAATTGGAGTTGGGTTATGACCAGAAATGAATAATGTTATTCACTTGGAATGGTAGATAAGGTTAAAAAAGAGAAGAGAATAGTTGATCTCAAGGGATGTGAACCTGAAGATGAAAAGTTAATCATTCCTTATCTGGATGATACCTTTTGTTCTAAAAGATACATGTATCCTAAGTCATCTCAAGTTGTTAAAGAAGATGCTTTATGAAATCTAAGGAAAACCTTTTCTGGGCTCTCAATTATGATGGTGAATGATGAAGCTATTAAAAATAAAAAAGAAAAGCCATTTATGTATCTTACACTACTATGCGATAAAGTAAAGAATTGAAAGATGTTAAAGTCACCTGCTATCTTTAAACCTTTGAAAAATTAATGTAGTGAGTCAAACTCTAATTGCTTAAGCCCAAGCATTAGGGGTATATTTTATGTATGGGCTAATTTTCTCATTATTATTCCAATAAAATGATTTGTAGAATGCATTATCATTACATTTCCTCTTTCAATTTTCTATTCTTTTGTTCTTTTACACATACACCTATCCACATCTTTTCATTGCACCCACCCATGTTTTAAATAATGAATGTTCAGATAATCATGATAATAATTCTAGATTTAATTTTGAAAGCATTATTGTGTTGATATGATTAATAAATTGAGACTCTTAATCTACTGGGATTACTAAAGTTAAAGAGCATAGATTTTATGAAATAAGGAAGGAGTTTTGATTATTGAAAGATGAAAAATATACAATATATGATTTTTGTAACGATTCATTCGCAAGTTGGCTTTTAGTCAATAAATATTTTTAATTAAGAGTATTTATGTTTGATATAAGAAATGGTCATCTTTTTTCTACCTTTCACAAAAGAAGTAAAATGATCTATTTGCTACCTTATTTAAGCCTATTGAAATTTTCTTTGGAAGAAACCCTAACCAAATATCACCCCTATACTAGAGGCAAAGATGGAAAATTTTGTTCATAAAAACAAAAAATGAAGGTCCTTAATGATTTTAAAAATAAAATCCTTTTATACTTAGATCTTTTTAAACAATGATGAAAAGTGCAAAAAATATATTTAATGAAAAAAACGAAAAAGAAATTGATGAGGCAAAATGTCAAAGTGTTTTACATGAAAAGAAATGATCCTTGGTTCATAACCCTTCAAATATATTTTAGGCCTATTTTATCCATTTCTTTCACAACCCCTCACCTCAGCTTACATTACGTCTCTTAAAAAGTCCCTTTTTATCAAATGGAAATACTTGAATTGAAGAATCATAAATTGAACTAAAGCAGACTTGTAATGGGATTGTTTAGGATTTTGATCTAAATGTCATTAGTGGATCAAAGGGAAAGGAAATAAAAAAAAAATATAAGAAAAAGATGTGTAAGGAAAAAAAAAGAAAAAAAGTTAAAAAAAAAAAAAGAAAGACTCAAGGTAAAAACCCAAAAAGGGTAGCTTGAGTCTAAAAGGGGACCATCTAAGTTGAAAACATGAAAAAGATGCTTAGATGTAAAGATGGAACAATAACATAAAAGTCTCACCACACAGGGGCAAATTTGGTTTGATAAAGCTTGTCATGATCAAAAACGTTGATGGAATAGGCTTTGAGAAAAGAATTTTGGATTATTTGTTCAAGATTGTTGGAACATTCATTGTTTGGATAATTTATTACCCATTCAATTATTGATTAACCATTGTCCTATTCTTTCTTGGATATTTGATACTCAGTTAATTATTGATTGATTATTGTCTTTTGTTTACCAAAACCATATCTTTCAATAAATATCTTTTTGACCTTTCACATTGCCTTATTTATCTCCATTTTGATTTAGAAAATATATGATTGCATTGTGTTTGTTATGATATTGTAATAATGATGAGTAAGTAAAAAAAAAATGCATAAAAGATCTTCACATTGCTTTAGAAAGGGGAAGGAAATAGTAAGGGTAATAAGAAGGCCTAAAAGAATGTTAATCCCCAATAATTCAAAATAAAATTCTTGAAACCCTTCTTGTATTTGGATGATAAAATAGATGAGATTACTTGATAGCGCATGATGTCCATAGCACATGATAAACAATAAAAAACTTTTGTACTTGGATGATAAAATTGATGAGATTACTTGATAGGGCATGATAGCTCGTGTTGAAAACTACAAGTGTTAAAGAGTTAAAAAAAGTAGGAAGATGAATCAAGAGCTTTGAGAACCTTTTGATTTACCATAATTAAAAAGATAGAAGAATTGCATGGCATGCATTGTATTTTTCCACACGCATTACATGCATCACACTAAAAACAACATTCATTCTATGCATTATGCATGTTTAAAAAAGACAAGATAATTAAGGATTGAATCATGAAATTGAAGTGAATCTAGAAAGATTTTGTCATTGATTGTTTGCATTCATTGCATACATTTGGAAAGAAAAAGGGTAAGTAGATATTGAAATTTTTTGAAAAAGATATTAGAAGGCAATCAATGATGACTCAGATAAGATGCAGAGACTTAATTTAAAGTAATATTTTTTTTAAGTTTCAATATCTCTATCAAAGAGAAGCTTTTTTGAAAGTAAGAATAAACTCATTTTATTTTTTAAAGTTCTAAAGCCTCAGTTGTGGAAGAGCATTTTATTTTTTCAAAGTTTCAAAGCCTTAGTTGTGGGGGAACATTTTATTTTTCAAAAGTTTTAAAACTTTAGTTGTCAGGGAGTATTTTATTTTTCAAAGTTTCAAAGCCTCAATTGTAGGGGAGCATTTTATTTTTTCAAAGTCTCAATTGTGAGTGACTTTTTATTTTTTAGAAAGTTTCAAAGCATCAGTTGTGGAGAATCATTTTATTTTCTAAAAGTTTTAAGCCTCTATTAAGGAGAAGCTTTTGCAATTTTCTTTTTCAACTTTTCTTGACCCGAACAAAATGAATGTTTTTTGTGTTTGTACAATTCATGTTTCATAAAAAATGTACAAAGAAGGGTAACTGTAAACACCCTATTTTGTCAAAGAAATTTTTCAATAATAAAATGGGCTTCATTCGTGAAATTAGGCTTTAACATGAAATTATAGGCTTAATGATTGAAAGCCTAGACATGAAAATTCTTGAACCTTGATTTTAATTTCAATTTTTAATCAGGATTTTAATATTTTAATATTAATTTTTAAATGGGTTTTTGGTTTTAATTTTGATTTTTTTGTTTAATTTTGGGTTAAAGTTAAAAGTAAAAAAAATACAAGAAAAAAATAAAAAATAAAAAGAAACATGGGATTTGGCTTCTGTTGAAACCTTGGATTCGATCTTGTCGTTGAATCCAATCTTAAATCATGAATTAATTTTGGAAAATTTGATTCCTAATCTTTATGCAAAAAGAACAAATTAAATAAGATACTAAATTTCACAAGTTCTACTAGACTTGATAGAACTTAAAAATTTTCAAACATAAAGGGATTAATCCCTCTATAAAAACCATTTAATCTATTAATCAAGATAGAGACAACAAGCAATATTGCAAGCAATTAGGCAAAAACAATAAGCAATCAAGCAAACGTGTCAAGCTTTACGGGTTTGTTTTTTTTAGTTCTAGGATTCTATGGTCAAGTTTTCTAGGTTTGTTTTTGGTTTAGGAATCCAGTTTGGAAAGTCTTAATTTCTAGGTTTGGGTTTTGTTCCTAATTTTTAGAATTTAAGTAAAATTTTTGGAGTTTGATTTCTGGGATTGTTAGAATCTTTTTGAAGTTGGCGTTTTGATTTTTGGTTCTTGGTTTGAATTTTAAAATCTAAGGATTTTTTGTTTTTTTTTTTTATTTTGTTTAAATTTCTGGGAATAAATTGAATTTTTCGATGGGATTTTGAGTTTTCTAATGAGATCTACAATGGTTTGAAGGAAAAGGCGGTGAACAAATTCTAGGTTCTTAGCTAGTTTTTGAAAAAATTTGGATTTATTTAAAGCTTTCGAAGATCGGTTGAATTTATCGGCGCTAGATTCTGGGTTTTGGCCAGTTTCTAGGTAAAATTTTGTTTTTTGATAGAGCTTTCTAGAGAAAGGGTGGAGAAATTGAGGGCTAGAGAAAGAAGAAGCAAGACAGGTCTAAGAAAACAGAGGACTTTTTGGCTTTTATACGAGCACTAAATGGTGTTGTTTTAGCAAGCCCTAACCCATGTTCAGCCCATGCCCGACCTCGCTCCAACCTAGTAAAAACTTGACCCTATCGCAACATTTTTTTCTTTTTTCATTTTAATTTCTATTTTTATTTTGATTTCTATTTTCCAATTTTCTTCTTTGATTTCTTTTCTATTTTTTATTTTTTTAATTAATTATTTTTTTATTGTAATTTTGTGATTGAATCAAATGATGAAAAAAGAAAAAACTTTGATTATTTATTTGCATGGATTTAACTTAATTGCATGTTTTATATATTCTTATTTGCATGATAATATATCTAGTTGCATGTTTGCGTGATTATTAATTCATCTGCATGATTATCAATTTATTTGTTTATGTGATTGTATGATTATTATATATTTAATTGTATATTTATTTGTATAATTTATATTATTATTTGTATTATTGCATGTTTATTTGCCTGAGTTATATTATTATTTGCATTATTATATATTTAATTGCATATTTTACATTGTTAATTGCACGATTATATATTTAATTACATGTCTACTTATATGATTATTAATTTATTTATTTGTGTGATTGTATAATTATTAATATATTTAGTTGTATGTCTATTTGTATGATTATTAATATATTTATTTGCATGGTTATTTATTATTAAAATTATTATATGATTTTATATTTATTGCATAATATGATATTATATGTTATTGCATAATTAATATTATATTTGAATTATATCAAATTGCATGTTTTTATATTTATTGTGTGCGTAATTGCATAATTACTAATATATTTGTACGGTATTTTATATTATTGCATGATTATATTTGCTTGAATGATATTATATATTTATATGATTATTTTATTTGCATGGTAATTAATATATTTGCATGATATTATATATTTATATGATTATTATTATTGCATGATAATTAATATATTTGCATGACATTCTTGCATGAATATTTTAGCATGATTTAGGCATGATATTATTACATTATATTTGGTATGATTTATAAAATGATAATTTTTGCATGGTATGATTTTTAATATTTATTTCATGATTGCATGATTATTTGATATTTTTTTATAAAATTTATGTATGACCATGGTGTGTAAAAAGATTGGAATTGATTTGCATTATAAAGATCATCTTTGATTAAGGCTTAGGTAAGATAACACATAATTAATTTGATATCAATTTTGGGCATAAAGGGGTACTAATACTTTCTCCACACATAACTAACTCCCAAACCTTAGTTCTATTAATGTAAACCAAAACATATTCTTTTTAGGGACCTTAATTTACATTTAGGATAGCTTTAAAAATGTGAGATTCACATAGGTAGCCAATTGTATCTAGATAAAAAAGATTGGTAGTGACTCCATGATTTTTTATGTCTAATGGGTAAGTTCTCCCAACCTAAGCGTTATGACATTGACTTAATAATTTGTGCATACTTCTCTTTGTTTAAAAAGCTAGATCCATATCTTCTTAAATCCAAATAAAAAAAGAAATATACTCAATTACTTATAATTGTAATTTTATTTTAAAAATACTCATAAATTTAATTAACCAATTCAACCATAAAGACAATAAAAATAAGACATTGAAGATGAATGGAAAACAAAATTAAATAAGGAACTTTTAAATTGTTACAAAGATGAATAAGAAATATTATATTTTTATTGGGTTACTATTTCAATTAGAATTATGGTTATGTTCAATTATTTCAGGTTTTAAATAGCTATTAAGTTATTACCTTTTAAAATCAATTGAAATTGAGTTAAATTAATTCATTTTTATAATTATGTATATTATATTATTTTTAATTAAATTAAAATTTAAAATGAGTAAAAATTTATTTACACTCAATTTGAATTTTAAATTATTTCGAGTTTGAATTGATTAATTCAGATTCTTTTAGTTATACTTTTATAACATCAATAATAAATTTCAAGATAGTATGAGAATATAATATAATAAAATTTTAAGTACAAAAGTGATGGAAATACTAATAATAATTCTAGAAGAAATTTTTATGTTTGAATTTTATAGAGATCAAAAGATATATCTTCTTTTGAGGATTTTGAAATTCGTATTGCAAAAATATTAATATAAATCAATGAGTTTATAATTGTTCATTTGTTGATCAAGTTGTTGCTATATGAATTGAGGAAAACAATTCAAACATTTTACTTGAAAAATATATTGTACTTCATACTTATTTAGGAAAATAACATACAGTTAAACATTATTTAGATTGTTGTAACTCTTTACAATATTTTTTAGTCTTTCTAAATAGAGAAGTTCATAGTATCAAAATATTAAAAAAGTTATTTTGAATGATGATAATAAGAATGGAGTGATAATTAAAAATATACACATTTTTATTATTAGAAGAAATTTTTTATGAAGAATGCACAGGTAATTATTGTGAATTGAATATTTTTATAATTATTGTTTCTTTAATTTTTATAAATTTTATGTAGTAAATTTGTTTTCATTACTTTTAACATATATATAACAAAAATTTTACCTAAAATTATATATTTAAAGATAAAAACATAAGGTAAAATTTATTACTTTAATTTGTAACAGAACATGTCAAAAATTTCAATCTTTTATATGCAAGTGTATTTCGCTAACAGGTATGAAAACACATATATTAATTGTTAGTCTTAAATTTATCCTTATTTTGAAATGACAAAATATTAAGTTAAATAAGTTTGATTAAGATTTTAAAAAAGATTTATTTAGTACATGTTCTTAAGTTTTATATTTTAATACTAAATAAATAATATGTTTTTCATAGAGTAAACAAATCTTTCCTTGTTTTCATATTTCTCAAACCAAATCTATCTTTAAAGATTATTTATTTGAGCTTAAATGAAAGTCCAATTGTTGTTTTTAGGGTGAATTTATTAATTTTGGACTTAAAACATTTTTGATAATATTGGTTTTGAGAAATAGATTAACTTAAGAAAGTTGTTTTACAAGAATAAAGTTTTCCAACATTGAATTTATTTTCTTTTTCTATATTAATTCACAAAGTTTTAATATTTAAATTTTATATGGTTGGAAAGCTCTTTGAGTCTACTTTCTAATGGATTAAACAAAATCAAAATCCAAATTTTTTAAAAAAAGATTTTGAATTTTTACTAGACTTTTTACAGTTATCTAAAAATTACATTAGGGGTAGTTCTAAAATTTAACTATAATTTGTACACAATGAATCAGGTGGTGAATTTTATATGGATAGAAAGTCCTTTAAGTTTAGTTTCTAAATCTTCAAACGTTTGTTATTTGGATTTATAACTCAAGATATGATCAAATTAGTGAGTAGAGTGCAAAATAAAAGACAACCATCTAGCTTTGATAAGATCGATCCCCTTAGGAATGGGATCGATTGATTTTTCTTACAGAATGAAGGTTTGTGCTCCTATTAAAGAAGGGATTGATCATCCTATACAGGGGATCAATCACCCTTTGAACCAATGATCCCTTTAAGAAAGGGATCGATCGGGTAATGCTTGCAAGGCATGAATTGACTTCTAAAAGTGAACCAATCGATCTCCTTATGGAAGGGATCGATCGGGTCTTGTTTTCCAAGCGTGCAATGGGCAGCAAAAGTGAACCAATCGATCTTCTCATGGAAGAGATTGATCGGGTATGCCTTGAAACAACTCCAACCGCTAGCTCTTCAATTTCTTTATATATTGGCCTCTCCAACACATTAAGAAAGTTGATGAAACAAGAGAGTAAGAGCCAACAATTTATATTTTCACAGAATCCAGAGTTGTTAGAGCTTAAAATCTATATCTTTTGTATTTGTTGTATCCAAGCAATATTGTATTCTTCATTCATCATATTTCTTTATACTTCATTAGGTAAACACTTAGCCTTTGAAAGATGTTTTAAGTTTATATTTCTATTAAGTGATTTTGTAATCAATATGTGAGGTATCCTTTTAAATTTGTGAGATTGAGAGATTACTACTTAGCTTAGAAAGTAGAAAGTATAAGGTTTCTATCTTAAGCCTTAGAGAGAAAAAGATAGAGTTGTAATTTCAATTCAAGAATAGTGGATTGAAGCTTTGGTATGGACAACCAAGAGAGAGGATATGGATGCCTTGTGGAAAATGATTGAACCTTTATAAATCTTTATGTTTGATTTTTTTATCCCTATCTCTTTATTTTTATTATAGTTTATATTTACTTATAGTTCATCAATTCATTATTATTTGCATCATATTTTAATATTAGTTTTAATTTTTATTCAATTATATTGAAATCATTTGTTGTGAAAGAATTTGAAGAGATCTAAATCACCCTCTTTTGGATCACGATCTCATTTAAAAAGCTAACAATCGATATCAGAGCTTTGGTATTTTTTTATAGGTTTAACCACCTTAAGTAAAGATCTTATGGCTCAATTTAGGTTTCAAAATGGTGAAGAAGTCCTTAAAGCTCCTATATTTGATAAATTTAAATTTTATGAATAGAGAAGGAGGATGAAAATTTTCATAATGGCCCTAGATTTTATAGCTAGGGATGTGGTTGAAAAAGGGCTTAGAATTCCTTCAAATGTGCAAACTACATGAGGTAAGTGATAGATGATGTCAAGGCCATATGCTTATTATATGGAGTTCTTGACTCCCACAAATTCAACTTAGTATCAAAGTGTTCAACCTCAAATGAGAAAGACAACAATTCAATCAAAATGCATCATGTCTCATGGCTCTTGAAGATTCGAAGGTAACCTCTAATTTTATTAATTCAAATTCTTATGCTTTTGATGAATTGCAAAATACTTATAATGAGCTATATATTGAATGTGAATTAATGGAGAGGAAATATAAGAAAATGTTTTCAAAGGTGAATGTAGAGAATGAGTTTTTTATGAATGAAAAAAATGTTTTAGAAAAAGAAAATGAAAAATTGAAAATAGATTTTAAAACCTTTCAAAGTAGAAATGAATTTTTAGAAAAAGAAAATTTTGATTTGAAAAAGAAATTTGATATTTTGATGAATGAAAAACAAGAGTTTTTAGATAAAAATTTAAGTGCTAAAATGATTAAATACAATTTTTGTAATTTTTATGGTCATACTATACATACTTGTCCTATAAAAAGAAAAATTTTATTTAGAATTAGGCAAGTATGGGTTCCAAACAGAACCAGAGACTTGGTCACTAACTTTCAAGGACCCAAAGCAATTTGAGTACTAAAAATAAAATGAGATTTTTTGTAGGTGTATTAGAGCAATGAGCTACAATATGAGGTTAAAAATTGAATACTTTAGACACACAATAGAGATGGGTAACCTCTAAACTTTTATTTGAAGAGAATTTTAATTTAGTTACCTATTCTTGATGAAATTTGAGTGCTTGATTGATTATGCAAAATTTGATTGACATTGATTACAAGACATATGTTGCATAATCTTGAAAAAATGTGACCTTGAATTGAATATGCATTTATTTTGCTCTTAAATATGTTTAAGATGCTTGTTGAAATTGTTTGTGGTATTGAATTGTTTGAGCATAATTTTGTTGATCAATTTTTTATTAATAATTGGTGTGATTATTTATGTGCTAAATTATTTTTATATTTATGCATAAACTTTAGGGGAGCACTCAAAGCTTAATGATTTTGAAATTTTATGTTTTGTTTTGAAAATGATTTTTGCTAGAGTCAAGCCTTAAAATATAAAATTTTGTTTTAACAAGTTTTTTATTGTAAAATGAGTTTGAATATCTTGAATTCAATGATTTAAACTTGCTTAAACAAAGAAAACTTGATAACTTGCATTGTTTTTAATTTTTCATATTGTTACATGCAAGTTTCAAAAGATTTTGGAGCTTAAAATATCAAATTTTGTTTTTGATCATTCATAGGCATAAAAATCATTTGGACTTTTTCGAAGTGTGATATAAAAACTTTTTTAAATGGTTTGAAGAGCTTAAATGTGTGTTTAAACATATTTGCCCATCTTAATAGCCTTTTTTAAGGAAATATGGGATTAAAAAATATTTGATTTCCTTATTTTTATTGCCAGATGACTACTTGAACAACTTTGTTTTATCATTTGAAATATGTTGGAATGGTTCAATTTGGTTAAAATTGAGCTTGACTAGTTTTGAGATTTATTAAGTTATTTTTCAAGTAAAAATGAGTTTTAAAGTGCAAAAATCAAAATCTTAGACATATTAAGCTTTAAATGATTTATCTTATGGTATTTTGTATAAATATAATTGTTTGAATGATTTTGGCATGATGAAAATTATTTTTGTGATTTTTTTGCACATTAATTTATAATTATTGAACATACTTATATCACCATGTGGATTAAAATTACTCAATTTGTTCTCAATGCTTCGATAGTATGAAATATTTTTGAAACTTGGTTGTTATATTCTAAATTATCTTAACTCTTGACTTGTGATTGATGAATTGATGAACTTTGTGTGCTTATATGAAATATATTGATTCTTTATTTATTTATGTTTTTGGTCAAGATATGTGTTCATATGATGATTGATTCAATTTGACCTTAATGCTTGTGGTTTAAAATGCTTGAATTGTTTATCGCTTGATTTTTAAAATATTTTTAAATATATGTGCTCTTTTGCTTAAATGTTTTATTAATTTTATGAAATATTTTGGATCTTTGTGCTCAATTGATGTATCTCTTGATTTGTGAATTTGAATATGATGAACTACTTTTTTGTAAATGAAATATGTTGTTAGTTCATCTATTATTCTTGTCAAGTGTAGCTTGATTTATTTTATGATAATAATTAGTATGCTTTATGATAACATATCTTTAACAATTGGTATCCTTAACAATTGATATGAGCTTTTATGCATGTGCTTGAATTTATGCTTAATTGCTATTGATGTTTTAGGTTCTAAGCACATCTTATAATATTATGATTTATGAGTAGATTGCATATCATTCATTATCCTTTGCTCATAAATTTCATGTAGTAAATTTGATGACTTATGCTAAAATGCTAAAATTGGATACATTTATACTATTATGCTTTTGTGTTTGAATATATGTATATGAACTTCATTGTGCATATTACACTTAATTACATGCATTCAAAATACTCTTGATCTTATTGGTATCAAGCATTTTGTCCCATGCTTTGAATTGATCTCTCTTTCTTTTGAAATGACAAAAAGGGAGAAAGAGTTTAGAGATATTTCTTCTTGTATGCTTATAGCCATTGATATAAGAGCATAAACATTTAGTATAAAGAGCTTAAACAAAAATGAAGAGAAATGTTTTATGAATATATTTGTTAATAATGCCTTTTTGTATTTATTTGCTCATTAATTTGCTCATGCCTTTTTGTTATGACAAAAAAGGAAAGAAATATCATATGGACAAATTTGCTTGTGCTTGACATGCATATGTTTGATTGTGCTTATTTCATATATTTGACTAACATATGCTTGTTGAGTTGTGTTGTATTAGGATACATAAATTGAGGGGGAGTTTTGCCATACATTGTTTAAGAGAGAGTTTTTCAAAATGGTTTTTCAAAATCTTAAATGTTTCAAAGAAAGTTTTTCATCAAGCAAATATATCTTTAAGTTTTGTCATATCAAAAAGGGAGAAATTGTTAGTCTTGATTGATCCTTATTTTGAAATGACAAAACATTAAGCTAAATAAGTTTGATCAAGATTTTGAAAAAGATTTATTTAGTACATGTTCTTAAGTTTTATATTTTGGTACTAAATAAATAATATGTTTTTCATAGTGTAAACAAACCTTTCTTTGTTTGCATATTTTTCAAACCAAATCTATCTTTAAAGATTATTTATTTGAGCTTAAATCAAAGTCCAATTGTTGTTTTTAAAGTGAACTTATTCATTTTGGACTTAATATAATAATCTAAGTTCTGAGAAATATATTAACTTTAAAAAGTTGTTTTACAAGAACAAAGTTTTCCAACATTGAATTTGTTTTATTTTTTTTGTATTAATTCACAAAGTTTTAATATTTCAATTTTATATGGTCGAAAAGCTCTTTGCATCTACTTTCTAATGGATCAAACAAAATCAAAATCCAAATTTTCTAAGAAAAGATTTTGAATTTTTACTAGATACTTTGTAGTTGTTTAAAAACTGCATGTTTTGAAAATTAACTATAATTCATACACAATGAATTAGGTGATAAATTTTATATCGATAGAAAGCCCTTTAAGTCTAGTTTCTAATCTTCAAACGATTTGTAATTTGGATTTGTATAACTCAAGATATGATCAAATTAATGAGTAGAGTGCAAAAAAAGAGACAATTATTCAGCTTTGAAAGATTGATCCCTTTAGGAAGGGATCGATTGATTTTTCTTACAAAATGCAGTTTGTGCTCTTGGGTGAAGAAGGGATCGATCACCCTATGTAGGGTATCAATCACCCCTTTGAACCAATCGATCCTCTCAAGGAAAGGATCGATCGGGTAATCCTTGCAAGGTGTGAAATGGGCAGCAAAATTGAACCAATCGATCCCTTCATGGAAGGGATCGATCAGATATTCCTTGGAACAACTCCAAAGGCTAGTTTCTCATGCTTTCAATGGCTATTTTCTTCTCTCAAGCATCCCCAATGGCTAGATCTTCAATTTCTCTATATATTGGCCATTCCAACATATCAAGAAAGTTAATGAAGCAAGAGAGCAAGAGCAAACATGTTATATTTTCATAGAATCAAGAGTTGTTAGAGCTTAAAATCCATATCTTTTGTATTTGTTGTATCCAAGCAATATTGTGTTCTTTATTCATCATATTTTTTTATACTTTATTAGACAAACACTTAGCCTTTAAGAGGTATTTTTAGTTTGCATTTTTATTAAATAATTTTGCAATCAAAATGTGAGGTATCCTTTTAAATTTGTGGAATTGAGAGGTTACTACTTAACCTAAAAAGTAGAGAATGTAAGTTTTTTATCTGAAGCCTTAGAGAGAAAAAGATAGGGTTGTAATTTCAATTCAAAAACGGTGGATTGAAGCCTTGGTGTGGACAACCAAGAGAGAGGACGTAAATGCCTTATGGAGAATGATCGAACCTCTATAAATCCTTGTATTTGATTTTTATATCCCTATCTCTTTATTTTGACTATATTTTATATTGTTTTTAGTTCATCAATTCATTGTTATTTGCATCATATTTTGATATTGGTTTTAATTTCTATTCAATTATATTGAAATCATTTGTTGAGAAAAAAATTTGAAGAGATCCAATTCACTCCCTTCTTGGATCACCATCTCACCTAAAATGCTAACGTTAATAATTCAATAAAATCATCAATAAAGCTTATCTTAATATGTACTAGTTTACCATGAACAAAAAAATTTAAAGAATATTTTAATAAACATTGACTTAATATATATTTGTATATATTTATTTAATTTAGTTTTAGTAGTTGCATTAGCATAAAAAAATTATAATTTTAACTTATTTTTACTTGCTAAACCATTGATTGTAAATTAAGAGCATTTACTCATACTTTTTAAGTTATTTATATTTTAACTTTTTTTCTTTCTTTCTTTCCCTTATAAATTGCATATTTTAACATACATTGTGATTACTTTTTTTAGATATGCACAAATCAATAATCATATAGCAATAAATAATTAATAACTTAGTAATTATTTATTGAAAATTTAAATGCAATTAGTATAACTTAATAATAATTATCGATAACTTAGCATTAAATTAGTGATAACTTAATAGTAAATGAATGATAATTTAATAGTTAATAATTGATAACCTTTTAGTAAATAAGTAATAAAACAATAATAAATGCATAATACCTTAATGGTAAATTAAATATAATATAGTTATAAATGCATAATAACATAGTATTAAATCAAGGATAACTTAATAAAAAATAAGTGAAAATTTAGTAGTTAATTATTGATAAGTAATAAATCAATAATAACTTAATAATAAATTAGTGATAATTCAATAATAAATCAATTTCAGTTTAATAGTAATTAATTGATAGTAGTAAATCACAAATAAATTAGTAGTAAATCAATTATAAATTAGAAGTAAATGATTGATAATTTTTAATAGTTAACCATTAAAAACTTAAAAGTAAATCAATATAATTTAGTAGTAAATCATTGAAAACATAATAATTAATCAGTGATAACTTAATAGTAAATCATGCATAATTTAATATTAAGCAATAATAATTTGGTAATGAATTATAGATAATCTAATGATAAATTGGTGATAATTTTGAAATAAATAATTGAAAATTAAGTAGTAAATTAATGAAAATATAATACTAAATACATAAAAATATAATAATAAATCAGTGATAATTTAATAGTAAATTATGGGTCATTTGTTTTTTTGTTTTCGTTTTCTATTTTCAATTTTTTGTTTTTTTTTTTAATTTTTTTTTAAAAAATTGAAAACAAAAATATGTTTGGTGGGTTGTTTTTGCTTTCTATTTTTAAAAACTGAAAACAAAATTCTGCAAAATTTTGAAAATTGTTGACAGCAGAAAAATTGTGTTTTCAGTTTTTTAAAAACAATTTAGTACAGTTAACACATAGGTTCTATTTACAAAAATTACAATTAAATCGTTACAGTGACATTACAATTATTATATTAATAAAATAATAGTTTTATTGTATAAATATTATATTAATAAATAATATTATATTCATAAATAAATAATTTATTATATTAATCATATATTAGTAAATAATATATTAAATCAATATTACATTATTAATATAATATATTAATAATAAAATAATATTATTATAGTTTAATAATAGTTTAATAAATAATATAATATATTGTTAACATATTAATAAATAATATTATATTATTCATATAATATATTTATTTATTAATATACTATTTTAATAATATAATAATATTTTTATTAATATAATAATATTTATTAATATATTATTTATTAATAAATAATATATATTAAATAAATATATTATTTTATTATTTTATTAATATTAAAATTAATAAAACTATTAAAATTATATTATAAATTATTGTTATATTATTATTAAAAATTATAATATCATATATTATAACATATTATTATTTATTAAAAATATTATTTCATTAATATATAATATTATGATAAATATATAAATATATTTATTTAATAATATATTTATTAATAATATATTAATAAATAATATTATATTATTAATACAATATATTATTTATTAATATATGATTAATATAGCATATTATTATATTATTTATTAATATATTCTATATTAATTAAATATAATAATATTTATTAATATATTATTAATATAATATATTAATAAATAACATTATATTAATAAATAATATTATATTAGTAAATATTATTAGATTATTAGTAACAAATGGAGCCTAAAAGCTTTAATCACTTTTTTTTAAATATTTTTGTTTTCAAATTTCTAAAATAAAAATATTCTATCCAAACATGTTTTCAAATTCAATAAACTGAAAATAAAACAAAAATAAAACAAAACAAAAGTTTCAAAAACATAAAACATAAAGCACACAACAATACCAAATGACCCTTTAGTTAATCATTGATAACTTTTTAAAAAAGTAGTAGTAAATCAATTATAACTTTTATAATAAATTATTAATAATTTAGTTGTAAATCACTAATAATTTAATGATAAATAATTCATAACTTAATTGTAAATCATTTATAAATTAGTAATAAATCATTGATAATTTAATAATAAAATATTGATAGCTTAGTAGTAAATAACAAATAATTTAATTGTTAATCATTTATAACTTTCTTATACTTAAACTTGTTGGGGATTAAACCTTGATTACTAGTAGAAACGAAGTCAAAACCTTTATTTTGAAGTTAGAATTAACCTACCATGAATTTATTTAATAAAAAAATTAGTGAAAAAATTTTAAATTTGAATAAAATAATAATGTTATTATTATTATGGATAATTTAATATAAATTTGTTATAACTTAATAATGAATTACAGTTACTTTAGTAATAAATCTATGATAATTTTTTGCTAAATAATAAAAAATTAAGTGGTAAATTAGTGATAACATAATAATAAATCTTTAACAATTTAATTATAAATCAATGATAATTTAATAGTAAATTAATTAATCATTTATAACTTTATAGTAAATTATCGATAAATTGATAATAAATCACTTATAACTTTATAACAAATTATCAGTAATTTAATAGTAAATTATCAACAATTTAATAGTGAATCAATTATTAATTAGTAATAAATCATTTATAAATTAGTAATAAATCAATGTTAATTTAGTAATAGATTATTAATAATTTAGCTGTATATTATTAATAGCTTAATAGTAAATCGTTGATAACATATTAGTAAATTAACAATAATTTAATTATCAATTATTAATAAATTTTTTATACTTAAAGTTGGTAGGAATTGACCTTGGTTACTATCAGAAATGGAACTAAAAATTTCATATTGGGAGGCTAACATAAACCTACCATAAATCTATTTAATAAAAAAATGTAGTAAAAAGATTCTAAATTTGAATGAAACAATAATGTTATTATATAAAAAGAAATTTATCTTATACTAGAACTAAAATCACACTTTCCTGCTGAAATTTATTGTTAAATATATGATTATTCAAATTTTATCAATAATTACTAAAAGTATATCATAAATTATCAAAGAGTTACTTAAATTACATCAAGAGATTACTAAAATTTTGTCAAAAATTACCAAAATTGCATCAATAGTTACCAAAATTATATCATAAGTTATTAAAATTTTATCAAAAGTTATCAAATTTTACTTATATTATATCAATGATTATCATAATTATATCACGTTACCAAACTTGTATTGAAGTTAACAAAAATTTATCAAAATTTATTTATATTATATCAAAATTAAAATTAAATTATTAATATTTAGTATTATCATTATAGTATAAAAAATTATTTATTAAAATAAAATTTTAAAAATAAAAATTTAGCATGCGTGTTATGTACATGTCAAACACAAGTAAATATTAAAAATATTTTAATCTATTAATAATGTATTTTATACATACTAAAATTTTAAACCACCAACCAAAATTTTGAAAACCAAGTTTCCAACTCATTTTGAAAATTTAGGAGGTCAATTGTACATTTAAAAAAAAAAAAATTGGAAACCAAATTGTGTATTTATTGACGTCTCAAGTCTCAACTATCACTCATAAGAACAAAAGTTATCTGATGCAACAAAGCCTAAGACATACCGTTAAAAACAACTTAATGCTGAATACATAGATTCATAGCAATAATTTTATTTGGATGATCTGTAAGAAGGAATTCCCACCGCATTATCACGTGATTTTATCAACGCACCAATGATAAAATGATATGGTAACGCAGTAAAAATCTTTTCTTGCCCATCATTCAAATATGCAAAAGTTAATAACGTTCTAAAATGTGGCAAAAAATATATAGTTTTAGAAAAAGATCTAGGGATTTCGACCCACCTCTTTGAGTTGGAAAAAGAATTACACAATCTATTGAGTCAAATACAGGAATGTAAAAAAATATATATGTTTTCAATAAAAAAGAATAATAAATTGACTTGTTTAAGGCAAAAAGCAGCAATATTCAATGAAGCAGCTGATGGTAGACCCTCCTACGCGCATTATCTTGCTGTTGGGGCTGCTGCTAATAGTTTGCTTACACAAGCGCAATTTCAACCCTCATTGATTCTGTGTTCAATCAACAGCTTCATAAGGGTCTTCCTAACTTACAGAAATGTTAATCAGTATGCTGTATGCAGTAAAGACCAACAACACCTACTTTGGTTTGCCACTTCAGGTAGGATTGCATAGACCATCTTTCCTGCAGCATTTTCTGCTGTCGGCCTTCTTCACATTGATATTTTTCAGCACTATACTAATTGAATATGTAAAAATGTTGTCAGATTTCCATGTGTAATCCAGTTAACGCTTCCAGTTACTTGAATAAATATATTTGAACCATATATCTAATTCTATACACCAGCAACAACTTGACTATTGGAGGAACTCATGCAAATTTAGACCTCTGAAAATACCTCTTCTAACTCCTTGGCCACAGCCTTCTAGCCAAATGGTTTTCAAGCACATTATAGTTCATGATATTTTGCTTTGGCATGAATATGTACTGAAAATGAGGTTTCTCTCACTCTTCCTCATCCACAAGTGAATCGACTTCAGGAGGATACCCATCTTCTCTCATCAATACCACCAAATCCTTCAAAATTTCCTCAATTTCATCTGCTTTAGGATGAGACTTATCTCCTGCAATGAACAAGTTTGTCTTCTGTCCCACGACAATCCAGCTACATCCAGGGAACTTCAGCACTCTTTTTTCTCTCATTGCCCTCCTCAAAGCATTAACCTCATCCCAGTTTCCTGATGCAGCATATATGTTAGAAAGCAGCACATAGGGCGAAGAATTTTGGGGTTCTAATTCAATCAGTTTCACCGCAGCCCGCCGGCCCCTAATTTCATCTCCATGTATTCTACAAGCACCAAGTAGCGCAGCCCAAATCATAGCATCAGGTTCGAATTTTAGACTGTCAATGAAATCCTCCGCTTCTTTAAGAAACCCCCATCGTCCAAGAAGATCAACAATGCAGGCACAATGATCTACTCTTGGCTGAATCCCATAATTAACCATCATGTCAAAGATCTGACGACCTTCAGTTACCTTCCCTGCATGACTACATGCAGTTAGAACACCAAGGAATGTGACATCATCAGGCATTACATGTGTTTGCTTCATCCCAGCAAATATTCTCAATGCATCTTCTGCATAACCGTTTTTAGCAAACCCAACTATAATTGAGTTCCAGCAAATAATATCATTCTTGCTGTTCATTTCCTCGAAAACTTGTGCAGAACATTTAACTTCCCCGCATTTAGCATACATGTCTATAAGGGCACTAGTTGTTAACTCATCAAAGTCATAACCAATTTGATAAATGAGAGTGTGGATCTGTCTGCCTTCTTGCAAAGAAGATAAAACAGCACACGCTCTAAGGATGCTGACAAATGTCGCTTGGTCAGGTAAAACATTGTAGCTATGCATTTCTCGAAAGAAATGTAAGGCCTCCTCATTGCAATCATTTTGAGTATGACCTGAAATTAAAGCAGTCCATAAGACTGCACTTTTCCGGTTTTGGAACTCTGCAAACAGAATTCTTGCATCTGTATCTCTAAGGGAGTTCATGTACATGCGCAGGAGAGACACCCCCAAGAATTCTTCATCATACAAAAGGCCCCTCTTCACTATAAGACAATGGATTTGTTTTCCAATGTTCAACTTATGAGGTTCATCACAAGCATCTAAAAGGCTAGCAAATGTGACTTCAGATGGTTTCAATCCATCGACCTGCATCTCTCGAAATAGGAACATTGCTTCATCTAAATCTTTTGGTGCATATCCAGCAATCATAGCATTCACAGAGACCACACTTCGTTTAGGCATACCACAGAGGACTTTGCATGCATCATCAATGGCCCCACACTTGGCATACATGTCAATAAGGGCACTTCCTGCATAAAGGCTCTTTTCTAAACCAGATTTGACTGCAAGAGAGTGGACTTGCTTCCCTTGCTCAAGACTTTTAACATTTGCACAGGCACTGAGTATACTGGCCAAGGACACTTCATCAGGCACAAATCCATATGAAATCATTCTTTGAAACATGTTAAAAGCCTCAATCTCATTCTCCTCCTGCACATATCCAACAATAATTGCATTCCACGAAACATTATCTCGATTTTTTATAGCCTCAAATTGATGCCTTGCTTCATTTAAAGCCCCAGATTTTGCATACATATCAACCAACGCATTTGCCACAAATAAGTTTGATGCAAATTTGTTCTTGATAATAAATGCATGAAATTGTTGACCTGTTTTTAGACATTCTAAACAAGCACATGCACTCAAGATACTGGTATAGGTAAACTCATCAGGGTGATAACCAGACCCCTTCATCTGGGAGAACAATTCAATTACTTTGTGAGCAGAACCATTTTGTGCATATCCTCCAAGCATTGCATTCCACAAGACAACATTTTTCTCATTTACCTCATCAAATACTTTCTTTGCAGCATCAATTTTCTCACACTTAGCGTACATACTGATTAAAGAGCTTCCCACATAAACATTAGAATTTAACCCTTGTTTAACTGCCTCAGCATGAACTAATAAGCCAAAGTCTAGAGCTGCTAAACTAGCAACCGCACTCAACACACTTCCTAATGTGGATCGTGTGGACTTAACTCCAGATGCCCTCATATTTTGAAAAAATTCAATAGCCTCCAACTCATGACCTCTCTTAGCGTGCCCTGAAATCATCACATTCCATGCTACAACATTTGGATTATGTATCTGGGAAAACAATGCACATGCATCATCAAGTCTACCTAAGCCTAGAAATGCATTTATGATAGTAACAAATGCCACCTGATCAGGAACATGACCAACTTTCTGCATGCTTTCAAACACTTTCAGCGCCTCCTCAAGCAAGCCAACCTGAACATAACCTGCAATCATTGATGTCCAAGAAACTGTATCAAGATCCATTGACCCATCAAAGACCCGCCGAGCATCAGTCACATAATTACACTTAGAATACATGTCAATGAGAGCACCTTCACAAAAAGAACTCGCTTCAAGCCCCATTTTAACAACATAACAATGCACTAGTCTACCAAATTCAACATCCTTTAACCTAGCACAAGCAGATAAAAGGGTAGCAACTGTGAACTCATTTGGCAATATCCCACTATTCAGCAAAGACCCGATGCTCATAACAACTTCTTCTAACAATCCTCGTTTCGAATACATCAAAATAATTGAGTTCCAAGCCAATACGTCTCTCTTTTCAAGACCGTGAAATGACTTCTCAGCAGAGTCGACATCCCCACATTTGGCATAAAGATCAAGAATTGCATTTCCCAACAACCCTTTTGAACAAAATCCAAGTTTCAAACCGCATGCGTGTATCATTTTGCCGGCTTCTAAAGCCTGCTCTCTTGTCTGAGAAATTTCGTCGAACGTGTAATGAGTTTTGAGTTTTCCACATTGTCGTAAGCATAACCTTAACAGATGGGTATACGTTTCACGTTGTGGATTTGGGCTCAAGTGAGTTGGCTGGGGAAGAATGGTTGAGAAGAAAGAGTAGTGAAGTAACGAGTATGACTCGGAGGTGGGTAGAGTTCGGCAGAGGTACCTGAGTCGCATTGACTCGATCGGGATTATTGTGGCATGACTAGAACGAGTAAAGGAGTTGGGGAGAAAAGGTTTTTGCGTGTATGTCGTCGCTAGTTGCTAGCAGGCTTGAGAAGTGATAATTGAAAATGGGCTGTTTGATAAGAAGCAAGCATGATTTCGCGTCAAACATAAAAACGTTCATGCTATGCTATGCATGTAAAGATGTTGGACTCGGGCTTAGCTTTGAAAAGAAGTGCCCGCTGGCCAGGCCTAGCTGGATTGAGCCAAGACCCGCTCGTGGAGGCGTAGATGCTCAAATTTTGGCTCAAACTCCTCACGATTGGAAAACTATAAACAGTTCGTGCATGATTGGTGATTCTCAGTTCTCAAGCAGCTCTCATCCAATTCCCCCTTTTTTTTATCCTTATCATTATCATTCCTCGAAAAGCGTATTACACCGACATGGCTAAAATTGGCGAGGTTTACTATGACCTGATTTTGCATTGTCTTTGAATTTTAAAACACAAAATATAATGTTAAATGCATTATGATTTGTGTTAAAAGAACTTTTTAATTGTTAAAATGAGCCAATAGAAAAAATTAAGTGGAAAGTACAATTGAAGTTTGAAATTCAACATATAATAAAATCTATCTCCTTGTCGGACAACTCATCAATGTAAAAAAAAAAAGTGAAGGGTATTTTGGGAAGACACTATTATTTTAGAGAGGAACCCTCCGGACGAAAAAAATAGAAAGGAGAACAACTCAAAAACGCCTCCGATTTTTATTTTCTCTCTCTCTAATTTACGATAAATATTAATAAAAAAAAAAAGGAAAAGGAAAAAAAATTTTTTTTTTTTAAAATACATGTATCTCTTATTTAGATAATTAAAATTAATAAAAAAAAATTTTTAACAATTATTATTTTAATAAATAGTGAAAAAAAATTTATTATAATAATTTTTTTTAATTATAACATTTCATTACTTGTGATTTTAGAGTATTTTTTAACATAATATATTTGTTATCTTATATGACCTTATAATTTTTACTATATTACTAATTTTTAATCAAATGAAACAAAAAAATATTTTATAAACATGTATTGATAGATTTTTTTATTATTGTCAAAATTTTAACACACTATTACTTTAGCGATGTATTCATATAAAAGGTATTATATTATAAAATCACCAAAAAATTACAAAAACTTTTTATATTAAAAAAATATGTGAAATTTACTTGAAAAAAGAGATGATTTGAAAAAAATTATAGGATATTTGTGATCTGCTTAGATTTTTTATTAGAATTTTTGTATTAATAAAAAGATGGATATAATAGTCTTTGTATAAAAAAAATTTTTTCAACTTTCTTTTCTCTAATTTTTTCTTCAAATTGAGGTATTAAAAAAATTGAGTTTACAAAAGAAATCAAATGTTATTTGGTTTCTATCTTTTTTTCTTTTTTTAAATTAAATATTTATCTAAGCAAAAGAAGAGAAGTTTTGTTTTCTTTACTTTTGTTTCTTTTACTTTCTTTTCTTTTTTTTTCCCTCAATCCAGACACACTGTTAAGCAATATTTCCTTTTTTTTCTGTCTTTTCCAAATTAAGCTCTTTCCTCTTTATAAACAAAGCAAAATTTATAATCAACAACAAAAGTTGTTAGTTTTTAATTTGTTCTAAAGATTGAACAGAAAGAACTATATTCTTGTTTTCCTGATTTTTTTTTTTTTTGAGAAAAATAAAGAAAAATCAATAGGGGAAAATAGAGATAAAAAGAATAGAGAATGCTAACAGCAGGCAAGTCACATTCTCCAAGAAGCATGTTGGCTTGCTCAAGAAGGCTAAGAAACTCGCCATTTTCTGTGATGCTGAGGTTGCTGTCATCATATTCTCCAATATTGGCAAGCTTTTTGAGTTTTCCAGCTCTAGGTATGCAATGCACAACCTTTTAATTTTTTAAAAAAAAATTTAAGTTTTTGAAATCTTTTAATCATTGCATGAGTATTTTTTTTGTTGATTATATTTAAGAATTTACTATTTATCCTCCTTGAGCTTAATTGGCATTTTCCTTTTAATCAAAGAGGCTAAGGGCAATATTCATTGTTTAGGATATTTTTGTTTATTTTCTACAATACGAATGGTGTTTACCAGGGTTATCCATTACGAACTTTAGTGGGATTGGGTGGGTATTGGAAATTTTCTTTTGCATGTTCATTTGGATTGTAATTGTTAATAGTTTTAACTTTATAGTCTTTCCTTTCATTTTGTTATGATCTTGACCTATCCGCTTTTCCCCTTATTCAAATTTACTTATTATTATTATTAAGAAAAAAAAGTTAATTTTGGTTACCGTAACAGTTTTGGAGTCGTCTGACAAATTTAGAAATGAAAAATAAAATAATAGAGTCACCATCAATCTGTTTTAGCTAGATATGATGGGCCACCTATTAAAATATATCATTTTAATAAGATTTTAAAATTAATTAAAATTTATTCAAAAAATAATTTTGGGGTCTACGAAACAATCTGGGTCTAAGAGTCTGTTACGTGTAAAGAAGAATTAGCACCTCCATAGCGCCTGTTTAAAATGGTACCAATTAACTACGTGTTATTCATTGATTTTGATAGAAACGATCTTATTTTTGTCTTTGAAAAATAATTTTCTTGATTTTTTCATTTATTGAAATTTAGTTTTTTTTAATTAAAAATTTATTATTACAATTTTATTCAAGAAAAATAAATTAGAACATTTTTATTGAAATAATTCTTAAAATGTTCCAATACGTTAGTAACATTGAAAGAACTCTTTATCACCTATAGATTTCTTAGGCTTCATTTCTCAGAATACCTTAGAATCTTATCCTCATAGGTTTAAATTTACTTTTCGTAAAAAACTGTCATACATGCAATGCAAATGCTAACATGTTGATGCACCCATTTTATTTTACTCTTTAGAAAATTTATTGATTTTTATTATTTTTTATTATTATTTAAGTTTTTTAAGAAAAGAAAATTTTTTGTTATATTAAGGATTTTCTATAAATATTCAAATACACTGGTAATATTTTAAAAAAATTCTCTCACCTAGGGATTTCTTAAAGCATCTCTACTTGGAATACTTTTAGAATCTTATTATCGGATAAAATTTTCTTTTTTCTTATTTTTTATCACTTATTTTTAATGTATTAGTAAAAAAGAAATTTTTTATGGTGTTGAAAATTTTTTTAAATACTCTATTATACTGATAGTATTTTTAAAAAATCTTCTCACCTAAAGATTTTGTAGGTATAACTACTCGGAGTATCTACGAATCTCACCATCGGATAAAGATTTCCTTTTCTTTAAATTTTTATTATTACTTTTATTATTATTATTTTTTAATTATTTTTTCTTATTACTTTTTAATTATTATTAGGTTTATTTCAAAATCAAAATTATCAAAAAAAATTTTAACTATATATTTCATTATTTATTTATTCATTAATTAATTATTTATTACAACAAAAATTTATTCTAGCCAATTTAAACATTTTAACATGGATAAATATTAATAATAAAAAAATAAAAATAATAAAATAATATTTAAAAAATTAAAAAAACTAAAAAAAATTACCTAAATCGGATCAGTTAACGGTTTGGTCAACACTAGTCTAAGTCGAGTTGGTTGGTTTGATGGTTTGACATCGATCTAGTTCGGTCTGGGCATGTTCAGCTGGACCGATCAGAGGTCAGAGGGATGCTAAGTCACCGGGTCGGGTGCGCAGCCCCTAGGTCAAGTTTCGAGTTGACGTGCAGATCTGGGGCTTAAAATGACATCTTTTTAGTCTTTTATTGAAACAGCATCATTTTAGCTTTCAGCTTTCTATAAAAAGCAAAATTTTTTTTTTTCATTTTTCTCTGGTTCTTTTTTTCTCTACTCTCTCCCTCTCTCAAACTCTTTCTCTCTCTCTCAACCCCAATCGATCAACCACCGTCTGTCACTAAGACTGCCTTTGGTGGTTGCCGATCGATTGTCGAAAAATCACGAAAGCTTTTCAAAAATTATCTTTAACCTCTTAAACAAAGATCCAGGCCTAACTTTACCCGAATCTTGTCGAAACGCCCTAAATTAAACCTTAAAGGTTTGGTAAAACCATTTTTCTTTTATATTTTTATTTTTTTCTTGTAATCTGAAACTAATGATGTTTTTTTTTTTTGTAAAGGCTTTGGCACTGGGTTCCTTCCCAAAGGGAAAGACTGTGCTTCTATTTTTGATTTGATTTTTGGTTTTTTTTTACAGAAAGCCTTTTTTTGTTTTTTTTTTTAATTTGGTAATTTTCTTGCAAGGTTTTCCTCTTTTCTTTTAGGGTGGGCCATGGAGCTTTTATTTATAAAACTCTGACTATGACTCTGTACTTGAGTAGGTGGCACAGGGCTTAGCAAAAAAAGGTATCGTGTACGGTATCTCAGGCACCAGCCACTCTTTGCCCCTTTGTTTTTTTTACTTGGCCTTGGGCCTGTGCCTGGGTAGGTAACACAAGGCCCTGGCAAGGGTGGGTGGTGCTAGTGGTGACATGCACAGCACCTAGACACCTTTCTACCCCCTTTTTTTGTTTTTTACTTTTGTTTTTTTAATTCCTTTTTTTGGGTATTTTTTTTTAAAAAATAAAGTAAATAAAATAAAAAGTATACTTGGGCCTAAAACAAAATTGGGCCTCGAGCTCAATCAAAATTGGGCCTCAAGCTCGGTTGAATCGAAATCAAGGCCTTCAACCTGGTTGCATCGAAATCGAGCCTTAGCCTGAGAACCTGATATTCGATAGATATTAAATCGAGACCTCATTAAAAATCCAAAAAAATTTAATGTCTACAGTTGTTCCTATTTACACATTACTGAGGATCAGGACAGGACAGAAATAAAAACAATAATTTTGTCTGAAATCCAAAGAGATTTTTTTTTCAAATTTAAACTAATCAGAAAGTTTTTCTCATCAAATCGAAATGCTCCTCTTACTCGAGACTTGACAACTTTTAAAAATTTAAATTCTAAAAAAATGCTCCTCTTAGTAGAGGCTTAACAATTTTTAAAATTCTTATATGGAAAATACTCCTTTTAATAGAGGCTCAACAATTTTAAAAATTATCATATTGAAAAAGCTCATCTAAGTAGAGGCTCAACAACTTTAAAAATTTCATCTTGAAAAGGCTCCTCTAAGCAGAGGCTCAACAACTTTAAAAATTTTTATCTTGAAAAACAAGGCTACTTTAAGTAAATGCTCAACAACGTTTAAAAAATCTTTAAAAAGCTCTTCTAAGTAGAGGTTCAACAGCTTAAAAAAAAATTTTCATCTTGAAAAAAGCTCTTCTAAGTAAAGGCTTAATAACTTAAATTTTTTTTTCGAAACCAAGATGTCATCTTTGAAAAAGTAAATTTCTCTTTATCTTTTTTTTAAGTCTTTTTTTTTTATCATTATCCTTATTCGAAGACCAAAATTTTATTTTTTTTCGGGAAATGAAAAATTCTTGTCCTTGTTATAATCGTTCTTGAATGCATGTCTTGAATGCTCTAGATGCAATGATGTAATCAAAATATTTATTTTCAATTATGGTAAAAAGGCTTTTCGAAATTTCTCGACTTTTCGCATCTTTTATCAAAATTTTTAGCAATTGCCATATGACCGATTTGTTCTTAACGTTTGACTACTATATTCTTTCTCAACCTCAATGTCTTGTTATGCTTTTTTCATTCTTTTTCATTTGCTTTTATTATCTTTTAAAAAAGTAATGTTGAAATCTTTCATGTTTTTTGTCATTTTAAGTTCAAAACAAATAAAATACAGTCACACATTTTTCCTATTCATTTGTAAAGTGAACAAAGATATCAAATAAGGTAAAAGAATGGATAAGCGTTATTTTCAAAAGAAAGAAAGCATATTTCATTAGACTAATAATAAGTGCATGGCCATAAAATTACTTAGGTTGAAACAAAGGTACCCAAAAAATGATCACAACATTGTCATCAACAAAATATTCTTGGATTCTTTTTCCAAATCTAAATCAGATGACTTCCTCTATTCTTTGGAGTTTATCAAACTACATTTGCCCCTGTATTGTAAGGTCTTCTCTAGATGATACTTTTTCTTCACATCCAAGTTGCCTTTTTTCATGTTTTCAGCTTAGATAGGTCATTTTTTTCTCATTTTTTCTTTTTTTTTCTTTTTTTTTTATTTTTTTCAAGCAAAATATTTCTTTACAAAATCTGAATTTATCAGAGTAGGTAAATTAGCTTCGTCCATTTCTGTTAAAATCAATGCCTCACTAGAAAAGGCTTTTTTCACCATATATAGGTTTTCTCAATTTGGTGTCCATTTTTTTCGATTGTCATATTGATTTGGAAGGATCTTTTTCAATACTAAGTCTCATTTCCTAAAGCAACAATGGTGGATTTCTTATCATGTGCTCTCATCATCCTCTTTTGATATAATTGAGCATGACAAAGCGTTATAAGCCTTTTCTTTTCAATGAAGTTTAACTGCTCGTAGCGATTTCGAACCCATTCTACTTCCTCTAACTCTACCTCCATCAAGACTTTCAATGTGAGAATTTTCACTTCAACTAGCAGCACAGCTTCCATTCTATAAACCAAGGAAAATACGATGGCCCTAGTAGATGTTCAGACTAATGTTCTATAAGCATGCAAGGCAAAAGGTAATTTCCCATGCCAATCTTCATAAGTATCGATCATTTTTTCTAAGATTCTTTTGATATTCTTATTTGAAGGTTCCACTACCTTTTTTATCTTCAAACGATATAATGCCAAATTATAATGATGGATCTTGAAATGAGTACACATTTTATTCATCATTTTGTTGTTCAAGTTCTTGGCATTATTAGAAATAATCATTTCTGAAAACCCATATCTACATATTATCTCTTTTTTTATGAACTTGCATACCACAGATTGGGTCACACTAACATACGATGCGACTTTTACCCATTTCATGAAATAATCAACCTTCACAAAGATGAATCTATGCCCATTCGAAGCTTTTATAGTAATGAGACCAATGACATCCATGCCTCACATAGAGAATAGCCATGGAAGAGCCAAAATGTGTAATGCTAATGGAGGATCATGGATCTTGTTGGCATAATCTGACACTTATGATATCTCCTAGTATAATCAATATAGTCATCATTCATTGTTAACCAATAATAGCCAGCTCTCATGATTTATCTAGCCATTATACGACCATTCGTATGTGCCCTACAGACTCTGTCATGTACTTCTTTAAAAAAAAATTTTTCCTTAGCTACACTCACACATCTTAAAAGCATTTGATCTTTACTCTTTTTATAAAAGACATTTCCATAAAAAAAGAAACTCATAGCCAACCTCTTGATAGTTTTTTTATCATTTTTTGTTGTATGCTTCGAGTATTGTTAACCTTTAATATATTGCATAATGTCATGATACCATGGCCTCCCATCAACTTTTTTTTTTACACTTGAGCAATAAGCTAGTACATCCTTCACGTCTAGCTTGATGGGTTAGATCTCAGTATTTGTATTTATTTTTATCATTGCAGCTAGAATAGTCAGTGCATCAGCAATTTGGTTCTCCTCTCTAGGTAGATGCTCAAACTAAATTTTTTCAAATTATTTGACCAACTCAGATATGTATTTATGACACTAAATCAACTTGGAATCTCTTGTCTCCCATTCACCTAGTAACTAATAGATGATTAGAGCTGAATCTCTAAATGCATCTATCACTTTGATCTTCTTTTCAATTGCTACTTGTAAACCTATAACACAGGCCTCATATTCAGTTACATTGTTTGTGTAATTGAAATTCAACCTGGCTGTGATAAGATAATAATGCTTATCAAGAGATATTAAAATTGCCCCAATGCCATGGCCTAAAACATTAATGGCTCCATCAAAATACATTTTCTAGGACTCCTTAATAGGTTTACTTTCTTTAATGGCCATCATATTTTCATGAAAAAAATCCAAGTTCATTGGTTCATAATTTTTGACAATGCGATCAATAAGGAACTTGGCTACTGCACTTCCTTTTATAGCCTTTTGGGTCACATAAACAATATCATATTCTAAAAGTATAACTTGCCATTGTTCTATTCTTTTTGTCAATGAAGGCTTCTCAAAGATATACTTAATAGGATCCAACTTTGTTATGAGCTAAGTAGTATGATAAAGATGTATTGTCTGAGCCTTCGAGCTATCCAGGCCAATGCACAACATATTTTTTCTAATGGTGAATACTTGGACTCATAATCAGTGAACTTCTTGCTCAAGTAGTAAATTGCTCGTTCTTTTCTAGTTAGTTTCATCTTTTTGCCCCAACATACATTCCATTGATTTTTCATGTACTGTTAAATACAAAATCAAAGGCTTTTTAAGAACTGACAGCACTAACACAAGTGGATTTGATAAGTATTCTTTGATCTTATTAAAAGCTTCTTAGCATTCATCATTCCATTCTCCTGGATCATTTTTTAAGAATCTTGAAAATAAGATCACACTTGTAGGTGAGTTGAGAGATGAAATGAGCAATATAATTTAATCTTTCCAAAAAACTTCACACTTCTTTTTAGGTACGAAGAGAACATAAGTTTTGGATTACGTGTTTCTTATCCGGGTCCACTTCTATTCCTCTTTCACAAACCACAAAGTCCAATAGTTTTACTAATTTAGCACCAAATGTACATTTGACAAGATTCAATTTCAGCTGAAATCTTTCCAACCTATCAAATAGCTTTTTGAGATTGACTACATGATCCTTTCTTTCATAAGATTTCATAATCATATCATCCACATACATTACTATCTCTTTATGCATTAAGTCATGAAAGAAAGTTACCATTACTCTTTAATAAGTAGCACCAGTATTTTTTAACCTAAAAAACATGACTTTGTAACAGAATATCCCTCACATGATCATAAATATGATCTTCTCTATATCATCTCGAGCCATCTTTATCTAATTATAGCTTGAAAAGCCATCTATAAAGGAAAATATGGAATGCCTAGTAGTATTATCTACTACGGTATCGATATGGGGCATAGAGAAATTATTCTTAGGACTTGCCCTATTTAGATCTCGATAATCAATGCACATTCTCACTTTTTCATCTTTATTAAGAATTGGTACTATGTTGGCTATCCATTCAGGATATTTTACCACCTCTAAAAATCCAACATCAAATTACTTTTTTACCTCCTCTTTAATTTTCAATAGCATTTTCAGCTTCATACACCTCAGCTTTTGTTATATCGACTTGCATTCTAGTTTCAAAGATAACTTGTGCTCTACAATATCAATGCTAAATCTAGCATATCCTGGTAAGACCACACGAACACATCAATATATTCTTAGAGCAACTCTTCTAGCTTTTACCTTTTAGCTGGTAAAAGAAATGTACCAACTTTAACCTCTATTCTATTTTAACATCCCTCAAAATCACTAATTCAGTAATTTTCTGGTGGGGTTCAATTGGCTTATCTTCATGTTTTATTAATTTTAACAAATCAAGAGGCAGTGTGTAATTACTTAAATTTTTTTTATTATCAAGTTCGTCAACATGAATTATGTTTTCGAAATCAAATTCGAGATTATTATCATAATTATCTTCATGTTTATTATTTAAAACCCTGTAAATAGTAAAATAAAGAGAATATTGGCATACAAAAATAGAATGGTAAGAAACTAATTAAGGCATAATGGAAAGATAAATAAATGTGAAAGCAAAAAAGAAAATATACGGATGCATCTTCTAAGTCTTTTATTAAAACAACAAATACAAACACGTCACAAAAGATCTTCTATTACTCGTAGAAGGCAATTAAGGATTTAAAGTTTTCAATACATTACTCTTTAAAAGTTTTAAAGACAATAGGCAGCTCTATAACTTTTCAATTATCTAGCTCAAAATCTTAAAGACAAGAGTGCATGAATAGCTCTTCATCCCGACTCTTCTTTTCTTTGTCATCTACCACTTAAATGGCTAGCTTTGAAAATTTTTTCATAAATTTTACACTCAAAGCTTCAGGCGAATCTGGGTAGATACATCTTTCTGAACAAAAAGAATTATGTAGGTAAGAAATGACCACAGGCCGTGACTCTAGCTCATATTTCTCGAGATTAGCCATTCTCTTTTCTTTTTTCTCATTCACCATTTTCATTCTATCCCTCCTTGTCAATTTATAACCCAAGTCGAATCTATTTTTCTTTTTATATATGGCCACTGGTTTTATGATTGCTTGTAGATTCTTTCCAAACCTAGCTTTAGGTCGCCATCCCATCACAATAAACTATTTGACAATCATTTTAATAGTCGTAAATAGGAAAGGTGAATATAATTTAAACTCTTCAGCCACATATGTTGCATTGATAATCTCAAAAGATCTATAAGAGCACTCTAGTGCTTTATTTATCGATTTCACATAAAGAGTATTTATCGATTGAGTTACCAGTAAATCTTCTTCTCTTGCCACACATATAAGCTTTTTTTCAACAATGAATTTAACTTTTTGATGCAATGAGGATGGAACGACACCTGCTGTATGAATCCATGACCTACCCAACAAACAACTGTATGAGGAAGAAATATCCATAACTTCAAATTTCACGTTGAAAGTGGAAGGGCTAATCTACAATGGCATTTCTATATCTCTAAGCACATTTCTTTAGGTTTAATTAAAGGCTCAAACTATCATATGACTAGGCTTGATATAAAATCCATCAATAAGTAGTTTTACTAAAATAGTCATAGGTATGATATTAATGGATGAGCCATTATCGATCAAAACCTTAGTCATTATATGACTTTTACGTTTTACAATAATGTGGAGAGCTTTGGTACTTTCTCGACCCTCAGAAAAAATCTTTTCATCATTGAAAGAGATATAATTTAAGATTGTTAGATTGTTAACAAGCTATTCCACATATTCAACATAGACGTTGTCAGACATATATGTTTAATTTAACACTTTCAGTAAAGCATTACGATACGACTTTGAGCTAAACAATAATGATAATAGCGAAATTTTAGCTAGCATTTTGTTCAACTATTCTATCATACTATACTCATTATGTTTTATTAGCTTTAAAAATTTACAAGCTTCACTATCAGAGATCAACTTTGGATATTCTTTATCTGGGACTACAACAAGATTACTCTGACTTTTCTCTTCTTCACCCACCTTTGCTTTCTCTTTTTTAGCTTTCTCTAAAGCTTTTGGAGTATAATACCTTCTATTTCAAGTCATACCTCTTGTGCCTATTATGTTTGTAGTATCTGAGTTGACTACGACATCATAATCATACTTTTATAGTGTTATTTTATTATTCTGGTATGAAAAAAGGGCAAAAACTTTAATTGTCACTACTAATCGGGAGATGGGCCTTTCTGGCCTTAGGGTCAGCTCCTCATTATAGTAAATAGTTATCGATCTATGCATAAACTTATTTTTTAATCAATGATAGACACATCAGCTTTCATAAAATATTCTTCTTCTTTGTAAAACTCTACCTGACCCATATCCATCATCGTCTGTACCTCTTGACGAAATTGGTCTTAACCCTCGATAGAATACTTTAAACACCTTTGTGATAGTTATATTTCGCAGTTCAATTAATTGTTTCAAAGTAATTTTGAGGTTCTATTGATTTTAACATGTTAGCTTTGACTAAGGCTTCAAGCACCTTAGCCATCAAAGTTTTGACTTCTTTTATCTCTCTCTTCATGTAGCTTGCTTACCCCTTATTAAAGCATTTATTGATGGTCTAGTATGGGTCAGTAAAGGGTTTTTATTAATGTTTAGAGTCCCTCATTGGCCGATATTAAAGTCAACACCCCTTCATTTATTAGCCCTTACATTTTACGTTCAGAGCAGTACAATTTTTAATAGAATGGCCTGAGTTTCTATAATGATAATCATAGTACACATTAAGGTCATACCATTTAGGAAATTGAGGTTTCAAAAGCACAACAATAGCAAAGGCTAGTAAATGTTTCTCAATAAGTTAAAGGTATAAATCTATGTATGTCATGGGAATAAGGTCAAAAGTAAGTTTTTCTTGGGTATTTCTTGGAGGTTTAGGACCATTACTTGGATTTGGTCTCCACTTTGGTCTTGTAGGTATAACAGGACGGTTGTAAGAATAGATAGGTGTAAGAAAAGATGACTAAAACTGAGGTGAATAAGCTGATTGTTATAGTGGCTAGTATGGCTAATAAGGATGAAGGATGGATGTAACATTGTTTATGAAAAGATAATAGGTTTGGTACACTGGTGTAGGGTATAACGTGAAGCCTTTGAACTATTTCCCCACATAGTTCACTACTTAAGCTTCATTTTCTTTCTTTTTGGGAACTCTATCTTTTTTTGCTCCACTTGTCTCTCCTACATCAAGCTTGCCATTCTTTATGGTGTTTTCAATAATTTCATAGGATATCACCATATTTGTAAAGTTTTTAGTTGCATTACCTATCAATCTCTCATAGTATAATACTTTTAAGGTGTTCACAAATAAGACAGTTGTCTCTTTCTCAATGAAGAAAGGTTGACTTATAAAGCCACATCTCTTTATCTCTATGTATACTTTTAAAAGTTTTCATTACTTTTTTTTTCATGCTCTGTAAAAATAGGCGATCTGAAGCTAGATCTATGACATGTCGATATTATGTAAAGAATGATTTTGTGTGATCTTTTCAGGAATGAATACAAGTTTTATCTAGTTGAACATACCATATGGCTCATATGGCCGTAAAACCTATAAGACTATATTAAAATACATACATTAGTAGCTTCTCATCATGAGTATGTGCTATCATCTTTCGATAATATACGGTAATATAGGTCATTAGACATTTTGTGTCATCATATTTTTCAAATTTAAAGATCTTGAATTTACTTAGAATGACCACGTTTAGGACCAAACAAAGCTCAATTGCATCCATGGAGCCAAAAAAATCAATTCTCTCTATGACCTTAAGTCATTCTTCTAGTAATTTCATTTTTTATTGAGCATTGGTATCTTTTATGTTCTCAAATGTCTTTATCCCTAGCTTTTCTCTTTTCTTAGGATCATTCATGTCTGATATCAAGATTGGCTCAGATGGTTTTTCTACCATGATAGGATTAACAAAATTTTAAAATTATTTCAAAGCAGGTGTGGATGCTATTCTTGGATAAGAATAAGCATATCCTTCGAGAGTAAGAATTTGAATTTTGACTCATTAAGAGGGTTAGGTTGGTCGTGGCTTAAACCTTGGAGGTATATTGGATCCACTATGTCTAACGATTGCTCTTGAAGGTTGGGATTTTCTTTCACTACATTTCCTTTGTCAAGATTCTTAAGCATGTCCATTAACTTATTAAGATCCTCTTTTAGTCTTTTTTAAGCCTTTTCAATCTTTTCAAATTGATTAACTTATTTTTGTTCTATGATTCTTGTTTGAGCTCTAGTGTTGTATGAATGGCAAGTAAGTTGAGTCAAAATTTTTGGTGGGTGAGCTATTCTTGAACCTTTATTACCATAAATTTTCAAAAATTAGAAAGCCATGTGTTGAAAATTTTAATTTTTAATTTTTTGATTTTTTTGAATGCAAATAAAAATGATATACATGATGCATGAATATAAGTATGGGGTATTTACTTTTGGGCAAATTTCAATACTAAAAATTTTATTGATTCCATACAACTTTTATTGCATGAGATTTATCATTTTAGAATTATATCCATGAAAATTTTTAACTTACTCATAATGATCTTTTGCCTCGTCTAGAAAATTCACTAGGCACTGTCCATATTCTCTTGTAGGATTGATTTTCTTGTATTAATGCCTCTATCTTTTCAACCATTTCCCATGCTTTCTTTACTACCTTGCAAACTTGACTAGTCAGGTGTTCTATGTACTATTGCCTCTCTAAGCTTATTATTTTTCATCTCATATGGCCATCTTTTTCCAAATCACATGTGAAGATCTAATCTTTTTCTCTTTTTTGCCACTCATCTATTATTGCTGAAATATGATTTTTGTGGTCTTATAGTTGCAACTCTAACCCTTGGATCACCCAATAAAGTGATTCTTTTTTTTTTTCAGTACTTCAAGGTACTTTCTTCTCTATTTTGCAAGCATAGGCTTCAACCTTTCTTTTTCTTTTCGACATTCTACTAATCTTGCTAAAGTTGTAGTAGATAACCCTTTCCAATTTTGGTATTCTTGAGAAATTTTGATGGCCTCTTTTTACTTTTTTTTAGCTTTGCCTTTTCATTGGTTCATTTCCTCTCAGAGCTCATCCATTTCACATTACCGACTAAGGTAAGACTTGGTGACTTTTTTTAGTTTTGAATTGGACTCATAATCTCTTATTTTTTTAGTGCAGATCTTTTAAATCATTGTTGGTTACATCCCATTCTTTCATGGCTTTCTCCAATCTGCTCTCTTATACCTATGCTTCATATTTTAACTATCCTATCTTCTTATGAAGTCTCAAATTTTCCTTTTTTATTTCTTTTTTTTTCAGCTTTTAATTCTTTCTTGATAAGTTTGACTTCTGATAATTGCTCTTCTATTGAAAGATTAACCGATTGATGTGAGCTGTCATCAGAAAGAAGTACTATGTCTTTGAGTCATTTCGCTTTCCAAATCTGATAATCAATGGTGATTTTGTCAATAAGAGGCCCTAATCTCATTCTTCGTATTTTCTTTCATGCTTGGATTAATTGCTCTGAGGTTCTTGGTGGATTTGGTTCCTCGTAAATGAATTCTACTTAAACTAGGCCATAAGTGGCAGAAACAAACTGCTTTGCACCAAATTACCTAAATACCATCGATGGAACGTAACTTACAACACCTTATAGCCCTAATAGCGGTATCTACGGCTCATTTCCTCTATGATACAACAAAGTCACACGAGGCATCCAAGGCGTCATCCATTTAATTTCATCTCCGGTGAGCTTTCACAGAAACATAATCCACTCTTCTTGGATCTTCAATGTCGACATTGACTTTTGAAGAACTTTTCAATTGGTGCCTTGTTTCGAATATACAATTTTGAGAATGCACTCTTCCTACACTTAAAATTACTTTTAACCTATACATACAATAGCGATGCACATCCTATGAATCATTCTTTTTTCATTTCGTCGATAGAAGTTTAATGACTGGATGGTTTTTGCTAAGACTACAGACGCATGATTAATTGCTTGGGTTTCAATTTGCTCAAAGAAATCCACCATAGTTATCTTACTATAACACAAAGTCTTCAGAAAGATTACCATGCCATATAATGCCAAAGCAAACATAGCCATGCCTTGATCATTATTTATTTGCCTTTGAATGAAATTTTGGAAAAAGTCCTAACGGATGTCGAGACGCTCACCTTTAGGCTTCGTGAAGGAATCTATAGTTTCAACTTTAACCCCCATAAGCTTAGCCAACTTTTTGTGATAACTTGATTTCAGTTTTTGGGTAAACACTTTATCCGGACATTATAGTTTTATCCCAAGTAAAATCGAATACTTTTTAATAGTTGGCATCAAATCTTTCTTATTAAAAGTGAAACATCTATATGATGGATCTCAAAACTATATAGCTACCCTGATCAACTATTCATCAATCGCTATCGAAATAAGAGATGCAATCTATCTATACTTTTTATAAAAATTTTATTTTCTTTCTTTATTTAACTGACTCCAAATGGTGGCTAAGCCTTCTAAATCATTTTATATGAGATCTAAATGCACATTCTCGAGTAATTTCAACACATAACCAATAAGCAAGCAATCTCTACTCTTTTGTTGGGCCTTTTTTTACCAAACATATACTTCATTATATGACTCACATAGGACATTGACTGAGGATGAGCAAATCTGTAGTTCTATGATATCTATGAAGATTTGTTGGTAGAAAGATATCATAGAGCAAATACCTTGATGCAAAACTATATGATATGATTAATGTAAAAAAACAAAAAAACAAAATTAAGTTAGTGTAAGGATGTGGTTTGAGATTAAAAAATATTTTTTTTGTTTTTAGATTTTTTTGTTTTGTTTTCATTTTTGCTTGTGTTTTTTATCACACATAACTTTTATTCCTACACATTTTGCACTTAGATATTTTCTAAAAAATGTGGACAAAGCTCAACCTAAGGTTGGCTTTTTACAGCTTATTATATAATTGGTTCAGGTTGTCACGCATCTAAAGGTTCTCAAATTGTTCCTTACTGTCGTCCACGCTAGATTAGTAAGACACCCTAATCCTCATCCATTATAGACTACGAACGAAAAATGTTCAATTTGAGTGGAAGTATTTCGCTTGCCATTACAGAGGTTATCACCTCATGAGAGCATAGGTATTTTACTTCCTCCTATAAGGGATGGAGCCTGGGCATAATGCTCATACATGAGATGCATCGTGTCATTGTGTGTGCAAATATATCCTAATTTATCAAGAGTAATATATACAAAAAAATAAAACATAAGAGGCATAGTAAAAGAAACATGTGTGACATTTTTTTTTGTTTTTGATTTTTTTTTTGGTGTTTTTTTATTGAAAATAAAAAATAAAATCTAAAAAATTTAAATTTAAATATCGATTAAGACTGTTTAAATCAAAATTTAAAGATAACACGTAATTAATTTTGGCCTGACTTTAAAAAACAAATGGCATCATCAGCAAAGTCGTCAAGCTGTCATAACGATTTTGGGGCCACCCGATAAATTTGAAAATGAAAAATAAAAGAATAGAGTCGCCACCAATCTTTTTTGGCTAGTGTGATCGGCCATCTATTAAAAACATTCTTTTAATAAGATTTTAAAATTAATTAAAATTTATTAAAAAGATAATTTTAGTGTTTGTAAAATAGTCTGGGTCCGAAAGTCAGTAACGCATGAAGAAGAATTGGCACCCCCATAGTGCTTATTTAAAATGGTACCAATTAACTATGTGTTATCCATTGATTTTGATAAAAACAGTCTTATTTTCGGTGTTTGAAAAATAATTTTTGTGATTTTTTCATTTATTGGAATTTATTTTTTTAATTAAAATTTATTATTCCAATTTTATTCAAGAAAAGTAAATTAGAACCTTTTTATTGAAACAATTCTTAAAATGTTCTAGTATATTTTGTGATATTGAAAGAACTCTTTCTCACCTAGAAATTTCTTAGGCATCACTTCTTGAAATACCTTAGAATCTAATCCTCGGAAGCTCAAATTTACTTTTTGTTAAAAATTGTAATACATGCAATGCAAATGCTAACATGTTGATGCACTCATTTTATTTTACTCTATAAAAATTTTATTGATTTTTATTATTATTTAGGTTTTTGAAAAAAAGAAAAATTTTTGTTATATTGAAAATTTTCTATAAATATTTCAATACACTGGTAATATTTAAAAAAAATTCTCTCACCTAGGAATTTTTTAAAGTATCTCTACTTGAAATACATTTAGAATCTCGTCATCAGATAAAAAATTTTTTTTTCATTTTTTATCACTTATTTTTAATGTATTTGTAAAAAGAAATTTTTTTATGGTATTGAAAATTTTTTATAAATACTCCAATACATTGATAGTATTTTTAAAAAATCTTTTCACCTAGAGATTTTGTAGGTATCACTATTTGGAGTGCCTACAAATCTCATCGTTGGATAAATTTTTTTTTCTTACAATTTTTATTAGTACTTTTATTATTTGTCTTTATTTTTTAATTGTTTTTTCTTATTACTTTTTAATTATTATTAGGTTTATTTTAAAATCAAAATTATCAAAAACTTTTTTAATTATATATTTCATCATTTATTTATTCATTGATTAATTATTTATCACAACAAAAATTTATTCTAGCCAATGTAAACATTTAAACATAGATAAATATTAATAATAAAATAACAAAAATAATTAAAAAATTTACTTGAATCGGACTGGTCAACAGCCCAGTCCAAGCTGGTCTAAGTCGATTTTGTTGGTTCGATGGTTCAATACTGGTCTAGGCTGATTTAGCTAAATCGATCAGAGGTCAGAAGGATGCCAGGTCATCAAATCATCGGGTTGTCGGATTAGGTGAGCAGATCTCGAGTCAGGTTTCGAATTGACGCGCAGATCTTAAGGTTTAAAACGACGTCGTTTTGATCCTTTATTGAAACGACGTTATTTTGGCTTTCAGCTTTTTATAAAAACAAAAAAAATTTTCTTTCATTTTTCTCTAGTTCTTTCTCTCTTTACTCTTTCCTCTTTCAGACTCTCTCTCTAAACCCCAATCAGCCAATCACCCAATCATCGTCCGTCGCTTATGCCACCGTTGGTGGTCACTGACAAATCGTAAAAAAATCATGAAAGCTTCTCAAAAATTATTCTTGACTCCCTAAGCATAGATCTGGGCCTAATGTTGCCAGAATCTCACTAAAATGTCCTAGATCGAACCTTAAAGGTTCGGTAAAACCCTTTTTCTTTTATATTTTCCTTGTAATCTGAAATTGATGATGTTGTTTTTTTTACAGGGGCTTTGGCGTTGGGTTCCTTCCCAAAGGGGAGGACTATGTTTCTATTTTTGATTTGGTTTTAGGTTTTTTTTTTTTTTTGAATTTGACAATTTTCTTACAAGGTTTTCTTCCTTTCTCTTTGGGGTTGACCATGGAGCTTTATTTATAGAGCTTTGACCGCGACCCTATGCCTGAGTAGGTGGCACAAGGCTTAGCAAAGAAGAGTGCTCAAGGCTTGGTAGAGGGGGTGCCATGTATGGTACCTCAATCACCAGTCTCCCTCTACCCTTTTGTTTTTTCAACTTGGCCTTGGCCCTGTGCCTAGGTAGGCAGCACAGGGCCATAGTAGGGTGGGTGGTGTCGGTGGTGCCCTGCACGGCACCCAAACACCCTCCTAGCTCGTTGTTTTTTTCTACTTTTGTATTTTTTTGTTTGTTTTTTTTAATTCCTTTTTTGGGTATTTTGTTTAAAAAAATAAAATAAATAAAATAAAAAGTAAATTTGGGCCTAAAGAACAAAATTGAGCCTCAAGCTCAGTTGAATCAAAATCAAGGCCTCCAACCTGGTTGCATCAAAACCAGGCCTTGACCCAAGAACCTGATATCTGATAGATTTTAAATCGAGACCCGATTAAAATTCGGATAAATTTTGTGTCTACATTTGTTCATTTATATTTTATATTGAGTTTAGTAGAAACTTTTTAGTAATGAAAAAAAAAATGACGAATAAATAACATTTTCGAAATTGTCTGTTACCTTTTGTTTCTTGATTGTTACATGTGGTTTTTTTGGACTGTACCTGTTTATATAAATTTGAAATTTTCATTTTTGGAGCTATTTTAGCCAAAAAATTTTCTGCTAATACATATTATATTTTTACCATAAGATTTTGTCTGAGTTTGCAAGGACTGAATTGTTTTCAAATCCTCAATATTTGTTTGCTTGCGTTTATTATACCTACCTCAACTAAAAAGCTATACACCTTTCATATCCCAAGTTAGGTTCTCATTAAAATTTCAATGGGAACGTGGTATCAATAAATGTTTAAATGATTGATTTTATTTTTCGGATGGTACTATCTTTAAAGTATTAGTCTCTGAAGTTTTTCCATTTAAGCGACATGTTAATCTACATCAGTGTCTATATGTTAGCCTAGTGATCATAGATTAGTGACTTAGTGGAGGCACTCCTGCTATAGGAGATGAGAGGTGCTCCATTTTCTTGAGGATAGTTTGTTTCTGTGTGTTTATTAGGTTCAAGTCTAAGTTTATGTAATGGGAGTTTAAGGAACAAACAGCTCTTGATTGCGCAAAATGGAAGCAATTGTAGGTAATGAGTGGTAAACAAAAGGGAATTAAGTGCAGGCATGCTGTAATATTGAAGTGGGCTGAATGTTTTTGTAGAACAAGATATTGTCTTATTCATTTGTTCATTTGTGCAACATGAAGAAAACACTTTCTAGATACAACAAATGTTTTCAAGGTTCTTCAGAGATTGCTCAAGTGGAACATAAAGCAGAGGTAATCTGCAATTTAAGCTTACATATGCAAATCTGGCTTTGTCTTGAAACAACATATTGCAATTTCTTCAATTGTATGTTGGTTTTATGTTGTATCTCAAGATGATATTTGGAACCTAATTACATTTTAGTGTGCATGGCATGTGGTTACTACCAGTTGAAACAAAAGTTTACTGAAGGGAGCTATGACTAACGGGGTTTTTCAAATAAACTGGCCGACAAAACATGCTGATCTTCATCAGAAAGTGTTGGTCTGGATTTATGGTGAAGTTGTGGAAATGTTTTTCAATAGGGATGATGAGATTAGGACCTTTGAGTGCATGTCCAAGCATTATGATCAGGGGCCTAGGCTTCTTGGGCGGTTTCCAGAAGGAAGGATTGAGGAGTTCATTCATGTCAGAAAATGCGAAATTTTCTTTGAAAACTTATCTTTTATCTTTATGATGTCTAATTTTTGCAATACCTAGGTTTATAGAACCTTTTTTTTTTTTTAATGTTAATAGGATAGATTATTCTAACCACATATTAACTACAGTTCATAGATGATGTTTTATTACGAGTTGATTTTTTCTTGGCTTAATGATCTTCAAAAGTTGAGTGTTGGTCTTGAACCATTAGAAGAAAACTAGATCAGGAAGCTGCCTGTTTTACTGTATCCTCAGTTCTTTGTTCATGACTGTGAACATAATCAAACAAGTACCTATAGAAAAGGAATTAACTGGCATAACCCAAAATTCCTTGTGCCCTCCAGTGGTTGCTTAATGCTAGGTTTTCTGCTTCTTCCTTAATTTGTAAATGATCTACAATTTTTTGTAACATCAACTATCAATTTTATACCTTTAATATTTCAACATTTGTGCTGTATTTGGGTCCCCATATTGCCTTTTTTATGATAAAAGCTGTGCAGCGTGGCTGTGTTGATTTAAAAAGTGCTTTATATAATATAATTCAACTGAATACCAGTCCTTCATGGATGAATAAAAATTGCACTGAATATGGGCCTCTGCTGTTCCCATTAGGACATGGTTCAAGAGTTCCACTCAGTAGCATATTAACTCAGGTTCAACTAGAGGCCATCTTATGGGGTATTGGAACTGCATTTAGGGAGCTCCCTCCATTCTTCATATCTAGAGCAAGTTGTGAGGGCACATCAAATACTATGCCATTATAGTCTGATTCTTTTTTTGTTTTAAAACGGATTATGGTTTATGATCTTGATTTTTCTACTTAAATGCTTTGGCAGATCGCATATGAGGTAGCAAATTGGATATCATGAATGATTTCGATTCTTCTTTGATGAAAGATGGTAGCAACACGACCAATCATCTGAAACAGATAAAATATTGGCTCCTTTCACACTCACAGCACTTGAACTTCCTCACAATTTTATTTGTGCTTTTGATTTTTATTGTAACTTTGATCAATGGTATGATAGAGTACTTATCATATTAGCTACAGCTAATTTGTCCAAATTGGCTGCAGTCAAAATATCTGCTTCATGAGTGAAAGGTGGTTTTATGCATGTTTCTATCCAAAAAATTAGAAGGTGATTCGTGGTAATTGTGCTATACTGAATTAAATTTTGTTAGTAACCTATTTGAATTTGTAATTTTTTGATTAAAAGGGTATATTTTCAGGTTCCAAATCCTCTATTTGAACTTGCTAGCATTTTGTGTGGGCAGTTTGGCACTCCATTTTGGAAATTCTTTCTAGCAACATTACTCGGAAAGGTGATTATTAAAACTCACATTCAGGTTTGAGAAGTCCTAGATTTCATTCCAGGATGTGTTTCGGCTACTTTATTGCTTTAAAGTTGTTATCTGTCTCTAAAATCATAAAATGTAAGTAAACGAAAAATAAGAACTTTTATGTGAAAGGGGGACAGTGAGCCTGATCATGAAGGTAAATCCTGCTGCCGAGTGATGGGAACATTTATGCTGACCTTTGATGTTATTTTCTAACTTATGTTTGTAATCTCCTACAGACAGTTTTATCATCTCAGTTGGCAACTATCAGCTTCTTGACTTCATTGAAAATGAGTTGAATAGAGTGCTTAGCCTTATCCCAGGACTAGCCACCATCTTGCCAAACCTTATCAAGAAACTACATTAGAGACAAATATATGTCACCCTCTCTTTTAGTCTCCTCAAATATTGAGGTAATAAATACACAGATTAGAGTGATAAGTATACCTATGCATGATGCGTTGCGTCTTTGCCATTATTGCTTGCTCCTTTTGCCTAGAGCTAATTTCTGCTTCTGTGCTTTCTCGACAGGTCAAGAGCTGGGATTTATCACGTGCTTCAATGTGGAATACTGTTGTATGGCTCGTGCTTCTAAACTTCTTCCTATGGAACAAAATCTTTTAATTTATCATATTTGAATTTTGATTTTAAATTTTATTTAATCATTTTTAATAAAAACTTCACTAACTTTACTTAAAGACTTTATCTGTCTTTTTCAGATTTTAAAACAAAATAAAATATTAAAAGACGTAAAAAAAAAAAAATGCACTTTGAAGATGACACTTCCTTATTGGCCAATTTATTCCTTGTTCCAAGTCCTAAGTCAGTTGTAAGTTATAATATTTTTATGGTTAAAACAAACAGGCAGCATAGCACGGGCTTATCAGCTAATTTAAAGGTTTAAAGGTAAAATTATCTAATACTATTTAATTATTTATTTTTTATAAAAATAATTTTTTTTAGTATCATGTCCTTTTCAGATAAAGTTAATTATATTTTTTATATCTGAATTTTAAAGAAATGTATAAATTAATACTTGAAAAAAAATGTATAATTTATATCATAAATTTTTAAATTATGTATCATAATAATTCAAATTCTAATACGTTAATCATATTAGTTTAAATATGCAATATGTGACACATATTATTAAGTTATGTGATCACTACATATACTATTAACATTTTTTAAAATAAATTAAATATATATTTTAATTTATTTGAATCATAAAAAATATAAAATTGATGAATAATTTTTTTGTCACATGATATTCATATGAAAATTTTTGCTAAATATTTAATATTTTTATTTAACAAATAATATACATATAATAAAATTATATTAGTTGGATAACAAATAGACGAGTTAAAGTTAATAAATTAAAATTTGTATTAAAATTATATTTATTTAAAAGTTTAGAATAAAAATTTTATATTTTATTTTTCTAAGTACCATTTGTATTTTTTTTTCAAAATTTAAGTATCATAAATATAATTAACTCTTATAAATATTTTAATTTTTCACGGAAATATTAAATACTTGAAAATTTTAAACCATAATTTTTTAAGTTTTTTTAGCACTTTTCAACTTTTTTTTAAATCTAAATTTTTTCAACCAAAAATAATGCTAAATTAAACCCAGGTATCTGACGGTATATACATTGCTCTTTGCATTTTTACGGTCGTCATAACCGGCTTTTTACGAGCCTCTTGTTGAGGGGCCCCTAACCATCTCTGTCTTGCAGGTCTGTGGAGAGAACATCGCATCAACCGTGACACGACAGATTTGGACCTCAACAACTCTAGACATTGCCCAATGCTTGAACAAACAACTGTTACTACTCGTAAGAAAGAAAAAATTTATTGCCTTTTTATCAAGGAAAGATAGATTCTGAAGCAATGGCATCGACATCGCTGGCAATTGCATCCCACAAGTCTAAAATATATTGTCTTAGCAGTTGGATGTGGTTGGTTTGAAACCTAGAAGCTTCAATTATCCCACAAGTCTAAAATATATTGTCCTAGCAGTTGGATATGGTTGGTTTGAAACCTAGAAGCTTCAATTAATCACATTACACTGGCTGGCTGCTTCGACTCTTTGCGCAACCATATGAGAGCTTCCCTGATGTACATTTTCCAGGAAATTAGTTCATTGAGATGCAATGCACTTGTATTAAATCTAAACCAATGAATCAAATTACATTGCCCCAAAATCCAAACAAAAAATAAATTCACTCTATCAAGCTAATCAGAGCCTGATCCATTTCTATCAGACGCGAGAATTGCCACTAATTCAATGAAATAAAAGTCCTACATCAAATTCTCCTCTCTCTGCTACTATCAATCCAGTGTCTCTTTTTCTTCTAATGACACCTTATTTCCTGAGAAGTCAATAATTCCTATTACCTTTTGGATAAGCAAATTGTGAAACTTGAAACTCTATCAGACTGTACTGTTGATGTTGAGTGCAATATTCTCATTCGTCAATCGAGGGACGTGTGTTATTAGGCAGTCTCCGGCCACGGACAAATGAACTGAACAGATGCAAGGCTCTTGATGGTTGTGCATATGGTACCATATGTGCAGCCCCCCTCACAGTGGCAAAGGTCAATAAATTTCCATATTCAGTCACCCAACCACCCACCTAACCAAAAAAAAAATTGACCCAACAAAATGTCATTGCTTAAGAAAGGTGCAAAGTTAAAGTAGACTCTTTAAATTTGTTGGCATGCATAAGAACCTGGTGCTTGTGAAACCAAGCTCCATATGGGACCGTAATGTTGAAGTTCAAATCATGAGCTAGTTCACGGACAAGTGTTCTCGAGCCAAGCAGTGGCACGACAGAATCTTGATCCCCACTGCAATGATTGATTTGAACAAGTATAAGGTAACAGACTTGAAAAAGTTTTTTTATTCTTTAGATTTTGGATCTTACCTGAATATCCAAACCGGAATACGGTTTTTGATAATCTTTTTGAGAATAGGAAGGATGTTGATGTTACCATCAGTGTCACTGTAACTTAATTGACTGTCCATTGTAGAAAACAACAAACATCAGTAGTTTAAGGATCATCAGAAACATAAAACATGTCAAAGATCAAACTAAGCAAAAAGCACATGAACTTTTATAGCTAATTTTTACAGAAAGATTTTACCCCATTATAGTTCAACCAATAATCCCAAAAATAAATAGGTTCGAGGTTATCGGTCGACACAACTTTTAGAGGAAGCAGATACCACCTGAACTCTAGAAGACATGAAAAGGAAAGAATTGACAAGAGATGCATTTTAAGACACAGCATGCTGTCATTTCCCCTTTGCAGCTCACTATTTCAAAAGATGAAGACTGTGATGAATTCCCTTACCTACTGCACATACTCCAAGGATAAGGTAATTTGGTGCGATTTGCATGAAGTGCCATCTGAACCTCAGGGAGGTTAAGGTAGAAACGCCTTTCATAGGTCATGCACACATCAACACCAACACTTATCTTGGTGGCCTGCATATATTAGGAAATGAATCACTGCAAAGGTGAACAAAAACAACATTGTGTAAATTGAACAGCAGCAAATAAAAAGAAAAGAAAAATATACCATCTTCCGCAATCGCAATTCTTGTTCTACAATAGATGGATAACAAACATCTAGGATAACATCATAATTGTTTATATATTCACCAACAATGCTATTTGCGTCAGCTATGGCCTGGTTGCATGACTGGGATACATTATGAGGACTCTCAAAAACATAGTCATCAAAATCACATTCATTCATGATGGTAAGGCCAATTTCATCAGAAATCATCCCATGTGACCAAAAGAATTCATATATTGCTGGAACATCCCGGTCAAGTCTGAGAAGAGGATTCCCAATCTAAATCAGAAGAATGTAAAGTGAAATTGTTAAACAAATCATGAGGAGAACTGCAAGACCCAAATATTAGGTTTTTAATGTTTTTTCGTTTTTCTTAACAAAGAACAAAGGTAAGTAACGCAGTGCAAGTTTTCTTACAGCAACTCCTTTGATGTTAAACTTGAAGCCAGTTGAAAGCGCATTATGATCCAGTAGAACATCAGCCAACTGTGGTATGTAGTGTCCTGTATAACAACATTTATATCATGTAATAAAACTAAAAAACGGATAAATTAAGTTTATAGAAGGAAAAGTAAATGGTGGTTCAAATTGTTTTGATTGCTGCCTAAAATACAGCACTACTTACACTTTGTACTAAATCATATATGAAATTTTCTATTTATCTTTCAAAGCCAAATAAATCTTTATTTCACATGTGAATCTTACATTTCAATATGATAAAAAGACTTGGATAGGACATAAAATTTTGTAATTGGAACCGGTTTTCCATGTGCAAACATGTAGTTTAGACAGGCACCTTCAATTGTTTTTGTACGGTAAACATTTCTCTTGGGAATAAAAAAAGCGGCAGGATTTGTTGAAAACTTCGATGATGACTGGAATTGCTAACGATCACTAGAAAGAGATGCTTCTGATATGATGTAATGTAACTGATTCCTCTTCTTTTTTTCATTTTCATAAGAAATTTTATAAAATCCCAAAATAGAGAAAAGTTTTGCATTTGAACAAATTTGCCTCAACAATGATAACAAAACTAGAACTGAAACTTCATTCTAATGGCAAACCTGCATAACTTTCTCCAGTAAGAAACAATTCTCTGGACTTGAATTCTGGGAACTTCTCGTACCATTTCATCATGAAAATATACATATCCTTGGCTGCCAAAAACAAGAGATAAGAGTCAGATCAATTTTCACCAAAACAATATAAAGTTCAATTAATATCTACCAAAAGTCATCCTAAAATCTGTTGGAAGAGAAAATAATTTGGTTGCATTACCAGTGGAGGCATCCCCACAAATATAATCTGAAGAAGTATTTGAGTACGACCACCCAACACCGGCAGGGGATTCAACAAACAGGAGATTTGATGCTATTAAGAAAAAAAAAGGGACAAAAGAATGAAGTGGGGAAAAACACATACATGTCAAAATTTGAATTTAATTAATAATCAAATACTGAAAGTTCATTGCATTTAGATGCTATAAACATTTTTTATACCTCTATTCCAAGACATTGAATTTCTTCGAAGGCTTCGGCCATCACCTCTAGGATAAAACGGACCCAATTCTGTAAAAGCACCTCCACCAATGGAGGAACACCCTGGCCCTGAAATGGAATTTGAGGATAAGAACATAAACAGAATCATCTCTATTTAGAAAAGCATAACGTAGATCAATCTCTCTTAGTGAAATTTGAGTATGACCACCCTTCAATTCAACTTATCAGCAATCATATGGAGCAACACCAAATTCTTTCCTTTCTTTTTAGTGCATTGCAGTCAAAATTTATCTATATGCACTTTATTTCTATCCCTAGGAAATGTTAAAAAGATACTCTTTGAGAAAAAAGTTTAAAATACCAAAGAATTGGCAAAGAGAACCAAGTACAACTAGTGGGAGAAGACTGTCGTAACTCTTTCACAAAGAAAAGAATAAAAAGAATCTTCTCCACAGAAAGAAACAAGTAAATAGAAGGGCCAACTAAGACATTTACAGCAAACAAAAACGGTTAGAACTAGAACTATGTGAAAGGAGAAACATTGAAAGTAGTTATCAACAGACAACCATGCAACATATTTCAAATTAAAACTGATAATTCACTAAAAAAAAAAAAAACAACAAAAGTTTCAAAACCATGAGTAGATTCAAGTTCAAGAAGACGAGCAAACAAACCTCCATTGAGCCAAAGAGTGAGGGGCTTCTTGTCAGGATCTTTATCAGCTTCAACAAAGTAATAAAACAAGCTCCTCCCAGCCTTTTCATCCACATCAACATACCCAGCAAACTGCTTAAACCCAACTTTAGGCTGACCAGGCAATTTCACAACCAGATCCTCGGCTGGATACCCTTTCACACCCAACACCACCACCCACCCCAGCAATGCAATACTCAGCAAATACACACCAAACTTGTCCCACCTGCCCATCTCGAAATACCCTTTATCTGCACACAGAAGAATTACATATCAGAACACAATATAAAGTTAGGAAACACCCAAAAAAAACCCAAAATAAATAAATAAATAAAGGAAAAGGAAACAACAAATACATTTACAATGATGATAACGATAATCTTTATCCCAAAAAAATATAGTACTAAAACTAATTCTGTTACTTATACTTACAGCTAGCACGTGAATTCTGGGGTTGTTTCATCAGAATGTACCCTACAATATAATTATACATACATATATATATATATATATATTGAACGGAGATGTGATTTGTGTACAACACTGGAAACTTGATATAAAGAGATTTATAGACGTTAGAATTCAGGAAGCTTCAGACTCTGCAGCTGCTGTCAAGCTGTTTCTTCCTTTTTACCGTTGACTAGCTCAGCTAGCTATCCTTTATTATTTTTTTTTGCACTGTAGTACTACTAATGTTTCAGTCTTAAAGGAAAAAAAATGGCAAAATCTAATACTCTATTTTTATATTATTATATTATTAGAAGAGGATTGCTAATTCAATAATTAGTTTCACATTTATTAGATAACATTAATGTGAAATAGATTGATGGTTTAGTTGAAACCAAATTATTAGATCAAAAAAATATTTTTCGATTTTTATCTATATCATTATCCAACAATAATATTATTAAATTCATTTTTAGAATTTTCTTTCCATATAAATGAATTTTGCTAACGATATTTTAATATTAAAGATGGATCTATTTACATTAATATAAGTTTTAACTTATTTTTATCATTAATCAAAATTAAATTAATAATTAATTAAAATTAAAATAATGTTTTTAATTTTAATCATATTAATCTAATAATAATAAAAAAATATAAAACTTACGTTAAATGAATCACTACCATTTTATCTTTAATGTTTTCGATACTTATTAAAATTATTATAATATATTTCAACTACCCTAAAAAATGCTTAAAAGATATTCGTGGACAAAACCTATGAATATATAAAAACAAAAATATAAAAAACTCACTTGGCATCTTCTAAACTCTAAAGTGGATGATTCTCAAAAAAATAATATTAAAAATAAATAAAATAAAAAGCTTAGAATTTTTTTGAGTCAAACGAAGGAAATGCCTATATTTCGGCTTAACTTTTGGCGCTCCAGGCAAGTTGAGTTAAATTTGGTTTCCATTCGCAGTTGTGGAAACTGCAATGCACGAACCAATGATTGAGCAGAGATTTGAACGGATGAGGAATCTTTCTAGGGAGCTTTTATTAACTCTTTTTTTGAAAAAACCTAGGCTAATACTTTTTCCATAGAAAGTCACGAGCCAAAAAAAGCCGTCCTCAGATTCTACTGGCTTACCTTATTTTTTTCTTCTACGGGCCTTTCAATCTATCACACGCGCCTCATTTAAAAAATGTGGAGCCCACGGATATAGAGCACACGCGGGCTCGAATTGGATCAGAAGGTTTTAAAATTTGACGTTAATACCAACCTCCACTTTCTTATCCAAAATTTGACCAATAAATTGTAATTTTCCAATTAAAAAAACTTTTTAAGATTTATTTTTATGTTAAATTATTAAACAAAATGTGCTTTTTTTTATGATTCGTTCAACTTCTTATCCAATTCCAAACATATGCTACATAAAAATTGTTTTCATACTCATTTTGATAGAATAAATATCCCTTTCATGTAAAATTTATACTTTACCTAAAAGTATTTGATTTGATTATTTAAAATATTATATGATGGTATAATTTAAAAATAATATAATTTAAAATTATAATAAAAATTATATATATTTAATAAAAATTAAAATATATTTTTTATTTTTTATGTCAAAACAAATTAAAATATATAATTTTTATATAAAATATAATATAAATATATAAATTATCAATATTTTATATAAATTATCATATATGAATTATTATTATTTTATATAATATTAATATATAAATTATCGAAATCTAAATATTTCTTCAAAAATTAAAATTAAAAAAAATAACATCGTCATATCGAGATTTGAAAGATTTGAGATAGGTTTCTTTTATTCTTTTAAAGCAACAATACATGAGAATATATGTGTAGGGTTGGTAGTTGAATCGCATCTTATGAAGGTTAATAGGCCAAACAACCTTGAACGGCTACTTAAATGATTGCTAGCCCTAGCTAGCTACCTAGCAAATGCAACTTAATCCACGATATTGGCAGAATTAAAAAAAAAAAAATTGTCACTATTAAAATTTGGTGTTAAATATGGTGTCTTTCACTACTTAGATCGCATTAAAAACTGGTGAGAATTTTATCATGTTAGACTGTCGTTTTGACACTAGATTCATATGAATTCAGTGTTGTTTGGGACATAAGAGTTGTGTTGCCTTCTGCTGTTAGTATTTCCATAAGCAAAACAAGTTCATCCTTTGATTTGGATAAGAATCCTAGGAAAGCTCTGGTTTATTAGCAGCAACAAGAGGCTGCTATGTGCGATGAAGCTTTTGGTTTCTCCTCTGTTGCTTCCCTGACTTGCTTTCTCATATTTAAAGTCACACATACTAAATGAAAAAGACAAAATTGTTGGTGGATAAAAGCCAAACCTTACCAAAAAAAGCTTATACACGCGAGTTGGACACTACTTAAACCCAAATGCTCAACTGCTTAAGCTATTGGGCACTTCGCTCTTTCATGTACATGACAACTTTACATCTAATTTTTTAATGATGTGAGTATTCTACATTCCTACTCACACGCGAACCCCAACACAAAGAAGCTCAAGTGCATATTAACAAGGCACAAAAGAAGGTAAGAAAATGGAGGAAAAGGAAAGAAAGCTACCATATTCCTTTTAATTTTTTGAACAAGGCAGAATGAAGGAAATTCAGGATAAATGAAAAACCAAACAACTGTTTTTCTTTCATTTTCCTTCCTATTATCAAACCAATGGACTTAATGGATGAGAAAAGAAGTTCCCTCCCTTTTCTTTCTATTCCATCTACCAAATTGGAAAATGTTTCTGTCACTCCCTTATTCTCTTCCTTTTCCCCTCGTGCCAAACACAAGGCAAAACTGTTGAGAGCAAAACGATCACAATTGAAAATCATGATACGAAGCCAAATTAACAGCATGCTGATGCTGCTATGCTGTATTTCCATTATCACTCTTTGAAATTCAACAATCTTAGAATATTTCCATTGTCTTTACTCGCAATGGGGCATGCGCAAATTATGCGAAGCTCCAAAGATGGAAGAGCTGGCAATATCTCAAAAAAAGCAAAAGAAGCTTTGTGGGGAAAGCCAGTGGGGCATCTTGGGGCACAGTCGATATGAAGACAGGATACCAACTAATTCCTGTATCATCATAGCGGGGCAGGCGATGCAACCTTTTTTTTTTTTTTCCTTTAAAAAGGAAAAAGTGATGCAAAGAATGCAAGTATAGTTTCTGACATTACAGGCAACCACTAAAAGTTTGGGGTCACCGGTCATTCTTCTTTTCCAAGCTTCTTTGCATCATTAAGTGTCAGAAAACTTTGCCCCTTGCAATTCACGTTCAGCTCATCAAGCTCCATATTTAGTCCCCAAAAACCAAAAAGAGAATGAGATATAAAGAATGAACTTCATCATTTCATACCTTTACTTTGCAACTTAGATAGGCGAAACCGACCTCGTCCAAACAACTCTCCATAACAAACCCGTCCCAAGCAGATTTATTAAGTCAACAATCTGAGCCGTATACAATTACCTGAATGTCATCACCTGAACCGAATCAAGCCAAAATGTCTCGAACCTGACCTAAACTTGAAACTGATTGTCACCACTAAAATTTTTTCAGGAACTAAATTCATTTAAAAAATCAACAACTCAAGCCTTTAAACTGAAACCTAAAGCAACCCAAGCCTAGCTAACTTGCATGTGAAATTGCAAGATCAGCTCGAGTGAATTGATCGTTCAAAACTTGTAAAGTTTTCATTTCACTTGTGATGGAAACAATCTAGGCTGGAAAATGTAGGTCACTGACCTAATGATGCATGGTACATAAATCAGGTTCAGAAATACTTCTACATTGCAAATCCAAGTATGCTTCCAGAAATGAGCATGACAATTTGAGGAAAAACTTATTTTTAAGATGCAGGGCAGGGGGAGGCCGGAAAGGAAAGAGTATGAACCCTTGATTTTACAGTCACATAATTTAGGTAACACCATCTGCTCCCAGGCAGTCAAACCAACATCTTCTTCCACATTTCACTGAAGAAAGAAGCTTTGAAGCCTTGAAAAGAAAGACAAGAAAAGAAAAAGGTAGTGTACTCTTCGAAATGTTAGTATGAAGAATGATCAAATGAGTGGAGCTTGAATCTTTTTTACATTTTTTTCCCACAAAAGGTCTAATCAACGTCATACCAATATTTTAAGACAAGCAAAAGCCAAGTTGATTATGCTTTAGTACACAACAGCTGCAGACTAGTAATAAAAGTTATAAATTCGGACCAAATGTACTCCCAAATTTGGAATAATAATAACCTTTAAGTTAGTAAGCAAGGATGACATTTAACTTTTTAAAATGGCTTTTGAGCACCATTCGTCGCATTTGAGTAACAATGTTATTTTATAGGTACTTTTGAGTAACCATGTTATTGAATCTACTATGGTACTTAATTCCCCAAAATAAATGTAAACCGCACCTACCCTAAAAGAAATCAAAATTGTCATCCAGAAAAACCTATGGCGAAGAAGAGTATCATGAAATCAGAATAAAATACAGAGCAACGCATGGTAATGAGCAGGCCTCAGAGAATTCATGATGTTAGAAATCTTACTCGTGGAAGCAGAGCACCACTTTGAAGGACAGAAGAGAGGTTCATAATCACCAAATATAATGCCCAGACTCCATGCACAAGATATTTAACTGTACACATTCCATTTTCCAAGAGCTGGTTACACCTTGCATCTAGGCAATCATGTATGTTGCTCAACAAATAAAAACCGAAGCGCTATTAGAATTTAATGCAATTCATGGAATTAGAAACATAAAGATAAATAGAACCAAAGTCAAACTTGATTTGCCTTTCATTATGTATATGGGTATACAGCATTAGCCTTGCCCTTTCATAATTCATAACCCAGTTCAAGGCCTTACTACTATTTTTGTCCCTGATATAGGCAAGGCGGTGAAAAATTCTAATCGCAGGAGATTTAAAACCATCTTCATCATACAGCCTTCCCACTTTATACCAAATTCCAAACTCAACTATTCCCTACACTTTTCTATTGGTTTGTGGCATATCTTTTCCTAGTTCCTAATCTGTAGACAACCAAATTATGCATCAAATTAAAAGAATTTGCCATATTATACACTTAAAGGACATCTTTACAGCTTACATTTGAATACAATTAATTATCTATCGGAGATGGTCAATTCCAGATGCTGGTAGCCAGCCTTAGTTATGACGTTAACATAAGTATCTAACGTGCAATATCACTAACTACTTTTGGTCTTATGGATGCAGAAAACCATGGAAGAAGAATAGTAAAAAGATAGAAAGGGAATGGGGGGATCAGTATTCATATTTCAGCATATGATTGGAGCAAACACAAGGACTGAAAGGTAGTTTTTCAAACACCCTTCCTCCACTTTTTGCTAAGACCGGTCATTCTTTTCCTTGTTTACACTATTTATTCTCTCATCTGCTAAATGCAGGCGCAATATTTTGCTTCTATTTCAATCGGGACAAGCCTGAAAACATCATCACCTTCTGAGATTGAATCACTTTCAGCTAGCACAGTCGCATACTTCACTCACGGGGGGATCTCATAACAGGTCTAGTTCTTGTGGTGATTAGCGAATGATATAAATTCACTAATAATGATGTAGGACTAAAGTATTGCCTCATTCTTCCTCCTACACCAGTCAAACCAATATCCCATCCACATTATAGCAAAGCAAGAACCTTTCAAACCTTGGAAAGATGACAAGAATTTAAAAAAAAAAAAAAGAGAAGTGCATTAATGATTAGAGAAAGACTGAATGATGGTACTAGAATTTTTACTTTTGTTGTCAAAATGGTCTAACCTACGTAATTCCTATATGGTAAAAGAAAGAAATGATGAAAGGAATCAAATTGACATCAAGCCACCAAAACTTATGATAAAGATCTAGGGTCTCCAAGAATGTAAAGAGTGGATCATGAAATCAAGGATAAAATCTATGGCTACCTCATGGAAATGTGCAAGTCATCAGAAAAACCACAACAAAAAATATTACTTGTGGAATCAGAACCTCCACTTTGAAATGTATCTGCTAACTTTCCAAGAGCTAGCCACAATGCTGCATCTAGGCAATCATGTTACATTCTGAACAACTATTTCAAAAGGTTATTATAATTTAAACACATTCGAAAGATTCTAATGGATAGAAATAAAAAATAGTAAAATTCAGTCAGTTATTTATTGTTCACAAGGGTGACAGTACTAGCCCACAGCCCTTATTTATTGTTTTTAATCTTCGAATAGGAGGTGAAGAATTCGAACCTTAAGAGATTTGGAACTTATCTCCAGTGTACAGCATCCTCGTATCTTGCCAAATTCCAAACTAAACTACTGCCTATGCATTTTTATTAGTTTGTCCCCTTTCATTTCCCATTCCAAATGTGTAAACAACCAAATTATAACACAATTTATCAAATTATATACAGTGATGGAACAGATTTTTTACAACACAGATTTGAAGACAATTTCAGAGACAGTAAAGTTCAAATGCTGGATTACCAGTTAGCAAAAGTACCAACTAGCTATTTCACCATACATATTGTGGGAGGGGAAAGAAGAAGAAAAATAGAGAAGATTTCATGTTTGGGAATACAATCGGACTAAACGAAAAGAACCAAAGGGAGTTTCCAAACGCCATTCCCTCAGCTTTTGCCAAGTGGTCTTCCTTTCCTTGCCTTTTCTCCATTTATTCTCACATGTGGTAAACCCCAGATGGAACATTTTGTTTCCATTTCAAAAGAGACAAGCCGGAAAACACCGTCAGTTCCTGAAAGTGAACCACATTCAGCTATCTCAGTTATTTCACATCATAAAGCGATCCTTGAATTGGTCTAAATCTTGAGGAATCCGAACTACTCTCTCAACAGCTGGAGATGACATCTGCAAGTAACATGTATTTTTAGATCTTAAAGCTAAAAAGATTTAATTCTGATGTGTAACAGACTATAAGTTTAAGCTTTATGGCATTAGTCACCACAGATTGTGGCTATTGACTTCTGCTCCTAAAATAAGGAGGCTGCTTGACCATGTCTAACATCTAGTGTACGTAACCTAAGGCTAAATGCCTGCTTTACGTTGCCATTAGATTGTACCATTAAGTAGGTTTGCCTATTCAGAAAGGCACTTCTATTTGACCGCAACCACTCGGAAGAAATATCAGAAACAGAAAATAGTGATTATGAAATATCATTACCTCCAAGGTTATATTCTCTGGTACTGCTCTAGCAAGCTCAGCTTCATCTTCAATATCTTCCATACTGGGGATACCAGATCTGTCAAATCATGACAAATTAGAGTCCCGGAGGCATTCTTTTTCCTTTAAGCAGTAGTTTATAATTTGAAGAAAATAAACCATATCAAAATGCTACCCAAAAAACTAAATCATACAGAAGATAAGTAAAAAGAAATCATGATAAAGGTGACTTTACAATTAACTTATTTTTAACAAAAAGGAAGACTAACTGTCGAGAAATGAATTGGAAGCTATATTGCTAAAGAACAGACAAGCACAAATGCTAGCATCACTCTTTGCATGGCTAAAGTGAGGACATCACCCCATGGAAAGCTATCCAGTTAAAATTTATCAGAAGGCACTTTCAACCCATGAAAAGCTATATGTTGCCAGTTAAACTTTTACAATCAGCATAAATAAGACATTTATTTAGAGAGATCCTTAGAAAGTAAATATCATAGCTGTTATAACTAAAAGTTCCATCAATATGGAAATTTACTTGGTTGAAGCTCAATTGCTCGTTCAATCTTAAGTCTTACCATAAGAAATTTGCATTAATTTAATGGTTAACCAGTACATTATAGCTTCCACTTCCAATAAGATGCTGTGTATTAAAAATGGGTAAGGTTCGATAATATTCCATTAAATTTATGTGTATCTGCTTGATATCCAACCTATGATGATTCATTAGCTGATTCATAAAAAAATTAAAATAAAAACTTAGGTGTAACAGTATACATGATTTCTCTTGAGAAAGTATCACCACATTATTAATTGAGAATGCAGGTTTTACCAGCATTTCTCATAAAAGAAAATAAGTTAAAAAATGCTTACTTATTTGTAAGTCTTTCAATGCAGCCTTGAGTGGAGGAATTTGTCAATATTTTGAAGGCCTATATACCCAAATTACCACCGAAGGATAGACATACATCCTCAGCTGATGCTAATGCTTCTTTATCCCCCGATGTTCCAGCAAGAGAAATTCCTTCTCTTCTGGCTCCATCCCCAACCTTAAAAAATATACATGTATGCAATTGTTGCAGTCTTGACCAACAAATACAGGAAAGATTGCCAATAACTCTTGTAGTATAACTTACAGAAAGTTCAGTTTCATTTTCTATGTACTCTTCAAAATAATCACCATCATTGTCTATCATTGATTCATCTATACAGTGAAGAAAATTCATTTATACATCAGAGATTCATTCAACATATAAGAAATATTTTTAAAATGTAAAGAATGAAATAGATGAATGTTAGTTTGTTGAAACTTTTAGTACACAGTATAACTAGGGGTATAATCAAGCTTAGTCAAGTTAATACGGTATAAAGCTTCATCTCTAGCCTGACTATAAACTCAACACTTGAATCTATGTTCAAGATTGATCAAGTTTTACTTTTCAAACTTGAGCTCAACTCAGGAAAAAAATCAAGCTACTTGAGTGTCAAATTAGTGTACTTGCTTATAATTGATATTTATATAAAACATTTTCAAATACTTTTGAAAAAATTGAATGGGCTTGAGCAGGGTGCTGAGGTGCTTGCAATCGGTACAATCGACCACTAGAGTTGCTCTAGCTCAAGCTGCACTCCTCAAGTTCTGAGTATTTCCCGAGTTGAGCCAGCTCTCAACTCACTTACTCCCCTAGAGCTAACAAACTAGCTTTGTCACTTGTGTTGAGTTTCAATTCTTAAACAACTAATACATATTAGCCGACATAATTCAATTGGAAAACTTAAAGTAACAAAAATAAAGGAACCCTATACCCATGATACTAATTCTTGACAAAAGTATGGGTTTTTACTTCACATCCAACTTTCATTAACCTTACATTAGCAAACCAAATAGTGCAGAAATGTTGAATCTAAAAGATTTAAAACACACACACGCACAGAGCAAATGGGTATTTGGTATTCATAAAATTACCATCTTCAAAGTCATGAAAAAACAAGCTGCTCTTCTTCCTCAACTTGTCCATTGAAACTTCTTCAACAATGGTTGGTTTTAAAAGTGGCTCAAACTTTTAAAAGGGTATGCCTCAAACGGGGACGAAAACTTCTGAGCTGAGCCCGGAGGCTTGTAAATGCTCAACTACAATTTGTGGCAGTGGATGGTGGAGGTGGCACTGGGACTGCAAAGTGTTTAAAATTCCAACCTGAAACCAATAAATCCATGCTTTGCATTTATGAGGAATTTGGAGATTTTTTTTGGTGGGGTAGGGGTTGCTCCAAAAAAGTGAACTGTCAATTGTCAAAACAATTTCTCAGGACATTGAGAGGAAACAGAAACAACAAAAGCATAAGAAAAACACAACAAAGATGGAAAGAGTTATGATTCTGTAACGGTGTCGGTTACTGCTCACTTTCTGTTCTGTATTAAATATTTATTGGTGGGCCTCAGTGGGCACCTTTTGAGCCATCAGGGTCTATCCTTTCTAAAGCTAACGCCCAGCTCAGTCTGGCCCACCCATAAACTTATGTTTTTATTATATTATTAATGTGATCTGAAAGTATCATATGTCAATATTCTTATATTTATTACAAATTAATTTCGAATAAAAAATTATGTAAGAAAAAAGGCAATATTTGAGTGAGGATAAAAGCTTTCCTATCAAAGATTATTGCAAAGCAAGCATCAAATGCTTTTGCAATAATGTAACTTCCAACCAAAAATCCATACAAAACTGATGAAAGAGCTACGCATTTTGCTGAAGTTATTGAAAACTCAAAGACGTTCCAAGCTGACATATATTTCCAAATAACCATTGGATGGAAATGGAACTCAATGTATAATTTTCATTTTTAGGTGTTGACTATGTGATCTGCACTGAAAATACGTTGAAGAAAAGAACGAAGAAAAGAATCATAATGAAGAGAGAGATGTTTTCTTGATAGCAGGGAGTGATGGGGTAGTAGTTGCATTATCTGTCCAATTTTTTTCACCCCAATGCCACAGCATACTTTCCCAGAAGCAGAATTCTTCAAAGCATGCCTTTAAACGCTTGTCTTTTATCTTAATTTTCCAATGACCATCTGTGTAATTCCCTGTCTCAGCTTGCCTCCTATCCCACTCTAACTGTGCCTTCTGCTTGGACCGAAGCAAACAGTACTTCTGTAAATTTTCCGGCATGGAATCATGTACCTTCCACCATGTTTTGTGAGCAACATCACTAGCAAACTCCTGCAAAATGTCCACATTCCAGTTGCAATCATAGTCCCGGAAGCATAGCCATGGTTTGTTTCCCAGATAATGGAGGACGTAGAGGATTGGAGGATCGGCTCCAAAGAGGCGAGTCTTCATCTGTTTCTTCTCCACCTCATCACCTTCCCAGAAGTGCTTCAAGAAGTTCATGTGTTTTGGAATCCGATGCCACCAAGTGAAAATTTCATTCAGATATCCCTGGTCCCCACCATTGTAGGATTCAATCTCATTGATGTGATCCATTAGTAGCTGGAACGTACAATTTGATGGCTCAACAACCATCACACCAGAGTTGAAGAGCGTAGCATTATTTCCTATAGCAGAAATTTCTGGCATCTCAAATAAGAAATCAATATTCCTGAGTATAAGAAGGTCAGCATCAATGAAAATAATCTTATCATAATCGGTCAACTGCCAAAGACGAAACTTGCTGTAATTCCATTCATTATATGCTTCGGGTTCAGCTTTTGGATTCCTGATTCTTTGGATTGTATAAATTTTCCAACCAGCAGCCTCCAAGCCACCTCTATGATAATCAGTGATTGAGTCATCAACAAGTATCACAAGGTCCCTAGTTGAACCTGACATGCGGATACTTTGAGCAGCAGTAATGGCCCCACAAACATATACATGAGCAGAGTGTAGGATTGTTGCATATGCTTCACGGTGTGCTCTCTCTGAATGGAAATACTCTGTCCAAATTTATTCAGTTAGTTTAAATTAAAGCCTTTCAGACTTGGGAAAACTAGAAATTCAGTTAGTTTAAAGCCTTCACTAAGAGGTGTTGGACTTCAAATCATCATTCCAAGATGGAAAATTTCCAGATCAACAAGAAAATAGTATAGTAAAATTTAGAAAAGATTCAATAGGGAAAAAAACAATACAACAACAACAACACACTAAGCCTTATATCCCATACTTTGGAGTCGGCTATATGAAAAAACAAATAAGAGAATCAGGTTAGGTTGTAATTTGAATCTTCTTGCGTCACTCATTTCTATCAACAACCACCTTTTCATCTAATTCTTTAATAGGGAAAAAAAAATAACTAGTGGAATTCCTATAGAAACACCCTACCTCATAAGAATTATAGAGATAAAAAAAGTTCATTTAGGTCAGTAATTTAGGATGTCACAGACTCATTTGTCATAATCAGTCATCATTGCCAACTTATACAACAGTCTTGCCTCATCGTACAGGGCTTCTTAACTTAGTGAAAAGATTTTAAATGAGTAAAAAGTTGATAGTGACATAAAAATATCAACCAGCCAGCTTCAGTAATTCTGAAGAGTAGAAGAATTTGTATGAACAAATATCTTGAGGAAACCAGTTTGAAACTAACCTTTAGCCTGGAGAGGAACTGAAAGTTCACATGATCCAACTGGCAATCGAATCTTTTCTCTTAACCTATGCAGGTTGGGTGTATAGAGCCAAGCATTCCCTCCACGTGCAACAAGGTCCTGGCAAGTAAATAGATTTGGAAGTGGGAAGCAGTCAGTCACGAAAAGCACATGCACTGGGTGAAACCCCTTAGCAGATGCAGCAAGCCTTGCAGCCGCTAGCTGAAAGTGTAGACGTGCAACATCCCTTGACCATTTTTGTGCCTTGTTGCAAGGAAGCTTGACAGCAATAAGATCAATCCTAGGTTTTCCAGGAAACTGAAGACTGGGTAGAGAAGGACAGTTAGGAACCTCAAATTCCTCTTCTTCATCTATCCATTCAGGGTACAGGGATTCCCAAGTTATATTGTCTGCCACATAATCCAATTGCAAAAGAACATGCTCAGCATCTGGTAACAGCTGCTTCCATCGAGCAGTTTCACTATGATTGAAGTTCAACAAGCCAATTCCCTGATATTCATCCCTGTCTGTCAGTTTTTCAATGACAGTCGTGATTTGGTCCCAATTTACATCCAACATTGATATATAACGTGGATCTGCAGCAGCACTGTCTTTTATCCATCTGTGTACAAAACTAGGCCTGCATGTAACAAAATTCTACTTCAAATAACTGAGAAATAGAACAGAAACAGGAGTAATCTTCAACATATAGGCCAGCAAACTCACTGCTCCTGGCATTTTAGTACTGGAAAATCAAGGTGGTCAAGTTAAAAGCAGAGATATTGAGATTGTTAGTGTTACCTATGTTAGTTGGGTAGCTGGTTAGATACAGTCAAACACATGTATTCACAGGCATGCTCTCATATACACATGCTCAAACATACACATGGTTTATTTTCAAGCAGAAAATAATTAAAGTAAAATAGAGCAAACTATAGCCTTGATATAACAATTAACAGAAAGATAAACTGGTGGTAGAATATACCTAGATACAAAGTTGGATGGACGATCTGAAACATAAACTGCAGGAGAGCAAAGGAGTGTGAAGAGAGTTCCCAATAGAATTATAACCAGAACGGCTTTCAAGGTAGATATCTTGCAATTCAAATTCCTGTATCGAATGGGAACATGAAGTGCCTTCTCAACGTCTTTAAAGACCTTGTTTCTTTGAAACCCTCTTGTGCTTGTGTCTTCACTGTAAGAATAAAATTATGAGTCGCATCAGCCCAGTGCATAAAGCAAGTAAAAGAGAGACAATTAAAAAGAAAAAAACGAAAAGCCAAAGGTTCTTCTATGCAATAAATATAAGGCAAATCTAATGTCAGTATGAAGATAAAATTGAAGTATCCAAAACCTGATCTGCAAAAGCAAAGTAACTTGTAATAAATGCAAGCAAACTCCAAAAGATTTCAAAACATTAAGAAAACTAGAATTTGCATAATATAAGTACACTAATCATGCTGATGCCTCTGGCTTCACCAATTTCACAAAATATTCCAAATTGAGATATCATTTCTAACTTTCATTCCACAGAACTTTTAAATTTCTAATAAAGCGCAACACCAACCTCAAAAATCCAAATCTTAGTGCACCTCAGTTAATACAAAAATCAAATTAAAACAAGATGAAGAGTCCTAAGCTTTAATCAGATAAGAAGTCAAAAGATCATAGTAGATTTATTTAGCAAAACATCATTTTTAAAAAATATATTTTGCAGAAAATTTTCATTCTCCTACGAAAACTATTAAAAATTAACACTAATTGACATAAACAATAGCAATGGCGGCCAAAAAAAAAAAGGAATAATAATAAGCAGAATTAATGTAAACAGTTGAAAGATTAAGTGGTTAAAGTTAGAGAGTGCCACCTAGGCCTATCTCAATCCACTTCATATTTGATCTTTTTCAAGAGCTAAAAATCTAAATTAAGCAAATAAATACCTACCAAACTAGGAAATTTCTTCAAATAATTACCATACAAGGAAACTAATGCTATCTACAACTACAATATTTCTGAGCAAATCAAAGGGGAAAATAACAAAAAATAGAAATCGCAGCTAAACTCAAACAGATCGCACTGCATTTTTTCTAGTAAAAAAAACAACAGTGCTTAAAAGCTCGGTCAACAGAAATTAAACGTTTTACCAAAATATTTCGAGTTTTAATATAAATGAGAGCAGAAACTAAAAACTTTGATGAAGAAATGAGAAAACGAAAGAAAAAAGGAGATGAGAGGAGAGAAGAACCGACGAGAAAACAGAAACGCGGTGACGGGGCTCTTTGGGACTGAGAGAGGGGCCTCTCATGTTTACAGAATGTTCAGAGAACAGATGAAACTGAAAATGTCATTTGTTTATACTTTGAGAATTTAAAGCCTTTACTCAAACTATTCTTTGTTTTCTAAATTTTAGAATTAAGGGAGAGAGAGAAAGAACTGGCTTTGCTGTGTGACCCAATGCTGTGAACAATGACAGAGGCTGTGGCAGTTGTTATACTTATAGCTTTGAAGAAGAAGAAACATTCCTAATATATTTTTTTATTGGTGCTGATGATGGCTGGCATTTTGACTTGGTCAATTTAATACAAACTCAACCAAAATATCTTTTTTGCCATAAGAAAATGTTATTACTAATTAGCGTAGGCGTTTTATTTGGATATAGAATTTGAAAGAGAAATTTTATTTTACTTAAAATTTTTAAAAATTTAAAATCATTTTATTTATTTGAATAGAATGAGAAAGAATTTCTAAATTTAAGTAAAATTTCAAGAAGAGATTTTATGTGCTTATATTCTCTCTTGAAATTTCACCAAAATAGATGTTTTTCAAATTTCTTCTAAATCTTTCACCTTTTTACTGCTATTGACTTATTATAAAATATAAAAATATATATCATTTTATTTAACTTCAGTATTTATTTTTATTTTTTTATTATTAATAAAATTTATATATTTTTACAAATCTAGTGATACGTAAATTACATATTTTATTGTTATATATATTTTTATCTTTAATATCATTATTATTCTTTTTAATTAATTTTTTATCTAATCACAATTCAATAGATTAAATTTCCTTTTAAGAAATATTTATCCAAACAAAATATCATTATAAAAATACTTTTTTTGGTTTCTCTATCATTTTAATTAATTAATCATTTTGATTTTATCAAGGTTTAATATAATAATAATAAGGTAAATATTTTGAATTTAAAATTTAATTCAATTAATTCATATAATTATTTAAAAAAATATTTAAAAAATTTACTTTTTAAATCATAATCTTTTTTATTTTTAAATTAAAAATTATTTCATTCACTGTCTTTGAAATTTTAAATTTTACAATCAATTAATAAAATGATAAATACAAAATATTGATTAAAAATAAAATATATATTAATCTCTTAATTCTATCAATAAAATTATAAATTTACACCCACAATATATTACAACTAATATTTTTAAATTGCGACTTAAAAAAAAAAAAAAAACCACCACTAGGCATTATACCAACATCCGAAAATGTTTATCTTCATTATTTTTTGAAATTACTATTATTAGATAAATTCAATTTGCACAAAAAAAAAAAAACAAAAACAAAAGCAAAAGGCTGCTGCTTTATGATGGGAATGTTTTTTAATACGTACAGTAATACCCCATTTTAAACAACAAGGTTGGGTCATGTGCGCTTAAATCATGGGTTTTGAATCTACTTTTTTTTCCTCTCTCTTCGTTTTTTCTAAATATATCTTGCCCAAATTAATGACTTCTGGCTATTGAAATATAGCATTTCTCTTTTAATTTTACTCAAATTATCAAATTTTGCGCCACCAAATATTAAAGCACATCGCTTTCAGTGATTATTTAGCAAAATTCTTCATCAACAACCTTAATTAATACTTAATCCATAGTACTACAATTTTCCATTAATTCCTATTTATAACCTAACAAAATCAAAATGTTATTAATATTAATATAGATTGGGCAAGGATCCTTTTCACCTTACTCCACAAATATGATCTTCCAATTAGAATTACTATTAAAGTCAATGAAAAAAAAAAATTAAGGGATGGTGGTTGAGGGGTTAGTTCGAATCGCATCTATTATGCAACAATAATAACAACTTATGAAATAGCAAATCAAGATCACAACTCAATTATCTAATAATGACAAAGCCAGCTCTAGGCTTTGAGAACCCTATTTTATTTCTCTTTTTTTAAATGTTGGTAGTTAGAGAGAATTATTCGTTCTCTCTTTATTGGTATGGTTATCGTAGTGTAGTGGAATGCCATGTCGCCATCCTTGATTGCTAACTAGAATTGTTTAATCAAGAAACATATTAATAACAAGGCGGCAGAACAACCACCGACTATTTGTTGATTCTCCAGGGCGGGGGAGAGCCATTCGTCCCACACCCAAGTTTTCGTGAAGCTAACACGTCATTGACACTTCAAATGAAACTTAACTCATTTTTTTGTTATAATTATTGGGAGAAGTTAATTGTGTTTTACAGTGATTATAATAGATTGAATTGAGATTTTTTAGCCCTATGTTATGTTGAATTTGTCCTAAATTTTATGGAATCATTAACATAATTTATAATTAAAATTAAAATTGATTTTGATATGGATGAAAGTTCAATCTCGCTAAATCAAGGTTCATAAAATTGATGTTATCGTCTAATCAAGGTTCACAAAATTGATGGTATCGTCCTGTGATTCTAGTACCACTTTATTGGTTTCGATTGGTGACTTACATAGTAAAAAGATAGAGAAAATTGCTTTTTACCTCTTAAACTGAAGTTATAAAATCTAATAAGTTAACCTAATATATATAGAGCGAAAGCAGAGACTTTTGTTAATACGTTAGTTAAAATTGATCTATCTTATTATGGGTGCAACTATAGAGTTAAATTGAAATCACATTTAACTAAAATCATATTATATTTTCAAGTATATTATAATATGGTATTACTGTAATTACTCATAATTTGATAATAATTGATTTAAATCTAAATTAATTGGTCATGTTAGTCTACAATATGAGATAATTATAACAATTTCTTACTTGAACAACATAAGTCAATTTTGAATATTTTTAAAAATAGTATAATATATACTTATAGTTTTAAAAACCAGATTCGGACAAATAGAATAATCATGACTAGTATTGTCAAATATGAGTAAATACCTAAATCATCATATAACAGAATGAGCACTTATAAACCCCAAAATACATTGTACTAATAAGGAACAAATGTGTGGACTTACATGCCTTTTACAATTAGAAAGTATTTATAAGTCTTAAAATGCACTATATTTATAGGATACATGTATATAAACTTATAAAAACTTCACCAATAGCAAATGACAAGCCTTCATAAGCCCATAAAATGCACTGTACCGACAAGGTATATGTACATAGACTCATAAACATTTCAAAAGTAGTAGTATGATAGTGTGAAATGCAAATGATATAATAATAAAATCAATATCCATTTCCATTAGGTCTTTGAATCTAAGTCGAATGATGCATTATATCAAAAGAAGCATATGAGACCTATCCAAAATATTTCATCCAACTAAATGCCATATTCATCATAATGCATAAACAGAATCTACATATGTTAAAGGAATCTATCCATATAGTTGCAACTGGTTTCATTACATAGAGCTTCCACTAACTCAATACAATAAAAGACTTTTACAAGCCTTTTATAAGTGTCATGTTATCAAGACACTTTAACAGCCTAAATTAGTTAGTGTATCTATTGGAATGAGCTTTGTAGATTATATTCTCTATAGTTGGCTCCAATAATGGACTTCATTACTTTCTCTCTAATAATCTGAATGATATTTATTTATTTGGAGTGTGAGGAATTCCCAATATTTGGGAGAAAGTCCATGCTACAGATTTATCACAAAACATCCCTAGTGACTTCGAAATGGGAAACACAAAACCCAACCCTAAGATAAGATTACTGGCATGTGTAGCTTCACATTATACCATATGGTTTGCCTCTATAATTGATGATGCTATAAATGTTTATTACACATTTTCCAAAAAAATAGCTCTTTTAGCTAATACTATCAAAATTGACTTCACACAGTATGCAAAAATAAGATCAAATATTCGACTAAATTCAGAATATCAGATTACTGATATCTAAACACAATATTGCTTAAGTGTCACCAAAGTACACCTAAAGCATTCCTAACATCAAAATACGTACAGGCTTGAGCACAACATCAAACTATCCATAATTGAGGCATATTGAATAATCAATATGAGTTTTTTCACTTATCAACATGAGGATTTTAAGATTTAATAGTATGTCGCCCTTCACAACAAGTGCTTTATTAGGAAACTGCAGTGTATATCAAACTTACTCAACACACGTTGAATGTAGGCTTTCTAATACCAACCAAATATCTTTATAAATTTATCACAAAAAATCTCAATCCCTAAATCGAAATGGGAGTTTCAATTAATTCTTCACTCAAAGTGACATGATAATATATTTTGTCTTAAATAATAGGTTAATGTTTATGGCTACTAATATGATATCTTCAATTTAGAGCACTTGAAATGCATAGCTACTCCCACTTACCTCTAGATATGTGCACTAATCTACAATGTTTTCCTTAAATGACAATCTCATCAGACTTCAGATATTACAAAATAAATGCCTTTTGATTCCACAAATAGACCTTTTGAGTTCATAAACTATATGTTCCATCATAAAAAAACCATGAAACCTTTAAATTACTCCATTTAAACTTCTTAGCATCCAACTAATGTAGCTTGAAGTCAAATGAGTCACCAATGCCGTAAAGATTCTAAAGAATCATTGGTAGAAATAATATAAAAGATTCTTTGTAACCTGTTCATTCTTTCGTTTAAAGCCTCAAGCCATAAGATTGGAATTAACCTTTTTACCTAACTTATGGAGTCCATTTCAATCTTGTAAGTCCATTTTCAATTAATTGGATTACAATAATGTGGCTATTTATCTTAATCCCACACACAACTATATAATACATGGCATGACGTATAGATCTACGAACTTACCGCTAAACTTGGGTTAGGAAGAGTCACTACCAATCTTTTTTATTTTGGTGTGATTGGTCACTTGATTGAATATGATCTGTACAATAGATGTTAGGTTCAGGAGTCAGTTATGTATGAAAAAAGTTGTAGCACCCCCACAACGTCACCTAAAGGATGGTACCAGTTTGATTTTAAATTATCCAAGCCTTGACCATTTTTATTATTTATCAAATAATATAATATTGAAAATTAACCCTAAAATTATCCCAATAGTTTGGTAGCAATTTAGGATAATTCTTTCATCTCCAGGGTATTCATGAAGATTAGTGTCCCACTCTGAAGAAGTTTCGTCATCTGATTTATTAATTTTATTCCAAAAAAATTAGTGAAACCTCTTAATAGTTTGGTAGGGCTCACTTCAAAGCAATCCTCTAATAGTTTAGAGGATAAAAATTATTTTTGTTTACTTGAAAATATATTTTTTATTTTTATTGAAATGATTTTTTTTATTATTTTGTTTGTAGAATTTTTTTTTCTTTTTTTATTTTTTCTTTTAGAAATAAAAGTGGGAAAAATAACTCTTTTTAAAAAAAATATAAATAAAACCAAAAAATAATAAAATAGGTAAAAATCAAATCAAACCAAAAAATAAAAAAAATGAAAAAAAAACCTGCGATCGGGTCGAGTCTATATTAAGGTCAGCGCGCGAATCCTGGTCGGGTCACCTGCAAGTCAAGGCTTTCCAAAACGACGTCGTTCTGGGTTCGTATAATGGCATTTTTTAGCATTTTTCTTCAAATGCATCCGAGTCCCTTTCTTTCTAAATTAGAAACACTTTCCCTACTTTCTAGAAATGCCTATCGAAAACTTTAACCTAAGATCGAAATTCCATCGATTTTTGGAAAAGTTACCAAAAAATTTAATCAAAAATTGGAAATCTGTCAATTTTTGGAAAGTTGGTAGGAATATGATCGAAAAATTCAATCGGTCGTAAAAAACTTCATCGAAAAATTCAATCGAAAAATTTAAAGTTCTTCCTAAACCCAGAAAAATCTTACAAAATCTCAAAAAAATCCCAAAAAGCTTCAAATCCTCTCCAAAACCTTCTGCAACCCTAAATTAACTTCCAAAAATCTAAAATCACACCCAGAACTATGAATTAAACCCAAAATCCAAGAATTAACCTCCAAAAACCCTTTTTGCCTAAAATTTCCCAAAATTTTCTCAATAATTTTCTTTCAATTTTTTTTGTCTATTTTTACGTGTCCTCTTTCTGTAGAATTTGTCCAATTTATAATTAGTCTTAGGAGAAATTTTAAGAAATGGGCAGAATCAATCCAAAGCTTAAATCCTGGGATTGCATTCTATTCAGCGTGATTCTTGGGTCCAAAATTTCAATTGATACAATTTTATGTTTGACCAAAGGATTCTGATCCCAATTCCATCCTTTGTGCACTTATGAGTTGGATAAAAAAAAAGTAGTAAATAAAGAAAAGGAACTCGGACAATGAAAAATAAAAATAAAAATAATAATATAATATAATATAATAATAATAACATAATGTAATAATAACAACTTAAAAAACTATCTAATTGGACCTGGGCAAGGATGGACCTAATTGGGCTCGAACGTCAATGGGCCTAATCAACCCCGGACGTCAATAGACCTAATCAAGCCCAAACATTAATGGGCTTAATCGGGTCCAGACACAAATGGGTCTAGTTGGGTTTGAACACCAATGAGCCCAATAGACACTAATGGGCCTACTTAGGCCTAGACACCAATGGGCCTACTTGGGCTTGAACACAAATAGGTATCTACAACTGTCCTTATTTATACATCATTATTAGACAAAAATGTTTCAAAGAACTAAACACCCACTCTATTTGAGTCAAATCAAGTACGATCTTCGAATTTATAAAATAACTTGGATTAAACCAAGATCAGGTGATCAAGACTAAATCATGAGTCAAGATGAAGTGATCAGGATCAGGTCAAGATAAAAAATAAGTGATCGAGATGAAACCACGAATCATAAAAAATGATCTAGACTAAGCCAAGATCAAGTGACTAGGATGAACCATGAGTTAAAAATAAGTGACCAGTATCGAGTCGAAGTCAAAAATAAATGATCGAGGCAGAACCATGAATCATAAGAAATGATCTGGACTGAGCCAAGATCAAATGATCGAGATAAAATCATGAGTCAAAATAAAGCAATCAGGACCTAGTCGAGGTAAAAAATAAATGATCAGGATGAAACCACGAATCATAAAAAATAATATGGACTAAGCCAAGATCAAGTGATCAGGACGAAACCACGAGTCAAAAAAAAAAGTGACCAAAACTGAGTCAAGATAAAAAATAAATGATTGGGATAAAGCCACGAATCATAAGAAATGATCTAGACTAAGCCAAGATCAAGTGATCGGGATGAAACCATGAGTCAAAATAAAATCATCAGGATCGAGTTGAGGTCAAAAATAAATAATCGAGATAAAACCATGAATCATAATCTGGACTGAGCCAATATCAAGAGATTGGGATGAAACCACGAGTCAAAATAAAGCAATTAGGACTGAGTCAAGGTTGAAAATAAATGATCGGGATGAAATCACGAATCATAAAAAATAATCTTGACTAAGTTAAGATTAGATGAGTGGATAATGCAAGTGCATGTCCTATCTAGCATGCAAATGAAACATCAATTATGGTACTAAAGCTTCTGCATTCTCATTTTTGCATACCTTTAGCAAAGAAATCATCTTTCATTATCTTGAATATTTATCTTCACTATACATTTTAGCGAAGAAACCATCATTCATCAGCATGAATGCACATTTTTAGCAAAGAAACCATCTTTCATTTATTTGGCAAAGAAACCATCTCTCATCAGCATAAATGCACATCTTTAGCAAAAAAAAACCATCTTTCATCAACCTAAATATTTATCTTTATCCCTAGGAAAGCTACGGAGGCTATTTTGCTCTTATTTTAAAAGAGTTCATCTTTGGTCCTTGTTTCCTTTAATCCTTCAAAGTAACACAATTTTTTATGACTTTATTCAATTATTAACCATTATCCTAATTTCAAAATGGAGGATGCAAATTATGCACTTCTTCCATTCATGGTAAATATAAAGAGAAAGGACAAATATATTGGTAATGTATAGGACAAAGAGAGAATGATAAAACGGCTTTCATTTATTTCGGTAAGCAATAAATTACAAACAATGGTATAGAGATAAAAATAGAGTAATCATGAGTGACTATTCGGGGTATCAATGCCCCAAGATAAATGATTAAATAATCATGACAACAAATATTGGATCTTCTTCAAAAAATCAATCAAAACACGATGCTCTGACACTTCAAAGCTCTTTGAAATTCACTATCCCAAGTGATGCCATATTCAATTCACACTGTTTTCCAAGGTTTTCAACTCGAACCTTTCTTTTGGGTTTTCGACTTGAACTTTCTCTTTTTTTTTTTACTTCAAACCATCCTTTTGGGTTTTCAACTTAAACTTTTTTTTTAAAAAAAAAAATCAAGCAAAGTACTTCTTTACTGTATCAAAATTAATAGGACTAAGAAGTTCATCTCCATCCATTTCTAACAAAATTAAGGCTCATCCTAAAAAAGGCTCTTTTTATAACGTATGGTCCTTTCCAATTCGGAGTCCATTTTTTCTATCATCATGCTGACTTGGAAGAATTCTTTTCCATACCAACTCTCTTTCTTGGAACTGACAAGGTTTGACCTTTTTGTCATGAGCTCTAATCATTCTTCTTTGGTACAATTAGCCATGGCAAAGTACCGTCAATCTTTTCTCCTTAATAAAGTTTAATTGTTCATAATGCTCTCAAATCTATTCAGCTTCTTCTAATCTCACTTCTCTTAGGACCCTTAACGATAGGATTTTTACTTCTACCAGCAATACAGCTTTCATCCCATAAACCAAGGAAAAAAGAGTTACCTTAGTATAGGTGCGTACAAAAGTTCGATACGTATGTAGAGCAAAAAAATAATTTCTTGTGCTAATCCTTTTATGTTTTAGTCATCTTTTCTAAAATTTTTTTGATATTTTTATTTACAGCTTCTATTATCCCATTCATTTTTGAGTAGTATGGAGCTAAATTATGGTGTTTGATCTTGAACTGAACACATACTTCTTGCATCATCTTACTATTCAAATTTTTAGCATTCTTTGAAATGATTCTTTCTAGAAGCTCATATCTATAAATTATTTCTCTTTGATGAATTTGTAGACCATTGACCTAGTCATAATTGTAAAAGAGGTAAATTCAACCCATTTAGTGAAGTAATCAATCATCACAAAAATAAATTTATTTCCATTTGAGGCTTTTGGTGTGATGGGGTCAATGACATCCATCCCTCATATATAAAAATGGCTAAGGAGGTGCTATGCCATGTAAAGCACCAGGTGAAGCATTAATCTTGTTAGCATAAATTTGGCACTTGTGGTATTTTCAAGCATAATCAATGCAATCTTTTTTCATTGTCAATCAGTAATATCCAGCTCGCATAACCTGTCTTGTCATCATATGTCTATTTGAATGTGCTTCACATATGCCATTATGAATTTTCTTAATAATCTTTTTGGCTTCAGAGGCACTTACAGAGCATAATAACACTTGGTCTTTGTCTCTTTTATACAAAATTTCTTCATCTAAAAAGAATCTCATAGCTAATCTTCGTAAGACTCTCTTGTCACTTTCTGTTGCTCAATTTGGATACTGTTGATTCTTTAGATATCGCATAATATCATGATACCAGGGGTGGCCATCATCCTCTTTTTCCAAGTTGGCATAATGTACTGGCATGTCTTTGATATCTTATTTGATAGGCTAAATTTCAATAGTATCATCGATCAATACCATTGCAGCCAAAGTAGCCAAAGCATCTATAATCTGATTTTTTTCACTAGGTAAGTGTTCAAATTGAATTGCTTTGAATTGTTTGCATAGCTCTAAGAGGTATTTATGGTAAATAATGAGTTTGGAATCCCTTGTTTCCTATTTATCTTTTAGTTGATAAATGACTAGAGCTGAATCTCAAAATACCTTTAATGTTTAATTTTTCTGTCCAAAGCAGCATGCAATCCCATAACACAAGCTTCATATTCAACTACATTATTGGTACAATTAAAGTTCAACCTTACTGCAATAGGATAATAATGCCTGTTGGAGATATTAAGATTACTTCAATTTTGTGCCCCATGGCATTGGCGGCCCCATCAAAATACATCTTCCATATCTCTTTTTAATCATCATCTTCTTCTAAGTTTGAGATGGTCATTAGTTCCTCATTTGAAAAATCAAGTTTCATGGGCTCATAATCATCGGTGGCCCTATCTACTAAAAACTTAGCAATGACACTTTCTTTGATTACTTTTTAGCTCACATATACTGTGTCATATTCAGAAAGCATCACCTAACATCTTGTAATTCTTCTTGATAGTGATGATTTTTTTAAGATGAATTTGAGAGGATCCAGTTTAGCTATGGGCCAAGTTGTGTGGAAGAGTATGTATTGCTTGAGTCTTTTAGTTATCCATGCCAAAGCACAACATATTTTCTCTAGTGATGAATACTTGGACTCATGCTCTGTGAATTTCTTGCTCAGATAATACATAACTTTTTTTTTCTTGCCAAATTCATCTTATTGGCCCAGCACATATCCCATTGACCCCTCATGTACCACTATATATAGATCAGTGGTTTTTTCAAAATAAGAGGTGCTAATATTAAAAGATTTGATAAGTGTTGTTTAATCCTATCAAAGCCTTTTGACATTGTTCATTCCACTCCCCAAGATTATTCTTCCGAAAGAGTTTGACAATAAGAACACATTTAAGAGTGAGTTAAGAAATAAACTGGAAAGTATAATTCAATCTACCTAAAAAGCCTCGAACCTCCTTTTGTGTGCTTAGAGGGGATAAATTCTGAATGGTCAACTTTTATCCCTCTTTCATTGATTATGAATCCTAGTAACTTTTTTGACCTGGCTCCGAATGTACATTTAGCCAGATTTAGTTTGAGCTGAAACTTCTTCAACCTTTCAAATAACTTTCTGAGGTTGATCACATGATTCTTTCTTTTTTAAGACTTGGTAATCATGTCATCCACATACACTTTAATCTCTTTATGTATCATATCATGGACGAGTGTTACCATAGCCCTTTAATACGTTACCCCAGCATTTTTTAGTCCAAAGAGCATAACTTTGTAGTAAAATATTCTCCACATAGTAATAAATGTGGTCTTTTTCATATCATTTAGTGCTATCTTTATCTGATTATAACTAAAAAATCATCCATAAAAAAGAACATTGAATGTCGGGCTGTATTATCCATCAGTGTATCTATATGAGGTAGAGAAAAATTATCCTTTGGACTAACTCTATTTAGATCTTGATAATTTACATATATTTGTACCTTTTCATCTTTCTTGAGAGTAGGTACTATATTAGCTACTCACTCAGGATATTTAGCTGCTTGTAGGAAACCTGCATCATATTACTTTTTAATTTCCTCTTTGATTTTCAATAGCATTTCTGGTTTCATTTTTTTTAGCTTTTGCTACACTAATTTGCATTTTGGCTTCAATGGTAGCCTATAATCCACTATTTTAATGTTAAATCCAAGCATATCTTGGTAGGATTAGGTAAATACATCCACAAACTCTCAGAGTAAATCCTCTAATCGTTGTTGATCAACTGCTGAGATTAAAGTACCAATCTTGACTTTTTTTTTATTTTTGGCATCACCCATGTTGATCAATTCAATAATTTCTTGATGAGGCTCAATGGATTTATCTTCCTGTTCAGTTAGCCTCATTAAATCTGGAGACAAAATGTATTTTTCAGAATCTTCTTCAATATCAAGTTCATTGGTATTAATTGAATTTTTAAAGTTAAACCATGGATCATTGTCATGATTACCTTCATATTCATTTGGGGACCTGAAAATTAATAGAATAGGAAATATTAGCAAGAAACTTTGATGGGATAAAGAATGGAATGGAAAAAATGAACAAAATGCATGCTTCTATTTTTATTGAAATAATGAAAAATAAAAGGCCCAAACATAAAAGTTCATCCCATTGCTTTTAGGCATAAGTAATTAGGAGATGTGATTACATTGAAAAAAAATCAGAAACAATAGGCACATAGATGACCCTTCAATTCTGTAATTCATATCCCAACGGGTAGGGGTAAACCAAAACTTCTTCATTTTGACTTTCATTATCCATCATATGAATGGATATCTTTACAAAAGCTCTCTCTCATTCTAGTTCTTTTTTTGTATCCTCTTTAGCTCCTTGATGCATATATCCTCCTGGAATGAAAGTTTCATTCAAATAGAGAAAGATCATTGATTCTTGCTTGGCTTTTCTGCTATTGTTATGTATTTTCTTTGTCTTATAACCCAATTTAGATATACAACTGTAATCTTTAGTATTAGGAATCTCTCTTATCCCTTGAAAGTTTTTATCCAGCCTAAACTCGATACTCTAACCCTTATTAACCTTCTGATTGATCACAATCTAATTGAATTTAAGTCCTTTAGCTACTGCATTAATAGGTTCAAAAGATCTATAAAAGTACTCCAATGATTCTTTTGTCACTTCCATATATGAGGCATTTATGGGTTGGGTCACCAACAAATCTTCTTCCCCAACCACAATCACCAATTATCCTTCTATATTGAATTTGATCTTTTGATGCAATAAGGAAAGAACGATGCCCGTTTTATGGATCCATAGCCTTCCTAGTAAGTAACATATGATGAAAAAATATCCATGACTTGAAATTTTATATTGAAGACATATAGACCAATATGTATGGATAGTTTCACATCTCTTAAAAATTTTCTTCTAGTTTCATCAAATGCTTGGACTGCCATCTGACTATTTTGGATATAAGACATATCAAAAGGCAACTTGGCTAAAATAGACACAAGTATGACATTAATAGTTGATCCATTATCAATAAGGACCTTAGCTACTATGTGGTATTTACATTTAATAGTGATGTGCAATACTTTGGTGCTCTTTTTACCTTCAGGTGAAATCTCATCATCATTAAAAAACATGTGATATGGCACCATTAGATTTTTTACCAAGTGATTCACATACTCTACAGATACATTATGGGTCACATAAGCCTGATTCAATACTTTCAACAAGGCATTACAATGTGATTCAGAGTTCAGAAGAAGTGACAGTAGAAAAATTTTGAATGGCATCTTATTTAGTTACTCTACTATCGAATATTCACTATGTTTGATTAGCTTCTAAAATTCACAAGCCTCTTTCTCAAGCACCGACTTTAAGGTATCTTTCTTCGAAGTCTTTGATTCTATTTACTTTTTTTTTCTTTTTTTAAAGTTGTCAGATTGTAATATCTTTCACTTCTAGTTATGCCCTCTACTTTTTTTATATGTGTAGTTTTAACTTTCAGCATATCCTTTTGTTACCCCTAAGTCATCACCTCACACTCATATATCTAAGACATCGCTTTGTTATCTTTATAAAGAAATAGGTGTGAGACTCTGAAAGCTACTGGTTTGGGAACAAACTTGCTCCCAGCTGATTGTGTCTTCTCCTTACATCATATGGTAATAGATTTTGGCACCCATTTGTCTGTCATAGCCACTCTAATATTTTTTTAGGCTCATAATTCTTCATATAACTCTATCTGATAAGAATCTATTAGTTTCTGCACCTTTTGGTAAAATTATCGATATTTTTCAATAAAATACCCCAAAGCTCCATTATGATATTTACACTTTTGATTGGGATGCAGCTTTCCACATAGGTGTATAGGATCACTAGTTGTACAGTTCAGCTTCATATAGGGCATCATACAACTGGCCAAATGGCATTTTAAGCTCTTCTACCCTTCTCTTCACATGTTTCTTACCCTCATCCAAAGCATTTATTACATGATTAGGTAAGGGATTCCCACCAATATTGGGTGCTGAATTCTCACTAGTGTCAAAACTTATCAACCCTTTCATGATCAAATTTTTACCCTTTGCTTGAAGGGAACATAGTTTTTTGTAAAATGTCATTTACTCCAAAATGGTAATCATAGTTGATGCTGAAATCATACCATTTAGAGCATGAAGGTTCAAGTTGTTTGGTAAGGACATGAGCAATTAAATGGTTTTTATAGAGTTCTTGATATAACTTTATGTAGCTTATAGGTATAAGATTAAAAGTAGATCTTTTCTGGTTCATGGTTCCCTAGTATTACTTATAGTGGTGACTAGATAAGTAAGAGATCTCAATGAAGATAGATAAAATGGTTAGGTGATTGATTGGTAAGGAGATGCAGAAGTATGATTCACTATGTGATGGTATGTAGGGTAGGTAGACAGAAGGTAACTTCTGAATTATTACCCTTTAAGACTTACAGCTTAAGTCTCATTTTTTTTTAGGTACTTCTTTGAAAGACTCACCTCTTTCAAGCTTACCATTTTTTACAGTATTTTTTATAATATTTCTTGATATCATCATATTAGTAAAGTTTTTAGTTGTATTTTCAATCATTCTCTCATAATAGAGTGATTTTAAAGTGCTCACAAACAACACTGTAGTTTTTTTTTTGTCAAAAGAGGTTGTACTTGGATAGCTACATCCTGTCACCTTTGCGCATATTATTTGAAGGATTCAGATGCCTTCTTTTTCATTACTTATAGGGAAAGATGATCAAAAGCCATGTCGATGATATGGTGATACTAATTAATGAAAGATCAGGTCAAATCTTTTCATATCTTTATATAAGTCTCATCTAACTGTACATACCACTTCGCTGCAGATCCAGTTAAGCTATCTTGAAACACATGCATAAGCAGCTTCTTATTACTAGTATGTGCCACTATTTTATGATAGTACATGGTGATATGTGTAATAAGGCACTTAGTACCGTTATACTTTTCAAACTTCGATACTTTAAACTTGGGTGGCACTATCACGTTTGGTACTAAACAAAGTCCCACAGCGTCCATGGATCCATAGAAATATATTTTTTTATAGCTCTCAATTTTTTCTCAAGATTACTCATGGCCTAATCAGTTTTAAAACTCTCTAAGGGCACAGCTGTTTGTGACTTTTCTTTCTCCTTTACTTTATCTATAGTAGGAAGTTGAATGGGCTCAACGATTTTTTTGACAAAGATAGGATTATCATAACTTTGGACATTCTCATGATCGAGTGCATAAGTCATTCCCAGATAATTGTATTTTGGAAAAGCTACCTATTGAGGTTGGAATACTAGGGCTTTTAAGTTTGTTGTGGATCGAAGCTTGGAGGATATGCTGATTTAGTAGCTTCTTGTGAAGTATCATCTTTCATCAATTTTCCTCTTTTTACCTTTTTGAGGGCTTCTAGAATCTTGCTCAACTTTTCTTCAAGTGCTTCTTGGGCCTTTTTTATCCTTTCAAGATGACTTGCATTGTCTTGCTCTATTTTTTTAGCTTTAGTCCAAGTATTATATGGATGTGTAGCTACTATTGCACCTTAGTACCATAAATTGAAGATTCAATGATGATGTTATTATGATAATGAATGAATGAATGACTATGATGCAAATGCATGAAAAAGAAAAGAAATGAAATAAAAATATTTGCCCCTTAAAAAAAATCCAACAAAAAAAAACTTTCATTTATTCAAAAAAAGTTTGTTTTATATTGAATCTAGTACTGTCCCTTTATAAAAATGCCTAACTTGCTCATACTGATCTTTAGCCTCTTCAATAAAGTTTAGCAGCCTCTGTCCATATTTTTTTGCTAGTGTAACAGAAGCTTTTAGTGCCTTAGCCTTTTCTGCCATCTCGCCTGCTTTGATCATCGCCTTGCTTATTTAAGCTATAAGGTGCTCTATATATCTTTATCTTTCTAATCTTTCTCTTTTGTCACACCACACCTAATAGGATAATTCTCTGTACCTTTCTGTAAGGGTTCTGACGTAATTTTTTTATTCATTTAACTTCAATGTCAGAGTTAAAATATAATCTACAAGCATTTGATTCTTCTGCTTAACCTCCACAAAGTTGTCTTCTATTTGGGCATGCTCATTTTTCAATTCTTCATTCTCATGAGCCAGCCCTGTGTTTTTTATTTCTTTGGCCTATACCTATATGCGTAACCTCTTATGCTCCTGTCGTAGCTCCTTTAGCTCCTTAAGGGCATCATTTCACTCTCTAACAACTTTTTAGGCCTTATTGTATTCCTTGAAAATCCTATGGACTTGGATTTCTAATTTTTCAATTTTATTTTACCACTGGTCTTTTTTTTCCTGCAGCTTCAAAATTTCTTGCTTCAATTTCTCCTTTTCCATTTCATGCTCTAACTCTGAAAGCTTATTGTTTTACTCTTAGCCCACTAGCAAGTGATGATCTTAAGGTATAAATGTGATCTTTTGAACCCGCTTATTTCTTTAAATCAGATACCCTTGAGTGACTCTATTAGTGAGTGGCCCTAAGCTTATTTTCTTAAGCTTCTTCCAGGTCTTAATCATGCTATCAATCTTCTAGAAAGTTCTGGGCTCCTCATATGAATAGTCAAACTAGCTGAGCTTACAGGTCATAGGAGTAAACTGTTTAGCTCTATACTGTCTCCTTATCATAAATGGTGCAAACCCGTTGACCCCTATAGGCTTAAAAGTGAGACCCTGTCTCATCTTCACGTTGATACAACATAGGTTCCTTATCCATCTATAGAGCTAACAATTTTACTTGACCAATTGTAAGCCCTTACAGCAGACACCTCCACTTTTTTGAGTCTTTGCTTCTAGCCAAATGTTTTGATAGAACTCCCTAATTGGACTTCGAATGTAGAAATAAAGTTTGGTAAAAGCACTTTTCTTGCATTCAAAATGACTTTTCATCTATACATACAATAAAAGGGTATGTAGCTCATAAAACGTGCCTTGTCATTCTGCTTACAAAAATTCAGAGATCTGATGGTTTCTGCCAAGATAGCCAGTGAAAGATTACACTCCCTTTTAATCTGCTCAAATAAATCTACCATTTTTATCTCAATATGGCTAAAATCTTGAAAAAAATGACCAACCTATATCTAGCTAGAGCAAATGCATTCATTCTCTGATCATCATCTGGATGCTTGGTAATGAATTCTTAGAGAACCTTTCATGGAATACTCTTGGAGAACCAACAAAATGTCATTGATGGCTTTCTAATCAAGTTTCTTAATTGTGGGTTGTAGGCCCATAAATATATATTACAACCCTAAATCTGAAAGATAATTTAAAAATCGCTTTTCTAGTTTGACCACAATTTATAATGACCTTTAAGAACTACTTTTACTTGGAACTTTGCTTATACTAAATGTCGCAATCTTAAAGGCTTCATTCTATATGAAATCCAGAAATGTGGAATGACTCAACATATATCGTATTATACATAAAAGTGTGCGGTTACCTCTCCAAGCATAGCATATTAGGCGTCAACACCAAAATCCTACAAAAAACTTAATAGAATAGTCTAGGATTTGCCTTGTTTCGTTATACCAATCATAATTTTCATCACCTATATCCGATCTCATTACCTTAAATTTAAATTTTCAAAAATTTGGGCAACGGATTTAAAAAAAATTAAAGTTTTCATAAAGTCAGACTTTTCATTCTACATGGCTAAAACTTGAATGATCTTCATAAGGATGATAGAATGCTTAAATCCACTAGAAGAAATAAGTGGTAATAATTCAAAAGTGTTTGTATACGTCAGTTCTTAAAAATCTTTGTATATGCCTATCATGATCGTATATGCTAACAAAATGTTTTATTTCATTTTTCAATTTAGAAAATTTTTAAAAATTGTCATCTTATACCTAATTTATAACAAAAATAGTACACATTTCTAAATTACTTAGATTTCAAGTTCAGAGGCATTTGTGGAACCAAATTAGAAAGTAGGCTTCATAAAATTTTTCTTTTTAAATGACCTATAATGGGACCTTTGTCAATCATGTTTTGTTTGGTAATAGTGTTGACCTGTATCATCTAGAAGGTAGAATGAAATTATTGACTTATAATATCCTTTCCTTTTAGATGGTTATAACATTTATGATATTTTAATTATGCTTTTTTCTATATTTTATGAGTGGATTTCACACTATCACCCTCAAAAGGAAGCAATTCAAATATCTGTCACAATAAGAATTGGTCCCTTTATTTCAATGTTGGTTTTTTTCAAAATGTGCTCATGAAAACCTTTTACCTTATCCAATGTAGTAGTGATGAATGATCTAGGTGGTTTGATGTTTTAACCTTATGAAACCTTTCAAATTGAGTTATAATGGCATCTTTGATTATCAGTGTGTGGAATACTCTATCTAATGCATTCACTAATGGTATACATATATATATCCTCAAACAATTCTAATTAAAGTGTTTTTAGAAAGCACACTGTGTTTTTATCCTCAATCGAGCTCAATAAACAATGGCTCTTCAGTTGTGTGGGTATGGAAGGTGATCTACTTTTAGAGCAACATTTAAGATTCATTATGCCCAAAACAATGGAGAATGACCCATGCCATTTGTTGAAATTAATAATGTTAAATGATAGTTGTAGAGGCAAAGTCAAGATTGAAGGCTTTATAGAATAACTAAAAGTGTATCATGCATATAAAATAAAATCATGCCATGAAGGTTATTCCATTACTTCCATAATTTAAAATTTTCCCAAAGCATACTATAAAAAATAATAAAGAATTGGTCAGATATAATCGTGGAATGACTTGCTACCAACATGGTAGCTAAATCACATTATATTCAAACCAAGATCCTTTCATTCTTAAGCATCTTTTCAAAATAATAACCAATTTCGACAGGGAAAGTGTTACCATTTCTACAAACCTTGGTAAATATTGTAACTATCATGAGGAATTGCCTTATTATTAGTTCGCAACAAATTACTAGAAAAATCCCAAAAAATCTTCATGATTACTTTCACGACAGGTAGGCTCTATTCAATCTGATTAGTGATTTGTGTAATTTAAGAATATTCAAAAAATTGTCATACCAAAATTTAACATGATTGAAATATGCTATATCCATATGCATATTTAGAAAATTAAGTTTGATAAAATCAATTAATTTGATTTAAAGTGAATATTCAAATAATAAGACAGTTTTATTAATTAATTGGATTTTTACAGAATTAAATGAATTATTAACAAATTGGTAGATTCAAATTCACAAAATTGCGCTAACCAAAATACTCAAATAATTCATTTATCATTCATTTAATTAGGCCTGACATTTTACAAAATGGAGTCATTAATTTTAGACCAAAATATTTGAAAAAGTTTAGTCAAAATGGCTTTAAGTAAAATAGCCAAAATCAATTAAATTATCCCTAAATTTTAATTTAAATAAAATTAGTCTAAAACAAAATGACAAAATTTAATTCCAACAAAATGGCTTAAACTTAAATTACCTAAATGGAATTAAAATTAAAATTAGCCTTAATTTAACTCAATATGGTCCAAATCAAATAAATTTATTGACGCAATTTAAAAAGAAAATAGCCAAAATTAATTTAAATTAGTGGCCCAAATTTTAATAATTAAATTTGGACTAAATAAAACAGTTCAACAAAAAAAAACCTTTAATTTTCATCCAAAATGACCTAATACCTAATGGCTTAATAAAAAAATTATCTAAAAAGGGAAAATTGGGAAAAAGGCCCAAAATGCAAATAAACCAAAATTTGGCCCAATCAGCATTGAAAACCTAGCAAATTTGGCACCAAACCATAAGCTGAAAATTCAAAATTTTCCTTTTTTTCAAAATTTTTGTTAGAAAATTTTGCATTAGACATGTGTTACATGTGCCAGTCAAGGTCACGTGGCATATGTGTTGGTCAACAGATGGTTACACGCGCCACATGCTTGATAGATGAATAAGCGAGTGTGTTATATGCATCCGCGGTAATAATATAGTGCACCCATACTACACACATTGTCGAGGGTGTGCCCGAGGCTCCATCTTCACCGGTTATCGTGTTTCAAGTTTTCTGACTTAACTCGAATTGGTTCATCCAAAACTCGCTATTTTTGCATCATTTTGGACAAAAAAAAAATGGATTTCAACCTCTTTCAAACTCTATAATAATAAAACTATAATTTGAAGCCCAAAAATTCCAAAAATTTTATGAATTTCAAAAAATCCAAAACTTTAAAAACTCATTTTGAGCTTTAATGGCAACACCACACCAAATAAAAGTGTCTAATGACTTTCACAATAAATTTGGTTTTGATGTCAATTGTTGGATTTGCGCAAAATCACAATGAGCTACTAATACAATTTATAACTATAATAAATTAACTTGGATACGTGCAAAAGCTTAATCTCATTAAATCAAAGTCCATAAAATTGATGCCACCATCTTATACTTTTCGATATCACCTTTTAGATTGCGATCAATGACCTATATAATAAAAAGAAAAAAGAATTACTCTTAACCTTTCAAATTAAAGTTATGAAACCTAATGATTTGGCTTCATATATATAAAGTGACAGTGGGGATCTTTTTTAACATGTTAGTAAAAATTGATCAATCATATTATAAGTTTAAATACATAATTAAATTAAGATCACACTTAACTAAAATTATACTATATGTTCAAGTATGTTATTATATAATACCATTGTAATTACTAATAATTTAACATTAATTGATTGATTAGTTCATAAAATGAGATAATTGCAACAACTTATTAATATCAATAAACTTACTAATATATATATAAGTATATATTTTATTATTAATTTAATTTTATACTTATGTATATTTATTATATTAATAAATTAATTATTTGATATTTTAATTTAATAAATTAATATTTTAAATTAAATAGGGATGCGCATGTGATAGCATCTAGGAGATATTTTTTATTTTTTATAATTTCTTTTGTTTTAAATTTTTAAATTTTTATTATATATATTTTATGAGAATAAAAAATTAATTTAGATATCCGGTGTCACCTCTATTATTTTTATTTTTATATTTTTAATTAAATAAATTTTTTAAAAATTGTTGAATTAAAAATGATACAAAAAAAAATTGACTAGCATCCCACGGCAACGAGTACCTAGTAAATTCTCATAAAATCCATCTTTTAAGTATTAATCGATGGAAAAAAAAAAAAAAGAAGTGTAGAACGGGAAATGCATCATCAATCGATTGACGATTGACACAACACAAGATATACACAAGAAAAAAAAGACACAACGCAAGCTAGAACGAAACGTTGCTTTTGATCCGTCTTCCCTCTTTGCATGTTCAGATTTCTAAATTCCCTTTACGCTTAAGCAGATCTGAATCTTCTTTTACTCCAAAAAACCGTTACAACTTCGCGGGAACATAACAAGTCGCTACCTGATCATCAATCACAGCCGTCAATCTTAAAGGGCTAGTTCAGAGAAAAATCGAAGATGGTGCTGGTGTCAGCCGTACGGGATTATGTTAATCGGATGTTTCAAGACATTTCCGGCATGAAAGTCCTCATTCTTGATTCTCAAACGGTAATCTAATCTTTCTTCTTTTTAATCCCAATTTTCCTTAAATCTGAATAAATTATAACTTATTACTTTAATTTGTTGTTTTCATTTTTATCATTAATTCCAGATGTAAGGTAACTTTAATTGGAAATAGACTAGTGCGGGAAATTGTTACGATCTGAGGGTAGAAATCAGGAAATTTGAGATAATTAGGAACTCAAGTGATTTTTTTCAATTTAGTGCAAACAGATTTGGCCTTTAATGGGCAAAGAGGCGTCGAATTTGTTGCTAGTTAATTAGGGTGAATTTATTCTTATCCTTTTTTAGTTTGCTTTTGTCTTTAATGGATCTTTTCTTATCCTGGAGTCCGCAAGTGATGGGCTGGTGTGGCGTAGTTTAGCTTTTTGATGAGCAAATGACTATTAGTTCTTGGTGGAAGAAGCTTAACACAGTTGTTTGAATGTTCCTTGCGTGATTTTTGTTGATTTTGCTGGTCTAAATTTGATAATTTGAGCTGGAAATTTGATAATTTTGTGTAGAATGAAGTAATTGGAGAGGGAGCTTCTCTCCATCCTATATAGCAGCCTTTTAGGATTCATATAAATTTGGAAGCAAGCATGGTTGTTACGATGATAAACGTGTTTTATAAATTATGATGCTTGTCAGTGTTTTTTATCTCTCCATTTTACAACCGCTAATGGTTTTGGATTATATCAAATTGAAGGTAGTGAACTGCTTAAGAAGAAAATCTGACTTTCGATATTGTTTGAAGTCCTGGTTGTAGTTAACATTAGTCTAAGAACTAGGAGGGCAACGGAGGGAGAGGAGAAGAGATGAAGGGGGATTCTACAGTTCCAATTATTTATATTTCTAAAAGAAAAACAAGAAAAGAGAAAGGAAAGGAAAGCGTCAAAGGAGGGTATCACTCCCTCTTCCTTCCCTTTTCCTCAATTAAAAAAAAAAGGCCTAAATGTATCTCTTCGAAGATTATGACCACAAGGAACCAGCCAAGCAAGAATATTTATGTTGAGGAGCTTGTTAGAGAAATGACCTCTTTATCTCAATAGGTATCTGGATATGTGCTTGGTCTTTAGGAATTTTTCTAGTCCTAACTGGACTTTTCAATTTAATTCCCTGAGGCCATCTATAATTCCTATTCAGTTGCAGACCAAACACTGTGGTGTAATGTTCTTATATCGGATGAAATAATAGTTGTGTTTGCATCACTTACTTTTGTTATGAGAATTGAAGATTTGATTTTGCATTTTTGGTGGTAGTATATGGGGTTTCTCCATGGATCAAAATAACACTTAATACTAATAAATGAGTTTTTAAAAAAGAAAAGAAAAATGTCATTTTAATTATGGGTAATTTATTCTGTTTTCTGAGTCACAGGTTAGCATTGTGAGTGTTGTTTATTCTCAGTCCGAGCTACTTCAGAAAGAAGTATTTTTGGTAGAATTGATAGACTCCATTTCCAAGTCAAAAGAATCTATGTCACATCTCAAGGCAGTTTATTTCCTTCGGCCTACATCAGAAAATATTCAATATATGCGGTCACAGCTATCCAATCCTAGGTTTGGAGAGTACCATTTGTGTAAGTTATTTGTATCTTTCGAAAATTTGATGTGGCTATAGTTTGATTTTACTGTGAAAATATGCCAAGTGTTTTATTGCCCAGCCTTAGATGTTTTCCTTGTAGTCCTTTTTCATCTCATATTGGTTTTTTGCAGTTTTCTCAAACATGTTGAAGGATACCCAGATTCACCTTTTAGCTGATTCAGATGAGCAGGAAGTTGTCCAGCAAGTCCAGGTAACTGAAAATGCTAGTGTTGTTTTTCTTGACAGGAAGTTATGTGTGGTTGGCAATTCTTTGTCTGGCTTTTTATTTTAATGGTAAAATTGGTCAAAACTACTGAGTCTAGAGTCTATCTGTGGTTGGGTAAACTATAATGTAACAAATCTGCTAGAAGATGATAGAGCCATTTCTGGTGCATCAGTTAGATCTCCGGTTGCTAAGGCACATTGCTTAATGGAAAAATCTTTTAAGGACCATGTTTAACCACCCCATTAAGGACTCTGCTTTTCTAAGAGCAGCAATGTGTGACAATGCTAACTCTGTAACATCATGAGGAGGTCCTTCTTGGAGTGATTTGATCTAACTATCAATGGGGAATATTTTCTTTATGTCAATAAATTTATCCATTACCAAAATTGAAAGGGTTGATCTAATCGTTGTTGTTCTGCTGGCTTGAATATGTTATATGTTTGTAGTCCAATTTGCCTCCCTATATCAGACAATGTGAATTTTCCTTAATTGCATAGTCTTGTTCATACGTTTCTGTTGTGTATAATTACATTTTTAGATATTTCAGAGATGCCCTATACTTTTACACCTGAATTTGAAAGTTTGCCTTTGGACCCTTATATAGTTGTCACCTTGATCTTGCAGGAGTTTTATGCAGACTTCATTGCAGTTGATCCTTGCCACTTCACTTTAAACATGCCCTCAAATCACCATTATATGCTTCCAGCAGTTGTGGATCCTACTAGTTTGCAGCACTTCTGTGACCGAGCTGTTGATAGTATTGGTGCAGTTTTCTTGGCATTAAAACGAAGACCAATTATTAGATATTCAAGGACCTCTGATATTGCAAAAAGGATTGCACATGAAACAGCGGTAAGTAAAATTGCTCTACTCTAAGTATTACAAACATTTATACCACCAATTATCTGGAATTTTAGTAATAAAAACTGTTTTAGGTTTTGCTTAATTAATTGTGCCATGACTCCTTCAATATGTGTGTATTAACATATTTTAAAATAGTTTTGTCATGGATAAGAAGCTTTAAGTTTGTTCCAGAAATTTTGGATTCATGTAAAGGAACTGATTTTCTTCTTATTTGTTCCTTTTTGTCTGTGTTCTGGGGATATGACAGAAACTAATGTACCAGCAAGAAAGTGGTCTTTTTGACTTCAGACGGACGGAAATGTCTCCATTGTTGCTGATAGTTGACAGAAGGGATGATCCTGTGACTCCATTGCTGAATCAATGGACCTATCAGGTACATTTAATTCTGATTCTTATGTCACCAGTTCTTAAAGGTGATGTATGCCTCTTCGTACTTTCATATGGGTAGGAATGTCACATTTTCTGAATTGCTATTTTGTAGGCAATGGTTCACGAATTGATAGATGTTCAAGATAACAAAGTGGATTTGAGAAGCATTGGCAAATTTCCCAAAGATCAACAGGTTAATTGCATCTTCACCTCTGCTAGACATACTTGTTTTAATATTTTGCAGTGGTTTATCTTTGTAATCTCATGCTTACAGGAAGTAGTGCTCTCATCAGAACAAGATGCTTTCTTCAAAGCTAACATGTATGAAAACTTTGGAGATATCGGAATAAATATCAAGCAAATGGTGGATAATTTTCAGCAAGTTGCTGAAAGCAACCAAAATATTCAGACAATAGGTTCGTATGGGACAAAATTGAGCATTTCAGATTTATTAGTAATTCTTTTTGGCAATTATTACTTATAGCTGAGTTAGTCCATTAAATTAGTATGCTTTGAATTTCTGCAGAAGACATGGCCAAATTTGTAGACAATTATCCTGAGTACAGGAAAATGCATGGAAATGTTTCAAAGCATGTGACATTGGTAACAGAAATGAGCAAGATAGTTGAAGAAAGAAAGCTTATGTTGGTTTCAGAAACTGAGCAGGAGCTGGCTTGCAATGGGGGCCAAGTTTCTGCTTTTGAGGTAGTGTACATGTGTTTGTTTTATCTAATGGTTCAATTTTTTAGCTTCATATCTATTTATGAGTTTAAATATATCAATCAATTCTACTTTACAATTTGTTTACTCCATTAAGATACAGAAGATATTTGCAAATCTAATGCTATTACAAGTGGGTGATTTGGCGGTAGAAGCATCAAGAGCAAAGACTACCTGAGGATGAATCTGAAATACAGGAAGTGGTGTTAGACCAAGGGATTGGATCTAGGAGCTTCATAGGAATGTTAAAACTGAAAAGCTTCTTATAAGGGTTGAGATTGATTGATACAAGCTACTGTTGAAATGAATAGATGATGAGATGCATAGGATATATCTGAAAGTGAAACTGTTGTCGAGGGGTAACTGTTGGTTCTATAGCTATGATTAAATGAGCTTATTTGTCTCTTATAGTGCCTTGTTTTAACAAAGGAGGATTCTTGCACTTTGGAGAAGACTGAGCAACATGCCTGTAACAAAAGAGATTACGGAAGAATATCTAATCAGCATTTTTTGTCCCTTACTCATATTAGATAATATAATCTTGGAAATTAAAATTCAGAATGAAGAAATAATATTTTAGTTGTAGTCAAAAACCTATATGCTATTTATTTATGTGCATGATTAAGACTTCAGATTCGCAAAACTTGTAAGGATGTAGGAAGCCGGTTACAAGCTCCTCTTTAACGGGTTTACCATTCTGTTTTCCTGTTTATTTTCAATTTCCGATGCTGCACAAGCAGCTACATTGTTGTGACATATTTGGAAATAGTTGCCAGTAGATGAAGGAATGAAATAAAAGAACATTAATTTTCCAAGCATAGGTCTATAGGAACTAGAATGAGCAAAGATGGAAGAAATATAGGTTATCAGTACTATATTTACACATTGGTGAATTCTTGTTGAAGATGATCAGTAGTTTGTATAATTAGATGACAAATGTATATCTAACTGATTGTGATAAAAAAAATCACACTATACATAGAAATAGAAACCACGATTTATTTACAATACACATATCATGCAGCAATTATTTTTGTCCTCAATTATTGCTCATCAAGTTTTCTGTTAACCCATCGTTTAGTTAAATCTACCTTATGTTACCACGTGCTCATCAAAATTGGTTCTCAATATTTGTTTTAACCATTTGATTTTGTTGTAGCTTTTCGAGTTTACTGGTATGAGATATAGATGATACCCATTTAAACTATTACATTTTCGAGACGATTATAGAATAAAATTTTAAACTGTGATTGGAATGATACTTGTAAGCCCATCGTGCAGTTGACAATCTCTGGTGACCTTATTTACATGCTGCTTTTCAGGCGGTCACAAATCTTTTAAACAATGAAAGCATATCTGATATTGACCAACTACGCCTAGTAATGCTGTATGCTTTGCGCTATGAGAAGGAGAGCCCTGTCCAATTGATGCAGCTATTCAACAAATTGGCATCTCGGTCTGCCAAGTACAAGCCTGGGGTAACATAACCAACATGCACATATTTCTGCTTGGAATTTATGTGTCATCATCATTTTATCTAGTTTTTTCATGTGCACGTATGCATGTCCATTTCTAAATTTGTTTGTGGGTCATCATCCTCAACCAAAATTTAGCGCTTATCAATCATAACGGGTCATACAACCAGATCTCTCTTTCGACATTCTAGTTATCTAATTAATAATTCTTCTTGTTTGTAAAACTTAACTTTCTACTTGAGCTGCAGCTGTTTTATATGCTAGTTGAGTCTGTCATTGTTAATTCTCTGTGAAGTTGAATCAGTCAGCAATTGCGTTGAGAGCTATTATTCAATTCTCATTGTGGCTAAATGAGAGAAATCTGGTTTTAATTTGTTGGCAATTGTGGAACAGCTTGTCCAGTTTCTCCTAAAGCAAGCAGGGGTTGATAAACGCACTGGTGATCTCTACGGAAATCGTGATCTTCTAAATATTGCTCGTAACATGGCTCGTGGACTAAAGGTTTGTTGGAAAAGGTTTTACTTATTGGCTTGGAAAATTGTTCTTCAATTGCTTATAGATTATTTACAAACTTTTCTTGCTAGGGGGTTGAGAATGTCTACACCCAGCACCAGCCTCTGCTTTTCCACACTATGGAAAGCATAACCAAAGGACGGTTGAGAGATGTTGACTACCCATATGTTGGAAATCATTTTCAGCAGGGCAGGTTTGTAGCTAATAATAAAGTTTTCCAACATTATCAGGAAAGTTTGCAGTTATCTTTATGTTTACTGAATGACCGTATGGCTACAATAAATTTAATATCAGCTATTTAATGCTTTAAAGTGGATGCCCATTGATATTTAAACTTGCATATTTAGTTCATTGCTGGCCTCTTGTGAAGTTGATGCTGGAATATTTGAGTAATATGTGGCTGCTAATTTTGAAGGTTACTTGGAGTTATTCGATGTACTTTCATACTTTCAGCCTCTCCTGAGTTTGTGCAAGTATAATTCAAGAGATAAAGCCACACTATAAAATCGTGAATGCTAATGATATAGCATGAGTAATATAACCTCTCTTTCTAGTTGCAAGATGGTGTAAAACTCCACAAAAAGAAAAGGAAGGTGATGCAAAAAAATTTGAGAGAGCCATTTTGAGCACACAATTCAGTTGGGATCTGTAGGGTGCACGTTAGCAAAAGATGGAACTTTATTACAGTGTATATTCTTGCACACAAAACTCACAAGCTAAGCTTAAGTTTGCTTAGCTCAAGCTTGTTGAACAAATGCACCTAGTTCCAAACTTAACCACGTGACAGCATGAACTGAGCTGAAGCACATGGGCTAGGCTTATTTGCTGCCCTAGAACTAGCATTACTTGTTGCATCAAATGAAGTCTGAAATGCATGAGAGCAGCCTTTAGCAGACCTCTCATTTTGGCTGGAACTTTTTTGATGCATAACAATTTAGGAAAACTCTTTCTGTGTGAGAAAATGTTATTAATGATAAACAGTTATATGAGGAAAGAACGATATAAAAAGATCAAAGTAATAATTTTTCAATGATGCATGTTCCATCTTTATACAGGCCGCAGGAGGTAGTTATATTCATTGTTGGTGGAACAACTTATGAGGAGTCACGGTCTGTTGCTCAGCAAAACGCTAGCAATTTGGGAATTCGTTTTATACTTGGTGGGACAGCAGTTCTCAACTCTAAGAGGTAGGCTTTGGTTACTCTCTAATTCTTATACATGTATGCATATCGATATACTAAAACTTGTTGCCTAGTGTTCTGTACATAGTCCTTGTTTTACAGGATGAATATTGAAAATAAAAAACAGATTTATGGAGCCTGTACCAAGTAATTGGTTTCTGATTTCAATGATATAATACTAGAAATTCCTACTTCATTTCATTGATATGTGCTAAATTAATTATACGAAAATGCTTTATAAATAGATTAGATGTTGGTTTAATGATTGCTGAACGTTGCCTACCAGGCTCTTGTTAAATTATTTTTTTGGCTTAAAATTCAGGTTTCTAAGGGACTTAGAAGAAGCTCAGAGGATAGCTCGAATCAGCACTAGTGTTGTATAAGTTCAAATTCAGGCGTATGCGGCTTGAAAACCATGTAAATATGCATTTATTGGTTCATAAAAGGATTTTCGGTTTAGATGATTGGAAGGGAAACGGTTTTGCCTGGAATTGCAACGGCATTATGACAAGGAGACCATGAAAATCAGGTCATTGTTGTCATAGACTCAGATGAGATGGTTTGACGTTCACCATTTTGCCCAATGCAGAAGGAAAATGGCTAAAAGACGTTGAATTCTTATGGGGGGAATTTTGGTCTTGCATCGCCCGTTTCTTCTATGTTTGTACCCTCACCAACGAATAGATAAAATTTTGCAATTTTGTATACGGAAAATTTTGCTTTACTTTTTTCTTTTTTTAATTGTGTACCGCATTGATGTATTCAGCCTTCAACCCTGTATTTTTATTATCATATGATTCTAAAAAAAAAAAAAGTAACTTTGGAGTCTCCTTTTTGTCCTATATTTTTCACATTTGGGGCTTAAAGATTAGTTGCCGCAACACTTGACACACGATAAATTCTAAAAACATTATAAAAAAAAATCAATTTAAATAGTTCAAATACGAGTTGTTAAAATTTTATTTTTGAAATTTATACTATTATTCGTGTATAACATCGTTGTTTTTATTTCTATCATTTTGAATAAGATATGAATAAATCTTGTTATATTGAATTGTTCTTTTAATTAATAAATATTAAAATATTATTTATGATTATTTGTTAAATTTAATAAACGAATATAAATAAAGTATTATTATTATTATTTTTATTGATAATATATAGAATTTATATATTGATATTGTATTAAAAATATATTTTTTATGTTTTTTATATTTTGTATTATTTTCACAAAATACCTTTTTTTTTTTCAAAAAAAAAATTCGAGAATTTTGTTTTTGAATGGAACTTTAATAATTTATATTTGGTGTTAGTTTGTTTCAATAGATTATTTCTTATGCATGACTGAATAAAAATTGTCCAAAACAAAAATAGAAGCTATACCAAAGAAAAAGAAGCATTTTTATAGAAATTATTTTTCTCTTATTTTATTCCAAACGCAGTAAGTACAAATAATAGAAATGCCTTCCTGCACTAGATAAACATAATTGGTGGAGGAGGAGGTGCTGGATCTGATGTACGCCCACTAGGCCCAGAAGGAGGAATGGGCACGCCTTTAGGCAACATCCCAAAGTGCAAATGTGGAGGCGGCGGCGAACCTGCTGTGATTGGGCTAGGTCCCGACGGAGGAATAGGTGTGTTCTTGGGCAGCATCCCAAAATTCAAGGTGCTGACTTTGAGTACCGATCTTGCATGGGCCGAAGGAGAGACATGGCCTAAAACTAATGCAAGCACAAACAAGGTGGAACACCATAACCTGCTTTCCATTATGATTTAGTGCTATGACTTTTTAGAAATTTTTTTTTTTTTATAGGAGTGCTATAATACCATTTTGTTGTTTTATATAGAAGTAATGAATTTATTGATTAAGATCAATATGGCAAGTAAATCTTTGCGATTTTGGTTTCCTAAGTTTGTGTCACTGTATTATTGCATTTAATTGATTTTAGATTCTCAATTAAAGAATTTCATGATCGCCTAATTTGTTGCCTTTTTTAATTTTTGCTTTTGGTTCATAGTGTTGACTAGGAAAATCTTTTTTACATCTCTCCCTCTCTTTGTAAATTTTGAATAATACAATTTCTTTTATTCACATTTTGTAGCATAAAAAAAAAAAAAAGTCACACGAGAAATATAAATTATAAGCATGAAATACAAAAGAAGTGGTGTTCTAGAGCATGCTATTTTGTTTAGTTATTTTTGTGTGTGATGATACTAATGGGATTGATTTCAATTAGCATAAATAAATAACAATTCGATGTTTACTCGACTTAAAAATCAAAACCCTATCCTACGAGTAGACGAAAGTAAAAAGGAAGTTATATAGTGAGTCCAAATGGAATCAAAAACCATAAATAACACGATCGAGAAATATCAAAACAATATTAGCTAATTTGATCGACTATAGGAACAAGATAATTACTGAAATTAACAACTTGATTGTAAAACGGATGGAATATATGATCAAGGGAAGGGAACCAATTAGCAACGTGAAGATGATTATATTCTCCTGTAAAAAGCTATAACAGCTTTTTTCTTAATCTTTTCAATTTAGAGTCGAGAAAATAGACAAAAAAAAAATCTAACAGATTCTTCTATTTTCTCTTTTCGGAGAGTCTCAAATTGAATAACTGAGATTAAACGTTTCGGCACAAATTATACATGCACAATGTTATAAACTTTTTTGCCCTTCTCCATCAAGTTTATATTTATTATAATAAAATAGTATGATCCAGCAGTTCAGCTGTTAATCCTGGTCACTGAAACCTATCACCGAACCCTTGAGTTGAGGCCTTGAGGCCTTGAGGCTTCAGCCCACGACCATCCCAAAACCGAAATCCATAGGTCCAAAAGAAGGCCATAAACGGGAAATAAAAAGCATCGGGGTTAATATTGTGATGACAAGAAAAATAAAAGTTGCGATTAGGTTAGGGTTTAGAGCTTCTTCCGTTTATAAAATGCCAAAACCAGACCTGGTGTGTTCGTCCACCTTCGTTCTCATTTGATGGCATAGCTCAGCGTAGCCTGCATATTTTTCTTGGTCTTCTTATTGCTTTAGTTTCTGTTTTTATTTTTTAATTTAATTATATATATTTATATATATAGAAGTTAATAATGTAGATTTTGAAGGTATTTTAAATTTTGGGCAATGATGAGGAATTAGAGAAAGTCATGCACCACTCTGATTCTAATGTGCTGATAATTTCTCTTTACCCATATTGTTTCTGAGCTCCTTCCTCTCCTTTTTCTTAAAAAAAAAATTATAGTAATTGTTTTTCTAGTATTTGATTTATCTTCAGTCAACCCTTTTTCGCCCTTCAGTTTTTGAATTGAGAATATTAAACCAAAAAAAAAAAAAAGAAAAATAGGAACCAAAGTCATGTGGTCTTCTTTAAAGGAACCATGATGCGGACCGGACAGCTTTTTCAGCATCTGGGGTTAAATTTTGGTCTGTGATGGTTCTTCTCTTTTAGAATTTTCCTTTCTTCCTTTTCTTTTCAATAGTTTTCGGGTTGATCTAATTCTTCTTGTTTTTGGAAAATTCTACCCGGCTTCTCAGAACTGTTATTTCCCTTGAAATGCCATTCAAAAGAAATAAAATATTGGACCCCAACCTATGGATGTTTAGAGATCAAATAAATATCAAATAAACAGGATGGAATATTTGATATCAAATAGTGGGTTTTGTGGATATATATACTTGCAAAATATGCATAAAGTTTAATCACGGCAAGGGATTTTTTATCGGAAGACACGATGAAGGGAAGAATCCACGGAACCAAACGAGTTTTCAAGAAATAGATTTTAGACCATGTCATCTTCACCTCCAATTAATTAGTGATTTGATTTTCTTTCTCGGAGAAATAACTGTACTTATAATTGAGAACTGCTTAAACTTTCGGGCCAAAGGGAAAGTAATTTAAAAGAAAATTGATATTAAAATAAAAAATGAGTGATTTTTAAATATTTGTTGATTTAAAGAATATAAGAATTTGTATTTAATTTGAGAGAATGTAAGATTATTTAATAAAATTATTTATTATATTATCTTTGATAATATGTAAATAATATATAATATTTATAATATTAATATGTAAATAATATGTTATTGTTGGTATGTAGAGAAAACTCATTTATCCTCGTGTTAATGGTTGAAAGGAGATGATAAATCCTTTCTCAACAGGAATCAATTTTATATGTAATGATTTTTAGTAAATGTATTTTAAATTTTATATATAATAGTATAATTTTTTATGTTTTTAACAAAAATTATGTTTTATTTTAAAAATGTTTTTTCAATAAAAATTGTATTTTTTATCTTAAAAACGTCATTTTTATTAAATTTTGAAAAATATTTTCAATATAGATTACATTTTTATTTTAAAAATATTATCTTTAATGAATTTTTAAAATATATTTTTTCATATTTTTAATAAAAACTATTTTTTTATCTTAATAACATCGTTTTTTTAACAAAAATTGTGTTTTTTATTTTAGAAACGCTATTTTTATTGAATTCTGAAAAATATTTTTTCATATTTTTGATAAAATACTATATTTTTTATTTTAGAAATATTATCTTTGTTGAATTATAAAAAATATTTTTTTTCATTTTTTTAACAAAAACTATGTTTTTTATATCTTAAAAATATTATTAGTTCTAGGTGATCAATTACTAAAGTTTATACGTTAAAAATATAGTACTTCTGAAACTATAAAAAAAATTCAAAATCCTAATTGTCAGGTATCCAATTGTGTGGTTAGGAATACAATTTTGCCTAATCATGCAGCTAGTAGTGTTGTGTTTGGATTTGTCATGTAATTTGTTGATTTTCAAAAGTAAAATAGATCGTTAAAAATTATTATTGAGATTAAAAGTAGGACATAATTTACTTTCCTCCAGGAATCTTAAAAAACTTCAAAGAGATGTGAGTTTCTAATTCCAAACTATTTGAATTCTATTGGAAATCTTAGAATACCCCTAGAAATCAGATACCATGAACCAAATTAAGAAATCAGATTACGAAAAGCAAAATTCCAAAAGATAATCTAATTTTCTCTCGAACCAACAGTCCCTTTAATGTTTTGATTTTCTTTCTTGGTGAAATAACTCCACTTGATTCGTAAAGAATAAGGATAGGGCATGAGATAGGTAGTAGAGTATTTTTTATCATTATTTTGGTTTTTTATATTATATTTATTTTTTTAATAAAATGGATATTTTAAATTAATTTTTATTTTCGTAAATATTTAATGAGTATAAATAATTTTTGCACTCTAGTTTTTTAAAAATAAAAAATAAAAAATATTTTTTAGTTATTTATTTTTATTTTGTATATTTAAGTTGTCATAACGTCTAGATCTAGAGATCTATCGCTAGACATTGACTTAAGGAGTCGCCACCAATCTTTTTTATTTAGGTACGATTGGTCACCTAAGAAATCTATCCTTTTGGGGAAACACCTAAGTTTAAGGGTCCCTAAAAAAATAAGTTCGGGTCTACTAACTAGAATAGGGTTCGGGAGTTCGGTTATGTGTAAGGAAGGTTATAGCACGCTCACAACGTTCATCAAAAGATGGTACCAGCTTAATTTTGTGTTATCCGATAAGCCTTAAAAATTTACCAAGTAATTAATTATTGAAAATTATTCTCAATTAACTCTAATACTTTTAGCAGAAAATTGAAAAAATCCCCTCACCTCAAGAGTATGCAAGAAAACTACTGTTTCACTTGCAGAGGCTTTATCGTCAAATTATTTAACATTAAAGAAAATAAAAAGAAAGAAGAAAAAAATGACTGCTTTTGTGCAGGAAAAATTGGTACTTTCAACTTTTTCTCAAAAATTTTTTGAAACTTTAATTTCGAGAAAAATTGATACTTTCAACTTTTTCTCAAAAATCTATTTTTGAAAACTTATTTTTAAGAAAAATTGATACTTTCAACTTTTTTTCAAAAATATTTTATGAAATTTTTTAATTTCGAGGAAAATTGATACTTTCAACTTTTCCTCAAAAATATTTTTTGAATTTTATTTAAAGAAAAAAATAAGAAAATAAAATAAAATAAAAATAAAAATAAAGAAAAATAAAATAAAAATAATATGAAGATAAAAATAAAAGAATATTAAACAATTATAATATAATAATAATAATAGTAATAATAATAATAAATAAATAAATAAAAAAACTTTGGAACAGCTCGGCTCGCCTTGAGGAAAAAAAAATGGCTTGGAGACGCGGCTCGGGGGTGTCGGCTCGGCTCGGCTAACGACTCGGAGACACGGGTCGCACACGGGTCGAAAGCGGGTTGGCGTTCGAGTCCGGTCGGATCTTGACAAAATGCGCGGATCCTCTGGGTTACTTAACGCAGAAACGACATCGTTTTAGGAAGGGTATATAAGGCTGAAGGTTAGTTTTTTTCTCAGAATCCCTTCTCTTTTTTTCTCTTTTATCTTCTTTCTTCTCTTTCTTCTCTCTAAAACCTGAAGAACTCCGATTGAATCTCGTCGGATTCTGAAAATTTTCGTCGGAATCTGAGTTTTTCATCAAAAGTTCACCGAAAAACTAATTGTCTTTGGAAATTATTGCCGAAAACTGAGAAGTTGGCCAGAAAGTTCAAACTTGGCATAAAAAGTCACTGAAAAATTTAACATTCGTCGAAAAATTCAACTGGAATCTGAAAATTTCTCAAAAATTTCCAAAAAAAATCATAAAAAATTCTCCAAAAATTTCCCACCGATTCCTAGAGCTATTCTAACGCCTCTAAACTTTTTTTCAGCTTTTAAATCTTCTTTGTATCTGCGTTTTTCTATGTCTTTTTCTGTTTTTCCAGCACATATTTATAGGGATTGATCAGAAGAGTTTCTGATCAATCCTAACTATTTCTGGGATTTGGATTCAATCTTTGAATCCAATCCCAATTCTGCCAATTCCCAAATCATAGTCAAATTCATTCCAATTTTTTAATCTTATCTTAACAAAAAATTAATCAAAATAAAAAGATAAATATATTAATAGATAACAAAAAAATAATTAGATAAATAAAAGAAATAGATAAATAATAATAATAAATAAAAGAAGATAAATAATAAAAATATTAATAGATAAAAATATATATATATTAAATAATGAAAATAAAAATAAAAGTCCATTAGGGCCAGCTAATTGGATCCTAAATCGGGTCTAATGGGCTTAGACCCAAATTCTATTGGACCAGGCCTAATGGGCTTCTGTCCGGACTAAATAGGGTGTCTAAAGCTACCCCTCTTTGCACATTTTTTACGAAGTAGGAATTGTGCAAAGACGTAGACACCCATTCAAGACTCAACTTGACATTTTTTTTGTTTTGTTTTGTTTTGTTTTTTTTTTTTTGGTTAAAATTTTGATCAAAGCTCCTCTAAGCACCCATTCAAGACTTAACTTGACATTTTTTTTATTTTGTTTTGTTTTGTTTTTTTTTTTTTTTGGTTAAAATTTAAATCAAAGCTCTTCTAATCAGAGGCTTAACGACTTTGAGAAACATAAACAAAGCTCCTCTAATCAGAGGCTCAATGGCTTTTAAAAAATAAACAAGGCTCGTCTAATCAGAGGCTCAATGACTTTGAAAAAATAAATGGCTCCTCTAATCAGAGGCTCAACAACTTTGAAAAGTAAATGGCTCCTCTAATCAGAGGCTCAATGACTTTGGAAAAATAAATGGCTCCTCTAATCAGAGGCTCAATGACTTTTGAAAGGTAAATGGCTCTCCTAATCAGAGCTTAACTTTTGGAAAGTAAATTGCTCTTCTAAATAGAGGCACCACAAATTTGAAAAGTAAATTGCTCCTCTAAATAGAGGTACCACAACTTTGAAAAATAAATTGCTCATCTAAACAGAGGCACCATGACTTTAAAAAGTAAATTGCTCCTTGACAATCATGTCCAAAGGAGTTATAGATCATGATTGAAGAAATTTTGTAATGGGAACTCAAAGATTCACAATTTGAGTTTAACATTCATAGGTTCAGATTCGCAAGAACCTTCCAACTTCGTAAGAATTTATTGAAATTTGATTTTCAAAATTTCAGTTTCGTTTAAATTTGCAAGATCTCAAGATTTGTATTTGCAACTTGCAAGATTCGCATCAAAGATCCTCATTTGAAATTTGGAGGCTCACATTCAAAAGTTCAAGGCTTTTTAAAGGTTCGCATTTGGTAAGCTTGGGATTCACATCCAAAAATTCAAAACTTCTTATTTGAGTTCAAAGGCTCAGCAATAAAACTTAGAGTTTCACATCTAAGTTCAAAGGTTCTCATTTAAAAAATTTAGAGATTCATATCTAAAAAGTTGAAGCTTTGTATTTGGAGATTCATATCCAAAAGTTTAAAACTTTTCATTCTAGTTCGAAGATTCATATTCAACGAACTTTAGGGTTTCACTCCTCAAAGATTCTCATTTTGAAACTCAAAGATTTTCATTTGAGTTCTAAAAAATTCTCATCAAAATATTCATAATTTTTTTTAAGTGACTCAAAAATTTGCATGAATGAATGTTATGACCAAAGATGCAAATGCCTTCTTAATGATGCAAATGCGATAACTTATATTCTCATAATGCCATGCATGTCCAAACAAAGTTTAATTCATCAAATTATGTGCATATATTATTCAAGCAATGATGCACCCATGATGCATGTAATGCAAACGTCTATGTCATAAAATTTTAAATAATTGTGGTAATATGGCTCTCAAAACTCCATCATTTCCCATGTCTTCCTTGTTTAATTTCTCAATACTTTGGAATAAGTTTCATCAATCGATCATCACTTGACCACCATTCATGGACTTCTCAGCACTAGCAAATTTCAAAATAAGTTTCATCCACCATCACTAGGTCATTACTCATAGGTGTCTCAGCATTAACCATTCCAAAACAAACTTTGTCCACTGATTATTTTCATCATTCAATCATAACTTGTAAGTCATATCGACCAATTCATCCTTGTACTCATCACTTGGTTATACCACTTTTCAAGATTTGCCCCATCTTTATTTTATTGTCCAATCCATCATTATATTCTCCATTTGGTCACATCATATATCCTTCCAAATCATTTCTTTTAGGTTTCTACCATTTCTTCATTTTGTTACCACCATCATCTTAGATTTCTCTTTAAAGGAATGCAAGACTTTTTTATGCACATTGTCATTCATTCATTATCATTTCAATTCTTGACAATTATAATGCACTCATACATTTTCTTGATTTATTCTATGGATGTAACAATAAGAGAACACAAGGTGAATTATGGTAAAGATAATCAATGAAGATCTATTTTGATACAAAACAAATGGGAAAGGAAACAAATTAGATACATGTCATTGGGATGAATGGTATGTCCAAACGATGAATATTCAGACAATTATCAACATTAATCTAGGATTCTTTTTCAAAAACTCATTCCATTTATTGTTGAAGTCATTTTGAGCTTAGCGAACTTTACCCTAGTCTTTAAGGGATCTTCAGATGTCTTTGATCTTCCATCCATGTGAACCATTTGACCTAGATCTTTTCCTACCAAAATCACCCTTTCAGGTTTTCAATTTTAATATCTTTTTTTTTCATTTTTTCATTTTTTCATTTTTCTTCTTTTTTTTTTCATCATCTTTTTTTCTTTTTTCTCATTTTTTATCCATTGTTGATATCTTCCATACATCAAACTTTAGAGCAATGTAGTATGATTCCATTATTTCATCATGAGCATGTCTTTGCCTAGTATATGATCATTCAATTTAAGCATTCATACTTGATCCAAATGAACTTTTCAAGGTTATAATGTAGGCCAAAGTGAGGGGTCATAAAAGAAATGGATATAATAGGCTCAAAACATGTATTAAAAAGGTTCATGACCAAAGGATCATTTGATGCAACTTGGCATTTTGCCCCCACATCATTTCACTATTTTTTTCTCATACAAAGGATTCTCATTACTTTACCTCGAATCATGTGTGGCATTTATTTTTTCTTTTGCTTTTCTTTCTTTTTCCATCTTTAAGACTTTTTATGATTTTTGTTTCAAAAATTACCCTTAAGTGTAGAGGGTGATCTTTGGTTGGGGTTCTTTAGAAAAATAAATCATAATAGGCTCAAAGGGGTAACAATAAATGGTTTTTCGAATGGTAAAAGAAAGATGGCCTTTTTTTATCTCAATTGTGAACACCTTTCTTGAACATCATCTATTGAACAAAGCTCATGAACCTGTATAAAAGATTGTACATCTTCAAGACATATCTATTTCACCTTTGGTAATAGCTTACTTTTTTGCTCAAATCATCTCCTCATAGTAATGTGGATGAGTTTTCAAAATTAAATTCCAGAATTATTGTTATCATTGTCTAAATATTCATCATCTGAAATTTGAGAATAGGAATACAAATTTATGAAAGGTAACAGAGCATGGAGTAATGGTCGAGTGAAATAGAAAATGTAATGAAATGTATTAACTTGCCTTTATTAAAATGATAACAAGTGAAATCATATTGCAAAAAAAAACCTAACATTACTTTAAAAGAAATCTTGAAATGACAAAAAAAAAAAATTTCAACCAGTCTTATCTCCATTATCCAAAATTGTCCCTCTATGTAATTAGGTGAAGAATCTCAATTGACATCTTGCCCCTCAATTCATTATGACTCTCTGGACCCTTTCTTACCAATGTGTTCTTGATTTTCGCTCAGAGCATTAACATTATGATTTGGTAATGGATTGCCACTAACATTAGGTGTTGTTGCTTTTTCTTGATCAAAACTTACCATTTCATCATTGATCAATCGTTGCACCTTATGCTTTAAAGCAGTGTAATTTTTAGTAGAATGGCCAGTAATTCCATAATGGTAGTCACAGTGGGCTGTAGGATCATACTACTTAGGATAGGGTGGCTTAAATGGCTCCACATGGCTGTGGGCAATCAAATGGCTATTATAAAGTTCTCGATATAACTTCGTATAAGTCATGGGGATTGGATCAAATACAAGTTTTTCTCGAGTAATCCGTTGCTCTCATGAACCACTTGCTGGGTTAGTATGGTGAATTTGGGCTCTTATAGGAGTTTGAATGTTAAGGCTATATATGAGCTCTTGAGGGCTAAAAATTGATTGGTATGTGGATGAATAAGGTGGTTGTGGAGCTAGCCGGTATGGGTAGAATGAGGCATTATTCATAGTAGGATAGTATGGAGAGTAACCTTGGGGTGGATAGGGTTGATAACCCTTGAATTATTGTCTATCAAAGTTCACAGCTTGAGCTTCAGTTTCTTTCTTTTCTGATGCCTTCTTGGTTTCTCCTCTTTTCAACTTGCCATTTTTTATGGCACTTTCAATAGTTTCTCTAGAGATCACCATGTCGGTGAAATTTTTTGTTGCATTCCCTATCATCTTTTCATAATAGGGAGACTTCAAAGTGCTGACAAACAACACTGTAGTTTTTTTCTCAGTTAGAGGGTGCTGTACTTGAGAAACAATATCCTTCCACATCTGGGCATACTTTTTAAAAATCTCATTGGCCTTTTTCTCCAAGTTTTGTAAAGACAAACGATCGGGGGCCAAATCCATGATATGTCGATATTGACTGATAAAATCGTGGGCCATGTCACTCTAGGAACGGAAGCGAGTTCTGTCTAACTGGATATATCACCTAACAGCAGAACCAATAAGACTTTCTTGAAAAATATGCATTAGTAGCTTTTCATCATGAGCATGGGCTGCCATCTTTCGAAAATACATGGTAATATGAGTTTTTTGGCACTTTGTGCCATCATATTTTTCAAATTTTGATACTTTGAATTTAGGAAAAATGGCCACATTAGGGACTAAGCAAAGCCCAGCAGCATCAACTGAACCATAGAAACCAATTCCTTCCACAGCCCGTAGCCTTTGTTCTAGCATACTAATTTTAGAGTTTTTTTGAGCTTCTACTTTTATCTTTTCCTTTCAGTTCATCCAGATCAGAGATTTGAATTGGTTCAACTGCCTTTTCAGTAAAGACAGGCTATGATAATGCCCTAGGTTGGAGGCTGATGGCATCCCAAGATATGTAGGATATGCAAAGTGTGGTGGTGGAATCTCTTGTGTAGATGAGGCTTGAGGTAGACAAAAATTTTGAGGGTACAAAGGGTCAGCCACTTCTTGTAATTGAGGAACTTGTTGGCTTGTATTTCCTTTAACTATTTTCCCCTTATTTAATTTGTCAAGAGCATCCAAAATTTTACTTAACTCATTTTCAATCTTTTCTTAAGCTTTTTTCAATTTTTTAAATTGGTGAGAATTTTTTTGCTCCATTTGTCTGGCTCTAGATCTTGTGTTGTATCGATGGATAGGGTTCTTACTAGATGGAGCTATCCTTGAACCTTTAGCACCATAATTATGATTAGAAATGCTATGTTATGCTGTGTGATATGTTGATGCATGAATGAAATGTACATTTTCATGGATGAAATCTAATATGAAATGGATGTAAATGATGATGTTAAAACATGATCATGAAAATAATATAGATGCACAAAATCACACAAACAACATAGTTAGTTTCACAGATGAACTGAAAGTGATGCCGATGCATAATGTTACATATGATAATGAAGATGCACAAAGTCAGACAATCAAAATGATTAGATAAACACCTTTTTTGTGTCTTAGTTTCAGGGTATACCTATCATTGGGTAGAAAAGGCTCTATCTTAGGTTTAGGCACTTCTAAGGTTCACTATATGTGGTTCAAGGTTAAAGTCTAAAGGTTTCCAAATTGCTCTTTACATTATTATCCATCACAGACTAGTAAGGCACCCTAATCCTCACCCGTTACAAGCTACAAGCAGACAAGGTTCAATTTGAATGAGAGTATTTCGCTAGCCACTATGGAGGCATTAAACCTCACGAAAGCAATAGGTACTTTACTCCCTCCTAGAGGGACGGATCTCAGGTATAGAGCTCATGTTATGCATATACATATGAATGACATAATTAATAAAGTAAATAAACATGAATGAATAAAAAATCCATAAAAAGGTTCAATTTTATTAGGTTTTTGGATAACACAAATTTATTAGCTAGCCTGACTCTCAGAGGTCTCCAGTGGAGTCGTCAAGCTGTCATAACGTCTAGATCCGAGGATCTATCGCTAGACATTGACTTAAGGAGTCACCACCAATCTTTTTTATCTAGGTGCGATTGACCACCTAAAGAATCTATCTTTTCGGGGGGAACACCTAAGTTTAAGGGTCTCTAAAAGAATAGGTTCGGGTCTACTAACCAGAACAAGGTTCGGGAGTTCGATTACGTGTGAGGAAGGTTATAGCACCCTCACAACGCCCATCAAAAGATGGTACCAGCTTAATTTTGTATTATCCGATAAGCCTTAAAAATTTACCAAGTAAATAATTATTAAAAATTATTCTCAATTGACTCTAATACTTTTAGTAGAAAATTGATAAAATCCTCTCACCTCAAGAGTATGCAAGAAAACTATTGTTTCACTTGCAGAGGCTCTATCATCGGATTATTTAAAATTAAAGAAAATAAAAAGAAAATAAAAAAGAAGAAAAAAAAATGACTGCTTTTATGCAGGAAAAATTGGTACTTTCAACATTTTCTCCAAAAATTTTTGAAACTTTAATTTCGAGGAAAATTGATACTTTCAACTTTTCCTCAAAAATTCACTTTTGAAAACTTGTTTCTAAGGAAAATTGATACTTTCAACTTTTCTTCAAAAATCCATTTTTGAAATCTTATTTTTAAGAAAAATTGATACTTTCAACTTTTCTCCAAAAATATTTTTTTTTTAGAAAGCTTATTTTCAAGGAAAATTGATACTTTCAACTTTTCCTCAAAAATATTTTTTAAATTTTATTTAAAGAAAATAAAAAATAAAATAAAATAAAAAAAATGAAAATAAAAAAAAAGAAAAATAAAATAAAAATAAAAATAATATGAAGATAAAAATAAAAGAATATTAAACAATTCTAATCTAATAATAGTAATAATAATAATAATAAATAAATAAATAAATGAAAAAAAACCTGAGAACGGCTCGGCTTAGCGACTCGACTTGAGGAAAAAAAAAACGGCTTGGAGACACGGCTCAGGGGTGTCGGCTCGGCTCGGCTAACGGCTCAGAGATGCGGGTCGAAAGCGGGTTGGATCTTGATAAAATGCGCGGATCTTTTGGGTTACTTAATGCAGAAATGACGTCGTTTTGGGGAGGGTATATAAGGCTAAAGGTCATTTTTTTCTCAGAATCCCTTCTCTTATTCTCTCTCTTCTCTTCTTTCTTTTTTTCATTTCTCTCTAAAACCCGAAGAACTCCGATTGAATCTCGTCGGATTCTGAAAATTTTCGTCAGAATCTAGGTTTTTCACCGAAAGTTCACCGAAAAATTGATTGGTTTCTAGAAATAGTTGCCAAAAACTGGGAAGTTGGCTGGAAAGTTCAAACTTGACCAAAAAGTCGTCAAAAAATTCAACATTCGTCGAAAAATTCAATCGAAATCTGAAAAGTTTTCAAAAATTTCCAAAAAAAAATCACAAAAAATTCTCTAAAAATTTCCCACCGATTCCTAGAGCTATTCTAACGCCTTTAAACCTTTTTTCAGCTTTTAAATCTTCTCTGTGTTTGCGTTTTTCTGTGTGTCTTCTTCTGTTCTTCTAGCACCTATTTATAGGGATTGATCAGAAGAGTTTCTGATCAATCCCAACTCTTTTTGGGATTTGGATTCAATCTTTGAATCCAATCCCAACTCTATCAATTCTCAAATCACAGCTAAATTTATTTCAATTTTTTTATCTTAATCTTAACCGAAAATTAATCAAAATAATAAGATAAATATATTAATAGATAACAAAAAAAAATTAGATAAATAAAAGAAATAGATAAATAATAATAATAATAAAAAGATAAATAATAAAAATATTAATAGATAAAAAAAATAAAAATATATATATTAAATAATGAAAATAAAAATAAAAGCCTATTGGGGCCAGCTAATTGGATCATAAACCAGGTCTAATGGGCTTAGACCCAAATCCTATTGGACCAGGCCCAATGGACTTGGGTCCGGACTAAATAAGGTGTCTACATAAGTAATTTTTTATAAATATATATTTTTAAATGCAAAAATATTAATTTTAATTAATCTCAAAAAAATTTATATTATTAAATATATATAAATATACATAAGGTACAAATACAAGATAGATTCTATATTATTCATCATCGTACTTGTATCAAGTAAAATATTTAAAATTATATATATTTTCATTCTTATTATGCGCAATTATTCGATTAACCTAGTCAAAACTTAGTTAACACAGTCAAATCCTTGGGTTACCTAGATAGTGTAGGTCTTAATTGCCATGTCATTAGTATAAAAAAAAATGACTCACCTTATGCCAACGGAAGGACTCGTCTAATATTCCATTGACATCCCATCAAGGCATCATTTTGGAATTGAACACATGGCCTTCAACTTGTTTGAAATTATTAAATGTAGCTCACACCTGTCTGAGATCATTAAATGCGATTTACACTTACCCACATGACCTTTTTTGAGCTTCATGCATACCCCATCAACTGTCAACTATCCTAATCAGATCACTACCCATTATCTCATACATAAGGTAATGAGATAGCTTAAGTACGTAAGATAATCCTTCATAATTCACAGTTAAGCATCCTTTTTCTATTTAAACTTTTTTTTACACACCTCACCTCACCTCTTTCCTTACCTTCCCTCTTGTATTCAACTGATTTGAGTATTAGAATGTGCTTGGAGAAATAACTCCGATGCCTTCTGACTGTGCTTTCTAACTGCAAGTTTAGGCCATATGACCTTCAACAACCTCACACCAGTTTCTTCCAGCTAAGACACCAAAAATATCTTTAACAATTGATGTCATTTGTAGGAACGATAGCAATGTCCCACCAACTCCATTCTTTTGAAACTGTTACACCCACCATTAATGCAACAACCTACCTGTAACTATCTTTAATGTAGCAACTATGCTACCAACCCTCCACAAATCCCATGACCAAATATCCATTATTGGAATTCCTTATTCTTTAACAACCCCACCATTAAATGTTTAGACCACACAACCTCTAGGTTTTTACTAGAACCAAATGGGAATCTTTTCTCAAAATATGACATTAACCCTACCATTAACGTTAGTATCTCATTAAATGTTTAGACCACGTAACCTCTAGGTCTTTTCTAGAACCAGATGGGAGTTTTTTTCTTAAAATATGATGTTAACCCCACCATTGGTCCATACTACTACAGGCAAACCTTCAAACCTAGTGTCTCAACCACTTGTTGCACAAATCCACTCCTTGCAACCCATTAATGCCACATAGTGGGAAAACATTTCCTCTACAACATCCACAATACATGTTTCACTCATTGTTCCATGATCCTAACGTACTAACCCAAAATGCAATAATCCCTCTAGATTTTTACTAAGCCTTGATATACAAATATAACTCTCGAATGCCTAGGTGGCCACCTAATAAAAGTTACTCTAGCAATACTAACATGCCACTCAACAATCACCACAAAAATACCATACCCTAGAGAAAGTTTGACCTTATCCTTTAGGGAATCACTATAAAACCTCACACCCTGAAGAAACCTACCCTAAACCCATATAAGACAATACCTACCATAATGACCACCCCACACAAAACCAAATATAAAGCCAAGCTCGTGCAAACCCTAACCTCGACAACGAACTTGTTATGTAAGTAGCTAACTTACATGAGGAGTTTGCTAACCTGAAAAAAGAAAAAAACAAAGATTTCTAGTGGCTTGAAAGTGATCACAACCTTTTTATCCCTATAATCTGACAAGCAAATATCCCTACCACCCTAAAACTCCCTAAATATATGTACAATGGGATCACAAATCTAGATGACCATTTAGATAATTTCAAAACCTTCATGGACCTATACAATGTCTTTGATGTAGTAAACAGTTCCTAGCACACTTTTTGAGTAGCTAGGCTATAGTATGTTCTTCTGTGAGCTTTCTTGCTATGAAACAAAAGATGAATGAGACTTTAAAACAATATTTGAAAAGGTTCAATACAGCCACATTGGAGATCAATGACCTTAATACTGAATAGGTGATCTAGGCCCTTATTTCTAAAGCTAGACACGATCTTCTTAGGTATTCCTTGACCTAGAATAAACTAGAATAGTGATACCAGCTTTATGAAAAAGCCTAAAAATTTATTGAGGTAAAAAAGATTTAGGTTAAGATAAAGTTGAAAGGCATGAACAATGCTCAAAATGTTTGTGAGGTGATAACAGATTGATTGATTTGCCAAGTTGGTGGTTCCATGACAACCACTAAGCTCATAACAAAAAAAAAAAAGGTAAAACAACAATAATCAAAACCCCTAATCAGAGCCCAACCAATACCAAAACTCTAACAAAACCATCAATGACATAACTTAATACCTTGCCTAAAGACCCAATTAGAGACCCAACCAAACGAGGCCTTTACCTATGTGACTTGACAACTAACCCTTACCAAAACACAATTGAACTACCATTCAATTGGGGAACATTCCATAGATGAATGCTTTGCTATGTAAAAGGAGATTGAGAGATTAATGGGCTTGATAAACAGCCAACCTACTCACCAAGACAATAACCCGCCACCTTGTAAAACACATGATCCATTCACCACCAATAAGGTGAAGGATTATCTCGGCAAACTAAAGAACCCTACCAAGAAAAGGTTTTTGACAAACACCAAATCCAAAGAATAGTTCATGTAATTACAGGGGTGATAAAAAATTAGGCTAACAGCAAATTGAAATGTAAGTTTCATTTACGTAGTGTTATGGCCATTGATATGCCTCTAAAAAGCAAGGGGTTAAAAATTAAAGGGTATAATTTTTAGAAAAAAACACTAATATATTGCTAGATAGTGACAATGACCCTATAGTGGTAACAGTGACCATCACCAATTACCAAGTGTAGAGAATCTTAGTTGATAGTAGAAGCACAATTGATTTGATACAATACGATGCTTTTTTTAAAAAATAAGATTCGTAGATGGATTTTTGAGGCTATCAAGGCCTATTTTTGGATTTGCCAATCAACCCATAATAATGAAAGGATCCATTACCCTACCAGTTGTAATGGAAGATGGTGAGCATACACTTACTACACTAGTAGACTTTTTGGTAGTAGACTAGCCCTCAGTTTATAATGTTATTTCGATAAGCCATTAATGAAGAAAGCTTAAATGGTGACAACTATCTACTACTTAAAGGTCAAGTTTTCCATACCTATAGGAGGGGGATATATGAAAACAAACCAAGTTATTGCTCGTTAATGCCACCTTCTTAGCCTTCGATTAACCTATAAAGAAATCAGATAGCTAACCCTTCACCCTTACCCATAGAAGACTATGAAACACACTCTAGTTCCTCACCATTAGTGTATGTAATAAACCCGGTGTTAGCCTTAACATTGAGTATAGACAATTTGGATGTAAGAGATGAAACAAGAGAATCCAAAACTCACCCTATCGAGCAAACCTTAATAGTCTAATTGTACCTACCAAACTAAAAGTTGATCACACAAACAAGCTCTCTGTTGGATGATAAGGCAAAAGGCATGCTATACAAAATCTTGTAACAAAATACGAATATGTTTGCTTGATTAGTAGTAGAGATAGTTGGCATAAATGAGCATGTTATTGCTCACCATCTAAATATGAGCCCCACTACCAAGCCAATTAAATAGAAAAGAGATGATTTGCCTTTAAGTGAACATAAGCAATTATATAAGAAGTTGATAAACTATTGGCAGCTGAAATAGTAAAAAATTGAAGTACTCGAATTGGCTCACCAATGTCTTAATGGTGAAAAAGGTAAATGAAAAATATTGAATGTGCGTAGACTTCACAGATCTAAATAAGGTGTGTCCAAAGGATAGCTTCCTCCTACTTTCATTTGATAGGCTAGTCAACTTTTTGACGGGTCATAAATATTTTAGTTTCATATATGCCTTTTTAAGGTATAATTAGATTAAGCTAGCAAGGTTAAATCAAGAAAAGATGTTTTTCATCATCAAAAATGGTATGTTTTGTTGCACAATTATGCACTTCAGTTTGAAGAATACAAGGGCCATCTACCAAAGATTGGTGAATAAAATTTTCAAAGAGCAAATTCAAGGTCTCTAGAGATGTATATGGATGAAATGTTGGTTAAAAGTCTCATTGGAACAGCATGTATAGGATTTAGCATAAGCTTTTACCATTTTAAAAAAGTACAACATAAAGTTGAATCTTGCCAAATGTACATTCAATGTGGAGGTGGGAAAGTTTCTAGGCTTTATAGTTTCCAGTAGAGGATTGAGGCAAACCCTAAGAAAGTGATGGCCATTTTGGACATGAACCCCCTATGAACCATTAAGGAGATGCAAAGGTTGACAAGATTAGTTATTGCCCTTAACAGATTTGTGTCCAAACTGGCAGATAAGTACCCACTCTCAAAATTATTCAAAGTGCAACCAAGTTTAAGTGGGATAAATAGTTTTAGAAAGCTTTTGAAGAACTAAAGTAATATTTTCATTCACCCCCTCTATTAGCCAACCATGTCCTTGGCGAGTTCTTGTATGTATATTTGGTTGTGTCCAATAAGACGGTAGTAGCAGAATTGGTGAAGGAAACAAATGGGAATCAAGTTTTAATATACTATGTTAATAAAGCCTTACAGAATGGGGAAGTCAATTACATAGAGATTGAGAAAAATAGCTTTTACATTGGTCATAACAGCTCACCGATTGAGACAATAGCCCATACATGACATAATTGTATTGATAGACCAATCACTTAAGAAAATTCTTCACAAAATAAAAACTTCATAAAGAATGATGAAATAAAGTGTTGAACTCAATGAATTTCACATCGAATATAAGCCTAGGAAGGCTATCAAAGCCCGAGCTTTAGTATTGAAAAAACCTAATAGTAACATATTGAAAAAACCCTAACCTTAAATTCAACCCTATCCCTACCTTAACCCTTTCAAACAAAACTTCACCAAACAAAACCAAAAAATTTAAAAGAAATAGATAAAACACTCGAGCCCTTCAAACCACCCCCTAAATAATTCAATGCAGCCAATATCAGGCTTTTTGCCAGAGCAAACATGGATGCTGTACGTGGATGTTCTTTAGGGAAAAATGGTTTTGACATAAGGATATTATTATTGAGCTCCCAAGGACAGGAGTGGCAATATGGATTCTTGTTTAGTTTTTCTATCTCTAATAATGCAGTTGAGTATAAAGCTTTAGTTGTAGGATTAGAGTTGGTCATGAGTCTAAATGTTAAGGATTTAATTGTATACACAGATTGCCAACTGATGCTCATCAAGTGAATAGTGAATATGAAGTCAGGAATCCTACATTCTTTAAGTACCATGCCATTATCCACCAATTCAATTAGCCCTTCATATCAATAACCCTTGAGCAAGTCTCTTGTATCAGTAACATAATGGTTGAGTCGTCCAAATTAACCATCTTTATCAAAATTAAGGGGCATGAAAAGATCCTATTAGAGTATATGCCCACACCTTGGTACTTACTAGCTTTACCTATCGTGTGCATTGAAAAAAAAGAACTTGGATGACACTCGTCAAAGCATATTTCAAAAAAGAGTATCCCTCTAACCTTGTAAAGTGTAAAAAAGTTCAAATAAGAGTAGCATAGTTTACATTAATAGAAAATACTTTATACAAAAAAAACTTTTTCAGCTTGCCTTCTCAAGTATATATCCCTGTTCGAGGTAAAATATGTACTAAGGAAAATTCATGAAAAGACGTGTGGCCATCACGTAAGTGGGCAAGCACTTGCCTAGAAAGCACTAAGATAAGGCCACTACTGGACCACTATGAAAAAATATACAATTGAGTTAGTCAAAAAGTGTAACAAGTACCAGAAGTTTGTTAAAGTCCTCTAACAACCAACAAACGCATTCAACCAGATCTTTAGCCTGAAATATTTATATCTTGGGACCATTCCCTATAGCAATCACCCAAAAAAAGTTCATGATTATGGCTTATGACTATTTTATCAAATAGGTAGAGGTAAAACCTATGGTTAGTATCACTGTTAAGACAGTAGAAGATTTTGTTTAGAAGTAAATTGTGTGTAGGTTTGGCCTTTTTCGTACCAATATGGCAGATAATAGGACATAGTTTCAAATAGACAAGTTAAAATAATTATGTCAGAATTTTAAAATAGCGTTGGTTCATAGCTTTATGGCCCACCTTCAAGCAAATGGTCAGATAAAGTCCATGAACTATAAGATTTTGATTGCCTTGAAAAAGAAACTCGATGAAGCAAAAAAGGCTTAGTAGAGAAAGCTTTTGGAATATTTAAGGTGATTAGAACTACAAACCATTTAGCCATAAGGGAGACACCATTTACACTGACTTATGGAAGAGAAGTAGTGATACCTACTAAGATAGGTGTCAATACACTAAGAATCGCACACTACGATCCCAACCAAATTGAGAAAGCTTTCAGGGCTAACTTGGATTTATTATGAGAAATTAGGGACTTGGCTGAGGTCAAAATGGTTGCCAAGGCTTAACTCATGTATCAAGCATAGACATTTCCTAGTGGGGAACTTGGTATTTAGAAATTGTGAAATAAGCAAGCCAATAGGAGAAAGGAAAAAGTTGTCATTCAACTTAAAATGGTAATGTAAAATCATTGTCATTATTGGGATTGAATCTTACAGATTGGAAGGCATGGAGGCAATCCATATTTAGGACTTGAAACATTATTTACTTGAAGACATACTATGTTTAACCATCACTAGGTCTTTTACATTTGTAAAAGTAGAGTATTTGTACTTACTTTTAAGTACTTGCATTCCTTTCAAGTTGTACACTTGGGTTTCATTAGCCTTTTCTTATTTTTGCAAGTAATCTTGTACATGAGAAGCTTAATAAAGATTGATGGTGTTCTATCGCTTTACTCTAAATTGTGCTCCATAATTTACATATTTATTATGTTAAGTCATATGGGAGAATACAAACTTCATTTTTTATTTACATACCCAAAGCACCCTTGCATGTCATATTTATTACGTTAAGGCATATTGACGAACACAAAGCCTATTTCCTATCGACATGCCTAACCTACCCCTGCAACCATATTTATTGTGTTAAGGCATATAAGTGAACATAAACCCTACTTTCTACCAACATGCCCAATACACTCTTACGTGCCATATTTATTACGTTAAGACATATGGGTGAACACAAACTCCATTTTATACTAACATGCCCATTGTGCCTTTACATGCCAATTTATTGCTTTAAGGCATATGGAAGAACACAAACCCCACTTTCCACTGACACACCCAATATGCTCCTATGCGTTATAGTTATTGCATTAAAACATATCGGTGAACATAAACCCCCTTTCTATTGACACATTTAATGCACCCATGTGTGCCATATTGATTATGTTAAGGCTTTATGCCAACATGCCTAACGTTCCCCTGTGCACCACATTTATTGCATTAAGGCTTTATGCCAACATATTCAATGTGCCCTTGTGCACCATACTCATTGCGTCAAGGTTCTATGCCAACAAACCAAATACACCCTACGTGCCATTCTTCATCTTGCCAATACTACTCCTACACTAACATGGCTAAAATAAGGCTTACACTCCAAGAAAAAAAGATAGCAAGGAAACCCCCTCATGCTAAGGTACACATACTTGTTACTTCTAACAAATTAGTTTTTTTCTATTAGCTTGCTTAAATGTTTTGAATAATATTTAGGTTTTGAAAAAGGCTATTTACAAAATCTTTAATTTAAACCAGTAGACTACAATAGTAAATTTGAGACATTATCTGCCTACTAAAGAAAGACTTAGTGTATAATAATTTAAGTTACCTGACCATAAAAAGAAAAGTAATTTTGTTCATAACATGCAGATTGTATAGTGGTAACTGCTATGGAGAAATTAATCTTTATGATAAACCTGTTCAAATTAAACACATGCTCACTTTAATTGGGCATGATCCCAACACTAAGTATTTAGTGGCATCAATTTAAGCATGCGTATGCTTACTCTTCATTTAAAATTAAAAAAAGTTAACATATCCAGGCAGACGATAAAACTGTGTTAGTTGAATATCTTAACTTAGTATATGTTATATCAAATTATGGTGGAATGTCGTAGCATGTCCAAGTGTTGCACAAAGTCATGGTGATTAAACGTATTAACTTAATCTTTCTCATACAAGCAAACACAAGGCTAAATCATATTAAAAGCAATAACTATTACTAATTAGTTGAAACAATAAAGATTGTTAGGATAAATATTGTGATAATATTCATTTGTATTGATAATATCAAAAGTGTGTACATTATCAATAAGTACAAAAATAAAAAAGTAAAAAAAATACAAGGTAAAAAAAAGGTGTATAAACAACATATTTAGAGGGAACAGTAGTAGCAGAGGGCTCAACGTCAACAATAGGTGGAGACTCTACAGTTGGTGTTACAAAAGTAAGCACTTCTTCAACCAGAGTGACCACAGGCTTATTAGAGGTAAGAGTAGTCAATTCAGCATTAGCCCTGTGACCCTTTAAGGTAGGTTTTGCTCTAGAACTATTGACTTCAAGGTCACCGACTGAGGTAAGCATAGCATTAAGCTCTAGGCTCATTACAGCTTTACTAAACAACAAAGGCCTTAAGTCTTTTTAGTAGAGCCAAGTCCTAAGAGAAATCTACTTTGAACTTCTTAATAGGCAGTTTCATGTTAGAAAAATCAATCTTTCTCAGATCTAAAAGCCTTGCACATAGTTGCACTTGATAGAGTGTAAAAAGCTTATATTGTTGCCTAAGAGTCAGGTAGACCTTAGTCTACTCTACATCTTGCTCCTCCATCCTCCTAGAGGTCTCCACCTTTTCTTTTTCCACATCATCTTTCAATTTGGCTAACTCTTCATCCAACTGAAGAGTATATGCCAAGGCCTAGTTCCTTTCTACCAAGGCTTGATCCCTCTCCCCTTATGATTATCTGGCTTAAGCAATAAATTTTACCTACTCTCTCTGTAACTTATTTTTCTCTTTTTCCATCATCTTGAAGTGAATACTTATTCCATCCAACAATTATTGTTGGGCCAAGTTCTTGCTAGTAGTATATTTTAGTTGTTCTTCAAGTATGAGGTATTGAAGTTTTTCAACCCTTCAATGGAGGTGTTCTTACCTCTGACTACTGTCTCTAAGTCAACATTATTCTTTTGCTCCTTTAATAAGTCCTCTGACTTATTACACATGTCGTTCACCAATAGATTTACTTGTTCGTAGATATCCACCTTATTTACCAATGACTACAACCAAATATACATAGATTAATGGATAACACAGCATACTTAATGACAACACATCTAGTTTATAAAGTTACCTCAATAGCCAAGCACAACTTTGCTTGAAGGTTATTCATAGAGGGAACTGTTGCACCTTTTCCTAGCGAACCTATGGAGACTGGGCCTATAAATAGGCAACCTTATTAGGTGATAACTCTATTTTACAGAGTTTTTTTAGTGCTTCTATGGTTGAGTTTTGCTTAGTTCTTAATAAAATAATATTCCTTTTACTTCTAAATGGTTGAATTTTTTGTTTTGTAGGTTTCTTGAAGAAAATAATGAATCTTAGTAATTCTTGAAGATTCTTGAAGTTTTTTTTATAATTTTTGGATGTTTTTAATCATATTATTGATAGTTGAGATGTTCTTGAAAGTTATTAATTTTCTTGAAAATCTTGAAATTCAAGAATGGGAAAAATAGTTAAGATTGGCTTTGGCAAGTGTTATAAAGTTGAGGATGATAACTCTTGAAGAAAGAAGATGAAAATTCATGCAAAAACTCAAGCTAGAATTTTGGTAATGAATAGGGGTAGAATTGTACTTTCACAACCTACAAGTCCATGGTAACTTGTGTAGGTACACGTGTATAGGATTATTATGGAATGACATGGCATTTAAATAGTTTGCTAATTGGTTAAGAAAATGATGTGGCATGATGAGATGGCGATTCTATTTTTTTCCTATTTAGAGTTAGATTTCTTTTCTTAATAGTTAAGTATTCCTAATTCTACTTAGTGTAGGATTTTTCATAGGTTATAAATACATGTTTAGTTGTTCTATATAGCATTGGCTCTTATGCTTTTGATTTATATTACATCTTTAGTTGCTTAGATGATTTTGTATTTGATATATCTTGGTTATTTGATTTTGGTTTTACATGTTTTTAGTTATTTATAGTTTGTTTGATCTATTTTATTTATAATATTGTATCTTTTTAGAGTTTATTTGATTAGTTTCATATCTTTTAATTGATTTATCTAAGTATAACAAAATGTGATACAATTTTGGTACTTGATTCTTTCATTTATACAATCTTCATGAGAATGATACTCTATTTATCATTATATTACTTGTATGATTCTATGCGCTTGTATATTATCTATTAAGTTTTTAGTACTGTTGCTAGGGATTGTTTAGAGTCACTTCAATATTGATAACAATCATCCTTCTTGTAGGTTGGATGTCTATTTTTTTGTACTAATTTATTTTATTTTCTTTTATGTTAGAGTTCTTTTTATATGAGGCCAAGAACCCTGGGAATAATGCTACTTCTTTTTTGGAGAATTTTTAAGGTTAATGGTCATTTAATTGCTTAGATGGTGATGTTTATGGTGGAGATTGCTATTCTTAGATGTGTAACAATCAACACTACCATTTTTACCCAAGCACCTATACTCAAAATTGGGAGAATAGGTCAGAAGTCACATAGGGTAGCAGTCAGGGGCAGTCTTTTAGTTCATCACCTATACACATTCCTTTTTACCCTATCGAATCTCCTTTATCTTATTACTCACCAAGTACCCATACCTTAATTTCTCACCATCATAGCACATTCCACCATATGATCCACTTTCTCTATACCATACACCATAATGGTACATTTCATCACCTACTCATTATTACCCACTACCTTCATAATAAATGAAACCCTCCTATGAAGAATCTTTCATCGAATTCATTTGGAACCAAACCAACTTCCTCCAAACCCAAGTAGTTGCTTTGAAAAGCCTTAATAAATTAACAGATCCTAGTTTGTTGGATAGAGTGTAGAGCACATTTAAGGATGAACAAAGGAAATGATGCATAGTGTATGTTGATAATGATGAAGATGATGAGCTTATTGTGATTGATATGCCTACATTTGTCAAGGTGGTATATGAAAAGGTTATGGAAGTAGAAACCATGCTTGTGAAATGAAAGTAGAGGATGATGAATTAGCTTTAGGATCTAACATTTTAGAGAAGTCTAGTATTAGTCCCATTGAAGGAGAGTCTAAGGCTTATAGTCCACTTGTGTCATCTTCTCAGCCTTTTAAAGATCAAATACTAAATGATTTAGAGATGATTGAGGTGGGAAAGCCTACTGATAAGGATTGTGTATTTCATGATTTCCTTACACCTTTAGAATCATCCCTAGTTGAGCTTAGTGAAAAAGATGAAATAGAGGTGTTTTTGAAAGAATTGCAAGAAGATTACAATGGAAAAGAGTTGGGTGATGATAAGATTGAAAATTTTTTAGATAGACACTCAAAATTAGAAAATAATGATGATGGGGATAGAACCATTGTCATAGAATTCCCTACTTGTCTAAAAGTTTCCCCAACCTCTGATCCTCATCTAGAACCTGCAATCATGTCACCTTTTTCATTCACTAATACTACACCATCTATAGAGCAATCTATCACCTTAGAGCCCAACCCTATACTTTCCATGATGGTACCTCTTTCACTGGTATTGAAGCCAGTACACACATACCTTAGTTCAGCTAATGTTGTAATGAAAACATCGCTTGGGGTAGGTTACATATCCATTTTTACCACAATTACTAAGTACCACCACTTAGAGTTCATTGTTGAAGATGTGGTAACTAGAAAGAGAATCGAGTGGGTGGATTTTGGTATCAAATGTAAGGTAATCACTTAACCTAAATGAGTTTTGGTAGGTATTAGTCAAGCTTGACTATAAATAGTGTTGCTTGGTAGGTTTCCCAAGTTTTAGTTTTCAATTTGTATATTTACTTTAGTTTGTTTATTTATTTTTTTAAGACAAATAATCCTTTGGTTTTCTCATAACATATAGATCCGAAAATCTATAGCTAGACTTAACAAATGGAGTCTCCACCAATTTTTTTTTAACTAGGTATGATTGGTTTAGGTTCTGACCTTCTGATCAGAATTAGGTTCGAGAGTTTGATTATATGTGGGGAAGGTTTTATCACCCCTACAACACCCATCCTAAGGATGATACCATTTAACTTTAAATTATCCTAACAATTATCTTGATTTTAATGGTTTTAAATTTTAATATTTAAATATTAAAAGCATTTTTTTAAGATTTTTCCATCAATCTAAAAAAATTCTTAAAAATATTACATCACCTTAAGAGTATTCTAGAATCTTCTTTATTTTCTTGAATAGGCTCTGTCATCTGAAAATTGTTTAATCATTTTTTATTATTGAAAATATTTCTAATTCATCCACCATTTTGAGCCAAAATTAGAAATATCTTCTTACCTAAAAATTTCTTAGATAATCAACCACTTGCGATTACTCAAAATTTCCTCCTCAAAATTTATTTTTGTTTTTAGCTTTATTTCTAAATTTTTCACCATTCGGGTCTATTTAGAGATTACTTTTTATTTTTTATTTTTTATCTTTAGAAAGAAAATAATATGATAATTATTTTTATTAAAATTTCATTTAAATTCTTCGACCATTTGGGACAAACTTAAAGAAATTTCTCACCTAGAGATTTCTTAGGAATTTACCATTTGAAATTTCTAAAATTTTCATCATTGGATAATTGTCAAATTTTTGCAATAAAATTTTTTTTATTTTTATTTTTTGAAAATAAATATTAATTATTGTTATTGAAATTTTCTCTAAATTATTCCACCATTTGGGACAAATATAGAAAAAATTTCTCACCTAGGAATTTATAGAAATTTACCATTTGAAATTTTTAAAAATTTCATCATTGGATAATTAGTACTTATTCTGAAAAAAAGTTTTACTTTTTACTTTTTTATTATTATTTTTTAAAATTTAATCATGCAAAAATAAATAAACAAACAAATAAATAAATAAACAAAATACCAAAAATAGAAATAGCTTGGTTTGATGGCTATGTTGTAACCCGGCTTGAGAAAAAAAATAAAGAATGGCTCGGGATGATGGCTCGACTCATGACTTAACTCGGCTAGAGCCAAAAGCTGGTGATGGGTCAAATGTGGGTCAAAAGTAGGTCAACGCTACATGTTGGGTTGCTCAATTAGAAACAAGTGGATCCTGAGGCCCTTTAAACACCAAAACAACATCGTTTTGGGAACGATATAAAAGCTCAAGTCCTATCTTTTCCCTTAGATTCTGCTGCTCCCTCTTTCTCTTCTTCCCTTTTTCTTTTCCTCTCTCTCTAAAAATCCAAGAACACCGATTGAATCTTTACTAGATTATGGGTAAGTTCACCGGGATTTGGGTAAGTTCATTGGAAGTTCATCGAAAGATTCAACTCTTATCAGAATCTTAAATTAGATTCTGGAAAACCTATCAAAAAATTCAATTGGCGCTAGAAAATTTTACCAAAAAATTCAATTGGTGTCAAAAATTCACCAAAAACTAGAAATTTTCCAGAAAAATTTCCAAAAAAATCTTCTTTTTAACCCAAAAAATGTTCCCAAAATCTTCTAACTATTTTCATGTATCTTTACTAACTTTCTCTTTGTTTTTATGTTGCTATCTTTCTATTTGCAAACTGCCTTTCTTGTGTGTGCTGAACTACCTTTTTTGTGTGTGTTGAATTGCTTTTTCTGTGTGTGCCTTTTCTGTTTGATTTAGGTCAATTTATAGGAATTTGTCAGAAAAGTTTTTATTCGATTGTGATTCATTTTTTTTATAGGATTATGCATCATCACTAGGTTAGAATTTATCTCTAACTATAACTCTGGTAAACCTTTCTTTCTTTGTTGATTCATGGCAAAACCTTTCTTTGTTATTATCTTCAATGCTTAATTTGATAATGTATAAAAATTAAGATAAAAATTGTAGATTTAAAATAACAATAAACAAATAATCCATAAAAGGATAAAAACAAAAAAAATATAAAATAAAAATAAAAATGGATAATTAGGCTTAGTAATTTAGGCCCTATTAAACTAGGCCTAATGGCCTTGTACCTAAACTAATTAGGGTGTCTATAGCTGCCCTCTTTGTACAGTTCCTGTGCAACATGAATTGTACAAAAACGTAAACACCTCTCATATCTAGATAGTTATCCTAACACTTTTTTTTTTTTAATAATCACACACCCAAACTTGCTGAATGACACAAAAATCCCCTAAGCAGAGGCTTACAACTTTTGAAAAAATAAATACATCTCCTCTAAATAGAGGCTCAACGACTTTGAAAAAATATATAAAGCTCCTCTAATCAAAGGCTCAGCAACTTTTAAAAAATAAATAAGGCTCTTCTAAGTAAAGGCTCAACAACTTTTGAAAAATAAATAAGGCTCATCTAAGTAGAGGCTCAACAACTTTTGGAAAATAAATAAAGGCATAGACACCTTATTACATCATAGCATGACTTAACAACAATTACAAAATCTTCAAACTTCAAAGATTCACAAGTTGGAGTATTAAAAAATTTATAATCGAATGCAATTGAAACTAAAAAAATTGCAGTTTGAGTTCAAAGAATTACAATTTCGAAATTCAATGGTTTGTAATTAAAAAATTCAAGGAAATTTTTAGATTCGTAAGGATTTCCTATTCTCAAGAATTTTTAGGTTTGTAAGAATTTAGATTTGCAAAAATTTAGCTTCGTAAGAATTCAAATTTGCAAGATTTCAATATTTGCATTTGTGAGGTTCTCATCCAAAATTTTAATTCAAGGATTCACATGAAAATTGCAAGGTTCACATCAAACATTTAAAGATTTGAATTTTGGAGATTCACACCCAAAACATTTTTTTTTTAAAAGCTTTAGGAAAACTTCAGGATTTCATCAAAAATTTCAAAACTCCTCATTCAAGTTCAAAGATTCACATTCAATAAATCTCAAAGTTTCACATCTAAATTCAAAGGTTAGAGATTTGCATCCAAGAGTTCAAAACTTCTCATTCGAGTTCGAAGATTCTCATACGATAAATTTTAGGGTTCACATCTCAAAGATTCTCATTTGAAACTCAAACATTCACATTTGAAAACTTAACGATTCTCATTTGAAAATTCAAAGATTCTCATTTAAAACTTAAATATTCTTATTTGAAACTAAAAGATTCTCATTTGAAACTCAAATATTCTTATTTAAAAATTCAAAGATTCTCATTAAAAACTCAAATATTCTCATTTGAAAACTCAAAGATTCTCATTTGAAACTCAAAATTTTATCTTAAGAGACTTCATCAAAAGATTCAAAATTTCTTTTCCAGATGACTTTGAAACTTTTATCAAAGTCAAAATTTTGTATGTAATGAATGTCATGATCAATGATGCAAATGCAACAATCAGGATTCTCATAATAATGTAAATGCCATACTCTAAGTCATAATTTAAATGTTTGTTAATTGATACATGTCCAAACAAAATTTTAACTATTCATCGAATTATTCAAATGATGAGGCAAACATAATGTATGTAATGCAAATAAATGTCATAAAATTCTAATTAATTATGGTAATATGGTTCTCAAGACTCTTCTATCTCGTATTTTCCTTTTTTAGCTACTTTGCACTAGCTATCTCAAAATAATTATGTCAATTGATCCACATCATTTGCATTATTTGATTGCAATTTACAGGCTTTTCAGCGCTAGCAATTTTAGCATAAATTTCTTTCATTAATTCATATTATTTCTATCACAACTCGCAGGCTTCCCAGAACTAGCCATTTCAGAACAAATTTCATCTACATTATTTTTATTATTTGATCACAACTCACAAGTCATGTCAACCAATCCATCACTATATTCATCATTTGGTCATCCTAGATGTCTTTCCAAATCATCTTTTTAGGTTTCTGCCATCTTTTTGTTTTTTTGCCCCCATTATCTTAGATTTCTTTTCAAAAGAATACATGAATCTTTCTTGAACATCATCATTCATTATCATTTTAATTATGACAAATATAATACAACCATACATTTTTTTGATTTATTCTGAGGATGTAAGAATAAAAAAGCACAAGGTGAATTGGGAAAAGAGTAATCAATGAGGAGTGAGTTTGGTACAAAAATAAATAAACAAAGGAACAAATTCAAAGCATGTCATTAGGATGAATGAATAGAGTACCAATGTACAAAAATGAATACTTCGACAATTCTTAACATTAATCTAGAATTCTTTTTCAAAAACTCATTCCCTTGACTTTTGAAATCATTTTGAGCTCATTGAACCTTGTCTTAGCTTTAAGAGATCTTCAAATGTCTTTAATCTTTTATTTATTTGAACTGTCTATCCAACTTTCAGCTTAGATATTTTTCTACCCAAATTACCCTTTTGGGTTTTCAATTTGAGTCTTTATTTTCTCTCCTTTTGCATTTTTCATTTTTCTCATTTTTTTTTTTTTTCATTTTTTCACCCCATTATTGCTATCTTTTTCACATCAATTTATAAAATAACATAGCATGATTCCATTGTTTCATCACAAGCATGCCTTAGCCTAAATATGATCATTCAATTTGAGCATTCATATTTGATTTAAATGGACTTTTAAAGGTTATAATATAGGCTATGGCGAGGGGTCATGAAAGAAATGGACAAAATAGGCTAAAAAAATATGTATTTAAAGGGTTTAATACCAAAAGATCATTTTTCATCATTTGATACAACTTGGCATTTTACCTCATTCCACATCATTTCACTATTTTTTTCCTTTTTCATTCATCTTATTTCTCACAAAAAGATTCTCATTACTTTGCCCTAACTCATTAGTGGCATTCATTTTTTCTTTTTTTGGTTTTTTTTTTTTTTGTGACAGGTTCTTCTTTGCATTTTTTTTTTTTACTTTATCTTTGAAACCTGTTGAATTCTTTTGCCTATTCTTTTGCCTATTCTTTTGCCTAGGCTTCAATGGCTTTAGAATAACCAGAGATACCAAGTTGTTCTTGATCAATTCTGGGAATAACTTAATAAAGTTATGGGGATAGGATCAATGTGGGTCATTTTTTGGTTATTCTGAGATTTATTTAAACCAATCACTTAGTTGTTAGGCTTTAAAGCTGATGTAGTGATATGATTGACCTATATGTAGGTACCTAAAAGGCTTATTAGTAGGTTGATGGATAAGCCGATTGTAGATACAATTGGTAAAGAGCTTACGCATACCATTAACTACTAGATAGTAAACAGGATGAATACGTGATAGATATGGAGCATAACTTTTAAATTGCTACCCATCAAAATTCAAAGCTTGAGCTTTAGTTTATTTCTTTTTAGGCATTTCTCATTTTTGGTAGTTTTTCCTTTATGAAGCTTGCCGTTTTTAATGACATTTTCAATAATTTTTCTTGAAATTACCACATTAGTGAAGTTTTTCATTGCATTCTCTATCATCTTTTCATAATAAAGAGATTTCAAAATATTTACAAACAGCATTATAGTCTCTTTGTTAGTCAAAGGTGGCTGAACTTGAGTAGTTATATCTTTCACCTCTAGGCATACTCTTTAAATGATTCAATTACCTTTTTTTCATATTCTGCAAAAAAAAAAAAAAAATGATTAAGAGCTAAATCTATTGTATGCCAGTATTGACTGATAAAGTCATGAGCCATATCATTTCATGACTGAATGCGAGTCCTATCCAACTAGACATACTACATAGCAATAGAGCCAGTAAGACTGTTTTGGAATACATGCATTAACAACTTCTCATTATTAGCATAGGCTACCATCTTCCTCTAATATATGGTAATATGGGTCTTTAGGCACTTTGCACCATTATATTTTTCAAACTCTAGCACTTTGAACTTTAGACTAAATAGAGCCCAACAACATCGACGAAACTATAAAAACCAATTCTTTCCATTGCTCACAACCTTTCCTCTAAAAAATTCATCTTCTGTTCAGCTTTTGAGCCTTATAAAGTTTTCTTCTCCTTAGGCCTCAGTTTTTGTTTCTCTTTTGGATCATCCAAGTTAGGGATTGGTATTGTTTCTATTACTTTCTCAGTAAAGACATGATTTATATAACTTTGATACTATCTTGGATTTGAAGATGAAGGCATTACGGGGTATGTATACCCTACAGGATATGAAAACTATTATGGTCTTAGATTTTGTATGGATTGGGCTTGATGCAGCCTAAAATCAAGAGGGTACAAAGGTTCATCCACATTTTGTGATGGATGGTCCTACGGGTTAGTATTTTCTTTTATGCCTTTTTCCTTTGTTCAGTTTATTCAAGAATTCCAAAATCTTACTTAACTCCCCTTCAAGCTTTCTTTGAGCTTTCTCTATCCTCTCGAGACGATTGAAACTTTTTGTTCTATTTGTCTGGCTTAAGCTCTTGTATTATATTGGTGAGTTGATTGTGGGAATTCTTGGTTGGTGGAGCTATCATTGAACCTTGAGTACCACTATTATGTATTATTAGAAGTGTTACGCCTTATGTTTGGTATATTGATGCATGAATGGAATGTACATTTTCATGGATGAAATATAATATGAAAATGATGCAGATGCACAATGTTACATATGGCAAAGAAACTGATGCATGACATGATAATGCAAGTACACAAAGTCAATCAAACAAAATGGTTAGATCATAAACCATTCCTTTTTGTGTCCTAACTTTAGGTTACATCTATCAACGGGTAGGAATTGCTCTATCTTAAGGCTGACCTCTTAAGTGTAAATCATATGCAGAGTTAGGTGACTTTGAACACTAAAAGTTTTTAAATTGTTCCTTACATCATGGTCCATCACAGACTAATAAGGCATTCCAATCTTTACCCATCATAGATTATCAACGAAAAGGATTCAATTTGAATAGGAATATTTCGCTAGCCATGGTGGAGATTATCATCTCATGAGAGTATAGGTACTTTACTCTCTCCTAAAAAGGATGAAGTTCGAGTATAGAGCTCATGTAATGCAAATGCATGTGATAGTGTATGTGAAGGAATATATAATTTTCAACCCTATGAATCAAATAAGAAAGAAAAAAAGAGAAACGTTAGCAAACAAATAATTACAATTTAAAACCATTAGATCAAAGGATAGGATAAATTTAAAATGTTATGGCCTGACTCTTGATAGCGTCTCTAGTGAAGTCACCAAATTGTCATAATATATAGATCTAAAAATCTATAGCTAGACTTAACAAATGGAGTCACCACCAATCTTTTTTAACTAGGTGTGATTGGTCACCTAATAAATCTATCCTTTAAAGGAGCTCCTAAGCTAAACTAAGGGTCCCTAAAGAATAAGTTCTGACCTTCTGAATAAAACTAGGTTTGGGAGTTCGATTACATGTGGGAAAGGTTATAGCACCCCTACAACGCTCATCCTAAGAATGGTACTATTTAATTTTAAATTATCCTAATAATTATCTTGGTTCTAATGGTTTTAAATTTTAATGTTTAAATATTGAAAATAATTTTTTAAGATTTTTCCATCAATCAAAAATAATTCTTAAAAATATTCTATCACCTCATGAGTATTCAAGAATCTCATTTATTTTCTTGAAAAGGCTCTGTCATTGGAAAAATGTTTAATCATTTTTTATTATTAAAATATTTCTAATTCATCCATAATTTGGGCCAAAATTAGAAATATCTTCTCATCTAGAAATTTTTTAGATAATCAACCATTTACGATTACTAAGAATTTCCTCATCGTAATTTACTTTTATTTTTATTTTTATTTCTAAATTTTCTATCATTTGGGTCAATTTAAAATTTTCTTTTCTTTGATTTCTAAATTTTCTACCATTTGGGTCTATTTAGATATTAATTTTCTTTTTTTTTATCTTTAGAAAGAAAATAATATGGCAATTATTTTTTTTGAAATTTCATTTAAATTCTTCCACCATTTTCGACAAACTTAAAGAAATTTCTCACCTAGAGATTTCTTAGGAATTTACCATTTGAAATTTCTAAGATTCTCATCCTTAGATAATTGTTAAATATTTTCAATCAAAAAATTTTATTTTTTTTATTATTATTTTTTCTCTTTTTTTTTGTCTGAAAATAAATATTAATTATTGTTATTGAAACTTTTTCTAAATTATTCCACCATTTGAGACAAATGTAGAAAAAATTTCTCACATAAGAATTTATAGAAATTTACCATTTGAAATTTCTAAAAATTTCATTATTGGATAATTAGTATTTATTCTAAAAAAAAAATTATTTTTTTTCTATTTTTTATTATTTTTTTAACATTTAATCATGTAAAAATAAATAAACAAATAAATAAATAAATAAAATACCAAAAACAAAAAAGGCTTAGCTTGGTAGCTATGGTGCAACTCAACTTGAGGAAGAAAAGCAGGAACGACTTAGGATGACGGCTCGACTCACAACTCGGCTTAGTTGGAGCCAAAAGCTAGAGGTGGGTCAAACATGGATCAAAAGCGAGTCAATGCGATGGGTCAGGTCACCCGAATAGAAACGCGCGGATCCTGAGGCCTTTTAAATGCCAAAACGACTTTGTTTTGGGAATGATATAAAAGCCCAAGTCCTGTTTTTTTTTTTTTTTTTGTTCCCTCTTTCTTTTCTTCCCTTTTTCTTTTTTTCTCTCACTAAAAACCCATGAACATTAGTTGAATCTTTATTGGATTCTGGAAAAGTTTGTTGGGCTCTGGGTAAGTTCGTCAAAAGTTTATCGAAACATTCAACTTTTATCGAAATCTTCAATCGGATTCTAAAAAACTTGTCAAAAAATTCAACTAGTGCCAAAAAATTTCACCAAAAACTTTAGCTGACACCGAAAAATTCTCCGAAAACTAGAAATATTCCAGAAAAATTTTCAAAAAAATCTTCTTTATAACCCAAAAAATTTTTCCAAAATCTTTTGACTATTTTTTTGTATCTTTACTGACTCTTTCTCTGTTTCTATATTGTTATCTTTATGCTTGTGATCTTTTTTTTTTTTTTTTGTGAATGTTGAACTACCTTTTTTATGTATGCTAAACTATTTTTTCTATATGTGCCTTTTCTGTTTGATTTAGGTCCAATTTATAGGGATTTGTCAAAAAAGTTTCTATTTGATTATGACTCATTTTTTGACAGGATTGTGCTTTATCACTAGATTAGAATTTATCTGTAGCTATAACTCTGGTAAACCCATCTTTCTTTGTTGATTCACAGCAAAACCCTTCTTAATTATTATCTTCAATGCTTAATATGGTAATGTATAAAAACTGAGATAAAAATTGCAAATTAAAAATAACAATAAACAAATAATCCACGAAAATATAAAAAATAAATAAAAAATAAAAAAAAAATAAAAAAGGATAATTGGGCTTAGTAATTTGAGCCCTATTGAACTAGGCCCATTGGGCTTGGACCTAAACTAATTAGGGTGTCTACAGGTTTTTCTTTGCTTTGTTTTTGTAAGAATTTGGTTTAAAAAAGTTAGATGTGTTGTGGCAATGGTGAATTTCATGCATTCGGCCAAGTTGGATTACATGCTGTTACATTTGGCTATTACCATTTTACGGTTGTATTTCTCTTCTTTTCACGTTTTTATGATTTATATGTGCAAAATTTTTCAAAATTTTTGTTTTGACTTAATTTTCATATTTAGAATCATTATATCACTTCCTTTTAGTATTTTCTCATAATCTAATGATAGTAACTTTGATTAACTTTAAGTTTAACTTTTCAGAAAAGATTGAATGTAGTGAAAGCATAAGATGAATTCTTGAATTTATTTCTTTTTAATTGCAATATTTCCACATTCTTGACTACTTAATCTTGATCTTTGAGATGTATCTATGTTTAGTTTGAAGTCATGTAGAAGTGGAGTTACATTGAACTTTACAGTTATGTGCTTATTTTAGAATTTGTTAGAGTATTTCTCGAGGCAAAATAATAGATCACACTTAACTAGAGAGATGATTTAAGCCATCTTTGGATCATTTGAGCCTTTCAAGCTAACCTTTAATTATGTTTATCTCTAGTCACCCCTTTTGAGCCTAATATATATTCATTTTCTTTGTTTTCACATACATAAATAAGCCATCCTTTAATTTATTACCTTTATCTTTCTACCTTATTCTATGTGCATATGGATCAAATCAAAGTATTATAAGAGCTGTGTTCATTGGAAAATAAGAGTGGAGTTGAATGTTTGTAAATTTAGTTTCAAAGCAAAAGAAAGGTAAAAGCTAAAGTTTGTAAATTCAGTTTTAAAGCAAAAGAAAGGTAAAAGCTAAAAATAGCTTTTCAAAGAAAGAAAAAAACCATAAGTGAAAAAAAGAAAAAGAAAAAAAGTGAAATCGACAAAAGTATTGTTGAAAATCAATGTAGTTGCCGTTTGAAAAAAAAAAAAGAAAAAAATGAAGTGAAAAAGAGAAATAATAAAGCAAAGTATAAATGCAAATCAAAGTGAAAGTTGTTGTTTGTTTAGAAAAAAAAAAGGAATTTAAGTTTGAAGGTATTACAATTTTCTTAGAAGCTCTCTTATAATTAAAAGTAGATCATAGTAATGCATGTTTGGGGTTTTATGAGCCTAAATTTTTTTTTTATCATACCTTAACCCTAGCCTGACATAACAAGCTTAATAAAGACATTGATCTTTGGTTAAGTTTACGGCTAAATTAGTGGAAAGGGTATGTGAAAAGTAAATTTATGAAATTTGTTCATGCTTTGAAAGGATTTATTGATTTCATGTTTGCTTAGCTTTGATTGAATGTCCTGTGTTGATTTGAGATGGATTATTCACACATATATGGAAATTTGTGATTTGAATGTAAGTTTATTCTTGGATGAATTTTGTGTGGGATTTATGATCTTGATTTTCTTTCTAGTAATACTTATCTTGCAATTTTTTAGGATTTAAGAGAATTTCATATTGGGAAAGTGTATTTGATTTCTAGCATATTATTCAAGCTTTTTTTTTTTTTGTTTGAGAACAAGCAAAAGTTTAAGTTTTAGAGTTTGATAATTTTATTTTATAAAGTTATTTTTAGTACTTTTATGGTTGATTTTTGCTTAGTTCTTAGCAAAAATATGTTATTCTTACTCCTAAATGGTTAAACTTTCTATTTTGTAGGTTTTCTTGAAGAAAATAATGATTTTTGATAATTCTTGAAGATTTTTGAAAGTTTCTTAATGATTTTTCGATGATTTTTCATCATATTATAGATAATTGAGATGTTTTTAGAAGTTCTTGATTTTTTTGAAAATCTTGAAATTCAAGAATGAAAAAAATGTTTAGGATTGGCTTCGACAAATGTTATGGAGTTGAAAATGATGAATTTTGAAAAAGAAGATGAAAATTCATGCAAGAGATCAAGTTGGAATTTAAGCAATGAATAGGGATAGAATTGTACTTTCACATGACTGCAAGTCCATGGTAGCTTGTGTAGGTGCTCATGCATGAGATTACTATGGGATGACATGGCATTTAAAGAGTTTGCTTATTGGTTAAGCAAGATGATATGGCACGATGAGGTGGCAAATCTATTTTTTTTTCCTATTTGGAGTTGGATTTCTTTTCTTATTAGTGAAGTATTCTTAATTCTACTTGCAGTAGGATTTTGTATGGGTTATAAATACAACTTGTACGAGCATTTAGGAAGCTTTTTGGATGAAGTTAATTTTTGATTTTGCTTCAAGAATTCAAGTCAAGGCATGGGAGAGAAGATGGAGATCAAGATGGAAGGACTTGAAGCGACTTTGTTGAAGCTAAATTTAGTAAGGTCGAAAATATACTTTCTTGATTTGGCAAGATTCTATTTTTGGTAAGTTGATATATGGTATGAAAGAGTTTCTACATGATAAGTTATGGTATAGTAAAGATCTAGAAGCTTTCTTTTAAAAGTCTTAACTGAATAAGCATCATTGGAATAAAGAAATCAAGTCCAACCAAAACTATGAAGTCTTCTTGAAGTCCCACTTTAGTCGAACCTACTTAGGGATCTTTAAGGTTTCGTTTGCTTATAAATACATCATATTCTTCTTAGAAAAATGGTACAAAGGGTTAGGGTGATAGACCAAACTTAGCTTTTTTTAGTCCTTTTCTTGTTCTAAGTTTTCTTAACTTTTTTTTAGTTTTCAAGTTCCTGTTTTAAAGATTTATCATTCTTTTAATTTTCTAGTTTTTAAGATTAGTTCAAGTACATTCTTTTTCAGTTTTTAAGCAATCAATTTCTGGTTTTAAGTTCTTATTCAATTCGGTTTATGCACTTTAGTTTAAAGACTTAATCTTCATATTTGGTTTTGTTTTCTTATATAAATTGTGTTCTTGCTTAATTTTTGGGTAGATCTATTGGGTTAAGGTTTTGTTTTGGTTAAGTTCTCTTAATTGCATGTTTAATCTTGATTTACAGATTTGGTTATATAGTTAAAAATTGGTTTAATTTTGATTTATGTTTAATTGGTTTAGTTTTCATGTCTAGGTTTTATTCCTGATTTATATATTTAAGTTCTTGCATGTTTCTTTTGGTTTAAATAGTTATTGATTTAATAAGTTTCTGTTATTGTATTTTCACTTGATTTTTAGGGTTCATTTAAATTGGTTTAGCGTTTCATTAGGGTTTTATATTATAAAGTTTAAGGTTTCAATATTTTAGGGTTTTATAAGTTGGTTAATTTAAATAATGTTCTAGTTTAATTTGGTTTAATTGCATGTTCTTTAATTAATTTAAGTTGTTTACATGTTTTAAAAATATATTAGGGTTTTCGTTTGAGTTAATTTGCATGAATTGCATGTTATTTTGCTTAGGGTTATAATCGATTTAGCTTATTTGTTCTATATAGAATTTGGTTCTTACGCTTTTGATTTATATTACATGTTTAGTTGGTTAGTTGATTTCGGTTTTGATATATCTTGGTTATTTGATTTCAGTTTTGCATGTTTGTAGTTATTTATAGTTTGTTTGATCTATTTTATTTATAGTATTGCATCTTTTTAGAGTTTATTTGATTAGTTTCATATCTTTTAATTGATTTGTCCAAGTATAAGAAAGGGTGATACAATTTTAGTAGTTGATTCTCTCATATATACACAATATTCGTGGGAACGATATTCTACTTATTATTGTAATGTTTGTATAATTCTGTACGCTTGTAGATCGCCTATCATTAAGGAAGAGAAGTGTGGGCCTTTCATCTATAATAGTGAAGTCTACAAAAGATAGGTGGTCCAAATGATCACCAGAGTAACCCGCGGCAAAAGCACGGGCTTTCAACCTGGCTTAGATTTGTTCGTCAGTGAGCCCATAAGCATTAGTAGTCACCCTTGCTGCTGGCATGCCACTTGATGATGGAGAAGGCACGGTAGCTAAGTCTACAGGAGTAGAAAGAACAATTGGTATAGCAGCAGTAGTTGTTGGTGGAGCAAGTTGTTGTGCAGCAACAAGAGCTTTTGGTGGTAGAAAAGTAACGGGCACTATGGTAGGAGCCTTAGTTGCAATTGAAAGGGCCGTCGTAGTAGTTGAAGAAGGTTATGGCACAGCAGGCACAAGTGGTGGGGCAAGCATTGTGGCAACAGGAGATGGCGAGCTGGAGCTCCCCATTGCTTGTCTCTTGGCAAGGGGAGGAACTGCATTTGTGGGCCTCTTTCCTTGTTGCCTTTCTTCACGCATGACCCTCTGAAGTTTAGCAATGTGATCCATCTCTGCAAAACAAAAGCACAACAAATAGAATTAGTTCACAAGAAAAAAAAAGTTAGTCACACCAACAAGGATTACCCTCAGTAGGGCCACTGCTACTTGGAATGCCCATACTACTTACTCCCCTACTATCCTTGCCATGCCCAGCTTCCCTACTACCTTCTACCCTCTCAGCCTTTGGTGTAGGGACTAGTGCAGGGACTGCTTCAGGGACTGGTTCTACAACCTTGGTAGGTGGATCCTCCTAGTGGTCCTTTAGGCTCCCAAGTTTCTTAGCTTTCACAGCCCCTCTATTCACTACAACAACTACTGCAAAAAACATAAAAAAGGTATAAGTCAATAATCACAATAGTCTCAACACAACACAAGTCAACAATAAACAATCAATTCAACTTATACGAACATTGATAAAAGATACAGTAATTTGACAAACAACTTACATCTTTTGCCTTGAAGATAAGCCCCTGCATCCTTGCCCTTACCTACATTCCTCTTCTTGGCCTTTTCCTTATCCAAAACTCCCATCATAGTAGCAGCCAAGGTTTGTTCTTCCCCAAGGACGGTGTAGTAGTTACGAATGTTCTTTGGTATGGTTAATTCAGTGTAGGAGAGTATGGGCCTCTTCAACGCAAGTACGTGTTTGGCTTCATCCTTTATAGCTCAGGAATTTCCCTGGTCCGTAGGATGGCATAGGACCCCCTAACCTTAAATAGGAACCTTATGTTGGGAATTGTGGTCCATGCCACCACATATCGATCATAATACGAGTGGCTGTTAGAGGAAAGGTCTACAACACAGGATTTACCTCATGCCTAAAGGTAGTAAAGTCAGTTACTAGTGTCCCTCAACATGAACAGAGTGAGGATCACATTCACCTAGAGGATCCACCCATTCATCTTGTAAAGATTAAGTAAGTCACTAGGATCGTCCATGTGATCAATGCAATCTATGTGGCAACAACTTTTAAGGTAGCCAATAGTAAATGGAAGAATGGTTTAGTGGTTGATGGAACCTATATCTAAAATTATGCAGGTATAACCCTACCATACCTTCATACTCCCCTACCTGGCTGATTGTGAACCCTAAAGAAGGCATAGAGATCTCGTACATTGGGTTATTACGGTTGAAGCACACATGGTCAAGTGTGGGCTCTACAGTTGAGCAAGTGGTACAACAAGGGAACTCATTGGGTGCCAATGAACCAAGAGCCAAGTCCTTAGGCTCTTCCACTACTACCTCATTCTCCTTGTATTTCTTTCTTTTCCCCTTGGTAGCTGCAAGGGTATTCACATCAGTTAGAGGAGCCCTAACCTCTCTAATAACTATACCATAACTGTGGCTTCCACTGCCCAGGCTACCGTGGCTTTCATGGCTCCTATTCTAACTACCTTCAACCCTACCCTGAACCCACTCATTTGTCTTACCCTTATTTTGGCCATCGGTGTTGAAGGCTGGTGCCCTACCATTCTCCTTGTCACTCAAAATAACAATCCTCTTTTTTGGTGCCATTTTCCCCCTTTTTCTCAAAAATCCAACAAAAATAAAAACTAAAGACAAAGAAAAGCAACAAAACTCACCCATAAAAGCTTTTGGAAGCAAATTTGAAGGTTGCAAAAAAAAAAAAAAGATAGAAAACAAAAAGCAAGAACTAGTACAATCTATCTCGAAAGCAAAGAAGCAAAAATGAAATCAAAAAATTTCTAAATCCTCCCTTTTATACCCAGCCAAACAGCACGAGTGAAAGGGCACTTATTGAAATGGCTTCAAGCATTAGATGACATGTTTGAAATGGCACTTGTCTAAATTGTTTTAACAAATTCATGAACGGTTAAATATTAATCCTTTCTTAAAAAACCGTTAGTTACCCTTTTTTTTTAAATTAACATGTGCATTCCCTCTCAAAACCAGTGCATTTTGAAAAATTGTACCCACTAATTACATATCACAGCTTTCCAATCCTAGCGTAACACCTGGCTTGACCAACCATGTTACTCCAAAACATGGGCGCGTGCCATACAACACCTTAATTGATGCATTCCACTCATGTGTGTTCCACAAGTAAGTCCCAGAATTTCACCAAAATTTTTCTTCCAGAATTTCACCAAAATTTTTCTTAAGCACTCACCTACTGGTCCCTATGATTCGACCAACCACATAGCCCACCAAAAAAACATTAATTTTGTCCCTAAATGACAAGTCATCTACAAGTCTCACCCAGAGCACTCGTCTTGCCTCAGAGGAACACCTCAGCAAATTGCTCGCCAACGATGCTCTTTCCGCCTTACAGGGACACGTCACCAGAATTAGCTCACCATGCCAAGTTTGCCTCTTTACCAAATGATTTTTCTTTTCTTTTCAGGCTTTAGACAACAGTATTAAGGCAGTCACCTTATAACCCCTTTAAACCTTAGGGAAATTGTTACACCTAATTAGCCAATCAACTTTGTCAAAGCTTGATCAACATAGTCAAACCCCTGAGTTGTCCAAATAATGCAAACCCTAATCACCACATCATTATTACTTAAAGAAATAGCTTGCCTCTCATCGAAGGAAGGACATGCCTAACATTCAATTAACATCCCATCAAGATCTCATTTTAAAACTGAACAAATGACTTTAAATTTGCCTAAAACTATTAAATGCAATCAATATCTACTTGAGATCATTAAATGTGATTTTTAACTACCCACGTGAACTTTTCTTAAGTCATATAACTTTTAACAACCTCACACTAGTTCCCTCCGGCTAACATAAATATCATCAACAATTCTCATTTTCAAAATCTTACATCAGATTTGGATGAAGTTGACATTGCAAAATAAAGGTTGTTTAAAACTGTTCATTTGTATTTCAAGACAGTGCTCTACCAAGTTTAAAAAGATAACAAGCAGAGGCTAGCCGATGAAGTCTATGTCGGTCTCCTTGCCATAGGTTAATATTGAATGCCATATGAACTGAAACCATGCATTGGAAATGCTATTAAAATGTATAAATTTTGTTACCATCAAAATTTTCATCCTTTGGTTTGCTTGTAAGTCTTTTTTCATCTTGTGTTATAACTTATAATGATTAATGTGTTCATGGATTTTCCATGCAATTATTAGGTTAAAGCTCATATAATTAAGGAGATATTTTAGTAATAAATTTTGTGTCAAAAATTAGACAAGAAGAATTAAAGATAAATAATAATTTTATTTACGAGACTTGTAAAGTATAATTTTTAAGAATTGATATCATAAAAATTTTTTTAATTTTTTCCTTCAACAAAAAATTTACTTCAAAGAATTCAAAAGATTTGATGTTGAATTGAAGGAAAACGGACTTCACTTCAAGAGTCCAAAAGATTTGATTTTGCATTGAAGGAATATGGACTTCACTTCAATGATTACTTGTTCTTGTATTAAAGGAATATAGATTTCACTTCAAGGGTCGTTGAAACTTGATTTTGAATTGAAGAAATATGGGCTTCACCTCCAAGGTCATAGAAACTTGTTCTTAAATTAAATGAACATGGACTTTGCATGGGCTTTACCTCCAAGGTCGCTTCAAGGGTCTTGATGATCTATTCTTGAATTGAAGGAATATGAATTTCGCTTCAAGAGTTGTTGAGACTTATTTTTGCATTGATGAAGTATGGACTTCAAGTGAAGATGTATAAGTCTCTACGATCCTTGAAGCAAAGTCCATACTTCTTCAATTCAAAAAAGCAACCCTTAATTGAAATTCATATTCCTTTAATTCAAGAAAACAATCTTTAAAGTGAAATCTATATTACTTTCATTTAAGAACAAGCTATCAAGCCCTCGAAATGAAGATCAAATTTATTCAATTAAAGATCAAATCTTTCAGACCCTTAAAAGTGAATTTTTTTTGCTAAAGAAGAGAATCATATACAAAATTTAATTACAAAGAGTTCCAAACCAGGTAGCATGAAAATACTGTACTGCAAGTGAACTGTAGCATAATTCAATTTCTGTCCAGGATCTAAATTAATCAATTTTATCCTACATAAGCTGTTCTTGGAAAAAAAGGGGCCTATATCCAAGTTTGGAAAGGAACAACTGTACATAGAAGTATAATTGGAGATAACCCAAGACAAATTAAAAAAAAAAAAAAAAAAGAAGAAGACTACAAATAGGTACATTAATCAATACTGAACCAAACTGCTTCCATAAACAATTTTCTCATTTTTTTTCTCTATAAAATATTTCTTAGAAACTAGCTTATTTAGCAACCATGATAAGTTCAAGTACCCTAGCACTTGATGTAGAAAATTACCCTGTTAGGTTTGTTCATTCAAGTTCAGACGCAGGAGGCTTCCTCCTTCAACAAGCAAATTGAACTTTATAAAACTTGGCTTGAATGTCCTACCATGCTCCTTAGCTTGCTGTGATTCCCTTTCTTCTCAGTTCTTAAAATCCTATGATTATGAGCTTGTCACACTGATAAAACACACTATAAACATTTTTTTGTATATTTCCTTGACTGTATCTTTTCTTATTCTAGCACTTGGTCTGCTGTTGCATTTTTTGCCTCATAAGAATCATCACCATGGTCCTTCAAAGAATCTCAATCTTGTAGTTAACCTAGCTATAACATTCTTTGATGCACAAAAGTGTAAGATTTTGAATCCATATGCATTATGTTAACGTTAAGATCATTTTTCTTGTAGATTATATTCATTGATGTCCATGCGAACTCAATACACATTTTTTTTGTAGTTGGGAATTATCTAAGTAATAGTCTAATAAAATTCCAAGGAAGTTCAAGATTGCACGATGGGATTTCAACCAATACAGCAGATACTGTCAATGGATTTTATGATTCTAGCAACAACATAAAGTTTATTTTCCCTACAGCTTATACCATCACCCTGTTGAGTTGGTCAATGATAGAATATCATAAAAAATATGCAAATATAGGACAGTTTAAGCATGTTAAAGATGTTATCAAATGAGGCAGTGACTACTTGTGATGGAATAAAATAACTTCAAACAATATTAAAACTAAATATATTATGGAGCAAAAAAAATTAAATTATCCATATATTGTGTGAATCAAGAAAGAATCAAACACATAAAGCTAACAAATAAATCGCCAAACCATAAGTATAAGGACACAAACAATTTTACGTAGAAAACCTCCCTAAAACAAGGAATAAAAACCCAAGGCAGTAAAAAATAATCTTTACTATCAAAATATTGAGAATGCAAAGTTCTCTCTAGCTAGGATTAGAAGTATACAACCACAACATCTCAAGATTAAACAATCTTCATAAAGAAACAATCTTGTAAGAGAAAATTATAGAAGTCTCATCAAATTTAAGGATTAATAAACACTCATAAAATTAGTAGGTAGAAAACTTAAAACCTAATTTTCACTATTCGAACTGAAGAACAATGAGTCATGAACACAATAATAAAATTTCAATACAATCAGATCACAAATTGACCTCGATCAAAATACTTGATCAAAATTGCACAAACCCCCATTTCTCTCATTTTTCTCTATTTTGCCACCATTTTCTCTTTTCCTTTTCCAGCCATATAAATGCAAATATATAAAGGTTTAAAACCTTATAGCCATGCAAGAAAAAGACTAAAAAGTCATCGGTGTTTAAGCTTTGGTTTTAAGCCAATTCCACATGGAAGAAACCAAGCCCAACAAATCTCCCCCTTTTCTAACTATGTGAAAGGAATTGCCTTCCTGACAATTGAACAACAAACTTCAAGCTTCTCCCTTGGTAGTGTCTTTGTTAGGATATCAGAACCATTATGATTGTTGTGAATCTTTTCAAATTCAAACAAGTTGTCATTGAATGCATATCTTAACCAATGATACCTCATATCAATATGTTTTAATCTTAAATAAAAAGTAAAATACTTACCAAGGTGAATTGCGTGTTAATTATCACAAAATATCACATAGCATTGCTGCTTGAAATTGAATTCTTGTATGAACCTTTTCATCCATAACAACTCCTTACATGCTTTAGTAGCTACAACGTACTCTACTCTGTTGTAAAAAATGTAACACATTTCTATAATCTTGATTGCCAAGATATAGCCTCACTTGATAATGTAATCAAATAACCCAAAATGGATTTTTGAGATTCTGATCTCCTACCATATCTGAATCAGTGTACTTTCAAAAATGAGCCTTAAGTAAAAAATGATTTGTATTATCTGTAGACACCCTATCTTATCCAAAAAAAAATTTTGAAATAAAAAACAGACACTTAAATTTTGGGCCCAAAATTTTTAATTCTAGTTTTAGTTTTAGTTTTATTTTTTAGTTTTATTTCATTTTTAGTTTCAATTTTAATTTTAATTTTATTATTCTTAGTCAAACATTAAAAAAATAAAAAAAATAAAAAAAAAAGAAAGACAAATCATGTTTGAAATTTAGGAAATCATCAAATCTGTAGACTAATGGATTTTATTGTGGAATGATTTTGGAAATCAAATCTCTATGAATCAAATCCCAAAAATCAATGAAATTAACTGGTTACATTTTTCCAAAATTAAAAGAGGTTTGATCTCTATAAAAACAACAACAATTAACCACACAGAGGGGGGCAAAAAGAAATTCAGAAGCAACTAAAAATTTTTGGCAAAGTTTTCAAACTATCAAATAGAGGCGAGAGTAATTAGGCACTACCATTTTAGCTTTAATTAAACAAACAAGGATTAAAAGAAGCAAAGAATTCTCAATAGTTGACCTCACATATAGTTTCCAACAGCCAACATAGATAACATAATTCAAAAACAATTTAGCAATAAGCAGTTTAGTGGCAACAGAGTCAGTAAGCAATAAGATGATAAATACAATAGCGAGCCCAATTTTCAAAAGTAACTAGCAAAAACATATGACAACCGGAAGAACTCAATGTTCAAACACAGAACCGAACCTAAACATAAACATATCACCTAAGACACAGTATAGAAGAAATTTGAATCGAAACAATCAAAATCCATGCCAACAATCACAGCAAGCAAGCATAAGGTTCACAGCAAAAAATAGGGTACTTTAGTGGAACAGTGCTGTGGTCTTGGGTTTTAAAACTTTGAATCTATTGGGATTTCTTTTTTAGAAGTTGAGACTAAAAAAAGAAGAAAAATTGATTGGGAATTATGACGATGCACGATAGACCAATGAAGAAGGCAGGGGCACTAGACAGTTTTTTAGGTTTAGGGTGAAAAATATTTAGACTTTAAAGAGAAAAGTCGTGCCACACAGAAAGGAAAGAAGTAAGTTTTTGACTTTAGAACTGTGGCGATCTCCAACATCAATTGACATCAAGAAGGGACAATGGGTGTTTTGGGTTGTTGAAAATTTTTTAAAGAAGCTAGAGAATTTGCAAAGAAGAAAGAGAAGAAAGGGTTGAAGTCTGGGAGAAAAATAGATTTTGAAGAAGAAAAAAAATGTAGGTTGTTGACCTTTGGTTTACCTGAGAGCTTACCTAACCCGCATGATCCATTTAGGCTATTAAAGGTTTTTTTTTCCTTTTCTTTTCTTATTTATTTTCTTATTAGTTTTTTGTTTCTTTTTTTCTTAAATTAATATTTGATTTTTTGTATGGATTTTTCTATAGTATGTGTTGTTTGAATATATAATTGCTTGATATTTACATGATTACTTAATATTTTATTTGTGTAATTTTTTTGTATGATTATTAATTAATTATATGATCATTTATATATATTTATTACATAATATTATTTTTAAGTATTTCTTTTTATTTATTTTGATTGATTTTTTTTCAAAATAAAAAAGGGTTTTCAAAATAAATTCACGAAGTCCTACCAAATTATTAGAGGATTTTTCATGGATTTAATTTTTTATGAATTTTACCAAACATTAGAGAATCTTATAACCCAATTTTTATGAAAAAAATAAATTGGTTTCACAAAAAATAAAATAAAATTTCAATCCTACCATCAGATTAGAGGATAGTTCTTAACAAAAAGTTCTACTAATAGATTAGGGGATACTTTTGGCTATAAACTCAGTCTATAGATATTTATTTCTGGAAGAAAAATTAAATGAATCTGACGAAAGAGCCTCTTCAGAATGGGACACTAATCTCCATAAATACTTTTAAAGCGAGAAAATCATCTTAAATTGCTGCCAAACTATTAGAGCAAATTTAGGATTAATTTCTAAGAATTAAATGATTTGATAAAATTATAAGAATAGTTTAAAGCTTGGATAATTTGAAATCAAACTGGTACCATCCTTTGGTTGAGCACTCCCAAACTTAAAATCTAGTTTCATGGATAAGAATCTACTATTTAAAGATACCTAAATTAATCTTGGGACTCCTCTTTAAATAGGACAAATTCGATTAGATGGCCATTCACACCTAAACAAAAAAGATTGATGGCAACTCCTAAGTCTATGTTTAGCAGTAGGTCCACAGATCTATACATTATGACAGTTTGGTGACTCCACCGAGGATATTGAAAGTTAGGAATAATGGGTAAGGATTGGGATGCCTTACTAGTCTATAACAGACAATGATGTAAGGAACCATTTGGGAACCCCTAGACTGTCAAACCTTTGAACCTACCACGTAAATAAACATTAAAGGTCCGAGCTAATGTTAAAGCCATGCCTTCCCTTTATATTAGAAATTGCTAAATAGGGTATACGATAAGATGTTTATTTTGCTTGTAAATTTATGTATTGTTTTTATATATATTATTTGCATACTAACATTTTATAAGGTTTTTTGTATTTATGTATTGTTCCTTGTATGCTTACTAACCATTTTTCTTTAATTATGCACACATTCACATCATTAGCTTTATCATAAAGAGTAATTTCCATGAAATAATTTTAACAAGAAAACTTTCAATTACATCCATAGAAAGCCTAGCAAAGTCTATTATTGGCTTGAAAAGGGAGTCTGAAGAGTTAAAGCTTGCAAGCAAAAGGCTAAAATAAGAAGTTTAAGCACTTAAACAAGAAAAAGATGAATGGAAAAGTTTGTTCATTGACCTTAACACAACACGATCATCCATTAATCGAGAACTGGCTTAACTTTTGAAAAAAAATGGATAGTTATAAGCAAAGCTACAAGAAAGAGATGAGGTGCTCTTTGAAGCATAAAGGCACATCCAAATGCTAAATGAAGTGGTGAAAATTGAAACATAAATGAGGGTTGTGAATAAAAAATGTGAGCAATCAAAAGAGGCATATGTGAAAAAGCATAATTAGTTGGAGTCTCTACTTAACCAAATCACTGTAGTTACTTACGAAGCCAAAAACATGGTATAAAAGGTCAAAAAATGAAAAATAAAGGTGCCATCAGTGGAAAGATATGGCAAAAAACTATTAGATTTCCTTAATGAAGTGCAAAGCCAATATCGATAAATTAAAGATTTCTTTCTTCAATAAATTATAAACTTTTCACAGATGTAATATTGGATTGGGTTGGAGATAACTTTTTAATTCAATAAAAAAATTTTTTAACAATTGTTATGTGGTGAATTATCCTTATTTCATTCATACATTCTTTGCATTCATTTTCATGCATAATCTAATGGTTATATAAACATCACTTTAAATTGCACCCTAATTATGAAAAATTTAGGTTCAAGGATAGCTCAACCAACTTACCACAAATACAATACTCGAGCTCAAGCCAGAAGAATGAAGCAAGACAATGCAAGCGATGTTGAGAAATTGAAATAAGCTAAAAAAAAAATCAAGGAAAAACTAAGCAAAATCTTTGAAGCTTTGGGTAAGCTGAATAAGGGAAAGGTGGTAAAAAAAGATGTTTTGTATAAAGTTACTAATCTTTTGTATCTTTCAAGTTATGGCCCGTATCAGGCCTAATTTATTCAAAATTGGCCACCAAAATAGTTTGCATTTCCTACAAGCTCAGGAATGCCACATGCATCTAGCCAAGGGAATGTCTAAAGTTACATCAACCATGCCTTCATTGAAAAGGTAATTAACCCGGTCCAAGTTCCTAATTTGGACATCCTAAAAAAGAAATTGAAATTGAAGGTGGCTGAGTCTTTAGAAGACTTTAAAGTTGATCACATGATGAACATGCTTGATGAGAGATTGTGAACTGTGGAAGACATTGATTTTTACAGTTCTATGGATGCCGTTAGACTTTGTTTGGTACCAAATGTAGTGATACCTTTAAAGTTACCAAAGTTTAAGAAATATGATGATATAAAATACCCCATCACGCATGTTACAATGTATTATTATAAGATGGCAGCTTATGCCAATAATGAGAAGTTACTCATGCATATATTTCAGGACAGTTTAATTAGTTTTGTTGCAAGGTGGCATGTCTAATTGAAAAGAATTTGCACCTGATCCTAGAAAGATTTAACCTATTCTTTCATCAACTAATATCGTTATATTACAAATATGGCTCATGATCACCTTTCTTTGCAAAGTATGGATAATAAGGTAATTGAGTCATTTAAAAGAATACACTCAAAGATGGTGGGATATAGCTACTCAAGTCCAACCACCATTGATAAAAAAAGAGACAATAATTTTGTTTGTGAGTACTTTGAAGTTATATTATTATGAAAAAATGATAGGAAATGTAATTAAAAACTTTACTAACATGGTGATCTCAAGGGAGATTATTGAAAATATCATCCAGAGTGGCAAGCTTGAAGAATGAGAAGCCAACAGTACTAAAAAATGGGGATGCCCAAAAAAAAAAGTTGAAACCCAAGCTGTGAGTTTTGATGGGCAATAGTTCAGAGGTTATACTTTATATCCAACTTATGTTCATCCTATTTACTACCTTGTAATCAATAATATTGCACAACTCCCTTACCAGCCTCGTTACCCAACCACAAATAACATCTCCCCAAGTCATTTTCAATCGAGTTTTCAAGCACCTGTATATGGGCTTAGTTTTGTCAGTACGTCAGTTTCAATGCCTAATAATCAAGTGAGTGGCTTGAGAAGATTCAAGGGCAACCAAGAGAGAGAGCTCATATTGATCATATCTTCATAACATATACTGAGTTATTTTTAAAATTAATTAAGAATAACTTAGTATCTCTAATTCTTTTAGAACTATTGAAGCTACCTTATCTTAAATGATATAATGTTAATGCCACATGTGATTATCATAATGGAAATGTGAGTCACTCTATAGAAACTTACTCTGCTTTCAAGCATAAGGTGCAAAGTTTGATTCGAGTAAGTTCGATGAGCTTCAATGAATTAAGAGAGTTGAATGTCAATTAAGACCCTTTGCCTAATCACTCAAAGACATAATTTTTGAAAGGCTAATTGGAACTGCTTATCATTTTAGGATTTTTTTAGAATATGAATCTCTTTTATGTACTTGAATTTTATTTTATTTTTCATCATTTTAATAAAAGTGATAGATATGATGCATTTTCATGACATTTTTTTATGTGAATTACCGTTATATATTTTTACCTTATCATATCTTTTCCCTTATCCATTCTTTGATTCCACATAATAAATGTTCAAACAGTGATGAAAATAATTCTAAATTTGATTTTGAAAGCATCATTCATGTTTATATAATTGATAAATTGAGATTGTTGAGTCATTGGGACTGTTAAATAAAAGAAGATAAATTTAGTGAAGAAAAGTGAAAGTGATGCAATACATAATCTTTGGAATTGTTCATTCACAAGTTTGTTCTTAGTCAATAAAATTTCTTCATTGAAAGTATTCATGTTTGAAATGATAATGGCCATTTTTCTTCTACCTTTCACAAAAGAAGTAAAATTATCCTTTGCTACCCCATTTGAGCTTATTAAAATTTTCTTTTGAGAAATCCTAGCCAAGAATCACCCTACACTAGGGGCAAAGTTTGAGAAGCTTATTTATCTTTAGTGATTCAGGGGCAAAGCCCTTTTGTGCTCAAATTTTTCTTGAAAAATGATGAAAAAAAAAATTGATGGGGCAAAATGTCAAGGTGCCTAACACAAAAAGAAATGGTCCTTAGTTTTGATGACTTTTTAAATATAGTTTGGGCTTATTTTATCCATTTCTTTCATAACCCTTCACTCTAGCCTACATTACGTCTCTGAAAAGTCTATTTTAATCGAATGTGAATAATTGAATTGAAGAATCATAAATTGAACTAAGTCAGATTTGTTATTAGATTGTTTCATATTTTGGTGTCATTGATGGACCAAAGGGAAAAGAAATAAAAAAAAAATGAAAAAGAGATGTGCAAAAAAATAAATAAATAAATAAATACTCAAACTAAAAACTCAAAAGGGCAATTTAAGTGAAGATGAAAATTTGGAAAAAAACTTCATGTGAGAATCTTAGAAATAAGGATAATAATTGGCTCAATGATCAAGAATATTGATATAATGTGTTTCTGGAAGAGAATTCTAAGTTGGAGTTCAAAATTATCTAAACAATCATTATTCTGGATGTTGATATTCCATTTCCATAGTTACAGCATTTTGCTTTCATTTATCTTTGAGTTGTTCTTGACTATATTTCTTTTCAATAATGAAGATCCATTTTCTTTATTCTTTACCAAGTGTACATCCCTTGAATGAATTGAGAAAATGTATTATATTTGTCATAAAATTGGAATGATGATAAATAAATGAATGACAATGTTCGTAAAAGATTTTTCCAGTCTTTTGAAAGAAATCTAAGATGTAAAAAGTGAAAGAAGCCTGAAAAGATGATTTGAAAAAGGCAAATGAGATGATTCGGTGATGAATACAATGATGGATTGATCAACATAACTTATGAGTTATGACCAGATAAAAAAAATAATATGGATTGAATGATGGAATTTATTTTGAGATCATTAATGTTGAAGAGCTAAAAAAGAATATATGAGATGGTGGAGTCTTAAGAATCTTGTTACCATAATTGAAATTTCATGGCATTTATTTAGTGACATCTGCATTACATACATTGTGTCTACATTGTTTTTTAAATCTTTGATAATTGCATTTGCATCATGGTTGGGGTATGCATTTGCATCATGTAGAGAATATTTGAATCATCATATGATATTTGCATTGTTGTTTAAGACATGCATTTTACATCATTTAGTGAAAATCTAGATTGTTACATTTGCAACATGTAGAAGACATTTGCATTGACTTGTATTGCATACAACATTTGACTTTGATTGGAGAAAATTTTGACTTTGAATCCTTGAATGAGGAAGATCTTTCATGATGAGATTTTTTTTTACAAGAAAAACTTTCAAAACTTTTAATGATAAAGAGCTTTTATTTAAAGGAGCTTTTCGAATAAGAGTCTTTGAAATTTGGGATACGAAACCTTAAATTTTTTTTAAAATGAGAATCTTTAAAATTAAAATGTGAAGTCACAAAGTTTTTGAAAAAGAACCTTTGAAACTTTGGATGTGAATTCCAAAATTTTTCAATTAAGAATCTTTAAAATTTCAGATGTGACTCCCAAAATTTTTGAATGTGAATTTTTGAAATTTTAGATGTGAAACTTAGAAACTTTTAATATGAGAATCTTTGAAATTTTGGTTATGAAATATTAAAATTTTTCAAATATGAATCTTTGAAACTTTGGATGTGAATCTCTAAAATTTTTTAAATTTTTGGATGGAAATTTCTAAAAATTTTTGTATATAAATCTTTGAAAATTTATATGTAAATATTTAAAATTTTAAAATGAAAACCTTTAACTTTTGGATGTGAAATCCCAAAATTTTTTGAATAAGAATCTTTTGATTTTGGCTATGAACCATAAAATCTTTTATGTGAATCCCTGAATTCTTGTAAATTTGAAATCTTGTAAATTTGAAAATTTTTGAAAATCTAAAATCTCTGTGAAACTTGAAACCTTTGCGAATCTAAAACTCTAAAAATATTAAAATTTTTGTAAATCTTGAAATTTTTTGTGAATCTTGAAATGTTTTGCGAATCTTGAAACCTTAATGAATCTTGAAGTTTTTTAAAATCTTGAATAATTTACAAACTTTTGGAATCATTGTGAATCTTGAAATTTTTGTGAATCTTAAAATTTTTGTGAATCTTAAAATTTTTGTGAGTTTTGAAATTACTACAAATTTTTTAATTTTTTGCAAATCTTGGAATCTTTCAATTCTTGTTATGAAGCTTTACGAATCTTTAAAATTTTGTGAATCCTTGAATTTTCAAATTGTGAATATTTCAATTTCAAGTTTTAATTTTCTGAACCCGAACAAGATGAATGTCTTTTGTCTTTGCGTAATTCTTGTTTCATAGAAACTGTACAAAAAAAATAACTATAGATATCTCATTTTGTCTAATAATTTTTTCTAGAACCAAAAGTGGACATTCGACCATAAAGCAGGCTCAGTTGAAAAAATTTGGCCCAAAAATTTTAATTTCAATTTTAGTTTTAATTTTGACTTTTATTTGAATTTTAGTTTTAATTTGAATTTTTATTATTTTATTCTTACTTAAAGGTTAAAAAAAAAGGTAAAAGAAAAGGAAAATAATAAAATAAAAGATAGAAAAATTGTGTTTGAAATTTGGGAAATCATCAAATCTGCAGGTTAATGGATTTTATTGTGGAATGATTTTGGAAATCATATCTTCAGGAATCAAATCCCAAAAATCAATTAAATTAACTAGTTGAGTTTTTCCAAAATTAAAAAGGTTTAATCTTTATAAAACCAACAACAATCAACCACACAAAGGGGGTGGAAAGCAATTCAAAGGCTATTAAAAATTTTTGGCAAACTTTTCGATCTGTCAAATAGAGGCGAGAGTAATTAGGCACAAGCACTGGTTTCTAGGTTTTAAATAGGTGTTCTGGGTTGTTGAAAATTTTTTAGAGAAATTAGAGAATTTGCAAAGAAGAAAGAGAAAAAAATGTTGAAGTCTGATAGAAAAATATATTTTGAAGAAGGAAAAGAAAATAGGTTATTGACCCCAATTTACCCGAGAGTTTGCCAAACCCGCATGATCCATTTAGGCTATAGAAGGTTTTTTTTTCTTCTCTTTTCTTTTTTTTTTATTATTAGTTTTCTATTTTTTTCTCTTAAATTAATATTTGATTTTTTGTATGGATTTTTCTATAGTATGTGTTGTTTACATATATAATTGCTTGATCTTTGCCACATTACTTAATATTTTATTTGTGTGATTTTTTTTGTATGATTATTAAGTAATTGTATGATAATTTATATTTATTACATGATATTATTTACATGTATTTCTTTTTATTTATTTTAATTGATTTTTTAAGAAAAATAAGAAAGGGGTTTTCAAAATAAATTCAAGAAGTCTTACCAAACTATTAGAGGATTTTTTATGTATTTAATTTTTTTTATGAATTTTACCAAACTATTGAAAAATCTTATAACCAAATTTTTATGCAAAAAATAATTTTTTTTCATAAAAAAATAAAATTTCAATCCTACTAATAGATTAAAGGATAATTCTTGATAGAAAATCTTATAAATAGATTAAAGGATATTTTTTTACTATAAACTCGGTTTATAGATATTTATTTCTGGAAGCAAAATTGGAGGGTTTTTATGTATTTAATTTTTTTTATGAATGTTACCAAACTATTGGGGAATCTCATAACCAAATTTTTATGAAAAAAATAATTTTTTTTCATAAAAAAATAAAATTTCAATCCTACCAATAGATTAGAGGATAATTTTTGATAAAAAAATCTTACAAATAGATAAAAAGATATTTCTGACTATAAACTCAGTTTATAGATATTTATTTCTGGAAGCAAAATTAAATGAATCTGACGATGAAGCCTCTTTAAAGTGAGACACTAGTCTCTATGAATGCTCTTGAGGTAAGAAAATTATCTTAAATTGCTACCAAATTATTAAAGTAAATTTAGGATTAATTTTCAATAATTAAATGATTTGGTAAAATTCTAAGAATATTTTAAGGCTTGAGTAATTTGAAATCAAACTAGTACTATCCTTTGGATAGGCGTTGTAAGGGTACTATAACCTTCTTGATGGTAATTGCACTCTTGAACTTAAAATCTGGTTTTTTGGATCAAAGTCTACTATTTAAATATATCTAAGTTAATTTTGAGACTCCTCTTTAAATGAAATAAATTCGGTTAGGTGGTCAATCACACCTAAACAAAAAATATTGGTGGTGACTCCTAAGTCTATGTCTAGTGATAAATTCATAGATTTACACGTTATGATAGTATTTCATAATCCATTTAACTGCATTCCAATGATCTCTTCTTGGATTTGACAAAAAATGACTTACAACACCAACTGCATAGGTTATGTCTAGCCTAGTAAACACGATTATGTACATCAAACTTTGTACTACTGAAGCATATGAAATTCTTCTCATGTTTTCCTTCTTTTTAGCTATAGTAGGGCTCTACCTAATATATAGCTTAAAGTGTGTTGCAAAATGAGAGCTAACCACTTTAACTTGATTCATAGTGAACCTTTCAAGCACTTTTTCAATATAGTGCTTTTGTGATATGTACAATTTCTTGGTTGCTCTGTCTCATTGAATACAAATTCTAATAATTTTTTATGCTGGCCCTAAGTGATAACACCCTAAAATATAGTGTATTTACACGTTAAAATTAGTGCTAAATTTTAATTTTTTGATGGATTTTGGTACTTTTAATGTCATTTTCATGTTTTTAGGGTTTAAAGGCTTATGAACTTGATTTTCATACAAGCCATGCATGCAAGCATACAAAGTGCATATTCAATCTTATCATGAAACCTAATAGCCAAACCTTAATTGTCGAATGCTTTGTAGCTAAGGAATTTCACATGTACAAAGACACTTCCAAGGCATCCTTACATTCGGTTATAGCTAGATTCAAGAGAAATGCTTGATCATTTGAAAAATTTTAATTGCATTAAGACTTGTTCATGTAACTAATTCAAATTCAAGAAGAGATCAAATTTTCATGCATCATTTTGAAGAATTTCAAGATACCATGTACTTTTGCATGATCAACCAAAGGTATTTTCATCTAAAAAGAAATTTTTTTATTGATCTTAGAAGAGTTAAACGTGCATAAGAACTTTATCCCTTCGACCATTTCAAATGCAAAAAAGAATGGAGCTTATTTGAAAAAGTTTGCAAGCTCAAGAACTCTCCAATCCTTATCATATTCAGCTAATAATGTATTTATAATTGACTTTTTAACTTATCCAATAAAGACTTTTGATATATTAAGGACTTTTGTAAAGAGATTATATAAGAATCAAATATATTGCATTGAAATTCAAAACCTTTAACCGAATCCATGGAAAGGATTTTATCAAGATTTCATCAAGTGGAGATCAATGGTCAAAATCCTCATCATATTTGGCCAAGGCATTCAAGAATATAGAGTCCATACTTGGCATGCCTCATTTAAAGATCATGATAACCTTCATCCATTAACTATTAAGTTGAATTTTTAGATTTCAAATCTTGTTTTAAATCTTTAATTTCTGCAAGCATTCTCTTTACTTTACAAGTTTGATTCAAGTATTCTTACTCTATTTCTTTACAAGATTTCATGGAATTTAGTTTTCTTGTTTTATTATGCAATCTTATACTATTCAACCTTCATCAAGTGTTCTTATTTTCCAACTTGTTTTTTTATAGTTTTTGGCTACATTTTTTTACTTTTCAAGTGGCAGTTGGTAAAGCCTAGATGTAAGCCTACGTTCCTTCCTAATCTTTTTTTTTCTTATTTTGTAAGCAACCCTTAAATTTTTAATTATTCAAATATAAGATTTTAAGCTTTCACCTTTGGTACTTAAAGAACTACCTAACATTGCAAACTATAATCCCTTGGAAGATGACACTGATCTGTGCATTTGCAAGCTATTAAAAAAGCAACAATCACCCAGTCTTTCATAGCAAATGACCTACTCAATTGCTTCTTCAACTGGTCAATTCTAGAAGCATTCTTTCCAACAATTAATATGTCATCAACATAAAGCAATAATATAATAAAATCATCATCAGAGAATTTTTGCACAAACACAAAATGGTTAGAATAGTTTTTCGATAACCTTGCTCAGCTACAACTGGCTCAAACTTTTTATACCACTATCTTGGTGTCTATTTTAATCTATAACAACTTTTGTTCAGCATACACATGTAATCTTTTTTTTCTTTTACTATGAAACCTTTTGGCAGTTCATGTAAATCTCCTTATCCAAGTTGCTATAGAGAAAAGTAGTTTTCACATCCATCTACTCAATATCCAAATTAAGACTAGCTACAAAATCCAAAACCACATTAATAGATGACATTTTAATAATTGGAGAAAAGATTTCATTAAAGTCAATACCTTTCTTCTAACTGAATCTCTTGACAACCAATCTAGCTTTGAAACATGGTTGTGACCCATTTATTCTTCAAAGCTCGTTTTCCTTTAGGTAGCTTTACTAGCTCAAAGGTATTATTTTCATGTAAAGACTTCATATTATCTTATATGGCATCAACCCATTATTTCTTATGTTTATCTTCCATGGCTTCTATAAAATGTTTGAGTTCTCTTTTATCAATTAGTAGCATAAACTCATCAACAGAATGTCATGTGGGAGGCTATTGATCTCTAGTAAACTTCTTAAATGGAACTTTTAGTAAAACCTCTAGTAGATACTTTGATATTGGTGACTATTCATGGGTATCATGACCCACCTTAACATGTGTAGGACTGGTATCAACATCACTTGTATTATGTTGGTTATCCTGAATATCTTCAACCTCTTAAGAGAATTAGATTCAAGTCAATCAAACCATCACTGTATCGTCATCTTTCGAATATCATGTATAATCTAGTCATCAGTAAAAATAACATCTTTACTTCTCATAAGATTTTTTTTGCACAGGAACATAAAACTTGTAGCTAAAGTCATCCTAGCTATAATCGAGGAACACACACTGTCTAATCTTAACATTAAACTTGAACCTTTTATCTTTGAGAATTTGCACAAAAGCCTTGTATCCAAATGTGCACAAATTATCATAGGACACATCCTTGCTTGACCAAACTTTTTCTAGAACATTAAAATCTATAGGAACACATGGTGAGAGATTCAAAACTTGTACAACTGTACTCAAAGCCTTACCTTAAAAGGATTTTGATAATTATGCTTGTGAAAGCAAACATCTCACTTTTTCCACTAGAGTTCTGTTTATCCTGTCAGCTAACCTATTCAACTAAGAAGTTTTTAGGGGTGACGTTTGATGTCTAACCCCATTAGTTTTTCAACTAAGGCATGAAATTGTTTAAACACATCTAACACTTAGTCTTTTGTTTTCAATGTATAAGCCCATATCTTTCTTGAATGATCATCGATAAAAGTCATAAAATAGATGGAATTACCAAGTGTTTTGTTCTTATAGGACCACAAACATCAAAATATACTAAATCAATTATACTTGGCTTTCTTAATAAAAAAGATGTCTCGAATGTAACTCTGATTTGTTTCCCTACCAAGAAATGAGCACACTTCTTCAAGGATACATTTTTCACTTTAAAAAGAAGATTTTTCTTGGCCAAAACCTTCAAACCATTCTCACTTATATGACTAAGTCGCTTATGCCAAAGCTTAGTTGTATCATCATTATCTACTATATTGATAATGGAATTAAATACCTTTGCTTGCATCAAATATAATAAGGAATGTTTCATACCCTTAGCTAAATATATAGAACCTTTAATGAGCTTCCACTAACAATCACAAAAGGTGTTGCAAAATCCTTTATAATCAAACTTTCCTACAAAAATCAAATTTATATGAATATTGAAAATATATTTAACATTTTTCAAGACCAATGTAATACCATTATTGGTCTCCAAAAACACATCTCCCATACTAATAGCTTTAACTAAGCCATCATTATTTTTTCTAACACTCTCAAAATCACCAAATATGTAAGATATAAAGTAGTCTTTTTGAGATATAGCATGAATTATGGCACCACATTTAGTCACCCAACTAGTTTCATGGCATGTTAGATTAACAACTTCATCATCATATAAAATAAGGAAGTCATTTATGACAGTAGCAACGTTATCAGCATCATTACCATTATCATACTTCTTTTCCTTATCCTTGTCACTATTGTTATCTCATTTTAACTTTTGGCAATATTTTTTTATATGCCCCTTCATACTATAACATGGCACTCAATATTGGCAAATCTGTTGGACTTTTTCTTACTTTTGTCTTTGTTCTTTTGATCTTTACTTTTACTCCTTTTATAATTTTCTGTGACTAAAACCTCAGGCTTCGAAATAGAACCCTATAACTTTTTTCTTCTCTCTTCATTCAAAACATCATTCTTAGCCAAATTCATAGTGATAACACCATTTGGAGCTAAGTTAGATAACTTTGTTATACATTTTTTTCGTGAGTAGGGCAATGTACCAAGAAGCCATAAGCCTTATATATTATTTTTAAAATTAAGATTCATGCCAGCCAACTGATTAATAATATCTTGATATAGGTTCAAGTGATCAGTCATAGGAGTTCCATCTTGATATTTCAAATTCATCAACTACTTAATCAAAAATAGTTTATTAGTCCCAATTTTTTGGCCATACAACTCCTCAAGGTTGCTCCAATGAATGCGTGTATGTGTCTCTCTATTAACATTGTTCAAAATATTATCATCTATCCACTATCTAAAATAACCACATACTTGTCAATGAAACAAATTTTATTCTACATATGTTTTATTTTTAGGCTATTTTATGGTAAACACAGGTAAATAATAATCTTTTACATAAAGCAAATCTTCCATCTTCCTTTTCTACACATGTAATTTAAACCATTAAAATTAATCATTCTACTTGTATTTGCTTTCATAATTCAACACAAGACATAAATCAAATAACTTGGCTCTAATATCACTTGATGAGATAAAATAACCTCAAATAATATTCAAACTGAATGTCATGTAGTGAAAAATCAAATTATCTCTCGTGTGAATCTACTATGAATCAAACAAATAGAGTTAACAAATAGATCTTCAAACTACAAGCACAAAGAAACAAGCAATTTTATGTGGGAAACTTCCCCAAAACGATGAGTAAAAACTACAGGTAACAACAAATAATCTCCACTATTAAAATAATAAAACTACAAAGTTCTCTTTGTCTAAAACTAGAAGTATATAACCATAATATTTCAAGATTAAATAATCTTGTTAAATAAACAATTTTGTAAGAGAAAATTACATAAATCTCACTAAATTTAGGAATTAACAAACACCCACGAAATCAATAGATAGAAAACTTGACACCCAATCATTACGGTTCAAACTAAAGAACAATGACTCATGAATATACTAATAAAATTTCAGCTTAATTAGACCATAAATTAACTGCAATCAAACTATTTAATCGAAACTGCACAAACCCGCTTTTCTCTCATTTCTCTCTATTTGGCTGCCACTTCCTCTTTTTCTTTTCCAGCCGTATAAATGCAATTATATAATGGTTTAAAATCATATAACCATGCATGAATGAAACTAAAAAATCTTTGATATATAGGCTTTGGTTTTAGACCAACTCCACGTGGGAGAAAACCAAGCCCCACAACTTGCTGAAGGTCTTCGTTGCTCCCAATGCAACTTCTCCCACCATTTTGTATTCACAAGCAAGCCTTTTATAAATTGTATATGTACCTCATACCTTACACGCTTAACTCTTAATTATAATGGCAAACTGGGATATTGGTGACATTTAAGATTGGTTTCTGTGATGTGCCTTTAGGTTGGAAATGCTGGTAATGACACTCTAAATCCAGTGCCTAATGACATAAATTGCTGGCGAAGGCCTGAAGACATGAGCTATAAGAGGCCTGTTTCAGTTTGTGATGAGACAGCTTCTGATTTGACGGGGGAAATTGTTGCAGCACTATCAGCAGCTGCAACAGTATTCAAAGAAGAGAACGAATATTCACTAGGATTAATTAAAGCTGCGGAGAAGTTATATGAGATTACAGAAAAGGCAGACCAGATTCACAGAACTGAAACTTACACCACTATTGATACTTATGGAGGTGAAGCAATAAAGTTTTATAACTCATCTGGTTACAGAGATGAGTTGGTTTGGGAAGGAACTTGGTTGTTCTTTGTTACTGGGAACTACACTTGACTATGCCACCACAAACTTTGCTACAGCAGCTACTAACGAAATAATAGCTGACAAAAGGGAATTTCTATTGGAATAATAAGCTTAATGCCAATGCGGTAATTTAAGTAAAAACCTTTTATGAGGTTTTTGTAAGATTCAATTTCGTTATGCGGTGCATTAATGGATTTTAAATTCATTACCAAGTATATTTGCTTTGTAGGTTTTGTTAACAAGACTTCATTTCTTTCGTGATCTTGGATTTCCCTATTAAGAAGCATTGCGGTTATCTTCGAACATGACCGATCAGCTTATGTGTTCTTATCTTTCAAAGGAAAACTTCAATAGAACACCAGGTAAATATTTTCAATTAATGTGTATCTTTCATGCATTTTTATGCAAATGAATGTCTGCTTTCTTGGATCATTTAATCATTTTTAAAATTCTATGACCTTATTGTAGGTGGATTGATCCTCTTAAAGCCTGATTATGATGGACCACTCTAGCTGCATCAACTGCATCTTTCTTGAGTAAATTATACAAAGATTACCTTACTCCTCTTCTAGATCTGGTGGGAATTGCACCGATGATGGTTTTTCTTTAGAAATGTTACAGTGCTTCTCCATTTCTCAGGCAAGTCTTATCTTTCAATAAGAAGTATGCTGCTCTTAGTCTTGCAATTTAAAAGCAGTTGTTTAATTCTCATAGAGGTTTTATTTCCTTATTCTTTTAAACAGGTTAATTACATTCTAGGAGATAATCCCAGGAAGATGAGCTACATGGTTGGCATTGGAGATCACCATCCAAAACAAGTTCATCACAGGAGTGCATCAATTCCTTGGGATGGTCAATATCACACTCGTGCTGAAGGTGATAGACGGTTATGCTCTCAAGATCAAAATCCAAATACACTTTTGGGAGCAATGGTAGCTGGACCAGATCAATTTGATGATATCTCTGATGAAAGGTACAAGCCATGGTTCACAGAACCAAGCATAGCAAGCAATGCTGGTTTGGTTGCAGCATTCATTGCACATCATGACTCTCCTCGCATTTCTTCTGCTTCTAGTGACCCTAATTTGAGGTTGGACCAGATGGCAATCTTAGAAAAAGCTCATTTGGATTCTTAAGTTCCTTGACAACATTATACTTTGCTTAAAGTTCCAATGGGGTAGGAGAAGTTCAGTTGCTAACACCTGAGAAAATAAGTTTTGACCTTGGACAAGTTTCCTTGAGCACATCACACATTCTCTTTTTGTAATTACTATTTGATCAAGTGACAAGGAATGTGCATAACTCAAATTGATGTACTTTTAATTTTCTACTTTCAGACTTCTTTGCACATTGTCTGCAACACAAGTGGAAGTCCTCCTAGGCTCATACTAACTTTGACATCCATTCTGTCATTTTTAAAAGAACTTCCAATTTTTTTGCCCTTGAAAGGCCTTAGAATGGGAATAAATGCTGCGGTTGAACAGTTTTGGTCTCAGATTTCCTAGTTAATTTTTACTCGGTTAGGCCGCCAACTACCATTTTAATACAGACATATGCTTAATGAGACCAACTCAAGACTAATAATTGGGTTTTCCCTGATGCAAACATTTGTACAGAGAGTGGAAGAGCTCTTTAGTGAATCCTCTTTACATTAGATGTCTAGATACATTAGAAAAACGTAGCTGTTGCAGCAGATCTTGTTTACAACTTAGAAGTCTTATTTACAGATGCATATTTCCACCAAAAACTGGGGTTGGAGAAGACTACAATCCATATATTAGAAAACCAAGCTCCATATGCTTTTTCTTGTCTTTTTCTTCTGACATATTCTCCTCAGGTAGACTTTAACCTATCCAATCGATAAAATCTCTGCATAATCAAGAAAATAAGCATTAAACGATGAACTAGAAGCTGGATAATACATTAACATTGACAAATTTCCTCACCAGGATAGAGTGGATCTCTTCTAGTAAAGGAACAAGTAATGAAATTAAGGTCTGCATATCCTCTTTAAGGTTGTCATAATTTTGATCTTTTGTCAGGAGGAGACTAATGAATGTTTTGTTATCAGGCACGAGTTTCAGCGCCACCTACAAACTTTGCACCTGTTAGTTCATGATGGAGACGACTAATAAGGCAATGTTATATATAGTACTGTTGCACAATAGTGAAACATTACTTAAAGAACATGACAATTGATGACTTATATAATGTGTCACTGAAACTATGGTAGTCAAGATAGAATTCTAAGCAATCCTGGAATATTATGCCTAAGCTAGAAATTTAGCCTCAGATCCTGTCATCTAACGAAAGCTTTTTCTTGAATAAGTGGGCCAGGTCAAGAGAAAGAACTGCTAAATCATCAACACTTGAGACTCATAGTGAAATCTGAGGGAAAAAATTGTTGCTAAGGAGCAAGAATGACCAAATACCTTAAAAGCAGCCGATGATATCCAACCATGCCATGGCTTCAAAGTAATATTATAGGACTCTTCAACTGCTTGTTCTATGTTCTGCTCAGGATCCTTAACCAATCGTTGTAACAAAGCTACCATAAAATCCATTGACCTGATCAAGAGGGAAACAAGTTTATTTGCTTTCAATTAAATATTTTTCACTAAAACTATTAGTATAACTTAATGATATTAGACCAAGAGCAAGAAGTATATCTATGTTTCTTCAAGTGTGCTCATAAAAGTTCTTCCTTGATAATTGAAACCAAGACTGGCTAGGAGGTTTCCAAAGGAAGCATTGGTTCTATATTCATCTCTACATTTGCAAGTGCCAATGATTGCAAGTTAATAATGTCAATGAACCACATTTTTTTTATCAAGTGGCAAGGGATTACTAAGCTTTTCCCAGTACAATCCTTCCCGGACTGGTCCAAGCAGACTTATTTATGTTGGGTTTAGTGAATTCATGGGAAATAACCTTCCCACAACCTCCCAGCAAATTCGAACCCAGACAACAAAAGAGAAGCTCACTCTCTTTACCACTTGACCCAACCAACTGCTGCATGAACCACATTTGCTTACTAACATTAGCAATGCATGAATAAGGACAAAGACAAAGCTAGCAGCATATTCTTTAGAAACTGCAACCAGGGCAATGAAAATGTTAAAAGAATAAAAAATAGTAACAGCTTGTCTATGTTTCTCGTAGTAAAAGACAAATCATAACATAGTAAAGACCTATAACAGAGAAGGTCAAACATAGCAGACCTTAATAGTTTATTAAAATTTGGTATGTCAAAGACTACCATGTATACACAGCTGCAACTTATGGTAATATGGTGCTTAATTACCGGATAAGCCAGAGAAAAGCTCTACTGCAGCTGGTACCCTTTCTTCTATTGCCTTCACTGTCTTCTTTTTTCAACATCTCAATCAAATTCGAATACTTTGCGGGATCGGATTCCCAAAGAATCTCCAATCTCTAAAAATGGAGAGAAGAGAAAGAAAGTTCCATCAATGTTCAAATAATCCAGAAAATGACAAAAAAAATTTCCTTATAAGGACAGAAACACCCATGGAAATATTGGTGAAACGACAAAAATAAAACAAGTTATGCAAGGTTTATTGAAAAGTCTCAAGGGTGTCCTTGTCATGCAAGAAAAGTCAAGCAGACACATTAAATGGAAAAACTAAGAGGAAAGATTCTACTATTATGCTGTGATTTACTTTTAACCTGCATATTTTGATGAATGTCTTGTCTAAGGACAGCCATAGTTGGACCTATCTTATCTGCAAAATAACAAATATGTAGGAAAAGGAAGTTTATTTGACATCCATAGACGCACATATCTGAAGAGAGATGAGGAGAAGAAGTAGAGAAACTAACCAAGAACTTGAAGAATCAAGGTGCAGACATGAAGAAAAGGCTTGGTTGGTATATGAATAGCAGTATGATTATCGCTAGGCTGAACTTTGGCTAATATGGACAGCTCTTCAATGGCAGACCTTAACTCTGACCTTGTTTCTGTTTCCCTTTTTCTCTTCATTTCTATCTCCAAAACTTCCTAGTTTCTTCTCTCTTGATTCTTGATTCTAGCTTCACCTTTTATACTTCACAGATGACTTTCCTGAATTTTTTTTTTTTTTATGGACTATAGACAGAAACTAAGAGATTTAATTAGTATCTAGAATTTATTCCAATAGATATATATGCTTGAATTAAAATAACAAAACTCATTTGTTACTCAAGAAAATAACTGGCAGGTGTGGACAAACTGAAACCCTTTTAAAAAAAATTTTTTCTTTTTGTTTTTATTGTTTAATAGTCCTTTCTCTGGCGACTTTGTATTTGACATTGAAGTTATCTATGAGCTATATAATCTCATATATAAGAGAGATGGTTTTTAAGATCTCAACTGTATTCTTTAGCCTGAGTTTTGATCTCACAATGACAGCGTGAAATGTTTTGAGTCCTTGATGAATTAATATATACAATCATCTTGGCCAAACTGAAAAGATTAGGGAGCAAAACAGACTAGAAATTCTAAAATTGAAGCATGGATTTAAAAGAATTTTATGATTTTGAGGTCTTAACCACGTATAAATCTATGATCCCGTTAAAATTTATAAGGTTATTGAGTCCAACTGATCCATGCCACTTCACCAATTTGTAATACCAATTGTGTCTCCCATACTCAACTATTTACTCGAATTGGGATATATAGTCTTTTTATAGTGAAGAAAGTTTTATAGAATTTTGTATTTTTGAAATGATGCCACTAAAAACCAAAGGTTTTATCTCGTATTAAGGTTTAAGTTCAATTTTGTAAGTGTGAAAATTAAAAAAAGAAAGCGGATATCCAATATTTTGATAATGGCAGGCCTCAATGTTGGATGTTTCAAACTGATTCATAAATTAGTCAGACATGGATGAGAAAACAATGGCAGCTGACGCAGGGTGTGAAATTAATGCAATGGATTCTTTTTAAGATCAAATAAATTAACAATAATCAAAGAACAATTACAACATGACACACTTCTTCATGGAACACTACTACCCAACCCTCAAAACCTAAAAAAATAAAAAGAACAGGAAGAAAATTTTAAGTGAAGATCCAAATTTTAATCAAGCACCGATGATATATGCATGACAGCTATTCGAAGAACTTGGGTTAAGATTCAAACATATATAGGAGTTAAACAAAATTAATTCTATTTGATTTTTTTTGAGGCATATATCAGAAAATTTAAAACATGAATGAATCTGAAACTTAATACATTTAATTCATATAGCTATTTTTAAAAGATGATATTCAACATGTTTGAGATTAAATCCCAACAACTGCAACTTGTTTTTTATTCACATATTATGATCTCATCTATTAAAAAAAAAAATACAAGTGTGAATGCGATAAAATTCCTTCAGGGCAACCCCATCTTTAGTCAAGAGAGATATAAGTAAAATACAACGGTTGTATTAATTAGAACAAAAAAATAACCCACATGATGATGTAAATTTATTAGTGTTAGTCCTTTTCTTTAAGTATATATTAATAAACCATTGAAGTAGTGTTAGGATCAATGACATGCTGACAACATTTGTTTGATTTTTCTAATCACTTCTGTTTCTTCTAAGCATAAAATAAAATAATCAGTTCTTGGTACAGTTGTGTTAACAGTATTCTTGTGCATATAATCAAACCGACTATATTTATCATCGTTTATTTCTTAAAGTTCAAAAAATCATGAGCACTAGTGTTGGACAAATCAAGATTAGATGTATAGCTCTATATATACGACTAAGAAAGGAAATTAAGATATAAATATAAATATAAATTAAAATATATATATCCCCTCTTGAAATTCTTTTAAATTAGTATTTTACTATTACAGTTAATAGAATGCTTTTAAGAAAAAGTTTCATAAAATGTAAAAGTAATAATGAATTAGATTTGATCGAATTTGGTTCTATTATTTTAGTTCACGCATAATATTATTAATTTTAAAATTTTAATATTAATTCGAAGAAACTTTCTTAAGAAATTGAACTGATCCAACTAATTTTATTTGTTTAGTTTATTAATTTTTTAAAATTAATTGATTTAAAATTTTTTATTATTTTAAATATATTTTAATAAATTTAGATATAAGTTTTTTATTTTATAAAAATTTAAAATATATATAATTTAATAACAATATATAATTTAATTTGATTAGAACATTTTCTATTTTTTATTTTTCAATTCAAAAATCAAATCAAATTAAAATATAAAATATCCAAACTTTTGTCATTGGTTTCTTGCATTCTTAGCCACTAGAAATTGATATGGTAGCTTAAGCTATCAGTGAGCTTAAGATAGCTTTAGTTCACATGACTAGTAGCAATGCTCCCTCTCAAGAACATGGAGCTTTAAGATCTCTGTATCCTTACTGAAACAGATGTTGGGGAAGCTTGTGGGAGATGGTGGTCCTTTTGCATCCCCATAAATTCATGTTCTATCCGGCTCATGCCAACAAAGATTGTGTCACTACATTAGGCTTTTAACTGGCCCAGCTCACCAAGGACAACCCAATCAGATTATCAGGGGCGTAGCTAAGGGGTTGGCAGGGGCAATGGCCCCCTCCAAAAATATTTTTTTTATACCATTTTAGCAGTATACTTTAACTTACCAAAAATAATATTTAGTCTCCTCTCTTTTATAAAATTACTATTTCATCCCTTCTTTCTCGTCTTACTAGCTTCGCTTCTGAATCCAATGGGCTTGAAATTTACAGCCTTTCCCTATTGGCCCCCACTTGAAAACTGCATCTGCTAGACAGTCCTGTTGATTGATTTTCTGGTACCGTAGCACTTTTAGTTATTGTTTACTTTCCTTGTCCTATGCCATTGATGAAAGCCAGCTTATGGTGACTCTTGATGACATTTTGGTCTTGTAAATATACAGTTGATGACAGTGATAATTTTGAAAGATTTTAAGCTCTAGTGTCATATATTATCCTGTCATTCAAATTAATGAAGCTGAGTCGGTGTTAAAAAAAAAACCCTAATTTGCTACATATTTTCAAACCTATACAAATGACTGTTAAAAAAAAATTACCAATGAACTAAAGCACAAGACTGGAGACTGGCAACTAAGAAGGTGAACTAACCAGAGGTTCTGATGATCTAGAGAAACTAGACCAATGAACTGCAGCTTCATGTTGTTTGCTATTCCTTTGCCGAGAAGATTTGGTTTTTCATAATCCTCATTCTCATGCCTGATCTCCTTCAGCATTGCTGTTACATCTCTCATTGTGGGTCGATCTTATGGACATGGATTGACACATATAAGAGCCATCCCAAGCACTTGAAGCATCTTTTGGATTTGTGTATCTGATATTAAGAGGAGCAGCTGGTCAAGAATGGTTGTGATGAAGTCTTTTTTCCTTTCACGAAGTTTTGTGTTAATCCAAGTGATAATGTGGATGCCATCTGGAATACTGTTAAAACTTCTAGAAGCACCACACCAAATCTTTACACATCTCTCGTCTGTGATCCTCATGTTGTATCCATACTCTTCAAATTGTCATTATGTCAAGAATGGATTAGCTATGTACGTTTAGATTTGAAAATTTATAATTAGATATAATTTTAAGAGTTGTTATTAATTTTTTTTATTTAAATGTGATTGATCACATAATTGATTCTATCTTCTTTTGAATAGAAGTCTTAAACTTGACTTAAATATCTTTAAAAAAATATATTATAGTTTATAAAAACAAAATTAGGTTTAAAAATACGATTACATACAAAGAAGATTATAGCATCCCTACAACACTTATTCAAAAATGGTATCAGTTTATTTTGTGTTATCCAAAACCTTCAAATATTTTTAAAATTTATTGAATAATTTATTGTTTCAAAATCAATAAAATCCTCTAATAATTTGGTAATGTTTTATTTTGAGATTAAAATCCTCTAATAGTTTTATAGGATTGAAAAATAAATTTAACTTTCTTTAAAAAAAATAATTAAATCTTTCAATAATTTAATAAAATTAATTTGAAATTTAAAACCTCCATTATTTTGATAGGCTTGGAAAAAAAATATTTGTGAGTTTACTTAAATGATAATTAAACCCTCAAATAGTTTGATAGGATTTAATTTTATTTTCAAAAAAATTTATTATTATTACTTTTTATATTTTAAAACACCCGTAATCAAAACAAATAATAAACAATAGAATAAGATAATAAAAATAGAAAATAAAAAAATTTTACCAATTATTGGACTAAGTCCAAGTTGAAATCCAAAAAAATTAAACTTGGAACCAAATTAAATCTTGACTCAAGCTTGAAAAATGAGGGTTAGATGACTTAGGCCCATGATTGGGCTTGAATTTTCTTCATATAGGCTAGGGCAAATTGTTTTCATTGGGACAAACCCAAACTAATATGGGCTACTACAACTAGGTCGAAGGAATCTAGTTCCTTAATGCCAAAATGCTACAGTTTAGATCGCTTTAAATAACCAAAATCTTTATTTTTTACTTACTTTTGTTCCATTCTCTCTTTCTAATTTTTTTTCACTTCTCACTAATTTTCTGCTAAAGCCCAAGAATTTTAAGACCAAGAACACTACCCACAAGGTACGTTAAATTTCCCAAAATCTGACAATGCTTCGTCAAGTTGTCACTATTCATCTTCAGTCATCGGTGCCGATTGGTTTCTAAATTTTTCCTAAAAGTTCCTCTTGATTTCCTCTTCATTGTTGTGAACTTAGATTATCTAAAAACAACCTCTAATTGTGTAGATATGAGGCAAAAACTATGGTTTATTTATCATCGTTTCACCATTTTTTCATTCTATTTGACCTAGATTTCACTATGTTTATACCACTCCTTTGTTCTGCCCTTTATTTGAGCTTTCCATGATCCAAACTGAAACCCAAGACCAAAATCACTTGCAACGTGTTCTGCTACTGTCTATTCGCCACATACAATATCACATCCCTACCAACATTTCTAGCCTTCTTTTTCTTTGGTTCTACCAATTCCTAACTCTTGAAAGAAACCTTAAACCAAATGAACCCTAAAACCCAAAAAATAAAGTACTACTAGCTTTTTATTTTGAGATTTTTTTTCAATTACTTGTTGTATTTCTTTTGTGTGAATTATGCTTGCTGAAAATTATTTACTGTCTCTATTGGCTGCTTGATTTTTAGAATTAAGCTATTTGTGTGCTTTCTAACTTTGGCTCTCTATTGGATTAAAGATAATATGGACTATGGTGTTGACTCTGTTTGAACATTTATTGATTCTTGCTTTTAATTTTTATCTATCCTTTTTTCCCTAAATTTGCTTGTACATTATTCTTTTATACGAATTAATCCCAATCCAAAGAGAACTCTAAATCTCTAAATAGTTTCAAACAAAAAATGTTTATTGTTTCACTCAAATTTTGATCATCAATTCAAACCGAAAATTTTATTCTCCACAAGAACTATGATGCAAAACAGCTTCTTCTTTTTTTTAAAAGAATTCAATCTTGTTACATTTAGATTCCTCAAAAAAAAATTTTCAATTGTTTTGAGTTTTTTTTTTTTTCAAAAACACAATACAAACTAAAAAAATATGAACATTTATTTCAGTTTAAAAAAGAAAACTTCGGGGATTTGAAAATTGAACGAGTTTTAAAACCTCAAATAAAATGGAGTATCTCTAGCTACCCCTCTTTGTACATTTTTTGTATAACAGAAATTATGCAAAGATGTAACCATCTGTTACATCTGGATTTGACATAAAAGAAAAAAAAAATTAGAAAGTTTCATCTAAAATAAAAGTTCACAATTTGCGATCAAAATTCAATGTTCGTAATTAAAAATTCAATATTCGCAATTTGAAGTTCAAATATTCCTAACTTGAATTTTAGAGATTCACAATTAAATTCAAAGATTCTCAATTTGAATTTAACAATTTGAATTTAATGACTTGCAAAACATTCAAGGTTTCTCCAAAAGTACAAAAATTCGTAAACAAAATTAAAATTCCTCAAAAGACATAAGATTTGTAATAAAATCAAAGATTCATAAAAATCTAAAGATCACAAAAAATTAAAAGATTTGTAAAAGATTCAAAATTCGTAAAGATTTAAAGATTCGCAAAGATTCAAAGATTCGCAAAAAATTCAAAATTCATAAAAATTTAAAAATTCACAAAAGATTCAAGATTCACAAATATTCAAATATTCACAAAGATACAAAGATTCGCAAAAGATTTAATATTCACAAAGATTCAAAAATTCATAAAAAGATTCAAGATTCAAAAAATTTTAAAGATTCGTAAAAGATTCTAGATTCAAAGATTTACAAAAGATTCAAAATTCGCAAATATTCAAGACTAGCAAAAGATTCAAGACTCAAATATTCACATTTGACAAAATTTAGACATTCACATCCCAAATTCAAAGAAAAATTTAGGGATTAACATCCAAAACTTCTAGGTTCACATCCAATATTCAAAAATTCGTATTCAAAAAAGTTTAGAAATTCACATCCAAAAGTAAAGGTTTCACATTTGAAAAGATTTTAAAAATTCACATCTAAAATTCAAAGATTCACATTCAAAATTCAAAGATTCACATTCAAAAAAATAAAACTAAAATTCAATGTCTCAAGGATTCATGTTTAAGAGTTCAAAGATTCTCATTAGAAAAATCTTATGATAAAAAGTTCCTCTGAAGAACTTTAAAGTCTTTTCAAAATATCTTCTTCATCTTAACAAAATTTTCCATCTCATAGTCAAAATCTTGTTTTGAAAATTTTTCCTCATCCTAAGATCAACATCTTCTCAAAAAAATTCCTAAGCCTTTCTCTGAGTTTAATTTCAAAACCCAGAATCAAAATTTCTTATCCATTAAACAATTATCATGGATGCAATGCATGTAATGCAAATGTCAATCAATGTCATGCAATTCTAATTGTGCTAATAAGGTTCTCAAGCTACCATCTCGTATTTTCCTTTTTAGCTTCTCATCACTAATAATTTTAGAATTCACTCACAAATTCCATCAATTTATCGAATATCATTTTCATCATTTGGTCAAAACTTACAAGTTCTATTGACTAATCCATCACAATTTTCATCACTAGGTCACTATATCTGTAAAACTTCTTCTCAAGCTTCTATCACCTTTCTTATTTCATTTTTTCTTGCCCTTATCATTATGAATTTCTTTTCAAATGAATGCAAGAATTTTTCTATGAATAATTGCATTCATTTATTTATTATCATTTCAATTCATAACAAATGTAATGCAATCATACATTTTCCATTCTAGGGATGCAAAATTGGTAAAAAAATAAGAAATTAGAGAAAATGGGTATTCATTATTGAAAGGAATAAAAGAAATCTTATTAAAAACAAATAAAAAATGAATAAATTCATATCACTATGATTGTTTGAATGGGATATCAACATCTAAGTAACGAATATTTAGAGAATTTTGAATTCAAATTCAAAATTCTTTCCCAAAAACTCATTCCATTAACTTTTCAAATCAATTTCAACACATAAAACCATGCCCCAATTTATTAAGATCTTTAGATGACATTGATCTTTTCAACTTAGATATTTTCTACACAAATCGTCCTTTCGGGTTTAGTCTTCCTTTCTCTTCTTTTTTTTTCTTTTTTCACATTCTTTTCATTTTTTTTCACTTTATTCATTAATGATATCCTTATCTAATTTCAGACTAATCTCAAAATATTAGAACAAATCATAATCTCATTGTCCTATCATAAGCATGCCTTAGTTTAATATTTGACTCTTCAATTCGAGCATTTATATTTGATCAAAATAGACTTTTAAGATACGTAACATTGAAAACAAGGATAAAATAGGCTCAAAACATGTTTGAAGGGTTACACACCAAAATATCATTTCATTATTTGAAGCATTTCGGCATTTTTTTCCCCATTTTCATCATTTTCTTACATTTTCTTTTCCTTTTCCTTTTTTCATCTTTTTATTTTTTTACATTTTTTTCTTCATTTTTTCTTTTCAAAAAGAATTTACTCACAATGAGTTCTTTCTACATTACCCTTCAAATCATTTATGGCGTTCACCTTTTTCTTAATAAAAAGGTTTTTTTTTTCAATCTTCATCATTAAAATCTTTTATGATCGTTTCTTTTTCTTTTTTATTTTGCAAACAAATCTTTCGTAAAATTTGCACTTCAATGTAGAGGGTGATCCTTGGTTAAGAGGTTTTTTTTTTAGAAAAAAAATCATAATAAGCACAAAATGATAACAAATGGACAAATTTCATTTTCACAAAAGGTAAAGAAAAATGGCCATTTTTCATGTCATATGTAATTACTTTCTTTGAAGACCATTTATTGAACATAGACTTGTCTTGTGGATAAATCATCATAAATGATTACATGCTTATAAGATATCTCTATTTTGTTTTTCAATGAATAAAAACTTGGTAACATTTTGAACTCCATTTTCACAACCTTCTCAAATAATCTTCACAAATCAAGTTTATAATATGAATGAGTTCTCAAAATTGAATCCCATATTATTATCATTATTGTCTAAATATTTATTATTTAGAATATGAGAATGGATATAAGAAAATAAATGTGAAGATAAAAGCATATAATGGTGATTCGAATGAAAAAAGAAATGTAATGAAAATGCATCATATTTGTCACTTTTATTAAAATGATAAAAAAAAATAAAATAAAATCCTAATACATAAAAAAAAATCTTAGCATTATTCCAAAAGAATTCCTAAAATGATAAACAATTCTAGATAGCTCAAAATATCCTTATCATTCCCAAAATTATGTCCCATGTGGTCAGACAAAGGTTGTTTACCAAAGTTCGGCTCACCTAGCTTGTCGAAACTCACCAAGCCTACTCTAATCAAACTTTACACGTTGTGCTTGAAAGTAAGGTAATTTTCTAAACAATGGCCTACATTCTCATTATGATAATTACATATGGCATTAGCATTATACCATTTAAGATAGGGCAACTTTAGAAGTTCTAAATGAACAAATGCCACCAGGTGATTTTTAACGAGTTATTGGAATAGCTTAGTATATGATAGACCTAACAATTTTAGACACGATACGATGATAGGACACAAAAATGATATGAAAAAAATCATATATGTGTTTTAAAAAAATGTGTTTCATGTACATATGTTGACTAGTCTAAATACGTTATATAACATGAATAACATATTTAATTTAATCTTATCATATAAGTACATGTTTAACATATTTTTTATATTTAGTTTAATTTAATATAAACATATAAAGATTATTTTAATTTTTAATCTTTTAATTATAATACTTAATTAGCTATATAATGTCATATAAAAATTATTTTAAACATTTAATTATGATAATCATTTAATAATTATTATAAAATTATTTGTATTAGTCCTATACATTATTATTTTATTCTTTAATCTTTAATAATTTATCATTTTGAATTTGATACTAAAAATTAATATAGTTATGTAATATAAATTAAATTTTAAATATATATTAAATACATATTAAATGATTATTAATTTTTTTTTAATCTGTAAGTTAGTAGTTTCCTTCTCAATAAGAGATGGTTGAACCTGAGCAACCATGTTTCTCCACTTCTAGGCATATTATTTGAAAGATTCTATTGTCATTTTCTCCATGCTTTACAAAAAAAAAGGATTTGGAGTCAAGTCTATAATATGTTGATACTGAGTAATGAATATCCTTGCTAGTTCTTTTCATAAAGTAATGCAAATCCTATCCAGTTAAATGTATCATTTAGCAACAAAACCCATAAGACTATCTTGGAACACATGGATTGGTAACTTATCATAATTTGTATGAGCAGCCATTTTTTGACAATATATCATAACATAAGTCATATGACATTTAATCCCATCATATTTCTCAAACTTAGAGACTTTAAACTTAGATGAAATTTTCACATCAGGCACCAAACACAATTCAAATACATCCATTGATCCATAAAAATCCATTCTTTCTACAACCGAGAGTCTCTTTTTTATTAAATTCATTTTTTAAGTAGATAAGTCTTCTACTACCTTAGAGGTATTTATTTGTAATTTTTTCTATTCTTCGAAATCATCCAGATCAAGAATTTGAATAGAATCAAATACTTTCTAACAAAGGTAGGATTAGTGTAAGCTTGAAATGTACTAAAAGAAACTGCAAATGACAATTTTGGATATGTGTATGGATATGTCCTAAAAAAATAAAGTTGTTGTCCTTGTACCCCTTGAGATGTTTAGGCCTGGTATGTGTTATACCCAACAAAATGCAAAAGATCCACAACATTTTCTTATGGATGTTCATACAAGCTAAGTGTATCCTCTTCTATAGCTTTGCCTTTATTTATCTTGTTCAACATCTCCACTACCTAATTCAGTTCCCCTTTAAACTTTTCTTGGGCCTTCTCTTTTCTTTTAAAACAATTGGCCTATTATTGCTTCATACATTTGGCTTATGCTCGAGTGTTATACTGGTAACTAATGGGCTGAATCAAATTCTTTAACGTTCAAGCTCTTCTTGAGCCATTTTATAATAATTAGGATTATGTATTACCAGATACCAAGAATCATTCTTCTATATGCATTAATGAATAAATGATTGCATGCATTAGATACTTCATATAATTCAATGATATATGAATGAATAAATGCACATAACAATTTAATGATGCATGGATTGCATGTAACAATAATGAATGGATTCATGAATTAATATTTGCCCCATAATGATGCATGAATAAACAAATGACAGCCTAGGTTAACATGATGCAAGGATGAATGAATCATAACAATGAATGAAAGGATAAATGAATGCATGCATTAATGTTTGTCACACTATGATGCATAAGTGAATGCATATGATGTTACATTAAAGGCTAACATATAACAACTTAATAAATAACATATCAAAAAAAATTTCAAACTTTCATAAGGTTAATACAAATGAAGCTCAAAAATTATACTTATATGTTCTAACTAGGGTTATGTTCTAATTATGGATAGACATGGCTCTAACTTAAAGTTGAGTTTTTATGTTTTATATTCTAATTATGGATAGACATGGCTTTAACTTAAGGTTGAGTTTTTATGTTTTACTACATGTGGTTTGGATTCATAATCTAAATATTCCCAAATTATTTTTCACATCATTATCCATGATAAACTAATAAGGCACCATATTCATCATCCATTATAAGCTTCAAGCAAAAACGATTCAATTTGAGTGAGAGTATTTCACTAACTCATGCAGAGACACGAAATCTTATAAAATGTAGGTACTTTACTCTCTTCTAAGGGACGAAACCCAGAGATAAAGCTCATGTCAGGAAATGCAAATAAATGACATAATAATAAACAGTTGAAAAATAAATAAAGAGAAAAAAATCTTTTTAAGAATAAAAACAAATTTATAGGTTTGGATATCACCAATTCATTTACTGATCTGACTCTCAACTGTACCTAATGGAGTTCTCAAACTATCATAATGTATAGATTCATGAACCTATCATTAGACATAATTTTAGAAGTCATCACCAATCTTTTTTGTTTAGATGCGATTGACCACCTAATTGAATATGTTCCCTTTTAAAGAGAAGTCTCAAGCTTGATTCAGGTGTCCTTAAAAGAGAATATTCTAGTCTACGAAATCAAAATTAGGTTTAAGAGTATGTTTACGTGCAAAAAAGATTATAACACTCTTACAACACCAATCCAAAGATGGTATCAGTTTATTTTGTGTTATCCAAAGCCTTAAAATATTTTTAAATTTTATTGAATAATTTATTATTTCAAAATTAATAAAATCCTCTAATAGTTTGATAAATTTTTATGTTTGAGATTTAAATCCTCCAATAGTTTTGTAGGATTAAAAAATATATTTAACTTCCTTTAAAAAAAATTACACATTTCAATAGTTTGATAAGATTTAATTTGATATTTAAATCCTCTAATATTTTGGTAGAACTGGAAACAAATATGTATGAGTTTTCTTAAAAGATAATTAAACCCTCCAATTGTTTGGTAGGATTTAATTTTATTTTCAAACAATTTTTATTATTATTATTTATATTTTAAAACTTTCATAATCAAAATAAATAATAAATAATAGTATAAGATAAATAAAAATATAAAATATAAAAAAATTGCTATTTACTAGACTAAATCAAAGTTGAAGTCCAAAAAAATTAAACTTGGAATGGCCCAAATAAAATCCTAATCCAAGCTTGAAAAAAAAGGGCTAGATGACTTGGGCCCATAATTGAGCTTGAATTTTCTTCACACATGTTGGGGTGAATTGTTTTCATTAGGTCGAACCCAAATTGATGCAGGCTACTACAATTGGGTTTAAAGAACCTAGTTCTTTAATGCTAAAATGTCGTTATTTTGGATTACCTTAAATAACCAAAATCCCATTTTTTTAACTTTCTTTAATTTCACTCTTTTTCTACTTTTTTTCACTTCTCTCTAATTTTTTTGCTAAAGCCCAAAAATCTTAAGACCAAGAACATTGGCCACCATGTTCTTCAAATTTTTTAAAGTCTGATAATGCTCTATCGAGTTGCCATCGCTTATCGTTGGTTGCCGACATCAATTGGCTTCTAAATTTTGCCCAGAAGCTTCTATTGATTTCCTCTTCATTATTATGAACCAAATTACCTAAAGATAACCTCCAATTGTATAGATCTGAGGCTAAAACCATGGTATCTTTATCGTCATTTCACCTTTTTTTTACTCTGTTCGGCCTGAATTTTTACTATGTTTATACCACTTTATTTTTTTACCCTTTATTTAAGCTTTCCAAGATCCAAACTAAGACTTGAGACCAAAATCCCTTGAAACCATATCTACCATTGTCTGTTTACCACCTATAGTATCACTTCCCCTCCATCATTTCTAGCCTTCCTTATCCTTGGTCCTATCAATTCCTATCTCTTAAATGAAACTTAAACCAAATTAACCCCAAAACTCAAAAAATAAAGCATTGGTAGATTTTTATTTTACGATTTTTTTCAACTGTTTGTTGTATTGCTTATGTGTGTATTATGCTTGTTGAAAATTGTTTGCTTTCTCTATTGGCTGATTGATTCGGGAATTAAGCTATTTGTGTGCTTTCTGACTTCAATTTTTTAAAGCTTATATGGGCTATGTTGTCGACTCTGTTTGAACATTTGTTAATTCTTGCTTTTAATTTTTATCTCTCTTTTTCCCTAAATTCACCTATAGATTATTCTTTTATAGGGATTAATCCCAATTTAAGGAGAACTCTAAATCTCCAAAAAGTTTTGATTAAAAAATGTTTCTTGTTTCACTTAAATTTTGATCATCAATTCAAACCGAAAATTTTATTTTCCATAAGAACTATGATGCAAAACAACTTTGTTTTTCTTTTTTTTAATTTCAATCCTATTACATTCAGATTCCTAAAAAAAAAAATTTCAATTTTCTTACTTTTTTTTTTTTTTTCAAAAATACACTACAAACTAAAAAAATATCAAAACTTATTTAGGTTTAAAACCCAAACCTAAAATCAAGTCTAATTAAGTAAGTGCAAAATCTTGATTAATAAATAAAGAAAACTTTGTAATTCAAAAATTAAAAAAGTTTAAAGCTCTGGATAAAATGAAGTATCCACATACAACAACACATGATGGAATTGGGAACATGTCCCTAATCATTTCAAAATCTAAAAGCTTGTTGAAGTTGAAAACATGTTGGAAGGCAAATACCTGAAAGATGACTTTTGTTTCATCCCATTAACTAATCCATCCTATATATGAATCTTACATAAATTTTACTTTGAAGGTGACATCCATCTTTTTTATTTTTATTTTTATTTTTTTGCCAAAACACCATTTTCTACTCATTTGACTTAAACTATGTATGAATCTTACATATTTTGGTTTACAAGTTGCATCCATCTTTTTTATTCTTTCTTTTTCAATTTTTTTTTTTTTGCTAGAAACACTATTTTCTACCCATATGACTTTGAAAAAAAAAAAAATCTCCCACATTTTCTTGGTTGGGGGAATTATGAAAACATGCCCTCTACCATAAATTTTTATTAAGTGGTACTGTAAAAAAAAAAAATTATTACTCAAAAGAAAATGTTATGTTAAAATTTGATAAAAAAAAAAATGATTTTTACCTCGTTAACCCTTCTTTTTGTTAACCCTTCTTTTTGTCGTTTCTCCAAATAAAAGTGATAGGATTAGTGACAATTCGAGGGATCTCTTTTTAACATTGATATATACACATATATATATTTATTTATTTATTTTAAAGTTTTTGATAAAAAAGATAATGAAGATAAATTTAATTTTTAAATTAACTATTTACATTTTATTTTTTAGAAAAATTATTATTTATATTTTAATTTTAAAATTTTTAGATAAATTTGAATTAATTTTTTTCAAATTTATCTGAATTTTTTACATTTTTTTTAACTTCCATAAAAATATTTTTTTATTTTTTGATTTTTTAAATTTTGATTTGTTTTTTAAGTTAAAATATAATTAATTAAAAAATAAAAAAAAAAACAAAACAAAACTGAAAGAAAAAACAAAAGCATATATAATATAGTTGCTATTATTAAGGTCAACCTTAGTCTGAAACAACTGCGGTTGACATTAGCAACCTTACTCTATTTATTTTTTTTTATTTTTTTTATTTTAATTATTTATATATTAACTTTAAAAAAATTCAGATAAATTTGAATTAATTTTTCCAATGAACAATTAGAAGTACTTTGCTTAATGTAAACAATAAAAGTTAAAAAATATATTTGAAAATTAAAAAGGAAGTTAAAATGTAAATAATAAAAAATTAAAATATTTTAAAATTAAAACATGACATACCTTTGGTAGTACGTTTTTCTTCCCTCTATTTTTCTAAACAAATAAGAATATTTATTTAAATGTAAATATAATTATATTTAAATGTACATATCTTATAAATATAATGTATATATTATTAACTTATAATGTACAAATCTTTATGGGTAGACTATTTTATTAACTACCTTAAATAATATAAAATAATTATCAATAAATTATGATTAAGTTTATTAATGTTAAAATTTTATGATAACTTTTATATAAAAGATTATTTTGAATTTTTTTTCAAATTTATTTGAATTTGTTAAATTAAAATGTAAATAAAAAATTTTAAAAATTAAAAATTACTATATTATATAGATAGACACACACACTATGACTGTTAAGTTCAACTGTAGTTTATTTCTGATATAGACTATGGTTGACCTTAATATCTGTAGCTTATATATTTTTCAAAAAATTTAATATATCATAGTATTTATTATTTAATTTTAATTTTAAATATTTAGTTAAGTTCAGATTAATTTTTTAAAAATTTTTTCTTTTTTTTTGAATTAAAAATTAAATAAATATCAAAAATAAAAAAAATTTAGGGAACAAACAAAAATAATAAATAATAAATATAAAAAGTTCAGATAAATTTAAAAAAATTTATTCAAATTTATCTAAATTTTTTAAGTTGAAATGTAAATAATATTTTTATATTTATAAATAACATAAATTAATTCAAACGACGCTGTGAGATTTTGAGGCAATCGAAAATAATGAAGGTGAAGTGCATGGAGAGGAGAGCAATATACTAAAAATTCGGCTAGATCAGATGAAGGATGGAAGGGTTTTTTTTTTTTCAGGAGAAAATCATTGGTTTTAAACCTAGATCCAAGATTTTTTGCGCTATCTTTGGAAAATCCAGTAGGATATTCGGAGTGGGGACGAAAAAAGAAGCCGGTGGATGAGTTTTGGAAGATTCCCGACAACATCATCGGCGTCGCCAACATTGGATACTGGGCTGGGGGAACTGTTGGCTCTTGTTTGAAGAAGATGAGTTTTTGTTTAAAGACATTTTGGAATGAGCACATAAGGTTTTATCGTTTAAAAAAAAAGCACTAACCGGGTCAACCCGACCCACAACCTAATTCTCGCCTGTTATCCGACTTGCACCTACTAGCCGACCCTCTTCAGCAACCCAATTTGTCTGAGCCCATTTTTGGTGATAGCTGGACTTCAAGTGTTTGGGCTTTGTAGACTGAAGACTTTGGGCTTTGAAACCAAAGCTTTGTTTGATATAGTTTCTATACATTTTGGACTTTTTTTGAATGTTTTTACATTATTCATACCAATAATATTTTAAAAAAAAAAGATATGTATGCTTTGAAATAATTAATAATACTTATGAAAATAACTATTATAGACAATTATATTTTATGAGAATTTCTATTATTAAATGTTTAAGGAAAATAAAGATTTTTCTAATGATAAGATTTTAAGAAAATTCGCGTAATGATTCTTATAAAATCTTTACTTAAAAAGATTTTTTTTAACTATGAGCATATTAAAGTATTTATAAAAATTTTTCAATACAAAAAAATCCTTTCTCTTTTAGTCATGAAGAAAAAATACAAAAAATGTGGAAAAAATTAATAATCAAAATTTTCTTTTAAAAAATGAAATGTTGACAAATATATTTTTTTAAAAATAATAAAATAAAATAAATACATAAATAAAATATACATATATATGCATGAATGTTACGCTTTATTATTTGCATCTTATATGCATCATTTAATGATGAAAAATATATGCGAATTTTCAAGAATGGGATTCTTGAGTAATCTGAATAGTGATTCTTAAGAGATCTTTAGGTAAGAAAATTTTTTTTAATGTTATCAACATATTAAAATATTCTAAGAAACTTTCAATAACAAAGTCCCCAATATATTTTTCAAATAAAAATAAAATAATATTTAATAAAAGAAAAAATCTCGTTAAAAAAAGAGAAATGAAAATAATCAAAATTATGATAAAATAAAGAGAATTAAGAAAATTATTTTTAAATATTAAAATTAAGACATTTTTTGTCAAAATAAAATAATAACATATAATTGATTGATATTATTATTAAAATGAGTGCAGTATAAATATTAATTCTTTTCAGGCGTAATCATATTTTTAGATCCAATTTTATTTTTCGTAAACCAAAAATCATCTTTTTAATAAGTTTTAATTAATTTTAAAATTTTATTAAAAAAATAAATTTTTAAATAATTAATCACACTTAAATAAAAATAATAATAATGATTCCCCAAACTTTAAAATTTTTAAAATTTTTATCTAACAATCCCCTCAACGGTTACAACAAATATATTTATCCACATAAATTATTCATATAGCTTAACATGCATGTGATGGGAGTGATGGAAACCACCTTTAATTTCCTTACATCCCTCATCTATTGCTGGGTATATCATTACCATAGATCACATGGTCCTCAGTTTTTGGACATTAATTCTAACTAGCTAGGTCCCTATCCCCATGTTCAATTAATATTCTCTTTACTCTACTGTGATGATGACCTATTAAACTTTTTATTTTTAATTATCCATAATATTGCGGGAAAAATTATGACAATATATACGGTGGAAATAAAAGTTCACAAGGAGCTAATTAAAAGTTGGTAAATACAACACCCAGTACGTATTTACTTGATGATAGTTTGGTGCATATATTTTCATGTTAAAAAATTTGAGTTCAAAATTTTCTTTCACAAATAAAAGAAAAAGGTTGGTGACAAGTGAATGAATCTGATTCAGTAGAAACAACTATTGCATTTGGCACGCCTGGTAGATTCAGTGTGGAAAAAATAATAAGAACAAGATTAATTTCTTGATATTAACAATTTGGGGGTGTTTAATAATTCTTGGAGATCAAATGCATGCATTTATGCATGCTAATACCCAAGGCAACATGGAAATTCCTCAATTCCTGAACATTTGGAACCAGCAATAAATTATGGATGAGAAAGGTTACTCAATATACAGAAATGGACCTTTAGCAACACATTTTTAGCAACATTTCCCTTAAAAACACTGTCCGATTTTTTGATTTTATAAGCGTGATGGAGTTTAAAGAATAAACGCCGTTAAAATATAAAATAGAGAAAGAAGGAAAATGAAATTAACATATCAAAGAGAAAAAAAAAAAATGAATAGGTCTAAAGTATGGATTGTGTTACAATTAGAACCAACCCAGTAACGGTAAATAAACTTTCACGTTTCCAGCAACAAATTATTTATATTTTGTTAAAATAATAGTAAAGCTAAACTAGCCAATTCATGTGGGAATGTAACAAAGCTACCTTATAATTAAGTAGATTAAAGAAAGGAACAAAAGTATATGGTATATGAATTACTATATAAAATTGGAAAAGTCTCTTTAACTTCAAGGTTTTGAAAAAAGTCCAAACCCAAGAAGATCAAAGGAACTCCAATTTTCGGCCATTAAATTTGCAGAAATCTTTAGCTCATCATCCAATGAAAAGGATTCGAACTGTTGCAGTTGCGCCATTGGTTGCCATTCAAAGATTGGGCTAGTTGGAGCATCATCAGGCCACAAAGCATCCTGCACCATTTCACCAGCTAACAGATTTTGTAACCCAAACGCGTTCATGTGATCAGTTTCCAGCAATCCCTGATGAATACTATTATTTTCTTCTAGCTGCTGCTTAACTTGAGAAATTTCTTGAAGCATATAAGAATCTGGAATTGAATGAACTAGTGGCTTCTGGCACTCCATCGAAGAATCATTCTGGCTGTTGTTATCTTGTTCTAAAGAACTCCATACATCAATCCCTTCATTAGCTTCATTAGGCAATTCTTGAGTTACAATCTGATCAGGCTGATCAAAACTTGTACTCTGCTTCAAGAATTTGGCGAAAACAACTGCTAAGTCAATATCCGACCCACTAGCAGGCCCTGGTTGATTCCTTAAGTCCCCATCAGAAGAACTACTGACCCCAATCATCTCCTCCTGGTTATTGCCAAAACTACTTAAATTCTTACTATAATTTATGGAAAGGTGACTACCACTTTTCTCGACCCCGCTAGACTTGCGTCTTCGACTCTTGCGACAGCCACCACCAACAGGCACATTTCTAAGAGAACCACCTTTAGTCCAGTACCTTCTGCAACCTTTGCAGAAGTACCTAGGCTGTGAGAAGCTATAGTTGTTGTAGTAACAGAATTTAGTGTTCGCAGAGGCACAACGTGGACAATTCGGAGCAAGTTCAACGTTGGATTTCCAATTCCTGTCAATGGGCAATATTGGCCTAGGAGCGTACTGCAACATCTGGTCACTAACTGCGAACATTTTGTTGCTATAACACACCCAAAGATGGCAGAAATATGTACCAAAGGTTATTTGCTTTGTGATAATATTGTAAAGGGAAGGAAAGGAATTTTGGGAAAGAGAACTAGTTTAGAGGAATGGGCATGTAGGAGCGAGTTTGTAAGATTTGTAAGTTGTATAAATATGGCGTTGATGGTGCAAAAACGTGGGCGGTTGCCGAGTCGTCAGGACCAAGAAATGGAGGGGCTTTGAGAGTTGAAAGTGCCCAGCTGTGTGATCGATTGTAATGGTGAGTGTTTTTTGTAGTCTACTCTAACTGGTTTAATTACTTAGGTGGATGGACCGTGTGCGGCTCTCTAATCTCCATATTCAATCATTTGCCATTTCTAATTCATTGTCCCACATCTAGGCAGTGATTGAAGTATTGATAAGTCAAATCAATCCTAGTTGTAGTTGTTTGATTGTTTAGATTTATTTCAGTCTGTTGAGGTTTTTTAGTTTTTTGAGTTTTTTAATTGATTATTTAATTAATAATAAATATAATAATTGATTATATTTGTAAGTTCTTTTGTGCTTATAATTTTAAAAAATTTTCTTTTATTCAAAACCGCATGGTGAGCTTGTCAAACAAATGGGTCAAACAAAGGAACGTCACAGGGCATGTTTGCATGTGCACCAGTGGCTAGCTTCGTGTCATCCTTTCCTTCCTTTCAGTTTCATTAAAAAACTTTAATTAAGTATTAAATACTAATTATTGCTTTCATTTTAATCAACAAAAGAACTGGACTAATTTCATATTGTGAGGGTGATTTTTTTTTTATAATTGAAAAAGTTAAATTTTGAATCTTAATTATTAAATTAATAACCTAATACTTTATTAACCAATCATACAATTATTAACGAAGCTTACACTTCATCACAAGTCATTCTCGATTTTCGCTAATTAATCTTTCACTTTCTTAGTTCACAAATCCTAACCATGAAAAATGTCACGAGAACAAAGAATTATTATTAAAGTGTCAAATTTTTAGGACGAATATTCAACTTATCATGTGGCATGCGATTTACATGCACATTGTCATACGCATTTGAATTTAATTTAATAGTAAATATATATATATGCCTATTAAAAAAGTAAGAATTTGAATATCTCTTTCTTAATAAAAATTAATTTTAAAAAAAAAAAAAAAACCTCATGGTATTTTAAGTGGTCAGCATTTCTTGCTTCATGATGTTTACTTGCAAGTTCCAAAACAAGTTGGAAGAAACACTTGGCAGTCTCCTCTATTTTCAACCTTTTTCCTTTCTTAAAGCCTTATAATTACATGCCAACCATATAATACACTCACATTTCGTTTCTCCATATCACTTTCCTACAAATCCCAAAACAAGGTACTAGCATTGCTACGTTATCAAAATTGAAGATAATATCAACTGATACTTGGGTAAAGGCAGCTGTTGATTGCAAGTCTTTATTGGGATCTGATTAAAAATTTTCAAGCATTTGACATGATCACGTTGGGGGGGTTTTGCGTCGTTTTCATGAAAAAGATGTGAAAGAGAAGGACTTTTGTATTAGGGACAGATTTTTAGCGGTGAACAAAAGTCAATTTGAATAAACTATATCATTTGAAACCGAATGAATTTCGTTGAATTGATTTGTTTTTTTTTTATTTTGATTATAATCGATTTTTTAAATCGATTAAATTGATTAATTCGATTGATTTTTTATTTTTAAAATTGATAATTGAAGTGATTGAATTAATTGACTTTCTAATAAGTAAAGGTAAAAAAATTGAGATAATATTTTTATTTATTTTTTTGTGTAAATATTGTTAAAATTATTAAATTTTTTAGTCATTTAATTTGAATTATACTTAAGTTTGAGTTTTATTAAATTTAATTTATTGTTAAATAATTATTTATAATAAAAATGATAAAAAATCAGTTATTTAATTAACTGATCGAATTAAACCAATTTTGGTCATCTCGATTATGATCGATTATTTAAAAATATTCGATCGGTTTGATTATTTATTGAATGAAAATCGATTAAGTCGATTATTAATTTTTTCAAACCAAATCGGTTGATTGCTCACCCCTATAGATTTCCATCATTATTTCTTTGCTTCCATTAGCAAATCTTTTCTGAATTGCCATCTTCTCTAACTACTCACAATTAATTTCATGTGTTGAGATTGAATCATGTGTAATATGTATATATATATATATATATATATATATGTATGTATGTATTGAAAGGCAAGCAAAATTTATTGAAGAAAGAGTTAGGTAAACAAAAACCGCTCAAGGAAGACAATGGAAAGAAATTTCATTTCAACTAAAACAATGACACCAAAGCGCTCGCACGAGGTATCCCAGATTTGGCCAAGCCATCAGCCAATGTGTTGGCGTCGTGAAGGATATGCTTGAAGATAATACCTTTTGTATTGAATTTGAGACGTTCGATATGGTTAGAGATGTGCTTCATACGCCATGGAACAAGCGAGTGGAAATTAGCCCAATGAATGGCCTTACTTGAGTCACTTTCAACAATGAGGCTGCAAGCAGTAACCCAATATGAAGAAGAGAATAAAGACAGGCCCTCCTTTGTAGCCAAGAACTCAGCAAAATTCGAGTCTTCCACGCCGATGGGCATAGAAAAGATACCTTTAACAGCCTCAGAGTGATCACGAAAAATTCCTCCAATAGCCGCCGGACCAGGCTTACTAGAGGCCGCGAACCGTCAACATTGAGCTTTATACAACCAGGAGGCGGAGGATGCCAAGTGATAACAGGACGCTGCTTGTGCTTTATAGACCTAACAGGAACAAAGGAAGGGTTGAGGAAAAAGTCAGAAACTGATGCACTAAAAAAAGGCCATTTACTTTTGCACAAGAAAGCAAGTCTAGCTTTGATAATGTCGACCAATTGCAAACTGTAGGCCTATTTCTGTTTGAAAACAATCTCATTCCTGTGAAGCCAAAGAGACCAGGTAGTAACGAAAGAGATCATCTTCCAGAGATCGGCGTTAGTATTAACAGAAGAGGAGTTTTGCCAAGAGAGGAAGAAAGAGGAGGCATTCTCAGGACCAACCCATTTGATATCCCTGAGATTACAACAGAGCATCCAGATATTCCAAGAAAATAGGTAGTTGAAAAAAAGATGATAAACCGTTTCAATATGCGAGCGGCAGAGGGGATAAAGGGCCATATTTTCCTTCAGTATACCCCTTTTAACAAGTTCAGCTTCGACTGCTACTTTGCCTTTGATGACCTGCCAGCAGAAGATTTCAACCTTTGGTGGAGCCAGCCCGGACCAAACCACTTTGCAAACCATAGAAGGAAGATGGGAGTAGGAGTAAAAGATTTAGCAGAAGGATTTGGCTAAATAAACACCGTCTGGCGAACCTTTCCAAATACTCTTATCATGATGACGTTTGTGTGGACAATGAAGATTGATCAGGGAGAGAAAATACTCCCATTGTTTGGTTTCCCAATCAAATATTCTTCTACGAAGGGCAACATACCACTGCCAAAACTGTCCAGTCCACATACCTAATTCATTCACGAAGCCAGTTTCGTTGATGGCCAAAGCAAAAATACGAGGGAAACGAAAGGAAAGTATATTACCTTCAATCCATTCGTAGGACCAAAATTTAATTTTAGAACCATTTCCAAGAGAGAATTCCAGATTGGAAGTAATCGAGGAGTGATATCTATTTGAAGGAAGAAGGGGTTTGGAAATGTGCGTCCAGATTAAGTATGATTTTTTTGAAGGGAGGCAATAAGGAGTTGTATGCTGGCAAACACTCTTCTGAAATGAGCCCACAAACTGTCTTGATCGTTCCCGTAGCGCCATAATCTAATACCTAAATTTTATTAACGTATGGATGGTTTAGGTTAGATCTAATTAAGTGTCACGTTATTTGTCCAAATCGAAGTTTCATTTAAGTTTTAAAAAAGTTTAAACAAAAAATTAAAATTTATTAAACAAGTTTAGACATAATTTTTATATTTGTTTAAATTTTAAACAAAATCTTAGATAAAATATTTAAAACCTGTGTTTAATTTGACTTGATTCAAATTTATATATATATATATAATTTTTTTATTTTTATATATTTGAATTATATATAAATTAATTCACATATATATAAAATAAAAATTATATATATTATTAATTTAATTTTTATTTTTAAATAATTTTTATTTTTAATTTTTACATATATAATTCTTATTTTTTATTTTTACATATATGTGAATTAAATATAATCTCATTAAACTTAATTTAATCATATTTTTTTAATTTTATTATATAAATTAAGTTTAATAAGTGAATTTTAGATTTTTCTTTAATTTGAGCTGAGCTTATAAAAATTTTGAAATTCAGATTTTAAATCGGATCGAATTTAAAAAAACATATAAATTATTAATATCAAGTATGAGCTTAACTTGAACTCCTATAAACACTAATAGTTTAGGTGATGTCATGTTTATTATTATTTTTAATTCTTTTGTATTTTTATTTTTAATTTTTAATAAATATTTTGACAATTATTAAAATATGTTTGTTAAAAAATTTATTTTTATGTATGATATCTGTTTATACCATTTTTTTTTTGCCTTCTCTATTTTTTTTTTTAATTTAACAACTCTATAATATAAATATTGTAATTATACAGATGCAGTATTTATCACGTGTCTTTTTTTTGCTTTCTTTTTTTTTCTTTATTTCTTTATTTTTTGTTTTTTAGATATTTTATTATAAATTAACTTTTTAAAGGAAGCCCATCCCTTTTTCGTGGGATCCATTTTTTCTCGGTTTTTGTTTTCTTTTTCTTTTTTCGCTTTTTTTTGTTTTTTAATTTTTTGATTAAATTAATTTTATTACTTTCAAGTGGGCCTCTAACTTTTTATGGAACCCATTTTTTTTCTATTTAATTTTTTGCTTTAATTACCTTTTTACTTTTTTACATTTTATATATTTTATTTTTTTAATTTTTTTAAATATATAACAATGTTAAATTAAATTTATTACTTTCAAGTAGGGACCATTACCTTTTTATGGGAAGCACTTTTGTTGCTTTAATTTTTTTCGGCTCTTTTTAATATTTTATGTCTTTATTTTTTTAACTTTTTAAATATATAATATCATAAATTTATTTTTTGCGGGCCTCATTTTTTTTTGAATGGTGGGACCTATTTTTTCTCTTAATAAAATTTTTTATCATTTTACCTTTTATATTTTAATTTTTTTACTTTTTATATATTTATTATTTCAAAATATATTTTTTTGGTTGAGACATTTTTTTTATTAGGACCCATTATTTTTAAAAATTTTTAGCCTTTTTTATGAGTTTATTTTTTATTTTTTACTATTTTATAAATTTTATATTATATTTTAATGGAGCCCATAATTTTCTTAGACCTTTTTTTTATGTTTTTTTCTTTTTTTATAATTTATATTTTTTAAAATATGAGACCTACTTTTCTATTATATATTTTGAAAACTCATTTCTATCTTTGTACTTTTTAAATTTTTTCATTTAGTGTTTTTTTTTTTTTTGCTTATTTAATATTTAATAAAACTTTTTTTTGACCCAATTTTTTAGTTTTTTAGGTGCAATAGTGATCCAAGAAGAATGGTGAATTGAATTTCTTCAAATTCTTCTTAAACAATGATTTTAAAATAATTGAATGAAAAATTAAAATCAATATCACAATTAATGCAAATGACAACAAATTGATGAACTTGAAACAAATATAAACTATAATCAAAGCAAAGAGATAGGGATAAAGAATTTAAATATAATGATTTATAGAAGTTCGATCTTTTTTCACAATGCACTTACGTCTTTTTTTCTTGGTTGTCCACATCAAAACTTCAATCCACTAATTTTGAATTAAAATTATAACCCTATCTTTTTCTCTCTATAGTTTAAGATAGAAACCTTACACTCTCTACTTTCTAGGCTAAGTAGCAACCTCTCAATCCCACAAATTCAAGATGATACCTCAACTATTAATTACAAAACCACTTAATAAAAATGTAAACTTAAAATACCTCTCAAAGGCTAAGTGTTTGCCTAATGAAGTACAAAAAAGTTTGATGAATGAAATAACACAATATAGCTTGGATACAATAAATACAAAAGATATGGATTTTAAACTCTAACAACTCTTGCTTCTTTGAGAGAATGAAAATCTAGCTTGTTAGTTATTGCTCTCTTGGTTCATCAATACGCTTAGTGTGTTGAGTAGCCAATATCTAGAGAAATGGAAGAACTAGAAGTTAGAGAAGCTTAGGAGAAGAAAATAGCATTGAAACTTTATAAACTAGCCATTGGAGATGTTTTGGGAAGACCCGATCGATCATTTCCTTGAAGGGATTATTTGGTTCACATTTTGATGAGCTATTTTACACTTAAAAAACACGACCCGATCGATCCCTTCATGTAATTGATCAATCCTGTAAAGGGCGATCGATTTCCTTTTTGTCATTTCAAAACAAAATTTGTTTCTGGGTAAAATATCAATTGATCCCTTCCCTGAAGGAATCGATTCTGTCAAAGCTGGATAGTTGTCTCTTGTTTTGTACTCTACTCACTAATTTGATCATATCTTGAGTTATATAAATTCAAATCAAAAATCATTTAAAGATTTAAAAACTAGACTTAAATGGTTTTCTATCCATATAAAATTCATCACTAATTCATTTTGTACGAATTATAGTAAATTTTTAAAATTACCACTTTGTGCAGTTTTTAGACAACTGCAAAGTATCTAGTAAAAATTCAAAATCTTTTCTTAAAAAATTTAGATTTAGATTTGTTTAATCCATTAGAAAATAGACTCAAAAAGCTTTCCAACCATATAAAATTTGAATATTAAAGCTTTATGAATTAATATAAAAAAATAAAATAAGTTCAATGTTTAAAAACTTTATTCTTGTAAAATAACTTTATTAAGTTAATCTATATCTCAAAACCAATATTATTAAAATTGTATTAAGTCTAAAATGAATAAGTTCAGTTTAAAAATAACAATTGAATTTTCATTTAAGCTCAAATAAATAATATTTAAAAATAGATTTGGTTTGAGAAATATGAAAATAAAGAAAGGTTTGTTTACACTATGAAAATATATTATTTATTTAGTACCAAAATATAAAACTTAAGAACATGTAATAAATAAATCTTTTTCAAAATCTTGATCAAGCTTATTTAGCTTAATGTTTTTTGTTATTTCAAAATAAAGATCAATTCAAAACTAACAGTCTCTCCTTTTTTGATATGACAAAACCTAAAGATAAATTTGTTTGATAAAAAATTTTCTTTAAGACATGTAAGATTTTAAAAAATATTTTGAGCAACTCCCTTTAAACTTTACAAGGCAAAACTCCCCCTCAATTAATGCATCTTAATCCAATATAACTTAACAAATATATGTTAGTCAAATATATGAAATAAGAACAATAAAACATATGCATATCAAGCACAAGCAAATTTGTCCATATGATAATTCTCTTCTTTTTTGTCATAGCAAAAAGGCTTCAGCATATTAATGAGCAAATAAACACAAAAAGGTATCATTAAAAAAATATTCATGAAACATTTCTCCTCTCTTTTGTTTATGCTCTTTATATAAAATATTTAAGCTCTTTATATAAAATATTTAAGCTTTTATATCAATTGCTATAAGCATATAAAAAGAAACATTTTTAAACTCTCTTCTTCTTTTTTGTCATTTCAAAAGAAAGAAAAATCATTTCAAGGTACGAGACAAAATGCTTGATACCAATAATATCAAGAGTATTTTGAATGCATATAATCAAGTATAATATGCACAATGAAGTTCACATACATATATTCAAATACAAAAGCATAAGTATATCCAATGTTAGTATTTTTAGGATAAGTCTTCAAATTTACTACATGAAATTTATGAGCAAAGGACAATGAATGATATACAATCTACTCATAAATCATGTTAAAATAAGATGTGCTTAGACCTAAAATATTAATAACAATTAAGCATGAATTCAAACATATGCATACAAGTTCATATCGATTGTTATGGATATCAATTGTTAAAGATATATTATTAAGAAGCATACCAATTGTTATCACAAAACAAATCAATCAAAATTGTATTTTAAGATTTTTCCTCATTTTTAAAATAAATATAAGGCACACACAATTTTGCATGAAAAGTACAAACTATATCAAAGATAGGCACATAAATAAGTGTCCATAAAAGTTAAAAAATTCTTTAGCAATTTTGATACCAATTGTTACCAATTGTTAGTAATTTTATTCAATAATTTTCATAGAGCACACATACTTTAAGTATATGAAAGATTCATTCAATACATGCATAAATGATAATAGTAATCTTTCATAAGCTATCATATCCAAACAAGAACAAAAAGCTCATATGTATATAATAAATCATAAGTACTAATGAGCAATGAGGTTTTATCATTATGTCCTAACAAAAATTATATAAGCATAATTTTTCAAACATGATGAACATATATGCTATAGCAAAGAAATAATGAAAGCATATTATTCAATTATAATCCAAATTATTTCAGTGCATAGCAAAGTACTTAACTCAAACATATGCAAGTATTCAATCATATATTTCAATCAAAATCATACAAGCATACGTAAAATGCATAAGCAATATACCAAATTAAAAAAATATGCAAGCATTTAGGCACAATTTGGTACATGCCATTTCAATGATCTCAATCAATGAACATGTATATAAATTTCAAATTTATAATTAATAATCTATGAGTCGAATCAATTTAAAGATCAAGAAATCAACATATCCAACTTATGGCCATGTTCAAATATTCATCGTAAGCAAATATTCATACAATGAAAATTATTAATCAAAGCAATCAAGAACTAGACATGAATATCAATGAAGGTGAGTTAATCAATCCAAGCTTTTAAAAATATTAGAACAATATTTACCAAATGGCTTGATGACTAATTTGTGCAATGTGTTCATATGTTCTAAAACAAAATCATATATTTGCACTTATCAAAGCAAGCATGTATATGTATTTAAACTCATACATCATATCATAAGATCGATACATTTACCTCTATCCATGTCGAGCTTTGTTCTTATGCTCATTTGGCTTTAAATTCTCCAATCCACTTTAATTGAGCAAAACTAGGCTTAATTGATGATGATGACATGCTTTTCTTATTAGACTTGAAATTCAAAAAATGTAGGCTCATTCATGCTCATTTCAAGTTCATTTCAGGTTCTCCTAGCATAGACTTAAAAAATATTATTGACAAAGAAATGTTCATTAATAACATTAAGAATATCAATTGATAAAAATTATAATAATTGTTAGAAAATAAATTCCATATTCTAAGTCATTTAGGCAAAAGAGAAATTTGCTCACTAAGCATAAGTTGCCAATTTGCTAGCAAATCATTCAATATTAACTAAAGCTATAGATCATTCATCATAATGAACATCATATAGCACAATGGTGGCATTAAAGCAAAAGTTCTTAAGTAATGTGTAAAACATCAATCTTTCTAAATCATTTATGAACACAAAGAGAACATATTTAATAATCGTGTATATTCAATAAATTACCAAAGAATATGTCAAAATAAATATATTTATCATTAAAAACATGTTTAAGAAAATTTTAACATAAAAACATATATATGTCTACACAAATTATAAGCCAAATGGACAATAATAAGCACCATAAGAAAATCATTCACTTAAGTCATATTAAAAGTATGCAAAGTAAAGCTCAATCATATTCATATAAGCACACACTTGACAAGAACAATAGATGAACTAAGAATACATATCATTAAATACAATTAGTTCACCAATACTTAATCCCAAACCAAAAAATAAGTCAACTAAGTACAAGTTCCAAAATATTTCACAAAATTAATGAATCAATTTAGCATAAGTGCAAGTATTTTAAAAATATTTTAAAAATAAAGAGATAAAAAGTTTAAGTATTTTCAAATCATAAACATTAAAGTCAAGTTGAATTAATGATTATATAAGCACATATCTTGACCAAAAACTTGGATGAACAATGAATCAATATATATACTTAAGCACATAAAGTTCATCAATTCATCAACACAAGATAAAAAAATAAATCTTAAATTAATAAGGATAAAGAATAAAGTATATTTCAAGATTATTTTTAAAAAATCAAAAGATAAACAATCAAACATCAATATGTATGATTTAAGCACAAGCTAATTATCAATTTTTAAAATCACATATCAAGAGTTAAAACAACTATGTATAACACAATTAAGTTTAAATAATTCACAAGATTCAAGTATTATAAACAAATTGAGTAATTTTAAACATCATGATCATATAGGCAAGTTTAACAATTATAAATCAATATATATAAAAATCACAAAATCATTTTTATCATGCCAAAATCATTCAAACAAATATATTTATACAAAATACAATATGATAAATCATTCAAAACTTAATATTTTTAAGATTTTTATTTTTGATATTTTGAAGCTCATTTTTGCTTGAAAAAGACCTTAATAAATCTCACAACTAGTCAAGCTCATTTTTAACTACCTTGAACCATTTCAACAAGTTTCAAATGACAAAACAAAGTTGTTAAAATAGTTATTTGGTATTAGAAATAGGAAAATCAAAAAGTCAACTCTTAATCTCATATTTCCTTGAAAAAGGCTATTAAGATGGACAAATATATTTAAACATACATTTAAGCTCTTCAAACCATTTAGAAAAGTTTTATATCATAATTTGAAGTTGTCTAAATGGTTTTTATGCCCATGTATGTTCAAAAACAAGATTTGATCTTTTAAGCTCTAAAATTCTTTAAAACTTGCATATAGCATTTATGAAAATTTTAAACCATTGCAAGTTATCAAGTTATCTTTGTTTAAACAAGTTTAAATCATTGAATTCAAGATATTCAAATTCATTTTACAATAAAAAGCTTGCTAAAACAAAATTTCATATTTTAAGGCTTGACTCTAGCAAAAAATCATTTTTAAAGCAAAACATAAAGTCTCAAAAGCATTAAGCTTTGAATGCTTCCCTTAAGTTTGTGCATAAATATAAAAATAATTTAACACACAATTTATCACATTAAGCACCAATAATAATTTCACAAAGCGTGCATGATATCATTAATATCCAATATTCATATACATAATCATGCATAAGCACAAGTTCTCAAGAATGTTAATTTCACAAATAATATCAAAATATTAAGATCATTCATGCAATCTCAATATTAAGAGCATTCACATGTAATCCCATAAAATTATTAGAGTATTCATGAATTCTTCTAAAAATATATCTCAAGCAAATAAGTATTAAACACAATATCAACAAGCATATAGAATATATTAAAATTATACAAAAAAAAAAAAATTGCATACTCAATTCAAGCTTACATATATCAAATAAATTGGTATATTTAAGATAAATTAACCAAGCATATACCAATATCCATTAAGCACTCAATGTTCAACGAGAATAGGCAACCAATTTCATATTCACTTAAAATAAAAGTTTAAAAGTTACCAATCTCTAAGGTTGACAACGGGTTGGGTCGAAATCGATTTTTGCTCGTCCTAAACCCGACCTGATCTGAAATTTTTTTTTATTTTTTATACCTGAGCTCGACCCGACCTGAAATTAATAAAATATTATTTTTAAAAATATAAATTTGTTTAAATATAATTATATATAAATAAATAATTAAAAATAATAATTAAAAATAATTTTTAATATAATATCAGGTAGGGTTGAGTTTGTTTAAAACCCGAACCCGAACTGACCTCATTTTTTCATAATAATATCCGACTCAATCTAACCTGAAACTCGATTTTCAAAATAAAAAATCGACCTTATAAGGTCGGGTCGAAACCTGTCAGGCTCGGGTCAAGCTGCCAACCCTATTCATCTTTATTGTGTGTCTAGAGTTTCATTTGAGTTTTATTCTTCAAAATCACATTATAACTCATTATTCTAGCATATCTACAAGAGACAATCTCATTTGATTTTTGGTATCCAAATTGTTTTAGGTCTTTGAAAGTTAGTCACCAAGTTTCATTTTTTTAAGAACCCATGCTTGTCTAATTCTAATGAAACTTTTCTTTTTATAGGACAAGTATATGTAGTATGACCATAAAAATTACAAAAATTATATTTTGTCATTTTAGCACTTAAACAAATCTTGACAAGATTTTGTTTTTCATTCATCAATTCATCAAATTTTTTTCTCAAATCAAAATTTTCCTTTTCTAAAATTTTGTTTCTATTTTGAGAGGTTTTAAAATTTTTTTTCATTTTTTCATTTTTTTTCCAAAATATTTTTTGCATTTATCAAAAAATATTTTTCAACATTCAATTTTGAAAACATTTTCTTATATTTCATTTTCATTGACTCCAATTCTATAACTAACTCATCAAAGGCATCTTGCAATTTATCAAAAGTAATGAATTTGAATCAATTAAGTTAGAGGTTATTTTAAGCTCTTCAAGAGCTATAAGAAATGATGCTTTATCTTTCATGTAGCTCATCCAACTTTCTCCATATTTCATTTGAAGTGAAGCAATTTGAGACCAAGTTGAAGTTGTGCAAATTAAGAACTCCATAGAAAATGCACTTTGCTTTGGCATCATTCATCACTTATCTCATATAATTTACATCATTTGAAAGAATTCTAAGCTATTTCTCTATCATATTTCAAGCTTTAAGATCATGAGCTATTATGAACACCTTCATTCTCATTCTCCATTCACAAAATTCATATTTATTGAATATGGGAGCTTTGAGGATTTCTTTACTATCTTGGTACCTAAATTGAACCATAAGATCTTTATTCAATGTGGTTAAACCTATAAAAAGAGATTAAAGCTCTGATACCAATTATTAGCTTTTTAGGTGAGATAGTGATCCAATATGGGGTAAATTGAATTTCACCAAAATTTTCCCAAACAATAATTTTAAAATAATTAAATGAAAAATTAAAATTAATATCACAATATATTGCAAATGACAACAAATTGATGAACTTGAAGTAAATATAAACTATAATCAAAGTAAAGAGATAAGAAAGAGAAATCAAACATAATAATTTATAGAGGTTCAATCATTTTTCACAAGACACCTATATCCTCTCTTCTTGATTTTCACACCAAGGCTTCAATCCATTAATCTTGAATTGAAATTACAACCCTATCTTTTTCTCTCTAAAGCTTAAGATAAAAATCTTATACTCTCTATTTTTTAGGCTAAGTAGTAACCTCTCAATCCCATAAATTTAAGAGAATACCTTACCTCTTAATTACAAAATCACTCAATAAAAATGTAAACTTAAAACTCCTCTCAAAGGCTAAGTGTCTGCCTAATAAAGTATAAAAAAATTTGATGAATGAAACAACACAATATAACTTGGATACAATAAATACAAAAGATATAGATTTTAAACTCTAACAACCATTGATTTTTTAAGGGAATGAAAATATAGCTTGTTAGTTATTGCCCTCTTGGTTCATCAACATCATTGGTGTGTTGAAATGGCCAATGTATAGAGAAATTGAAGAACTAACCATTAGGGAAGCTTGAAAGAAGAAAACAGTTATTGAAACTTAATAAACTAACCATTGAAAATGTTTTTGGCAAGACTCGATTGATCTCTTCCTTAAGGGAATCGATTGGTTTAAGTTTTGAAAGCCATTTTCACACCTTGCAAATGCATAACCCGATCTATCCCTTCTCTAAGGGGATCGATTAGTTCATGTTTTGATGAGTCATTTTGCACTTGAAAAACATGATCGAATCAATTTCTTCATGTAAAGGATCGATCCTATTAAGGGGGTGATCGATCCCCTACATAGGGTGATCAATCCTTTTTTGCCATTTCAAAACAAAATTTGCTTTTGGGTAAAGAATCAATCGATCTTTTTCCTGACAAGATCGATCCTTTCAAAGCTAGTTGGTTGTCTTCTATTTTGCATTTTACTCACTAATTTGATTATATCTTGAGTTATACAAATCTAAATCAAAAACCATTTGAAGATTTAGAATTTAAAGGGTTTTCTATTCATATAAAATTTATCACCTAACTCATTTTGTATGAATTAATTTGAATTTTCAAAACTATTCCTTATGTAGTTTTTAAACAACTGCAAAGTGTTTAGTAAAAATTTAAAATTTTTCTTAAAAAATTTGGATTTGGATTTTAATTTTGTTTAATCCATTAAAAAATACACTAAATGAGCTTTCTAATTATATAAAATTTAAATATTAAATCTTTGTGAATTAATGCAAAAAAAAAAAAAAACAAATTCAATGTTGAAAAACTTTGTTCTTGTAAAACAACTTTCTTAAGTTAATCTATTTCTTAAAACCAATATTATTAAAATTGTATTAAGTCCAAAATGAATAAATTCACTTTAAAAACAACAATTTGACTTTCATTTAAACTCAAATAAATAATCTTTAAAGATAAATTTGGTTTGAAAAATATGAAAACAAAGAAAGGTTTGTTTACACTATAAAAAATATATTATTTATTTAGTATCAAAATATAAAACTTAAGAAAAAGTACTAAATAAGTCTTTTTTAAAATCTTGATCAAACTTATTTAGCTTAATATTTTGTCATTTCAAAATAATGATTAATTCATTGCTAACACAATTAATACTAATTTTTTTCTTTTTTAAAAAGCTTAATTTTTTTATATCTTATTTTTTTGTTAGACTCATTTGATACTAAAGGTATAGCACATGTTAAACTAATTAACCTTTTAATAAACTTGAATAACTTCTAAAGCAAACTTTATACAAAAAAAAAATTAAAAACATCTCAAAAATATTATTGATATAACAGAGAAAAAATAAGAAAAAGTAAATTAAAATTAAATATATATATATAAATCCATGACATGAATTTTATAAAAAAAATCTCATCATTGCTTATGCTGCGCGACAACCTAACTTTCTTCTCCTTCTTTTTTTTTTCTTTTTTTTCTTTTCTTTTTACTTTTCTTAAATTTTTTTTTGCTTCGTCCCTTTTTTTTATTTTTTAAAAAAAGAATCAATGAATATATAAAAGTAGCAATCTATTTCTTCTTTTTTTTTCACTTTATGTTTGTTTTAATCAAATAATTTACAACAAAAAAAATTAGTAAACTTTCATTTTTAAAAAATGGTAATTGAAGTATGCTTAACAAAATAACTCATACCTAATGGATTTTAATTTGTTCAAATCGGTAGATATATTTTTATTTGAAATCAAATCGAGCTTTTTCTCAAAAATCAAAGTTGATTCAGAGACGAAGGTTTATAATTTTTTTATTTTGTGTTGACTATATATATATATTAAATTATATTTATATATATATATATTTTACTTTTATATTTATATATGTTTTTTATATTAATAAAATTATTATTTAATATCTTAATTTAAGAAAAATATTATATTTATACATAATTAAGATGTAACCAATCCATCCATTCATTATATAAATTTTACTAATTTTACTTTTGTTTGACTTTATCCAAAAGCTCAATGTACCATTTTATGTTTTTTTAGTTTCTTTTCTTTTTTTAACTTTTTTTTTTATTTACATAAATTTTTAAAAAAAACTGTATGTGTCCATGTAACAATTTAATTTGCTTTTTTCTCTTTTCGCTTTTTTTATTTTTTAATTAAATAAATTTTACAACAAAAAAATTTGATGGATAGGAATGTAAAACAATTCATATTTAATGGAATCTCACTTAAATGTGTTGTGCACATGGTACCCTAATAAATTTTTTTTTCATGTTTTCCTTTTTATGTTTTTCAATTTTAGTTTTTTCGTTCTTTCCCTTTTCCTTTTTTTATTAAATTTTTTTTGTAAAAAATCAATAAAAGTTGTCCACAGGGCACCCATTTGCCTTTTTTCATTTCAATTTTGTTTGTTTTTATTAATTAGATCAATTTTGTAATAAAATGGATTAATTGATAGATATATCAAAAACATCTGTATCTAATTGGTTTTGATTTATCTCGATGCGATAAAAGTCGATTCTTTTAAATTAGGATTAAGTTTAGATGGGTTAAAATTTTTTTTAAAGAAAAGACACATTGACTCGAATTTATGTTTATGATATTTTATCCTAACTAATTTTAAAATATATATTAATGTATATATTTTATAATTAATTGAATTTTAGACATATATATACTTTATTAATAAAATTATTTTTAACCTTAATTTAAGAATTTAATATTTTAATATCTATATAAAGTGTCAACATAACACTTTTTATAAGCTTTTTTTTTTTTTGTTAGCTTTTCCTTTTTCTCTTTTCATTTTTTCATTTTTTCAGTCTTTTAGTTTCTAATTTTGAATTTTTTAATTACATAAATTTTATGAGAAAAGAAAAGCAATCAAGGTATACACGTAGCATTCCCGTTTGATTTTTTTAAAAAAAATTTTAATTAAATAACTAAATACAAATGATAAAATTAAAAAAAAAAATTTAACCCATGACAATGCATAAATATATTTCTTGTATAATATAAATGTTGCAGGTTTTAGGAGGATGTTGCACTCTGGGAAGGTACTATAGGCCAAATGTTTGTCAGTCCATTTTTTATGGGACCCACACTTTGGTGTTTTTATTAGTTTTTTTATTTTTTTATAGTTTACTTTTTTATTTCGGTTAATTTTTTTATATATTTTATTATAAAATAAATTATATTTTTTAGAATAAGGCTTCACTTATTTCTATTGATGGAACCCACTCTTGTTTTTTTGGTTTGATATTTTTAACTTTTATTATATTTTATTTTTTTAACTTTTTAGTATATGTTAGTATAAAAATTTTTATTTTTTAGCGAGATTTACTATTTTTTGGTTTTCATGGGACTCTCTTATTTTTATGTTTTTTATTTTTTTACATTACATATATAATGATTTTATTTCAATTAGATTCACATTTTTTATGAGATCCACTATTTTATTTTGTGTTTTTTCATTTTTATAATTCGTAATTTTTTAAATGTATGCGTTACTTTTTAATTTTTTTTAAGGAATTCATTTTTATCTTTGTTTTTTTTTTTATGTGGTGTCGTGTGTTTTTTATTTTTTATTTAATATTTAATAAATTTTTTAATTTTTAGTTTGGATCCATTTGATATCAAATTTTTTTCTTTTTATGAAAATTTAATTAATCCTTTATATAATATATATATATATATATATATATATATATATATATTAAAGCCACTTAATACCAAAGGTGTGCCATGTTAGTTTTTTAGTTTTTCTCATTCTCTATTTTTTTTTCCTTTCTATATATTTAATAAATGACTTTTGAGATTTAATTTTTTTTAATAACTCATTTGATACCAAAAATACGTCGTGTGCTAAGTAATTTGATTCTCTTTTTTGCTTTTGCTTTTTTTTTTTTATTTACAAATTTTCCCTTTTATTTGATAAATATTTTAAAATTTGTTTTAATGTTGACCCTTTTCATATTATTATTAAAAATATATTTTTAGTTACTTTTTAATTTGACATTTTTTTTAAAAATATATATTAACATAGGTATCAACATGACATCCAAATTTGATTTTTTTTTCTTTTGTTTTTTTTAGTCTTCTAAGAAATGTGTTTGTACCGTTTTATCTTGACTCAATTTATGGTGTATATAAAAATATATATTTTATTAGTTATTTAATTTTATACATATATATTATTATATTATTAAATTTTTTTACCTTAATTTAAGAAATTATATTTTAAACTTAATATCATATGTCAATAAAACACCATTTATTCGCTTTTTTTCCTTTTTTTACTCATTTTGAGTTTTTTTAATATTTCTTTCGTTTATCTTTTTATCAATTTTAACATTTTTTTTTCATATTTTTAAATTAATTTTATGATAAAAAAAAAAGGGTTGATTAAGATATTTACGTTTGTTGTTTGTTTGTTTTTTTCTTCCCTTTCATCTTTTTTTTATTTGATAAATTTTGGAAAAAAAATTATAGTGAATAGTTATGCTAAGAAAATAATCTGTGACCAGACTATGAACTTAAAGAATTGAATTAACCCAACATGGGAAGTGAATTGGTTAATTATAAATTTTAATAATTTGAACACCAATTAACACAATAATAACAAATATAATTTTTTAAACAAATAAACACAATATATAAGCACAATATAAACAACTTGAAATGTAAAAAATTAGAGTTAGAGAATTAAATACTGGTATTTATAGAGATTCGATCTTTTCTCAAAGTACCTATGTTTTTTTCCTTAGTTTTACTTGCCAAGGAGTCTAATCTACAATGTGTTGAATTTTACAACGAAACTCTTCAAAGCTCTATACAATCAACAACACAATCTCTTAAAAGTTTTCCTTCCCCTTAGACTCACAACTTCACAATACAAGTTTTGAAATATTTTTACAAACTAAAAAAATCTCTCTAAGGTTAGATATTTGCTAATTTTAAGTATACAAAGTTGTGAAGGATATCAAGAGAGAAATAAATATAAGATTGAATTTTCTACACTTTTCTCACAACAAAATACTCTTTTAATGCTTAGAGAAAATAATGGATGAAAACAATAAGTTTTCTTGTTTCTTGATAGCTTCAATCCGATGGGAAACCTCCTTTTATATGTAAAGACTAAAAGAGAATCATTGGTTTCATTTAATACTTGAAGTTTCTACAAATCAACAAGAAAATATAACTATTAAGCTTGTTAGGGCTGAACCAATCGATCCCATTTTGGAAGGGATCGATTAGTTCTAACTTTACAAGCCAAAACACATTGCATTTAAACATGACCTGATCAATCAAGTAAAGTACTCAATCAATCCTATATGTAGATGATCAATCACCTAGGTTGGGTGATTGATCCTATTTTGTGTTTTTCAAATGAATTTTCATTCTATTTAAAAAATCAATCAATCCTTATAAGGAAGGGATCAATCCTTATAAGGAAGGGATCAATCCTATCTTTTGAACACTTATACCAATCGATTCATACAGGGAGCGGAACGATGGATTTCACAAAATCTCACAAGAAAACTTATTGGCCAAAAAAGTGATCAATCTTCTTGAGGAGGGGATCGATTCCTTCCATACTTTTTTGGCCAATTTCGTTTTTAAACCATGGAGAAATATTTTTTTTTTGTTCCAAAACAAATTTTTACTTAATAAATGACTAGAAAAATATTCAAATTAAGTTCAAGGCAATTTTAATTTAATTTTAGCAAATTTTTATTTTATCATTTCAAAATACTTTATCAATTCTAGGCTAAGATAGACCAAATAGTTTAAACATGAAAACAACACGAAAAAAGACATAAAAGTGATATGAGTTAAAATTTTAGCAAAAAACATGTGAATTTAACAAAAACCAATAATTTATGTTTTATTTTTTTGTGTCGACATAAATTATAATATGTAATTTTTATATAAAATATAATACGAATACATAGATTTTTATCATTTTACATTACATAAATATACATATTATCAAATTTATCCATAATGACATGCAAACACCTTTCTAGTAATTATTAAATGAACAAAACTTATGATCCATTTGAATTTAAATAGAGTCCTAATGTGGTAAGGTTGGATCACTTTTTTTGCCTAATTGTATTACAAGATACGATTCGATCTAAACGATGTGACATGATGAAATTAATAAAAATATTAATTTTAACAAGAAATTCTATTAATATGGAAATAGTAATTAGTCAACATTTAGTTTTAATTGAATTGAATTTAAAATTATTAATTAAAGATAAAATAATTAATTTAATAAATTATAAAAAAATAAATGTATTGTTCAATATTTGAACTTTTGAAATTGGTAATATATTTTATTGATTGATATTAATATTAGTATTGATGTAACAATTATTTCATATATATGGAGCAATGTTTCATTGCATTATAATTTTTATTTATAAATGTAATCTTATAAAATAAAATCTAACATATATATATATTATATTACAGGATATAAAGTTATCGGATAAGATGTATTGACATGGACGCTTGTATGGATAATCTCTCTTTATGACACATATGATAATATTTATATTATATTATTTATCAAGTAGCTCTATTTAATAAATTATTCAAATTTAATATGTTTAGATAATTATTCAAATTTAATATGTTTAGATAATTATGCAAATTTAATATATTTGGATAATTATTTAAATTCAAATCAAAATCTATAAAATATTAAAATTTTTACATAAATTTTAAATTCAAATATATTAAATTATAAATTATCTTTCTTTTTTAATTTAATCATAATTTCAAATATATATATATATAGGCCTAATAAACTTTCATTTGTTGTCAAATAATTTTATTTAATAAATTATATAAATTAAAAATTTTTGGGTAACTATTTAAATTCAAATCAAACTTTATCAAAAGTTAGAAATTTTACATAAATTTTGAATTTAAATATACTAAATCATAATTTATCTTTTCTTTTTAAATTTAATCATAACTCTACATATATATATATTATTTGTGTATGTGTCAGCTTAATAAATTTTTATTTGCTAAAATCAAAATCTTAAAATAAAAATAAAGAGCCCATAAAATGAGAGCGTCACCCTCTAATCAATATTATTTTATTTGTTGTTATTAGAATTAAAAATTAAAGAATATTTTTTTATTTGACAATCATGATTTATGAGTTTTGATAGGAATGGGTAAAAATTAGAAAGAATAATGACCACATAATAGTCATGAACAAGTAAATTCATTTTATGTCTTTTATTATTCTTTTATTTCTTTTAGTATTATTTTTTTAGTTTTAAAAATAAGTTTGTAATAGTATTGGATTGGATTTTCTTTGTTTTTATAATATATATATATATATATATATATATATCTTAGATTTCAATAATGAAAGGAAATGAGTACACTTTTAGATTGTTTTCGGTATAGTTCATTATTTTTTTCATATTCTATTTCTTTTTTTTAATTTTTCCTCTATTTATTTGTTTCTTCCAACATTTTATTTGGTTTTATTTACAATATATGATATATACATTTAGATTTGATTTATTCTAAAAAAATTGGTTCATATGTTTATATATATATATATATATATATAGAGAGAGAGAGAGAGAGAGTTAAATTGGATATTTACTATACATAAGTATAAAAAAATTAAATTATATATGCGTTCTCAATTTGTATATTTGGTTAAATCAAAATCTATAAAATATTAAAAATTTTACATAAATTTTAAATTTAAATATATTAAATTATAAATTACCTTTCTTTTTTAATTTAATCATAATTTCAAATATATATAGGCTTAATAAACTTATATATGTTATCAAATAATTTTATTTAATAAATTATACAAATTTAATATTTTTTAGTAACTATTTAAATTCAAATCAAACTTTATCAAAAATTAAAAATTTTACATAAATTTTGAATTTAAATATATTAAATCATAATTTATCTTTTTCTTTTTAAATTTAATCATAACTCTACGTATGTGTGTATGTATATATATACATTTGCGTGTATGTGTGAACTTAATAAATTTTTATTTGCTAAAATCAAAATCTCAAAATAAAATTAAAGAACTCATAAAGTGTGTACATCACTTTCTAACTAATGTTATTTTATTTGTTATTATTAGAATTAAAAATTGAAGCATACAATCTTTTTTTTTTATTTAACAATTATGGTTTATGGATTTTGACAGAAATTGACAAAAGCTAAAAAGAATAATAAACACATCATACTCATGAATAAGTAAATTCATTTTATGCCTTTATTATTCTTTTATTTTTATTTTTTTCTTTTAAAAATAAGTTTGTGATAGTGTTGAATTGTTTTTCTTTTTATAATATTGATTTTTTTTTAGATTCCAATAATAAAAGGAAAATGAGCTCATGTTTGGCTAGGTTTCAACTAGGTAATAGGTTTAGTTCATTACTTTTTATATTATATTTCATTTTTTTATTATTTTCCTCTATTTGTTTGTTTTTTCAAACTTATTTTTTGGTTTTATTTGCATTATATAATATATGCATCTAGATTTGATTTATTCTAAAATAAATTGGTTCATATGTTTATATATATATATATATATAGTTAAATTGGATATTTGCTATGCATAAGTATAAGAGATCTAAATTATATAAAATTCTCAATTTGTATATTTGGTTTATGTTCTAATAAATAAACAACTATGTATGTTAAAGTATATATGTAAAAAAATAAGAACTAATAAAAAGCTAATGGTTATGAGCAAATTAATAATTATGTTTTGTAATTCTATTATTATTATTATTATTATTATTATTATTATTATTATTATTATTTGATGTTTTTATTTTTTATTTAGCTTTATAAGATTTAATAATTTAAGAATTTTTTACTAATATAAATGTCTTTTACAAATTTAATCAAAATGTATATAATTTTATATATTCGTATCAACATATAAACAGTTATTAATCTTGACTATTTTTTTTTAATAAGCCAAAGTAAAATTTTATTAAAAGTCGTAAAATAGTTATAAATATCCAACCATAATTAAGAGTGCAATAAAGCACAGAAAAAAATACAAATCTTAAAGAAATTATACTAATATCACGTGAAGAATTCAAAAGCATAGATAACAACATTTCTAACACTAAAAAAAAATATAACCCAATAATAAATTTCTTGATTATTTAAAATTAAATTTTACTTTTTTGACCGAACAAGAAAAAATAAGTAACAAAATTTTCATTGCTTAGTAAATGAATTGAAAAAATAATTTTTATAAAATAAAAAAAATTTCGATAATTCTTTGAAATTTTACAAAAACTTTAACTTTAAAAAAATATTACAATACGTGTAAACTTTTATTTAGTTATACCTTAACATTTATGAATGTATGATTATATATAATAAATCAATAAATATTTGTATTTTTTTATTAAAGTAATATAAAAAATTAAAATTAACAAAAAAATTATTAATTATTAAAAATAATAAAAAAATTCCGTGCATGGCACGAATTAAAAAACTAGTTACTAGAATAAAACAGCATGCCATTACTTGTTTAGGCTTTACTTTGATTTACGCATAGACATGAGTACAAAAGGATGTTGTTAAGCTTGATATATATAATTAAAATTATTAAAAATTAAATCCTGATTAGTAAAATTAAAAAATTGATACTTTATTATAATATCAGATGATTATTGACAAATCTAGATACTTTTCACCAAAACTAACTGATCCAACTTGTATGTCATGATCTTAACACATATTGTCCCTCACCTATAAAAAAATATTTATCCCCACTAGGGTTAGGTCAGCTGGCCACAACACATTAGAGGGAGAGGGACCCACTTTGGCAGTTAGCACTAATTAAGAATATGGTGACGGCTGATTTTTTGTTCGTCCCACCTTAACTCGAATCTTAGTAATTTTTTGCTAACATTTTCAACACTCTGTTTGCGCCTCGAAAAAAAAATTATCTTCGTAATAATAGTTTTTTAATTTTGTATAATTTCCATGAAATCATTAGCATTTAATAAAAAGTATTATATCTGCTAATATTTGCATGATCAATTAATAAAATTTTTAATTTTTAATTTTTAATTTTTTTATTAAAATTAAAATTTTAATATTTTAAATCTTAAAATTATTTTTGTCTTAAAATATATTTATTACTGATTTAATAACAAAATTATAAGTATTATAAGACTATAAATAAATATCAAAACATAATTTTAATAAAAATTTTTAATTTTTTTCCTTCCAAAATTTAAGATCCAAGTAGAGTTGGGAATTGAAAGGTTTCAAACGGGAATCACAAAATTGGATTATGCAATTGGATTATCCATGAGTGTCATCATTCTGAGAAATCTTCTGAAAAATCTTTAAGGTACTGGAGAACGAGACAATCATCTATCTACCTGAATAGTTTTTGTTCAAAATCATCAGGAGTAGAATCACAACATTGGAATAAGTGATTGTAAACTCTGTGTTCAAATCTTGCTCGAAGTCTGGAGAGATCTTCATCATTCTGCTAGTAAGGATTTGTTGGAAGTTCTGCTAATTCTGAAGGATAGTGAAGATCAAAATTAACAAGTCTTTGTGATAAATCACTCCACCAAGTGTCATAAGGTGGTTCAGGAATCCAATGTGCCAGGTGAATGTATAATTCTTGGATGTATTCTGGAAAGAGTCATAATGAATCATTGTACTTTAGTATGAGTTATAGTGCTTAGTCATCGTACCTTAAGTGATGAGTCACTATATCATAATAATGAACCTTTGTACCATAGTAATGAGTCATTGTATCTTAGTTATGACTCACTGTCCTTTAGTCTTATCCTAAGCCACTTGTAAAGTTGAGTTGTCCTAGTTTTGTCTTATTAGGCTACTAGTCCTTTACTTTTTTCTTGTATAAATAGCATGATACTTCTCTAAGAAGTAATCATCTATCAATTTAGCAATCAAGAAAATCCCTTGTAACAAAACCTTACTTTATAAAATATGTTTGGCTAAAAATCTCTTTTCTCTTTTGGTAATTTCATCTTCTTTTTTCCATAGTTACATCTTTTAGCTTCATACTTCTCTTCAAACTATTCAAAGTTTGCAGTGATACAAGTTGAATATGCTCTGCAGTTACCATATTATTATGGATCCTCTGCATCAGAAATTCTTATTACTCTGTTAAATAGATCATTGATCCCTTTCCCTCAGTCAAAGAAAAGTCATACCACCTCAAGATCATACTAATAGTAAGTTACTATAGTGAAAGACATATCTCCATAAAAGTCAGGCCCCCAGTTCGACGTTTAAGCTAAGAAGGCGCCAGAGTCTTGAACACCGACTAGAATACATTGGTTATATGTCTGATCTATGGAAAGCTTATGGTTGGTATTATCTTGTCAAGTTTAATCGATCTACACGCTGTTGTCATAATACTAGATAGTATTGTCAGGACTCTACCACCCGGAGAGCTCGAAACTGAAACTGTGTCAGTTGCCAGAGCCTTGGTCGTACTACCTGCCGCTGTGTATAGAAATGGTGCCATTGATGATGTTCCTCCTTCAAAATGGCCCTCAAGATTTCAAGAATTTTTAGTATGGGGACTCGTTGAATTAAACTCTCATCCCAATGTTACGATGAACACAATTTTAATCAGATTTGTTTCCAGACTAGTTGGAACCCTGAAAAATTTTTTGGACAACATTGGTGAATACAGACAACTCCAGTTTTTTTAATGCCCAACAATCATAAACGATGTCTCTCAATTTGCAGCAATCTTTTGTGGACAAAAAACTCACAGATTGGAAAAGATCAGAGAGTAATTCTTCAGATTAAAATGCTATTCTCTCCATCCAAAAGACCTTGATAGACACTATCAACAATTCTCCCAGTATTTCTACATACTTGGTGGACTCGATGATGTTAACTTAAAGCAAACATTTCTTAATTCTGTTCTAGAAGAACTTGCCCAGCAAACAAGAACCCAGTTTCTATACACAGCGGCAGGTAGTACGATCAAGGCTTTGGCAACTGACACGGCTTCAGTTTCGGGCTCTCCGGGTGATAGAGTCCTGACAATACTATCTGGTACTATGACAACAGCGTGTAGATCGATCAAACTTGACAAAATAATACCAACCATAAGCTTTCCATAGATCAGACATATAACCAAGATATTTTAGTTGGTGTTTAAGACTCTAGCGCCTTCTTGGCTTAAACGTCGAACTGGAGGCCTGACTTTTATGAAGATATGTCTTTCACTATAGTAACTTACTAGTAGTATGATCTTGAGGCGGTATGACTTTTCTTTGGCTGAGAGAAAGTGATCAACGATCTGTTTAACAGAGTAACAAGAATTACTGATGCAGAGGATCCATAATAATATGGCAACTGCAGAGCATACTCAACTTGTATCACTACAAACTTTAAATAGTTTGAAGAGAAGTATGAAGCTAAAAGATGTAACTATGGAAAAAGAAAGATGGAATTACCAAAAGAAAAGAGAAGTTTTTAGCTAAACATATTTTATAAAGTAAGGTTTTGTTACAAGAGATTTTTTTGATTGCTAGAGTGATAGATGATTACTTCCTAGAGAAGTATCATGCTATTTATACAAGAAAAAAGTAAAGGACTAGTAGCCTAATAAGATAAGACTAGGACAAAGTAACTTTACAAGTGGCTTAGGATAAGACTAAAGGACGATGAGTCATAACTAAAGTACAATGACTCATTACTATGGTATAAAGGTTCATTATTATGATATAGTGACTCATCACTTAAGGTATGGTGACTAAGCACTATGACTCATACTAAAGTACAATGACTCATTATGACTTGACTAAGACATGAAGTTGATGAAGACTTAACATAAGGTTGTCTTGATGTGAAGGCATCATTATCAACTTCTGTGGAGTCTTCTGGAGAAAACTGAAATTAGCACATGTAATTATACAATATTGGACTGGAACTAAAAATCTTCTGTCTTGTAGCACTGTCATTTGAGAGAACGTTGAGTGTGTTTTAGAGAGAGGTTGAGGTGTGAATTATCTGCGCTTAGTGTGAAATCATAGCCGATGTTGACTAACCATTGATCTGGATCAAAATCATCAAGGGGGTCTTGAGAATCTTGCCATTCCATTTGTGGTATAACTTTAAGAGGTTTCCAGTAAAGATTTCATTCTACTGGGCCTGCATGGTCAAGTTCAAATCTGGTAGTTTCAGAAAGAGGTTCTGTCCAAGCACCATCAAGGCGAGTTTCATAAATCTTTTTATCAATGTTGAGCTGATAAGTGTACTCTGAAGGATAGTTTCCCCATGGAACTTCATCTTGGAGCTTTGGCCAATTTTGCTTAAGAAACTTGTGATTCATTTCACAAATTTGTGTCTGGAAGTTAGTGTATTTAACTGGGTGATCAAACTGGGAATCAAACAGCGAATATCCTTGGGAGCTATAAATTACTGTATAGGGAAAATACTGGGGGTCTTTTGTCAAACAACTGTAAGATCTGTGAAAGATTAAAACAATATGAGGATTAGGAAGAACTTTTGTATATCTCTCATAGGTTTCAATCCATTGGATCCAAATGGGAATGGGTCTGAACCAGGTGAAAAAAAATTTGAGATGTTGTGGACTGGGGTCCAACTGGTGTTTGGTAGGGTTGATGGTTGACTGCTGAAAAAGGTGAAGAAGGGTTTTAAGCTTTGGAAAGGGGAATTCTATAGCAATATAGTAAAGGTGACAAAGGTACCACATAAAATAAACTATTTCTTTTGGGAAACAAAGAGGTTCAGAGAATTTAAAGGGATGGATGAAGGGATAATCAGGGTATATACCAAGAGATTGAAAAGAGGTGTCTCCAAACTTTCTGAGTATTTTGGACTGGTATTTGAGCAAGAGATGTGAGGCTTTTTGGTCAAGGGTTTGAGTGGCAAGAAGTCTGGGTAACGCTAGAGGAAGATTTTTCACGGGAAGGTTAAGAAATTCATCAGGTAGATCAAATTCATCATCAAGGTGAGGTTTCTGAGAAGAGGGGAAAAGAAGGTTGTTTGAAGAAGAGGCTTGTGAAGAAGAAGGTGTTGGGTATATCATGGAAATGACTGGAATAACCTGCAAAGTGTTTGAAGGAGGTTTCGAAGGAGGTCTTGTGAGCATGTCTGGGATGAGGTTGTCTTTACCTTTTATATGTGAGGTGGTGAAGGAATACTGTGAGAACCACTATGATAGCCTGAGTAACTGTGCATTTGGTATTTTTTTCTTTTTGAAATTGAGCATCTGATCAAAGGCTGACATATCTAATTCCACGAGAAAGTGAAATCCAATGAGGTGAAATTCAAATCTTTGGATACTATACTTTACAACTAAAATTTCTTTTAGTGTAGAGTGATAATGGAGTTCCGAATCTTTGAATTTTTCGCTTTTGTAATCACAGATTTGTCTGGTTGGGGAGGTTTGTACTGAAAATATGTGAAAAAAAGTTTTGGAGGTGAGGTTGGAGGATTGTATGGAAGTGAGGTTGGAGGATTGTATGGTTGAAATGGAAGAGGAGTAGGTAATATTAAAATCAAATTATTTTATTCTATTTTTTTTATTTGTCATTTTAAATTTAAATTATTTAAATTTGATTGTTGAAACAATCTCAAATTAATTACAGTTGGAGTCTTTCAATTAATTCGAGTTTTTGTCGGTATGGGATTAAATTGGTTTCAAATTCATTATGATTTAAGTTTATTTCAAGTTTAGAATATTTTGACTCAAGATTTTTTTTTTTCGATTTATATGTTTTAGGATTCATATTTTTTTTCTCTTTTTCAATCAATCCGAATAACTTACTTTCTTTTCGAGTTCCTATTTTTTCACCACTAATGCAAAGTTACAACCTTACTCTCACATGCTATAATTTTCTGGTAAGTTTGGTTCACCGTTGGAAGCTTAGTCTAGTAACGCCACCAATTCCAAGCTTTTTTTTCTGTCTCTATTTTCCTAGTAGGAAAAATGGCAACTTGTCTCGTTGTAGCAAACTCTTTACTTTCATCTCCTCGTCCACCCCAACCCAGCGCCCAAAAACATCCTCTTCAACCCATCTCATCTCTCTCCCTGCTTCACTTCCCCAAAGCCCCCAAAAATTCCACCAATCACACATTCCCTGAAGCCCATGTTCTCCACTCAGATTCTCGTAGAATCCGATTTCTTGCCCGAGCTTCACTTGGGGAGACTGATGCCTCCTCTGACGAGCCTCTGCCTCTGGTGGGTGAGGACTCTGCAGCCTTCGATTTGGGGACCCAAAACATCGTTTCCTGGGTTTATTTTACTGTTATTTTGGGAGTTGCTCTTTATGTTCTTGATGTTGTCTGGATTGATAACTCTACTGGCTTTGGAAAAGTTTTTATTGATGCTGTTTCAAGCCTCTCTGACAGCCATGAGGTTAGTTTTTCTTGCCCTAGTTTTGGATACTTGTCCTGGTGAATTGTAACTTTGGTTTGAATAATTGTTTGACAAATTTATGCCCTTGCCTCGTTCCATCAAAATGGATAAATTAAATTACGAAATTGCTTTTTTCAATTCCGTATTCCTTATTTATTCATAGATACGTAACAAATATATGAACTTGCTGTGGAGGTTTTAAACTCCAAGTACGGATGATAATCCTATTTCTAATGAAGAATGTATGTTCAACAAAGCATTGGTTGGGTTTATTGCTTTTGGTTCGGAAATTGAAAGTTCTAAAACGATTGATGCTGGTGTTGAGGGTATGCATGTGTGGGGGACTATCAGCCTATCACATATAATTGTTGAAGGCAAGATACAAAAATTAAGATGCATTGGGAGTTTGAAGGAATCGACATGAAATTTTTATCTGCTGAAACACCTTCAGAAGAATGGTTATGTACCAATTCAGACAGTCTCAACTCTCATGCAGTCCACTTGTAGGATAGATTTTCTTAATTAGGTATTTTTGGCTGCTTAATGATATCATTTGTTATTTACAATCTCCAGCTAGGCTGAAGCAAAATATACTTCAAATAGAATTTAATTTATTCTACTTTCTGTTTGGTTGTGGTAGGTGTTGGGATGTCAGACGTCCAAGCGCTTTTGGGTTTCTATAAAATTGTTGCATATAAGGACTGTAGTGATTCCTTTTTTGGCTTTTTATACTGCCGACCTTAGAGTTATGGGATATAAGGCTTAGTTTGTTGTTTTTGTTGTATAAGGGCTGTAGTGATGAATGTACCTGTTTCTAAGATAGATTAGTCAACCCAACACAAGAATCTGTTCTCATTAAATTTCTCTCCAAATTTTATTGTGAAGTGTGAATGATTTTTTAAGGACTGGTAAGTTTTTTTTTTGTTGGAAGAGGACTGAGGAATTTTAAATGAGATTATTGAAGCAGCAAATGGCCATTGGGCAAAAAATATATATATAAGCAGCAAATGGCCCATGACTTAATAAGTGGAATCTATTGAAATTTATATTTTTAACAGATTGGAGCAAAGTGACTTTGGCAGGAAAGAGAAAACAAGAATGCATATTTGTTTCTTTTTCTTTTGAACGCACCTTGGAGGTAGAAAAGATCAACTAATGACAAGAACATGCATTCCTTATGTGACGATGTGGCATTCAGAGATCCATTAGATCTCATCTTCATCTGTGTTAAATTATTAGAATAGTATGGAATGTTTAATTATTTAAAGTTGGGTCTTATTCCAAAACCAGATTATCTTAGGAATTATAGCTCAACTACGTTAAGTCTGTATTCTTCCATTTCCCTATATACTTTTATGTGGTATAGTTTGTTGTACTAAGATTTGTGTTATTGAGGACTTATTTGTAGTACTACTGATTGATTAATTGGCCCTTTATCATTCGTGAATTATAATAAAAATCACAACATTACCCTAATCAATAGAACTTCATTAAGCTATTAGAATAATGGACCTAGTTCGTCAACAGTAGACATGGATCTATTCCTTAGACCAAAGAGTTCTACTTCTAGAACCTGTAACTTTAGCTATTGATTTAAATGATCTTGACTGCTCTAATCATGCCCCATCATGTATAGGACACGTTCAACAAACTAATTTCTTCTCATGAGTGATCAGCTGAATGTACTTTTGAATTATTGAAGCTCTTTTCCATTACAAAAACAGATGAGTGATACCTTGCTGTCTATTTGGAATTAGCTCTTATCTTCATTTTACTATGTAGAAGAGATTGACTAATTTTCTATTGTGTTTTTAGAATTCAATTTTACCTCACTGTGTATTTGAAATTAGCTCATAAGGAACATATTTGTTATAAGTCATTAGCCATCCACGATTTCTTGCTCTGTTGTAGTCATTCCTGTTGTTTTCTTTAATAGGGCTTTTTAATAATGTGACTTTGGGCCTCAAAACTTTCTTTCACAGATTGTAATGTTGATCCTCATTCTCATATTTGCCACTGTCCATAGTGGCTTGGCTAGTTTCCGGGACATGGGTGAGAAACTCTTGGGAAAACGTGCATACCGTGTTCTTTTTGCTGGCTTATCTCTTCCATTGGCTGTTAGCACAGTTGTGAGTTCCAAATTTCTTGCCCTGAACGAAAGCACTCTCATCTAAAGTTGATTTTCATTGACTTGCAGCTTTAGTTTGAAATTCTTGGCCTCTCAAAGGCATGGTGGAGTTTATACCAACCGTTGACTTTCTGTGCTTGCATTGCAGGTATACTTCATCAACCACAGGTATGATGGCCTGCAGTTATGGCAGCTTCAAAATGCTCCAGGAGTCCATCAACTTGTATGGCTTTCAAATTTTATTTCCTTCTTTTTCCTGTATCCTTCTACCTTTAATTTACTAGAGGTAGCAGCCGTGGACAAGCCTAAAATGCATCTTTGGGAAACTGGCATCATGAGAATCACCCGACATCCACAGGTTCACTACTATTTTTTTGATATTAATGTCCATTTAATATGTTGGCGCTTTGTAGTCATTTGGTTTAGTGAATATTAGGCTGGCCTGTATCCTGCAATATGTAACCACAAAGGCCACCCATTGTAGTCAAATATGCTCTTGAAAAGGAATGTATGTTTATACACTGCTAGTGATAGGGAATAAGCTTTTGAGCCGTTGAAATGGTATTCTCCATCAACTAAGTCAATCCCCCCCCCCCAACCAAAAAAAAAAAAAAAAGCATGTGATTGTCTATATGGAATTGGATTATTTTGTTTGTTTACTTCCACGCATCTACTTGTGGATCACTTTCTGTTGCTTCTTCTATGTTTCATATTATCAACTTCGTAATTTTCTCTATCTTTTCAGATGGTAGGGCAGGTGATCTGGTGCATGGCCCACACAATTTGGATTGGAAACTCTGTAGCCATTTCAGCCTCTGTTGGTTTGATTGGACATCATCTATTTGGTGTTTGGAATGGTGACAGGAGACTAGCTATGCAACACGGGGAGGCTTTTGAAGCTGTAAAGAAGCGAACAAGCATCATTCCATTTGCAGCTATCCTTGATGGCCGTCAAAAATTGCCCAAAGATTACTACAAGGAATTTATTCGATTGCCCTATTTGACCATCACTGCGTTGACACTAGCTGCATATTTTCTGCATCCAGTAATGCAGGCAGCTAGTTTCCGGCTCCATTGGTAGTGTCACCGGGTTTATTATATTCTGAAAATTGTATATAAAAATCCACGAAGGGACGCCTATTGGGATTGAGATGGTTACACGTTTATAAAGACTTGTTCACAAATTAAGAGTCTTGCTCATGTACCTGAATCCTGAATCTCTCTAATTTTGATTAGGATTTGGTCAGGGCAAGTGAAACATCTATATCGAAATTTAAATGGTATGAGCCATGAATTTGGCTACTTACTTTTTCTTCTCATCAAGCTGTCACAATAAAAGGGCAGAAGGTTTCATACAATGCACGTACATTTTTTCTATTAAAATTAAAATTTTAATTATTAAAATTCAAAGTTCAACATATTATTAATTAAATATCATATCAAATAAAACGTCATCACAAATTTTGTCTTTTTTTTTATTGACAATAAACATCTATCCTAACTTCAAATTTTTAAAATGGAAGTCAACAACACGATTTGCCCTACACCTTTGACATTTCTCCTTTTAACTGCTTCTGCCAAGTCGTGTGGGGTTGCTTTTCTTTCAAGTCATGATCTGGTTCTGGTCTTGGTCTGCCATTGAGAGTTACAGACTCCTTGAACTTTTCTTCCTCATCCAAACTATCAATTTGCAAAATATTTTATTTTTTTTTTTATTTTTTTTTTATCTTGAATTAATCGCAACAAGGACTTTGACAATTTTTTTTTTTTTTTTTTAGTTTTGAGCTTTTTTTTGTTCTGTTACATGATTTTAATTGGTGGGTTGACTTTTTCATCGTTATATATATTTTGGAATATCATTTCCTCAATATATGCGAATCTCAATTTAGACAATTTTAATCATATTAAATTTGATTTTTTATTTGAATATCAAATTTTGAGTACAAAAATAAAACTAAATATGATTTTGAAATACTCAATACAAGCATTGAAACAAATAACACTTGTTTTATATCCATACTTTATATATTTTTATATAAATTTAATTAGGGATGTGCGTTGCCGGTTTGGTTAAAACCTTAACCCAAAAATCATTAATTGAATATATTGAATTATATTTTTTATGAGTTTATATTTGATACATTATCAGTGTATAAATTTTATACATTATTAGTAAATTAGATGATGATAATTCATTAATTAATAAATATCAGCTCTTAAAATAAATATACATAAAATAAATTTTTTTAAAGAACTTATTCATTAATAAAGTGTTATCATCTAATTTATTTTATTAATGAATTATCAATATCTGATTCACTAACAGTGTATAAAATCTATATATTAATAATATATCAAATATAAACTCATTTTTTATACATATTTAATCTCTAAACTTTAAAATTTTTGTCACATTGGTACTTGAAAAATTTTTCTATCACATTTGTACCTGAACTTTCAAAATTATATATTTCAAACTAAGGTTGTCATTCAATTTCATTGATATAGTATCAACAATCAATAAGATACTGACATGTGTTAAAAAATCCAATCAACATCACATGATTATTGTCATGTCAACATAAAAAAGAAAAACAAGAAAAAATTCAAAAAAATTTAAAAAGTTCAAAGAAAAACTAAAAAATTCTAAGAAAATTCTAAAAATTTTAAAAATTCAAATAAAAATCTAAAAAAATCTAAAATTTTCAAAAACAAATTTAAATTTTGTTAAAAATTCTAACAAATTTTCAAATTTCTAAAATTCTAAAATATTTTGAAAAAACTTTTAGAAAATTCAAAAATATAAAATATTTTAAAATTTTCTTAAAAAATTTAAAAAAATTCTAAAAAACTTTCAACCTTTTAAAAAATGTAAATTTTAAATTTTAAAAATTTAAAAATTAGAAAAAAATTTAAAAATTTCTAAAAATTTTAAAATATTAAAAAAATTTATAAAAATTCTAGAAAATTCTAGAAAATTTTAAAAAATTCGAAACTAATTAAGGGAATTTAAAAATTTTTGAAAACTTTTTTAATTTTTTTTATAAATTTATAGAATTTCATTTTTATAAAATTTAATTTTTATGATTTTACTTTTTTTCAATTTTTAATTTTTAAAAAATTTTCAAATTTTAAAAAACTTAAATTATGATAATTTTCTAGTTTATAAAAATATTCCATATTTTTAAGTTTTATAAATTTCAAAAGTTTTTGAAAATTTTAAAAATGTTTTTAAACATTTAACCATTATTTAAAAAAAAAATCAGAATATTTTAAAACTATTTTTAGTATTTTTGACAATTTTTTGAAATTAAAAATTTTTTATAAATTTTTAATTATTTTCTAATTTTTTTATTTTTTTCAAAATTTTTAAAATTTTTTCTATAATTCTTTTGAATTTTTTTAAAATTTATAGAGTTTTATTAAAAATTTAGAATTTTTTAATATTTTGTGAGAATTTTTTTTCAAAATTTTTAATTTTTTTTTTAATTTTTAGAATTTTATTATTATTTTTTTAAAAATTTTAGAATTGTTTAGAATTTTTTAAGTTTTTAAATTTTTATAGTTTTAAAATTGAAACAAATTTTATAATTTTTGGTAAATTTAAAAAAAATGTTTTAGAATTTTTTATAAAAAAATTTAATATTTTTTGAGAATTTTTTAATGTTTTTATAATTTTATAAAGTTTTTAGAATTTTTTATAGTTAAAATATTTTTAATACAATATAAAATTTTTTAAAATATTTTAGAATTTTTTCAGAAATTTTTAGAAATTTTTAAAATTTTTAAAGTTTTTTTAATTTTTTTGAAGTTTTGCAATTTTTACAAATTTTTAAAATTGTAAAAAAAAATTGGAATTGAAAAAATTTTTAATATTTTAAGATTTTTTTAATATTTTTAATTTTTAAAGAATTTTTTAAAATTTATCTTTTTTATACTAACATGACAATGATGATGTGATATTGATTGAATTTTAACAAAGAATAACATCTTATTAAATATTAATACTACGTAAGTAAAGTTGACTAATGACATTAGTCAAAGATACTAAGATGATAATGATTTGAAAATTTAGGTATCAAAATGACAATACAAATTTTTTAGTACCAAAATAATAAAAATTTTAAAATTTAGAAACCAAATATGTATTTAATTTTTTTATAAAGTTAATTGAACTAAATTACCAAAAAATTAAGTTTTAAAAACATTTTAGTTAATTCAATCAGTTTTAACTTTAACTGAATTTCAATTATTATAACATTAATAACGGAAATTTACACCAAGCACTAAATTTTAATATTAAAATACCAAAATGAATTGAAAAGCGAAGGAGAAATGAAGGATGCGGGGAAAACTCAGAAGAAATGCAAAAAGTAAGTAGGGGGATTCTAGAATAGTGAGAGTGAGAGGTGACGTACGTTAATTTTCCAATTTTTGATTTTCGGTTAAAAGTTAGTTACAGAAGGGTGCAAGTTTCGAAGGCAAGATGCAGAGGCGGATGCTGAGCTAGGAAGTTAGTTGCTGAATCAAGTGAAGCATGAGTAGATGCTGGCGTGGAAGCTGGGCGCTGAGGTGGAGGGAGAGGGCATTTCTGTCAAATCATATTAATCAATGCCTAAAAAACTCTTAAATTTTATATTGATAACTTATTGAATTATTTCAATAACGGATCAATTAATCAAAATAATTTGATTCTAAGCAATTAATTCAGTTAAATTTAATAATTAGAGTAGATAATTCATCGTTTTACTACTCTTTAAAAAGTATAATCATTTTGTTAAAATAATATTATTTTATATTTAATAAATATTTAATTTTTTTATAATTTTATATTTAAATTGAACTATTTAATTAAATGTCAATTAATTTAAAATTTGATGCTTCTAAATTTATAACGTGATAGGCTTCTTATCATTCTTCTTTGAAAACTTGACTGATTCAGATTATCAAAGTACTCCAGCCTATCAGAACCAAACTAAAAGAGAACCAAATGGAATTGGTCAAGTGTTTCAAGTGCTTTAATTATTATCCAAATTAAATTGCTTTTATGTTTCTGATATCTTGAATTCAATCTTTATATAATTTAACTCATAGCTTTTTATTATTTTTAGTTTTAATTTAAGAGAAAATCAATTTATATTAGTGTAAAATTAAAAAATTTGACACATTTTTTAATAATTGATTTCAATAAATTTAAAAAATAAAAAAGTCAAATAAAAAATAAATTAATTTCATCTCTTTGACTTATTAAAATTAATAATAAAAAATATATAATTTTTTTTATATAAGTTGATCCCCCTCTTTAATTTATATAATTTATTAGGAATAATTTCTATTACTCATGGACAAAAGGAGTAAAGCTAATTTTGAAGCCATATTTCAGCTCAATAATCTTTACCTCAATCCTCACTTTATTAGGAAGACCAATACAAAAATTGGAATGAAAGGAGCCCAACTAGACAAGAACGTGATCAGAACGGAACATTCTTTGACAAAACAAACTAGACGTATAACAAAAGGAAATTAAGGATCAGATTAATTAATTAATTAAAGATTGCTTTGCTCATTAATTTTGTTGTGCTTATTATTATCTTACCCTCCTTAGCACGGAAAGTAACAGTCACATGTTAATAAAGACCCCGTCATGTAAAACTATAGTCCTATTTTATACAATAATTAACTTGTGATTCGTGCGATACACGAATTAATTTTATTTATTTAAATATTTATATATAAATTAATATTATTTAATTTATATTTTTAAAATATATATAAAATACGTATAACAGTTAAATTACAATATAATTATCGTTTTGATTTATAAAGATGAAATTATTATCAATTTTGAATTAAAAAATTAAAAGAATTTAATAATAATAATAATAATTACTATATTCTTTTTTTTTTCTATTTTTACTGGCTAATTTTCATTTAATATAAAAATAACATAAACATATTAAATAAAAGTTAAAAAAATTTTCATTTGTCTAAAAAGAATAAAAAATAGTATGATTCATGACTTATTAATTTAATAGCACTTTAATAGGAATATCCACAAGTGCCTACTTCTCTCACAAGCCTTAGTACAATATCACACCAAAAGTATTTATTAGCATACCTTATGCATTGGTTCAATTAAACCTCAAACAACTTCAATTAATACCAGTTGCATTAACAACTTTTTCCTCCAAAAATTTACAGTGAAATTTTTTGCAAGAACCCAAATCGGACATTGACATAATACCGAGAAAGAGCCCTAGTTGACACCTAAATAATCATCTCGTCAATAAGTTCAACCACCCAATCCTTCCATCCAATACTTCAGCTACCAACTTTCTTAATTTTCCAATCTCAAAGAATTGCAAAAAAGTAATGTTGAATTAAGTATGTTAAGTGTAGAATCTTGGGAACAAACACTCAAGCTAGAATCTTGGCTATAGCAGCACTAAAGCTATCAACTTTGATCTAAGCTCTATCCAAGATCAACCAACCTGATTTAACTTAAACCTAATCCAAGTTTCAATCATATTGACATTAAAAAAAGAACATCTTTTGATAAAAAAGAATCCCTTCAACAAAACTATTTATTCAATTCTTCAACATGTACAAATATGGTACAACTGCAAACTGTTAGAAGATTAAGTGCTAAACTGAAAAGAATCACCTGATTCAAGACTTCAAATCACGTAAAAACCAAACTTAAAACAATCAACAAATTAGATGAAAAAAAAAAAAACCAATTTTACCTTGGACAGAGGACCTTTAGAAACAAAACAATGAAGGGAAGACATGATAGCTTTGGAGGCTCTAGAAAGTGCAATAGGTTCAGTATCAAGGAGCCAAACATTAAGACCATGCATGCACCAACTGAGCTATGCCAGAACCCATTTGCCTATTGCCCACCACCACTAAACTCTTTGTCTCAGCCATTTTCTCTTCCCTGCAAAAAAACCCTAGAATGTCACTTCCAAGACTAAAAAAAAAGTAGATGGTAGTGTACTTCAAGTGCTTCTAAGCCGCGTGAGAGAAGCAGGCAATTGTGGGAGACAAATTAAAAATAGGAGAATTTAGCTTGAGAAATTGAAAACATTTTAAAATTATTCAGGAACATGACAAAAAATGGAAGATTATTTAAAATGAAAAAATTTATTTTTAAATGAAATGTCCATCTGATTGGTTTGTTGAATGTGACGAGGGTGAGGTGATACATGAGATAAGAAAATTTTATTTGAATTTAAATTGATTTTTATTTAAATTTTAAAATTTTTAGATAATTTAATAATTTTTAAAATATATTTTTAATAAATAATTTAAAATTAGTAAATATTTTATGTGTCATTAAAAAGAAAAATTAAAGAGATTTTCTTATGTGTAAAAAAAAGGAAATGTTCATACAAGTATCCATGTCAGCAAATTTTATCTGATAATTATATATGTTATAATATAATATATATATATATGATTTGTGTATTCATATTATGTAAAATATTAATAATTTATATATTATATTTTATTTTATGTAAAAATTACGTGTTATAATTCATATCAATATAAAAAGTACGAAATATATATTTTTTGTTTTTCTTAAACTCATAAAAGAGTTTTATTAAAATATTAAACTGTGTCATCTTCATGCCTTTTTTATTTTGTTTTTGTATTGTATCATTGCGTCGTATTTTAAATTATCAAATCATATCAATAGTTTTTTTTTTTTTTTATGGTAAAGTAGTAAGGATTAGAGTTCTAGAGTTTAATTATACTATAATTGATTAATTATAATTTAGTACTTAACTAGATTAGTTTATACAACTATTCTTAAAAGATAACATCTAAGAAGTTTAAAATTCAAAATTTAACACTTATAATCTTTTTTTTAATTTTATTTTTAGACTATAATCTCTTTTATACAAAAAATTAATAAGGATTATACTAATAGTCATATAATCTATTAACAATCATAATTCATAAAATATTAGATTCTTAATTTTGATAATCATAAATTCAATTTCTTTATATTTGAAATATAAATTAAACTAGGTTTTTTACATCTGTGCTTTGCATGGTTAATTTTATAATTATGTAGTATTAGAATTTATAAAATTTTGATAATTATATAATTTTATATTGTATCATCAATGCCGTATTTATTTCTCTTTTTCAATATTATACCTAAATTTTAAATATAAATATGAGAATCCCAATAGTAAAGATGGATTAAATTGTCCTTTTTGCCTTAACAATTTGAACATAAAATGTTCGTTTTATTTTTTTTAGTTATTTGATGAAGAAAAAACATAATGTTTGTATCACGAATTTATTCTATTTAAAATTTACTTTTCAATAAACAATGTATTTTATTTATCTAAAAGAGGAGAATATCTTGCTACTATTACAAATTATAAAAATTACATATTGATAAATACAAACGCAAAATTAAGTGTAGAAAATAATAGTGAAAATTTCATGTACTCACATGCTATACTATTAATTTGAGTAATAAAATGCACTATAAATTTTTACAATTTATAATTACACTAAAACCTATATTTCTAAAGAGACTTATTTTTAAGAGTTGAATCCAAGAAAATTCACCTTTACCAATCATTTGAATTCATTTGTGAAAATATTGTTAGAACCAAAATTCTTTCAAATTGGTTTATATTAATTATATTCAAGTGGTTTTGCTCTATTAATATTTAACCTAAATATTATTTGTGAAACTTTTAATCAAATCATGCCTTATACATAAAAACAAAAATACACATATAAAATGAATAACATGTTTTTAAGTTTTAATATAATTGCATCTTAAAATTTATTAAAAAAAATTCACTACCCCTTACATAAAAAATGATCTGGTGAATCACATTAATGAATTTGTAATTTTAATGCTAAAAAAAGGCATGTTACTAAACAATTAGTTTAAAAAATTAGATAAAATATTTTTATTTTTAATTAAAAAGGTATGAGACTTAACTTTATTAAATCCAATAAAAAGTTTAAAGTGAAAAAATAAATAGTACAAATAGCATTTATCATTATTTGTAGATAAAAGAATCAAATAAAAATTATTGAATTTGATTATCCAATTAAAAAATAAAAATAAATGTAACACATTATAATTATTCTTATAATTTTATAAATTATTAGATGATAAAATTAGAACATATAAAAATTTTAATTAAAACTTTGTTACCACACATTAGAACATTTTTAATATTTTAACTTTGTATAAAAATTCAAGTGAACTTGTTACACAAAAATCTTAAGAGAAAAACAAATTACTTATATTTTTTAAAATAATACTTTTTGATTAATGAATTTGTCAACAAATATATTCGTTAATAATCATAAAATTAATTATATAGTATATATAATAAATTTTAATAATTAATTATGATAATTTATTTTTTGGCTTTCTTTACCCTTTTGTTTTCTTCAATTTAAAAGCAATATTTAGCTATTAATTGCGTTTTCTTGGTTTTCTTTACTTTTTCTTTTTTTTTTTATTTTAAAAATAATATTTATTAATGAATTGTGTATTTTTGGCTTTTTTTACCTTTTCATTTTCTTCGATTTTAAAATTAATATTTATTAATTAATCATGTATCTTTGACTTTCTTTACCTTTTCAATTTCTTCAATTTTAAAAATAATATTTATCTATTAATTATGATCATTGGTAGTGTCTTTTGAGTTTCATTATCTTTTGATTTTTTATGTTATTGAAGATATATAGTCACTTATTTAAAATTAGATTAATTGTAATCATTGATCACGTTTTTTGGGCTTTATTTATTTTCTGCTTTTTTATTTTAATAAAAATAATATATATTTATTAATTTTGATAATTAATTGTATTTTTTTATCTTTTTATTTTCACAATCTTAAAAAGATATATTAAATTTATTATGTATTACTTTGCTTGCCATTTGGTTTTACCTTTGCATTTTTTTCAATAATATTTGTTTATTATTGCAGTAATATATTGTTCATTTATTTTTTTTTATCTTTTCTTTTTCTTCAACTTTAAAAATTGTATTTATCTATTAATTGTAATAATTGATTGTGTCTTTTAGGCTTTTTTGTCTTTTACTTTTTTAAAATTTTAAAAATAGTATTCACTTATTTAAAATTGGATTAATTGTGATCACTTAATTTGTTTTTTTTTTTAACTTTATTTGCCTTTTGATTTTTTTTCAATTTTAATAAAAAAATGTCTATTTATTAATTGTGATAATTTAATATATTTTTTTGTTTTTCTTACCTTCTAATTTTTTATCATTTTAAAGAGATGCATATTATATTAATTGTGTGTATATATATATATATATATATATATATATATATATGTATGTATATTGCCTTTTGGCTTTCAACATGGTTAAAAATATATAGTCATGTATGTATATACATATATATATATATTTAAGCTCTTGATTTATTTAATGAGATTTTCAAATAATTTGCTTTAATATGAATTTAATAAATTTAATAACAAGAATAAAAAAAAAAGATAAACTTGCTAACGAGTAGAGATAAATATTTACAATAGTAGTCTTATAAATATAAATTGTATTATAATAATTTATTTAATATATGATATTTAAAATTTTGTAGAGGTATATTTAATTTTTAATTTTAAATAAGATATTAAAAAAATGATCTTGTTTCATATAGACTAAAATAACCTATTTGAGTAATGAAAAACATTTATAATGTTATACTATTATAAAAAGTATTCTTCCAAAAGGTATATATTTTTATTTGCTGTAAACCAAATTTTATTCATAAAATTTTAGTGGATGTTGAAAATTGTCAATATTGCAATTTAACTCAAAGATTGATTAATTTCTGTAAGAATGAGGTACAAGCAAATTTAAAAGAAAAATATAAGAGATTTTAATAAATTAACAATACTTAAATAATGTGAAAAGGTAAGAAATTCATTATTCAGTATTGATTATTAAATTTATTTATCTTTCAAAAGAAGAAACAATCCTTTTAATGAATATATCAATCTCTTGAGAAAGAAGACATCGGCCCCAAGAGGTAAAAAGGTTACTTAGAGTAGTCAATGTTTTATTTCACTCTAAATAAAATTATTATATTTAAATGATGAAATTTGTGAATTTGGCATTAAATCTTCAGTGGTCATTTGACCTCAAATTTATTTAAAAGGAAAATTTTCAACTTTTCTTTTTGTTATACTTGTGCTTTTTTGCAAATGAGAATTTATATAAAAATTTGTAATTCAAACCTTAGTTTTAAGAAATGGATGTGGAGGAAAAATGTAAAAAAAAAAAAAAAAGTTATTTTTTTGTTAATTAATAAAAACATAAATTGCCTACGAATGAAGATTTTGGACTTGATCTTAGAGCTACTAATCAATGTCATGATTAAAATGAATTATCATCATTGACAAATTCTAGACATTCTTTTGATAAAAAATAAATTGAGAAAAAATAATAAATTAATAAATTTAGTTTTGATTTCAATTGTGGGTTTTATGAGTTAGCATTAAATCCAAAAAATTTATCCAAATTCACATATATTTATAATATCAATATTTTTATATGTCTGTTCTTTATATTGTTAAAGTAAGAATTCTAATGAAAGTTCTATCATTATAAATTATAGCTTTGATTCATGTTTTCAACTATCAGTGCGAATGAAAAATAACAGACGTATTTAAAATGTTGTTTTGAAAAAAATTTATTTACAAATAAAATATGAAAATAAATAAATAAATTTAATTAACCATGAGATTTTTTAAATTGAAATTAAACCCTTAAAATCCAATCAAGTATATATATAATATAATATAATATAATATAATATAAATACTATCCACCTTTTGTTTTACTATAAAAGTTTTTATTATATAAATCATCACTTTAATTAGTATTTTAATTAAACAATAGCTGAATAAGAAGAGAAATAAAAATTTTTATTAACCAAGTTAAAATGTTGTTTTATGAGTAGTAAATTGCAAAGAATATGTAAAAAATAAATAAATTTATTATGGTTTTTATAATATTATCAATATTATATTAAACTCCTAGCTTTCATTCAAATTCATGCAACATTTTTTCAAATAATTTTTATATGTATTTTTATCTTTTTAGAAGAAAAAACTATAAAAAAATTTCTATTATTAAATCTTCCATTGAAGCCCATATTTTAAGTAATTATTGTACAATAAAACAAATATATCCATTTTTATTAATCAAGTTATTATTTTAATAAAAAATATTAAATTTAAAAATAGTAAAGTAAATAAATTTAAATATAATATTGATGGCAAAAAATTTTAACTTTTTTATTAATAATAATCTAATGTAAAAAAAAATCTCAAAAAATAGATAAAAAAATTGAAAGTAACATAAAATTTTTTATATTCATAATCTCAAATTATAAAGAATGCTAACTTTTTTAGATCTCTTGAAATTATAGCACGATAAATAATCAAATAAGTACAAAAGGATTTTATTTACTCATCACAAATAAATTAAATTAAATCTTTTAAATCTTTTTCACCATTTCATTCATAAAAATGATTGACTGTTAGTAAAGATTTTTGGAAGACAAAAAAAGATCAATAAAATAGAAATTATAACTTTAAATTTAAGATTAAAGAGTTAAAATGTTAAATATATTGAAAATAATTATCCATAACTACATAAATTTATATCATGAATGTAATTGCAAGTGTAACATTTTATTTTTAAATACTAAAAGCTTAAAGAAAAATGTCTTCATTTTAAAAATGCATTTATTTCACAAAATTTATCAATTTTATAAGAATACTGTACATGATATAATATAAAATTATAAGAATTATATGATTATTTTAGTCATACTATAATTAGTTTAATTAGTTTTCTCCATATAAACCTTTATATTTATCATTTTAATTAATTTAAGAAGTTTAAAAATAAAGGAGAAAATGACTTATCTGAAAGATGAATAATATTTTTTTTATTAAAAAAATCTATGCTACTACCTTAACATAAAAAAATCACACAATCACATAACCATTAAAAATAAAAATAAAAATCTTCGAAAGAAAATATAAATTTGTTAACAATATAAATGACTATAACAACATAAAATATTTATATTTTATAGTTTAATTATCACAAGAAAATTATGAAACAAAAAGCAGTGAAGAAAAAATTCAATAAATAGATTAAAAGGAAAAAAAAGAAAAAGAGAAAAAATGGGATAACAAAAGAAATCAAAATCTTGCCAAAACATTAAAACTTGAGTATCACCTTTCATTGTTAATTAACTCATACATTACCAAAAATTTAAAATCGTTGTAAAAAAAATCAAACACATTGAAAAAAAAATAGAAAAAGAAATAAATTTTATGTTAACTTGATTCCCTACAAATAAAATATCAATTTGTACTTTAAAAATAAAATAAATTATGATATAGTTGACAAATCAAACATTTCAATCCTCATTGCAACAACTTATTTATCGCTTAACAAAATTTAAAAGCCATAAGCAAAAATAGGTTCTTAATACGTCTCAAATGCCAAACATATATATTTAAATAACAAAAACATTGATCATGGATCATATAAAAAATAAAAAATTATAAAAATGCAAACATAAAGACAATGTTTACAAATTTCATGATTAGTAATAACGCTAAACACAAAAAAATTAAAAAATAAAATATATAAAAATTTGAAAGAATTTATGTAATCCAAAAAAAAATCAGAAGTCATAAATAAATAATATAAAAAAAAATTCATGCCAATGGTTAACTACAAAATAATAAAATAAATTAAAAATAAGAAAATAACATAAGAAAAACATAGAAAAAAACATATGTACCTTTTCATCAATCAACATCATTTTTATACTAATATGTTGTTTAGTCTTAAAATAATAAATATCTCACAATCAACAAATACAAAATTTGATCATCTAATCATCTTTTTAAGAGATAATCATCAATCATGGTATATTCTAATTTGTTAATAGCTAAGTTTAAATTGTAAGAAAGAAAAAGAAACACAATAAAAAAAAGAAAATTAAAAAAACATAAGAAATTATTATAATAAAAGATAAAGATACAGCAAATGAAATATGAGATAAAATACCTATTAAAACTTGAGATTCTTTAATTTGAAATTGAAAAATAGTAGGTGATCTATACATTATATAAAAGTGATCCCTCAATTCAAATAGTAAAAGTATGTTCAATTAATGCTTCTATTAAGCGAGGTATGTCACTTAACAATTGATTCCCCCAATTAATCAATAATATGTGTAATGGAAATTTTAGAAATTGAGTCTTTAATGATTTAATGAGGAGACTTTGGAGAATTGCAATATATATAAATATATATATATTTGTTTTGGTTGGATAAAAGTGGTGTATTTTAAATTTTTAAATAATCTTAACATATAATTATTTTTATTTTTATTTTTATTCAATCAATTAAATGAAATGAGGTTACCGAATTTGAGATTTTTGGGACTTCTAATCTTGACAGTAGTCCTTTCTTTTTTGTTGGGTGAGCTTAGGGTGTGAGATTTTGATTTGTGAGATATTTGGGTCAGTGGGTTTTGATTTTAATTGATTTAGTATTCTATTATAAAGTTGAATTTTTTTTCTTTTCAATTTTATGTTATATTGCAAATATAATATATTTTTATATATAACTATATAAATAAATAAAATATTATTATATATAAATTATCTAATTTATTAATGAATTGGGCTTTACTTGGACTAGAACATGGTGAGTTGGCTTTTAATTAAATTTGAAAATAGAAATGTGGATGTTTGTTTGATGATGTGGGATTGTAACTGGATATGTTTTTTTTTTTTCTTTTTTATGAGTTTTGAGTTTTTATTATTTATTATTTATAATAAAATAAGTTAAAAATATAATAATGATAAATATAAATATAAAAATATATAAAAACAAAAAAAAAGTTAGCTTACTTTTCTTTTTTCTTCTTTTGTTTTAAATAATTTTATAAAAAAAAAATTTATAATCTACAATAGATTAAAAAATCATACATTTGATCAAATTAATAATTAATAAAAATACTATACTCATAATATAATATGAAAAATTAATAATAAAATATAATCACAATATATGAAATATAGATTTAGTTTTAAAGCTTTCATAATATTTTTATTATTTTATATTAGAATAATTATAAATATATTCAGAATAATAAAAGAATTTGATTAAAAAAAAAATTACCTCCAGCAAAGCGGGGGCTAATTCTAGTATGTATAAAATGAGAGAGAAGGTCGTCCTTAATTTATATAGAGTCCAATATATCCACATTAGGTCTCTATCTGTGGGGAAATATTTCTATCCTGCCGTGAACATATGTCTATTTATCACATAGATATTAGACGGATGCCTTGAAAGAAACATGGAAACAAACATATATTATAAAATCACCTTAGACATATCAAATACAAAATCAATCCAATAAAAAATTGACACTAAAAAATAATTAAATTCTCTTATATAATTATAATTATTTTGCAACAAGTGCAGTATTAAAATCCCAAATCAATCTAATTTAGACTGTCCGCGTGAACTCTCTCAATCATGCTTTTTCTTTCTTTATTAGTGTATTAATTATCTTAGAAATAAGCTTACGTGTACAAGCTACATTACTATAGCTCTCTCTGACGTGGCAATAACCCCTTCCACTTCACCTTGGACAAGTTCAAACATTCATAACAGCACGAAACCGGCCTCCGTTTCCCCCTAAGATATCACTATACAAGTAGCCAAAGTTTTACTAAATAATTTTCCTCACAAATTAAATTATCCCCTTTTTTTTCTATTGATTGACTTGCTCTCTTTAAATACTTCTTGTCCCACTTTTGTTCATTGCTGGAAAATACAATAATAATGCTATTAATTTTTTCTTCTTCTTCTTCTTCTTCATCCACCCACTATTTCCTTCGTCCTCTCACTTTCATATTACTTTCAATTTTCATTATCGTCATTCAAAATTCAAAATGAATTCATCAGATTTTCCTGCAAGTAAATCGCCTAGGAAAGAACTTCAGGGTCCTCGTCCGGCCCCTTTGAAGGTCCGTAAAGATTCGTACAAGATCAAGAAACCACCGTTGGCACCACAACCGGTGCAACAACAACCGGTGCAGGTAAGGCCTCCGGTAATCATCTACACTGTGTCACCGAAGGTGATCCACACAAACCCTAGCGACTTCATGAACCTAGTTCAACGCCTTACAGGCTCAACATCATCGTCTTCGGGATCTTTATCGCTTCCACCATCAACATCCAATCATCCAATATCCAACGATACAAGCGGTGCAATCTCACCAGCAGCAAGGTTTGCTACCATAGAGAAGACAAAGTCACCAGAATGGAAAAAGCAACAAATTAGTGAAGAAAACTTTGGGTTAGTACAAGGCATAGAGATGAATCCAGGGGTTGAAAGGACAAGTTTCTTTCCTGGGATTTTGTCTCCAGGGCCAACCTCACTGCCTCCAATATCACCGAACTTCTTCTCACCGCCATCTGATCCAAACTTATTCAGTTTCTTCCGTGATTTGAGTCCTGTTCTTCATGGTAACAGGAATTTCATAGAAGGTAGTTTCATGCCTAGTCCTTCAAGCTTTAACATTTCACCTTTTTTAATACAATCTCCTACTACTCCATCTATAGACCTTTTCAACAATTTCTTTGACCTTTAAAAATTTTCTTTTTCTCTTGGCAAGAGATCAAAGAAATAGAAATTCTTTTCTCTTTGATTTGTGATGTTTGTTAGAGTGTCGATTGCATTTTTCTGCAACTTGAATTCATGGCGAAAGTGGAGGAATAAAGTGGAAATTTAATGTTTATTTGGGTAGGTTCGCTGTTGGAAACTTCTTTAATGGCCTTAGCTTTTTATTCTTGTTCCAAATTTAATTTGGTGGGCCATCTGACAGAGCAGTTCTGGCTCAAAAATCCTGTCATTCCCATCATTTTTTTTTTCTGATATAATTTTTTTGTCTCATATGTAGCAGCAATGGTCATGTAATTTGAAAGCATTAATCAATGTTACATTTTTCTTCTTGCAGTTTATATATTCTTTAGCATCATAGCTTTCTTGCAAATCTTGTGTTTAAATTTGTTAAGTTTATGTCAATTTAATTGGTTCTAGCTTGGCAGATACGAGTGCAGCAAAATTGCAGTATGTTTTAGTTTACTTCCATTCTATTATTCTTATACAATGAATAGTCTGCTTAATTTAGGATGGGAAAAAAGAAATCAAGTATGAGATAGAATGCATGCAGAAGAGATCTTTGAGTACAGCTCTTTTTTTTAAAAGAAAAAAAGCTTTTTAATTTACCAAGAACACACAAAAAAATTTTGTTTCCTTCAAATTTTTTTTTCTAAATTAAAGGAGCTATTTTCTTTGTTTTGGTATTTTAAAAGTTTAAAGTGAGGAGAAATTTTCTTATTTTATGATCATGACATATTGTAGATCTTAAAATAAAAATTATATTGGATTTACAGATTGTCTATCAAATAAAAATATAAATAACAAATTAACATAAAAAAGCCATTAAATAATTATAAATAAATAAATAAATAATAAAATGTAAAGTATATATTAAGCAATCAATCCTCCCACCATCTACAAAACAAATATATATATGTATATATGTATGTATGTGTATATATACATTCATACATATATAAATGAAGGTAATTACTTGTAAAATTTAAGGATAACGTATGGATCAATTTCAATTTAAAGTTACAAGTCTCATTTTTTTTTTTTATTATCAATTGCTTACATATTTTAACAAAAGATTATTTTTATTAGAAAAAACAATAAAACCAGGGAGTGCTTTAATGTTATAGGGTTGGCTGTCACAATCAAAGTTCAATACTAAAAACCACTTTAGTTTTCTGACCTAATTGTTTCTTATTCCCACCATTTCATTCGTTGATATATTTTCATTTGGAAATCAATACCTTTCTTCAAAAGAAGGTATTGAAAGATATTGGTTAGAGATTACATCATGATAACTATTTTAAGAAAATTAATTTAATTATAAAATTAACGTCACAAAGTTATCTCCAACTTGACTACAACCAAATAAAACAAAACCTTGGATCCAAGTGCAAAGGTTTGCCTCTAGAAGACCAAGGTTTTTTATTTTTTATATTTGAGGTTCTTAATCTTGATGAAATATTAAAAATTTAATATTTTCTCAACCAATTATACAATATGACTAAAATTATATATAATAATTTCTAAATTTGGAATTTGATGGGGCAATCACAAAGTCAAATATAACTCTTCAATTACTGGACTAATCTTTTTATAATTATCTCTTTATTATTTTATTGCAAAAGTTTGATGGGAGTAGTTAAATAAGAGCACGTTGAGTTAGAAAACACCATCCCTTCAAAGATGAGATTGACATTATTTTATTAATCAGAATATGACAAAAAGTTGGATATTGGTTGGCAAGACATAATTCGGCTTTAAATATTAGTGATATATTTTTGTATGATTTGTGTTTTTTTTATCAACCTAAAACACCCAAAAGATTGAATTAATTTATAGGCTGAAAAAAAAATTACAAGAGTAGTCGACTATATATGGTGAAGTTGGGACTTAGACTATTTCAAATATCTCCGTTTGGAATTCATTTAATTTGATGATTATGATTTGAAGAAGATACCAGCCGTTCAATTTACCAACAACCAGAAGCAATTCATTTATTTTGAATTAATTAAAGTTTTCGGTAGTTAATATCACAAATGATCTTTAACTTATAATAAAATATTAATATGATATTTAAATTTTAAAATTTTTTAATATGATATATAAATTATAAATATATTAATTATTATGATGTTTAAAAAATTATTTATCCATCAAATTTATTATTTAAAATTAATTATATTAAAAATAAATATTATATTAAAAAATTTTAAATTTTATATATTATATTAAATATTTTATTATAATTTTAAAATGCGACATCATCCTTTAAAGTTTTCCCTTGAATCACTAGGTTGACTATTTCTAGGTAGCCACGGATACGTGCAATAATAACACAACTATTTTCTAAGATTTTTAGGCTGCGTTTCGATGAGATCCAACGAAAAAAGGGTTTCAAATTTAATCATTGGGAGTATAGTGCAAACCCTTTCTAAACTGCATTGTTTGACCAAAGATTGTCCCTGAAATGAAACAGTAAGATTTTTACTTTTAAAAAATACACTTTTTTTCTGATGAGACTTTGTCCTTCTGAGAAATTAGAAAGGAGAATGAGTTTAAAATTTCGAGATTTCGAGTTTAAATTTTATCATAAATTTGATCTAAATTTATATTATATTTATCTAATTATATATTGATATTGGTTGATAAGATTGATATATTTGTTTGATGTAATTTATTGATTTTTTATATATAATTTTTAAAAATATAAATATAATTTCTCTTGTAGTAATAACTGTCGTAATGTCTAGATCCGGGGATCTATCGCTAGACATTGACTTCAGGGAGTCGCCACCAATCTTTTTTATCTAGGTGCGATTGACCACCTATGGAATCTGTCTTTTTAGGGAACACCTAAGTTTAAGGGTCCCTAAAAGAATAGGTTCAGGTCTACAAACCAGAACAAGGTTTGGGAATTCGGTTACGTGTGAGGAAGGTTATAGCACCCTCACAACGCCCATCAAAAGATGGTACCAGCTGAAATTTGTGTTATCTAAAAGCCTTAAAATTTTACCAAGTAATTAATTATTGAAAATTTTTCTCAATTGACCTAATACTTTTAGCAGAAAATTGAGAAAATTCCCTCACCTCAAGAGTATGCAAGAAAAACTACTGTTTCACTTGCAGAGGCTCCGTCGTCGGATTATTTAAAGAAAAAAAAAACAAAATCAAAATTAAGATAGAAAGAAAGGAAAGAATGAATTTTTTTTGTAGGGAAAATTGATACTTTCAACTTTTCCCCAAAAATATTTTTTGAAAATTTCGATTTTCAAGGAAAATTGATACTTTCAACTTTTCCTCAAAAACCCTTTTTTTTGAAAATTTATTTCTAAGGAAAATTGATACTTTCAACTTTTCCTCAAAAACTCTTTTTTTGAAAATTTATTTCTAAGGAAAATTGATACTTTCAACTTTTCCTCAAAAACCCTTTTTTTTTTTAAATTTATTTCTAAGGAAAATTGATACTTTCAACTTTTCCTCAAAAACCCTTTTTGAAATTTATTTTTAAGGAAAATTGATACTTTCAACTTTTCCCTAAAAATATTTTTTTTTGGAAAATTTTATTTTTATTTAAAAAAAATAAAATAATAAAAAGATAAATAAAAATAAAAATAAATAAAGAAAAGTAAAACAGAAATAAAAAATAAAATAAAGATAAAAAGAATATTAGATAAACCTAATCTAATAAATAAATAAATAAAACCTGGAGCGGCTCGGCTATCGGCTCGGCTCGGCTCGGTTCAAGGTAGGGAAACGGCTCGGGGGAGCGGCTTGGCAGCTTGGCGCGGCTCGGCTCGGCTCGGAGGACGGGCAGCATGCGCTGGTCAGGAAAGCGGATCGACGCTCGGATCGGGTCGGGTTCGGAAAAACGCGCGGATCCTCTGGTTACTTAAGGCCAAAACGACGTCGTTTTGGGAGGGTATAAAAGGCAATCCCCTTCGTTTTTTCAGCAGAACGCTCCTCCCTCTCTCTCTTCTTCCCTTTTCCTCTCCCTTCTCTCTAAAAACTGAAGAACACCGGTGCCGGATTCTGGAAAATATCTCCGAAATCTGGAAATTTCGCCGGACGTTGGTCGGAAGATCGCCGGTTTCTGGGATTCTTCGTTGGAAACTGGGCTGGTCGTCGAAAACTTCAATGTTCACTGGAATTGTTGCCGGAAAATTCAAATTTCGCCGGAATTTTCGTCGGAATCTGAAAATTTCTCAGAAATTTCCAGAAAAATTTTTCGCCAAAAATCTCTAAAAATTTTTTCTCACTCCCAGAACACTCCTAAACTTTTCCTAGCTTCCTATACGCCTCCTTTTCTTTCAAATCAATAGCTTTGCTTACTGTTTTTTGTGTCTTTCATTCTGTTCCAGGAGGTGCTTTATATAGGGATTGATCAGGAGTTTCTGATCAATCCCAATTCTCCTTTGGACGGGAATTCAATCTTTGAATCCAGTCTGGACTCTTCTGATTGAATTCTCATTCCCAGTGGGATTCTTCAACTTTCAATCCCAGCCCTCCAAAATCAAATAAATAAAAAAAATAGATAATTTAGAAAAAAATAACAATCAGATAATAAAAAAGAATCAGATAAAATTAACAGATAATTTAAAAAAATAAAATAAGATAAACCCAAAAATATATTAAAAAATAATAATAATAATAATAATGATAATAATAAATAATAATAATAATATAATAATAATATATAACTATATACATATAAATATATTCTAAATAAAAATAAATAAATAAGATATACAAAAAAGAAAAAAGAGAAAAAAAAATACAGGATAAAAATTCAATTGGGCCTTACCCATTTGGGCCAGGCCCAATTGATCTGGGCCTGGACCCAATTGGGTGTCTACAGCTGCCCCTCTTTGCACATTTTCTGTGAAACAGAAATTGCGCAAAGACGTAGACACCCAATCTAGACTCAACTCAACATTGTCATTTTTTTGTTTTTTGTATATATATATTTTTTTATGTTTTTTTGTTTTTTTATTTTTTTTTTGTTTTTTTTTTATCAAAGCTCCTCTAAATAGAGGCACCACGACTTTGGAAAATAAATTGCTCCTCTAAACAGAGGCACCACGACTTTGGAAAGTAAATTGCTCCTCTAAACAGAGGCAACTAACTTTGAAAAGTAAATTGCTCCTCTAAACAGAGGTACCACGACTTTGGAAAAGTAAATTGCTCCTCTAAACAGAGGCAACGAACTTTGAAAAGTAAATTGCTCCTCTAAACAGAGGTACCACGACTTTGGAAAAGTAAATTGCTCCTCTAAACAGAGGTACCACGACTTTGAAAAAGTAAATTGCTCCTCTAAACAGAGGCAACGAACTTGGAAAGTAAATTGCTCCTCTAAACAGAGGCACCACGACTTTGAAAAGTAAATACTCCTAGAAAATCATGTTCGAAGGAGTTGAAAGTTGTGTTTGAGGAAATTTCAGGAAATCATGCCCAAAGGTCTTATAAATCAACCCTGATACCAAAAGGCATCCTATTTCAAGGATTAGGAACTTACCTGACAAGTTTCTTCTCCATCTTGCAAAATATCTTCATATTTATCTTCTCCATATGGGATGTTGGAACACCCCTGCTTCTTGAATTTATACACTATACTTTCTTGAAAGTAGTGTATGCTATGCAATGTGCATGATTTTCAATGCATGCTATGCAAATGTTGGCCAATTAATTCCTGTTCAATGTATGGTACTCAAGTTTCTCAAGCTCTTTTCTTCTTTCTTGGGTGTCAAGCCCTTTGATTCCTCAAGGATTCAATTGCACTGCTCTTCTAAGATCGAACCAGTGTAGCTCTCAATTGTCCTTTCCACTCACATTCTTTCTTTGTTCAGTTTCTCAATACTTTGGAATAAGCTTCATCAATCGATCATCCCTTGACCATCATTCAATGAATTTCTCAGCACTAGCAAATTTTAAAACAAATTTCATCCACCATCACTGGGTCCTTGTCTCAGTATCAACCATTCCAAAACAAACTCTGTCCACTGATTGTTCCCACCATTCGACCAATTCATCCTTGTACTCATCACTTAGTTGTATCATTTTTCAAGATTTGCCCCATCATATTCTCTATTTGGTCACATCATACATCCTTTTAAATCATCTATTTTAGGTTTCTACCATTTCTTCATCATCTTAGATTTCTTTTCAAATGAATGTAAGATTCTTTTAAACACATATTCATTCATTCATTATCATTTCAATTCTTGACAAATATAATGCAATCAAGCATTTTCTCAATTCATTCTAGGGGTGAAACAATAAGAGAACAGAAGGTGAATTATAGTAAAGATAATCAATGAAGATCTATTTTGGTAGAAAATAAATGGGAAAAGAAATAAATTGGATGTCATTGAGGTGAATGGTATGTCCAAATGATGAATATTCAGACAATTTTCAACATTAATCTAGGATTCTTTTTCAAAAACTCATTCCATTTACTGTTGAAGTCATCTTGAGCTTGGCGAACTCTGCCCCAGTCTTTGAGGGATCTTCAGATGTCTTTGATCTTTCATTCATGTGAGCCATTTGACCTGGATCTTTTTTTTTCTTTTTTTTTATTTTTTTTGTACCAAAATCACCCTTTCAGGTTTTCAATTTGAATCTTTTTTTTTTATTTTTTCATTTTCTCATTTTTCCCCCTTTTTTTTTCTTTTTCTTTTTTCTCTTTTCTCATTTTTCATCCATTGTTGATATCTTTCATGTAGCATGATTCCATTGCTTCATCATGAGCATGTCTTTGCTCAACCTATGATTATTCAAGTTGAGTATTCACATTTGATCCAAATGAACTTTTCAAGGTTGTAATGTAGGCCAAGGTGAAGGGTCATAAAAAAAAGGATATAATAGGCTCAAAACATGTATTAAAAAGGTTCAAAACCAAATGATCATTTGATACAACTTGGCATTTTGCCCCCACATCGTTTCACTACTTTTTTTTTCCTCACATAAAAGATTCTCATTACTTTGCCCCAAGTCATGTGTGGCTTTTATTTTTATTTTTCTTTTGCTTTTCTTTCTCTTTCCATTTTTGAGACCTTTTGTGGTGTTTTTTTCTTTTTTTTTTTCAAAATTTACCCTCCAGTGTAGAGGGTGATCCTTGGTTGGGGTTCTTCAAAAAAAAAATGATAAGCTCAAAGGGGTAACAATAAATGGTTTTTCAAATGGTAAAAGAAATATGACCATTTTTCATCTCAATTGTGAATACCTTTCTTAAACATCATTTATTGAACAAAGCTCATGAACTTGTATAAAAGATTGCACACCTTCAAGACATATCTCTTTCATCTCTGGTAATGGCTTACCCTCTTTATTTTCGCTCAAATCATCTCCTCTGTGAATGAGTTCTCAAAATTAAATTCCAGAATTATTGTTACCATTGTCTAAATATTCATCATCTGAAATTTAAAAATGGGAATGTAAAGTCATGAAAGGTAACAGGGCATGGAATAATGGTCGAGTGAAAGAGAAAATGTAATGAAATGCATTAACTTGCCCTTATTAAAATGATAACAAGTGAAGTCATATTGCAAAAAGAAATCTAACATTGTTTGAAAAGAAATCCTAAAATGACAGAAGAAACCTTCAACCAGCCTTATCTCCATTTTTAAAATTGTCTCCCTATGCGATCAGGTGAAGAATCTCTATTGACATCTTGCCCCACAATTCATTGTGAATCTCCAGATCCTTTCTGTTCTTGACTTTCGCTCAGTACACTAACATTAGGTGTTGTTGCTTTTCCTTGATCAAAACTTACCATTCCATCATTGATCAACCGTTGCACTTTATACTTTAAAGCAGTGCAATTTTCAGTAGAATGGCCAGTAATTTCATAGTGATAGTCGTAGTGGGCTGTAGGATCATACCACTTTGGGTAGGGTGGTTTAAGCGGCTCCACATGGCTGGGGGCAATCAAATGGCTATTATAGAGTTCTCGATATAACTCTGTATAAGTCATAGGGATTGGATCAAATACAGGTTTTTCTCGAGTAGTCCGTTGTTCTCGTGAGCCACTTGCTGGGTTAGTAGGGCGAATTTGGGTTCTTACAGGAGCTTGAATGTTAAGGCGATAAGTGGATGAATAAGATGGTTGTGGGGCTAGCTGGTATGGGTAGGATGAGGCATTATTCACAGCAGAATGGTATGGAGAGTAACCTTGGGATGGATAGGGTTGATAACCCCTGAATTGTTGTCTATCAAAGCTCACAGCTTGAGCTTGAGCTTCTTTCTTTTTTGATGTCTTCTTGGTTTCTCTTCCTTTCAACTTGCCATTTTTTATGGCACTTTCAATAATTTCTCCAGAGATCACCATGTCGATAAAATTCTTAGTTGCATTCCCTATCATCTTTTCATAATAGGGAGGCTTCAAAGTACTGACAAATAACACTGTAGTTTCTTTCTCAGTCAAAGGAGGTTGTACTTGAGAAGCAATATCCCTCCACCTCTGGGCATACTCTTTAAAAGACTCATTTGACTTTTTTTCTAGATTTTGTAAAGATAAACGATCAGGGGCCAAATCGATGATGTGTCGATATTGACTGATGAAGTCATGAGCCATATCGCTCCAGGAGCGAATGTGGGTTCTATCCAACTGAACATACCACCTGGCAGCAGAACCAGTAAGACTATCCTGGAAGACATGCATCAAGAGTTTTTCATCATGTGCATGAGCTGCCATCTTTCTGCAATACATGGTGATGTGGGTTTTAGGGCACTTTGTACCGTCATATTTTTCAAATTTTGGTACTTTGAATTTATAGGGGATAACCACATCAGGAACTAGGCAGAGCCCAGCAGCATCAACTGACCCATAAAAGCTAAATCTTTCTACAGCCCGTAGCCTCTGCTCTAGCATGCTAATCTTGGAACTTTCCTCAGCCTCTACTCTCATCTTTTCCTTTTCCTTTTCCTTCTCTTTTAAATCATCTAGATCAGGAATTGGTTCTACTACTTTTTCAGTGAATACAGGATTTATATAGCTATTATACTGCCATGGGTTGAAAGCTGATGGCATTCCAGGATAGGCGAAATGTTGTGGCAGGACCTCTTGGGTAGACTGGGCTTGAGGTGGGCCAAAACCTGTAGGGTACAAAGGGTCAGCTACTTCTTGCTGGCTTGTACTTCCTTCAACTCCTTTTCCTTTATTCATATTATTGAGGGCTTCCAGAATCTTGCTTAGTTCACTTTCAATCTTTTCCTAAGCTTTTTCTAGCTTTTCAAATCTATGAGAACTTTCTTCTTCCATTTGCCTTGCTCTGGATCTTGTGTTGTATGGATGAGCAGGGTTTTTGCTAGATGGAGCTATCCTCGGACCTTGAGTACCATACTTATGATTAGAAAGGTTATGCTGTGCTTTATGTATGATGCTTTGATACACAAATGAAATGTACATTTTTTGAATGAAATCTAGTATGAAATGAATGCAAATGATTGTGTTGAAACATGATCATGAAAAGAATACAGATGCATACAATCAGACAAACAACATAGTTAGTTCCGTGGATGAAACATAAGTGATGTTGATGCATAATGTCACATATGATAAAAATAATACACAAAGTTAAACAATCAAAATGATTAGACAAACACTCTTTTTGTGTTCTAATTTCAGGGTATATCTATCATTGGGTAGAAAGGGCTCTATCTTAGGTGTAGGCACTCTTAAGGTTCACTACATGCGATTTTAAGGTCAAAGTCTAAAGGTTCTCAAATTGCTCCTTACATTCCTGTCCATCACAGACTAGTAAGGCACCCTAATCCTCACCCATTACAGGCTACAAGCGGAAAAGGTTCAATTTGAGTGGGAGTATTTCGCTAGCCACTGCGGAGGCATTAGACCTCACGAAAGCAATAGGTACTTTACTCCCTCCTAGAGGGACGGAGCTCGGGTGTAGAGCTCATGTTATGCACATGCACATGAATGACATAATTAACAAAGTAAATAAACATGAATAAGTAATAATACATATATACAAAAGGGTTCAATTTTATTAGGCTTTTGGATAACACAAATTATTTACTGGCCTGACTCTCAAAGTCCCCAGCGGAGTCGCCAAGCTGTCGTAACGTCTAGATCCGGGGATCTATCGCTAGACATTGACTTCAGGGAGTCGCCACCAATCTTTTTTATCTATGTGCGATTGGCCACCTATGGAATCTGTCCTTTTAGGGAACACCTAAGTTTAAGGGTCCCTAGAAGAATAGGTTCAGGTCTACAAACCAGAACAAGGTTCGGGAGTTCGGTTACGTGTGAGGAAGATTATAGCACCCTCACAACGCCCATCAAAAGATGGTACCAGCTGAAATTTGTGTTATCTAAAAGCCTTAAAATTTTATCAAGTAATTAATTATTGAAAATTTTTCTCAATTGACTCTAATACTTTTAGCAAAAAATTGAGAAAATTCCCTCACCTCAAGAATATGCAAGAAAAACTATTGTTTCACTTGCAGAGGCTCCGTCGTCGGATTATTTAAAGAAAAAAAAAACAAAATCAAAATTAAGATAGAAAGGAAGGAAAGAATGAATTTTTTTGTAAGGAAAATTGATACTTTCAACTTTTCCCCAAAAATATTTTTTGGAAATTTCGATTTTCAAGGAAAATTGATACTTTCAACTTTTCCTCAAAAACCTTTTTTTTGAAAATTTATTTCTAAGGAAAATTGATACTTTCAACTTTTTCCCAAAAATATTTTTTTTGAAATTTTGATTTTCAAGGAAAATTGATACTTTCAACTTTTCCTCAAAAACTCTTTTTTTGAAAATTTATTTCTAAGAAAAATTGATACTTTCAACTTTTCCTCAAAAACTTTTTTTTTTTGAAAATTTATTTCTAAGGAAAATTGATACTTTCAACTTTTTTCCAAAAATATTTTTTTTGGAAATTTATTTTTAAGGAAAATTGATACTTTCAACTTTTCCCCAAAAATATTTTTTTGAAAATTTATTTCTAAGGAAAATTGATACTTTCAACTTTTCCTCAAAAACCCTTTTTTTTTTGAAACTTTGATTTCCAAGGAAAATTGATACTTTCAACTTTTCCTCAAAAACCCTTTTTGAAATTTATTTTTAAGGAAAATTGATACTTTCAACTTTTCCCTAAAAATATTTTTTTTTGGAATTTTTCATTTTTATTTAAAGAAAATAGAATAATAAAAAGATAAATAAAAATAAAAATAAATAAAGAAAAGTAAAACAGAAATAAAAAATAAAATAAAGATAAAAAGAATATTAGATAAACCTAATCTAATAAATAAATAAATAAAAAAAAACCTGGAGCGGCTCGGCTATCGGCTCGACTCAAGGCAGGGAAACGGCTCGGGGGAGCGGCTTGGCAGCTTGGCGCGGCTCGGCTCGGCTCGGAGGAGGGGCAGCACGCGCGGGTCAGGAAAGCGGATTGACGCTCGGGTCGGGTCGGGTTCGGAAAAATGCGCGGATCTTTTGGTTACTTAAGGCCAAAACGACGTCGTTTTGAGAGGGTATAGAAGGCAATCCCCTTCGTTTTTTCGGCAGAACGCTCCTCCCTCTCTCTCTTCTTCCCTTTTCCTCTCCTTTCTTTCTAAAAACTGAAGAACACCGATGCCGGATTTTGGAAAATGTCGTCAAAATCTGGAAACTTCGTTGGACGTTGGCCGGAAGATCGCCGATTTCTGGGATTCTTCGCTGGAAACTGGGCTGGTCACCGGAAACTTCAATGTTCGCTGGAATTGTTGTCGAAAAATTCAATTTTCGTCGGAATCTAGAAATTTCCCAGAAATTTTCAGAAAAATTTTTCGCCAAAAATCTCTAAAAATTTTTTCTCACTCCCAGAACACTCCTAAACTTTTCCTAGCTTCCTATACGCCTCCTTTTCTCTCAAATCAATAGCTTTGCTTACTGTTTTTTGTGTCTTTCATTCTGTTCCAGGAGGTGCTTTATATAGGGATTGATCAGGAGTTTCTGATCAATCCTAATTCTCCTTTGGACGGGAATTCAATCTTTGAATCCAGTCTGGACTCTTCTAATTGAATTCACATTCCCAGTGGGATTCTTCAACTTTCAATCCCAGCCCTCCAAAATCAAATAAATAAAAAAATAGATAATTTAGAAAAAAATAACAATCAGATAATCAAAAGAGAATCAGATAAAATTAACAGATAATTTAAAAAAATAAAATAAGATAAACCCAAAAATATATTAAAATAATAATAATAATAATAATAATAATAAATAATAATAATAATATAATAATATATAACTATATACATATAAATATATTCTAAATAAAAATAAATAAATACAGATATACAAAAAAAAAAAGAGAAAAAAAAATACAGGATAAAAATTCAATTGAACCTTACCCATTTGAGCCAGGCCCAATTGATCTGGGCCTAGACCCAATTGATCTGGGCCTAGACTCAATTGGGTGTCTACAATAACTTCATAAAACGTAAATTTTAAAAAATAAGGATAAAAAGGGGAGGGGGGAAGAGATATGGTCCAATTTATCGGGGATGAGATGGCAAAGAATCAAGGTTTTTCCAAAATTATGATGGTGCTAATTTAGAAAACCAAAGTAAGCAGGATTAATTAAACTCTTTTGATGATGGGAATACCACGTGTGAACGAAAAGCATGAAAGGTGGGAAAGACGCACATGCAAACCGATTTTATGTGATGAAAGAAGAATTCAATTAACTAATTAGCTATATAGATTTTTTATTAAAAAAAAAAAAAAAAGAAGCTATATAGATTTTTCCTCCTTTTTTTTTTGGGGGGGGGGGGTAAAAAGGACGTAATGATAGAGTTTATGAACAATCTAATGTTATACAGTAAAAACAGTAGGAGCAATTATCATACCGAATTTGGTTTTCTTACGATTTGTGTCTCTTTATTAAGGAGTATTGTTTATTATACTTCCTCTATCCACCCTTTTTTTTATTTTTTAAAATATCCCAGAATTATGTCTATTTTTTTAAATATCTAAATTTTTATCTTTTATATTTTTAAATTATTTTATTTTTTGATATTAAAATTCCTAAAATTTTAATATTAAATACATTAAAATCAATTTTTTAAAATTCCGTAAAAATTAATATATAACAAATAATATGAGAGGGAAGGAATAGTTCTTAAAAGGGTAAGAAATAGAAATTTTAGAATGCCCTTAAACCTCATTTTAACCAAAAAATATATATAAATATATATTTCTCATCCCTAACTTAGCCTAACTTGGTAATTTGATAAAAATATATATTTGATATATAATAAAAATTTTTAATTTTACAAACAAAATTAATATAATAACACATGTTTCATTTTTTTTAATTAATTTTTTTATTTTTAAATATATTCTAAGACATTGTAAAATTAAAAAAATTACATTATTAGCATATTTGATAATTTCTCATTTAATAAATTAAAAGAAATTTTTTTTTCTTTTCTCCGCTTCTGTAACATGTGGCATGCATTTTAGAGTTTTTTTTTTTTTTAAATAAAAATTAACTTTATACAAAGTTTAACAGAGCAATTATCTTTCAATATCTATACATAAAAACTAGGTCGTCAATTGGAAATGCCACGACCACAACAAGAATGAATGAAAAAATGTCGAGGCGCAGGCAATATTCTATGAATCATACAAACATTCTTGATCAAAATTGACATATTTTTACACCCAAACATTTTAATCAACAATGATGTACATAACCCTCTCAAAAGAATAAGATTCAAATCCCCCTTCCTCCATAAAAGAGTCTCAAATATTAAAAAAAAAAAATACATATTATTAAATAATAATAATAACAATAACATTGGCTGAGGAAAAAAAATTTCCCCAAAAAACTCTCTATTCTTTTTCTTCCAATTTATTAACCACAAGTACAAGCCTAGACAGCAGAAATTACATGTGTGGCAATAAACTGACTTATATAAATAAGAAAAATAAAATTTTTTAACGTACAGAAAAGTGAGGTGTGATATAAGAAATAGAGTGATTACGTATTTTCATACTTAAAATTGAAAAAGATGGTTACTCACCTTTAGCTTTTATGCATGTTAAGATCCCCCCATTCATTCGAACCTACATCTATTCATTCACCGCCTAGATCCCCAGGTTAAAGCCCTCACGAGGTTTTTCTCCTCTCCACGACCTACATTTGTTAAATGTGAAGCTTGCTTTGACCTAAACACTCCCCGTAAATAGATCTTCTCCTGGAACCTTGCAAATGAATTAAATGATTAAATACTTATCATTAACCCAAATCCAATTAATCTAACTCCGTGCCAATTGGCATCCGCATATCCAACTTATGTTCATTAAACAAAACATGAAGCAATGTATATCTAGACTCACTCCAAAAGTGCAGTGGCAAAATGTTAGAAGTGTAAACTAACAGTTCTACACTTGAACCACAGCTCTCATGCCAAGAATTCAGCCAATCATCTTATCTGCTAGACTGTCAAAAATCTTAGTCTCCCTGTAAAAGTGGAAAAAAAAAAAAAAAAAAGGTACAAAGTCAGGAACACAGACAACAACTATTATGTAAAATTCAAATGAGTATCACCTGTCATTTGGAAAGAAATAAAGAGCAATACTTTTTTCACTTGGCCCCCATTTCTTAAAGCCTTTCGGCCACACATCACATATTGGAAGCAATTTTAGGCAAAGCAATTGAGGTAAGCATTTTGCTGTCTCACAAACTTTCAAGCATGCTACACTAGAAAAATGGGCTATAACTCCAACAGTAAGATTTTCTTCATAGAGATGGAAACTTCCCCTGTCAACAATCATTTGGGCTCATGAGCTTTTCTACCAACTAATTATGAGCATAAACATTAAAAAGGAAACAAAAATCTCACCTCCGTACTGGTTCAAATATTGGCTGTGCAGGTATATAACTGTGTTTTGGGATTTGGTTGCTGATAGCCACAAGAGTTGTTTTAGTATTAACACATTCATCCGCTTCATCAGAATATACCCCATCCAGTTCCCTCCACCCAGGGTCCAAAAAGTAATGCTCTATGATGTTTAAATGCTCATTGATGGCTACAAGAGGTGTTCTATTATAGACAGATTCAGCTCCCTTATCAATGTTAATCCAATCTGATCCTCTGGAATGTGTACAAGTGTGTGAAGGAGGAATTTGAGGTTCAATATGTCTGGTTAGAGCTTGGCCCAACCACTCCCAATGATCTTGATTGAAAGCTGGTCACAGGAAGAGCATGCTGGAGAGTAGATGATTTCGCAACCTTTGGTTCACAGTCTGCAGAAAAACCAACAACATGCTCCTCAAAAGTTGCTGGAAGCAAGGGGCTACTTTGTCTTTGGACCTTTGATATAACCAATGACCCATTGTCACATTTGCTCTGTCTTATTCTTCTTCATCCTTTTGATGTCATTCTTCCCCTTTGATTCTCTAACAGAATTGCCCTTCTTCAATCTTGATTGAAAGCCAGTCACAGGGAGAGCCTGCTGGAGAGTAAATGGTTCTGCAACCTTTGGTTCACAGTCCATACAAAACCAAACAACATGCTCTTCAAAAGTTTCTGGTAATTTATATAAGCAATAACTGGATGAGGAAAAATAATCATAAAAGCAAAAATTAGTGGAAACATATATAAAAGAATCAAAGGCTTAATCAGGAATCAACTTACTGAAGCAAATTAACAAATTGATAAATGGTGCAATATGAATCTAACTTAAGGTTTTGGCAATGAGTTTCCATTGTGATGTGACTACAATATTTTCAACTCATCCATCTTTACAACAATTCTAAATAGTAAATCTCTGCCGTCAACACTAACAAGATAAATAAATAAAAGATTTAAAGTCCATTTGGTGATCCTAAAACAAGTATGTTATTTATCAGACAATGGCTATGTTGTCATATACCGATGTACAGCATAAGCCTGATACTTATCACAGTAAATCAATGCCACGGAGAAGCCCCTGTCACCACACGTCTGACATTCAGTCACCTGCAATAACAAAATGCAAATTGTTACTGCAGTGCCAAAATTATTCAGCATAAAACTCTACTTCAAGAATCAAAAACAGTAGATTAATCTACATCACAGATGCTAAATCCATTATGAGAAGGACAAAATGATGTCGAATGACAAACATTATAAATTCAGACAACGGAGATGAATAAAAGTAACATTTCAGAACAGCAGATTTAGATTCCACTCTAGTTAACAATGCAAAACCTGCTTTGCTTAGATGAAGGACAAACAAATTTTAAGTCACCAAAATTTGCCCTTACTTTAAAAAAAAAAAAAATTACTTACAATTGAGCAGAATCACAACACTGAAGAAAAAAGGCAAGCAAATGTAAATTCATCAAATCTTTCAATCATTAAACGAAATTTTGTTAGACTCAACAAAAAAAGGAAACAATTTAAAAAAAACAATAAAGAAATTACCCATCATGAAATTATGGTCTCCATGCAATAAACAACAAAATAAAATCTTAAGTCATCTATAAACTGCGGCATTTTAGAAGTTGAATAGATCATAACAGCATCAATGATATATATTCATAACAGACAGACATCAGAGTAATAATATTCAAAATTAATATGAGCAAATGTCCTGAGGTGCGAAAATAAACTCCAATATGACCATGAATTCAGAGGAACCTTAACAGATTAAGGTTCTATTCTAAATTCAAATCTAGATGCTAATGGTTAGGTGGATAAAAAAGATGGGAAAGGATTATCTTACATGGTGTATTGTTGCTACTTAATCAATCATAAACAAGCAAAATACCAAGATAATCATTTAACAAAAGCATTAGTTATCCTCACATTATATGCGTCTTATTAATTGTTTGAAATGCATTATTTTTATGGGAAGCAATCCTTGTTTCTAAAAGTAATTATTTTCTCTATAATCTCTATCTTACATTTTTTTTAAACTCAATGTAACAATTTGATTAAAATGAATTTATTCAAAACCTTTAAAATAGAGCCAAGTCTTTTCCAGTCAAATTTTTTCACTCATTTATAGTAATTCAACATTTTTTTTTTATAGAAAATCGTATTTGGTCATAGAGAGTTTTTTTTTTCCCCTTTCCTCCTTCTAATAAGTAGTATAAAATTACTTGAGTGGTTTAAAAGTCCTATAACCTTTTTATTATATAATTTTATTCCATTTTTTGGCATCTTTACCCTGTGCATAGCATGGATATGGAAAAGGCAATAGGAAGCAAAAATAAAATTGCAGATGCAATGCTCTGGGAAAGGCAAATATTTACCCAAAATTTCAAGCCCAAGTCAATCACATTTAAGATGAAATACTCCAAGCAACAACAAATAAATAACATGTGAAAGGGCAGGAAGAGACACAATCTACATAAAATGACCAAAGGTAGATTACTAGAGGGAAAATGTGGTTTGACAGATCTTTTTCCTTTTCAACAGAAATGCTTACAAAAATTACAGGCAGAATATAGCAAATAATAACCAATGTTGAGAGGGATGGGGATTATTGAATTGGGATTGAGAAAGGCAAACAAATGTTTTAAGGAGCAATAAGATGACAAATAGTAAAAAGTAGATTGGCAAATTGATGGACAAATAGACAGACAGATAAACAAGCAGAGAGAGAGAGAGAGAAAGAGAGTCACAAAGCAATAATCAATATTTTACCAATGTCATAATGCATATTCCTGATATGACCATGGGCAGTCTATTCAACATCATCCAAGTGTCACTTGCGGATATAAATAAAAGAAATTCTGATTATTATGAGGAATATATAGAAAACTTTGCATTACTTTCAACAGCCAATCCCTGAAGGATGCAATTATCTAGAATTTGAATTTGACTTCGAACTAGTTAAACACAGAGTTTCTGAGAACGCATTCAATCACCTTTAGCAAGATTCAAGTTGGAGAGGCAAATCATACCACCCAACTCATGTTCCAAAGTGCTTCGAAAGACAAGAAATTTATGAAACACATAGCCTAGACAACGAAAAGTGATTTCAAAGGCCCTATGCCAATATTGCTACCACAGTTCCAGTTTAACCAACATTAAATCACACTCATAAAACACAATAAGGAAATCCACAACATATCTAACTTACCATCCTGTCCTTACTCAAAGAAATCGTAACAAACTAGAACTAGAGTTTTCTGTCAACTAAAAAACCATTAGCACTAGCATTTTTACCATTAAAGAACATTAAAAGATTCTTTCACCCCAAATATTGTCCTAAAACCGTTCTTTCCTCTAAATCCAAAAACCCACAACTCGTCTCAATCCTTATTGGTCAATACCCAGCCAACAATTCTAGGTAAAAAACTATCAAAAAAGAAAATTACGACAAAACCCATCATCATTTCATTCAAAAACAACTAAATATCTTCAGCCATTCGTCAAAACTGTATAAAAAAAATCACAAAAATAAAGATACAAAAAGAAAAGCAAAGCAGAAAGCTTTCTTTAAATAAAGCAAAAAATAACGAAAGAAAAGAAAAACTCACCATAATGGAAATGAATTGAATGAGACGCCATAATACCTTTGAGTTGAGCGGAGGAAGTGAACAAAAAACAGATAAATCAGGGCCAAATGAAATGAACTCATTAGGGTTTTTAAAGAAAAAAGAGAAAATGTTTTCTTTAAAAAAAACCAAAATTATTACCGAAAATGAAACTAAAGGGTAAAAAAAAAACAGAAGACGGTCTTTTTTCAGTTCAGTTTGGTCGTCAGTTTTGGGTTTTTTTTTCTCTTTTTGTCAGTTTTGTTTTCCTTCTTGAATGCTACCGTAATTTGGGAAAATAAAAAGAGGCAAAATTTTTTGAAGAGTCGAGGGACACGTGGACCAATTAGGGAATAGCATGGACAGGTACGGCTGAACGAGCAGTGCCGGGCTTGGTAATGAAATGTTATTTCGCGCCAATGCTCTGTGGCGTGTTTGGATGATTAAAGAGTTTTGCAGACAACAATAACTTAGTTTTCAATTTTGGAGAAAAAAAACATTTTACTTTTAAATGTTGAGATATAATTTTAGGGAAAATTGTCATATTTTTTCAAGAATCATACTTTTCCGATTGCAAATTGTTTATCCCTCTTTGATTCTTAAAAAATGTTTAAAAACTTCTATTTTAATGTATTAATTTTTTATAAAATTAATGTTTTATGATGTTAACGTCAAAAATTAAAAAAATAAAAATTTTAGATTTTCAACATACATATTTCATTATCATAATCAATTTGATCAAAAAATTTTAAAATTATTAAAAAAACTCACTAAATATGCACCGTATCATATATATATATATATATATATATTAAAAAAACTTTCAAAATCAATGTGAGTCATCATGGTATCTAGCTTATGGACTTGTTAATATGTTCTTAAAGAGTAAGAAGTCAACAAATATTTTAAGTGTAATACCCCTTCCAAAATCTTTGCTATGTTATTTTATTTTTTTGTATAAAAATTATATTATATGATATTTTACTTTTATTGTTTTATTTTGGTATATTAAGAGATGAAATTTTTTGAGGGACTAAATTGTATAAATTTATTTTGGTAATGACTAATTTGAATAATAAAACTTTTAAAGGGTCAATCTAATTTTCAAAAATTGATTTGATATATATATATATATATATTATCTTAAAAGCCTTAAAAAAAGAAAAACACAAAAAAAAAATAAACGAGGAGTTGATGCCATTTCCAATGGAGATTTCAAGCCTTAAGGCTTTAAATTTTGCAAAATATGGTAAGAAAATACAATCCTTTCAAACTTTTTAATTTTGTACAATTTTCCTATAAACTTAAAACTTAGTTTTAATCTTTTTAATTTTTTCATCAATCTTTCGATGGTTTTCTAATGGCATATTTGGTACTCATGAAAAGGTCTTTTTTAGACCCTTTTCAATGGACTTTGTAACTTCTTATTTGGTTGCGTATTTTAAAAGTTATGAATTTTTTAAGTTGAAAAAAAATGTATTTAATAATTTGGTAGTCCAATTTTGGGTCATTGGAGCTTCATTTTTTGATAACCTTTTTGGTCGTTTCTTTGAAGGTGTTTGTAGTATGAAATGTGAATTTAATTTTGGTATAAGTGGCTCGATCAGGGAGTCTTTGTGCTAAAAGAGACAAAACTCTAAAAATAACCAAAGAACTCTAAAACCTAGAAATTTTATGCATTTTTGTGATATTTTTTAAATTTTAGGCATTTGAAATTTATGATTTCTAGGTCTTTTTAAGTGAAACAAAATTTTAAATTGTAGTATTACATGTGAACTTTGAATTAGTATTAATTTGACCTTTGGATTTGATATAATATATTATATACAAGTACTCATAGTAGAATAAATGACTAAAAATCCAGAATTCTCAACAACTTATAAAAATTATTTTTAAATTATTTAGAAATATATTTTTACCTAAAATTGACTAATTTGTTACAAAGAGTATAAATTTTGATTAAATAAGTTTTATTCAATTTTTAGTGAATTAATATATACTGCAAATTTATCTTTGAGTTGTCAATTTATAAAAAAATTTCAATTTATCTTAGGAAGTTTTACAAAGTTAAATTTAAAATAATGTCATGATTTATCTCATCCAAATCTATGTTCGATACTGATTTTGAGTTTTAGGCTATTATTTCAAATTTTAGGTATTTTAGTATCCATTCAAAATCATAAAATAAAATTCTTTTTATTTAAAAAATATTTTTAGAATAAATTTTAATTAATGACAAAGGTTGCTACACCTTAAATACCCTAGAATGTATACCAGAAAAAGCTATGTCATTATTTGGATAATAGATAAGTTTTGGTTTATGACTCCAAATATTGTTGGATTAATAGGTTATTAGTGATTCTGAATGTTTTATTCTTTGGCTTTAGTTTTTAGCAAGTTCTGGTAAGTAACTTAAGGTCTTTTTCGGTTTTATGTTTCTAAAAATCAGCCTCAATATGTTTAGAGTTATATATGTGTGTATATATATATATATATAATAGCTATATATGTATATATATAATGTATATTATTTTGTCTATTTGATTTGTACATTAAGTTGAGCATGCAAAATGTATATATGATTTCTTTGTTATGAGTGTGAAATATGGTTTGATATTATTTTGATTTTTGAATATGATTTTGTAATAATATATTTATTTATCCATCAATTGTCGGAATATGAAATTTTGCTTTGCAATGATTATGGACTTTATTTTGTATGGATTATGTTTGGAGAAAGTATATAAATATTGAATTTGTACATGTTGAGTAATCTGAAAATATATTTTAGTTTTTGTCTTCTAGTATGACTATGTTTTGACCCTACCAATGATGGTTAATTATTGGTCATGTAGATATGTACTTTTGTGATATCAATACTAATTTCGAACTATGCCACAGGTTGAGAATAATGATTTTTGTTCACTATGCCACTGGTGATATACTTTTACCCTATTGCACTAAAAGGGTTACTATAACATACCTCTATCCCACTGCATTAAAGGGGTTATTTTGATTTTTATTCTATCCCATTACACTAATGGGTTAATTATTATTGTCTATGCAATGATTTAGTTGCTTATGATATACTTCTGCCCATTGCACTACAAGGGTAATTTTGATTCTAACTTATGCCACAGAGGTTAAGTGTGGTCATAATATGTTACGAGATATAAATAAAATTTCTAATTTTGTGATATTTGATTCCATTTTATGATTTAAGAATTTGGTTTTAAGAATATGGTTTGTGAAAATATGTTTGTGAATAAAAGATTACCTATATTTTTAAATCATTTAGTTAATGTTTTCACTTAAATGTTTTATGGCATGCTCAATCCAATTGAAGGGACATCGGTTACTTGTCGAGTCATCAGACTCAATCCTTTAATTTTTCTTACATTTAGATTTTGATATTTGCATTTTCGGACTTAGCTTTGACAAGTAATTATGTTGCAAGACTTCATCTATCCTTTGTCATCATATAGCTTGTAATGTAAATACTTTGATACAATAAAATTACAATATTATTGTATATTTTTATCAAGTGTAACACATGAATTTTAGAGACTTGATTTTGTAAATTATAAATTATAAATTTTGAAGAATTTTTAAAGTTTGATTTTGAATTAGTATGCTAGTTTAGAGTTTGATTAGTATGATATCTATTGTCTTACATGCTTGTGAGATTTTTCATATAAGTATGCAGCGTAATAATATACTTCTTTGAGGCCATATAAGGATTTTCGAAGCTTACACACCTACTGATGTTGTCCTGGGTGTCTAACCCTAGAGGAATCTTTATGTAAACCTTTTTTTTTAGATCAACATTTAGAAAAACATTTTTGATATTGAATTGGTGAAGAGGCCAATCTAGATTAGCAACAAGTGATAGTAACACAGATAGAATTCAGTTTTGCTACAAGGGCAAACATTTCCTTATAATCAATTTCGTAAAATTGAGTGAACCCCTTAGTCATAAGACAAGCTTTGAATCTATTCACACTTTCGTTTGTATTGTGTTTGATAATAAAAATCTACCTACATCTCACTAGGTTCTTTTATCCAAAAAGATAAATAATGTTTTATGTGCCATTTTTCTCTAGTGCTTGCATTTCTTACATTACCTAACCTTCCACTTTGGTTGTTCGAACACTTCTTGGATGGTATTCAATATATGAATATCAGTTAATGATGTCACAAGTGCTCGGTAAGTAAGAAACAACCTTTTATAAGAAATAAAATTACTAATAAAGTGCTGAGTACATGATCTCACACCTTTTCTTACAACAATAAGCTAATCAAGATCAATTGAAAAATCATCAAAAATAGGTTAAATAATTGTGTTACTTGTTTGAATTTAAAAAATCCCTAGTTTGGTTCAAAATCTTGATTTTATGTTAAAGATGCATAGGTCCTTATCTCTTTTTAAGAATTCGGTCTTCTTAAGCATATAATCATTTCTTTAGCTTTTGTCTTTTATGTAGTTTCAAAAGATTTTGGAGACTTAGGATGACTAATTGACTCAAAAGAAGAAGATGAATTATTTAAAATGGGAATTTGAATTAGCAGATGAATTGAGGAAGAATCAGATGATGTCCTAATCTTTCAAAGTTGATATTCCCTAGAACTCTTCCCCTAAATATCAATTTTAGGAGGGAACAGTTAATTCTCAAAGAAGGTGACATCCATAGAAGTGTAAAACTTTTTAGTAGTTAGTGAATAACATCTGTAGCCTTTTTGGTTTAGTGAGTAGCTAAAAATATACACCTAAGTGACATGGAGTCTAGTTTACAATGTTGTTGTTAATGTATATAAAAAAAGGTAGTACATCCGAACACTTTAATTGGTATGAAAGAAATAATTTAGACATGAAGGTAGGTTTTGAGAAGTGTATAACATGAGGTTTGGAATTTTAATGCTCGATAAGGCATCCTATTGATAAGAAAGGCTACTGTCAGGATTACCTTTTTTCAAAAATGTTTTGGGACATAAGAGTCTAGCATAATAGATCTTACAACTTCTATCAGGTGTCTATTTTTCTATTTGTAACTTTGTTTTGTTGAAGAGTTTCAATGCATAAGCTCTAATGAAACAATTTTTTTATCTAACAAGATCCAAGGGTTGAATGATAGTATTCTAGCCTATTATCTATTCTAACCATTTGAATTTTTGCTTGAAATTTAGTTTGCACCATTTTGTTGAAATTTTGAAATATTGAACTAACTTCTAACTTGTCTTTCATAAGCAACACCCATGTAACTATGGTGTGATCATTGATGAAGGTAATAAACCATCTAGAACAATGTCGGATGATAGAAGCGAAGGCTAAAGGTGGGTGTAGTAAGGGAAAAGCAAAATCGAGCATCATAATAGCACTTCTTCTTGTAGATCATATCAAATTGCCTCGTTAAACTTCTTGTATATCCTTAAACGTCACTATAGATCATAAAATAATGATGAGTTGATTTATATGGTTGACTTAGATATGAATTGCGAATGTATTTGAAAAACTGTTAAATTTCACATTGATAAGACTTGAAACTTTTAGTTGCATTTTTTTCTCGATTTAATTAGTAACTTTTAATTACATTTTATTACTACTTTAATAGTTTTTATCAAGTATTGTTTAAATCTAGGTATATTTTTATGAAAAAGAAATCTAAATCTATTGTTTAATTACCTATTATTAAGCTGCTTTTAATTATTAACAGAAAAGTTTTTGCATATAAGTTTAAAACTTTAGAACTATTGGGAGTTATTTTAAAGTCAAAATCATTATAATTATGTCATATTGTATACTTTATATATATATATACACACATAAAAAAAAAGATAGTAAAAAATAATTTAAGTTAAAATCAAGATAACTTTATACTAACCTTTACACACTTTATAGTAATTATTGGATAAAAGAAGTTTATACTAATTATGTTGCTTAATACATATCTCCATGTAAATATGTAAATATAATAGCTAATTAATATGGACCAAATTACTGTAACAAAAGAATTAAGTAAGAACCATATTTTTTTCATAAAAAAAATAAGTACCGTATTTTGTGGAATTTAAGCCTTCTAGGTTCAAAATTTTGACATATAATTTTGATGGAAAATGAGTTTTTAATTATGTTATTTCATAACAAAAATAAAAAATTTTGATGAGTAAGTCTCATTACATATCTGACTTCAAGATTATTTAAACTATTATTTATTATGTAATAAATCATTGATTTTTTTTAAAATTAACTATTAAATCTTTTAGCATGATGATACATTTGTTTCTTATTTTCCCTTTTCACATACTTTTAATTCGATCTATTTTTTCTTTGTAAGTTTTAATAATATTTTCTTTGACAACTTAACAAGAAATGTTGAATAGTTCAAAGTCCTTTTTTTTGTCAAGTATTTGTAGTCTATTATCATTTTCTAATTATAATAAAAATATACACTTTAATATAAAAATATCTATTTTAATTGAACTCATTAATTGAATTTAATGCTTTTATTTCAAATTACTATGATATATTGATTAGTAAATGATAATAATTAAAAGTCATATATTTATATTAGATATATTAATCATATAAGAATAAAATCATTATTCGTGTATTTAAAAATTGTTTGATATTTAATTTTATTATGATTATTGTTTATAATATCTTTTAAATTTTATCAAATTTTTAATTAAAAACTTTAATTTTATTATAATTTGATATTTTAATTATGTTATATGTAAATTATATATATTTTAAACAAGAAAGTGATTAAATAATATTAATTTAAATTTTTACATATACTTAAGTAAAAAAGATAATTTGTGTTTCGTATGAATAGCAAGTTAGTATTTTTAAAAAAGAAGTAAATTAAATTTTTATTAAAATTATGTAAAAATAGTTATTCAAATTGAAAATAATATGATATTGTAAAAAGGCAATTTATGAAAGCCTAGTTTTTACTTCCCAGTGTATGGGTTTATGTAGAGGTATTCATAATTTAGTTGTAACTGAATTAACCGATCAAACCGATTTAATTTGATTAATTGGTCGATTATTGAATTAATTTCGATCGATTAATGAAAATAATTTTAGAAGAATTTTGATTTTTGGTTAATTTGATTCGAAAATTGAATTAACTGAATTAATCAAAATTTTAACTAAAATATAACATAATCCAAATATAAAATGAAAAATATATGAAATGGATCACTTAATTTTATAGCTTTTTAGAGTTTTTAACATAATATTTTAGTATTTGAATATTTTATTAAATAATTTTATTTAGTTTGTTTAAAATTTAAAAAATTAAGAGTTTAAAATATAATTTAACTTAAATGCATTTTTTATTCAGTTAATTGAAAAAATTAATCAAACCGATTAAATTAAATTAAATTCAGTAGATTAATTTTTTAAATTTATAAATTCAATCGATTAATTTTTTAAATTTATAAATTCGGTTCGGTTAATGAAAAAAAATAATCTAATTTGATTATGAATAATTCAATTCGAAATTAACCGAACCGACCGAATGAACACCCCTTAGTTTATGAATGTATTTAGCATTTCCAAAGGTAATTATAGAGATCTGAATGGATTCGAGCCACCAACCTCTGAATCCTCTCGTTGGGATTGAGTGCTTTGCATGAAAGATAGGATCAATGGATCAATGACCATACCCAATTTTTTTTTAACGCAATGTCCACATGCCTATTAAACTCATCTTTTGTCAGACAAATAATTTGCTCAAGTGAAAAAAATGCATATTTTTCTTGTTGTTATCTTAATAGAAATTAGCTAAAAGATTATAAAAAAATAATTTTTTTATAAATTCTTTAAATTTAATATATATATATGTTTGAACTGATTAAAAAATTGTAAAAACCTTCAAACTCTTGCTAAAAATCAGTTTTTAAACATAATCACATAAATCATCTGAAGTGAACTTAAAATTTAAAAAAAAAATTATCTTTCTTTGAGTCTCATATTGGAATTTCATTATTGCGAAAAATCGCATTAATTTTTACTAGATCAAATAAAAAACCAATTTACACATGCACACCACCAACATACAATTGGCCAATTCCACCTATTTGAAAAAAAATAAAAATAAAAAAACTTATCACCACTTTTTTCACAACCAAGATCGGGATTTTTCAACCGACAAAAGTTTCACGTAGGTATTTTGTCCCTAGAATATAGAAATCAATTTTAGTCCCTAAAAAAACAAAGGAACTAACTCGTAATTGAAAACTAGTGAGATAATGTTGATACTTGAAATAACTTATTCACATAAAAAGCAGATTGACCAAAAAGAATTTCAAGAAATTGTAGAAAGCAAACAACAAATCTAAATTCATTTTTGTTTTTGGTTTTCATTTTATAAAGTTCTTAGTTTAAATATTAAAGGACTATGAAAAAAGTTAAATCTACCATTACGAAAAATTAAAAAAATAATAATAGTGGAACAACAAAACACAATAATTTACACATTTCATCAACACTAAAAAATAAAACCCAAAATAGAACTACAAATAAAACAAGAAAATTTTCATGTCAAAAACTAAAGTTAAAACATAAAACCTTAAACGTGTTAAATCAATCCATGTTCAACCTATAAAAGGAACTTAGGAATAAACTAGATAAAAAACAATCAAGATGCTTTTGGTTTTTTCTTGATACTTGGGAACAAGTAAAAACGTCCATACCTGTGATAAGCATATGAAAACCGGCAAAGAAGTATTTTAGCTTTGACATAATTAGAAAAGTGCCAATTAGCAATATAATTATGCGTATGAATATAAATCAGACAACAAAATTTATGTGAATAAACCCTTAAAAAGGGAAAAACCATAAGACCCTAGTCCTTTGAAAAATTTTACTATGTAAAGGAACTAGTTACATGGTGACATGTGCCTCTATAATCAATCTTTGATAACAAATAATGGTTTTTCAACACTAATGTCAGTAGAGCATTGCACCATATAAAACAAAAGAAGTTCATCAAATAATAAGACCTTCAATGCTACAAGAATTAGCAAATGATGAAAAAATCTTCAAAGGATGGGCCTGATGCAACAATGAATTTTGATTATCTGGGGCCTCCAAAGCTCGACTCTTAGATTGCAACAATCCCATAGCTTCTTACATAAATCTTGAAAGTTGACCAAGCTAGATAAACACTTCACTCTACATACCTTAATTTCCAATGTTAATCAAAGAGAAGATATATGTAATTGCCAACATCATACTCACTGCTGAGACATCTTTCATCAAAAACTTTAATAGCTAATGAAGGAACTCCATCTTTTAGCCTAATGTAAATAAGAGCCCATACAAGGGCCTAAAGAACTATAAAGAGCAATACAAGTAAAATACATGTATACTACCTCAACCTACCTATGACATTCTCTTAAGTGTATACAGTTTTGTAATGTACTAGAAAAATAATACTGAGATGCTCACATGCACTTTACTTTGATAAGTAAAATGAAAATGTAAATCACCAAAATAAAAGAGAAAAATAGCATAAGCAATTCAAGGGCACCTAAGATTTTGCAAGCATAATAATATCATATGGAAATAAGCCTCAAAATAGAATAATCATGATTGACACCGATAAATTGACCCATGTGTAAGAGGTAAACTTTAAGTGTCGAAAATCTAAAATGTGTTGGCCTAGATGACCTTTATTGTCAACACTTTGTAAAAAAAAACTAAATGGTAAAAATAACAGTTATTTGAAATGGACTTAGAATCCAATGCATTTAGAAATGGCGATAGTTTTGTTGCTCTATAAGAGCCATGGCAATTAGAGATGTTCTATTCAACTTCTCATTGCAAGTATATTGAATATAGAGAAACAAATCTTTTAATTGAATTCTCATTGATAGATTGTTGGTTTAAATTGTTGGTTTAAATTGTTGGTTTTATAATTAAGTTTATTTAAGAAAGAAAAATTAGTAAGAGAGTTATTTCCTAACTTAAAAAAAAGTTAAATTAAATAATTCAAAATTTTTATAAAAAAATATGATGAATAATTAAAAATCATGTTAAAGGAAATCGTTGCATGTTGTCAAAGTTATTGGTAAATCTACTTGCATAATAACTAGCAAATATTTAAATTTTAAGGCAAAATTAGAGATAAGGCAAATTTTGGTTTGAAATATGTAAATAATACCTTGGCTTTGCAATTTGCAAGTAGTAGAAGATTAATGGCTTGGGAGATCATGAGCTTATTCTGTGTTGACGATGATAATGATGACGGTATGGTGTAGAGCATTAAAGGGAGAAAATAATGGAAAACGAAAAGGAGAAAAAGGGTAAAAGAGCACGAAACACCACACTAAAGCACAGAGGAAAACCCAAAAAATCCATGTACGAACTCCCTTTAAAAAAAATTAAAAAAAATCAAAATTTTATTAAGATTGGATGACCTGCCATGCAAACGCACCTATCATGGCAAAGGTTTGGGATGACAAAGATAGATAAGGATCAGCCCTCTTCCAAAATTATTACGACTTTTTGCTCTGACATCTTACACATCCTTTCAAACATAAACCATCACTATTTCACAACATCAGAAGCCTAATTTATTTCCACAATACATCCTAAGAACAAGAACCATGAACCACAATCTTAGTGACACAAAATCTTTCACCATCCCTACAAAATTATAGAATAAAACATAATAGCCTTGAATAGATAAAATATTTTAAAATGATAAAACAAAAATTTACTAATATTAAATTAAAATGATTTGAACTTAATTTAAATATTTTTCTAACTCTTTATCTAGTAAAAAATGTGTTTAACTCATTTTGCATGGTTTTAAAAGCAAAATTGGCCAAAATTGCATAGAAGGGATAGATCTCATTCTCAAAGGGATTGATTGATTTTTTTGCTAGAAAGTTGCTCTGTGGAAATTTTATGAAAACCAATCAATCCCCTCTCTATATGGATCGATTCGTACAAGTTTTCAAAAATATGATCATTTTTTTCCTGTAAAGTTCGATTGGTTTTTTTATCAAAAGCAAAAATTAGTTTCAAAACACGAAAATAGATTAATCACCCAGCCTAAGAGATTGATCACCTTACAAAAGGATCGATTGGTACCCATTATGGATTGATCGAGTAAGACTTTTAATGCAAAAATTTGCTTGTGTTTTAACTAATGTAATCAATCTCCTATATGAATGGATCGATCCTCTTATGCCCAGAAAGCAAGTAATGGCTATTTTTGTCTAAAATTTTGTAGAGATTCCAAACATTTAATGCAAACAATGGCTATATTTCACTTTTTACATATAAAAAGAGATCTCCCACCACATTTCAAGTGACTAAGAGTAAAAAAAAATTATTACTTCCATCTACCATCTTCTATAAGCATTAAAGAGCATTTGTTGAGTGAAAAGTATAAAAGATTTATCTTGTAATTATTTCTCTCTTGATATTATTCTTAATCTTGAATTGTACTTCAAATTAGCAAACACCCAACCTTAAAAAAGTTTTTTAAGTTTGCAAAACACTTCAAATATTGTATTTTGAGGTTGTGAGACTGTAAGCTTAAGGTAAAAGATAACTTTTATGAGAATGTATTGTTGATTATATAAAGCTTTGAAGAGCTATGTTATAACATTCAACAATAGTGAATCAAACTTTTTGACAAGTGAGACTAAGAGAAAGGATGTAGATGCCTAAATGAAAGGTCAAACCTCTATAAATTTTAGTATTTGATTCTCTATCTCTATCTCTTTACTTTCAAGATTATTAAAGCAGTCATAGTTATTATGTTTATTTGCTTAGCAAAATTTATTTGTGAATTTTGTGTTTATTAGATATTAAATTTGAAAATTTTATAATCAATCAATTCACCTCCTTTATTGGTTTAATTCAAGTTTTTGAGCTAATAATTGGTGTCAGAGCTAGTATTCTATTTTTGTAAGTCTAAACAACCTAAAAGTGATCTTTAAAATGGCTCAAAAAATATTATGATGAATGTAGAGTAACCATCCATAAGCTATAATAAATATGGTGAGTAACAAGAAGTATGTCTTATGGCCAATGAAACAATCGTTACATCTCTTTGGGGTGAAGGCCTTTTCATTGTAAGACTCCTTCTCTTTTTTGGTAACAACTACTCATATTGAAAAATTAAGATGAGGTTGTTTATTCAAGCCAATGACTATAAAGTTTCGAGAGTTATTACCAATGATCATCAAATCCTAATGAAGAAGGTGGATGATAGAGATATGGTCAACCAAAAAGTGAATGAGATACCAATGATATGAAGATGGCTTAACTTAATGTCAATGTCATAACGTCTAGATCCGGGGATCTATCGCTAGACATTGACTTTAGGGAGTCGCCACCAATCTTTTTTTGTCTAGGTGCGATTGGCCACCTAAAGAATCTGTCCTTTCAGGGAACACCTAAGTTTAAGGGTCCCTAAAAGAATAGGTTCAGGTCTGCTAACCAGAACAGGGTTTGGGAGTTCGGTTACGTGTGAGGAAGGTTATAGCACCCTCACAACGCCCATCAAAAGATGGTACCAGCTTGAATTTGTGTTATCCAAAAGCCTTAAAATTTTACCAAGTAGTTAGTTGTTGAAAATTATTCTCAATTGACTCTAATACTTTTAGCAGAAAATTGAGAAAATTCCCTCACCTCAAGAGTATGCAAGAAAAACTACTGTTTCACTTGTAGAGGCTCCGTCGTCGGATTATTTAAAGAAAAAAACAAAATCAAAATTAAGATAGAAAGGAAGGAAAAAATGATTTTTTTTTTGTAGGAAAAATTGATACTTTCAACTTTTCCCTAAAAATATTTTTTGGAAATTTCGATTTTCAAGGAAAATTGATACTTTCAACTTTTCCTCAAAAACCCTTTTTTTGAAAATATATTTCTAAGGAAAATTGATACTTTCAACTTCTCCCCAAAAATATTTTTTTGAAATTTTGATTTTTAAGGAAAATTGATACTTTCAACTTTTCCCCAAAAATATATTTTTTTTGGAAATTTATTTTTCTTTTAAGGAAAATTGATACTTTCAACTTTTCCCTAAAAATATTTTTTTTCGAAATTTATTTATGAGGAAAATTGATACTTTCAACTTTTCCCCAAAAATATTTTTTGGAAATTTATTTCTAAGGAAAATTGATACTTTCAACTTTTTCCTAAAAATATTTTTTTTGAAATTTTTTATTTTTATTTAAAGAAAATAAAATAATAAAAAATAAATAAAAAGAATATTACATAAACCTAATCTAATAAATAAAAAATAAAATAAACAAAGAAAGAAAGAAAAAAAAAACCTGGAGCGGCTCGGATCGCGGCTCGGCTCGGCTCAAGGAAGAGAAAACGGCTCGGGGGGAGCGGCTTGGCGGCTTGGCGCGGCTCGGCTAGGCTCGGAGGAGGGGCAGCACGCGCGGGTCAGGAAAGCGGGTCGACGCTCGGGTCGGGTCGGGTTCAAAAAAACGCGCGGATCCTCTGGTTACTTAAGGCCAAAACAACGTCATTTTGGGAGGGTATAAAAGGTAATCCCCTTCGTTTTTTCGGCAGACCGCTCCTCCCTCTCTCTTTCTTCTTCCTTTTTCCTCTCCCTTCTCTCTAAAAACTGAAGAACACCGGTACCGGATTCTGGAAAATGTCGCCGAAATCTGGAAATTTCGTCGAAAGTTGGCCGGAAGATCGTCGATTTCTGGGATTCTTCGCCGAAAACTGGGCAGGTCGCCGGAAACTTCAAGGTTGGCAGGAATTTTCGCCGGAAAATTCAAACTTCGCCGGAATTTTCGTCGGAATCTAGAAATTTCCCAGAAATTTCCAGAAAAAATTTTCGCCAAAAATTTTTAAAAAATTTTTCTCACTCCCAGAACACTCCTAAACTTTTTCTAGCTTCCTATACGCCTCCTTTTCTCTCAAATCAGTAGCTTTGCTTACTGTTTTCTATGTGTCTTCATTCTGTTCCAGGAGGTGCTTTATATAGGGATTGATCAGGAGTTTCTGATCAATCCAAATTCCCCTTTGGACGGGAATTCAATCTTTGAATCCAGTCTGGACTCTTCTGATTGAATTCTCACTCCCAATGGGATTCTTCAACTTTCAATCCTAGCCCTCCAAAATAAAAATCAAAATAAAAAAAAAAACTAGATAATTAGAGAAGATAAATCAACAGATATTATAGGATAAATAAAATAATAATAAAAAAAATATATCAGATATATAATTAGATACGTAAAAATACAAAAATGAATAAAATAAAAAAGATAAAAATATATATATATACATATTAGTAATAATACATAAATAATAAAATACACATAAATATTAACAAAAAATAAATAAATAAATATATACATATATTAATACATAATAATAAAATACAAAAGAAGAAGAAAAAAAATACAAGATAAAATTGAATTGGGCTTACCCATTTGGGCCAGGCCCAATTGATCTGGGCCTGGACCCAATTGGGTGTCTACAGTCAAAGTAATGCATACATTCATTTGTGCATTAGAGCCTAATGAGTACAATAGAATTTCTTTGTGCGAAAATACAAAAAAAAAAATTTAGGACAAGTTGGCCATCAGTCATAAAGGTACCAATCAAGTGAATAAAATCAAACTTGGCATGCTTACTCATGATTATGAGCTTTTTAAGATGAAATCAAAAGAAACTATTAGTGAAATGTTAAACTACTTCACTAACATCATTAATGGTTTGAAAACTCTTGGAAAGACTTGTTCAAATATGGAGATAGTGAAAAAAATCCTAAATAGTCTACCAAAGAGTTATGAAACTAAGGTGATGGCCATTAAAAGTCTAAAGACCTTTACACACTCTCTTTGGATGAACTTATAGGTTTTCTCCTTACCTATAAGGTGAAACTCAAAAGAAGACAAGAATCAATCAAAAAAGGTTATACTGTTATCAAATTAACCTTTCAAAAAATGAAAAGTTTGAACAAGATGAGGTTGATGAAGATGAAAAAATGGCCATGTTTCTAAAAAAAGTTCAAGCAGTTCATGAAGATGATTAAGTTCTCAAATAAAAAAATATCACAAAAGGAAATGATCAAGCGAGAATTAAGTAGAAAAGAAAAGGATAAGTTGTTTGCTATGAATTCAATAAATCAAGTCATATCAAATTCGATTATCTTTTATGAAAGAAGTAAAATACAATGAAGCCAAACAAGAAAGCAATGGTTGCAACATGGAGTGATAGTGACTTTTTCAATGATGAATCAAATAAGAAAAAGTAGCCAACCTATGTCTCATGGCTCTTGATGAGCCTATGGTAACTTTTAATCCAAATTATTTAAATTTATACACATTTGATAAGTTGCAATATGCTTTTGATGAATTAATTATAAAATTTGAAAGCATGAACATGAATAATAGAAAAAAGATTTTTAAGTTGAAAGTAGAGAATGATCTCTTGACTAAGGCAAAGAATGACTTAGAAAAAGAAATTAAGCTTTTGAATTTGAATGTTGATGATTTGACTAAGAAAAATGAGAATTTGCATAATTCATTTTCTAGATTTTATATGTAACATCAAAAACTTAATGAAATGCTTGAAACACAAACAACATTCTTTAATAAAAATGAATTGGTTAGTGACATAGCAACTCATTTGAAGATTTTTCTTGTTAAACCAAATGATTCATCTAGTACATATGCATATTATCATAAATTGGGTGATTTTATACAATATTGTTCTTTGAAAAAAGTCATTCATAGAGGTAAACTCATTACAAGTATATGGATTTCAAAAGGAGTTAGTGCATCTCAATATGAGATTATTAAGATGAAGTGAATTCTAAAAAGCCAAGAATTATGAGTACTAACACTTAAGGACTTAAGAAAGTTTAGGTACTCAAAATAAAATTTTGATTATACTCTTGTAGGTGGATCAACATTGTTACAAGGTAAATTTTTAATTATGATTATTGTTTATAATATGTTTAATTTTATCAAATTTTTAATTAAAAACTTTAATTTTATTATAATTTGATATTTTAATTATGTTATATGTAATTTATATATTTTTAAACGTGAAAGTGATTAAATAATATTAATTTAAAATTATACATATATTTAAATAAAAAAGATAATTTCTAAATAAAAAAGATAATTTGTGTATCGTATGAATAGTAAATTAGTATTTTTTTTAAAAAAAATAAGTTAAATTTTTATTAAAATTACGTAAAAATAGTTATTCAAATTGAAAATAATATGATATTATAAAAAGGTAATTTATGAAGGCCCACTTTTTGCATCGCAGCAAATGGGTTTATAAATGTATTTGGTATTTCCAAGAAATCATTGGTTATAATTACATCAAGATGAAAGGGTCTAGGTAATTGTAGAGATCTTGATGGCTTCGAACTGCCAACCTTTCAATCCCCTCGATAAGATTGAGCGCTCTGCCTTTTTGAGCTTACGGATCTTTGGCAATACAGAATAAAAGATGGGATTAATGGATCACCCAATTTTTTTTAAACGCAACGTCCACATGCCTATTAAACTCATATTTTGTTAGACAAATAATTTGCTTAAGTGAAAAAAAATGCATATTTTTCTTTTTGTCACCTTAATTGCAATTAGCTAAAAAATTATAAAAAAATAATTTTTTATAAATTTTTAAAATTTAATATATACTTCATCGAAGCTAAAAAATAAAACCCAAAATAGTAGTGGAACAATAAAACACAATAATTTACATACTTCATTAACGCTCATAAATAAAACCCAAAATAGAACAACAAATAAAACAAGAAAATTTTCATATCAAAAACTACATTTAAATCATAAAACCTTAAACACGCTAAATCAATCCACCTTAAGCTTGCAAAAAGAACTTAAGAATAAACCAGATAGAAAAACATCAAGATGTTTTTGGCTTTTTGTTGATACTTAGGAACAAGTGAAAATGACCATACCTACGATAAGCATACCAAAATTGGCAAAGAAGTATTTCAGCTTTGACATAATTGGGAAAGTGCCAATTAGCAATATAATTATATGTATGAATATAAATCAGACACCAAAATTTACATGAAAAATCCCTTAAAAAAGAAAAACCACCAGACCATAGTCCATTGAAAAATTTCACTATGTAAAGGAGCTAGTTACATGGTGACATGTGCCTCTTTAATCAATCTTCGACAATAAATAATAGTTTTTCAACACTAATGTCAGTAGAGCATTGCACCATATAAAACAAGAGGAGTTCATCAAATAATAAGACCTTTAATGCTACAAGAATTAGCAACTGATGATATCTTCAAAGGATAAGCTTGATGCAGTAATGAATTTTAATTATCTAGGGCCTTCGAAGCTCGACTTCTAGACTGCAACAATCCCACATAACTTTTGACATAAATCTTGAAAATTGACCAAGCTAGATAAACACTTCACTCCATATACCTTGATTTCCAATGTTAATAAAAGAGAAGAGACATGCGATTGCCAACATCACACTCATTGCTGGGACATCTTTCATCAAAGACTTCAATAGCTAGTGAAGGAACTCTATCTTTTAGCCCAATGTAAACAAGAGCCCATACAAGGGCCTAAAGAACTATAAAGAGCAATACAAGCAAAATACATATATACTACCTCAACCTACCTATGACATTCTCCTAATTGTACACAGTTTGGTAATGCACTAGACAAACAATACTGAGATGCTCACATGCACTTCACTTTGATAAGTAGAATGAAAATGTAAATCAATATAATAAAAGAGAAAATAGCTAAGGCAATTCAAGGGCACCCAAGATTTTGTAGGCACAATAATATCATATGGAAATGAGCCTCAAAATAGAATAATCATGATTGACATTGGTAAATTGACCCATGTGTAAGAGGTAAACTTTAAATGTTGAAAATCTTTAATGTGTTGGCCTAAATGACCTCTATTGTCACCACTTTGTAAAGAGAGTCAATGGTGCAAATAACAATTATCTAAAATGGACTCAAAATCCAATGCATTTAGAAATGGCGATAGCTTTGTTGCTCCATTGGAGCCATGGCAATCAGAGATGTTCTGTTCAACTTCTCATTGCAAGTATATTGAATACAAAGAAATAACTTCTTTAATTGAATTCTCATTGATAGATTGTTGGTTTAAATTATTGGTTTTATAATTAAACTTTTTTAAGAAAGAAAAATTAGTAAAAGAGTTACTTTCTAACTTAAAAAAAAAATTAAATTAAATAATTTGAAATTTTTATAAAAAAAATATGATGAATAATTAAAAACATGTTAAAGGAAATCGTTGCATTTTGTCAAAGTTATTGGTAAATTTACTTGCATAATAACTAGCAAATATCTAAATTTGAAAGCAAAATTAGAGATAAGGCAAAGTTTGGTTTGAAATATGTAAATAATACCTTGGCTTTGCAATTTGCAAGTAGTAAAGGATTAATGGCTTGGGAGATCATGAGCTTATTTCATGTTGGTGATGATATTGATAACGGTATGGTTTAAAGAATCAAAGGGGGGAAATAATGGAAAGTGAAAAGGAGAAAAAGAGTAAAAGAGCACGAGACACCACACCAAAGCATAAGGGAAAACCAAGAAATCCCAATGCGAACCCCCTCCAAAAAAAAAAAAAAACCAAAAAAATCAAAATTTTATTAAGTTTGGTTGACCTACCATGTAAGCGCACCTGTCATGACAAAGGTCTGGGATGACAAAGATAGATCAGGATCAGCCCTATTCCAAAATTATTACGACTTTTTGCCCTGACATCTTAAACATCCTTTCAAATATAAACCGTCGCTATTTCACAATATCAAAAGCCTAATTTATTTCCACGATACATCCTAAGAATAAGAACCACGAACCACGACCTTAGTGAGACAAAATCTTTCACCATCCCTACAAAATTATAGAATAAAACATAAGTAAAGAAATATATTGTTAGCCTTGAATTGATAAAATGTTTTGAAATGACAGAACAAAAATTTGCTAAAATTAAATTGAAATGATTTGAACTAAATTTAAATATTTTTTTAACTTTTTATCTAGTTAAAAATGTGTTCAATTCATCTTCAATGGTTTAAAAGCAAAATTGGCTAAAATTACATAGAAAGGATTAATCATTTCCTCAAAGGGATCGAATGATTTTTTTATCAAAAAGTTACCTCAAAGAAATTTTTTGAACACCAATCGATCCCCTCTCTGTATGGATCGATCGATACAAGTTTATAAAGATAGGATCGATCCTTTCTTTGTAGACATTGATTGGTTTTTTATCAGAAGCAAAAAATGGTTTCAATACATGAAAATAGATCGATCATCTAGCCTAGGAGATTGATCACCTTACAAAAGGAATAGATTGGTACCCATTATAGATCGATCATATATGGCTTTTCATGCAAAAATTTGTTTGTGTTTCAACTGACCCAAGCAATCCCCTATATGAAAGGATTAATCCCCTTATGCCCAAAAAGCAAGCAATGACTATTTTTGTCTAAAATTTTGTAGATGCTCCAAACATTTAATGTAAGCAATGGCTATCTTCCACTCCCTATATATAAAAAGAGCTCTCCCACCACATTTCAAGTAACTAAAAGCAAAAAAAAAAAACTCATTGCTTCCATCCACCATCTTTTCCAATAATTAAATAGTATTTGTTGTGTAAAAAGTGTAAAAAATTCATCTTGTATTTATTTGTCTCTTGATATTATTCTTAATCTTGATTTATGCTTTAAATTAACAGATACACAATCTTAGAAAATGTTTTTTGAGTTTGCAAAATACTTCAAATATTATATTGTGAGGTTGTGAGTTTATGAGGAAGGATAACCCTTAAGAGGTTGTGTTATTGATTGTATAGAGCTTTGAAGAGCTAAGTTGTAACATTCAACACATAATGGATTGGATTCTTTGACAAATGAGATTAAGGGATAGAACGTAAGTGCCTAAATGAAGGACTAACCTTTATAAATTTCATTGTTTGATTCTTTATCTTTATCTCTTTGCTTTCAAGATTATTAATATACATATATTTTTTGTATTTATTTGCTTAAAAAAGTCGATTTGTGAATTTTGTATTCATTGAATTTTAAATTTAAAAAATTTATAATCAATCAATTCACTCCTTTTCTTAGTTTAATTCAAGTTTTTGAGCTAAAACATAAACAAAACATACTTGGGAACATAGATCTCTTCAAATTGATAAAACATCCTATACTAATCTTTGCCTACTTGCCATCTAAGTCCTATAAAACATAGATCCAAAAATGGTAATCCTTTCATTGTGCAAAAATCTAATATAAAAAAAAAAAAGATTAGGAAGCTATGCGACCGATCGTAAAGATAAAATCCTCAGATAGAGAATCATGGAAGATAAATCTGATCTGAAGGAAGAAAAAAAAAAGAAGAGATCAGAGCAAAACTTTTCTCAAACAAAGCCTAAGTATATAGTGGCTTTTTGAAGAATGGGCGATCAAGATATAGAGTGTTTGAAAAATAAATTGATAACATACGTCCAGGTGTATTAAGCCGGTTTTTTTTTTCTTTTTTTTTAGAAAATTATGTTGCAGAAGGAATGGAAAAAATAATTTGCCAAAACCATTCAATAGTTGGGGGCCACGTAAGTGTATGAGTTGGGTTCATGTTAACGTTGTGAAATTGCATTGTGGTTACGCAAATTGGGTTAGGTTCGTTCTCAATCTTATCTGACCTTGTCAATGAGAAAATGACTCGATAGCCCTTGGGAATCTTTCCATCTGAAACACAATCAAATTGTACTACCGTCTTTCAGCTTGTTTGTTTCATGAGATTGCTATTTCATTTTAGAATGTTTAAAATTTGGAACTATTTAATTTTTAAAACAAGATTAATTTTTTAGCCAAATGTTTATTTGAGTAATTCTATTTTGTTTTCTGTTTTCAGAAAAAGATAATGAAAAGAAAAACAAAAACTAAAAATAAAAATAAAAAGCATTTACTTAAACTACTTTTTTGTTATTCATAAAATAGAAAAGAAAAAAAATAACTACATTCTAATTATTCCATTTCCATTTACTTCAACTTGAATAATAGTCGATGGAAATTTTATTTTATTTTTATGTTTCTCTTTTTATTTAAAAATAATTAATTACATTTTTATAGATAAATTCAAAAAATATATAAATCATATAATAGATAATATTATATTACAAAATACAAAAATGTTGATAAGTGTGGTTTATATGGACATTTACGTATATAGTTTTATTATTTGACACATAAGAAATTATTTAAAAAATTTTATTTATGTGGATATTTATATTGATAACTTTTAAATTATTGACAACAAAATTTAATTTAAATATGTTTTTTAATTAAATGAATTTTTTAATAATCTATAAATATATTTTTTAAATTTAAGATTTTTGAATGTAATAATACTTATCTTTTAAAGTTTTATTTTTTTGACATATAAGAAATTACTCAATAAATTTGCTTATTTATATATCTTTACGTAAATAATTTTAAAATTGTTAGTGATAAAATTTAATTTAAATATATTATCTTTTTAAAATCTCATAATAATCTAAATATATTTTTAAATTTAAAAATTATAAATTTTATGATATATTATTTCTTAAAACATATTTTTTTAATAAATATATATTATTACAAAGTATATTACCATATAATATGTAGATGCGGACATCTATATAGACAAATTATTTTTATGATATGTAGGATATATTTCAAATTCAAATAAAAAGTTAATATTTATTTTTAAAAATTTAAAAATATCTAAAATAGACATCTAATCTAATACACATTGTAATCACAAATCAATATGCAAATAACTTTTTTTAAAAATTTAAAAATCTCAAATATAATTTTTATCTTCATAAATTTCCTTATAATTATCTCTTAGTATTTGATTTTTTTAAATTAAAAAATACACATATCACTTATTATATATTATTTTTAAATTCAAAAGATAGTTAGCAATTCTAAAATCATCCATGCCTCTTTTTGTCATTCAAAATTCCTCTATGTACATCGTGTATCCTTCATCAAAATTTTTTATTTTCAACTTATTTTAAAGGTATATTACTATTGAGATCATATATTTTTTCAATTTATTTTCATTTTGATATGCATCTGCTAAATATTTACATGTATTATTCAATAATTTAATTAAGATTATGAAAGTTTTTATTTTTTAAAATAATATGCTTTGTTCTTCTTAAAAAACAATTCTATGTAGGTTAATTTTTTTTTTTTTGTATACATCTTCTTATCTTTTTAATTTTTCAACATTTTGATTAAAATTATAATAGTAATATACATCAAATAAATTTTTATAATTTACCTTTTTATTCAAAATTTTCAAAAAAAAAATACCACAAGAAATTATTTTCTAAAGACTTCAATGCTGACATAGTTCACCGGTGAGCGCACGACATAATAAAATTCAAAGCAAATTCAATTCAATTTATTATCTTTTTATTTTACTTATTTATTATGATATTTATAATAATAATAAAAATAAACATAAATCTAATTTATATTTATATATATATATTTAAATAAATAAAATTAATTCATATATAGCACATATTATAATCTATAGGATTAATAATTTAATAGTATATGTTATCCATATGTTAAAGCTGAAATCTTACGTTGTTACTCGTTACTGTCCATATTCTGCTCAGGACAAATGTCTTGTTGTCAGTGCTATTTTCCTATGCAGGTCTGTCTCACTCTCACCCAAGCCCGCGTTTGCAGCTCAACCAAACTCTACCTTAAAACTTTTTATCCTTTCCTGAATAGACATTTGTTCCCTCGAAGCAAACAGAGGAAGAAAGGTTATTTCTTTGGCAGCCTCTTACTTCCACATCCAAACAAATCTCTCCACAAATTTTAAAATTTTGTGGCTTTGGTATGGAAACTCTACTATGGTGATGGCGGCCAAAAAAACATAGATAAACGACATCGTGTGTGTTGCCGTGTTGGTTATCCTACCAATAACACAACATCGTTTTGATCGTCCGTTCCACGAGTGGTGAAAACTTAAACCCCAAACCAAGTGGGTGACAGGGAAGGCAGAAAAAAAAAAAAAAAGGAATGGAGGCGAGACTCTCTGCAACTTTGGGTCTCCCTTCTCCTGACCCATATCACCATCCGCCGATCACCACCGACTTCACTTCCCCTTTTCACCCATTTTACCGTTCTCACTTCATCCACCCAAAACCCTGAAAACCCACTCAAACCTCCCCCAAATCACCTCTGCTTTGCCTCAATCTCCCTTTCTGCAGATCCCCAACCAAATTGGCTGAAACCCAATTCCCAAAAACCAACGAAATTTGAAATCCCCCTCCATTTTGCGAACTTAACTGAATCATCACAACCGAAATCGCCTAAATTTCCCAAATGGCTAAAACCCACATCGAGAAATAGCCCCAACGTCCAAGCCCTTATGAAAAACTTTTCAGTCTTCGGAAGAGCTATCATCGGTGCAGGCGGTGGTGGAATTGCTATTGCATTTACTTACGTATGCCTTCACCCCCTCGATACCATCAAAACTAAAATGCAGACCAAGGGTGCTTTGCTTATTCCCCCAACTGCTGGTGCTGTGGGAAACATTGTTTCATCAGCTATCATGGTACCTAAAGAATTGATTACTCAAAGAATGCAAGCTGGTGCTAAAGGAAGATCACGAGAAGTATTGTTGAGAACTTTAGAAAAAGATGGGATTTTGGGTCTTTATGCTGGTTACTCAGCCACTTTGTTGAGGAATTTGCCTGCTGGGGTGCTAAGTTATTCCCCTTTTGAGTACTTAAAAGCTATGGTTTTAAGTAGGACTAAGCAGACTAATTTGGAGCCAATTCAGAGTGTTTGTTGTGGTGCTTTGGCTGGTGCAATTTCAGCTTCTTTGACAACTCCACTTGATGCGGTGAAAACAAGGTTGATGACTTAGGTTTATGGGAATAAAGTTGCTGCTGCTATGTGTAGGGGGATTAATGCGATGGTGAAGCAGATCTTAAAGGAGGAAGGTTGGATTGGTTTGACTAGGGAAATGGGGCCTAGAGTTGTTCATAGTGCTTGTTTTTCCGCATTGGGGTATTTTGCATTTGAGACTGCTAGGCTTACAACTTTGCATCAGTATTTGAAGCAGAAGGAGAAGGGGTTGTCTGAAATCAGTGTTGCTCTGGCTTGATTTACAGTAAGTTGGTGATAATGCCAAACATTTTCTATATTTTGTTATATTTGTTTCCATAGTAGTTCAAACAAATTGATTTTTGGCATTACGTTATCTACTGTTGGTATACACAGGTTGTTTCTTGGTTAAAGTTTCTGTTTTTCCAACTAATAATATATTGCCAATGAAAAATAAGTTTGATTGATGTACCAATGCATGAAGAACCTTCTTTTTCCTCAATACCTTAGGTTCAATATGCTGAATATTACTTTTTTCTGGCTCTAATTTTCTATACAATCTTTACTAGTCCATGCGCATTTTAAGTTTTCACTTAAAGAATAAGGACCATTTAAAGTAATTGTATCAAGTGCCTAAGACTTCCAAGTTGACTAGGTAGTAATGGTACTTTTCTGGTAATTTCTTCTTGTTGTCTTTTAGATCAATCTTTTATGGATTGGTGGTGTGTTTTAGTTAATCTATTCACAATGATTAATAGTGTTCCATTTAGGGTGCTGTTTGTAATTTAGATTCTTTTTATTAAAAGATAATTGTAGCTTCACAATTTGTGGCCGATCTCCATCATTATAAAGTTTTCTGGTGTTAAGTAGCAAGGAGATAAATGGGTCATATGGGTTTGAGATACATCATTTGCAATGGTTTGTATTTTCTTTGAGATAAACGCAATCTATCATTGTTTTTCCCCTACAAAATTTCCCTGTCAAGTTATGCATGAAGACTGCTTATAGAATCAAGCAACAATAACTAATTCTTTTTGTGTAAAATTACATTAGCTAGAATTGTTTTTATCCTACTTTGGGTATCAAGTTGGCTATTAAATATGAAAGGAAGGTACTTGTGTATTTATAGAATTTTACTGTAATCAAGCTAGATTATATATCCATTGCACAAGGAGTGAAAACTCTCCAACTTATTTCTAATGCTAGAAAATGACCTAGTCAGTTCATATTTATGTGACTAAATGCATGAATGAATGAAAATTTCCCTGCTGCTGTTGGTGGATGCGATGCATTTATCCCTTTAGAAACTCTGGATTTGATTATCTTTGCAAATCTTTCCGTGCTGTTGAATGGTAAAGGGGAGAAATGGCTTCTTTAAGTCTCGGTATGAGTTTGGCTTCATGATTTCTCATGTGTCTGATGGCCTTTTGGCTTTCGCTTTTGGAGTTCATCTGATAAAAGTAAGGCCTAATATGACTAGTCTTGGTCTCGTAACTTCCCAAGAACCAATCTTTGCATCCCGCCCTTAGAGCCTTAACCAAATCCCTACACATCATCTTGACGTTCCCTTCCCCTTCTTTTTGCATTACCACCAAAATTTTGGTTAACCCATTCCCTTCAACCACCTCTTCTTTCACTTTCTCATCTTTGCTCAAGCAACACATGCTCCACAACACCAATATGGCATCCTCCGTCGCCGTTTTTGACACCTTCAGCAACTTTTCCACTATCGCCGCTGCACATTTCGGTTCCGAACTGATCGCTAACCTCCCTTGGCTGCATTTGCAAAGTATTGCTAACAACTTCAATGACTTTTCGGTTAGGAAGTTTGATAGGAATCCAACGGCGCCGTTTTGGATTAAGTGGGACTTGACTGAACGAGTTATTGAAACGGTGGTTAAAAGGGAGATGACGGCGTCATTTAAGGATTGATTGTTGTTGCTGGTTTTGAGGAGATGGAGAAGGGTGGATATAAGGTTTTGTGAGTTGGCAATTATTTGTTTGGATTCTGAGTCGAGTGCGAGTGAGTCCAGAATTTGGACAGATATGATCTTCGAGTCGAGGCTTCCATTTTGGAGAATTGGAATGATTGTAGAAAAGAAATTGTTTTCCTGATTGCTTTTGAGGATTAGTTTGTTTAACCGTTTTTTGACTCCGTTTTCACTCAAAATCAAATCCAAAATCTTAACCGCCATTACCAAAGCCTCGATTTCCACACATTTCCTTCTCAAAACGCCGGCAATTACCTCAATAAAACAGCCGAATCCAACTACAAATCTCCGATTCTCTTCACAACAGCTTACAAATTCGGCAACCTTAGACAAAGAATCGACACAGCTCTCGCTCTCAATCTTTTCTATCAATAGCTTAGCTTGAACCTCCGATATGACAGTAGGCGCCGCCTGAAGCAGCCGTGGAGAGTCAGAACCTGGCCGGCGAGTGGAAGATTGGACCCAGAGGTTAATTAGACGATGGAGAGTGAGGTTAGGGACGAAATCCTTAGAAGATAGAACCTGCATGGTGGCAGGGCACGTGTCGTGACCGGAATCGAACCATTGCTGGATGCTTGAACGATCGTAGGTAATGCCCGTACAGAGGCTAACCGGGGACTTCATTATGTCCAGTGAGATTGGACACCGGAAAAAACTCGGTACGGTTATGTACAGTTCCTCCTTCACCATTTTTTACTTCTTGATTTTTGTTTCAGAGAAACAAACAAAAATATTGGTTTTTTCTTCTTTGTTTTTCCATAGAGCCCCGTTTAGAACGAGTTGGAGAAGAGGTGGGGAAGGGGAGGCATTTAATGGAGAGGGGGGGGAAGGGGAGGCATTTAATGGAGAGGGGAAAGTGTCAAAGGGTACGTGACGTGACGTCGTTTTGAACGTGTTATTTTGAGAGGGGGGATCGTTGGTCAAATGCAAGTCTCATTTTGAATTTATTTTTTCGTTTTTTTGACTTCTTATACTGAATTAGAATTTTTTATGGCTTAAATATTAAAAAAATTCCTAAATTAAAATGAAAAAAATCGGAACTGTTATCTATTTATTTTATTACAATAAAAGAATCAAAAGATAGTTTGAATTATTTTTTAATTTTAGTTTAAATATTTTTTTTTACATTTAATCATTTATTTATTTAATAAATTTATGTAGGTGCGCACTGGAAACGAGTGGGCTACAAACGTGGAACAAGGGCCAAAACGGAAGACTATTCTCTTAGCGTAGTCCGAAAACAGAAATTGTAAATTGAAGAATTCAAGGTATGAAATATGAAGCAGAATAGCAATGTTGAATTTTCTCTCATTTTATTTATTTAATATACTCATAATATAAGAAGGTAACTTTTGAATTAAAATGTGATCTACGTCGTCCAAGATACTAAAGCAGTAATTCTTAAAATGGCATTCAAATTCCTTATTCTAATCCTACTAAACAAGCATTTACAGTCCGCAAAACTTTGATTCGATTCAAAAGTTAAACTTGTTACTGTTTATTGTTTAACTTTCTCTTTAACACTTTCATAATATAGTTTTCTTTTAGGTAATAAAAATTATCATGTCTTTTTCACATTTTTATTTATTTATTTATTTATATATATCAAGTATGAAATCGGTAATGCGTCTAATAACATTAACCCAATGACCATCAATCTTATGAACTTGATTATAATCTTTTCAAATTAATTGATACTTTTATGTGTACGATTATTATTACTAATTTACTCCCGAATAGAGAGTTAGTTGAAATAAATTCTTTGTGAAATTTAAATCAATCTAGAAACTCACTATTTGCTTGTCAATAGAGAATAACGTGCTTGACTTTGAATAGAATTGAATAGAAGAAGTTCCAACACAGGTGGTAAACAAGGTTGACTAGACTGCTTTCACAAGTCGAGATTAGTGTCAGTGTTTCATATTATTTTAATACACAATTGAAATTTTGAGTCATGTGCTGAAGGGAAAGCCTTAACCATGTGCTTTCCTTTACGTTATTGTCACGATTAATAATTTATCAATTTTTTATTACTATTTTACTTTTGAGATGGGTTTTTTAACCTCACTCTGTTATCTTTATCTAGAATAATGGGATTCAGCTGGCTTAAGAGTTTGAAACAAACCAGCGGTCATTATTTGGAAGTAGAATCTCTGTACAACATTTGATGTTATTTTTAAAATTATCATAATTTAATTATTACGAAGATAAGATGATTAAGATTATTTTATCACTATTTGATCTTAAATTATCATATTTAGTGTTATATTATAAAATTATTATTAATTTTAAATTGTTATATTTAGTTTTATATGAAAAAATAAATCATAAAATAAAAAATATTCAAAACAACCTTATAAAAAATAAATATTAAATATTTATTAAATTAACAATTTATAAAATAATTAAATAATACTTTATAAAAAAACAAAATATAAATCAATTTTTATTAAAATAATTTCTAAAAAATTATTAAATAAATTCGTTATATTTTTTTAATCAATAAATATTTATTTAATTGTAACAAAAAACCTTTTTAAAATGAGTGATTAGAAAAGTTGGTTTTTGAAAATTTTTATTGATCAACTTCTTGGACTAATGTTATTATATTTTTTATCATGCTAAAATTAATCAAAAATAATATTAAAAATTATTTTTCCATGATGATAAAAATTTTTTATCATTTAAATGGGATTGAAATAATTTTTCAAGGTAATGATCTTATTAATCCAGTGATTTAATAGTTGAAACATGTCCTAAATAATTATAATATTTTTTTTAACATAATTACATAAATGTCCATTTTATTTTAAATTAGTTTAAATATGATTATGCCCTTCTTACCATAATTGGCAAAATTACTATGATACCTTTTTACTAACATAAACATGAAAATGCCCTCCTACCATAATTTTTTTAGAATTACTACAATACTTTCTATCATAATTATAAAAATACTTTTTTTATCATAATTGATCAAAATTATTATAATACTCTATATCATCTGAAACTATATATAAAAGTAATCTACCAAGAATATGACAATTTTGTCATTTCAATTTTTTAATAATTACTTGACATGCATACAAAAAGATGATAATGCCTTCATATGTAAATAACAAAAATAACCCTCTTTTAAATGATAAAGTACTATCTCTCTTCTCTTAAATAACAAAAATACCGATCTTATAAATATCAAATCACTATAATGCTCCTTATGTTTTAGCTATAACTATATAATGAAAGTATCTATAACTATATTATAGATACAATTATGCCCTTTCAATTATTTGCTAATTACTTGACATATGTATAAATTTATTGCAATGTCCTTTTTTTTTTAATAATCAACCAAAATTACTATAATACTTGCCCATCATAATTACTGAAATACTGCTATCATCATAATCATATAAATGCCCTCCTATTATGATTAGCCAAAATTATTATATTGACCCTCATCCATAATTACAAAATTGTTTCTTCTAACATAATTGATCAAAATTATTTTAATACCTTATTAAATTACATATTTATAACTATAATTTAAAGTAAACCCCCACCAAAATTACATTAATACCTTTTTGATTGTTTCATAATTCGTTGACACGTGGCATTTTATGTCACCTTTACAAAATTTATAAAAATGTCCTTCTATATCTATTTAATCACATCATATAAATTACTATAATGTCTTTTTTTCTCATATATAACCAAAATTACTATATTGTCACTTTTGTCATAATTACGAAAATATATCTTTTACTATAATTAGTCAAATTACTATGATGCCCCTTCGACCATAATTATGAAAATATTCCTAATATTATAATTAGACAAAATTGCTATAATACCCTCTTATTACAAATACGAAAATATCCTTTTAATTGCTTAATAATTACATATTAAATTTGAACATCTGTACAATAATATAAAAGTAATTCCTTCAAAAATGACTATAATGCATTTCTAATTACTTGACAATAAAACGACACGTGTTTAAATTGATTGTAATGTCCTTTCTTCTATAATCAACTAAAATTACTATAGTGTCCCTCTTATAATAATTATCATAATTACTAAAATATCCTCTTATTTTTAAAAAATTAAGTTGAATGGGTGATGATATTAATGACCTTTGATTTCATGAGTAAATGGGCTTGAATTTGATATTTGATCAATATTGATAATAAGTAAATACTATATCGATAGATAGGATTGTCACGTATGTATTATTGGGTTTGGATTTAATTTATATAATTTTTTAAAGTAGTCTCCCTTATTAAAAGTAGAAGCCAACACCTATCCAATTGCAATTGAGTGATACAATTAGACATCAGTATATTCTTTTCAAGAGACTATATTTTTCAAAAATAAAAAAATAAAAACCCAACAAAATACTAAAAAAATTTAATTTTTTAATTTATTATTAAATTAAAAAATTAAAAATCTTTGTAAGTAGGGCTTAGTCGAGTTATTTTTTTAGTAATTTATTAAGAGAGCCTTTCAATAAAAAAAATAAAGTTAAGATATATATATATATATATATATTGTAAACCCCCACCACAATTACATTAATACCCTTTTGATTGTCTCATAATTCGTTGACACGTGGCATTTTATGTCACTTTACAAAATTTACAAAAATGCCCTTCTATATCTATTTAATTACATCATATAAATTATTATAATGTCTTTTTTTCTCATAAATTACCAAAATTATTATACTGTCACTCTTGTCATAATTACGAAAATATATCTTTTACTATAATTAATCAAATTACTATAATGCCCCCTTCGACCATAATTATGAAAATATTCATAATATTATAATTAGATAAAATTACTATAATACCCTCTTATCACAAATACGAAAATATCCTTTTAATTGCTTAATAATTACATATTAAATTTGAACATCTGTACAATAATATAAAAGTAATTCCTTTGAAAATGATTATAATGCATTTCTAATTACTTGACAATAAAATGACACGTGTTTAAATTGATTGTAATGTCCTTCCTTCTGTAATCAACTAAAATTACTATAGTGTCCCTCTTATAATAATTATCATAATTACTGAAATATCTTCTTATTTTTAAAAAATTAAGTTGAATGAGTGACGATATTAATGACCTTTGATTTCATGAGTAAATGGGCTTGAATTTGATATTTGATCAATATTGATAATAAGTAAATACTGTATCGGTAGATTAGATTGTCATGTGTGTATTATTGGGTTTGGATTTAATTTATACAATTTTTTAAAGTAGTCTCCCTTATTAAAAGTAGAAGCCAACACCTATCCAATTGCAATTGAGTGATACAATTAGAACATCAAATTTTTTTTTTCAAGAGATTATATTTTTCAAAAATAAAAAAATAAAAAACCAACAAAATGCTAAAAAATTTAAAATTTTTAATTTATTATTAAATTAAAAAATTAAAAAATTTTGCAAGTAAGGTGTAGCCGAGTTAGTTTTTTAGTAATATATTAAGAGAGCCTTTCAATCAGAAAAAAAATGAAGTTCAGTTATATATATATTGTATTATATTAAACCATTATCAGTTTTTTTTAATTATTACAATTATAATCAAATATTATATTTATATAATCAATTGAATAATTAATTTTTATATCATAATCAAGTTATAATTACTAAATAATTAACTAATAAACTAAAATATAACTAAATAATCAAACTCACACACAATGAAACTAAATTTAAGATCTCTAAATTCTAAAACCTCCTCTTGCTGCTAAAAACTAACAGTTTTGTTACATGTGAGTTGGTATTCTCCTTAGAAAATTTATAAGTAGGTGAGTTTCTATTTCCTACCTTATATATGAATATGTCCACATGTGATTTCTATATGAATGTGTCCAATCCATAACTTTCACATTTTTATCTAAAAAGTTCATATTTTTTAATTCATGAATTTTTAAATTTACTCAAATTCATTTATTTGTCAACACACCTCTTTAGATATGAACAGAATTTATATCAACAAATTTGATTTATAATGTAACAATTGACAGATCGGTAAATTTGAAATAAATTTAAAAGATGATAATCGAAAAAACTAAAAGTTTAAAATTATGAATGAAAATAAAATATCATAAAAAATTAACAAATTAATAGTGTAATTTAGTCTTTTAATATTTTAATAATACCAGAAAGAACAAGAAGAAACCTCTGGTCTTCGTTGTGCGTTTTGAGGTTTCAATTATCTAATGCATTATGATATGATAAAATAAGATAATATTATGATAGAATTAAATTAAATAATGTGATTTTATTTTATGTTTGATGTATGCAAGGATTAGAATAAGATAATTTATTTGTCAAAATTATTCTTTTTTAAAGGTTATATAATTTAAAGTATTGATATAATTTTTAAGGTTATAATTGGACATGTAAGTTTAATCTTATGATTAAAAATAATCCTTTCGGATTGAATAATCTTATATTAAAAGGATATTAATCCTCATTGTAATCTCTATCTCTCCTTTTACATACAAATCAAATATGATATAAGATAATTATTATCTTATCTTATCAATAATTTTATGCATCAAACATGACTTCAGGTCATATTTGATGCATAAGATGATGAATAAGATAGAATAATATTTATTATATATTATGTTTGGTTTGTATATAAAGAAGGGATAAGATTGCAAGGAAGGTTAATCATCCTCTGATATAGGATGATTCAATTTTTTTTAAAGTGAAAAGGATTATTTTAATTTATGAAATTAAACTTACATATCTAATTATACTTTTAAAAATTATATTAATAAATAAAATTATTATATCTTAATCTTTGTGTATATTAAACACGAGATAGATTAATATATTTAATCTAATCTTATCATATATAATTTTATTCTATTTTATTAATAATCTTATATATCAAATATGTTATAAAAGTGAAAAAAAAAGTACAGATACAGTTAATACTATGAGTCTCGGAAATAATTAGGGAGGGAGAAAGGGCCGAGAGGGGGGGTACTTTTGACTATTGATCCGATCCTATCCAGATATCCATTTAAGTATCTTTATTGTTTTCACTATTCCATTTAAGCAGCCCGAATCCTTCCAGTTTTTTAATTGATTTCCTCTTACGTATCTTTATTGTTTTCACTATCCCATTTAAGTAATTTCCTTACAATTACTATTTTAGAATCACCCACTGTCTTCTGACTCTCAATGAGTTAGACTCGACACCTGGTCCGGTCAATGGTCACGGACTCCGACCCAGCTACTCCTGCACCCAAGCCCCCTTGGGTGCAGAAGTTGTTAAATTTTTTTTTTTTGGTCATAGAATGAGCAAAAAAGAATGACATGATAGTCATTGGGTTAGTTATTAGTGTTCCTCGCGTCCAATTGACAGGAAATGTTATGACCTAATACTCAAATATATTCTTGATTTTTAGTACTAAATGAAATTAAAACTTTAATTTTTTATTGTGTGAAAATAAGTTTATAATTTTTCTTTTATAATAATAATTATATAAATTGTAAAATAATAAAAAAATTCAAATGATTTAACTGAATACTAACCGTCATCATTAAACATAACCAAAATACACATGGCCGGAGGATGTGAAAAAACAGAAACGTCAGATTGATGTCATGACGTGAAAAGACATCGATGACCCTTTTTCTCTTTTTCTTTTTTTCTACTCTCGTTTCCTCCAAAATTCAGTGTTTTGCGGCTTTTGCCTTCATTGTAAACTTTTTTTTTTTATCTCATTTTTCCTCTATTTCTATATTTAATGTTTTATTTGATAGAAAAGATTAAAAAAAAATGTGAATATGATGATTTTATTAATTTGATGAGTAAAATTTATAATAATCTTTTTATATTGCAATTTAATTATTAAATTAATAATTTTTTTATCCTCTTCTCTTTTCATCATTTTAACCATGGAAAGCCAATCAAGTTATTTCTCCGTAAAATGAATAAAATTCAACTACCACAACCAAATCTTAAATTTCGGCCAAACTTTGCACTTGAAGTTTCCATCTGCCATCGCTTACCATCGTTTATCAACATCAAAAAATTTTTAAAAAACTTTGCAAAAGTTATTTTTTTCCTCTTCCATACCTTTATCTAGTTAGAATAATTTTCAAGAAATAATTGTAAAATTTTTAAATTTAAGACTAAATCTATTAATTTCAAGTATTAATATTTGAATCCTAAACTTGTTAGATATTATTTTTCAAAAATAATTATAAATTAATTGGATTAAATTTTAAGTTTACTATGAAATATTTTTCAGCCATACTAATGAGCGAACCAAGTTTTTTTTTTATTTTTTTGAGTTAATATTATGGATAACTCTTAAATTATTGTAAATATTTAATGTAATATTTGAATTTTTAAAATATTTAATGTAATCTTTGAATTATAATTTATTAATTAATGTGATATTTAAAGAATTATTTATTCATTACGTATCATTTTATTTTTTAAAATAATTACAAATTAATTAAATTAAGTATTGAGTTTGTTTTTAAATATTTTTTAATCGTACCAATGAGCTTACCAAGTTTCCTTTTATTTCCATTTTTTTGGGCTAAAATGAGATCGATTAAGCTATCTGTTGTGCATTTGTAGCTAGCCACAATAGTACGAGCATTTGAACACAACACACTAGAATTACATACTTTTTTCTGTTTAGTTGCGGGTTAGCTTTTCAAGCTTCGTAAAGTTGGTATTCGAAGTCTAATTGCCACCCGTACAAGCGTCACTTATTTTTTGGTTTAGGTGAAACAGAAAACACCAGACCAGATACATTATGAACCGGGACCAAGGCCTAACTACAGATTTGGATGTTGAATCCAGCGTAGCCCAAATTACTTAGTATTTGGGTTTTGGCCCCAATTCAGTTAGACGACTAGCCCCAACACTGCCCAGTTCAGTGAAACTAACTGTAGTGTACTCGGTCACTAACAGAGCTTAGTTTAAATAGTTGAAGTTGGAGAATCATACAGCATGCACACGACAAGAGAGAATCATCTTCTATCATATCTAAAAGACTAAAATTTGACATTTTCTTTTAGGGTTAATATTATGAATGACAACTAAATGAATATTTCATTATAATTTAACCCTTTCACTCTAACCTTTTTACTGACCAAAAATGGCTGAGGCTTTCCTGAACGAGATTCTCTCTTGTAGTTTGCATGCTGTAAATATTTTGCCCCCAGAAATATTTAACTGTACATCAGGAGGCAACTAAATTCATTTTCTTTGACATTTTATCAGCTAAAAAAGGTTGCCTATCACATTTATGATTCCTCTCTTTTGGAGCTGATTTTCAAACTGGATCATTTTTTCCTCGTAAGTTCAATTTTGACTTCACCATTGGTCTAACTGGAAACTATTTACCTGAAGTGAAAGGGATCTTCATTACAGAGAGAGAGCATGGAAAATCAAACACCGTTGGCCATTGACTGATCTTATAGTCGGGGATCATATGGCCATACCATGTGTAGAAAACAAAGAAAATTTCCACTCCCAGATTTTACCCTACACCCAGAAATATTCCACCTAGACCAGTTAGTTCTTTTAACGGAGATAGGGCCACAAGGAACATTTATAGCTACCTTAGTTTCTCCAAATCAAAGTTGGTAGAAAAAAGCTTAAGCCTTGTTCAAAGATCGTGAAAAATCCATCAATCCATCAATCTGACTCCTTGTTTGTGTCTGCTAACAACTGAAACAGCAGTTGGGGTCACTTGATTCCGTTTGGTACATGACATCAGGCCCCATCAACACCTTGTTTAATATTTAACCTCATGGGACGAAGGGGGTTCGCCATTTATTGCCCTCCCAAAGGCGCCTCTACTTTTCTTTGCCCTAAGGTCCCCTACCTAGTACCCTCTTGTGTCTCTCTAATGTCAAAAGTAAGCATAAAAAATATGGTACTCAACAAGAAACTAAAAAGATATACCAGAGTTGAATAAATATAGATTAATGAAATTACCTATACGATATTAAAATAAATAACTAATAATATAAAAGTAATATAATTAAAAAATTTTAATAAAAATTATATATAATTTTAATAAAACAAACAATAGCTGATATTTTTATATAAAGAAAATTATAGCACATAAATTTTATATAAAATAAAATATAAATTATTAATATTTTATATAATATAAATATACCAATTGATAAATCTATAAAATATTAAAAATAACGTTGCTTTCAAGAGATATGAAGAGGAGAAAAGGACACAAGTTCTTTTATTAATCTGAGGACAATCATTTAATACTCCAATGTAGGAATGGAATTTGAAGAGATTGATTATTTTAGGATTTGGTTCAATTTTTTTATAATGTATAAAATTATAATTTTTTAAATTTTTATTTGGATTTGAATCTAATTTTTATAAAATTTGATTTGATTTAAAATGAATTTATTGATTTTTTTCAGTTTATTAATTTATTAATTTAATTTTTTTTTATTTTTATACATTATTTTAATGTAATTTTTAATACATTTAAATATAAAATAATTATTTTATTTTATAAAAATTTTAAAAAATATATAAATTAATAAAAATAAAAATAAATTGATTTGATTTAATTTTTTTTTATTTTTTATTTTTCGATCCATATAATATATATATATATATTTAATATTCACACTTTATTCGACCGAATAAAACTTAACAAAACATTGTGATTTTAAATAAACCCTAAATCAAAACTAACATAATATTATAATTTTGAATTTTTAAAATTTTTTTCTCCCCTTGCTAGAAATTAGAGTGACAGGTCAATTGGTCCTTATTGCAATGATCAATTAAGTTGTACGAAGCTGTAATTGCAGAGAGCCAAGCGGAAAGTTTCTATGTCGTGGGACTTTGTTTGGCAGTTCAGGTACCCCCAGTCGGCCATTAAATATGATATTGTCCTACTTCTTCACCCAATCAAACCATGCAATTCCTTTTCTCCAAATATTTCCATTTGCTTCCATTTTTTCTAATTTTCTTTGCATAAACTTTTGGCGCTTTATGCGCTATCGAACACTTTTAACACTTTCCCTAAGGACCCCTCCAAACTCCAAACCCTCTGTAAAACAACACATCCTTTTTTTTAAAAAAATTCTAGTCATTAATACTTATTAATAATAGCCATGAACAACTGAAGCCAAAGGACCTGAAACCAGCATGCACCAGCAGCTAGCATTTACTTCCATCTCGTGTTTCTGCCATTAATTACAATTTCATATCATATTCTTCTTCTGCTAGCCATCCTCCCCCCCCCCCCCCTCCCAACCAACAGTCACCAACATACCAAACCTCTTATATATATATATTACACACACGATAAGGGATCAAATAAAAAAATTTTATATATTTTTTATTATTAATTTTAATAAATTTAAAAAATAGAAAAATAAGTAAAAAAATAAAAAAATAGTTTAATTTTATTTTTAGATATATTAAAATTAATATTAAAAAATATGTAAAAATTTTTAATTTTACACTGTAAATGAGTTTTTCTTTATTATATATAAATATATTTATATATATATATATATATATAATTTTTTGATCGTTCAAAGGACAAAGCCTTACGTTGAAAGGGAGGAGGAAGACTGGGTTCGAACCCATGTCTTCTTTAGGACTGTATTCTTTAAGGCATAATCCTTATATGTAAAACTTTTTTTTTTAAATTTTACTGTGCAAGTAAAATTCTCTCTCCTTCTCTCTCTCTCTCTCTCTCTCTATATATATATATATTCTATGGGGCATAATCCTTTGTAGTCGGTGCCAGACAGTGAATAACTAAATCTCCCTAGTTCCACTATTCATCTTAACTGCTCATCTTTCTCTTTCTTTCTCTCTCTTTGCATTTCCTTCTTCTGTATTCTTAAACTGATTAAATGAGCAGCAGAAAACTTCCGGTTCTAGGTCCATGGTTGTTGCTATTGCTCTTCATATTTTTGCTTGGTCAAGCTCATGGTTCATCATCTAGATATTCTCATACGTTCAAGGTGAACCCAAAGTCTCATCAGAATTCACCACGTAGCTTCTTCGGTGCCTTGCCTAAAGCAATGCCAATCCCACCTTCTGGTCCTTCAAAGAAGCACAATGACATGGGGTTACAAAGTTCAAAAAGATTTCCTTGAAGATCAAAAGGAAATTCAACTAACAAATAGATATATAGCAGTATATACTATAGCATGAAGTTCTTTCCTATTTTTCCTTCCAATTTTCATACAAACAAAGGAAGATTGTTGATGATGGCATGGAAATGTAGATGAAGATGGGATTATATATATCGGTGGGTACCCTTTCTTTTTTTTGGGGGGGGATTGTTTTCAAGATATCCATAGTTTCTTGGTTTGTACATCCTCTCCTTGCTCTAAGGAGTAAAGGCTACAACAAGTTTTTCTTTTCCTTTTCCTTTGAGCATCGCATTGAAGCTTTCATGGAATGCAATGAGTAGTTCTTGAATATTGACAAAAAAAAAAAAAGAAAAAACCCCTTTTCTTGTTTGTACAAATTAATGAAATACAAGAAATCAACATGCAAAACAATTAGTAGAAGTTTTGGTTTTGTCCAAGTTGTTCATCATCAATCCTTTGAGGCTATAGCCTTTGTTTTCCAGGTTTGATATTATTTTGTGTTATTAATTAAAAGCGATTTGAAATTGAAAGGAGGTGTAGGTGGACGGAATGGGTGTGGTTGAGCTCATAGAAAAGGAAAGAAAAGCATGCAAAGACGATAAACAGTTTTTGGTAGAGTGACCTTGCATACTCACAAACGTGCAAATGCTCATAAATTATGTAGGCATGACGTGATATCCATTTACTTTTCTATATTTAGTTCTATCTGATTTGATCTCATCAAATGATTTTTCCCACAAAACTTCTCTTGTCCATTTCCTATTCTACACCTACTGCCTACGACATTTTTCTCTCCTTTGTTCTTTGTTTCTTTCCCAAGTTTTTTTATCTTTTGGTTACATCACCCTTGTAAAAGTTTTCTTTTGTTTTGAAAATTAAGTAAAAAGAATAGTTGTTATTGAGCATGGATGATGAAATATTTACACTAAATTACATGTAGTTTTTTTTTCTTCAAAAAAGATAAATAATTATGTAATTTTTTAAGAGGGAGGGGCAGGGGAATAAATAAATAAATAATGCATAGGTAGAATGGAACTATTTGGACTTCAACGTTCCTGCAATTGATGGTAGCTTTTCCCTTGAAAAGTTGCTGTCATGTTCTCAAAATGAAGAACATATATTTATTTATCTTGGATCTCTTGTACTCAAAATTTATTATTCCTTTCCTATTAAATTATTTGGATATTATTATTTTTTAAAAATTTTTTAAAAATTTTAATTTTAATATATTTAATATTAAAATTTTAATTTTTTTTATAAAATAAAAATTTTATGATTTTTAATGTCAAAAGGCAAAAATAAAAGTTTTAAAAGTTCAAAAAATATATAATTTTAGGAGATTTAAAAAAAATAGATAGAAAAAGGGATGGAGGGAGTATAATACATGTAATTAACTTGGAAGATAGAAAAAAAAAATTATGCATACTCATTCAATGACACTTCACACATTAAAAAATATATATCATAAGGTAAAAGGGAGGGAAAAAAAGGAAACGAGTATGCTTTCTTATAGGCTAAATTCTATTTTTTAAAAAATTTTAATACATAATGATTGAAGTGTGAATAAGTTGTAAAAATCTACTATGACATTGTCAATTTTCTAGTACTATATTCAACTTGTTTAAACACATTGTATTAATTAAAAAATGTGAAAAAAATGGCAAGAGTGGAATCAGCATCGAATTGCTCAAAAGGAATTGATTTCATAAACTTGTTGTATTTTTCTAGTAAGGATTTTTTCAACTCATGAAAATAAGATGATAAAATGATTTTTTCTAAAATTTCAAATGAAAGGGCACTGCAATTCAACTGCATGTACCCTAAGCAAGAAGCAAGACGTGGTAACCATGTGAAAGATTAGTATCAAAGGCAGGCAGGAGCCAATGTCAAAGTTGGTTAATGGAGTAAACTTTGGAATTTGATTTGATAGAGGGAAATTTCAATTGGGTTTGGTTAGACAAAAACAACCCCATACTAAAGTTTCTAATCATTTTACAAATTGCCATGGAAATTTTGGCAACATTTTAAAGATGCTACTATTTGATTGTTGGTCACTTGGTTGACTTAAAAACAAGACTCTAAAAAATTTCCGACCAATCAATAAAGCAAAGGATGATGTGCTGACATAATTTATTAATTTCCAAACCATCTTTTCCAAAAATCTTAATCAGAGCAAAAAAAAAAAACAATTCTAATCATAATTGGGATATTCAAATTAATTATCCCCTTGTTTTCAGCTGTTTATCTAACAAAGTCTGATTAATCATGCTCTGACAATTGTGGCGCATAAATTATCTTTGGTTTCTTGATTTTTGTAGGCAAAGAAATTATGGATCATTTTGTTGCATATGCGACTATTGCCAGACGGACAAGGTTTACAAAAATTTCTTCCATTTCAGAATAATTAGAAACCCAACTGCAGGACGGATTGGTTACATCATTCTTGGGATATTTCTTATGATTATGAGTCCTTTAATCATATTTGTTATTGCCATTGCCAGCATTCATATTTGTTATTGCAAATCAGCTTTATTTAATTTAAAAAAAAATGAAACAGTAACATGTACTACTACGTACTTCTAAATGATTCACAAACTGTCAAAATTCTAATCAAGTTAATAGAAATACTAAAGTGTAGGATAATACTACTCACAAAAAATAAGTAGTTATAAGTTGGTTGTCTATTTCCTCCATGCCAATTAACCCTAATGTAATTTAGCATTAACATTTACCTCCTCCTCGTCAGCAAATTCTATGCACCTAACTGTAATGACCGCACTGCTGGCTCATATTCATTAAGTAAAATCCTTTTTCCATCTCATATTGATTCTTGATTTTTCAGTTGTATCCTTTTTTTTTTTTCCCACAAAATCAGAGATGGGTTTTTATTGGGTTTCATTGATGTGTAAGGTCCAAGTCTAGTTGCCTAAACCTACCAAAATATGGGGTAGTTTACCGTTTAAGAATTTTGCACGTTTTAGAATATGAGTTGCCGAGGGGGAAGAGGCAACTTAAGACGGTTGAAAATGGATGAAATTAAACGAAATGAAGGAATCATTGTTTACTTCCAATGATTTTGGGTGTGCAACAACCGGCTTGTATTTGTCCAAATCATTTCACCCTAAATAGTTTTTCAACTCGACATCTCATGAGTCCAATTTACAGGGGGGAACTCAATATTTGCAGGTCACCAGAATGAATTTTTATAACAGCAGAGTTGAGCCTTTTTTGTTAGTCCAAGCCAACCAAAATAGAATAGTTTTAAAAGAAGAAAAGACAAGCTGACATAAAGAGAGGCAGACAAAAAACAAAGGAGAAGTTATGGGGAACTGGGGATGGAGAAAGCAAGGAACAAAAACTTGTTGCTTTTTATATACACTACAATACAACAGATATGTAAAGGGTAAATACCCGGAAATTAAATGGAAGAAAATAACTAATCGAGGGGGAACAAAATAAAATTAAAAAAAAAAAAAAAGATGGGGAGTCAAAATGAAATTTGTAAAGAGCGAAAAAAGAGAAAAGGGGGTTCCTGCTTCATTTCTCGCTCCTTTGCTTAATCACTGCACAAAATGGATGGGAGGCTAATTTCCCTTCCTCCTTTTGTTACACTCGCGAAGCGGGTGAGAGAGCTCCATCCGATCTCGGTGCAGTTTGCCCAGAAATCGATGCTTTGTCTGATCCACGAACATTGTACCTCTCATACACCTTTTCACGGTTTTCTGACCACCAAGTTTCCGCTTGGTGCTCTCCAAATCTTCTCCGGCTGCATATAAGGACATTTCTTAACATCCCAGATCCATTAAGATCAATTACTTTATGCAAATTGAGCAATCACCAGCGACATGGATGCAAGAATAGATGGGTGCATTTGATTCTTGCTGTTTTTCCTTTAAAGGTTTCCCCAAATAATGCTACTAGAAGTTATAAAATGACTAAGATACTCAGGTGAAAAAACTACAACCAAACCTACACTGTTTTCTAACGTCAAATAAAAAAATCATTAGTTTTCTTGTTCTTTTTTTTCCCTTTTACGTTGTTATTGTTGTATTTAGGTGAAGCATAAATGGTGTGATATAGAAGAACATAGAAAATGCACCTGAATCGCACTCGTTTGAGATCTCTAGTTCCATCCCGCAGTGCTACAAGAGTTATGTAGACTCCAGGTTCATACTGTTCAATCCACTCAGCCTCCACTTCATTGCCATTAGCAACCAATGCAGAATTTCTAGATTTCATACCATTTTCACCATCTCCATAAGACCCAGATTCCCTTTCATCTATAGCCTCTGACACACTACTGCTACCTGCCTGAAAACCTCCACTACCATTCGGCAGTTTAGTATCTGAATGGTCATCGCTACCATTGGCTCCAGTCGGTACCCAATGTAATTCGGCAGGGCTCTGAGTGCCATTGATTGTAGTAGAGTCGATTGCATGGGGAGAAGCAAGGAAAGAGCCACCAATTGAATCAGATCTCAGATGTCCCTCTCCATTTGCATCTGGACAGCGAACACCATTTGGCTCCAAGCCATTTGGCAGGTATGCTAATCTAATGTTCTCAGTGTTATAAACTCCAGGTGGCAACCTCTCAGCCATATCCTTGAACTGAGAAGTAGCATAAAATAATTCTTTTGAGCATTATGAGAAACAAATTGACAAGGCAAAAAAAAAAAAAAGCTAGGATTGCAAAGTGACCAAATCTCACGATTCAGAATGCAAAAGATTTTATAATCAATAAAACAAAAAGTATATTTAACATATAAGATAATGAAAGGAATCATTCAATCATCTTCAATAATTATAAAGCATTATGCAAATAATGCGAAGTTGTATATATTGCTTTGCAAGTTTATATAAACAGATTTCCAAAGAAGAGCATTCAAAGAAACAATACAGAGAAGGATATAAAGCCGAAGGTAACCTGTGCTGTCAATGACTTTATAACTTCTTTTGCAGCTTTAGATTTGGCAGACTCCTCAGCAGCCACTGCCAAAGCTTCCTCAGCTTTCTTTGTTGATTTTTGAAGCTCCAATTCTTGGAGTTCACATCTTTTTCTCAGGGTTTCAACCTAGAAAGTATTCATAATCATCACAATTACATTGATTCAGTCAACACAAGGCCCATCCCATTCACAAATGTCAGAATAGAGTCAAATAAAATACAATTCTTACCTGTGCACGCAACTTAAGCACTTCTTGGTTCAAAAGTTCATTTGTCTTTTTCAAACTATCTGTGATACTTTTGGAGAAAGTAAGTCCTGATGTTGTTGGAACTGGTGTAGCAGAACGTGGAGGGCTAGGTCTCCTTGAGAAAGGTGAAACAGATCTGGAGCTTACACCAGATGGAGTAAGAATTGGTTTAGGAACTGTCCATCGCAAATCTACAGCAGTAGACAAAACATCTTTCAACTGTAATAAAGAAGGTGCTTGTGTAGAGCGAACCAAGGAGAAGGTTTCGGCTTTTTTTCCTTGTTTAGCTGCTTTGCTATCTAACTGCTTAATCAAGTCCATATTAGAAGGAGTTGCAGATTTGGATAATCTTATTTCAGCCTTATCCAATCTGTCCTTGTTCTCACCTGAAAGGCGAGGTACAGAATTCCTCCTGTTATTACCAGCTTCTGAAACCTTGTTCAGTTTGGCAAAACAAGAATCACAGACACGATAAGGTTTCCCAGGATTAGGGGCCCAAGCTGCTCTTAGTGCTTTCCTTGAACTGCAAGAATGGCAGTGCACGAGTCCACAGTTATAGCAGTTATGCCTCTTTCTGGTGAATCCAAAAGCCTGTCTACAAGCCGAGCATTGAGACTGCTCAGCACCAGATACCCATTTATGGAGACATATTGCAGCACCATAATTTGAACCACAAGCAATATATTTCACATGTCTATCCTTCAAACCCTCAACCAGAGTAGGAGTTTTTCGATCTTCAACATCTCCATGGCCCAACCTACCATTTGCTCCTTTTCCCCATGTATAGACTTCATATCTGGATGTTAAAACTGCTACATGATATGCACCACAGGCAATTTCTTCATCACATTCCCCTGAAAGCTTGTCTTCTACCAAACACGGTATCTTTCCATCAGCATAAGGATTCCCAAGTTGACCATACACCGTACTTCCCATCGTAAAAACATGCCCTGATGTTGTCAAACCAACTGTTAAACTATGCCCACAAGCAACTTTGTGAAAATTGTACTCAATTAGTGCTGGAACACATGTGGGCTTAAGCCGGGGCTCCTTGTCTCCATGTCCAAGTCGATTTTTGTCCCCATCCCCCCATGTGAATAATTTTCCTGATGAAACACTAGCACTAGACTGAGTGACAATAATCTCCACAATGGCAGCAGTATGCCACACTCCACATGCCACAGCAATTGTTCTCAATCCTGATAGAGACTCCACTTCTCTTGGATATGGAATATTTTCTTTGTCACCGTGGCCCAAGACACCAAATGTACCATCCCCGAAAGTAAACAGCTGTCCAGTCGATGTTATCAAGGCTGTATGCCATGGACCACAACTTACTGAAGCAACTTGAAGTCCCTCAAGAGGACCTGAAATTCTCTTCGGTATCCAATGGCTGACATCAGTACCATGACCAAGAAGCCCAGCATTGTGAGTTCCATCTCCCCATGTATAAAGCTCCCCAGCCATTGTAACAGCACAAGTATGAAATTCTCCACATGCAACAAAATCAACACTAGTAACAGCCAGTGATTCAACAAGACAAGGTTGAATAACATCCTTCCCAACACCATGGCCAAGTCGTCCTCCAGATTCTTCACCCCATGTAAAAATTTCACCTTGCCTTGTAACTAGGGCAGCGTGCTTGACCCCACAGGCTACATTATGTACATCTAAAACTACATTAGACTCTAAAGGCCTGGGAAGAAGCACATCAGATCTCATGCTCAAATAATTGGCATTTTTATCAGTTACAACCTTCACAACACTATCACAAATGACCTCACCCCATATATACACATCCCCTAAAGCATCGTAATCATCCGGTGCAGAACCATGACTTGAAGTACTAGGGGCACTAGAAACACTTACGCGAAAAACATCTGAACCAGATCCTTTCACTTGCATGTTTGTATCGTCTGATGCTACATGTGACCTTTCAGAATGAAAGGAATTCTCAGGCCGTAAACTCTTTGGAGAAGTGTTTGGGTTAAAAGTTACAGAAACCCCAGGGGAGCTAATATCTTGAGCAGCGCTAACAGAACTGTCACTTGCACTATTTGATGTCAGGTCTCTGCCATCCTGAAATCAATCAGTGATGAACACTTACGTCAAACACAATTTGTAACTGTTGCTACAACACTAATAAAATCAACAAAATACCAGAAAGCATGAACTTTTATGCCTAAATGGAAGAATTTTTGTAGCTAAAGGAATAAGGCAATGAAGCCTTAAATGCCAACGAAGTTAACTAATGCACTTATATTTGTCAAACAGCCATGTAATTGTATATACATACAGAATTTATTCTTATATAGCAAGAGCTTCAAAGATAGTTTTGGATTTGATTAATGAATCATGAATAATTCTTGGGCAACATATTTTCAAATTTCGAAAATGTACAAACTGGAATCATTATGTATAGCACTTCAGAAAGAGGAAAACCACAAAACAATTAGTGAAAAGGAACCAAAGAGAGATGGTATTACATCAAGGTAGAGGCCTCCATCACTCCAGCCATCAATTTTGGAGCGTCCACACTGACCAGAGGATATTAATGCTTTGAGGCCAGCAATCCACACCTCTGCCTCAACTTTGTCCTTGCAAATCTACAAGTCAATAATACATTCAATTAAAAACAGATGCAAGTAAGAGGATAAAAATATCAATAATAGTTTATCATTTATCTAAAAACAAAATACCAAAGTTCCATTACTAACCAGATCAAGTGACCTTTTCCTGTTGTTGTATATAAGAGAAAAGGATAAATAATCCTTCTCAGGACGGAGATACCGCTGGAAAACAGCCTGATAGAACAATAAAGAGGAAAAATTAGCATAATTTAGAAAAAAAAAAATGAAAGCATAGCAGGAAGAAGACTAGATGTTGTGAAAAATAGTAAAAATAGATTATAATATATTATGTATGTATGTAACAATAGAACCATAAAGATCTCACAGTTCTTTGTCCAGGAATAATTTTAGAGACTGAGGCTAACTTCAAACTTCTTTCACTGCTGCTTGAAATCCAGATTAAAGATTTTTCATCCTGCGATTTTAACAAATGAAAACAGTTAGTAAGTGCAAAAATTAAACAAACATAGAATTGTTAGTTGGATAAAACATAAAAATGGGGAAAAGCCAAGCAACAAGTAAAACAGCATAACTTGTTAATTCAAAACAGAGTCCTAAAATTATAGTCAAGTTAGGAACAGCATGTAGACAAAAGATAGCCAATCACTGTGTACTTGTTTCTATTTCTAGAGTGGAATGCCTATCAAGTGGACAAGACTAGTATCAAACCAAGATAAAGCAAGTAAGACCATGTAATCATAAGTGACTTTAGTAGATCTCAGTGTCAATATAATTACTACTTCCACATAATGAGAGAAAATGAACTTTAATACATTGTTTTCGAATAAGTCACTCAGTATTTGAGCACATTTCAACTTAACACTGTCTAACAAAGCAATAAAGTGTAATATTCACACATCAGAGGAACATAACAGAAAGGCTTCAAAAGTTAGAACCAAACTTACATTAGAAAGTCTAAATGGACAAAACTTAGGCTTTCCCTTGCGACCATATTTAAGAAGCTGAGCACCCTTCTTCAAAGCTATTAATGCCTATATAAGGTGAAAAGGATTATTTGCAAAAGGAAAACAATATATCAACATAACCATCAAGAAAGAAAACAATAATACTGATAATATGACTAAGTTACAATAACCAAACTTCAAATTGTCACTTAAATTGCGAATTGATACTAATTTTGTAGCATCACGCAGCAAATTTAAGCATCCTCACTCAGTTCCTGACTAATAGACATATATATGTTCAATCTTCATAAACATCACCTAATGTTTAGGTCTAATATATTAGTCAATGTATTATTTGCACAATGCCAAGCGCATGGCATGGCCTTGACAATTGAAAAACTTATTGGACCATATGTCTTAAAGTCACAGTTAATTCGCCGCAGAACAAAGCACGCAACTTCCAAGTTCATAAACCAAAGTTGACAACCTTTTTTCCTCTAAAATTTCTAACGATCAGTAAATAGCATAAATTCCAAATTTATCGAACAAAACTCTTAAGATTATCCTAATTAGGCACAAAAGACATCTTTTCTCCAAGCTTTGTAAAGTCTACTAACATCTAGAACAAAGAAAACAAATAATCATCTTTCATTTAATAAAGTAACAAAAAAATCCAAAATTTCCACAACATTATCCCTCATTTCTTCCCCTCTGATCAGGAAAACCGGTTGACAAAATTGAAAGTAAAAAGAAATAACAAAGAAATTGAGAAGAAATAACCATAAATAAAAATCTTAAATTTCATACTATAAACTAAGAAAAAACAGGAGTGATGAAGAAATATAGATATAGAAAGAGGAAGAGGAGGACCTGGTCGATGTCACGTTGGGCATTGCCGTAGCTAACAAGATCAGCCATTCCATGTGAGCCAATTACAAAAATGCCACCTCCCTCTACGATCGCTCTCTTGAGCTCCGTTCATCATCTGCCACTACCACCTCCTCCTTTCTCTTCTCTGCTCTCCTCTTTCCTTCCTACGCTTACCATCCAAATACCTTTAGCTCTCCATTTCCAAAATAAAAAAAAAAATTTCAGCCAAAACTTTAGCAGATCTACGGACTCCCCACCTTAACAACACCAAATCCCTTGCATTCACCTCTTCAAACCACCACAACTAAGTCAGACCTCAAGTTTGACTGACGGTGAGACACTCAAAAAGGCGGCGCTGCGGCAGTGACCGGAAAGAAGTACAGGCGGAGAAGACTGAGTTACTCGAGGAACCGGTGGGGAAGAGAAAGAGAGAAAGAAACAGAGCGACAAGCGGGTAGCGGCCTAGAGTTTTGTGTGCTGTTTTGTTTAAAAAAAAAAAAGTTAGATCAGCGAAGAGTCAAAGATGGGAAAAGCAAGCAGGAAATCGTCTGAGAGATTGAAAAGATATGAGAAGACATTTCCAATGCACTTTTTCTATAATTTTTTTTTACTTTTAATTAATCCAGTAGTAATAATTAATTATGTATTAAATTCGTTTTTATTGGGTCAACAATTCAATATGAATTTTGAATAGAATAAATGTTTTTTTTAAATTGAGCTTCAAGAGAGGAGGTCGAATCGGATAAGCTTAAAAAAAAATTAAGGTAGAGTTGAATTTAGATTTTAAATAAATTTAATTTAATTTGATTTAATTTTATATAAAAATATTAATTATATATTATATATTTATATATTTAAATATTTATATTTTAAAAAATAATATTTTATATTTATAAAATTTTTTTTATTAATTTTAAATTAAATCAGATCGATTATAATTTTTATAATATCAAATCAAATTAAATTTAAAAAAATAATAAAAAAATAATTTTATATCAAATTAAATTTAAATCTAATAAATATAAAATCGAATTGAATTAAGAGTGAGCAATAACTCGTTTCGACTCTATTTATGATCAATCCTCGTTTTTGCTTTAAAAAATCGAATAGTTTAATAGGAGTCATAGCTGCTGCTGTTTTTTATTTTCATTTTATTTAATCCATTTTTTAAGAGTTATGGGTTGTTTGGCAGAACCAAAAAAGGAAATTTGTTTTGTGGCTTGAGCTTTAAGTTTGAACTCTAGACTGTAGAGGCTTTAACCCTTAAATTAAGGTATTTAAAATTTAATTTTAATTAAATTAATAGATTGAATTAAATTAAAATCAATTGAATCAATTTAATGTGATTAATCAATTAATTATTAAATTAATTTTGATCTATTATTAAAAAATTTAATTTTTAATTAATTCAATTCAAAAATCAAATAAACAAAAATTTTAATTGATATATAATAAAATTAAAATATAAAATTAAAATTAAAAATATATGAAATAAATTATTTTATTTTAAAAATTATTAGAGTTTTTAATTTAATATTTTTAATATTTAAAATTTTGTGAGATGATTTTATTTAATTTATTTTAAATAAGAGAAGTTAAGAGTTTAAAATATAATTAACTTACATGTATCATTATTCAATTAATAAAAAAATTAATCGAATTAATTAAATTTAATTCAATCAATTGCTTTTTAAACTAACATATTCAAATAAAATAACAAATTTTAATTAATTTAATTTTAAATAATTTAATTTAAAATTAACAAAATTGTCTGAATAGACACCTTTTTTTTAAATGTTTTACAAGCTTGCAGCCTTTGTAGACTTTCTTTAATAATAATTATTATTATTATATAAAAAGTATTTTTTTAATTTTTCAAATGCTCTTAACCGTAGAAATAAAAAAAATTTTAATTAATAATTTATTTTTATAACCTGCCAATTATAAGTGGAAATTATTTTTAAGTGATATGGCAAATAATACCTTAAAGTATATATAAAATTATTGATAAGATAAGATAATAACTATTTTATGTTATATTTGATTTTTATTCAAAAAAAAAATAAGAATTATAATGAGATTAATTTTTTTTAGTATAAAATTATCCAATTATTATCAAGTGAATAAATTATTTTAATTCATAAAATTAAGTTTATATGTCTAATTATATATTTAAAAATTATATTAATAATTTAAAATTTATAAATTAAAAAAATAAATTTGATAAATAAATAAATTATTTTATCATAATTTTTATATATATTAAATGTAAAATAAAATAAAATAAAATAATTTTATTTTATTATAATCGGAATAAAATTGGAGTCGGAGGTACATTTTCAACTTCCCGTCTAAATTGTGAACACAGATACGACAAAGGCGGGAGAAGGAAGGGAGGCACGTAGCGGGGTGTTTCTGTAAATTTAAGGTTTTGACATCCAAATGACGCAAAAGCCCTTACGTTTTTTAATACGTGGCATGAAGTGAGTGGAAGAGATATAAATGAAAGTTTAAGACGGAGCAGATTTGGTGGGATTATGGGGACAGCGTTTGGGGGCGAGTGGGTCCGGGAGGTGAGACTTGGTGGCGTTGGGAAAAAGGGGGGTGTGTCCGAAAATGGAGTGAACGGAGGAGAACGTGGTGCCAACGTTAAACCAACTCACCTGGGTGAGTCTCCGTTCGGATAGTTTAAAAAAAAAAAAGGAAAAACGTCCTCCTTTCCTTGCAATTACTAGCTTCAGGTTTTCTGCTAATTATTCTCCACCAGATTTGTGGTATCCATTGCGTGGGTGGAAGAGAAACAAAAGTTATATTAATTTTGTTTCTTTAATAGTTTTTTATACCAATTTTCTTAAGTAAAACTAAAAAGTTTGAGACTCAATTTTTTATTCTTGAAAACAAATCATATCACAAAAAGATGATCTTACTCTATCATTGAGTTAAATGATTATCACGTAACTTATTAAAATTTAAAATAATAAATAAAAGCATACGTGATAATATTTTAATTTTATTTATAAAGTTTAAAAATTTTATTGATAATGTATAAAAAATAGTTCAAAATGAAAACTTTTATATATTTTTGATATCTTTAATAAGTTTTATGTAATTTTAATATCAATTAATTTGTAACGTTAAACTCAGTTACTCTTGTTATAAATAATCACATCAAACTCAATCAGTTTTGGTCTATTTAATATAGCATAAATATGTATTAATATTTTTATATTGATTTTAATTATTCATTTAATCAACTTTATTAATTAATAAAAAAATTAATTATACTTTTTTATGCATAGCAGCGGTTAAAATCACGTAAATAATACAAGATTTAAGACTTGCAATATGCAACAATCATCTTGCATAAGTCTAAACAAAGCATCATGAGAATAATGCAAATTCATCTATTTAGAACTACTACTGTAGGCCATACTCGCAAAAAAAAAAGATCCGCACTTTCTTTACATACGTAGACAACTTGACAGACAATGCTAATCTTAATAAAAAAAAAAAACTATTGGCAAAAAAGTTAATTATATAATATATCATAAACTTCATTCCGTATAAATAAAACGAAATAAATGCATAGTTTAGTGGAGTATTTGCTAATGATCGAAAAGGATAATAATAAATTTACTATAAGTTTAATTTTCAAAATTTTCCTTTGAACAGAAATAACTATTAGGCTAAAAACGTCACGTTATTGAACATTTTCAAGTATACATCAGTAACTCATGGCATATGATAATAGAATGATAAACACATCTACCATTGAAACGGAAAGATTTAATTCTTTGGAGTGGAAATTAATAATTTGATAAGAGAAGATACATGAGAATTAAATTGAGTCGTGAATCTCAAGATTCAAGGGCACAAGAATGACTACAAAAAGCATCGTCACCACCATAAAAAATTTTGAATATATATAATAACTTATGTCTATCAATGTGATAAATATATATTTTCATTTATTGCTTGATAACTGCATCATACAACTATTATTTTAAAAAAAAATTGATGTTGAATCAAGATTGGGTGGTAATTTTCATATTTCATAAATTCTGGTTCCTCTTATCATTACTTGAATTATAGTTGATTTAAGTTTAATTTCATTAATAAATTTTAAAGTTATAACTAAGTCTCCATTTGAATTCCACCCGTAATTTTTGTACAATGCGATTAAGTTTACCATACTTCGAGTTGAATTTAAATATCAACTCCAATAAAGTGAAGTCAGCATGGATTTTTCATTAATTTTTTTCGATCGTAGCTAAATTTTTTTTTTTAATCCCAGTTACAATAATTTTTATTATTATTTTCAATCTCACTGTAATTAATCTTATTGTCCATTCAAATGAAGCCTAAGAATATCAAATCAGTTTCTTGATACTATACGCATGCTACAAAATAGTATTTCAAAATTTGGAAGGTAAAAGTTAGTTTCTGGCAAATCCCTTCAATTAAACAAGCAAACACATATTATTAATTGGTTCATGCAAGTTGTCATGTCATTAAGAATAATCATATATAATTTTATGTATAAACACCTATCAAATAGAAAGCATTTAACCGATAATAAAGAATTATATAGCTTTTTCAAATGAATTGAAGTTATCTTAGATAATATATTTACATAATCAAGACAATCCACATATGCTATACCATAAAATCTTAAATCATAAATTAATTAATTTAATTCAGAATCAAAATATTAAAATAATAGTAAATAAAGAAGTAAAATTCAATGAGACTTAAGATCTCCAATGAATTATTAATTATCAATTCTTTTAATAAAATATAAAAACTACAAAGATAGTAATAAAAAATTTATCATGTATTTAGTATTTATTTCACTAAGAAATCATTTGGACAATTGAAGCTTTCTATTCATGTTTCAAAAGTCAATTTTGTCTTTTTTTTTTTTTTGGTATTTTTCTCCTACAAAATATGAAGGCATAATTACTTTTAAATTGTAAGAAAAATCAATAAGGCAATAGAAATGATACAAAAAAAATGTTGGTTTTGAAACATGAAGAACACTTTTTATCTAATGTGAGATGCATAACATTTTGAATTACCAATAAATATTCTTCAAATTTAGAGTTTAAATCTTAATATCTACAATCCTTACCCTATCTTAGGTTACCACTTATTTTGTATAAAAAAAATTTTATTACATTTAATGAAGAACACTTTTTATCTAATGTGAGATGCATAACATTTTGAGTTACCAATAAATATTCTGCAAGTTTAGAGTTTAAATCTTAATATCTACAATCCTTACCCTATCTTAGGTTACCACTTATTTTGTATCAAAAAAATTTTATTACATTTTCCTATATAAATAATCCTTACTAGAATTTGACCATCACTATGTTAGGGCTAATCATTTTCATCAATTTTTTATTTTTAATATATTTATTATTATTTTAATTTTAATACTCATGAAATATTATAAAAATATTAAAAGTTTAAAATTTTTTAATATAATATTTAATATATTGTGATTATTCTTTTCGTTATTGACTTTTCATGCTATGGTAAGAGTATTCTAATTTTTTAAAATTAGTTAATCAATTGTATGATCTTTTCAATTTATTATATATCATAAATATTTTGTGAAAATAATGAAACATAAGAACAATATAAAATTATAATTTTTAATGAGATTATTTTATTTTTTTATGTATTTTATATTTCTATTTATTATTATTATACATTTTAAAAATTTTAATCTTTATTTATTATAATGTATAAATGAAAACCTTTATATTTTGATTTTTTCTCCCATTGGTAATCAATTCAACACTTCATTTGGATTATTCGAGAACAAATTTAAGTATATTATTATTATTATTATTATTATTATTATTATTATTATTATTATTATTATTATTATTATTAATTCACTGGTGATTTTTTATTATTGATATTTTATATTTTCTTTATTTTTATAAATTTTCATGAAAAATATATATTTAGAAAAAAAATAAGGTAAAATTATAATAAAGAAAATAAAAAAACTTCAATTACCTCTTTTTTATTTTTTCTTTCTTTTCCTTTTTGCAACATTTTTATGAAAAATATTTTTCTAAAAAATTAAAAGGAAAAATTGATATGAGGAAAAATAAAAAATTCACAATTTTCTTTTTTTGTTTTTTTCTTTTGGAATTTTTATAAGAGAAAGTAAATATAAGAGAAAGTAAAAAAAAAATCCTAAAAATAAAAAATAAATAAAAAAAATATAAGTGGCTAATTAAATGACATTTAAACCCAAAATTGAAACTTGTCAACAAATTATCATTTATACTCACTAAGGCTTTTTTTGATATTAAGTATATGGATTCTTTATCTTCAATCTTTTGGATTAGTAGTTAAAAAACTTAGAAAAACATATAAAATGAGAGTTCGAACGCTACAATTTTCATTTCCTATTCTATTTTCAATGGATAAAAAAATATATAGGTTATTTAATACAAAAAAAATCAATGAATAAATCAAACAACTCGGTCAAAAAATTGGACAATTTCATCTTAAATTTTGATCAAATCTACATATTTTACAACTTGAATATGGAAACTCGACATTAGAAGATATATGAATGAGAGGAAAAGATCCTATATATAAAGGAGCATTTTAAGCTTAGATTAAAAAGAAGTGGACCAATATGATAATGGTGATTAATTAATATAAAAAGAAATTACAATTACAATTACAATTAAATATTATATATCATATAAGAAATTAATGAATTAAATAAAAAAGGTCAACCATCAAATAATATATTATTGAAACAATTTAACATAAAATTAAATCAAATTCATATGTGATAAAACTTAAATATATTTTAAGACTAAAATTAGTTATACTAATCGAGTTGTGGAGTGGTGTTGCACAAGAACGTTAGCTTAGGTCAATTAGTTGTCTTTAATTCTTTGTTTTACTATTAAAAAAGTTTAAAAAGATATGTAAAATAAGAGCTTAAATTCCACCATCCACATCCTTTTCCTTATTCCTATTCAATGAAAAAAAAAGTTTGATCAGTTTAGCTTTAATTTGATGGTGTGATTCTAATTATTATATGTGTCAAACTCCAAGGGTAATGTGTTAAATTTTTTTATTAAAAAATCTTTTCAAAAGAAACAAGTGGATCAATGTGATAATTATGTTTAACTTTTTTTTTTCCTTAATTCATATATTTAAACTCATTTTTTGAAGCAAGATTACAAGAGGATACATACACTTACTCTATTAAATCAAAGAGAGCAAATTTAATTTCCTATAATCTATACATACTATATGAATGGTCCCCAAATTTTATTAAGAGGACATATCATTAATGTAAAAAAAAAAAATAAGGGGTGATTTTGAAAAAAAAAATTGTCAAAGAGTTAAAATATGATATAATGTTCTAAAGCTTCAGAAAGCTCTTGAAAAATTCACGATTAAAAAAAAAAAGAAAGACCAGAAAAAAGAACGAGAATGAGAAAGAGAAATGAGGAAGAGAAAAAGAAAGAAGAGAACCAAAGGTCAATGGTGGATTGATGGTTGTTTACTCCAAGGGTGAGTTAAGTCAGCAATGGTTTGAATCTTATCTCATCTTATTTTTCTTGCAAAAATTTGGGTCCTACTTTAAGTTAGAGTGATGATCTTAATGATCAATACGTTGTGATGGGAATTTTTGAGGTGACAAAGAAAAAGCCAACCAGTTGTTCATGAAAGCCATAAAAATTGAAAAGGTAAGTGTGAAAGATTTGTGCTTTTATAATGCATTGTTAAGGAAATTTAGGATTAGTGCATGCATGAATCTAACCCACCATTCAATCTATTTATAAATTAAAATTTATGACAAAGAAAAGGCCGACTAGTTGTTTATGAAAGCCATAAAAATTGAAAAGGTAAATATGAAAGATCTGTGATTTTATGCTGCACTGTTAAGAGATTTAGGATTAGTTCATGCATAAATCTAACCAACCATCCAATCTCTTTAAACTAGGTAAATTTCAATTCATGTGAAACATCCAGTAAAAATTGATTGTCGTTTGATCTTTCTAATCACTTTTAATCTCTCAACCAACTTCAGCATCATAAATTTATTAAAGTGACAAACATTGATTTTTCGTTGGAACTTTGTTTTCAGTTTTGTTTTCAACTTTTGTTTTCATCCTCTTTGTTTACTATATGAGGTTTTCTCAGGTTCACCTCCAAATTTATTGCCTATTTCAAAAGACAAATGAATTAAAAGTGGTTGAATCTGAGATAAGTTTTTAGGCTTTTATCAAGTTTGCATTGATATGCTTTGATGCTCTTGCATGATAATATTTTTTTCCATTTTTTTATTATCATTATCATTATTATTATTATTCTTTGTTTAACCTTTTTTTCTCATATTTCATCCATTGTTTGCAGGTCTCTCTTTACTTTGGGTTATCCAGTTTAAGTCTCTCTTAACATATTTTATGATAATGATGGTATTTGGAATTTACTATTTCTTTTTCTACTTCTATTAGTGTAACTTTACTCTTCTTTTGACATTTCATTTTAATGATGTTATAGCTTAATGATTAGATTCATGATCATTTAAAATGACATAACTGAGGGTTTTTATGAGATGGGTAATTTTTTTTTTTTGTTATTAACAAACATGCTTCTATTATAGCAATTAAGGTTAATTCAAACTTTGACACCAAGAAATTGGTCACTTACTAGGTTATCATCTCACTGATTTCCCTATTTGAACATGCTTTAATGGTGATGCTTCAGTGGTAATCTTCCTACTCAATAATGCATATGTAGTTTTGTTTTTGGTGTCGCATTTAGGGTTTCCAATTAATCTTTCATTTATTAACTTATTTGCTAACCCTAAATGCTAATTCCCAAGCTACCATTCTAGCCATACTTGAAGCTAACAATCATCTATCGAATGATAATACCTCAGTTTGATGGTGCTTTTTATGTCTATAACCACTTTGTTCACCCATGTCTCTATATAAACATACAAACTTTAATAGACTAGTTCAAGAAGCAGCCATAGTTCATTTTGAAGGACAATTTTCTTTCTAACGCAAAGAAATATGTTAAGACACATGGACTTAAAGCTTTGGAGAAACCTATTGCTACCAAGGTATGCTATATATATATTATATGTAAGTTAGACAATTTTTTTCTGAAATACGGGATAAGGTAAAATGATACAATTTATAAATATTCTATGATCTAATCCTTTTGTTTGACAATATAAATAAAAGGCGCAAAGCCTAGCATATTTAAAAAAGACATAAAACCTAAACAAGTAACAAACAAAAAGAAGTTGCTTCGGTGAAGCTAGTAAAGTTTTGTACTCATTTTTCTTTGGAATTTCATCATAACATATGAGTTTTCTTGAGGGAACAAAAAATTTTTGTGCTATAATACGAAAATAAGAATAACATGAGCTTTATATGCCTTTCTTACAATAGATAAAAAAAGTTATAGCTTCTTTTTGTTAATTTAATCACTTTTACAAATTCTTAAAATGGAGCCCATTGCTGTTTAGATAGTGAACAATATGATTACATTTTCAAAAATCAAGGGAGTAGCAAGTTGCTATCTTTCTAAGATACCTTCGAATAAGTAAGTTCAGAAAGAGTGGACCTCTGTTGTGTGTCAAGTAACAACATTAGGTTTTAAAGGTTATGTGGGAAACTTGTATATTTGAATGTATTATGAGTAGACAAATTAAACTTGAATTTATAGGTTCAAGCATCATTTTGGCTACTAAGATATATTTCCTAATAAACATCACCAAAAGATCATGATTAAGCTTAAAAAATGTTTTTTTAGTTAAAAATAAGACCCAAAATGCTATAATCTCAAACTAGCTTTTGTACGTTGATGACTGACTTTTAAGGTTTCTCAAAAGCTTATGGAATGAAAGTTAATATTTCTTATTATCATAAACTCTTGATCTATGTATTAATTCTACTTCTATCATGCTGTAAGCTTCACAAGACAAAAATGATGACTCGAGTTGAGTTAAATAAGAGAGCTAGAAAAAAATAATTAAAAAAAAATCAAAAACTAAAAAAGCAAAGGGCTTTCGAAAGACATTGATAGGTATAGTTATAATTATGTCTATTATAATCTCTTTTATTGAGTATATGCTCATTATCTATTGGTGCTTTTGGTTGAAAAAAAAATTATAATTATAGTCAAATATTACATTTCATATAAAAAATCAATAAATGAAAGCACAAATTAACAAACGAAATAACATATACTTGAATAAATCCAACATAAAATTGAATTAAAATCATAGAGTGAGACTTAAACATGAGATTTGAAGATTTTAGAATCTCTTTTTTATCATTAAGATAAAACCTAATTGTTATTTATTTTTCTTGCAAATGCATGTATATCTCCGAAGTGGGTTCCTTATTAAACCTAAAAGAAGCAATTTGCAATATAAATGGCATTACTTTTTTTTTTTTTGTTTTCTTTTCTTTGATCAATGGTTTAGCAGTGAGAAGTCTTAGCCAAATGTTATTTTTAATAAGGCTGTCAATGGTATTACTCATTTTTATGTTGGCAAAAAGAGCCGATTGAGAAGTATATGATCATGTCATATATGCAGGCCAAGTATGTAGATTTTTGGCTCCAAACTTTACCTAGTCTTTGTAAACAAGAGTCGAAAATGTAAAGAAAAAACAAAATTAAAGAATGCAAAACCAAAACTTTTGAATGTTAGATGTGTGGTTTTCCCTTTAATATTGCTTGGAACAAGGCAAGAAAATTCTTAGAATAAGTTCAAGTAAAAATATGAAGACAATGTTATAGTTTATAGAAATCTAAAATTTGCCAAAAGTCCTTCAATTAGTTTGTTAATTTCATGCCACATTACATGCCAACAAGAAATGTGATGTTTATAGCTTTGGTTTAAGGTAAGAAAAGGGTGAGAAAACTTTTCTTACCCTTGTGCCTTTTATTTTATTGGTTAACTATATTATTTCATATACTTTAAAAGTTGATGCCTTATCTCGAACATAAAGATAGATAGTATGTATGGGAGTGCAATTATCTTGTGTAAAGTTTATAGAAGGGAACAAGTGGTAGAGAAGTAATCTCATTTAATGGTTGTGATGCTAATCAAACCTCTGTTGATACAACTATAAGTTTCAGGAAAACTAAGTAAATGTTTTGAAATTTTAGTGCTGAGGGCATTTTAGATTTCAAAGATTGAAAAGTGTTTTAATACTTTAGGGAGCAAGCCCTATCAAAGACATTTATTAGTGCCATGACATTATACTTCATCAAAGGCATTGAGCATGGGTATTGGATGACATATGGGAGCATTCTCAATGCAATGTGTAATACAATTCGTTGTGGTGTTGTTACATCCCTCATCACCATGCTTTTGATAAAAGACAATGTTGGACTTGGTATAGGCTTAGATAAATAATACTCCCATGATTAATTAATTGATATCTTTCTATTTCTTCTACTTATAAATTTAATTTCTCTTCCTAAAAAAATAATATTTGCTTTTGGTTGATTATATACTAGGGCAACCTAGCTTTGAGTATTTGGTGTTGGGCATGTGGTCCAACATTTCAAAACATGCCATACGTAGACAAAGTGTGCATGTTTAAAAGGGTTTGTGTACACATAAAACTTATTGTGTAGATGCATGTGGAAGCAACATATTTTGCCAATGATTTGAGTAATATTTGAGATTGCAGCAAATTTTGCTAATATCTTTGTTGTTAAAAGAACACAAAGTGTAATTAGATAGCCTTTGTGTAGTTTATAATTTCAAGTCTTGCAAGATAATCTCATATTAGAATTTGAAATTTGAAATTGTGAGAAAATGTTGGTTTTGTTTTTAGTTTTAGAAATTGGATTAGGAATGAGGAGAAGCTATAGCATGAAGTCCTCTAATTTATAAAAAAATTTGAAGATTTTTTGTTTGAAGAGTTTTTTACTTTTTATTTGTGTTTTTATTGTTTCATAGGGACTCTAACTAACAGCCTACGAGCCATTTGATGTGTATACAAAAATTTTCTCCCTTTGATATTTTTCTTTTTTATTTTTTTATATATGGTGTTTGTAGATTATTATATATATGTATATTTCTAGATAAGGGGATGTTGTTGAAAGAATGGCTTCATAGGCTTTTGTTGTGAATAAGGTTACCATTGCTGCTACTGATTATTGGTTAAGTATTGCTACATTGCAGTATGTTATTGATGTAGTTCATTTTTTTTACTGGTTTCAATTGGTAAGTCGCTACTTATTTTATATTTTTGCAATTATGTAGATGTTTCAAGAATGCATTGCATGTTAATAGTAATGATTTCAGCAAAAATACTGCATAGCAAAGCCTTTTTTGTTTAACTATCAATTCTTTACATTATAAATGACTCAATCAATTGGCTTCAAAACTGATGCTTCAAACTATCTACTAGAGCAAATTTCAAATAATGAAAGAGAGATAGCATAAACTATCAGAGCTCTAAATATAAGGATTCATGTCTAATTTAAAGCATTGTTCTAAATTTAATATTTAAAAAATCAAGGCTCTAATGAGGTGGTTGGATGTTAATTTCTTTGAGTTTGCAAAATTTGTTAAAAGTTAAATTCACTTGACACATTATGTTTTCATTCTTTGTATTCGTTTTACTTTGCAAGTTTCTAGGCTAGCATTTAGTTGTGCTTTTTGAAAAATGATTTAAGTTTCAATTAAATTGAGTCATTACAATTTTAGGCAAAATAGATTTGTAAAATTAGCAATAGCCCAATTCACTAGTTTAAGGTTTTATGAAGTCTCTTATCTTTTTTTTCTTGAGTTATTAGGTATATTCCTCTGTGTTGAATGTTGAGTTGCAAATATGGTTACTTATTCTTTTGTGATCCAATGATGATGACAAACAAACAAATCTTCAATGAATAAGTTTAATATCTCATCGTCATTGACTTTAACTAATGTAAATATTCAAAATATAGATAGCTACACAACTCTTTTTCTCTTTCTCTCATACATTGTTTAATATTTAAATTATTAATGCATAATTTTATTTTACTTTTGCAACAAAATTATAAGTATATAATTTTATTTTACTCTCATGGCAAACTGCGGGTTTGGTTCCTAGTTAATTATATATAGTCTTAGTTACTACTTCACACATTAATGAATACATCTACAATGAAAAAACTTATTGCTATATACTTTATCTTATACATTAATGAAACATTATTATTATTATCATTATACATTTATTTTTGTCCTCAACACATATTATTTTGACACGTGGTAGTAGCCTAAAAGAATAATGTAAAGGGATTTTGAAAGCAAATAAAATTTCCACTAGTTAGACCTTTTTTGTAAAAAAAAAGAAATTGTAAGAAAATTCTAGTCGTCATCACGTTCATTTATTAAACCCATTTTATGAGAATCCCTCATAATTATTCAAACTTTTTGTTTTCTTAAATTCATTAAATCCACAACAATGTTTGACAATATTATCTTAAATTTTCTCAAAATTCCCAGCAACCAAAACAATTTAAATCAATCCATCCATATGAGATTTCATCCTTTAATCATTATGCAACCATTTATAGCCCTAATACATGGATTGTGATTCTTTTACCAAATTCATGACAAGACCAGGTTTATGATGGGTAATTGCTATTCATGCTATTCTTATCCTTTTTGTTTTTCAATCCCAAGTAAGTAAATTCAGATTTTAAAAATCCACCTTCTTTTATAGGATATCCATATAATGGTTGTTGCTTTAGATTAAAATTTTAGAATTTTTTCGTTATATTAATCATTATTTCTATGGTAACTAAAAAGAATCATAATTTGTTATCATATTTCCCTTTCATTCAATAACAATAATTTTCTATTTAAATTTGTGTTTTAAAATAAATAATTTAAGTACTACTAATTAAATGAACTTTTTACATTGAATTATATACAGATCCCTTTCAATGACTTTGAACCAAGGCCTTCATTTGCTACTGTAAGTCGTATTAATTGGTGTAGTAAATGATTATGCTTAGCCTATTATAATGAATTCAAATTTTTATCCCTATGTTATGTGTATCCATAGTAGTCATTCAAGCAATATGTTTCTTTACCAATCTAGTACATAATTAAGATACAAAAGACGTTTAGTTTAGAAATTATAAAAAAACTTACCTTTCCTTTCAAACAATATTTTGATTTCCTTGATTAGAAATTTTTTTCCTTAAACCATTTGTAAGCAACCAAACTATTGGACCTCTTTCGCATATCCAACTAGCTATTTATGAAAACCAACAGCCTGATTCAAGTAATCAGATTCAATTTAAAGATATATTGAATTATTAGATCAATAGTTGAAATATTTTTTGTTTAACCAAAGCATTAAACTATTATTGTTTGTAAACAACTTTGGGAAAATATACAAAGCCTTTTAATTTTAGAGGCCAAACATGTGCCTGTCTATTTGGTAAAATGATAGCACATAAAAATATAATGTTTTTACATATCAAAATTGGTATAAATTTTAAGATTTTGTTGATTTTTAGTGCTTTAATGCCTATTTTTATAATTTTTAGGGTTTCAAGCTTATGGATTAGGAAAACGTTCAATCCATGCATACGAAGACATATGCAGCCATGCAAGATCAAAGGTGTACTAAACCTTATTGGCTCAATTCCTTCAACCATGCAACAAAGGAAGACTTTTGCTTGCACATAGACTCTCATTGTATTCAGCCAAAAAGATTTACTTCAAGAGTGATTCTTTTACTTAGCCATGAAAGAATTTTGCTTGCATTGCATTTGGCTAGCTCATTTCTAAAAGGAGATTAAGCATACATATGATATTTGAAGTTACCATGAACTCTTGCATGATTGGCCAAAAGTGTTTTTTTCTTAGAAAAACTCTATCCATTTGGCCATAATAAAGTTTAGCTTGCAAAAGACTTTCTAATCCTTGTCACATTTGACCAAAACCAAATTCAAGAAGGATTTCATGCACTTTTCACCAAAATGGAGACTAGATACATTTGGCCAAGAGGAGTATGAAGCTCACTATGAGTCTTTTGCTTAGCCTTAAAGAATTTTGCTTGGCGTAAGACTTTATCTCTTCAAGAGTTGGATGAAATTCAAATCCTTGCCCTTGAAAATCATCTTAGCCTAATCCAATGAGAATACTTATCAAGATTTCATCAAGCATTGATCAAAAACCAAGATTGCATTTTCAAAACCCTATTCAGCCAAGCATTATAAAAAATAACAAGTCTTATTTGGTCATGCCTTATTTGAAAATCAAGATAGCCTTCATCCATTAGTATTTGAATTTGAATTAACATCTTGTAAACTTATCCCCTTTAGCTAGATTCTTATCTATAATAGGGAGGCCATTCACCTAATTCTATCATCTCTTATCTCATTCTTCTCTTTTCTCTTTAGTTTTGGTTCTTTTCTTTTTAGTTTAGTTATTAGCATAGGTGACCAATTTTCATTAACAAGGCTTTGTTTTCTTTAAATTCTTTTATTCCAATCAAAGAAGTATTTTTTTTCCAAGATCCTTTCTGTTATTGTTTTAATTTTAATTCTTATTCTTACATTCTTAATTTTGACAAAGCATTCTTTTATTTTACAAGATTAATTCAAGCATTCTCTATCTCTTTTTACAAGTTTCGACCATATTTCTCTTTCATGTTTTACAAGTTTGTTTTAATGCAAGCATTGTCTCAAGCCTTTATAAGCAATTCAGCAATCCTAATATGTTGTTTTCAAGTTTTTCTTTATTGCTTATATTGCTTTCAAGCTTTTCTTTATTTTGTAACCAAATCTAAATTTTCAATCGTTTATATATAGGATTATAAGATTTTGCCATTGGTACTTGAAGAGTAACCTAACATTAAAATCTATAATCCCTGAGCAGATAATACTAGAATACTTTTATTTATTACTTAATCTGTGCACTTGCAGGCTATAAAAAAATTGTAATAAAATTTTTTGGGGTTGTTGCTAGGGATTATAATGGTGTTTTTAATATCAATAAGGATTTCTTAAACTCTTATAATCTAAACTCCTTTTCTTTTATTTGCTTTTATTTTTCTTTGATCTTTTCTTGGTTGTATGCGCAGAAATCAAAAGAACATTAAGAAGATGAAGAAAAAATCAACCAGCATCACTTGCACCAACACCAATGGCCAATGCAAGTAATAAGGCTCTAAAAACCTTAAGGGACTATGTAGTTCCTAATTTTGATGGTTTTCAACCATTCATTAAAAGGCTAGCTATTTAGCCAAACAAGTTTGAGATCAAGCCTTCAATTATACAAATGGTCTAAACTTTTAAGTAGTTTGAAAAACTATCAAGTGATGATCCTAACCTTCACCTTTCTAATTTTTTTAAATTATGTTGTACTTTTCTCTATAATGGCATTTTTTATGAAGCCATTCGATTAAGACTTTTTTCTTTTTCTCTTAAGGACAAAGTAAAAAGTTGGTTGACATCACTTCTATCCTGTTCAATCACAATATGGGATGATTTGTCTAAAAGTTTTTAGCAAAGTTTTTCCCACTAGCCAAGATAGTAAAGTTAAGGAATAAAATCACCACATTTCTACAATTAGATGGTGAAGAATGATGTATTTGAAAGATTCAAGAATTGTTAAAAAAGTGCCCACATAATGGATTACCCTAGTGGCTTTAAATTCAAATTTTCTACAATGGTTTCAAACCACCTATGAGAAGCAACTTCGACTTAGTTATTGGAGGGACAATCATGAGTAAGACTACTGAGGAGGCCAATGAGCTAATTGAAAAGATGGATGCTAACAACTATCAGTGAGGCATAAAGAGGAAGGTTAGTAAACGTTTGCTAATTTATTTGAGATAGATGTTGTTACCTCTATCAACTCTTAGTTAACCACCCTCACAATAAAAATTAAAAACTCTAAGAGCCCAACCTAATCCAATCATGTAAATGCAATCCAAAATCTTTTTATTGCTTGTGATATCTGTAAATGCCCCTATTCCACTATAAAATGCCAATTTAAGATAGAATTTGTCCAATACATCCAACAAGCTAAGCCTAACCACAATCCCTATAGCAATACCTATAACCTTGGATGGCGAAATCACCCAAAATTTTCTTGGAACCAACCAAACTACTAATCCACCAACAATCAAAACAATAACTACCACCCTTATCCAACAACTTACAACCAACCCTAATAAAAGAAACTCAGTTTTGAAAATATGTTAACTTAGTTGATGCAAGCGAACAATGACAACATTCAAAGCCAAACTACATCAATTAAAAACCTTGAAAACTAGATAGGTCAAGTAGCTTAAGCTATAGCCAATCACCTTATAGGTACATTGAATAGCAATACTGAATCTAACTCCAAAAAATAAAGTAAGAAAGGATGTAATGCTATCTATTCTTTTGGAGATGATGGTATGAAAGATTCTGCGAAGGAAGATGATTTCATGGATGAACCTATAATGGTAAATCTTTCCAATTTTATGAAACAACTTGAGGTAGATTTTGTGGAAAAAGAGGAAATATTAGAAAATGAAGAGCTCTTGAGACTTGGTAGAGAAATTTTAGAAAGATTTGACCCCATGGCACTAGAGGTCCCTGAAAATATTGAAATATATGAGGAAACTCTGAGGAGAAAACATTGAGATGGGCTATGAAAAAGATCTTGAAGAATACATTAAAGGGTTAACTGAAAAAGGGCAAATGTTACTGCAAGTAGGGAAAGTATTATCATAAAGCATTCAGCCTAAGCCTGAAGAAACAATTCAAAAAAAGATAGTTTAAGAGAGGGCAATTCAAAAAGAAGTAAGCTAAGAAACAAAATAAAAAAAAAAGTAGAAAAAGAAATGCAAGTAAAGCCAATAATAACTACCATAATGTATAGGTAGTGTTTCAACATAGCACCACTTTTCTTAATGCCTATTTAAAAGGAGTTGCTAAAAGAATTGAATAAAGCCACATTTTTAGAAGAATGCAGCCTTGAACTTTAATAATTTATGCATAGAAAGCAAAATGATCCAAGGAGTTTTACTATGATCCTTGCAAAGTTAGACATTTAAATTTGATAATGGTTTTTGTAATCTTGGTTCTAGTATAAATTTAGTGCCTCTAAATGTTTTTATACAGTTAGGGTGAGAAGAGTTGAAGCCTGACAAGTTCAAACTCAAATTTGCTGATTAGTTTGCCAAATTACCATAAGGGATGTTGAAAAATGTATTTATAAAAGTTAGTAAATATGCTTTCTTTATGGATTTTGTTGTTTTAAACATGGAGGATGATAAAGTTCTGTTACTATTAGGGAGACCCTTCCTATTGACTATTAAGGCTTTAATAGATGTTTATAACTTTAGCCTTACCCTTAAATTTAAAAATAAGAAGCTATAGTTTGTATTTGGAATGTATAGTGTACATTGAGATGAAGATGATATTAGTGCAGTGAAGGTAAAAGAAAACTTTAGGGAATCTGGCCTAATAGAAAAACTTCTTTACCTTATGATTCAAAACCAATGGTAACCTCTAGCTTCATCAATGTCAACCCTATGAAGAATTCCAATTTTGTGTATGTTATCCCTATTAGGAAAATTAATACACGTCTTAAGACTAATTCTATTTATGTTATACTTTAGAGAAAGAGGCAATAAGACAAACTTTCTTCAAAGGGGTAAGATAATTTTTTTAGATTAAGGTATGATCAAGCTTGACCAAAACTAACACTATTTGGGAGTTCACCCAAAATTTTATTTTCATGGTTTATGTTTTATTTTGTTTAGAATATATATGTTTTAACATTTGTTTTTATGTTTGAGTTATTTTTGTAAGGATGAGATGAAGCAAGGATGGTGCCTCAAACAAATAGAAGTTTGGCTTAGAAGTAAATTTAGGAGTATTTCTTTTTCCTTTATTTTTTGTTTGATATATTGTTCAGTTTAAGTGTGGGGGGAGGGGACAAGAAGGCTTTTGGAACTTATAAATTTTTGAAAATTTTATCCCATCTTTACTTTCAAACCAAATTGATGTGCTAGATCTCATTATTATGCACACTTAGCTGATTTTGCATAAAATTTTCAAGATTGACTAAAGTATGATATGAAGTTGATTATCAATATGGTGGAACTTAAAGGAATTCTTAAGCATGTTTATCTTTGGATATGATTTTTAGGCATATGCTTCTATTCTTTTTTAATGAAATGCTAAGATTTTGGTAAAAGTTTATGAAATATAGATTTGCATGAGATTTTAAGATATGAATATAAATGCTCTAGAATTTATCTATTCAATCCTTGATGTGAAATCCTATATTGTATTTGTCTTAAGAGATGCTCTCGGTAATTCTTTAGACGATTTGAGCCTTTTTCAAGCTTACTTTTTTATGATGCATCCTTAGTACCTTTTTTTTAGTCTAATATATTAATCCTTCTTTTGTTTAGCCACATTATAAGCCAATAAGTCTTTTCTTTGATTATTATTATTCTTTCTTTTGTTTATACCCAACCTATTTATGCTTATGTTTTATGGACATGTTTATATATTTAGGACGAAAAGAGGCATAAATGAATGAAAGAAAAAAAAAAGGGCAAAATGAAGGGTAAAGCCTAATAAAAGCAAAAATGGCTATGTTTAAAAAAATGTTGTGAATAAAGTGATGCTTTACAAGTCAAAGTTTCAAAAAAAAAAAAGAGCTATCAAATTTTTCGAAGTCTGAGAAAATCCAAGAAAGCAAGTTAGGGTTTTATGCCTAAATATTCCTTTTTCCTATCTTGACCTAAACCTTACATTGCAAGCCTAAAAGACCTTGTGATCTTGAATCAAGTATGTAAGTTTAACATTAGTGGAAAGGGAAAGGGAAAGTGAATAGATGGAGTCTATTCTATCTTTGAATTGAAATGTGATAAATTGTTTTATATTTTTTTACTTGGGTTATATGCATGAATTAAAGACTGAGTAGATGTATATGTGTAAAGAGAATAAGATATTAAGAGCTTATTTTTTAGGAATTTCTTGTGATTCTATTTTTGTATTAGCTTTGTATTATACAATAGTGTATAACAGCAATTTTATGTGATTTTTGAGTTTGTGAGTATATATAATGGTTTTTAGTTTTGTTGATTTGATATTTGCTTGAGGATAAGCAAATTTGTAAGTGTGGGAGTATATGATAGCACCTAAAAATATAATGTTTTTACATATCAAAACTGATGCTAAATTTTAAAATTTTGTTGATTTTTAGTGCCTTAATGCCTATTTTATGATTTTTAGGGTTTCAAGCTTATGGATAAGGAAAACATTCTATCCATGCATACAAAGGCATATGTGACCAAGCAAGACCAATGGTTTGCCAAACCTTATTGGTTCAATTCCTTTAACCATGCAACAAAGGAATAGTTTTCTTGCACATGGACTTCCTCTTTTATTGGCCAAAGAGATTTACTTTAAGAATGATTCTTTACTTAACCATGAAAGAATTTTGCTTGGATAAGGCTCTACATTGCATTTGGCTAGCTCACTTCCAAGAAGAGATCGAGCACATATGTGATATTTGAAGCTACTTTGGATTCTTATATGATCGACCAAAAGTCTTTTCATTTAAAAAGAACTCTATCCATTCGACTATGATAAAGCTTAGTTTACAAATGACTCTTCAATCCTTATCATATTTGGCCAAGACCAAATTCAAGGACTTCATGCACTTTTCACCAAAATAGAGGTTAAATATATTTGGCTAAAAGGAGTTTAAAGCTCACCATGAGTCTTTCGCTTAGCCTTGAAGAATTTTACTTAGAGAAAGAATTATCTCTTTAAGAGTTGGATGAAATTCAAATCTTTGCTCTTGAAAATCATCTTAGTCGAATCTAAGAAGAAGTCTTATCAAGATTTCATCAAGCATTGATGATTGCATCTTCAAGACCCCATTCAGCCAAGCATTCTCAAGAATAGGAGTCTCATTCGATCATGCCTCATTTAAAGATTAAGATAGCCTTTATCCATTAGTATTTAAATTTGAATCAACATCTTGTAAACTTATCCCCTCTTGGCTAAATCCTTCACTAAAAATAGGAAGACCATTCATCCTATTCCATCATCCATCATCTTATTCTTTTTTTTCTTTTTAGCTTTAATTTTCTTTTTATTTTAGTTATTGGCATAGGTGATAGATTTACCAATAACAAACTTTGTTTTCTTTAAATTCTTTTATTCCAATCAAAGAAGTTTTTTTTTCCAAGATCTTTTCTGTTACTATTCTAATTTTAGTTCTTGTTCTTACATTTTTAATTTTGGCAAAGCATTTTTTTATTTTGCAAGATTTATTCAAGCATTCTCTATCTCTTTTACAAGTTTCAACCATTATTTTCTTTCATGTTTTACAAGTTTATTTTATGCAAGCATTGTTTTAAGCCTTTACAAGCAATTCAACAATCTAAATTTCTTTTTGTTTTCAAGTTTTCATTTATTTTAAGATATTATTTTGGTTATATTCTTTTACTTCTCAAGTGATAGTTGTTGAAGTCAAGATTTAAACTTATATTATTTTCAATTTTTTTTTTATTCTGCAACCAAATCTAAATTTTCAATTGTCTAGATATAAGATTTTAAGATCTCGCCATTGGTACTTGAAGAGTAGTCTAACATTACAATCTATAATCCTTGAAGAGATGATACTGGAATACTTCTATTTATTACTTGATTTGTGCACTTGCAGACTATAAGAAAAACAGCAATCATGAAGTTTTGATATGGTATGAAAAGAGGGTTGACATTTCCCTAAGGCATCAAAATCCAACATTTTCTTTGTGTTGTAAGAAGGGTTGCATTTACCTTCCCACCTTAAAGCCTACATTAAAATTCCTAAATAGATTACTAGATTATGAAATACGAAGCAAAGTTGGGATTTTTAGAGAAAACATTAGAATTTGAAAAGTAATGTTCTAGTTTGCTTTACTAGGTGCAAAAGTTTATCATTTAATAAATACAAAACCAAGTCCATATGTTTTCAAAATCAGTGGGCAAAACTATCATAAGCTGGGATCTTTTATTCCACCATTAGGACAAAGGCCTTAGTTTGCACAACTATACATTTCTGACAAAAAATAGGAAATTCAAAAGAAAAAGAATTCTTTAAATTGTGATGAAAATTTAAGGGTGACAATGACAATTTGATTCAAGGTTTGTTAGCTATTCTTGATTAGCATAATTAAGTTGTTAAGCTTTTAGAATGGTTAAAGATATATTAGTTGATTTAAAAGTATCAACATTAGATTAAGGCTGTTAGGAAATAGATTTGAATAAGATATAACTTATATAGCACTAACAACTCTTGAGATTACTGGATTAATTGTTAGAGACTTGAAACAATTGAGCAACCAACATGATATAATTATTCAACACAAATATGAATCTTTTAAACATATCAGCAACTTACATCACTTATACATGGCCATACAATACCCTTTGTTATTTCCATACAATGAAGATGATTATAAAATTGGCATAAATATAGGTCTAGTGGTGGCAAGAGACAAGTAAAATGAGAATGTGTTACAATGACAGAACACTTTGCATTTATGGTTCTACAACATCTGTCATACCAAAATTCATTATTAAGAGGTGAGAAACTGTTTCACTAATACTTAGTTGATGCCTTTACAGGTGTTAAATGTGATAGATTAGATTATATCAAATTGAATTAGAAACAAAAAAGGTCTAAAGTGTATGAAGGAATTAGATATGTAATTTGTAGGGGATACAATCATGCAAACAGTAATGGCAAGCATATCATACTTCCTGCATCATTTACAGTCGACCCTTGATATATGTTTCAAAATTACCAATATGTAATGGCTATTTGTCATTTCCATGGATTTTTAGATATGTTTATCACATTTACATGCAATCTTAAATGACTAAATACACAAGAAACTTGAAAGTTTATACTTGGTCAAAGAACTGAAGACCAATTAGATTTTGTTTGTAGATTATTTAGGTTAAAATTTTGTCATCTTATGGATGACATGAAAAACAACATTATTTTGGAAAAACTATTGCATGCTTATTTCTAACAACCAAAAAAATTAACTAAATAGTTTTTGTGTCTTTTCCTTTTGTAGACACCCCTTTTCATCTGGGCTTGCATAGAATTTTTTATTGTTAGGATCGTCGGGCCTTTGAAACATCTATTGGGCCTTTTGAGTTCTGGGTAGGCCTATTCTAATGGGTAATTTAGATTTTGAGCCCAACTAAGGGCTTTATTTTGATTGGGTTACTCTAATGTGGGCTATGGCCCAATAACTGTTTTATTTTTTATTTTTATATTTTTTGCTTTGTTTATTTTATAAAAACCTTTAAAAAAAAGAGGGGAAAGGAATTGAAATCAATTTTTTTTGTCAATCCTGAAAATCATGCTTGCAGGAAGCTGGAATTTGGAAACAAAATGATTATAATCAAAGCCTTAGATCAAATCATGCAGTAAATAAGATTAAATTTGACAGGATTGATTTTTTCTTGATTAATAAAACCCTAATCAAATCTAGTAGATTTGATCTATTCAATAAAGGTCTTAAAATTTTGATGAAAAAGGCTTATAAAGGGCATCCGAAAAATTAACGAAAATGGGAGAAAAAGATGGATAGAGGATTAAGAGTTTTTTTTGCATTTAAGTTTTTTTGAAGAATCGATTTGGGATTCTAGGTTTTTGTTTCTTAATTTGGGGTTGTGTTTTCATTAGTTCTTGGTAAAAATTTTTAGGTAGAGATTTTAGTTTTTTTTTTTTTTTGGTGCAAAAGGTTTCTATGTTGGGATATTGCTATTGTAAAATCTAGGTTTTGTTTGAAGAATTTGTTTTTGGGTTGTGTTTTGACAGGATTGGTTTATTTAATTACTGGTTTATTTGAAAAAATTGGGTTTCTGGATAAATCTGAAAAAAAATCACGATTTGGGTTAAAGATTTGAATTTATCGGTTAAAGTTTTTGGCCAAACTTGAAGTTTTCAGTCAAATTTTGGAAAGTTTCCTAGAAATTAGTGACAAAACCCAGTTTTTGACTATTGGATTTGAGAAGTTTGGAAAGAGAGGTAGAGAAAAGGATTTTAGAGAAAGGAAGGGAGAAGCTGATTCTAAGAAAAATATTTTTTTTTTGTTTTTATATTGACCTGGGATAATGTTGTTTTGGGCAATGGGTTCAACCTGCGTGAACCTAAATAAGATTTGTGCTTTGACCGTCGAGTGACATGACTTGATCGTAGGTAATTTCTTTTCCTTTTTCTTTTTATTTTACGTTTTGATTTTATTTTACTTTTATTTTATCTATTTTATTTTCATTTTATTTTAGATTTTTTCTATTTTACTTACTATTATTTTATCTTTATTTATTATTATTTTTCACTATTTTTTTAAAATTTAACACTCTATGTAGATACCTTTATGAACTTTATTTTTATTATTTGAAAAAAATGATGTTTCCAAAATAAATTTGTGGATCCTACTAAACTATTAGAGGATTTTTCATGAATTTAAATTTTTATGAATTTTATCATACTATCGAAAAATTTCATAATTCAACTTTATAAAAAATATTATTAATAAAATATTTTATTTTCATCCTACCAAACTATTGGAGGATTTACATCTTAAATAAAGTCTTACTAAACTATTGGAAGGTTTAATACATTTTCTAAAAAAATAAATTTACAAAGAAATCTTACCAAACTATTGGGAGATCTGTATCAAAGTCAATCTTGTCAAACTATTGAGAAATTTTATTAATTATTTTGTTAAATAAAAACATATTAATAATCCGATGACGGAGTTTCTTCAGAATGGGACACTAGTCTCTATAAATAATCTTGAGGTGAGAGAATTATCTTAAATTGCTACCAAACTATTAGAGTACTTTTATGATTAGTTTTCAACATTAAATATTTAGATAAATTATAAGTATAGTTAAGACTTGGATAATTTGAAATCAAATGAGTATTATCTTTTAGATAAGCACGATGAAAGTGTTATAACTTTCCTCATGCATAACCATACTTCTGAACCCAAAATCTGATTTCGTAGACTAGAATCTACCTTTTAAAGGCACCAAAATCAAGTTTGAGACTTATCTTTAAAATGGGACATATTCAATTAGGTGGTCAATCATATCTAAATAAAAAATATTAGTACCAACTCCTAAGTTTATTCTAGCACTAAGTCCACGGATTTATACTTTATGACACCATTTGCTATCTTTGATAACTTACAACATTTAAAGTTTCAAATTAATATTTAAAAAACGTAAATTGATTTAAATGGTTTTTCATATCTATTTATACTTTTGAATTTAAAAAAAAAAAGGCTTTCTTATGTTCACATTTTTTTATGGCTGCACAAGGATAATAAACTACTAACATCTTTTGATCTAAACAAGTTTATTTCGGTTGAGATTCTAGACAAAGCTAAAGATCCGATAGGGTATCTTGCTGTAATATAGTACATGATTTGTGGACTATGTGGTACAATTTGTTGTAATGCTTCATGTATGCATGACAACATCTGTACAAAAAATTATCCCAAACAATTCTAACAAGAAACTGTTATCAATGATGATAAGTTCCTTTTATATAGAAAAAAAAATTCATTCGGGAACGTGTTGCTTTGCAAAATTAAATCAAGCTGGATAATAGATAGGTTGTTCCTCATAATCTAAACTTGGTAGTTAAATACCAGTCACATGTAAACATTAAAGTTTGTGTCCTAATGTATCAGTCCGAGAACTCGATCACTAGACATAAAATATTTAAAAATTGTAAAAAATACGATGAGTCATCACCAATTTTTTTTTAAGGTGTGATTAGCCACCAAAAGTTTATCATTCTAATAAAACTATAAAAATGGGTTTAAAGTTTATCAAAAAGACAAATTTTGGTCTATGAAAAATTAGGTTGGATTTAGGAGTCAGTTACGTGTAGAGAAAGATTAGCACCCCTACAACACCCATAAATTACTACCAATTAATCATACGTTATTTTTAGTGTTGGATAAAAAATAATTTTTTATATAAAATTTAATTATAATTTCCTTTGTTAGTAAGAAATAAAATTAGTTTTAAAAATATCATTTATTTATGAATATTATGAAAATCTTCAAATTAAAGAAATATCTTCCAAGTCTCTGATATAAAGTTAGAATTCTAAAATAGTCTTTTCATTTAAGATTTATCATAACATTCCTTCTAAAATAATAAAATAACACTTTTTGTAAATAATAATCATTAATGACTCTCTAACATATAGGTATAGTACCACCAATAATATTTCACAAAATGCTATTTTAATTTTATTTGTTCAAAACTAAAGAATTTTAAGAAAACTTTTTATGTAGTAAAAAATGAAAAATAATATAATTAATATTAAACATCTATAACTAGAGCAAACATATATGTATGCATTATAAATGAGGACATTAATATAAAAACGAAACGTATGCAAATGATGATAAAAAATGAATTTAAGAATCAGGTTTAAATATAAAAGAGACCATTTAGACTCTTTAACATTTAGGCAGAATTTTGGTGTCAATTTTTATATTTAAAATCCAATCATATTATTTTTACTATTTTATATTTTTATAATCGTGGTTTAACAAAATGAATTTATTTTAAGCTTATGAAAATGTATAAAAATTTTTAATGAAATAAAATTTCCTAAATATCTTAACATCTAAGAGGTATTTGTGAACAAATTATTTTTTAAAAGGCTTTCATGCAAATCCTTAAAAATTTAAAATGGATTTGGGGTTTTATGAAATTATGCACACGACAAGAACAAATTATATAAATACCATTAGTGAATGCATGATAAAAGCATGACCAAAAAACAAACTAAGTACAAGCTTTTGCATTTATAAAACTAAATTACAAACAAGTTTCGTATGAAAATTTGAAGTTGGTTTGAATGTTCCACCATTTTGTTCTTCAAAACTCTAAACAAGCAAACATAAAAATCAGCCAAATAACTCATTCAACTATCATTTTTCCATTGAAAAATTAATCCAACACATTGAAAATTTAGTAAACATGACAAACACAAAAATCAAATACAAAAGACCAAGCAACATTTGGCCATAAATGGATGAGCAAGTTTTAGCCAAGTAAGGAAACTACCTTGGTCGAATACTTTATGACATTTCCCTAAGCAATCAACATTTCATTTCACTCAAATATCCATTGACCATCACAATTTCCATCATATAAAGGCATTTACAATATATAAAGAGTTTCAACAAGCATGCGATGAACTAAGAAAAGAAGAAAACATGGAGTCAACCTTTAAAGCCAAACAACATCCTCATATCACATTCTAGCTAAAATTTATATAAATAACCAATAAACTTGCAATTTAATCATCACAAATAACCTTCGAAGGCAAAAAAAACAATCAATGGAGGACTAAAAGAGGTTTGGCCATGGTGAGGCTGTTTGGCCGAATCTCCAAATACCAAAATGGTGGATTGGAAATTCTTTGTTACTTAGTTTTCTTGTTTCAATCCAAACTATTAACTAGTTCAATGTAAGTTAATCCAAGCTTAGTAAAAAAATCAACAAAGAATTACCACTTTCTTAAAAAAAATAGAAAATTAAAAACAAGTAAATGATATGGAGGATGTGATGAATGTTATAGAATGAAAAAATAGAAGAAAAAAAAGAAGGAGAAGAATTCTACATACTTTAAACTTTTTACCACTTTTTTTTCTTCCTTTCCCCTTTTTTCCTAACTACTTTCACTTCTTTAAAAAATTATAGAAAATCCTCCTTTTTGCCAAGAAGAAGGCCTTTAAAAATATCTCTTTTTCTTGATGAGTATAGGCCCTTGGATCGAATCTTATCCAAGGGCCAAAGTTTTTTCTTTTTTTTTCAAGAAGCAACCTTTATCCATTGGATCAAGATTCAATAAGAGATATAATGGTCCACATTATTCACTGTAAAAGTTAGATTTTTATAGCCTCTAAACCCATGAAATGACCATTTTAACCCCAATACAAAGTTTTTGGTATTTAGGTCATTTTCTTTGAAATCAATGTTCCCATGCTCATTTTTGAGATTTTAAAGCACCAAAAATCATGAAATATTATAAAATTAAGATCTAAAAAGTTTCATGAAAATGCAAGCTTGGAAAAATCAAATTAAGAAAATACCCCTATAGGATATTTTGGTAATTTCATATCTTTCGGGCTACTGCTATGATTTCAAATACATAAAAAATCATGAAATATTATAAAATTAAGATCTAAAAAGTTTTACAAAAATTTGGGCTGAAAAAGGTCAAATTACAAAAATACCTGTCAATAGCATTTTAGTAATTTCATACTTCCCTAAGTGCAATACAAAATTTTAGTGTTTTAAAAATCTCCAAATTTAATTTTAAACCACATTGATTCCAATTAGGTTATGAATTTTTTGAATTAACCTGGATTCTATCCATTTTGACCAAGTTTTTGCATAATTTTGACTCTATTGACCAAGTTTAACCGAACTTGACCGAAGTTGACTTTGGATATCCAAAAGGGCTAATTTGTGGGTGCTTTATGGGTTGTAAATGGTTCTCTTAAATGGTTCCAGCTCGTATTCACAAATGAGGTTGGGTCAATCATGTTACAAAAATTTTAGATAAAATTCAGTGTCTGCAGCTACTCCTTTTTGCATATTTATGAGAATAAGAAATAATGTAAAGGCACAGATGATAATTTTGTCTGAATGATACTTCTGAGTGAGTGAGAGAACCCTTGTTCCTTTTTTTTTTCCTTTTTTTATGTTTTTTTTCCTTCTTGTGTTTTTGTTGTTGTTGATTTTTTTTTAGTTTGTTTTATTTTTTTTGTTTGGGATTGAATCACGAGTCAAGTGACGACACTGTATGTCAAAAAATAAAGAATGATAGGGATAACATCGTAATCCAAAAAATAAGAAAACGATTAGAATAACACTGCAAGTTAAAAAATAAAAAAATGATGAGACAACACCGCAAGTCAGATAAAGTGACCACTAATCTGGGTTTACGTGCTAGCAATCTTGGGTTTATATGCTAGCTAAATTAGGTTTAAAATTGGATACCAAATAAATTGGGCTTAGAATTATGTACCAGCTAAGTTGGGCTTAAAAATTAATTGGGGGCTAGATAAACTAGGCTAAATTTTTTTTTTGTTAGATAAACTAAGCTTAAAATTTTTATTAGGAGCCAGATAAACTGGGCTTAAACTTTTACTGGTGCCAACTAAATTAGGCTTAAAATCTCTCTTTGATGTCAGATAAACTGGGCTTAAAATTTCATTAGGTGACAGTGAAGTTGGGCTTTAAAATCTTTATCAAGTGTCAGGTAAACTAGGCTTAAAATCTTTTTCAGGTGCTAGGTAAACTGGGTTTAAACTTTCACTAGTGTCAGGTAAATTGGGTTTAAATTTTTCATCAGATGCTAGGTAAACTAGACTTAAACTTTCAATGGTGCTAGGTAAACTGGGCTTAAACTTTCATTGGTGTCAAGTAAATTGTGCTTAAAATTTTTTTTTTGGTACCAAATAAATTAGGCTTAAAATTTCATTGGATGCTTAGGTAAATTGAGCTTAAACTTTCATTGGTGCCAGGTAAATTGAGCTTAAAATACTTTTTTGGTGCTAGATCAACTGGGCTTAAAATTTCATTGTGTGCCAGCTAAGTTAAGCTTAAAATCTTTCTTTGAGTGCCAAGTAAACTAGGTTTAGCATCTTTTTTTGATGCTAGATAAACTGGACTTAAAATTTTATTAGGTGCCAACTAAGCTAGGCTTAAACTTTCATTGGTGCCAGGTAAAACTGTGCTTAAAATTTTCATCAGGTGCTAGGTAAACTGGACTTAAACTTTCACTGGTGCCACGTAAACTGGGTTTAAAATCTTTTTTTAGTGCCAGATAAATAGGGTTAAAATTTCATTGGATACCGCTAAACTGGGCTTAAAACTTCATAAATACCAGATAAAACTAGGCAACCGACAATTCCTATTAGAATTGAAAGAAGTGAACCAACTCTCTCTCAATGGATTAGATCATTGTGCACCCATAGATACTTGTTGATTCAAAAAAACTTTACCACTTAAAGGAGATAAAAGAGGCGTATACTTTTTAGCTAATCTGAGCTTATGTGCTAACTAATCCAGGCTTATGTACCAACTAAACTAAGCTCATGTGCTAGCTAATCTGGGCTTAAATCTCATTGATGCCAGATAATCTGGGCTTAAGACATCATTGGTGTCAAAAAATCTGAGCTTACGTGCTAGCTACATCAAGCTTAAAACTTCATTGATGCTAGATAATATCGACTTATGTTCTAGCTATGCTGGGTTTAAATCTAATTGATGCCAGATAATTTAGGCTTAAGACTACATTGGTGCTAGATAATTTGAGCTTAAGACTTGGGTGCCAGCTGAATTGAGCTTGAATTTTTTAGAATTTGGTAGTCCCTATCAACAATGAGAAAGGTAAGATTTTTTTTTCCAAATGGTTTGAATAGTTCTGTAAACAAAGATTCCTGTTTATTCAAAAAGGTTTCAATACTTTAAGAGAATAAAAAAGGCATAAAATTTTTTATGCAAGCTCACAGATGAAACATAAGCTTTTCTAAAAACATTAATTTCTTGAAAACCAAACATATTCACCATTTTCCTTAGTCTCCAAATGCTACAATTTGATATATGTCAAGGTTAGCTGAAGGGTTTGAGATTTTGAAAGATTATTTGGAAATGCACAAAGGTTGAGATTTTTTAAGTCAACTCATCTTAGACTTTTGTGACTTTGATATTTCAGATCTTTCAATAAGGTTTAGCTTATCTTAGTTCAGCATCTACCACATTTAGCATTAAGAGTGACCTTCAAGGTTAGCTTTAGATCGTCTTTTTTAGGATTTTCACCCTAAAGCCATTTTTATTTCTATTTTTTCTATTTTTTAATTTTTTTATTAACACACCATGCACTTTAAAAAAAATTCAAAACTAATCTAAAAGAGGAAAAGAGTTTTTTCGAATGGGGTTAACGGTTCAAATAGAAAATTATGTAATAAACGGGGACTAAAAAGATTCATAGTCATTTTCCAAGAGACACTTTTCAATTTTAAGCCATCATGCTTGATCCAATATGGACTTTTCAATATTATAATGTAGGTTAGGGTTTGAAGTTGTCAAAGAAAAGGATAGAAAGGCCCAAAATAAGTATTTAAGGGTATTCAATACCATTGATAATTTTTCCATTTAAAGGATACACTCTGAGGTCTACTTCTTTTTACTTTTCACCCATTCATTTCTTTTTTTTTCCTTTTTTTATTCTTCTTTTCTTTTTTTTTTTTTTTTTGCATTCTTTCACTAAGTGGATTTAAAATTTATTGTGAACTTTTATATTAAGCCCTTGTCCCAACATATAGGATTTCATTTGGACTTCCTCATTCTTAACCCTTAAATGTGTTTCTTTTTACCCTCTAGTATGAAATGTGATCTTTAGTTAGGATTTATTTTGAAAGATTTCAATAAGGCTCGAAGGGGTAACAAAGGATAAATTTTTACATTTATTAAAGGATAATGAAAGACGACCATTTATCATTTCAAGTATAAACACTTAAACTGAAGATCAGTTCTTTTTAGAAAATGGTTTCGAAGAAAAGTTTTCATTTCAACTTTTTTTTTTGTTTTAGCATTTTCTATTTTGGGCTTTTTCTTTGTCTTTTCTCAAAAACTTTGAATTTGTCAGGACTTTATTGAAATTTGTTCAAATTTCTTAAGTGTATGATGTCATAACCAATTTTCTCTTTTGTACATTTCTCTCTTTTTCTCTTTTTTTGACATGCTCCCATAACTCATACCTAAATTCATTTTACCAGTAATGTATTTCATGAAAGATGCCCCATTTTAACAAACTATGCTTAAAGAAAGTTGTTACAAGAAAAGGGTCATGTGAATGAATGAGTAAAGAACCATGTGAAATATACCCGTTTAAGGTATCAAATAATCTAAGTTACTCCACAAAAAGAAAACAAAAAGGTTAATCATAACTTATGTTGTCTTAAGGGTAATAAGGCATTTTTCTTCTACTTAACATGCCCCTAAGACACATGGTGGGGCTAATTTTAGGATAAAAAGCTGAAAAGGTTGATAAATCTGAGGTCTTTTTACAAGATTTGAGTTAGTTTTGAATTCAAAAAATTTTAGAATTATAGCGTAATATTGACACATCAAATTACCACATTGAATTCTTAAGAAAAATGTCATGTTTGTCTGATCTTCTAGGAATCCAAATTTCTTTCTTCCTTTTTTAATTAGATCTTTTATTGTTAATTGCCTTGGAAATGAATATCACCTTTTGATATCATAACATTATCAGGTGAAAGAAAAATTCACGAATTCAATTTTATAGCGTTTGAGGGGTCATGGCTGTTGAATGGAATCATTTGAAAAGCTTAAGAAAAAAAGTTTAGGTATTTGATAAATCCCTAATAATGATCGTCAACTCATATGAGACTCAAATTTGTTTTTTCATTTTTTTCATGATTTTTTTGCCTTTTGTTTTTTTTCACTTTTTTTATAGCCTTTTTTTTTTTATAACTTTAGAACCTAACTATGTAGGGCTTTATTCAAATCTAACATTTTCTCCCTTTTTACCAATTACAAATCTAAAATTTATCAAAAATTGAAAATATCAAATGATGATATAAATCCATGGAACACTTCTGATGCACAAGACCTATTCATGCAATGCAAACACTTAAACATGACCCAAAAATTCATATTCCCAATAATTTTCTCGAGATGACACTCTAACTTACAAACAAAGGTTTCCCATTTGATGATTTAATTTTAGCATCATTGAACCGCAACTCTCCCACTATCAAAAATCATTAATCAATTCTTTAAATTTTATAGGATCTACATCAACCAAAGCTTGAACTATATCCTTAAAGGCAGTATAGTCTTCTATGGAATGTCTTTTGACCCCATCATGAAACTCACACTTAACATTTAGATTATACCATTTTGGGTATAAAGGCTTTCTAGGTCTTGCAAAAATAATAGAGATCATATGATTCTTGACCAGTAAGTTGAAAAGCTCAGTGTAAGACATTGGAGGTGAATGATACATCTTGACTTTTTTTCTCTTATGATTTTGTAAATGGCTTAGGTTAATCCTTTATTCTAGGTTGATCCTTTATTCTATAAATGTTTATGATGAAGGAATTGGAGCATAAAAATGAAATGGTTGAGAAAAATCTTTGGCCTAAAATGTCGACTGGGAACTATATGGTGACCATTGAAAATAAGCGTTTACAGGGTCTTTTTGTATCACATGAAGGCTTCACCCTTCAATAATTATTTCTTGTGCTTGTTCAGCAAAAATATCTCTCATTCTTTCATCATTAGCATCTATAATTCTTCTATTTTTTTATCTCTTTCTCAATTTTACCCATAGCAAATAATAAATTTGCAAACTCTGATGAAGTATAGTTAATCAACTTATCATAATAGGAAAAATGAAGGGTATCCATAAATAAGGAATTCAATTCCCTATTGGTAAAAGGTGCTCATACTTGCGATGCCACTTCCTTCCATCTAACGACATATTCTTTGTAGCTCTCATTAGGGCTCTTTCTCATATTTTGAAAGGTTAATTTATTTGAAGCCAATTTCAACATATACTGATATTACTTCAAAAATGCCTGTGATAAATCCCTTTAAGTACGAATTTGACTACTCTCTAGACTATAATACTAATTGGCTATTGCCCTTAGTCAAACTTTCTTGAAAAACATGAATAAATAGCTTTTTGTCATCAGCCTACCCAACCATTTTGTAATAGTATTGAGCCAAATGTGTCTTAGGACATCCAATTCTAGTATACTTTTAAAAAGTCGAAACCTTAAACTTGGGCGGAATAACCACATCTGAAACTAGTTGATATTCTTTTACATCAAAAAATTCATGCTTTCCTTCAATAGCTTAAACTTTTTCTTGCAAGAAATTATATCTTCTCTATTCATTTAGATTCCATAACTCCTCCCTTATAGGTCTTAATCCAGATCCTTCAAATTGATCATTTCCTTAAGCACAAAGTCCCTCGATAATCTTCTCCATCTTTATTTTCAAATTAAATATTCTTTTGACCCTTAGAAAAAATTACAAGAATTATTTTTGAAGAAATTCCCTATTTTAGAGCACACATTAATTGCATTATATAGATACATAAATGGATGAATGAATGAATGAATGAATACACAATTGACAAAGCTTTTTAGTAAAAAGTATGAAAATTGGCAAAGAAGCAAAAACGAAAGACAAACCTTAATTCACATATCTAAGTTCAACAGACAATGTCATATCAACATAAAAACATTTTTCAAACAAAAAAAATTCATAAACTTATCACTTGAAGGCTTTTTTTAAACAAAAGTCCCATCTGTGTTCATCATCTTGCCATCCCTTTTTCATTATTCCTAGATATTTTAATCCCATATTATAGTTGGATTGAACCATTTTGCTTCTATGAATGACTGCATCTTGTGTTGAAAACCCTTACAATTCTTAATGGAATGCCCCGTATTCCCCCTATAGTATTTGTATCTTATATTTGGGTTAAAATATTTTGGGTATAGAGGCTTTAAAAGATCTGAAGGTATAAGGACAATAAAGTATCTCTCAAATAGATAGGAAAAAAGTTTTTCATATGAAATGGGGAGATAATCTAACTATTTCTTTTTCTTAGGTAATTTTTGGGTAACAGGTTGACTAGGAGTCCTAGGATTTGATGATGGTGCAAATTGGCTGAACATGTGGTTGGGGAATGGAAAGCCAAAGATTTTGGTTCAGATATGGACTTTTATGATTGTATGGAGTTTTAGGGCCTGATTGTAAATGTTTGGAAATGAGGCCTAAAATAGTCATGAAAAGGATTTGAATGCAAGTTTGAGATTGAAACAATTAGTGAAGGCTGCACGGAACCTAGTAACCCTATCTTGGAAATCAAATTCTGGAGCTCAAATACTTAATGGTCAGATCACTTATCCCTTTCATGATCTTGTCTAAACCTTCATTATTGCTCAAACCATTGAATGATTTAGCATGCTTTGAAAGTGTGCTAGGCCTAGTGAAAATTGGTTGATCATGACTCCATGAATTTATAGGACTCATTTGGGCTAAAATTGGTAGAGACTTTTGAAAATGTGTCAAAATAAATTTCTTGAGTCTATTCACGGTCTTTGTCAACTTAGCGATCTGTTTTGTAACCTCTTGAATGTCATGACCAAACTCCTTTTGATTTCATTCTAACACACTAATTCAAGCTTCCAATTGATCTTCTATATTTTTTACTTCTAATACCCACTAACAAAAATACTATCTCAAAGGTTTAATACTAACAATGCTTATGCTATTTCATTATAGGCGATTACGTTTTTAGTGGCCTTTTTTTCACATTTAGCGGCATTTATAAATGCAACTAAAAGATTAGCTGCATTTGCTAAAAACACCGCTAAGAGTGTCGGCTATACCTGTGTTGGGGAAAATAACGATTTTTTTAGAAAAATATCACTAAATTAGCATTGTTTTTTATAACAAACACCGCTAAATGCTAAATTTAATGCATTTATAGTAGAAAGCGCCATAACATTTTTGCATTTAATGGTGTTTTTAGGCACAAATGCTATTAAATTAACAAAACTTATTTTTTAAAAATTTTCTTTAAATATTGATTATTATCATGAAATAAAAAAATTAAAAGAAATAAAATGAACTTAAATTCATAAATTGAATATTATAAATACATAATTTATTCCAATATGGATGGAACAAAAAGTTTAATACATGTAATAATATTCAAATTATTTTAGTACATTAACAAAAAATCTAAAATGTATAGAATTGATGATTGCATAGATTTGGAATACTACCATTTGATGAAAGATTTTTTTCACCTTGGTTACTAGCGTACTCAAGAACCTAATGAATAAAGTAATACAAGTTTTAATACTTAATAATAAACTATTTTTATATTTAAAAATATAAATAGTTACTAAATATAATACTTGAGTTGGTGGGCCACCTAGATTAGTTCCTAAAAATTGTTGTTGCACAAAATTCATAAGAGTAGCGAATTGATCATGCTACTGCTAAAATCTTGCATACTCTTGATCTATTCTAACATGTTTTTCTTCAATTTTGGCACAGTTCTGTTCAATTCTAGCACGCTCTTATTCTCTTTTTGCTTTCATTTGCTTGAAACATTGTTGCATAGTTTACAACCCCTCCTCAATAGGGAGATGTCTCACAAATATTGACTTATTGATAATGTAAATTGTTGAGATTACATCCATAGTAGATAGATGGTGTTGGACCTAATCTAAGGCCTCAGGCCTGTCCATGTCCTTCTTTTCCAGCAATTTCTATGAAAATCTGATTTTTTAATTTTTGCATATTGATAGAACAATACTTCAATCTTAGTGGCCATTTTCTTTTTCGTTTTCTCTTGTAAATTAATTAAATAAAACTATCAAGTTTAATAATTAATTCATAATATATTTAAAATAGTAAATATTTACTTTTTCTATAAAATGAATCCAACAAATTACCACAATTTCTTGTGTTTTAACATTTAGGTAAGATCTATCTTTTTTTATGTGGGTTAATCGAAAAATTCCACACGACTAATTTTTTCACCCATCTCAATTTCCTACATAAAAACACATTATTATTAAACACATATCAATTACAACTTATTCATGCATATCAACCGTAGAAACCAAGTTCAATCATTCAGACAAATTTAATATCATCCAAACTATTAAAATAGAACAATAATAATAAATTTACATTTTTACCTTTTAATGACACAAAAAATCTTAAACAGAGGTAAACAATAACTTTTTCACATATATCAACTGTGGAAACCAAGTTTAGTCATTCGGACAAATTTAATATCGTATATTGAAGCTATCCAAAATGTTAAAATAGCACAATAACAGCAATTTTGCATCTTTGCCTTTTAACGACACAAAAAGTCTTAAACAAACACAAACGATAACTTTTTCACACATTTCAACTATGGAAACTAAGTTCAATCATTCGGACAAGTTTAACATCATGTATTGAAACCATCTAAATTGTGAAAACAGAACAATAATAGCAAATTTGCATTTTTACCTTTTAAGACACAAAAAAATCTTAAAACAGAGATAAACAATAACTTTTTCACACATATCAACTGTGGAAATCAAGTGCAATCATTTAGTCAAATTTAATATCATGTATTGAAGCTATTTAAACTGTTAAAATAACATAATAACAATAATTTTGCATTTTTGCCTTCTAATGGCACAAAAAGTCTTAAACAGATGTAAATGATAACTTTTTCATAAATATCAACTGTGGAAATCAAGTTCAATCATTTGGATATGTTTAATATCATGTCTTGAAACTATCAAAACTGTTAAAATAAAATAAAAATAGCAATTTTGCATTTTTGCGTTTTAACAGCATAAAAAGTCTTAAACAGACATAAACAACTTTTTCACACATATCAATCGTGAAAACTAAGTTCAATCATTTGGACAAGATATCATGTATTAAAGCTATCCAAACTGTTAAAATAGCAAAATAATAGCAAATTTGCATTTTTGCCTTTTAACAGTATAAAAAGTCTTAAACAAACGTAAACGATATTTTGTTCATAATATCAATTGTGGAACCAAGCTCAATCATTCGGACAAGTTTACTATCATGTATTGAAGCCATCCAAACTGATAAAACAGAACAATAACAGTAAATTTGCATTTTTTCCTTTTAATAACATAAAAAATTCTTAAATAGGGTAAACAATAACTTTTTCACACATATCAATTATAAAACCAAGTTCAATCATTCGGACAAGTTTAATATAATGTATTGAAGCTATACAAATTGTTAAAATATCTCAATAATAGCAATTTTGCATTTTTACCTTTTAACGGCATAAAAAGTCTTAAACAGACATACATTATAACTTTTTCACATGTATCAACAATGAAAACTAAGTTCAATCATTCGGATAAGTTTAATATCTTAAACTTACTTTTTTTTTTTTTACTTTCTTGCAAAGCTTTTTGATCCACTCGTGTGGTTATATTTCTATAGCTTTCTACTACCAATCTCAATATTTTCTCTTTCCTATCATAAAAAATAATTATGTATAAAGTAGAAATACAAATATTACCAACTAAAATCATAAAAGTTATAAATTAGTACATCTCATTTTCTTGAGAACCAAAATCTAACTAATTGTTCATATTGCCACCTAATCACATTACGAGGTAAATTTTCCATTGTGGCCTGTGCAATATTATTTCGATCAAAATACTTTGTCTACAAATTATGGTTATAATCTTTTCATTTCTTTTCCAATGACTTAAGCACAAATGAAGTATGTATTTCAAGTACAAATCTTGACTACAATAATACAAAAAGAAAAGTTATAATCAATAAACCAAATTTAAAATAATTAATTTTTTTATATGTAATTAATTATACTAATACCTTAATAAAATTTAAAGCATCAGCCTTAACTTCTATTGAAACTTTAAGCCATGTTTCATAATGAATAGGCAATTTCATTCCATTACAGGCAATCATGCCTAGAAATTCAGCCAAGAGTTAAGACTCTTTACTAATTGGTTGCCTATTAGAGTTTACAAACACTACAATATGCTCGTTAAGAGGTAGTGCAAACAATTCCTTCAAAGTTGTTCAGCCTTTGGTCTTATGTTGACCATTGTTGTCAACTACAAAAAATAAAAAATCAATTAGTAAATTACCAATAATTTAATGATTATAATTGAAATCTAAATATGGGTTTTATTATACCTACATTCAAATTGTAAGCAAAATCAATTGGTGAGATACTATTTAAACTTAGACCTCCAGTATTAGTTGAAGGATTAAAATCAATTGGTGAGATACTATTTAAACTTAGACCTCCAGTATGAGTTAGAACTGACAGTAGGCTCATTCCTTTCCAAAAGATTCAGTCCATGGCTGAGATCAATAGGTGCCATAGATGGTTTTAAACTAATATATCTTATATGTATTCCTTTCAATCTACTTCTCAGCATTATAGCTTAGTTGTATCATAAAAGTAAATATATAAAGAACATATATAAAGACATTGAGAAGTTAAGAAATCATAACTAACGATATATAAAGAACATATTGATTTAATTAAATTAAAATATAATGTATGATTTAAAAAATAATAAATATACAAAAGTGAATGCCACATAAATTACATACAAGCATTTATTACATTACGTTTTAAACACTCTAATTACAAAATATGGATGATCCACTTGGTTCATAAATATCTTCATTAACATTTTCGTGGACCCACTGAGCAGAGGTACTGAGATATTTCCATCCAAGTTTTGTTCAGCAAAAGAAAAACATTCAGTTCCATATTCAACATCATTGTTGCTATCTGACCCCATGTCAAATAAGTCCCTAGGTGTGTTATGAAGAACAACAAACCAACCCAATTCTTTGGTGTTTTTAGAATAAAAAACTTATTTGACTTGAAAGGAAAAAACATAAGATTCATTGATGAGTTTTTGTCTGGTATGAATTAATTGAGAAAAATTCACAATTGTAAATCCAAACTAATCTTTCTTAATACCTCTTGCACTATTCATATCAACCCAATCACACTGAAATAAGATAACTTTTCACTTGCCATAATAATCCAACTAATGATGTCATTAATCATGCCATAATAGTCAACATTTCTCTCTAAAGGATTTGTGTCTCTAGCACTAGCATAGCTAGTAGTTGATGAAGTAACAATGAATTTTATGTTCTTCTAAATCTCTCACGAAATTTAGTGAAAAATCTCAATCCATTGATGATAAAACCTTTGTACCATTTCACAATTCTATTCGAACTTTGTGAAAGACACTTCACCTCTTTACTAACATGCCTCCCACTCCAAACTTATCAAGGTGAAATAAATATATATGTTATTAATTGTTTTTATACCCTAAGCATTATGTGTAGAATTCTTATAATGAAAAGTGTGGCATTACTTGCAATTGCTTCTAACCATTCATGAAAGTTTTCGATGAATAACTTATCAAGCTCTTGAGGGTTTGATCATTGATAATTTGCATAAGCTTTCAAATTATTTCTATACTCATTACATGCAACAAGATAAAGTATTAACAATAAGAAAAATAAAATAAATTATGTTTAACATAATGAATGATTTGCTCACAAGAAAACTTAAATGCAAAATTATTCAATTAAGTCATGATGAAAAAGAATATATCGATGTGCTTGTGCCTAAGGTTTATCATCTGACTCTACCACTTTAGCTTTGCCTATTGGTTGTCCAAAACTTTTAAGAAGATAAGGGTAGGCAAAGTCAGTATGTCGTATACCAATATTTTTGGATTGTCTATTGAATCTCATTTCAACATCTTCTAAATAATGAGAACAAAATGTCATATATTCTTTTGCTAAATATCTTTTAGTAATAGAACATTTTGGATAGCGTTTGTTTTAACAATACGACTTTAACCTCCTTAAAACCTTAAGGCATAAAACATTTGTCATATACCTTTTTAAATTAGAGTGATATGATCAACACTAACAACCTAATCAAGCTATTAACAAATAATACCTTTCGATAGGATATATCTATCGATAATAAATTGATCCATCAACTTTTGCTTCATATAAAAGGTGGGTAACCAAATACATCATAATAGTGAAGAAGTTTAGAGGAAAAATCTTCTCTAAATGGCATAAAGTAATCGTGGCTCAATCATGAAGTTTGTCAAACTCTTCTATATTTAGAACTTTCCTACAGAGAGCTTTAAATATGTTACTCAATTCAATAACCACTTAAATGACTTATTTAGACATTGATAAACATAAAGCAAGGGGAAGTAAATCCTGAATCAAAATATGATAATCATGTGACTTCAATGAAGAAAGTTTTTGCTCCTTCATATTCATACATCTCGATATATTTAACGCATAACCGTCTGAGACTTTCACATTTTTCAAAACCTTACAAAACACATCTTTCTTAGCTTTGGAAATCCCAAAACAAGTAGGAAGCAATCAGGATCTGCCATTAAGAAGCAGTTTCGGATGAAGGTCAGGTTGAATCCCCAAGTCAATTAGTTAAGTTGACTTTTTAAGTCATATTTTGATCTTTTATTTACATTGAGAATTATCCTGATAAAATTTTTGCAAACATTCTTCTCTACATGCATCACATCAAGGTTATGACGTAATAAATTATATTTCTAATAGGGTAATTCAAAAATGATACTTTTTTTTCCACAACTAGATTCATTGAGGTCATCTTCTTTATCTTCTTCTTTATCACTTTGAACATCAAGATCTCTAACTTGAGTATCAATATCACTAACTTGAGTAATAGGAGGCCAGACACCTTCAAAGATCTCCCTCACTCTTTTCCTTGATTGAGCCATTTTTCCATAAGTGAAATTGATATATTTTAACTTTGACAAGATATTAGACAGACTAATTGATAATGGTGCTATCCTTAACTCTTCAATTCCATTAAAGAGATATTTTTGAAATCTAAATTGATGATTATCATCTAACATTTAATGATGTGCCATATAACTGAACTTCCTACCATTATGTAACCAATTTGAACATGTCTATGCATTATAATATGGATAAGCATAATGACCTTTTGTGCTTTAATCATATAAATTTGCATAAGTAAAAAAATCATTGATAGGTCATAATTAAGCAGCACGTATTTTGAAGTTATCTTTTTTTTATGCATCATAGGTCTCAACTCTTTATCATAATTACTTTAACTCTTTAATAAAAGATTGCAATCAGATGTCTATATCATTACCCAAATCTTTTTTTTTTAGAAGTATCACAGACAAGATAAATGATTGTTGCTTTAAGGCAATCCATGGTGGTAAATTGTACAAAAATAATATAATTAGCCAAGTACTATAATAAGTACTCATCACTTTGAATAGGTTAAATTCATCAGATGCTAGTCCAAGCATAGCATTTCGAGGATCAGAAGCAAAGTTTGAAAACCTAAAATAAAATGATTTTCATGCCAAAGAATCAATAAGATGCCTTAATGATCCATCATTTGTCTACTCGTCATGATGCCCCTCATAGAATCTACAGTTTTGAAATACATGAAGAGTCATTGAAGTCTTTGTACTAATGGAAAATACCATGAAACTTTTACAAGCTTCTTTTTAACATAGACTTCATCATCATTCTCATTCAACCTTTCATCAAGATTTATGTCCAACTAACGAGAATTACCATACACATGATAAGATTTTTTATTTTTTCTATCACCCTAATACAACATGCAATCATTGGGATAACTATGAATTTTTTCATATCCAAGACCCAAATCCTTGATCATCTTCTTTGAATCTTTACAAGATTTAAGGATTTTTGCAAAAAGAAACATTTCTTTCATAAACTCCAATAATAAAATCTAAGAATTTCCTATCTATCCACATAAGCATTTCAAGTGAAAAAGATGCACACAGAAAGATAACCTTGAATGCATAGATCACTCATAAAGTTTTTCATTCATATCCTCAAGCAACCTATAAAACTTTGATGCTTCTCCACTAGGTTGTTGGTCACCTACACTAATCCCATGTTCACCAAATTCATTCATTTCAATGTTTGACTCATTAAATCCATCATTTTGGAGAGATGAATTATGAAAATGTTGGTTATGAATGTTAAAAGCATCTCGTAATATGCCTTCAATGTCATCTTGTCTAATAGGATCATGTTGGTGTTTGGGAGCCCTTGAAGTTGAAGGAATTCTAGCCGATGACATTGATGGCACAGACTTTCTATAAAAATACCAATTAACATATCCCGAGACAAATCCAATACAAATTAAATGTTTCATAACAACTTCACACATTTGCCAATCAATATTAGCACACCTCAAACATAGGCACAATATCATATTATCTTCACTTGCATTTTCAAATGCAAAATGAAGAAAAACTTCCACTCTATCGTGGTACTCTGGACTTAATCTTGACTTTTGCATCCAGCTCTTATCCATTTAGTACTTGCTACATTATCAAACCAAAATTATATAATTAAATTAGATGAAAATGAACTGTAACATACTTAATTATATTAAGTATTAAATCAAAAATAATAACAAGATGATATCAAAGATAACTTATTACAATGCAAAAAATAAAAAATAAAAAAACCTATTACGTGTCATGTATTGATATTATGTTTTTTAAACAATGCAAAAAGGAATAAAGATAACATTAACAAAAAATTTGTACAAAATTATACATTGTAGTTTGTAAGAAAGTGATACAGATACAAAAAAAGGTCCCACAAAAGCCTATTTAATACTCAAATTACGTTTAAAACATAATAGACTACTTTAGAATGGTTCCCAAAGAATATCTTAAATGAATCAACAAATTCATGTTAACAAGTAACAATTTTTTAGTAATTTCAAAAATATTCTATTAAAAAAAAACTAAACCTAAAATTTCATTCGTGTTTGTAACTAAATTCAACATTCAATTTCAAGTTTTTCAAAGAAAAACGCTATTTCTTTCATTTTTTTTTCTATCTTGAATTTTTCTCACCAACCAAACAAAACCAAACTCAGAATTACAATAATGAAATAAATTGGTAAAAAAAGAAAAAGAATGGCCAAACACTGAAAATTGCCAATGTTGAAATAGAGCTTACCGATAAAGCTTGAATAGTAGCAAAAACATAAAAAATCATATAGAAAGTTTAGAGATTTGACTCAAAATACAAAAAAGCTAACTTGAAATTTGTAAAAATGAAAGAAAAAAGGATGAAAATTGATCATAAAATGACTAAAACTTAGGCAAAAAATGAAAAGAAAGCAACCCAAAATGAGCAAAAATGAAAGAAATGAGCAGGGGAAAGAAAAGCAGAAAAAAGGGTTTCATAGGTTTGAAATTTAAGAGAAATTTATCAACGTTTTCTTATAAAAAAAGCCTTCAATAATCCTTCTCATTTGTTTGGGATTATTCAAGGCATTTTTTGCCAAAAAATATCATGAACAACTCCATTAAATTTTTTGTAAGGGATTATTTAAGGCGTTTCTAGGCAAAAACACCTTGAATAATTCTTTTCAATTAAAAATTGGAATCGATTATTAAAGGCATTTTTGAAAATTTGAGCGGATTATTGAAGGCATTTTTGGCCAAAAATGCCTTTAACCAATAACACATTTAATAATTCCTTCTATTTCTTTTATGATTATTCAAGGTGTTTTTGTCTAGAAATGCTTTCAATAAAAATTGAAGGGGATTATTCAAGATATTTTTTGCTAGAAACGCCTTCAATAATCCCATTCAATTTTTTTAAGAGATTGTTGAAGGTGTTTTTCATGCCAAATGCTATAAATAAATCAAATGTTTTACTAGAAAAAACTTATAACTGACTTGCATTTATTTCTAGACATGCTTTTCAAAATGATAACGACTATTTCACAATTTTTAGTTAGGCCAAATTTGGAAATAATGCTACTCCCCCCTCGGAATCCTAGAATACCATAAGAAAATGTAGGTTTTTGATTACAGGACATTAAGTACTGTTGGGAATTTGTCAATTTTCTCTAGAATCAGATTACCCTAAACCAAACATTGGAATCAAATACCCAATAATAAGATTCTAGGAAGAAATATTTGGATTCTCCAAAATCAAATACCCTCTAAGTTTTTTTTTTTTTTTAGTTTGTAGATTTGTATTTAGCGGCATTTATGTAAACATCACGAAATTTATAAAAGTTAAAGTATATAGCAGCGTTTAGGTTAACAAACGCCACAAAAATATATTTTTAATGGCATTTTTAAACCCAAAAGCCACCATATAAGAATTTAGTGACGTTTTATAAAAAAATGCCACTATCCTTATAAAAACATGAAACTTTGTGGCATTTATTTAAAAACGTCGCTAAAAAATAGCCACTAAATCTCCATTTTCATGTAGTGTATTCTTGCTAAATGAATGACACAATTCCTAATTTGCATGCGACATGTCTATGAATGCTTGAATATGATAATGATGCAAAGATATATACAAAAATGGAATAACCCAAAAATATACAAACCAACTTAATGCTGAATGGAATGCCTAAATTCTAAAAAGAAAACACACTTCTTACCTATCCTAATTTTTTTTGCTCTTTTTTGCCCTTTTTTTCCATTTCTTAATGTATTCTAACTTTATTTGCATTATTATTACTCATAAACACAAACTATATCAAAGTGCCTCACATATCTTATTTTGGGTAATTTTTATGAAAAAAATGGCATGGTTTTGGACATTTGAATAATTTTTACAAAAGGTCAACACCACTAATGGTTCCATGAGAACTCTTTTTTTTCTTTTTTCTTTTTTTTTTTGTCTTATTGATGACTGACCTAAAATAAATACTCCATCTTAAAATATAATCCATGTATAATGTAAGCAACAAAATCAAAGAATATATAAAAAAATAAAATGACTCAATAATTCAAAATAAACAAGTAATAGAAACAATATAGCAACCATACAACATAATAATAGAATGTATATAGTATCCTAACTTTTGGTAATTTTCTAAAATGTGGCATAGCTCTACCCTAGGCAAGCTTCCTATGGTTCTCAATATGATGGAATGGGATTTATTTATCTAAGGTTCCTAATTCAACCTTCCATCATTGTCCATTACAAACTAATAAGGCTCCCTAATCCTCACCATTGTATGCTACTAACGAAAATGATTCGATCTGAATGAAAGTGTTTCACTAGCAAATACAAAGGTTATCATCTCACGAGATTGTAGCTACTTCACTTCCTCCTAAAAAGGATAGAGCCTAGGTCTAGAGCTTATACATATAAGTGTATATGCAAAAGTGTGCAAAGTGACATATTAATCAAAATATCATAAATAAATCATAAGCACAAAATCAAAACAAAATAATAACTAACATACAATTTGTTTTATCAATTAACTTGTTTTTTTTTTTGAAAAATTAAAATAAAGGGAATTAAATTAAATATAAAATAAAACCAATTAAATCCAACAATTGTTAATAGCGCATAATTAAAATTTTTGGTTTGACTCTCCAAAATCCCTAATGGAGTCATCAAGCTGTTGTAGGTATCGATCTGAAAACTCGATCGCTAGACATAAAATATTTAAAAATTATGAAAAATATGAAAAGTCACCGCTAATCTTTTTTAGGGTGTAATTGACCACCTAAAAGTTTATCATTTTAATAAAACTATAAAAATGGGTTTAAAGTTTATCAAAAAGATAACTTTTGGTCTACGAAAAATTAGGTTGGGTTCGAAAGTCAATTACGTGTAGGAAAGGATTAGCACCCCTACAATATCTATAAATTGGTACCAATTAATCATGCGTTATTTTCGGTGTTGGATAAAAATGATTTTTATATGAAATTTAATTATAATTTCCTTTTTTTGTAAGAAATAAAATTAGTTTTTAAAAAAATCCTTTATTTAGAAATATTATGAAAATCTTCAAATTAAAGATATACCTTCTAAGTCTCCAACATAAAGGCAGAATTTAAAAATAGTCTTTTCATTTAAAATTTATCATAATATTCCTTTTAAAATAATAAAATAATACTACTTGTAAATGATAATCATTAATAACTCTCCAACATCTAGGTAGAGTATTAACAATTATATTTTACAGAATGCTATTTTAATTTTATTTGTTCAAAACTAAAGAATTTTAAGAAAACTTTTTATGTAGTTAAAAAATGAAAAATAATATAATTAGTACTAAACATTCTTAACTAGAGCAAACATATATATATATATATGCATTATAAATAAGAACGTTAATTTAAAAATGAAACGTATGCAAATAATAATCAAATGCAAATTTAAGAATCGAATTTAAATATAAAGAGACCACTTGAACCCTCTAACATATAAGGAGAGTTTGGGTGCAAATCTTTATATCTAAAATCATGTCTTATTATTTTTATTATTTTAAATTTTTGTAATCGTGGTTTTAACAAAAAGAATTTATTTTGAGTTTGTGAAAATGTATGAAAATTCTTAATGAAATAAATTTTCCTAAATACCCCAACATCTATATAGTATTTGGGAACCAATTATTTCATAAAAGGCTTCCATACAAATCCTTAAAAATTTAAAATGAATTTGGGGTTTTATGAAATTATACATATGACAAAAATAAATTATATAAATGCCAGTACCGAATGCATGATAAAAGCATGACCAAAAAATAAAGTACAAGCCTATGCATTTATAAAACTAAATTACAAACAAGTTTCATGTGAAAATTTAAAAGAAAAAATAGATTAAACATAACAAACTTTTGAAATTGGTTTGAATGTTCCACCATTTTGTTCTTTAAAACTCTAACCAAACAAACATAAAGATCAATCAAACAACTCATTCGACTATCATTTTTTCATTGAAAAATTAATCCAACACATTGAAAATTTAGTAAACATGACAAATACAATAATCAGATACATAAGATCAAGCAACATTTGGCCACAAATGGATGAGCAAGTTTTAGCCAAGCAAGGAAACTATCTTGGCCAAATACTCTATGGTATTTTTCTAAGCAATCAACATTTTCATTTCACTTAAATATCTATTGAACATCACAATTTTCATCATATTAAGGCATTTACAATATATAAAGAGTTTCAACAAGCATATGATGAACTAAGAAGAGAAGAAAATATGGAGTCAATCTTTAAAGCCAAACAACATCCTCATATCAAATTCTAGCTAAAATTTATGTAACCAATAAATAAACTTGCCATTTAATCATCACAAATAACCTTTAAAAGCAAGAAAACATCAATAGAGGACCAAAGGAGGTTCGGCCATGGTGAGGTTGTTTGGTTGAATCTCCAAAGGCCAAAATGGTGGATTGGAAATTCGTTGTTATTTGGTTTTCTTGTTTCAATCCAAACTATTAACTAGTTGGATATAAGTTGATCCAAGCTTAGTAAAAAAAATCAACAAAGAATTACCACTTTCTTAAAAAAAATAGAATTACAAAAAAGTAAATGATATACAGGATGTGATGAATGTTATAGAATGGAAAAAAAAAAGAAAAAAAAAAGAGAAGAATTCTACATACTCTAAATTTTTCACCACTTTTTTTCTTCCTTTTCCCTTTTTTCCCAACTGCCTTCCCTTTTCCAGAAAATTGTAGAAAGCCTTCCTCTTTGCCTAGAAGAAGACTCTTCAAAAATATCTCTTTTTCTTGGTGAGCATAAGCCCTCGAATCAAATCTCATCCAATGGCCAAAGTTTTTTCTTTTTTTTTTTCAAGGAGCAACCTTTATCCATTAGATTAAGATTCAATAGGAAATCTAATGGTCTATATTATTCACTACAAAAGTTAGATTTTTGTACCTTCTAAACCCATGAAAAGACCATTTTACTCTTAGTACAAAGTTTTCTGTATTTAGGTCATTTTCTTAGAAATCAATACTCCCTACTCATTTTTGAGATTTTAAATGCACAAAAAATCATAAAATATTATAAAATTCAGATCTAAAAAGTTTTGTGAAAATTCGAGTTCAAGAAGACCAAATTACAAAAATACCCTTAAAGGGTATTTTGGTAATTTCACACATTTTGGAGTACTGTTGTGATTTCAAATGCATCAAAAATCATGAAGTATTATGAAATTGAGATCTGAAAAGTTTCATGAAAATTCGATCTCAGGAAGGTCAAATTATGAAAATACTTTTGTAAAAGGTATTTTGGTAATTTCACACTTATTGGAGTATTGCTATGATTTCAAATGCACAAAAAATTATGAAATATTATAAAATTGAGATCTAAAATTTTTTTTAAAAATCCAAGTTTGAGAAGGCCAAATTATGAAAATACCCTTAAAGGGCATTTAAGTAATTTCATATTTCTCAAAGTACTGCTATAATTTCAAATGCACCAAAAATCATAAAATATTAAAAAATTGAGATCTAAAAAGTTTCACAAAATTTTGAACTTGAAAAAGTCAAATTACGAAAATACCTTCTCAAGGGCATTTTAGTTATTTCATACTTTTCCAAGTGCAATACAAAATTTGAGTGTTTTAAAAATCTCTAAATTTAATTTTAAACCATATTGATTTTAATTAGATTGTAAATTTTGAGAATTAACCTGGATTCTATCCATTTTGATTAAGTTTTTCCATAATTTTGACTTTATTTGGCTAATTTGAACTCTATTTACTAAGTTTGACCGAACTTGACCCAAGTTGACTTTGGGTCTCTAAATGGGCTAATTTGTAGGCTCTTTATGAGTTGTAAATGGTCCTCCTAAATGGTTCTAGCTCATGTTCACAAATAAACTTAGGTCAATCATGTTAAAAATGTTTCGGATAAAATTTGGTATCTACAGTTTATAATAGGTTAAGGGCTATCAAGTATTTGTTTAAATATATAAACAAGGGCCCGGAGAGAATGTAAGTGGTTGTGCAACAAGTACAAACTTTAAAGCAAGGAAACCTTTCTAATAAGAAGATTGATGAGATTAAAAAATATCTTAATTTTAAATATTTTTCAGCTCATGTAACCTATTAGAGATTGTTTGACTTTTCAATATACTTTCATATATCATCTATCAAATGACTAACTATCCATTTGCCAAAATGATATATTATTGCTTTCAGTGATACTGATAGTTTTGTTGTTGTTATTCAAAGGCCAAGGATACAAAGACAAATGCTTAAAAAGTGGATGGAAATCAATACAAAATACATACATATAAGATGCCTTACTTATGCATAATTTCCCACTACATGGGTATGGCATGCAAACACACAAGTCTAGATAGAAAGAAAAAAACTATCAATTCATTGGTAGAATCACATTTATTCACCCATTAGCTGGTGAATTATATTATCTTTAGCTATTGGTAAATGTTATAAAAGGTGCGATAAGCTACAAAGAATTAAGAACAATTAATAGCATCACGTACGAAACTTTCCAATTAGCATGCAATGCTCTTAGATTGTTGGGCAACAACATAAAATGGGATGATGCATTAAAGCAAGCCTCTAAATGGGCATTTGGTTCAGAAATAAGGTAGTTTTTCCTTACCTTGATAATATTTTATGAGGTATGCAACTGATTACAACTATTTGAATATAATTAGAGACTAATGTCTAAAGACATATAATAAATAATTGAGATTAATGTCTAAAGACATAGAACATCAACTTAAACAAGCTTTTTAGAAGGCCTAATCATAGTATTCCAGATGCATACCTTAAAAGGTAAATTCGTATTGCTTCAAAGAGGCTGTTTAACAAGAATTCCAACTCTTTAGCAAAGTACAATCTGCTAATGCCTTCACAATCTTCAAACCAAATTTTTACGAGAAATTATTCCAATAAAAGCTCAACCACTGAATGCCTAAATTACATATAAAATATGAATAGTTTCTTGCTAACTTAAATAAGGAGCAAATATAGGTTCACCAAGCCGTTATGCAATTAGTTTACAAAAATGAAAGCTTTATGTTTTTTGTATATGACTATGAAGAAATAGGAAAATATACCTTTGGCAAACATTGATATTGTTATCCTATCAAAATGTGATATTGTATTAGCTATAGCTTCTGTAAGAATAGGTTCATTGCTTTTACCTATTATTCATAAGTACTATGAATTATTAATATGAATTATAGACTAGAATTTAGAAAAACTAGAATTTCTAATTTTAAATGCCATATTTAATATAACATAGTTAATATAATAATGGTATATTCAATCTAATATTGATAGAATATAATAATTAAAAATAGAATAATATAATTCTATTTGATTATATTTTAATCATATTAAAAATGATATTCAAATTTAATCATATTATAATTTAATAATATTAAATTATAATAATATTCTTATAATTATAAATATATTTATAATTATTTATTATTTATCTCTATATTATATATTTTATTTTAATTTCTATTTATTCTATTATATGTTATCTTTATTCTATTAGTCTATTCTATTTAGTATTATATATATATTAGTATAATATTAGTACACTAAGTATAATATTGCTATATTTTATATTTTTAGTATATTTTTAGTATATTTTACATTTAAATTATATATATTTAAATTACATATATAATTTTTTTATTTTTATATAGATATAGATTTAATTTAATATATAGATTTAATTTTAATATAGATAGATAGATTTAATATAGATTTACTTTATTTATATTTAGTTTAGATTTAAATAGAATCTAATAATTAAATAATTAGAGTAAAAATATTTTTATACATATAAATATTATCATTATAAAAATGATATGTTATAAGTCTAAATAATTAAAATGAAACATTTTTTTTAGACTAACTAATTCCAATTATCTTTACGCATTCAACATTCTATATCCCTTTGACAGTAGATACTTCTTTTATATACAATATAAGCAAGGGAACATAACTTTCACAATTAGTCTAAGCCAGCAAACTAATCATTTGGGATGAAGCACTAACGGTTCATAAACATTGCTTTGAAGCATTAAATAAATCCCTAAAGGATATAATTTTAGACACAAGACCTTGAAGTTCCTTCTAAATCCTTTGAAGGTAAAACAGTTGTCCTTGGTGGTGATTTTAGACAAGTTTTACCTATCATTAGAAATGAAACAAGGTATGAAATTATGAATGCTAGCATTAGCAAATCAAATCTATGGCACAATTGTAAACTCATCGAATTACGAGTGAACATGAGGCTAATCAGAGGGACAATGATAAATAATGAAAAGAGTAGCATAAAAATGTTTGCTCAATAGCTACTTGACATAAGCAACAGAGTAAGAAAACTTTCAAACCAAACACCTGATTGTGAAGCAAATGAAATAGAAATTTCACATAATCTATTTGTCCCTTTTACAAGTGATCCTATAGTTGCTATATCTGCTGTCATTTATAAAAATATTTTGAATTATTATGCTGATGTTATCCACCTAAAGTAAAGAGCGATAACTACACTATATAATGAAATTGTAGATGTTATTACTAAGCATGTTCTATCTTTAGTCCATGGAGAATCAATAACTTATTTAAGTTATGATTTAATATGCCTTAAAAAGTGTAAAACATCAGACAAAGATGTATTGTACCTATTGAATTCCTTAATTCACCTATTTTTCCAAGCATTCCCAACCATAAACTAACTTTGAAAAAATGAATTGTCATCATGCTATTGTCAAATATAAATCAGACACTTGGTTTATGCAACGAAACTGGGCTCATTGTTACACAACTTGTTAAAAATGTCATTAAAGGTAAGATCATAAGTGGTAGGAACATAGGTGAAAAAGTATACATTCCTAAAATTATCATGACAATAAAGGATCAAAAGTGGCCATTTGTTCATAACAGAAAATAATTTCCCATTAGGCTGTCGTACACAATTACTATTAGCAAAAGCCAAAGACAGAGTTTAGACTTTAGACTTTGTTGGCCTATACTTGCCAAACCTAGTATTCAACCATGGTCAACTTTATTATGTACTATCAAGAGTAACTTCTTTCAAAGGTTTAAAAATTTTAAATAGCATAAACATGAATGTATAGAAACAAAACAAAAAAAATGTTGTTTATCATCAGATATTTGAAGATTTGGTTACATGTATGATGTTTTGTTTTCTTTTACAAACAATTATTTATTGTTTTATTATGTTCCCATTATGTTTAATCATTTCTTATAAATATGCATGAATTTTAGGAATTTAGTTTAAGAAAATGTATTATTAAATTACTACTTAAACTTCATAATAAAACTTTTTCTTTTATTTTACAGCAGAGTAACTTTAAGTCCAATCTAACTTTGAACTATAGCTCTCTATCATTAATAGGCAAGAAATGTTAAGGTTTTTTAAAAATTTTAAAATTATGCTATGAATAATACTATTGCATATACAAAAATACTTCAGGTTCAATAACAAAGGCATTCTTAATGCTAACTGAACACAACATTAAAAGCCATATAAGCACAATTAAAGTGAAGATATTGAAGATATGAAAATCCATCAACCATCGAGCAAACAATCAACTAAGCCATGATTTCCTAGCCATTTATCAATAAGTAAATTATACATATTTATCTTCTTTTTAATTATTGAATACTTAAATTTTCTTAAGTTTATCAAACTAAATAACTTGATAAAACTTGACATTTTCTATTGCTATTGATACTATATCCATTCAAAAATGTATTTCCTGTTTCTTTTAAAGCATAGACTACCTTAAGAAACAAATTCCTATTTGCTAAGTTAAATACAAAATTTTAACTTTGGCCTTATTATTTTTAATAGTTTGAATTCCTTTACTCATATAAAACAAACATTGTTGATAAAAGCATTTAATTAACTATTGCCATTAGTGTTATTTGCATAAAAGATCCCATGATTTTTTTGTTTCAATAAACAAAATGCAATATGCCTTAGAAAATTAATTAAGTCTCGTTATACTTTCATGTTACAAACATTTTTATAAGAAGAATTATTCTTTTTGAACTATCAAACTTTAAAGATAATATACTTTAGATAAATGATTTAAAAAAAATGATTGTTAAAATCAACATAATAATTTGATAAGCATAAATTTTGCTTTAAATTTAATAGGCTATTAAAAAAGCTTACTTTATATGATTGTAGAATAACAAAACAAGGATTTAATAACAATGTTGACACACTTTAAAAGATTGCATCTTGGTTTTAAAATTTAAGGAAAGCTTAATAAAACATTATTAGAAAGTTAATGTACATATTGATTGTTTTAAAAATGAGTTGATTACCAATATGAATTGTACTATACATAGCTTAAGAACTACATCAACTATACATTTTTTTGCTTAGCTCACAAACTATTTACGAAAGATCAAATATTAAATGTAACCATCTATCTGTCTTACCTAAAATAGTCCTTTTAAAAAGCCAAAAATATATATACTAATTAACCTTTCATTTTTGCATACATAATGTCAATAAAAAATAAAATAATGCAATTCAAGGAATTATTAAGCTGACAAATATGGTAGCATATGAGGACAAACTTCATGAAATAAGATTTATCTTATTTCAAATTTCTTTGTAAGTGAAAGGAAGAAATTCTATAATGTTGCCCTAAAATCCTTTTACAATCAACTTTTTTAGGACAATTAAAGTTGTCAAATCAATGAAACTTCTTGATTCCTTCCCTCCCTACCATTACAACTTTGTCAACATTCAACGACTTGAAAAAAAGTAAAAAAAAAATGAAACACTATTAGGTAATTTTCTAGCACCTTTAAAAATCACATTGCCTTTTCATATAACACATTAAATAATACTTTAAAAACCAAACTAAATCTTTCATTCACAGATGTCGTTGGAATCGAGGTCAACATTAACAAATATACAATGACCTTTGTGGGAGAAAGCTTAGAAAAACTAACAAAAAAATTTACAAATACAGATATTTCAATATGTATACTTTATGAAATAAAAAAGTAAAAAATAATTGAATTCTGAAGTAACAGTTAATAACAATATAATTGCAAGAATGAAATGATTTGAGTAACATTCTGGGAAGATTTTGCACAACAACTAAACGAGAATCGACTGATTAGAAATGAAGAAAACCCTATAATCATCTTTCCATCAATTACTATAAGAAAATTTTTAGGTAAAAGCCATATGCTAAGCTTTAACATATACAAATACAAAATGCAAACTTTTAAGTTTATTAAAATGAATTAGAAATATGGCTTATCTTTCAATCATATAGGCCAACTCTCTATTTCTACATACTCTATTTCACGAGTCTTTGTGAATCCAAATATTCCAATAGTAAAGGACCTGAAAAACATGTAACTTTCCTTTAAAAAAATAAATTTTCATAAAAACTAACAATATATTAAAAAATTAACTTCAATGACAACACAACATATAGAGGTCCCAAGTGTAGTAATAACATTAAAATCCTTGAATCAACATTCCAAGTCAACTTCCAACAAAAGAGGACTAAAAATGAACAAAATGATTATTGAGGAACTGGTCAAACAAGATCCAAATGAAACAAAAGTATATTAATGATTTTGATACACTATAATAAACAACAAAAAACGTAGGTTACAATTAACATATATTAAATTCATAATTGCAAAACACTAAATTTACATTAGAAGCAAGAATTTTGAAACTCGATGCATCCCAAGATTGATTTTACAATAATTGCAGTAAATACACTTGAACACTTTTTTCCATTGATGGAAAATTTTGGTGTACTGAACACTATGAAAAATTACCTATTTCTATCTATTGTTTTTAAATACAAGAACTATAAAAGGAAAAAAAAAATAAGTGTTATCGGATACTAAAGTTTTCAAAAAATATAGATGTGAACTGCTAATCATAGTTGAAGATCACATCAGTATTTCACAACTCATTTGTTTTGCAATCTTAACATATGGTTGATTTAGATATCTATCACGAGCTTCATTGCTATGACAAATGAAAACCCTTTCATCCTTCCAAAATCATTTCAAGACCTTGAGAATTAAAAAAGGACTTTTTAGGTTTTCATGCCTGAGTAGTCAATTTAAAAGAATAACCCGCATTACTTTATCAACATTGTGTTCCTCCCGGATGATATTGACACTAAACAAAGCTTGTTAGTGTCAACTCCAGCAAATACAAGTATATGCAAACAATAATAAAAACTTTATGAAAAATTACCCTAATCACCTACATAAAGCAATGTCCTTAAAGATTCATTTGATAAGGAATCCCTAAGAAAGAAAAAAAAAAAGATAAAATTCACTTAACTTTATCAACAAGTTTTTATATCTACAATTAACAACTTAAACTGATATTAATTATCCATTATGCTATTCACAAATATTAACAAGAAGGAAATGAAATAGCAAAAGAATGAAGGTACTGCAACATGTAAGAAAAAGAATTAACTTACTAAAATAAAAGAATTAACTTACAAAATAAAAAAAAATTACAATTGCTACATTCAATCTTACAAACAAAACACACACAAGACATTTGTTGCAATTCAAAATTGTAACATGTCACTGAGTTCTTGACATCATTTTAAGAACTTATAAGACCCTTAACATTAAAAATGAAGCAACTTTGTTTAATTTTTAAGCAAAGGAACATGTTATTGTAGTGAATATATATTTCAAGATTTTATATATGAGCAACATATATGCCTTATCATATTACTACATCATGAAATTTTATCTTATTATTATCTATGAATTTAGCAGATTGATAATTTTAGTCTAAACTGCAACAACATGCAAAAATTTACTTATTATTATTTTATACAAAGTTCATAAAATTTAAGAATTATAAAAGGTCAAAGTAATATACAAATCTTCTTTGACGAAATTTATGTAGTTATTTCTTGAGTAATAATAATGGCATCTATACCTATATATAATAATTGTCCCATTTTAAAGTTTACATTGACAACTCAGTAATGTTAATAAATGTTGATTGAAGGGTTAATTTTGAGATGAAAGTTGGTTTTTAGCTTGGATATCTATTTGTTAAGGGATAATTTAGGACAAGAAGCTTCTCCATAAGCTTTTTTATGTACTTTTTTTTCTAGCGAGTATTGTTATCTTAAAATATTGACGGTTTCCCCAAATGAGTTTTTTAATTTTTATGTTTTTGGTACATGCATGGTGTTGATATTCTGAGGTTGATTGGAAATAACTCTTTTTTTATGAATATATTTAAAGATTTGAAATTGGTAAAACTTAAAAGTATAACCTTTTTTAGAGGGTAAGATCCTTATAGCTTTTATTTACTTTTTTTCTCGATAAAGTTTTGTTCTATTCTTTAAGAGAAAATTCTATATTCTTTTTCAATTGAAAACTTTTCTTTTGTTTGCTGAAAGAGATTGAGAAATTTTTGTTATTGGCCATCCTTCTTTCAGCCAAATTTCTCAAAACCTTTCTTTATTAAAGTACACTATTATTACTCTCGTCCACCATTGAGAAACACCATCCATTTTCATCCTCTTAGGTAACCTTTCTTTGTGATTCTTTGGTTGATTCATTCTGCACCTGAACCCTATAAACATACCCAAAGAAACTGTAAAAAAATTTTGAGAAAATATTTTCAAAGGGTTTTAAGTATAACATATAAGGCATGCATATGCTTGTTAATTTGTTGAAGAGATAGATAGAAGCATATATGTTATTTCAATCAAGCAGCATGAAATTTGAATGAAAATGGTCATATCAATCGTTATATTAGTAAAGTTTTGAATTGGCACAAGATAAAGTTTGTTCTTTTGACATTTTTTTTTTTTTTGGGTGGTACTTGAAATGTCTATCATTGCCATTTTCCTTTTGGGTTTTGTAGTTTTCCATGTGACTGATTTAAATTAAAACAAATGAACTAATGAAAGTGTTATTAGTTACATTGAACATGTAGTTATTACACTTGGTTTTATTTTATTATTAATACCCTTTATATTAGCTTAATTTGTCATAAAGCTTATTTATGTTTTGTTTAATTTTTGTCTAGTTACAGTCCCTTGAGATTACTTATCCTGATAAAAGCTATGGATTTGATGGCTTAACAGCATCGAAATTGACGGGAACAGACAAAGTTGGTGTTTTATTAGAAAATTTTGTAGTTTTAGCTTGCTTGCAATGCAATGTGGTAGATGTTAAAGTATGGACACATAATGGTCAAGTTACATCTTTAATTTATGTAAAAGACTGCAACTTGAGGTCCCTAATTGAGGACTTACAGCAAATTGACATAATAAAAGCACGTTTAAATAATGTTTTGAAAGGAAATAATGATATTCGTAAAGCAAAAACTTTAATTTGTATGGCTATAACCTACATTAAGAGAAGATTACATCAAATGATGTTTACAGATCATGATTATGAAATAATAACTGCTTTGCAACATAGGGTGGATTCACCTGCTCACTATGCAAAATTGGGTGAAAAGGGTTTATTCAACTATAAATGTTTAGTGCGAAGATTAAACCAAGCTTCTGTTTGATGTCGTTTACACATTGATAGACAAACAAAATGATGTGTTTCATGCCACTATCAACACAGTTGGTGATAAATCATATTTGGTACTAAATTGTTGTTGTACTAATCTTTTTTAAGATTTTGATTACACGACTTTAGTTTGTTGACTTAAATTTGTTTATTCTTGTTACAAGAATTCTATATTCGGCACATTGATGGAACCCAAATTAGTTCGAAACCTGAAAGACATCGTGTAATCACATTTATTTCAATCTAGTTTTCATAAAATAGCATAATTATATAATATAACACTTTAATGTGACCCGAATTATAAATTTGTTGATATAAGTATGTGTTGATCAAGAAAATTAGAATACATAATTGTATAAGCAAAAATATCTTATATTGAATTCAAAGTTTTGGGGTTTTATTCTTGGTATCCTTTATTTTTGAAAACTGATTGATTATTAGGGTTTTATTATTGTAATAGTAAGTTATAGAGGGATACCCATCTTTATGCTTTCTTTAGGCGTTCCACACTTTCCATTAAGTAAGATCATTCCTGATCTGTGTCGTTTTTTTCAATTGGATCTACATTATCCTTAATAGGGTTATTTTCAATGATCCCAACATCATTATCATCATCATCATCAAAGGCACAAGATGTTTTAAGCAATGGGTCAACTTCATGCTCTCATTACATGAAACTTTCAGGATTCCATGAACTAGCCATGATAAAACCTCTCGATGAATATGGAACTTAACAAGCTTGAGTTATGATTCCAGTGAAATGTGAAAAATTAGTTTCTTGAAAAACTAAGATAACATATTGTTGACTAGTTTGCACATCTCTTTGCTATAAATAACATAGTTTATTCTTATTTGAATTTAGAAATAAAAAATTTTTGTGACATAGTTAATTCCTAAGTAAACTTAAAACAATGAATATGATATTGCAGGTAAAGTCTCTTTATTTTCCAATTTCTCACTGTAATAGAAGTAATTCCCTTATTTTTTTTTTAATTGTATACATGTTTAATATAAGGCCAAAAAGTAGTAAAAAAGTAATTAATTAGTTGGCAATGCACTAATACATTTTATGACCTAATTATGTAGAATAAAAGATTATCAAAAGATTGATGAAATAGGCCTTTCTTCGTGATATAGGCCTATTCAGATTGTCATATGATGGCTGCTTGTCAAAAGATTTATAACTCTTGGCTCAAAGAACTCCTTAAGAACCAATGTAGAATTTGATCCTAAAGAAAAGTTTCGAAAAAGGTTTCCAACAAAAAAATCAAAGCTTGCACCTTCTCATCAATTTATGGAGTTCCAATGGAAGGATTATTGTCTAGTGGTTTTACGTTTTAGTTGAATATTTATTTTTTAGAATTAGTTAGTTTATCTACAAATTTTGAAATTAAAGATAATCTTAGTAATCAGCTTGCTTAGTTGCATACAAGTTTTCATTTCTTTTGTTTATTTTATTTTTTTTCTTTCATTTTTGTTTCAATTGCTAACTATGGTGGTGATTGAATTTCTTTTATGTTTCTAGACATTTAATGGAGTTAGTCCAAATGGATCCTGCGAATTACATACTAGTTATTTGTAGCAATGATGCCTTAGAGAGCTTTCTTCTTTGAGCAAGAATGGAAGCTTCTTTTACCTTACTTAAGATAACAAATTTATGATGAAGATGGTAAAGAAATCAAAAGTCAAGGTTAGTTGCCAACCCATTAGACTCAATGTAAAAGTTGCTATGAGTCTTGATGTAGTAATTTCTTAAATGGCATTATTAAAAATTGAAAAATTGTTTGTTTCTTATTTTTCACACTATTTTCTTTGTTAAAGCTAGACATATTTGATAGCTAGAATGATTAGATTGAATCAAAAGTTTGATTAACTATATTAAGTTTTTATAAGGATGTTTCCAAGTTAGTACCAACATGCTTTTTAGTATGAAAATTCTCTTGTGATAAAATTCTATGGTATACATTATGTCAAACCTATTAATGGATTGAAGGTATGTATTTGAAATAAATGAAAAATATATTAAGTTACTGATGAAATTATCTCACTTGCTTAATAATTATTATGATTAAATACCCATGATCGCTCAATTGATAAACCATAAAAGGAAATTGATGAAACCACAACCCTAAAAGACCTGGATCTTAATTTTGTGTTTCACTTCTAAAGAATTTGGTTCCATGAGCTTATGAAGTAAGCTATTTTACTACTCCCCTTCTCACCCCTCCTTCTCCTGTTAGGTACTTCATCCATCTCACGTTTATGATTAATTTCCTATAACTAAATGGTAGTAGGCAAATTGATCGAGATTATGAGTTTTTGAAGGCTGAGATAATTATGGACTACAGTTTTTTGGTTGAACTATACTTTCGTGGTGATAATAAAGCTGATAAAATGGGGTTATTATCGTTTCTTTTTGTGCATTGGTAAGTTAATAAACAATCATCCTATTTCATATGAAATTTGAATAGAGAATTTTTGTTGCAATAAGAATACCAATTTGATTACACATGCCCTATGCAAGCAAAAAGGATTCATACCAAAATGAAAAGTTTATACATAGTTGTAGATTCCTTGAAGCAATGTTACAAGAGATGGATCAAATTTTGGCTTGCCGATATGTTTTGGTATCTCCATTATTGATTTTTGTGGTTAATTGTTGATAAGCAATCCTTTGCTTTTCTTTTGATATATAATTTATCAATGTTAAAAAAAGATGTGGGTTGCATTTTGAGTCGTGAGATTGGTTATCTCTTATTGGATCAGCATATCATGAATATATGTAGACTCCCCGTAACATAGCAAAGGTCCACATTTTAATTTAAAATTAAATTAAACGTATTGAAGGAATAGCGAATAATAATTTGGTGGACCAAAATGCAAAGGAATGATTTTTTTGGGACAAACATGAGAAATGATGGATTGGTTCGGTGATGATTAAACTTGTCAGACAAGGGAACACCGAACACCCCGAAGGCAACAAAAAGTAACAAAGCCCGCGGATCCATGATTGATGCCGTATCATTTCATAATACAACTTTAAGTTCCGCCCACGTTTCAAAAGAATTTTAGCATTTGTGCAACTATAGTTTTTTTTTTTTCCTAAAATTTTAATTTTTACTTTAAATTTTATTTATAAAAAAATTACTTCATATACCCTCAATAGGAGTATAAGTAACATACCTTTTTAAAATATATTAAAAATTAAAAAATTAATTTAATAAAAAATTATATAATAATTTTTTAATTAATATCACTTATAAAATTTTAAATTTTACTGATAATATATAAATATAAATTTTTATTCAATAATAAATATTTTATTCATTAATAAATATTTTATTTAATAATTTTTAATACATAATAATTTTAGCTACATATGAAATTTTAAATTTAATCATTTTTATTGAAAAAATTAAAATTTTATTAAAAATAAAAATATATATCAATTATTGAAATAAATATTCGAGAGTAATTTCAAATCTAACCGGTCATCTGTATTTTTAAAATAAATAGAAAGAATTATAAGTCAATAATGGTTCATTATTATTAAATAAATAAATAAATAATTAATTAATTAATGGGATTAAAGAGATCTTCTTTCGCTTTTGAGAAGCTTTCTTGAAAATGACAAAAAGCACCCCTAGATATCTGGGAAACTTTTGTTGAAGTACGAGCATTCTCAAACACTTATTTTTATTTGTCTATTTTTTTGTGATTCGGTAGGTGAACGACCATGGCCCAATGCATGGGATTATTCAAAGAAGTTGGTATTTGTGGCCCATTCTTTATACTTTTACTTCTGATCATTTTCACTTTGACTTTTATATTTTATTATTTGCAAAGAAAATATAAGAGATTATTATTTAAATCAACTAATCTAGCTGGTCGTGTTAACTTGTTTACGGAGATCCAAAGCATGCATTACACCGGTTTAAACCAGTAAAGCTGAATTCGAGGCTTAATTTAGAGGTTCACTCCTTTTAAAAATGTGTGAATTCTCATAAATTAAAATTCATCTCTAGCACTTATAATTTTTTTCTAATTTCCCTAAGTTTTAATCTATTTAAAAAAAAAAACTGATTAAAGTAAGAAAATATGGTAGTATGCTTATTGTTTATTGGTCTATGCCTACTGTAAACCGGCTCCAAAATAGTAATCTTTCTTTAGAAAAAGGTTTTTTCTTTTTCTGTAATTAGTAAAGAAAATGTAGAATTGATGATTAATTGATTTAATCAAAACTTTAAGGTTCCAAGCTAATTGGATAAATTCACCTGATTAGTGCTATTGAAGTTATTTTATTCGCAATTAGCTAAAATTAACACACAAACATGGCTAAAACCCTAAAATAAATGGGTTTTGTAAAGAGAAAGTGTTTGTAATAAAACATAGAAGTGGACGATTTGTTATTAAGCATTAGTAAAAGAATAATTAAAGATGTAAATAGAGAAGTGAAAGGTGAAAAAAGTTCAAATTTTATGGTGTTACAAAATATATATTTGATTTTAATATTATTTCAATTTTATAATTACTGCTACATCCTTTATTCCTTGTAGTATACATGGATTGTTGTTAATTTATAATTGAAGGTGTGAAAGACTTTATAACATATATATATATATATATATATGTATATATATTTTATTGATAAAATTTAATCATAAAAAATTACGTCTATTCTTATATATATTAAAGATTATGTAATATCAAATTATAATTTAGAGATTCATGCGATATGTTGATAGAAAATTAAAATTTTAAATTTAATAATCAATATTTAATTTTTGATAATTGTAAATATAAAAAAATTATAATTTAGAGGGCTTATATATAAATTAAACATTATTGATTTGAAAAGAAATCCTTATACGCATGATATTGATAGGTAATTAAATCCAATATATTGCTAATTTTGCAAAAATTAAATAAAAGAGAAACATTATAGAAAATTTCCGGACCCACCAGCGGGCTACTGAAAAACAAAATGCTTGCACAGTAAAAATGATTTTGAGTAATAGTAAAGTCAGTGGTTTTAGAAAACAGACTTTTTTTATTTTTCAAAAATAAAAAATAAAAGTAAAAATATTTTTAGTAATTAAAAATGAAAACAAGTTTTTAAAAATAAAAATAAGTTCAAATATGGAAAAAAAAAAAAAAAGAAGCATTTTCAATTTCCAAAAAAAGGATACCTATTGTTTTATGTTTTATAAGTTAAGAAGTTCGCTTATATTGGGGATTTTTTGAAGTCATTAATTAATATATTATATATTTATAATTAGAAGTCATTAATATTAATTATTTTCATAACCACTTTTTTGGTCTTTAAATATATTAGGCATCTTGAATTATTTATAAATTTCTTTTTGTCTCTTTTCATTCTAATCCTTTTACAACAATTTATGAAATTATTAAACAAAATTGAGAAGTTTAAAATCATGGATAATATTATTGAATATTTTATTTATTTCTTTAGCCATTCTTTTCAAAAAAATTGTATAGTGATATCAAACATATTTCACTATTTTACATTTCTAGAAAATAACTTTTTTTTTTTCACTAAATACATTTTTAAATAACAAAAAAAGAAAATAAAATTATTTTTTAAAAGTAAAAATTTTTTTCTCAAACTAAACATAGATTTTCATACTTTTGGCACAATGTGGAAGATATTTCCAGTTAAGATATTGTAATAGGAGTATATACCAAAGTTATTAATACCATATTAAATAATGTTTCGATTTAAAAAAGAAAAAAAAGTATATGCTGGTATTAGTTATTTTGGTATGTCATTTCAAAATTTTTGGTGTAGTACAAATACATTTATAAATATATATGAATTTGAACATAATAATACTATTAATAATCTACAAAATAAATATTTAATATTTTAAAAAATCAAATAAATAAGTTTTAAAATATAAAAAATAATATCATCAATTTATTATATTTTTAAATATTTAATCTGATCCTATGATATTTAAATGAGCATTTTTCTTTTTTAAATAAATATTATAAAAACAAAGGGATAAAAAAATCAACCTTGGTTTTATGATTATTAAATTTAAAAAAAGAGTACAATTGCTTTTTGAAAAATATTGAAATATTTATGAATTTTGATTTGAAAAAATAAAATATAAAAAGAAAACAAGTTACAATGAAAAATAATAAAGAAACTCAACTTCTAAAGGTTATTTTGTCAATTAGTTTTATTATTAATAGGTTAAAAATAATCAAATAATAAAAGATAAATTAAAAATTATAAAACATATTTCATATTCATGTACCAGTAGAAACAAGCTAATTCATTGGAATTTATTGAAACCAGCCAAAACTAATAAAAACAACCAATATTATTTGATATCAAATTCAGTACGAAAAATCATCCTTAAGGGTATCATGTTTTAATAAAACTGAAGCAAAATTAACAACATTGGTATATACTATACAATACTGTTGATCTAGGAAATCCCCATTTACTTATATATTTATTAATTAAGTAGTTGTGAAATTGTAATTTGTATTATATTTGATATATTATTAGTATATAGATTTTATATATTGTCAGTGAATCTAATGATGTTATTTCATTAATAAAGTGAATCGAATAATATGATGTCATTAATGAGTAAGGTTTTTTTGAAAAAATATTAATTTTTTATATATTTATTTTAATAACCGATATTTGTTCGTTAATAAGGTGGCATTATCCGATTTACTGACATTATAAAAGTGTATACACTAACAGTGCATCAAGTATAAACTCTTATACTATTTTTTTAATTAATTTATAATAATACTATTATTTTTTAAAAAAAGACTAAAACTCAAAGTCATGCAAAAGAACTAAAGAAAGAATACTGGTATTGAAAATAAAAGCCCTAAGAGGGCATTTGGTTTGGGAAATTTAGGATTACCATAAGAAAAGTGATTTTAGGGGAAATGTCGATTTTGAGAAATGAGTAATTCTTCATATTATGAAAAGGTTAGATTTTTGTATTTAGTTTTAGGAATACCAGATTACATAACAAAGTCTTTTTACTATAATGTCTTTCATTACAAGTAAATAACACATGACAAATATTATAATATAGAAAGGACATATCATTTAATATCTTATTTAATTATAATTGGTAATTTGTCATAAATGTAGTTACATGTTTATTATAATTTTTTATTTTTTATTAATTAATTTCTTAAAAAAAGGTTTTCATTTTTCATTAAATATAATTGTTAAAAATAATGTCGTATATTATAAACAAAAAATAAAAGAGATAATAAACACCATATAAGGACAATGTTTATTAAGTAAAAAATTACTTAATATTAGACAAGCACGACATTTTGATCATTATAAACACAGTGCTTGAATAATCTTAAAACTTATTAATTAAATAAACCACAATATTTAACCAGCACGATATTTTTCTTTTTAGTCTAATATTGGATAAGTATGACATTTTGGTCATTATATACATAGTGTTTGAATAATCTTAAAACCAATTAATTAAAAAAATGTAATATTTAACTACTACAACATTTTTTCTTATAAAACACTCTAATATTAGATAAGTACAATGTTTTGGTCAATACAATTGCAATGTTTAAATAATTCTAAAAACCAATTAATTAAATATAATATAATATTTAAAAAGCATGAAGTTTTTCTTTGTATAAACCTTAATATTGGACATGCACGATGTTTTTATTATTATAAACAAAGTGTTTAGATAATTCTAAAATCAATTAATTAAATATAATGTAATATTTAACAAGTATGACTTTTTTTTTTTATAAATTTCCTAATATTGTACAAGCACGACATTTTAATTATTATAAATACAATGTTTGAATTATCTTAAAATAAATTAATTAAATAAAATATTATATTTAACAAGCACGATATTTTTTTTATAAACGTTGTAATATTAGATAAACACGATATTTTGATCATTATAAACATAGTGTTTAAATAATCATAAAACTAATTAATTAAATAAAATGTAATATTTAATAAGAACGACGTTTTCTATTTTATAAATGCCTAAGTATTGATATCGATGACATTTTAATCATTATAAACGCAAAGATTGAGGCTACATTGTATCAATGACTATGTTTCATAATAAAAAAAAGTTATTGATATAGAGAAATATAAAATTTAATTTTGTTTTATTTCCTTTATAATTAACTATGTTTTATATGTAAAAAATGTTATCAACTCCAAATAATCAATCACTACAATTTATATGTTTCAAACAAAATTAATTCGAAATAAAAAATTTATTGACTTTATATTTTCTACAATAACTACGTTTTTATATAAAAAACTTTATATTTTATTAGTTACTATGTTTTCATATTAAAAAATGTTATTGATATTGAAAATATAAAATTTATTTTATTATTATTTTCTATGATCAACTACGCTTCATATGTTAAAAATGTGGTACTTTTGAAATTATAAAAAAAATTCAAAATTAAAATTTTCCAACAATCAATTATGTGTTTATTTTGAAAACGTTATTTTTATTATATTTAATTTTTTTCATAATATATTATAACATGTAACTGTATTTCTAACATAATAACATTGTGTAAATAAAAATTTTGAATTTATTTTGATTTTATGTTATATAATATCAACTACATTTATAATTATAAAACGTTATCTTTCTAAAATTTTATCGGTTAAAATTAAATATTTAATTTATAAAAATTCAATTGCACATAATTATTGTTAGGTGTCCAATTATGTGGCAAAGAATGCACATTCACTTGTTGAATTGGGTCTTAATTTGTTATGCTATTATATTGATATTCAATGGTTAGATCATAAAAAATTATTATTAAGAGTAAAAATGAGGCAAATTTTACATTTCGTTAGGAATTTTGAAAAATCTGAAGGAGATAAAGGTTTTTTTTTCAAGGTTATCATCTTCTTTCTTTTACACCGTTGGTAATCTAAAAAAAAAAACCTTAAGAATTAGATTCTATTAACCAAATTAAAGAATTAAATTACAAAAAAATAAAGACTTCGACTAGTAATCTTCTTCGAACCATATGCAATAATTTTCATCTATCTAACAGTGGCTAAACCATCTGTGCTAGGAACAAGTTTGTTTAGATATCGTACTGTAGTTTTAAATTAAATAGACATGGTGATGAGCACTTGTACCTTTTTTTTTTTTTCACGAAACGTGTTATATTAATAATAAACAGAAAACCAAGATTTTTAATTATTTTTTTATAATGTACTTGCTTACTTCATTTTAGTTTAGATTTTAGTAATTTAAATTAAAAGTTATATTAGTAATGTGCAGATTATTATACACATATCAATAACTTATTTTATATATTTTATTTAAATCACATAATAAAAAAGTATACATTTGATATTAAAAATAATATTGTCATAACGTCTAGATCCAGGAATCTATCATTAAATATTAACTTAAAGGAGTCGTCACCAATCTTTTTTATTTAGGTGCGATTAGCCACTTAAAAAATCTATTCTTTTAAGGAACACCTAAGCTTAAGGGTCTTTAAAAGAATAGGTTCGGGTCTACTAACCAGAACAAGGTTCGGGAGTTCGATTACATGTGAGGAAGGTTATAGCACATTCACAACGCCCATCAAAAGATGGTACCAGTTTAATTTTGTGTTATCCAATAAGCCTCATAAATTTACGAAGTAATTAACTATTAAAAATTATTCTCAATTGACTCTAATACTTTTAGGAGAAAATTGAAAAAATCTCCTCACCTCAAGAGTATGTAAGAAAACTACTGTCTCACTTGCAGAGGCTCCATTGTCAGATTGTTTAACATTAAAAAAAATTCAAGAAAATAAAAAGAAAAAAATGATTGCTTTTGTACAGGAAAAATTGATACTTTCAACTTTTCCCCAAAATATTTTTTAGAAACTTTAATTTCGAGAAAAATTGATATTTTTAACTTTTCCTCCAAAAATCTATTTTTGAAAACTTATTTTTAAGAAAAATTGATACTTGATACTTTCAACTTTTCCTCAAAAATATTTTTTTTGAATTTTATTTAAAGAAAAAAAAAATAAAAAATAAATAAAAAAAATAAAAATAAAAATAAAAATAAAGAAAAATAAAATAAAAAGTATTAAACAATTCTAATAATAATAATAATAATAATAAATAAATAAATAAATAATGAAAGAAAAAAAAAACCTGGGAATGGCTCGGTTTAGCGGCTCGGCTTGGCTCGACTTGAGGAAGAAAGGATGGCTCGAAAACGTGGCTCGGAGGTGTCGGTTCGACTCAGAAAATGGCTCGCACTCGGGTCGAAAGCGGGTTAGCGCTCGGGTCGGGTCGTCCTATTTCAAAACGTGCGAATCCTCTGGAAACAGTAACGCCAAAACGACATCATTTTTACCGAGTATAAAAGGCTAATTCCTCTGTTTCTTAGCAGATCTCTCCTTCCCTCACTCTCTTCCCTTCTTTTTCTCTCCCTTCTCTTTAAACCGACGAAGAACTCCGATTGAATCTTGTCGGATTCTGGAAATTTTTGTCATAATTTAAGTTTTCATCGAAAGTTCACCAAAAAGCTGATCGGTTTCTGAAAATAGTTTTCGAAAACTAGAAAGTTGGTCGAAAAATTCAAACTTGGTCGAAAAAGTCATCGAAAAATTCAAACTTCGTCGAAAAATTTGATCGAAATCTAAAAATTTTTCAGAAATTTCCAGAAAAAATTCATAAAAAATCTTCCAAAAAATCTTGAAATTGCTCTTGACCCTTTTTGGACACCTATTTTCTTTTTCTTTTCACTCTCTTCACTGTCAGTGTTTGCCTTTCTGTCGTTCCTGTTTCTGTTCTTCCAGCACCTATTTATAGGGATTGATCAGAAGAGTTTCTGATCAATCCCAATTTCTTCTGAGATTTGGATTCAATCTTTGAATCCAATCCCAACTCTGCTAGCCCCAAATTTTCGCTAGAATTCTAGTCTTTCTAATCGTAATCCCAATCGGGATTCAACCAAGAAAAAAATAAAATAAAATAAATATATTAATAGATAAATGATAATATGTAAATAGATAAATAATAATAATAGATAAATAATAATATATAATAGATATATAAACAGATAAGTAATAATAAAAAATATATATTAATAAATAGTAATAATAGATAAATAAATAATAAATAAATAAATAAAATACAAAATACAGAATAAATAAAAAAATAAAATAAAAATAAAATAAAATAAAACAAACTGAAATGAGCTTACCCATTTAGACCAGGCCCAATTGATCCGAGCCTGGACCAAATTGGGTGTCTACAACTGTCCCTCTTTGGACATTTTCTGTGAAACAGAAATTACGCAAAGAAGTAGACACTCATTCAAGGCTCCACTCGACCTTTTTTTTTTTTTTACTTTTTTCGTTAAAATTTTGATCAAAGCTCCTCTAAGCAGAGGCTCAACGACTTTGAAAATAAATAGCTCATCTAATCAGAGGCTTAACAACTTTTGAAAGATAGACAAAGCTCATCTGATCAAAGGCTTAACAACTTTTTTAAAAAAATAAAAGGTTTCTCTAATCAGAGGCTTAACAACTTTTGAAAAATAAATTGCTCCTTGACAATCATGTCCAAAAAAATTGAAAATCGGTTTGAAGGAATTTCAGAAGATTATGCCCAAAGGTCTTACAAATCAACCTTGACACCGAGAGATATCCTATTTCAAGAAACTTACCTGACAAGCTTTTTTTCAAATTTAAAACTGTCTTCACATCTATCTTCTCTATTTGAGATTTTGGAATACCCCTGCTTCTTGAATTTATGCACTATATTTTCTTAAATGTAGTATATGCTATGCAATGCGTGTGAAATTCAATGCATACTATGCAAATGTTGGCTAATTAATTCCTATTCAATTGTGGTACTCAAGTTTCTCAAGCTCTTTTCTTAAGCATCGAACCCTTTGATTTTTCAAAGACCAAGTTGCGCTATTTTTTCAAGATCGAGCCAGTGTAACTTTAAACTATCTCTTTCATCTCTTTCTAAATTCAATGTCCTTATCAAGAACTAAATATCTCGATTCTGCCTTTATCACTCTTGACTTATTCAATGTAATGTAAAAATTTTTCATGCCATTATTCATTCATCAATCATTATTTCAAACTTAAAAGTAAGAATGCATTTGCACATTTCTTCCATTGTAGGGTAGTAAGAAGAAAAGAATAAGAATGGTTGAGAAATAGTCACCAGAAGAGGCATACAAAGAGTGAAATATATATTTTTTTTTTTATTAGCAAAATGTTAGCAAACTTTGGCCAAGGAAGAATTACAAGGATAAGTATGGGGGACAAAGCCCAAAAATGAACAATCGGATAATCATGATAACACATCTCAAAGTTTTTCTAAAAACCCAACCATCTGATGTATTTAACAACTTAGAGCTCCTCCGAATTTGCTAATCTCCATGCCAATGGATTTTCAAATTTGTTGTTGTATTCTCTTTATCTAAGCTACCTTTTCAGGTTTTCAACTTAGATAAACCTCCTATAACTCAAACCGTTCTTTTAGGGTTTTCGCCTTGAGCCCTCCTTTTTCATTCATTTTTTTTATTTTTTTTTTCATTTTTTTATTATTATTTTTTTCATTTTATTTTTTCATTTTTTTTTCATTTTTTTTGTTCAAGCATAGTATTTCTTCACAGCATCAGAATTTATAAGATGGGATAAATCATTTTCATCCATCTTAGTCAGTATCAACGCTTCACTCGAGAAAGGCCGTTTTACCACATACGAGCTTTCCCAATTCGAAGTCCATTTTCTTCTATTATCGCGCTAGATTGGGAGGATTCTCTTTAAGACCAACTCTCTTTCTCGAAAGTAATGGGGTCGAATCTTTTTGTCATGAGCCCTCATCATTCTTTTTTGATATAGCTGACCATGGCACAATGCAGTCAATCTCTTTTCTTCTATGAAATTTAACTGTTCATAGCGTTCTCGAATCCATTCAGTTTCTTCCAACTCAACTTCTTTTAGAACCCTCAAGGATAGGATCTCTACTTTCACTGGTAGTACAACTTTCATTTTATAACCCAAAAAAAATGAGGTTGTCCCAGTAGAGGTGCGCATTGATGTTCAATATGCATGCAGTGCAAATGGTAACTTCTCATGCCAATCTTTATAAGTCTCAATCATTTTTTCAAGAATTCTTTTTATGTTCTTGTTGGCTGCCTTAACTGCCCCATTCATTTTCGGATGGTATGGTATCGAGTTATGATGCTTGATCTTGTATTGAGCACATATTTCTTACATCATCTTACTATTTAGATTCTTGGTATTATCTGAAATAATTTTCTCTGAAAGTTTATATCTACAGATGATCTCTCTCTTTATAAACTTACAAACTACAAATCATGTTACGTTTACATATGATGCTACCTCCACCCACTTTATGAAGTAATCTATCATTACAAAAATAAATTTATGCCCATTAGAAGCCTTTGGGGTGATAGGACCAATGACATCCATGCCCCATATTGAGAATGGCCAAGATGGTGCCATAACATGTAAAACAGATGATAGAGTATGGATCTTATCAGCATATATCTAGCATTTATAGCATTTACGAGCATAGTCAATGCAATCACTCTCTATTGTCAACCAGTAATATCCTGCTCTCATAATCTATCTCGCCATCATATGTCCACTGGTATGTGCCCCACATATTCCATCATGCACCTTTTCAATAATTTTTCTCGCTTCAACCTTACTTACGCATCTTAGTAATACTTAATCTCAATTTCTTTTATACAGAACATCCACATCCAAGAAAAAGCTCATAGCCAATCTTCGGATGACCCTTTTATCATTTTATGTTGCTTAAACTGGGTATTATTGATCCTTAATATATTATAGGATATCATAATACTAAGGCTTCCCATCTTCCTCTTCTTCTACATTGGAACAATGAGCTGGCATATCCTTAACATCTAGCCTGATGGGTTGAATGTTAGCATTATCATTAATTCGAATCATTATAGCCAGAGTAACCAATGCATCGGTAATCAGATTCTCTTCTTGAGGTAAATGGTCAAACTGGATATCTTCAAATTATTTTATCAACTCTAAAATATACTTATGATATCAAACGAGTTTTAAATCTTTCATCTCTCATTCCCCTTTCAATTGATATATAACTAGAGCTGAGTCTCCAAACACTTTTAATGCTTTCACTCTTTTATCTATAGCAGCTTGTAAGCCCATGACACATGCCTCATATTTAGCAATGTTATTTGTGTAATTAAAATTTAACCTTGCTATTACAGGGCAGTATTGTTCTTCTGGAAAGATCAAAATTGCCCTAATTTCGTGTCTCAAGGCATTGGCAGCCCCATCAAAATACATTCTTCAACACTTTTCTTCATGCTCCCCTTTCTCCGATTGGGAAATAGTCATAGATCTTCATTAAAAAATTTCAACCTCATTGGTTCATATTTTTCAGTAGCGCGATCTGCAAGGAACTTCGCTATAGCGCCCCTTTTATTACCTTTTGGCTTACATATATAATATCATATTTTGAGAGCATTACTTACCATCTAGCAATTCTTTCAGATAAAGAAGGCTTTTCGAAGATATATTTAATTGGATCCAGCCTTGTTATGAGCCATGTGGTATGATAGAGCATATACTGTTTGAGTCTTTTGGCAGTTCACGCTAATGCACAACATATTTTCTCCAATAAAAAATATTTGGATTCATATTCTGTGAACTTTTTACTCAGATAGTAAATAGCTCTCTCCTTTCGGCTAGACTCATCTTGTTGTCTTAGCACACATCCCATTGAATTTTCACACACTGTCAAGTATAAAATTAAAGGTTTTCCTGAAATAGGTGGCACCAACACTAGAGGGTTTGACAAGTATTGCTTAATTTTATCAAAAGCCACTTGACATTCTTCATTCCATTTTCCAAGATTATTTTTATGAAGAAGTTTGAATATGGGATCACATTTGTAGGTAAGCTGAGAGATAAACCAAGAAATGTAATTCAATCTTCTTAAAAAACCTCAAACTTTCTTTGTTGTACTCGAAGGTGACAAATTTTGAATCGCCTGTATCTTGTTTGGATCGACTTCAATTCCTCTTTTACTGATCACAAAGCCTAGTAACTTCTCTGACTTTATCCTAAAGGTGCACTTGGCTGGGTTTAACTTGAGCTGAAACCTTCTCAATCTCTCAAATAATTTTTTAAGGCTGGTGACATGATCTTTTTTCTTGTAAGATTTTGTAATCATATCGTCTACATACACCTCAATTTATTTATGCATTATGTCATGGAAGAGTGTTACCATGACCTTTTGATATGTTACTTCAACATTCTTTAACCCAAAAGACATGACCTTGTAACAAAAGATTTCTCATATAGTCATGAAAGTGGTCTTTTCCATATCATCTGCAGCCACTTTTATCTGATTATACCCTAAAAAACCATCCATAAAAGAGAAAATTGAATGCCTAACCGTGTTATCTATCAGTGTGTCGATATGAGGTAAAAAAAAGTTATCATTTGGACTAGCTTTATTCAAATCACGATAGTCTACACATATTCATACCTTTCCATCTTTCTTAAGAACGGGTACTATATTGGCTACCCATTTTGGATACTTAGCCACTTATAGAAAACCTACATCAAACTATTTTTTCACCTCTTCTTTGATCTTTAGTAGCATTTTAAGCTTCATTCTTATCAGTTTTTACTGGACTGGCTTATATTTTGGCTTTAGGGGTAATCTGTGCTCTATTATCTTTGTGCTTAACTTTGGCATATCCTGGTAAGACCAAGCAAATACATCCATGAATTCTCGAAGTAGATCTGCCAAACATTGTTTATCTCCTGATGAAAGTGAAATGCCAATTCTGACATCTTTCTTATTCTCTTCATCTTTCAGATTCACTAAGTCAACTATCTCCTGATAAGGCTCAATTGGCTTATTTTCTTGTTCAATCAATCTCATTAGGTCTGGAGGCATAACATATTCCTCATAATTCTATTCATTGTCAAGTTCATCAGTGTTAATTAAATTCTTAAAACTAACCTCTTGATTGTTATCATAATTATCCTCATGTTTATTTAAAGACCTGAAATTGAATAAAATGGGATATGTTGACAAGATGTGTTTGGAAAATTGACAATAATGAAGACATAAGAAAAAATGAATGAAAATGCATCCTTCCTAATTTTTATTAAAACAATAAAAGATAAATGACCCAAACAAGAAAGATTACCCTAATGCCTTGGGCAATAGCTATTGGGATATTACAATTACATTGTATTAGTTTCAAAAGTCAAAAGCATTTCAATGGCACTCTAATTGTTCAGCTCATAATCTGGTGGACAAAGGCGAACCCACCCCTCTTGATTAAGCCCCACTTTATCTTCAATAGCATTAATGGTTAATTGGACAAAAGCCTTTTCCATGCTTTTTTTTGTATCTGGGTACATGAATCTTCCAAGTTTGAAAGTCTCATATAGGTGTGGGATAACCATTAGTCTTGCTATTTTTTCTACTACGTTCTCTTGATCTCTTATTCTACTACCTCATATCCTAGGCCTAACCTTTCACTATTGTCTATCACTATCGGGGGTTCTTTTATTCCCTACAAGTTTTTGCCCAGCCCTAATCCTAGATACCAGCCCTTATTGATGACTTAGTTCATCACTATCTTTGAAAAGGATTGATTTTTAAGTCTTTCACCTATAGAATTAACTAGCTCAAAAGATCGGTAGGAGTATTCTACAGCTTCATCGGCAGCCTCTATATACGGAACATTCAACGGTTGGGTCACTAGCATGTCTTCCTCCCTAATTACCATTACCAATTGACCTTCTACATTAAACTTGATCTTTTGGTGCAAAGTAGAGGGCACAGCTCATGCCATGTGAATCCATGACCTTCCCAATAGACAGTTGTAGGATGGAGAGATATCCATCACTTGAAACTTCATATTAAAAGTGCATGGCCTAATTTACAAGGGCATCTCAATATCCCTTAGGACTTCTCTTCTGGTCCCATCAAAAGCTCTCACGATCATCTAACTGTCTTTCATATGAGAGTAGTTAATAGGTAGCCTTACCAAAGTTGACATAGGTGTGACATTGATAGTAGAACCATTATTAATAAGGACCTTGACTATGATATGGCTCTTGCACTTGACCGTGATATGCAAAGCCTTGGCATTTTTTTCCCTCCAAGGGAATCTTATCATCGTTGAATGAAATGTGATTCGACATGACTACATTTCCTAGCTAAGTGGTTCACATATTCAACAGATACATTATGTGTCATGTATGCCTGATTCAACACTTTCAACAGGGCATTTTAGTGTGGCTCCAAATTTAATAATAGTGATAATAATGAGATTCGTGCTGGCATTTTGTTCAACTGTTCAACTGTTCAACAACCAAATACTCACTATGTTTTACCAACTTTAGGAATTCACAAGCCTTTTTTTCTGACACTGGTTTCGAACGATCTTTCTTAGGTTCTACTTTAGAGTTATTTCATTATTCTCCTTCCTTGGCTTTCTCTCTTCTAGCCTTTTCAAATATTTCTAGAGTGTAACACCTTTCACTTCGGGTAATGCCTTTTACACCAGTTATATTGGAGGTGTTAGTTTTAGAGACATCTCTTTTTTGCCCCTAAGCTACTGTACTGCAGCCATATTTTTAGGATACAGCTTTATCATCCTTATATAGGAAGAGAGTCAAAACTTTAAAAGTTATTAACCTGGGAATGAGTTTATCTATGATTGACTTTGACATGTTCCCACAATGAATTGTCACTAGCTTTAGAAATAATTTTACAGGCTTATCAGTCATGGATACTTCAACACCTTCTAAGTTTTCTCTTTATTCGTAGACCTCTATCTAGTATGAATTCAAGATCTTTTGCACCTCTTGATGAAACTGCTCACAAGTTTCAATAAAGTGGCCTATTGCTTCACTATGATATTTACAACTAGTGTCGATTATATATACTCCATGATAATTGTATGGACTCACTAGTTGTATCATGTTAGCTTTTCATAAAATATCAAATAGCTGACTAAGAGGTGTCTTAATATTTGCCACTTCTTTCTTCACATGGTGCTTCTATTCTTCACTTAAAGCATTCACATTATGATTAGGTAAGAGATTGCCACTAACATTTGGTGCAGTCACCCTTCCTGTATCAAAGCTAATCATTTCATCCTTGATCAATCATTGCACTTTGTGTTTCGAGATGATGTAATTTTCAATAGAGTGACTGGTAATCCCATAGTGATAGTCACAATGGGTTGTGGGATTATACCAGTTAGGGTAAGGTGGCTTGAGGGGTTATAACTTACTAGGAGCAATCAAATGACTGTTGTAAAGCTCTCGATATAATTTTGTATAAGTCATTGGGATTGGGTCAAATAAAAGTTTTTCGTGAATAGTTCGTTGCTCCTACAAACCACCCATTGGGTTAGCTGGACGAGTTTGGGGTCTTGGGGTAGGCTGAATGTTAGGACTATATATGGTATTTTAAGGCCTAAAAAGAGGTTGATATGTTTGGGGATAAGGTAATTGTACAAATGGTTGGTATGGGTAAGGGAAAGTGTTATTTACAGTAGGGTAATATGAAAGGTATCCTTGTGGTGAGTAGGGTTGATAACCTTCAAATTGTTGTCTATCAAAGCTCACAGCCTGAGCTTCAGTCTCTTTCTTTTTTGGGACTCTTTTGTTAGATGCTTCACTTCCTTTCAACTTGCCATTCTTGATGGCACTCTCGATAATTTCTCTCGAAATTATCATATCAACCAAATTTTTGGTTGCATTCTCTATCATCTTTTCATAATAGGAAAGTTTCCAAGTGCTAACAAACAGCACTGTAGTCTCTTTCTCAGTCAGAGGTTGTATCTGAAAAGCTACATCTCTCCATCTATGGGTGTATTCTTTAAAAGACTCATTTACTTTTTTCTCCAGGTTTTGTAAAGATAAATGATTAGGAGCCAAATCGATAATATATTGATATTAATTGATGAAGTCATGAGTCATATCACTTTAAGAGCGAATGCAGATTCTGTCTAGTTGGACATACCACTTGGCAGTAGAGCTTGAAAGGTTATCTTGAAAAATATGCATTAAGAGTTTTTCATTATAGGCATGAGCTACCATCTTCAGGCAATACATGGTGATATGAGTTTTAGGGTATTTCGTACCATCATATTTCTCAAATTTTGTACTTTAAACTTTGGTGGAATGACTACATCCGAGACTAAGCACAGCCCAACAGTATCAATAGAACCATAAAATCCAATCCCTTCTACGATTCATAATCTTTGTTCAAGCATACTGATTTTTGGATCTTTTTAAGACTCTGCCACTTTTACTTTCTCTTTATCTAGATCAAAAACCAATTCTACTGCCTTTTCAGTAAAGATATGATTTACATAGCTATAGTAATACCCTAGATTAGAGGCTGATGGCATTTCAGGATATGTAAGATATGCGAAGTGTTGTGGTGGAATCTCTTATGTAGACTAAGCTTGAGGTGGGCCAAAACCTGAAGGATACAAAGGGTCAGCCACTTCCTGTAATGAGAGAACTTGTTGGCTTGTATTTTTTTAACTTTTTTTCCCTTATTCAGCTTATTGAAAGCATCTAGAATCTTGCTCAACTCATTTTCAATCTTTTTCTGTGTTTTTTCTAGCTTTTCAAATCTGTGAGAGTTTTTCTGCTCCATTTATCTAACTTTGGCTCTTATGTTATTTATGGACAAGGTTCTCGTTAGATGAAGCTATCCTTGAACCTTGAGTATCATAACTTAGAATTAGTAAATTTGCATGACTATCTCATGGTTATTTTGTTAAGTGTAATGAGTGAAAATACAATGAATGAGAATGCATGTATGCAAAGAACATTTACCTTAAAGATGGTATTTAACTAAAAGATTTCATTTATTCCTAAAAAAAAATTTTATTTACATTGAGTTTATCATCATAGAGTTATAACCATAAAATTGTTTGATATGTTCATACTGGGCCTTGGCTTCTTCGATGAAGTTTAATAGACGTTACCTATGCTTTCTTACTAGGGTCACCACTTGTTTCAATACCTCTGCCTCTTCTACCATCTCTCTTGCCTTGCATACCTTTTTACAAATTTGGGTCGTTAGGTGCTCAATGTATTTCTATCTTCCTAAGTTCTCTCTTTTACCACACCAGACTTGGTATGATAACTCTCTATGCTCCCTAACCAATGTAGCAATATGGTCTTCTTGTTCATTTAACTTTTGTCTCAGCCTGCTTAGATAACTATTCAGCATATTATTCTCTGTCTGTACTTGGGTACTTTTTTCTTCCAATTCAACATACTCTTGCTTTAATCTTGCATTTTCTTCAGTCAGCTCAACAATGGTTATCTCTTTGGCCCTTTCTCTCACACATAACTTTTTATGTTCTTAGTGTAGCTCTGCTAAGTCTTCAATAGCTGTATCACATTCTCTAGCAATCTTGCGAACTCTGGCTTCATGACTTTCAGCTCTATCTTTCCACTAATCTTTTTCTTCTCGAAGCTTTTGGATTTCTTGCTTTAACTTACCCTTTTTTAGACTCAAATTCTTTTATCGCAAGCTCTAATTTCGATGGTGTCTCTTCAAGCTTTGGTAGTTGAAAGTTTTCATAAGTGAATACCATTTCTTATTTTCGTTTTGCTCTCTAAACCAAATACCCTGAGGTTACTTTATCAATAAACGATCCAAGACTCACTCTTCAGGGGTTTTTCCATGCTTTAATCATCTCATTCATCCTCTGAAATGCTTTTGGCTCACTGTAAGAAAAATTTAACTGATGAAGCCCATGCGTCATAGGAATGAACTGTTTTGCCCCAAACTGCCTTCTCACTAGGAGTGGTGCATAATTTGTTGTTCCTCATAATCCTAAAAGTGGGACCACTATGTTATCCCTACATTGATACAACATAGGTTCACGATTCATCCATGGGGCCAACTATCTAACTTCGACACTGGTCAATTTTTGTAGGAAAGTTATCCATTCCTTTTTAGACTTTTGTTCTGACCACCCACTTTAACAGAATTCTTTGATCGTAACTTGATTACGGATATAAAGCTTCGAGAAAGCACCTTTTCTTCATTCGAAATAGCTTTTCATCCATAAGTATAATAACTGTATGTAGCCTATAAAGCACCCTCCATTTCGACGACAGTAACTTAAAGATCTGATAGTCTCTATTGATATTATCGTTGAAAGATTACAGCCATTGATCACACTCTCAAAGAAGTTAACCACTGTTATTTCAATGTAACCTAAAACTTTCAGGAATATCACCATTCCATATATGGCTAAGGTAAATATATCTAACCCCCGTTCCTCGTTGGCATGTTACACTAAAAACTCATGAAAGAACTTCCAAGGTAGGCAAACATGTTCTTGTTTCTTCTTTGTATGAGAATCCACAACTTCTTTGTCTATCCCCATGAGTTGAGCCAAACCTTTATGAAATCCTGACTTATGGTTTTTGACATATATCTTATCAGGAGCCTTGAGGTGCAAACCCAATTAAATCGAATGTTTTTCGATGGTTGGTGTCATATCAACTTCATTAAAGATGAGACACTTGTATGCAGGATCCCAAATTTATGCTACAATTTTGATTAGTTTATCGTCGACAACTATTGTAAGAAGGTGTGCTATATGCCCGTGTCTCTAGTAAAACTGCTCTTATCTTGACGGACTCATCTTCTTTCATATATCAACCAAATCCTCTATATTATTTTGTTTGAGGAGGATATATGTTTCTTGAGATAAAGTAAAATCATATCTGATTGGTAAACAATCCCTCATCTTCAGTTGAATCTTTTTTGACTAGACCCTTACTTCGTTGGGTGACTTACAAGGTGCTAATACGGACGAAGAACAAACTAGTCGTTCTGTGGAGTCTATGAAAATTTTTTATTAAAGATCATCTTTCAAGCAAATGTTCTTTATGCAACTTTATGATATGAGCATGAACCAATGCAAAAGAATGAGAAAAAAGGTTAGTATGCCCAGGAAAAAGAAATAAATAAATAACTAAGTAAATTAAAACATCACACAGAATAAGAGAAATGAATCTTATGCTTTTGGTCAATTATAAAAGGGAAGAGTGATGGCTCTATCTATAGGTTAGGCACTCTTAGGGTTCACTATATGTGGTTTAAGGTTAAAGTCTAAAGGTTTCCAAATTGTTCCTTACATCATTGTCCATCACAGACTAGTAAGGCACCCTAATCCTCACTCATTATAGGCTACAAGCGAAAAATGTTCAATTTGAGTGGGAGTATTTCGCTAGCCACTGCGGAGGCATTAAACCTCACGAAAGCAATAGGTACTTTACTCCCTCTTAAAAGGATAGAGCTCGGGTATAGAGCTTATGTTATGCATATGCATATGAATGACATAATTAATAAAGTAAATAAACATGAATGAATAAAAAGAATATATACAAAAAGGTTCAATTTTATTAGGCTTTTGGATAACACAAATTTATTTGCTGGCCTAACTCTCAGACATCCCCAGTAGAGTCGCCAAGTTGTCATAATGTCTAGATCCGGGGATCTATCGCTAGATATATTAGCTTAAAGGAGTCGCCACCAATCATTTTTATCTAGGTGTGATTGGCTACCTAAAGAATGTACCCTTTTAAGGAACACCTAAGCTTAAGGGTCCCTAAAAGAATAAGTTCGGGTCTACTAACCAGAACAGGATTCGAGAGTTCGATTACATGTGAGGAAGGTTATAGCACCCTCACAACGCTCATCAAAAGATGGTACCAGCTTAATTTTGTGTTATCCAATAAGCCTCATAAATTTACCAAGTAATTAACTATTGGAAATTATTCTCAATTGACTCTAATACTTTTAGCAAAAATTTGAGAAAATCTCCTCACCTCAAGAGTATGCAAGAAAACTACTGTCTCACTTATAGAGGCTCCATCGTCGGATTATTTAACATTAAAAAAAATTCAAGAAAATAAAAAGAAAAAAAATGATTGCTTTTGTACAGGAAAAATTGATACTTTCAACTTTTCCCCAAAATATTTTTTAGAAACTTTAATTTTGAAGAAAATTGATACTTTCAACTTTTCCTCCAAAAATCCATTTTTGAAAACTTATTTTTAAGAAAAATTGATACTTTTAACTTTTCCTCAAAAATCCATTTTTCAAAACTTATTTTCAAGGAAAATTGATATTTTCAACTTTTTCTCAAAAATATTTTTTAGAAAGCTTATTTTCAAGGAAAATTGGTACTTTTAACTTTTCCTCAAAAATATTTTTAGAAAGCTTATTTTCAAGGAAAATTGATACTTTCAACTTTTCCTCAAAAATATTTTTTTGAATTTTATTTAAAGAAAATAAAATAAAATAAATGAAAATAAAAATAAAGAAAAATAAAATAAAAAGTATTAAACAATTCTAATCTAATCAATAAATAATAATAATAATAATAAATAATAAATGAAAGAAAAAAAAAACCTGAGAATGGCTTGGCTTGACGGCTTGGCTCGGCTCGGCTTGAAAAAGGATGGCTCGAAGCCGCAGCTCAGAGGCGTCGATTCGACTCGAAAAACGGCTCGCACTCGAATCGTCCGTGGGTCAAAAACGGGTTAGCGCTCGGGTCGGGTTGCTCGATTTCAAAACGCGCGGATCATTTGAGAATGGTAACGCCAAAATGACGTCATTTTCACCATGTATAAAAGGCTAATTCCTCTGTTTCTCAGTGGATCTCTCATCCCCTATCTTTCTCTTCCCTTTTTTTTCTCTCCTTTTTCTCTAAACCAACGAAGAACTCCGGTTGAATCTCGTCGGATTCTGAAAATTTTCGTCGAAATTTATTTTTTCACCGAAAGTTCATCGAAAAGCTGATCGATTTTTGAAAATAGTCACCAAAAACTGAAAAGCTGACTGAAAAATTCAAACTTGATCAAAAAAGTCACTGAAAAATTCAAAATTCATCAAAAAATTCAACTGAAATCTGAAAATTTTCCAGAAATTTCCAAAAAAAAGTTCACAAAAAATCCTAAAATTGCTCCTGACCCTTCCTGGACACCTATTTTCTTTCTCTTTTCACTCTCTTCACTATCAGTGTCTGCCTTTCTGTCTGTTCCTGTTTCTGTTCTTCCAGCACCTATTTATAGGGATTGATCAAAAGAGTTTCTGATCAATCCCAATTCTTTTTGGGATTTAGATTCAATCTTTGAATCTAATCCCAACACTACCAGTCCCAAATTTTTGCCAGAATTTCAGTCTTTCTAATCCTAATCCTAATCGAGATTCAAGCAAGAAAAAAATAAAATAAAATAAAAAATATATATTAATAGATAAATGATAATATGTAAATAGATAAATAATAATAATAATAATAATAGATAAATAATAATATATAATAGATATATAAACAGATAAGTAATACTAAAATATATATTAATAAATAGTAATAATAGATAAATAAATAATAAATAAATAAAATAAAAATACAGAATAAATAAAAAAATAAAATAAAATAACACAAACTGAAATGGGCTTATCCATTTAGACCATGCCCAATTGATTCGGGCTTGGACCAAATTGGATGTCTACAAACACAATGATTCTAATTTCTAAATATCATGAATAACAATGAGAAATTAGATAATTTATTTTATATTACATGATAAAGTATTATTATATATTTGAATTATAGTTACTTTGTTATATATGTAAATTATTAATTTGTATGTGAATTACGGAGTTGTGAGTTTATTATTTATGTTAAAATTATATTATTAATAATTTTTTTTGGTTTAAATAGGTTATAAATAAATTAATAGTCATGTTAATTATGTCTAACCATGTTATATTAAATGAATTAATTTTAAATATGTTAGTTGTATTGTGTCATATGTAATACATAGTAAATATGTTGTATTTGTATTTAAGATTTTGATATGTTTAATAATTTATAATGGGTTCATTTTTAGTTATATGTATTGTGTCTTATTTAGTTTGACAGAAAACACAATATAAATATACAAATTATCAAATTTAATATGAATATAATAAGCTAATCATGTTAAAATAGTTAACAAGAAGTTGTACAAATAAAAAATATTTAAAAAATAGAGAATATTATTAAGTATTAATTTTGACATTCTTTGATTTATTTTTTTATCTCTTTCTTTTATTTTTGATGTAGAATTTAGCTTGCACTTTGTTGTAGGATAATTTTTTTTTATTTCTTTTCAAACAACATTGTTAGGTGCTCTTTTAAATTGTTGAATTTAGATAGAGGTATTTGATCTACAAAAATTTGTAGATATGATTTTTTTTATTTGTATTTTTTATTTTTTATTATTTACATTTTAGGTTATTTTATTTTCATTAAAAGATAAAATAATTATTTTATAAGACTAAAAAGAGTAAAATGATCATTTTATAATGTTGGGCAGGTATCAAAATATAACACTTTGGCAATTTTTTAATATATTTTTAAATTTCTTTATTATTAACATTTTAGATTTTTTTTTTGATTAAAGAGTGACATGGTTATTTTACAATGTTGGAAAGGGTAAAATAATCATTTTACAGTACTAGACATGTGATGTAATATAATACCTTTGGAGATTCTAAAATTTGTAGATCTATTCTTTTAATTTTTGTATTGTTAATATCTTATCATTTACATTTTAAGTTATTTTATTTTCATTTAAGGTTAAAATGGTTATTTTATAATATAGAACAGGTGTAAAAAATATAATCCCTTAGGAAATTCTTTTAATATATTTTTTATTTTTACTATTAATGTTTTAGGTTCTTTTTATTTTAATTACAAGGTAAAATTGTCATTTTATAATATTAGAAACAGTAAAATGATAATTTTACAATGTTGGACAAGCATCAAAATATAACCATTTTGGAAAAATTTTAATATATTTTTATTATTACTATTTTAATTATTTGATTTTAATTAAAAAATAAAATAATAGTTTTATAATATTGAAAAAAATAAAATGAACATTTTACAATGTTGAATAGGTGTTACACTCTAAATCCTTTAAGAATTTTTTAATAGAGCATTATAAATAAATCATTCACATGAATACAAAGTTTATTGACTACTAATTGTCCCATAAAAACACCTCAAATGATTAAGAATTTGAGCCTTTTATTTGATAATCTCAATTTTGACTTTAACAAAAGTGAGATGAGATTTATAAGATAAAAAGTGATTATCTCTCGTTATTTAATTCTAAATTCTTATATATATATATATGGAGTGTAGAATGAAAAATAAAATTGAAAATAAGCAAAGAAAATATCAAAATTAGATAAAGGCAAAAACTTTTTTGAAGTCCCTAACTCCTAAATTAATGTACAGTAGAAGGTAAAGTGATAATTTATTTTAAGGGCAATAGAAAAAAAGGTGTTTTGAAAGGTAGTTTTGTTATATTATATGATATAAGTACATGAATAATCATATATATATTTTGGCTATTGCCTTCCATCCTAGTTTTAGTCTTAGAAGTAGTTATTGGTTCTATATTATGGTTTGCAATGACATAAGTTAGTATGCTCTATAATTGTTATAGTATCATGATCCTTTGCTTTAGAATTCTTTTGAAATTATAAAATAAATCATTGATCCACTGAGAAGGAAAAGTTATTATACAAAGGAATACTGAATTAAGCTATTATAGTGAAAGACATAATTTCATAAAAATCAGGCCATTTGTTCAACGTTCATGCTAAGAGGGTGCTTAGTTTTAAGTACTAACTAGAATATCTTAGTTTTATATCTGATCTATGGATTACTTATATTTGGTATTTTTTTTAAAGAAAGCAACTGATTCGTCATTAGTTGGTATCAGAGCTTAACAACCTTAAAGAGGACATCTATACCTCTTTTGAGGTATCTAGAACTATTAACTAATCTATTACTAGACCTGTGGAAATAGATAGCCAAAAACTTTTTTCTCATTAATATGTTAAACACTTATAAGTCAACTTCAACGTCTACCTCTAGATCTTTCTTTTCTTTACCTTCTTTTGTACTTAGAAAATCTTTTTCTTCTAAGTTAAATTTTCCTTATAAGATTAATTATATCCCAAAAAATAAAAAAAAATCCAAGAAATAGAACTTCCTCTTGTAAATCCTTATAATGTTTTCTCTAGAACTCTTTCCTTTATTAGATCCATAAAAACACTTTTCAAGCAAAAATCTCAAACTCTAAATGAATATGTTCAAGCTTCCAAGTTTGACCAATACATTCTTTCAACAAGATCTTAAGAGCACTTTGTTACTATTTAAATTCTTTTAAAATTTTTAGAGTAGTGGATAAATCAAAGATATACCCACGTCCACTTTGGTACTATTAGAATAGCATTAAGCTTTCATGGGTGAAATGGTATTCTTGTTTATACCAGGATGGCTTTATTGGATACAAGGTTTAAAAACTACAAACATGTAGTAATTGGCATAGTTAAGATGCTCTTATCTCGAGAACTATTTTTTTAATAGTATTTCTCAATTACAACATGTCTCTACAGGATCCAACTCTCTTAGATGTTCTAAAAGTCTTAGTTCAGATTTCAGAATAGAGATGAAAGGATGCCAGGTAATTCTTTACTATCAGATGGCATACAGAATCTAAGATCACTTCATAAACCTCATTTTGCCTAACTTTGGTAAAGCAGTCTTTGTCAAGTTAACGGCTATTGAAAAAATTCCTAAATGCATTCATATCTCAAAATAGATATCTAATGAAGAACTTGTTGCCATATTTCCTTAGTCATGGACAACAAGTCATTAAAAACTTTGGAACCAAAATGAACCCATTTAACACTTTGATGCTTTCTACACTATAAACTCAAATGGCACTGTCATAATTAAATTTCACCTCAACAAGGAAAAAGACATTCCTATTTCAACCTTTGTTTTCCCTACACAATTCATGATGCTACCATGTCAGCCATAACAAAATGTAGCAATTAAACACTTCAAGCTATTGAAAAAATTCTTAAATGCATTCATATCTCAAAATAGATATCTAATGAAGAACTTGTTGCCATATTTCCTTAGTCATGGACAACAAGTCATTAAAAGCTTTGGAACCAAAATGAACCCATTTAACACTTTGATGCTTTCTACACTATAAACTCAGATGGCACTGTCATAATTAAATTTCACCTCAACAAGGAAATGTCCATAACAAAATGTAGCAATTAAACACTTCAAGCTTGATAGATTACCTGTATATACATATGGATCTCTAAAAAGATATTGCTATTAGGACATTGATTGCAGTTGTAAAGAATGTTAGAAGGATAGACATAGAAGTTTCTTTGATGATGATAATTCTAAAAAAAAAAAATCTAGACATAAATCCTCCCAATAAAAGTTGAAATAAAGATTTGAAAATGGAGACCCTAAAGTAGATATCCTTGATAAACCCTCGGGAAAATCAATTATTATGTCATTTATCCCAAACACATGAAGCCAGACAATCCTCAACCAACTTGTCTAGAAAAAACACCTAAAAAGCCAAAACCTTAGCCAAGAAAACACTTAACCTATTATGCTATTGGTCTTGTTTACATTGCTAAAAAAGATGTAGAAAAGGCTTTGCTTTAGAAGAGCTATAAACAAAAAGTCGACAATGTTGTTCCAAATGTTTCTCCTTAACTTTTTCCTCAGATCTATGTGATGTGGTCTATTAGATCTTCTTGTGATGCAAAATTTCCTCCTCTCTAGGAATTCAACAAAGATCAGTATAAATACATCTCAAAAACTCAAATCCCACTGATAGAGATGAAAAAGGAAACTAGTAAGGAATTTCTCCTACAGAACCGGTCTTGAATTAACAAACCAAAAACTCTATTCTCCATAATGTAACCCTGCATAAGATAGAGAATAAATTAGACCAAGTGACCTAATATTTTAACAGAATCTCGTCAATCTCTAGAATATTATTATTGACATCTAGTTAAGAATAATTACTATAGATCAAGAGCTCAAATAGTTGGTTGAAACCAATAATGGTTACACTTATGTTTTTATTTAAAGAGAAAGAGAAATGAAAAGTCTCAAGATTTAGCTTGCGGATCTCCATAATCAACTCTATAAAAAACAACAACCACAACTTTCAACCCCAAGCCTAAGTATCTTTATCCAGTTAACACTAGAATGCATGATACTCTTTACCAAACATATATCCCACCTTTACCTCCAAAACTTTTCTTTACCCTATTCTAATACCAACCCAAACCAAGCACATCGGTGTTCACACCTCCATCCAGATCTATCATCTCATACTTTCAACTAAAACCATTTTTTACATCTATTTCAAAATAACCATTCTACATCTCTCATTCAAACCATCCTTTTTTTAGTATTACTGAAAAATGGATAAACAGATTTAGAGAAAAATAACCAATTGAATAGAAATCCAATAGGATAGCATAACACCAACTTTTATAACCCCCAAAGCTAAAAACAATCACTACTTCAGTTATTACCTCTTCTTCCCCCAATCCTGACCATGTTCTTGAAAGCACCTACTATGTTTCTTTTAAACCATCATCCCATCTTATGATTTCTTCCACACCAAACAATTTTCCTACCTTACTCTAATAGATGATCTAAGAAAATATTTCTTAGTTTTCAGTTGAGAATATCTTCCTTACTATGGATGAATCAGATTCTTTTATAGATTCTAATGAAGTATTTTTTTGATGATATTGTTGAGATACTTTTATAGATCTCCTTGATAAAATCAATAATTGAAAACCTATATGACAATCTAGAAGTTTATAACCTAGAACCTATGAACAATGGCCAAAAACCTCATCCTCCTTTTCAGTCCTATAATTCATTATCTTCATCCAAATTCTCAGTCTTCACAATTGATGACATTCCTTTATCCAAGAATTTCTTGCATGGGGACTAGTTGAATTGAATCCAAATCTTAATCTTATAATGCAGATGATTTTAATCCATTTTGTTTCAATACTGGTTAAAACCCTTAAGAACTTTTGGGATAATATTGGTGAATACAAACAGTTAAATTTCTCCAATGCGCTACAATTATAGAAGCTGTATCTCAATTCTTAACCATATTTTGTGGCCTAGAAGCTCATCAAATGGACAAGATTAGAGAGTAATTTTCCAAGTTAAAATATTGTTTGCTCCATCCAAAAAATCTTGACAAACATTATTAATAATTTTCTTAGTACTTTTATCTTTTTGGTGGATTTGATGATATTAATCTAAAACAAACTTTCTTCAACTCAGTTTCAGAAAAACTTGCCCAATAGACAAGGACTCAACTTAATCTTAGATATCTTGATTTGAAAAGCATGAACTTTGATAACATTTACAAGGTTATGGTAAGAGCCCTTGACAAGATTTGCAAAGAGCATAAGTATATTTTAGATTTAGTGAACAACTCTAGAAAAATGGATAGACCATGTGCTTATTCATCAATTGGTTTACAAATCAAATGTTTTTCAAAATACTCTTCATATCTTTGTCATTAGAAAAAAATAAATACTTTAAAAAGTTAAATGTGTCCAAACACCAACTCCTATTTTACCAAAAACAAAAAATTCTCCAAAAAGCCTAGAAGATTTTAAAGATTCAAGTTCGACAGAAAAAAAAACTCAAAGAATAAATCCAACAAATGTTTTTTGTTGTGAAAAATTAAAACATTTTACAAAACACTACCCTAAGTTTGACAAAAAATCCATTAAGATGATATTGGATGTTGCTAATATCTCTAGTATTAATCTTTTGGATGATGATTTCAAATTAGTAGTCTCTCTTGATGATAAATAAACTCCTCAATTGCTATTTTGATCAAGCAATATGTAGATGATAGTTTAGACATAGAGTTGGATGACTACTCGAACATGATAATGATCAATGCCTTGAGTATATGTCAATCTAAGAACTCCAAAAAATGTAAACCATTTAGCCTTCAAAAAACACTGTTGGCCTCTTTTCAAATTTTCATCTATAAACAATCACCTTTCATTAAAGTTACTGCTTTCTTTGACACTGGTGTAACCCAAACCATAGCCAACCCCATTGTACTAGCCAATTTTATTTGGAAAAGATAAAAAAAACCTTTTTCAAAATTGGTGATGAAAATGTTTTCTTTACAGATTTTATTAACAAACCTATTACCATTTAGATCTTCCTAGGTTGTGAAATTACTCAAAGAATTATAAGATCATTACTTCCACAAAAAGATATAGTTATTGGTTGACATTATTATCAGTATACTAGGTTTAAAGCTCAATGGAAAAGGTATTAAGTTTAAAAGTTTTTTCCAACCATGAAATAGCTCTCCAACCTTTTTACCATGACAATCCAAACATATATTTTCCAAGAAGTTCATCAAAAGATCGTCAAAACTTTTGTGCAAACACTCACTTAGAATTTCTTGAAAAATTGAAAAAACTATTATAGCAAAACCTTGACTTTTTATTTACCCTTCATTTAAAAAAGAATAAGAATGTCAATCCTACAAAAGCTAATTATTTAGGTATGAATCCAGATTATATCAAGCTAGCCATTGAAGAATATTCTCAACTCCAAGTTCAAGGTTGTATTGAACCTATTTTTTCACCATATGCGTATGAAGCATTCTATATGAACAAAAGATCATAACAAGTTTAAGAAAAATTAAGACTGGTTATCAATTGCAAGTCTCTTACTATTTTTCTTGTAGATGATAAGTTTTTTCTTCCTAATAGGAAAATATTGTTCATAAACTTGGTGTAGGTAAAAATTTTCTCAAAGTTTGATCTAAAGGTAAGATTTTGGTAACTCGATATTCATCCACAAAAAAGATACAAAACAACTTTTTACATCATTCAACATCATTTCCAGTGGATAGTAATGCCCATTGGATTAAAAATAGCTTCGTCACTATTTTAGAAGGCAATGACAAAAATCTTTGCTCAAATTCTCAAGAATGCCCTCGTATACATTGATGATATCCCCTTCTTTTCTTCAGATGTAATAACTCATGCACAGTTACTTGATAAATTCCAAACAATTATGCAATAGTATAGAATAATGCTGTTAGAAAAAAAATGATAATTGGTGTTACAGAGATTGATTTTCTTGGAATGCATTTGAAAGATAGATAATACATTACATAGTCTTACATTGTATAGGCACTTAAAGATTTCCTTGATGATAATACTTTGAAAAGATAAGTCTAATAGTTCTTTGGAATAGTGAACTATATAAGTGAATTCCTTTCAGATTTTGCTTAGATATCCTATCCTTTTAGAAAAATGTTGACAAAAAAGCCTCTTTAGTGGTCCCAAAAACAAACACAATTAGTAAAGATGCTCAAAGTCAAATCAAAGTTTATTCTAGCTTTAAAGATTCCTTTTGATGGAAAAAAACTTACAGACTGATGCAAGTGATAAGTTTTGGTTTATGATTCTCTTTAAAGAAAAAAGATGAAAAAAGACAAATATATGGATACAAAAGCAAAAAATTCAAAGATTCAAAAACTCACTATTACTCTATTTTAAAAGAGATTTTAGTAGTAAAGTATGGAATCCAAAGATTTGAATTTCACCTCATTGGTTATCACTTTCTCATGGAATTAGACATGTGAACCTTTGATTCGATGATGAATTTCATAAAGAAGTAGATGTCTAATGCACAATTATTATGCTTATCTCAATGATTTTAAAAGTACTCATTCACCATAGAATATATAAAAAGAAAAGATAGTGTTATTCCAAATATGTTATTTAGACTTTTAAATACTTTAAAGATCATTTATGTTACTGCTATGATAAATCTCTCATTATCCTTTCAGCTTTTATCCTCCATTATAGAGTTTTTAGTGAAAAATCTCCTTCAAAACATCTAGTAGATGACTGCTAAAAGGACATTTGATAACAAAGTAAAAGGACTCATAAACAAGTTTCAATTTGTTCTCATTGAAACCCGTGCAAACTATTGACTCAGACCTATTAGATTATCCATAATACTTATTTCTCTAATTGTTCTAAATTACTCACATAAACTGTCTCTATAAAGAAGCTTTTATCTTTTTATGGTACCTTTGTTAACTTTATACTATTGCCATAAAATTCAATTTAGTAAGCTTCTTTTATGAACTCATCCACCTAATCAGGAGAACCTTTTTTCGTCCTGGTGAGACAGATTTTGCTAAATGGTTCAAGACTTTCCTTGAATGGTTCAAACCATTACAGTAATGGATTGAACAAATCAGAGAAATTCCCTTATATCATTCTTATGTTTTACAGACATTGTTAGGTGAACAATGATGGTATACTCAGTTTTTAGCCATACTCAACCATTTATGATTATAACCCGTATTCCTTGTATAAGAGATTGTATGTATATCCTACAGAGTACCAACTTCTTTTTCAAAGACTTTGCAAGATCAACAAGGATCACATTTCTAGGACCCTGAAAACTTACCATCTTTCATAAAAGAACCATGTACATTGTAGAATTACACCATCACATTAGCAGATGGATCCAAACACTCATTTGGGATATTTTGTGGAATGACATGTTACAAAGACTCATTAATTTTGACTTCCTAAATTTTGCATAACTAATGCAACTTCTCACAAATCCTTATTGGCAAGATATAAGAGATGTCATATGGATCAAAAATATTTGAAGACAAGATTCATGATCAATGGTTGAAACCCTATGAACCAAAAGAAAATTTTGAACGTGTTCTGTTGATAGTACTTATCAAGATAACTCTGTGATCAGTTTGATGAATAAGAATATTCCCTGTTTCAGTTTAAGATATATATAATTATGTGTGACTTTGTTTAATATGCAAGTGTATTTATTTTTCAAGACAAATGATAAATGATGACTTCAGCCTCTACATTAGCTCCAACATCAAGCCCAAACATACATCAACTTTGTGTTGTGTTAATTTTATTAAAACTAATTTAGTAAAGGAGATTCCCTCAATTTTATTAAAGTTATTTTATTAAAGTTACCTTATTAGTTTGTTTGCATTGCTTTATGTCTTTGTCATGGACCCTTTAGTCATATCAGGTCCTATTTATTTACTTTGCCATACCTATATAAGTTGTAACTCTTTTCTTATAAAGACAGAAAGACCTTCATTGTGAAGGCACAAAGTTCTCTTGAAAGAAAATCCTTTCTTGTTAAATATAAAACTATGAGTTTTTAAACTCTCTCTCTTTTAACTATTCCTTTTCATCCCAGTCTTAGTTTTAGAAGTAGTTTTTGGTTCTATATTATGGTATGTAGTGACATAAATTAATATGTTATGTAATTGCTATAGTACCGTGAATCCTTTATATTATAATTTTTATTAAATTGCAAAACAGATCTTTGATCCACTAATAAGAAAAAATTACTATACCTAGAAATACTAAAATAAGCTATTATAGTGAAAGATATAACTTCATAAAAATCATGTCACTTGCTTGACTTTTATACCATGAGACACTTAATCTTAAGCATCAATTAAAATACTTTGATTTTATGCCTGACTTATGGATTACTTATATTTGGTATCTCATTGAAAAAGGCAATGAATGATAAATTATTATAATATAAAAACATTGCAGCCGCCCTGTTGTAATTTTGATTGACAGGGAAAAGGCAAGTATAGTGCAAATATTGATGGAAGAGAGAATTACTTCGAATGAAATGAAGTATTAAATGATGATAATAAAAATAAAAGGTAAAACTAAAAAAAAAAAAAAGAAAAGAAGGGCAAGAAGTGGGAAGAGGTAGCTGAGTTGAGCTTATTGTTCCAAAAAGCTAACTTAGTGGACGAGAAGCTAAATTTGTAAGGTGAGAGGCCTTCTTTTGTGATTTTACACGATTACTTCACTTACGTCTTGCATTTACGTTTCACGTTCAGAAGCTATTTTTATTTAATCGTAATGATAAATAACAAAAAATATAATTATTTAACTTAAAATTTTGATTTTTTAATTCAAATCAAAATACTTTAAAGTGTTTTGAGATAAAAATATATATTTGAAATAAAAATTATTATATTATTTATATATTTTAAATATTTTAACTACTCATAATATTTCTTTTACAATAATATTAAATATTTAAAATTTTAACCATAATTTTTAAATAAATTTTTTAATCTAAAATTTGCAAACAGTAAACAATACTAAATAACCTAAAGCCTAGTCTGCGTCTTGTTTTGCATATAACTGTAGGAGCCATTTACATATTAAAAATCTATTTGAATGAAATGTGATTTTGATTTTGATAATATTAAAAATAATGATAATAATAAAATTAATTATTATACTAAAAAAATTAAAATTAATGATAAAATATGAATTTAAATAATAAAATAACGATGGTGATAAAAAGAGAATGAAAATGATCGTTTAAGAGTTTATTTTAAAAATGTATTGATAAATTATTTATATATTTTAATACTATTTATATATTAATACATATTATTTTATTATATAATAATAAATTTTATTTATTTATTATATAATAATATTTATTATATTAAATTAATAAAATTATTTAAAAATTTTAAAATAAAAAATAAAATTTAAAAAATTAAATGGCATGAAAATCTCTATCAATTTAAGGTAAAAAAATCATGAACAAAATTAGAATAGAGGTGTGTGGAAATGGAAACATTTTAACTGGAGCTAACTGGAACACCTCACCGGTATTACCCAAACGTGATAACAGTGCGATTTGTAAAGAGAAATTCGCACTGAGGGGTAATTTGGATGCTACTGTACTCCCAGTTGAGTTCTATTTACCATGGAACATTGCGCCAAATGCACTGATGCAATGTTTGGCTGACAACGTTGGGACGTGATAGCCTCCAGTTATCTGCCGGAGATAAAAGCTCCAATTAAAATTGGTACATTTCCACTGCACCTTTTATCTCAATTTTACTTATAATTTTTTTAGTTCTTTCCTTTTCTATTTTTAAAGTTGTAGAGATTTCTATATCATTTAATCTTTCATTTTTTTTTTCATTTTGATTTTTTATTTAAAATTTAAAAAATAATTTTATTAATTTAATATAATAAATAAATAGTATAAAAATATTAAAATATATATATAAATAATTTATCAATATATTTTTAAAATAAAGTTCTTAGTATTCATTTTTTATTTTTATCTCACCATTACCGTTATTTTATTATTCAAACATATATATTATTATTAATTTTAATTTTATTAATATAATAATAAATTTTACTATTATAATAATTAATTATCTTTATTATTTTTAATTTCATCAGAATTATTGTTCATCTAAAATAATTTTTAAAACGGAGACTAATCACCTTAGCTCCAAGGAATAATTATAGAGTTTATTTTATTTATTCAGCTAAAATACTCATCTTCTTATTGTTGTATTTTCTTTTTCATTTTGTATTTTTTCATATTTGTATTTTAAGAAATGTACTAAATGATTTGAATTGGAATTTCGGGAAAAAAGTTATTTGAATTGGAATACTTACTTTTATTCATCATTTTGAATGTTTAAGAGGCAGAATATATGCTTGTATTAAAAAAAAAAAAAAACATTTTAGCTTATTTAACTTGAATGGATATTTTTTTTTTGGGAGCAAAAACGAAGGAGGTAAGAAAGCTAAAATGTTTGAAACATTAGCACAAAAATCCCCAGACAAAATCTGATGCATATCCTCTTTATCCCTTTCACTTTTTCTTTTCTGCCCTTCTTTATCCTTAAAAGAAAACAATGTCACATGTACCACTACTACCTTACAAAATGTCAAGGTCCTGCAGATATTCCATTCCGTATATAGGTAGGACCCAACATGCCTAAACCAAGAAAATCAATATATACAATTACAAACCTAAATTTAATTTCATCATTGAAACAATAACATTTAATGCATTCATTGTTTTAAAATTTGAATTTGAAATCTCTAAAATAATATTTTAAAATTTTAACCATTAAAATTAATATGGGGTTAAACTATAACGTTGATATTAGGGAAAAACAAGGCAACATGATCCATACGCAAATTGAAGTGAAAAAGTTTGGAAGTATGCTGAAACCTGTGGGTCCCAAATAATATGCTGTGTGCATCATTCCTGACATTAACAAATTTTTTATTCATTTTTTGTGTTTCACTAATTGGAGTGGGGGAGGTGTGATTTTCATGCAACTTTAAAGATCACGAAGTGGAATCATTTGGTTAGCAAGTACCATTCAGTACATTTAGCGTTGTCATCATCAGTGAGATACTTGATAATGTAACTTATTATTAAATTCATTACAAAAATTTTTTTAATAGTAATGAGATTTTAATTTTCATTAGAAATATAATTTTTAAATTGATTCAAATAAATTTATTTATATCAAATACAATGAATTCATGAAATTTTTTTTTTATAACCTCTTAATGAGTTTAAAACTTAAGGCAGTAAAAAAAAAAAATCTATAATGAGCCATCTCATTACAATGTTAATAATGACGACCTATTTTCTTTATAAACTTCTTTGAATTAATGGTAGATGTTCGTGCATGTATACACATGTATAATAACACAACTGAAAAATAGAGACATAATTTGAGCAGAGAAAAGGAAATTTGGCCAAGATGTGAAAGTGAGTTGCAGCTAACTCAAGCACCTCATATTTTCTTGAAAATGCTCTCCTTGTGTAAGCCTCTCAAAGTGAAAGGTCAAACCAATTAAACCATTGGGCAAAACCTTCTTTACTTACAGTTATAATATTAAAAGTTGATAAATGAAGCATTGAAAGATGTTGATGCAAAAATTGAAATTAAAGGAAACATTTCAAAGCAGATGTACGAGGATTCATGGAATCGGTGAAGTAATAAATAAATTCTCAAAAATCAAACTATCTGCATTCCATAGTATCATGGGGATTGGGCTCATTTACTTGCAGGCCTTAATGTCGGCCTATTTTGGTAGAATTTGGATCCAAATTTGAAGCCTATGAGATTGACTAGGCTATCAACAACTCCATTCACTTCTCAAACTGGACCTCATCAATGGAATGTGCATGTTTTTTAGTTTGCCAGCTTGACGCTCTATCATCTATCATCTCTATAAAAATAAATATAAATACACATATATATATATATATATATAGAGAGAGAGAGAGAGAGAGAGAGAGAGAGAGAGAGAGATGTTACGTCAATGTTTTTGAGTTTATCTTATTTTCTTCATGTGAATAAATAACAAATTGTTTTGAACTGGTTGAACAAATTTGGCATCAAAAGATGAAAATATGTAGGGTGAATCGTTTCCCACGCTTGGAAGGGGGATGATAATGTGAGGTCAAAGTTGGAGATGTGATAATGAAAGCAAACAACTTAAAAAAAAAAAAATCCTTACCTATAGATCAAACTATTGAATATTTTCACTAACATATTGAATAAAAGGATAGTTTTTGTTTTTGTTTTTTCATGTATCTATGTTCTCTAATTCTCTTTAGAAAGAGTGTAGAAGATTAATTTGGAAAGTGACTCGTATATTCTCAAGCATATGCTGATTCAATTTTTTTTGTTAATAAGATCATATAATTAGTATAATAACAGACTTAACGAGATACTATAATATTAACACTTTAAATTATTTGAAAATTTTTATTGTAAACCTTTATGTATATATATCCTGTAATGACCAGGGTTTTAATAATAATAATAATAATAATAATAATAATAATAATAATAACAGTAATTCGTTCGTAAAACTGTGTTACATTCTCCATGAACACTGAACAATATGTTGTATCAATTAGGACAATTCTCTACCAAAAGTAAACCATGTTTTGCTATTATATATATAAGCTGCTGTGTTTCTAGTTCTTAATGTGTCTCCTACATTACAAGCCTGAAAAAGAACAGGCAAGGGAGCTCTGGGTCCAAAGTAGTCTGGCATCCATCAAACTTCAAAGCTTCAAAGCTTTGACTGTCGCTATTACTTCCACTTACTTGCGCCTGGTTGTATGGATTCTGCCTGACACTTCGAAATGAACTATATGTAATTTATAGCATAAAAAATCACCTCATATATAATTCTCTACTCAAGTAATTGACTTGACTAATGCAGCCAAATTTTGAGTAATTAAAATTAAAACTTTCCTTTTATTTATACTAGTACGATGGTCGTGCTTTGCTATGAATTTTTTTATTTAGTATAACTTAAAATTTGAAATATATAAAATTTTTATTTAATTAAAAAAAAGTATATTAAGAAATAAATAATCGAAAGAAAAACAATATAACAGTTTATGCATTAAAGAAAAAGTAAGTATAGACATCTTACTTTGTGCCGTATTATCCTTAAATCTTAAGTTAATTTAAATTGAACTTTGAACCCAATCCATTTGGATTTGGATTTAACATCTGAGTTTTGAGCATAGATTATATTTTGGATCAAATCATGCCTGTAATTATTTTGCTTTTATTAGTATTTTATAGAAAACTAAATAAAAAGATTAAAAAAAAAGGATAAATTCGGTGATAAGATTTGATATTTGAAATTCAGAGCTTGGATTAAGTTCTTGAAATCTAATGTTTCTTGAAATCAAAATTCAAATTGAAAGTGATGGGATGCTCGGTTTTTTGAATTAAAATCATATCTTTGTCATGATATATAAACTGTTGTTCAGAGCAAGATCAGGGAGCGTGAAAAACACAGAAAAAATCAGAAGGAAAGATACAGAAAAAAATCAAAATATTCCTAGCAGCTCGATCACCATATTTACCCCACCATAGTTAAACCATAATTCCAACCATAACCCAAAAAACAAGAAAACAAACATAGTCCTCAAAAACCCACTAAAACAGCCTTAAGCAGATTCAAACAGATCAATCAAACCCAGACCAAAAAACCATCTTCAACATATTACACAATTCAAAAGCTCTACCAAATTAACAGGTAACTGACCAAGAATTGCGAGTTCTATCTAGTCGTCGGTGCCCAACTCCATACAATAACCACCATTAACCGGTTCCCCGTTGCTGTGATTAGGTTTTGCTACCATCACCAAATACTCGCGCAAATAGTAACCATCAACCCACCTCCATCTAAGACACTTCCATCACTGCCAATAACCTACAATATAGACCTTAAATCCAATTCCAGGCTAAACTCCAAGCACAAAACTAGTCAAGTTCACTGCCTCAAGTCTAATCTCAATTTCAAACACAGTCCCAATTAACCCAAATGCAAATTCTAACCCCAATTTTTCATTAACCAAATTCACACAGTCTAGACTCTACTGAACCCAAACCCAGCAACAAACTCAACTAAAACCATAGCACATTTCTAGCAATCTCAACCACCTGAAATTTTCCATAGACCGTATAATAAACAATAGCATAGGCAGAACTAAAAGACACGCAACAAACCATCTAAACAGATGCCACAATTGCCCTCCATTTAACCCGATTCTACCATCATCATTAACCTTTTGCCAATCATTCATTAACTACTAGTAGACCACCAAAAAAAAGAGGAAAAGCAAAACCAACTCAAAAACCAAAGAAGACTGGAAATGGCAAAAAAAAAAAAGAGAGGATGTCTTCCTGGGTTTAGTTCAGCTCTCTTCAAGGCATTTTTGGAGCTTCAAAATTTGTGAGGCAACTAAGAAAAAGGGGAAGAACATATCATGAAACAGTGGCTCAAAAAGCAGCAGAAGGGGAGATTCGACAGGAGTCCATGACCTTCAAAACCCGATCTACGGAGTTGGAGATGTTTTCATGGAAAACTAACGACACCATGCGAAAGAGGAGGCCGAAAGGAGTTTTTGAGTGAAATTTAAGCCTCAATGATGTCCGACCGATGGCTTACGGTGATGGTGGACGACAGCTCGGTTGAAGATCTGGCATCAATTTCTCGAGAAGGCTTGAAGCCAGGCCTGCATCTTTGGTGGGTGTTTAAGCAAGAGAGAAGTAAGAGGAAATAAATGTGTAGAGAGAGAAGAAAAAGTTGGAAATGACAAAAAAAGAAGCTTTTTTATAATAACCCCAAATGGTGTTCTTAACGGAACCCGATTATTTAAAAGACCCATGTGCTACTCCACGGCCTATCTGACCTGATCGCACAACGTGCCAACCTACCTTTTTTCAGCTTTCTAGAGCCTAGTCACCTAGCCGAGTTGCCGGATGTCTAAGATGTCTATGTGAATGTCTTACTAGCTGAAACTTAAGTTTTGATTCGTAATCCAAACATTTATTCCTTAGATATTTTAAATCAATTCACTTATTATTAAAAGATGTTTCATAAAATAAAAGTAGTATGAATTTTTTTATACTTCAATAATTTTTATTTTATGTTCGATGTAAAATTCAGTACTTTTTTTTAAGTTCGTAAATTTCTTTTTCATCCAATTTCGTGACGCTCTTATCACGAAGACTGGTCACCCTACCTATCTTCTTCGAGGCGTTTGACGTGGATCAAACTATTTAAGATTAGTTTGATACCACTTATCACGGGTCGAGACTTAAGCTCCGACTTGTGTAACTCCAGGACCTGAGTATGCACTCATCCGACGTCTCGGATAAGCCTACCTATTATGGTTCATACCTTTATGAGGTATTATCAGCTTTGGTCCCCCTGACCTCACAGTTTTATCTTACAAAAAGTGCTTCATAAGGTAGAGATAGTGTGAACCTTTTTATACCCTAGTGACCTCTTTTTTTTATATTCGATATGGGATTCAGGACTCCTCCTTAGGTCCGTGACATTTTCTCCTACCCAACTTCGTGACGCCCTCATCATGGAGACTGGCCACCCTGCCTACCTCTCTCGAGACGTTTGGCATAGATCAAACGGTTTAGGGCTGGCTCTGATACCACTTGTCACGGGTCGAGACTTAAGCTCTGACCCGTATGACTTCAGGACCCGGACATCCACTCATCTGAAGTCCCAGATCAGCCTACTTGCCACTATTTACACCATTATGAGGTATTGTCTGCTTTGGCCCCTTTGACCTAACGATTTTGTCTTACAAAAGACGCCTCACAAGGTAGAGATAGTATGAACCCTTTTATACCCTAGTGAGCTTCCTTTTTATATTCGATGTGAGATTTAAGACTTCTCCTTAGGTCTGTGACACCTGTAGCTGCACACCTTCCAAGTTGCCAAGTCAAGCAGTGATTTTTTTTTTTGTTATTTTGCTTATTATTTATTTATTCATTTTTTTGAGTGAATTTTTTTTGAAAAAAATAAATAAAAATATTTTCAAATAATGATGAAAATTTTGGAATACCAATAAAAAATATTTCAAAAAATATTTTAAGAAAAACTTGAAATATCAATTTTTCTTAAATAAAAAAATATTTTAAAAAATATCTTAAGGAACAATTAAAGTATCAATTTTTTTTAAAATAAAAAAATATTTCAAGAAATGTTTAAGAAAAAATTGAAGTATCGATTTTCCTTAAAACAAAAATAATTTCAAAAAAAATTAAGAAAAGAGTTGATATATCAATTTTTCCTTAAATGAAAATTTTCAAGAATTTGAGGAAATTGAAATATTGATTTTTCCTTAAAGTTAAATTTTTAAGAATTTCATAAAAAAATTAAAATAAATATTAAATGATTATAATATTAAGTATCTATAAAGAAAATAATAGTTTTCTTGTATATTCTTAAGGTGAGAAAATTATCTTAATTTTATGTCAAAAGTATTAGAGTCAATGAAAAACAATTCTCAATAATTAATTATATGGTAAAATTTTTTAAGACCCAATGGATAACACGAAATCAAGCTAGTATCATCTTTTGATTGACGTTGTAAGGGTGCTATAACATTCCTCATATGTAATCATACTCTTGAATTTAGTTTTGGTTTCGTACACATTGAATTTATTTTTTAAAAATACCCGAGTCAAACTTGAAAATTCTTTTTAAAATGGGATAGATTCAATTAGGTGACCAATCACACTTATACAAAAAAGATTGAGGATGACTCATTTAGTCATGTTTAACTATAAGTTTATAGATTTATACGTTATGACAATAAGATGTAATACATAAAATTTATTGCATTAATTACAATTTGTAAACTATACATATCACGGACAATTTCATGAATCATAATTAGACAACAATAGTTATTAAGGAAACATGTCCATGTATTATTAAGATGATAAAGCTACGTCTTTTACAAAATAAAAGGCTGATTTACAATTTTTAAGTTACGAAACTTCTAATACATGAGAGATACATGTTTAATTTTTTTCAAGGCATCATAAGCTTACAATTTTAGGATTCAATCATTGAAACAAAAACAATATTTTGATTCATTCTTTGGGAAATAATGAGATAATAGAGTTTTGACATGCATTTATACTAACATTTGTTGAGTCATATGTCAAATCTCTTTATACTATTCATATGTTTTCTTCTAAAATTCTTATTTTACCTTTAACCCATTCGACTTTAGTATCTATAGTAAAGTACAAGAGCTTCCCTGATTAGGGGAAGGGATTACACCTTGGACGTTGGCAACCCTCCATATACCAATACCATGATGCTGCTTAACCAAAGGCTCATTGGCTCTACCATCCACATGTTTAAAAATTGTCATTTACCCATAAATTTCAATTTCTTTAAACATCTTTTAATATCCATATCCCCTACAAGCATTATACTCCAAGACAATGAATATTACTTGGTACTATCAACTTTGTCAATTGGGCAAAATATTCGATTCACAAGATCCTCACTATAAAGATGCTTACACTGTCAGCCATAAAAGCAGTCCTAACTTCAATGAATCTAGATGGACTTGAGGAATAATTATTGCCTCTGTAATTTATAGTCGACATTCATAAACCAAAAGTTGACCCATCCATGAATGATGTGATGCATTGTTTACCTATAGAATAAAATCATCATTAGGAAAAAATCGCTCTGGTGAATGCATTCGTCCATGAAAATGACCACAGTCATGATGTTGACTCATTCTTAAGTGTGATGAAATAATTGCTATAGCATTTTTTACAGCATTTGCATAACTGATTGCCTGTACGATTGTCGTAACGATTTTGAGATCGTCAGACGTAAAGGAGTTTTAAAATCGAAATAAATGAGGGAGTCACCATCAATCTTTGTTAGGGTGTGATTGGCCATCTAAAAGCTTATCTTCTTAATAAAACTATAAAAGCGAGTTTAAAGTTTATCAAAAAGAAAAATTTTGATATACAAAAAATCAGGTTGGATCCGGGAGTCGGTTATGTGTGGAGAAGGATTAGCACCCCCACAACGCCCATAAATTGATACCATTTAATTATGCGCTATTTTTTATGTTGGATAAAAATGGTTTCAATTTGAAATTTAACACTAATTCCTTTCATTTGGAAAACTAAGATTTTGCTAAAGCTCTTTATTTAGGAATATTGAGAAAATCTTAAAGTTAAAGAATTATTTTAAAATTCTTCAACATCTAGGCAGAATTTAAAATAACTCTTTTCGCTTAAGATTTAACACGATAATCCTTAAAATGAAATAAAAGTCTTTATAAAAGATAATTGTTAGTGACTCACCAACATCTAAGCAGAGTACTAAGAATTATTTTCTTCGAAATGTTATTTTTATTTTATTTTATAATATCATAAAATTTTTTTAAAAATGTATTATTCTTTTTTTTATTATAAAATATTTTATCATCAAATAGTAAATAAAAATTAAAGAGAGAATAATGATAACACATTAACGTATGTATGCTAATGAATGTCATGTAAAAAGAAATACAATTTAAAAGTTGGGTTCTTAAGTATAATGAGATCACCCTGACTCTCTAACATCTAGGTAAAACTTAGGTGTGATTGTTTATATTTAAGAATCTAATTTACTATTATACTTTTTATTTATTAATCGTATTATTAATACGAATTAAGAACTTGTGTGAAAAAACTTAATGAAGTAAAGTTTCCTAAACACCCCATCATCTAGGCGGCATTCAGGAATAAATTACTTCAAATGAGATTTTCACATGTGTCCTTAGGATTTTCAAAATATTTTTAAGTAAGGACTTGAGTAGAGGTTTTAAAGGTTAGGGTTTCCAGATTTTGAAGATTCGGATTTTAGGATTTTGGGCTGAGTTTTAAGGGTTTTATGGTTTGGTTTTTAAGGTTTAGAAGGTCTTAAGGCTTGGATTTTAGGGTATGAAAGGTTTAGGATTTTAATTTTAGTGTTTAAGGTTTCGTTTTTAAGAAAATGTGAACATTTCTAAAAATTTTCAACATCTAGACGGATTTTCGAAGCAAGTTCGATTTTAGCGATTTTTGAAAATTAATCAAAAATTTCTTATATATATATTTTTTATGAAAAATTATTAATAATAATTCTCCAACATCTAGTCGAAATTATTTTTAGGAATATGTTTTATTCCCTCTAACATCTAAGCAGGGAAAATAAGAAAAATTATAGTATTATTATTATTATTATTATTATTTTAAGCATTTTAATATATATTTTTAATTATTATCTTACTTGTTTTCATTTTTATTATTATTAAAATCATTAAATATTTATCCTAACAAATTTAAAAATCCATCATGCATAAATATAAAAAATACTCAAAATAACAAAAAAATAATATATAAAAAAAATAAAAATTTTTTTTTACTTGAATCGGATCGGTCAACGGCAGTTCAGTTGGATCGAAAAGGGTTCGATTCGACGTGTGGTTCGGTTGAGCCGGTTGAGGAGTGGTTCGAGCTGATCTAGGGAGCAGCTTAGTTCGGTATGGTCAAACTAGTTCAGATTTACTGAGGAGCTGGGTTGTCGGATCGGTTACGCGGATCCCGGATCAAGTTTGGGTCCACGCGCGGATCCTTCCCTACCAAAATGACATCGTTTTGAGCTGTTTAATTTTCTATATAAACTTCAAAAGAAATTTTTTACTCATTTCTTCTTCTACTCGAAAAAAAACTCCCCAGTCTGAAAATGCTCTTTAGCTCCGATCGAAGTCTGGTGCCTTGCCGCCGCGCCAACCACTGTTGGGTCGCCACCGGTGACCGTCGTTGATCAAAAAAATTTTAGAATTCACCAAAATGCTTTTCTCAACCCCCTGAGCTCGGATCTGCTATCTTTTTCACAAAAAAAGCCTCGATCGATGTAGATCGGGGTTTGAAGATTTTTGTTTCTTTTTTTTTTTGTAAATCGAAGACTGATCTGATTTTTTTGTTCTTGTAGAGATCTTCGACACTAAGGTTCCTCCATACGGGGAGGACTATGTTTGTCTTTTTGTTTTTGTTTTTTCTTTTTATGGTTGGTATGGGTTCTATTTGAGGTTGTTGAAGGGAAAGGTTTGGCTTGGTGTTTGGGCTCGAAACGAGAGGGTGCTGAGGGCAGTATGTCTGGAGGTTTCGAAGATCTATCTGAAGGTTTTCGAGAAGGGGGTGTCCGAGAGAGGTTGAAAGGGGAAACGCTAGGGGCTTTATAGGGCTGAAAATAGTGGTAGCCAATAGAGCATATGTCTGGCAAGGTATGGGTGTGATGGTAAGGTAAGGTTGATGGTTTCGAGCAGTTGGGGCAAGTAAAGTGCAGGGGCTCCAATGGGATTGAGGATGGTGGTGACAGGGTGGGTGGTAGTGGTGGCGTGTAAGGCACCACTGCCATCCTGATTTTTTTCTCTTTTTTTTATCAGTTATCACTTTTATTTTTATTTTTTTATATTAATTAAATCAATATTGTTATTATTATTATTAAACCAAAGATTAGAAATGGTAGATTCGGATAAAATTTGGTGTCTATAGCTACTCCTCTTTGTACATTTACTGAGAATCAGTAATAAGACAAAGATAAAGATAACGATTTTTTCCAAAGCCAACTAAATGACTTTTCTAATTAATTTAAAAGATTGAATTATGAATTAAGTGGAAAAGAACAATTGAGATGATATCGTGAATTAAAAAATGATAGAGATAAAATGATTGGGATTAAAAATGTGAGTAAAAAAATAAGGACGATTGAGATTAAACCGCAAGTGAAAAAAATAAAAGTGACTAGGATTAAACTACAAGTCAGGAAAATAAAAGCGACTGAAATTAAATCGCAAGCTAGGAAACTATAGAAATGACTAGGATTAAACCATAAGTCAAAAATTAATAATGATCCGGGCTAAACCGCAAGTCAGAAAGAATAAAAGTGGTCGAGATTAAATCATGAGTCAGAGAGCTATAGGAATGATCGGGACTAAACCACAAGTGAGAGATTGACGATGATCGAGACTGAACTGCAGGTCAAAAAAAAAAAATAAAAATGACCAGGACTAAATCACAAGTCAGGTAACTAATAAAAATGATCGGGATTGAATCACGAGTCAAAGATTAATGATGACTGGGAATGAACCGTAAGTCAGAAAAATAAAAGTGACTAAGATTAAACCACAAGTCGGGAAGCTATAAAAATGATCGGGTTTAAACCACTAGTTAGAGATTAACAATGATTGGGATTGAATTGCAAGTCAGAAAAAAAATAAAAATGACTAGGATTAAATCGCAAGTCGAGAACATAAGAATAACCAGGATTAAACCACGAGTCAAAGATTAACGATGATTGGGACTAAACCGCAAGTGAGAGATTAACGATGATCGAGACTAAATCGCAGGTCAAAAAAAATAGGAATAACCAAGACTGAACCACAAATCGAGAGAATAAATATAACCAAGACTAAGTTATGAGTTGAAAAATAAAGGATTGAGCACTCTATAGATTGACAGCTTCGATTTTAAGAATCATGCCACGATAACACATCATCTTTTAGGCCATTATCTTTATTTTGAAAAGAAAAATGCTTATTTTTCCTGATGTCTCATAAAGAAATCTTTTATGCAACTTATCAATAGGTTTGTGACATATGCAATGATTATGATGAATGAAAGACAAAGATGCAATCAACGTATTATATCATGCATTTTCATCCAAGTTAATTGAACTTTTTGGTTCAATTCTTTCGAGCTTTAAAAGTCGATTCCAGTAGTCTCATCTTTCTAAATCTTTCGATTCTCGATCAAAAATCTCTGTCTTATGATGGACCCACTTGACTTTTAGTCGCTCTAAAATCTTGTTTTGAATATTTTCTTTATCTCTTCTATTTTGTTTTCAGTGATCAATCTGTTTCATTTCATTCTTTTTGCCCTCATATTAATATTTCTGTCATCCTTATATTGCATTCTCTTTTTGAGCGATGCATTGGTCTATTATGAACTTTATCAATCATTCTCTTAATTTTAAATGACAAATGCAATGATTTCAGATTCAAAGTTGGGTGTGAAACACGATCATTAATGGGGTATGTTGGGTTTAAAAAGATAAGTCTTTCGAGACATAAAAAATAGTTTACTCAAGAGTATTTCAAGAATCAAATAGCAATTCTCTAAATAATGAACATTTGGACGACTTCGGCCTACTCAGACCAAGTCTTTTCTAAAAACTTGTTACATTTACGATCTTGTCACCTGTGATTTCATATGACCAATCCTTGGCCTCACATCTATGACTAATGAGAACTTACCCTCTAAAAGTCATCTTTTTTAATTTTTGTGATAATTCGTCAATTTGGTGTCACCTTTTCGTTCTTTAAAACACTTTCTCCGAGCTTCACCTTCATTCAAATCATCTTTTTAGGTTTTTAGCTCAAATGATCCCATTTGATTCAAACTTTTTTTTTTCAGATTTTTAATCTGAATCACTTTCTTTCTTTTTTCTTTTTTTTTGTATTTTTTTGGTTTGTTTTATTTTTTTTAAGCAAAATATTTTTTGACAGTGTCTGAATTTATAAGATTTGGTAATTCATCTCCGTCCATTTCTGCAATGATCAGAGCTTCACCAAAAAAAGCTTTTTTTACTACATATAGACCTTCCCAATTAGGCATCCATTTTCTTCTATTGTCATGCTGATATGGCAAAATCCTTTTCAAAACCAATTCACCATCGCGAAAGCATCGAGGTCATATCCTTTTGTTATGTGCTCGCATGATTCTTCTTTGATACATTTATCCATAACTGAATGCTGAGAGCCTTTTCTCTTCAATAAGATTCAGTTGCTCGAAATGATGATAAGCCCATTCTGCCTTATCCAATTTTGTCTCCATCAACACCTTCAAAGGAAGAAATTTCCACTTCAATCGATAATATAGCTTCCATCCCATACACTAATGGAAACAGGGTGGCCCCTGTTGAGGTTCGGATTAATGTTCTATAGGCAAACAAAGTAAAAGGTAATTTTTCATGCCAATCCTTATATGTGTCAGTCATTTTTCTCAATATTCTCTTGATATTTTTATTCGCAGCTTCCACTGTACTATTCATTTTTGGACGATATGATGCTAAATGATGATGCTTGATCTTAAACTGTACACATAATTCTTTCATTATTTTATTGTTTAAATTGCTAGCATTATCTGAGATGATCTTTTTTGAGAGCTCATATCGGTATATTATCTCTCTTTTTATGAATCTACACACCACTGATCACGTAATACTAGTATACGAAGCTGTTTCTACCTATTTTGTAAAGTAATCGATTATCACAAGATAAATCGATGCCTATTTGAAGCTTTTGAGGTTATAGATCCAATCACATCCATTCTCCACATGGAGAAAGACCATGGTGGTGCCAAGACATGTAGCGAAACTAGAGAGAAATAAATTTTATCTGCATAAATTTGACATTTGTGGTACTTTCTAGCATAACTGATGCAATAATTTTTCATTGTAGACCAGTAGTAACTAGCTCTCATAATCTGTTTGGCCATCATATGCCCGTTAGCATGTGTTCCATAAATTCTTTCGTGTACTTCTTCAAGTATCTTTCTTGCTTCCATAGCATCGACGCACCTTAGCAAAATTTGATCTCAACTCTTTTTATATAGGATTTTTTCATCAAGCATAATACCTGCTGCTAACCTTCGAATGATCCTCTTATCATTTTTTGAAGCCTACTCTGGGTAGTTTTGACACTTGATATATTGTATAATGTCATAATACCACAGTTGTCGGTCTACCTCTTCTTCTACATTTGAATAGTGGGCTGGTGAAATTTTCATTTATACTCTAATGGGCTGAATTCTCATACTATTATTTAACCTAAACATTGCTGCTAAAGTAGCTAAGGCGTCAGCAATATGATTTTTTTCTCAGGGAACATGCTAAAATTGGATCTTTTTAAAATGTTTCATCAAGCCAGTTATGTGCTTTTAATATAACACTAGTTTCAGGTCCCTGATCTCCCATTCACCTTTTAGTTGACAAATCACCAAGGTTGAATCCCCATATACTTCTAGTGTTCCAATCTTCTTTTCAATGGCCATTTGTAATCCCATGACACATGCTTCATATTCAGCAATATTGTTTGTGCAGTTGAAGTCTAACCTTAGGTTCAGGGGTAATAATTCTCTTCTGGGGATATTAGCACTGCCCTAATGCCATGTCTCATTATATTAGATGCCCCGTCAAAAAATATTTTTCATACTTTTCTTACAGGCTCTTCATCTTCATCCTGTAAGATTGCCATCAAATATTCATCTGAAAACTTAAACTTTATAGGTTCATAATCTTCTGTAGTTCAATCGGTAAGAAAATCAGTAATTGCACTCTCTTTTATGGATTTTTGTGTCACAAACATAATATCATATTCTAAGAGCATGACCTGCCATCTCGTTAGCCTGCCTGATAAAGATGATTTTTTAAAAATATACTTAAGGGGATCTAATTTCGATATTAGTCACGTCATATGGTAGAGCAAATATTGCCTGAGTCTACAAGTAGTCCAAGCCATGGCACAACATATTTTTTTTATTTGGGGGTACTGGGCCTTATACTCCGTAAACTTTTTACTTAAATAGTATATAGCATGCTCTTTCTTGTTAGTTTCATCTCTTTGCCCCAATACACATCCCATTAATTTTTCTTAAACTATTAGATATCAAAATCAACAGTCTTCTTAAAACTGGTGGTACTAACACCGGTGGGCTTATTAAATACTCTTTAATCTTTTAAAATGCATTTTGGCATTCTTCATCCCATTCACCTGGATTATTTTTACGAAGTAACTTGAAAATTGAATTGCATTTCAAGGTAAGTTGAGATATAAAACAAGAAATATAATTCAATCACCCCAAAAAGCCTTTCACCTCTCTTTACGTGCGTGGTACTGACAACTCTCGAATGGCTCAAATTTTATCACGGTCTACTTCTATACCTCTTTCACTAACTATAAACCCTAATAATTTTTTAGATTTAATAGTAAAAGTACATTTTGCTGGATTCAACTTGAGCTGGTATCTTCGTAATCTTTCAAAAAGCTTTCTGAGATTAACAACATGATCTTCACCTTCTTGAGATTTAGCTATCATATCATTAACATATACTTCTATCTCTTTGTGCATCATGTCATGAAAGAGAGTGACCATCGTCCTTTGATATGTGGCACCAGCATTCTTTAGCCCAAAAGGTATAACTTTATAACAAAACATGCCCTACATTATCACAAATGTAGTTTTCTCCATATCTTCATAAGCTATTTTGATCTGATTATAGCCAAAGAAACCATCCATAAATGAAAAAGTAGAATGCTTAGCAGTATTATCCACAAGGGTAACAATATATGGCAATAAAAAATTATCCTTTGGGATAGCCCTATTTAAATCTCGATAGTCCACACACATTCTAACTTTTCTATTTTTCTTGAGAACTATGACTATATTGGCTACCCATTCAAGGTACTTGGCTACTTTTAAGAAACCAGCGTCAAATTACTTTTTTACTTTTTCTTTTATTTTCAGTAACATTTTTGGCTTCATGCTTTTCAACTTCTGTTGTACTGGTTGACATTCTAGTTTTAAAGGTAACCTATACTCAACCACCTCCGTGTTAAATTCGGGCATATCCTGGTAGGACCATGCAAATACATCTATGTACTCTTGCAGCAGACTCACCAACTTTTACTTATCGATCGGTGATAATGAAGTGTCGATCCTAACTTCTTTCTTATTCTCACCATCTCTCAAATTTAACAAGTCAGTTGATTTTTGGTGGGGTTTTATAATTTTCTCCTATTATTTCATCTATTTCAATAGATCATGAGGTAAATCATAGTCTTCTGAATTAACATCGTTATCAAGCTCGCTAATGTGAATCGAATTTTCAAAATCAAAACTGGTGTTATTACCTTGGTCATCCATAATGTTCAATATTAGAAAACCTGAAAATACGTATAATCACAAAGAAATATATTGATCTTGGCAAGGGTAAAGAGAATGATAATGACAGAAAAGAAAAATGAAAAATAGAGAACATGGTATAAGTGAAATGCATTGCATTCATCATTTTATTAAGACAATGAAAATAAGCCCATACACTTAACCTCCGCATTCTATTGGGCAGAAGCAATTGGAATTTTTAAGTTAAAAGGTTCAAGGACAATAAAAATGGTACACTATTCTTCAAGTCTCCTAAAAAGAAAAAAAGATCTCTTTATCTTGCATGACTCTTTCATCTGCTTTCACTTGAAATTGCAACAAAGCTTTCTTCAATCCCATTACCAGTTCCCCCTGTTCAACTTCTGTCAACCCAGGATAGACATGCCTAATTGAACGAAAGGTTTCACATAAATAAAGGAACACCATTTTCTATCAATTGACTTTTACCCTTTGAGGCATGCCATTCTCTTTTCTTTCTTTTTTAGCATTAAGTTTTTTTTATCAACAGCCATAGGCTTATAGCCTAACCCTTATCTTTTTTTTATTTTCAATTGAGCATGGTGCTCTTATGATTCCTTGTAGAGCTTTCCTTAAGCCTTGTCTGACTCATAAACCTTTACCAGCAGTATGCTTGATCACCATATTTGTAGCTTTTAATAATTAAGGGATTAGTATTATTGACCCTTCTCTAACATAAGTAGCATTTGCTACTTTAAAAGCTTTGAATGAATATTCAATCACTTCTTCTGCTGCTTCAATGTAAGGAGTAGTTAAGGTCTTTGTTATCAATAAATCTTTCTCACCATCCACATAGACTTATTTTCCTTCCATGATAAAATTTACCTTTTGGTGTAAGGATGAAAGTACAACTCTGGTCGTATGAATCTAAGGTCTTTCCAATAGATAACTATATGCAAGAGTTATGTCTATTACTTGAAATATAACATTAAAAGTACAAGGACTGACCTGTAATGGGATCTCTATATCATCAATTACCTTTCTTCGTGCTTCGTCAAACGGTCTTATAATCATATGGCTATTTCGCATGTGAGAGGAATCTACTGGAAGCTTTGACAATGTCATTAGAGGCATAACATTAATAGACGATCCATTATCAATTAGCATTTTGGTCATAGTGTGGGACTTACACTTAACAGTAACATGTAAAGCCTTAACACTACCACATCCTTCCGGAAGTATTTCATCATCATTGAAGGTGATGAAATTCAGGGCTATAATTTTTCTAACCATGTGATCTACCTTCTTAACAGAAATGTTATGCTCAACATAAGCTTGGTTGAGCACTTTCAGCAAAGCATTCTTATGCGACTCAGAATTTAATAGTAACGACAGTAAGAAAATACGAGCTGACAGTTTATTTAACTGATCAACCACATTGTACTCACTATGTTTAATGATCTTTAGAAACTCACAAGCTTCTTTTTCTAATATCGGTTTGTTAATTTGCACTTTCAAGTTTACCACCCTTGAGAATCTTGGCTTTCTCTTATGTTTTCTTCTTCTATCTTGCCTTTCCCTTTCCTGACCCTTTCTGACATTTCAGGAGTGTAAATTCCACCACTTCGAGTCATTCCTCCTATTTATGCTATGTTGGTAGTATTTTTCGTACTTGGATTATTCAAGGTCATATCAGGCCCTCACATCACCACATTATAATCGTATCTCCATGGGACTGCTTTGTCGGTTTGATAAGGGAATGGGCTAGGGATATAAACAGTTATCGATGTTTTGAAAGAGGAGATGATTTTATCAATTAATGGTTTTGATTTCTCATCATAGTAGATAGTGAGAGGTTTGGGGATAAAAGACTTGCTAGGACGCTCGTCACCCATTGTATTCACACCATTCGCATCACATTCTTCATAGAATTTAATGATGGCTCATCTATCAAGCTCTGTAATGTTCGTTTAAAGACCTCACAATTTTGGATCGAATGTCCAATTATTTTCTCATGGTATTTATAAAAATAGTCAGGGTCTTCATGACTTTCATTATCATCCAAAAATAATGATTGAATCATGCCCGTCTCATACAAATAGTCGTACACCCGTTCAAAAGAGGTTTTCACTTCATCCGTGTATCTTTTGATCTTCACATTTTTTTTTACCCATCATATTGATTTTTCCTTCGGTATGATCCGACAAAGGGTTTTCACTAACACTTGACTTGAATTTGGTATCAAAAGATAAAAGCTCATAATTTATCAAACCTTGCACCTTATGTTTAAATGTTGTGCAATTTTTAGTAGAGTATCCTATAACTCCGTAATGATAATCGTACTTAACGTTAGGGTAATACCAACTTGGGTAAGGTGATTTTAATGGTTTTACATAAGAAAGAGCGATAAGGTGGCCTCTCACTAATTGAGGGTATAAATCAGTGTAAGACATAAAAATTGGGTCAAAATGAGATCTTTCTCTCTTATTATTATTCTGTGAGTTTCTTTAATTGCTGTTTGGGTAGGTTGGTTAGGCAAATGGTCGAGTTGAGGGTACAGAGGTGTAGTTGGATGGTTGAGGGTTAAAGCTTGGTTTGGGCAATGGTTGTTGGGTTGCTTGGTAATGATATGGTTGTTGAAAAAATTTGGTTTGTGGCAGGGTAGTAAGGGAGGTATGGATTATATGAGACAAAAAGATGGTATGAGGGATTTCTGTGAGTGACAGCATGTGTCTTTTGCTTTTTTTCTTTAAGTTACTTTTTTCTTTTCAGGCCCTTCAATTTTGTCACTTTTGATAGCGTTCTCTATCATCTCTTCTGAGATTACCATATTAGAAAAGTTTTTCGTGACATTTCCCACCAATCTGTCATAGCAAGAGACCTTCAGTGTGTTGACAAATAGCACAGTTATCTCTTTTTCAGTCAGTGATAGTTAGACCTGGGCCACTGCATCTCTCCATCGATGTGCATATTTCTTGAATGTTTTCATTGATTTTTTCTCTATATTTTGTAATGACAACCTATTAGGGGCTGTATCTTAGACATGCTTATACTAAGCAAGAAAAATTTTGGCCAAGTCTTTCCACGAATGGATCTTACTTCGATCTAACTACACGTACCATTTTACTATTAAACCAGTCAAACTATCTTAGAAACAGTGTATCAATAGTTTGTCATTATAAGTATAACCTATCATCTTTCTACAGAACATGATAATATAAACGGAATGATACTTTGTTTCATCATATTTCTCAAAATCTGGGATCTTAAATTTTGGTGGGATAACCAAGTTAGGTACTAGGCTCAGCTCATTGGTGTCAACAACCCCATAAATGTCATTACCTTCAATCGTTTTGAGCCTCTCCTCAAGTTGGTCATACTTGTTTCAAAATTTTGAATTTATAACAGGTTTTGACATTTCACGAGACTTCTCTTGTTCAACAAGGTCATCAAGATTTGGCACTATGATGGGATCAACTGGGATAGGTCTCGAGTTAGTATTCAAGTGGGTCGATTGTTGACTTGCAGAATAATTGACATAAGGGTATGGCTGTGCACTTGGTGGTTGTATATGTATACCCCGAGAAACTTGAACCTGAGTCTGAGACAGAGTGAATCTCGAAAGCTATAATGGCTCTTTCATATTAACCTTATCCCCTGTCCTTGATGCACGAGTGACTCTTTTTCCTTTCATTGAACTAAACAACAGTTGTCTTAATTCAATCATTTATGTTTCGATACTTTGTTGTATTTCCATCACTCTTTCTCGATTTCTTCCTGTGCCCTTTCGACCCTTTCAAATCTAGTTATATTCTCTTCTTCCATAGCTCGAGTCTGAGAATGAGTATTATATCTATGCGAAATTGACTGATTTTGATTCCTTGACTTTGCTATCTTTGAACCTTAGTTTATTAACCATGAATTAGATCACATGATATAATATCGTTGATATTTTTGTTAGTATTTACATTTATTAAAATACATGTATGAAATGAATGAAATACAAATTGGGGTACTATATTGGATCGATCGAAACAAAAAGAAACTTTCATTAACCATGGGAGTCTTTATACATCATTTGATCATTCTTGCATTAAAACCATAAAAACATTTAATTTGAGCATATTGCTCCCTAGCTTCATACAAAAAGTTCAATAATCTCTGACTGTGGCCTTGGGTTAGTATAATCTTTTGTTCCAGTGCTTTCGTCTTTTTAACCATGTTGATTACTTTTCGAACAGCATTGTAGATTTGAGCAGTCAAATGTTTGATGTATTACTGTCTCTCTAAATTTTTCGCTTTCCACATCTCTCGAGGATCTACCTTCATATTGCAAGTATGAGCCTAATAATCCTCTTTCTCTTACCATTCAGCCAAAATCTTATCTATGTGACTCTGATTGCTTGTCAGTTGAAGCTCCAAACTTATTAATTCATGCTCTAGAGCTTTTTTCTCACTTTACAAATTAGAGTTCTTATTTTGTTCCTTTCTTAGTTCAGCTTTTAGCTTCTCACTTTCTCTTTGGTACCTTATTACCTTTTCAAAAATTCTTAAAAGTTTTTCTTTCCATTCATGCTGTTCTTTGGTGAGTGTAGAGATCATTTCTTTATTCTCTCAAACTCTATTCTTCCAATACTTTATCATATCTCGTAATTCTTCTACATCCTTCTTGGATCTATTCAAAGGTCTACTATCCAACCTCAATTTCTTATTTTCTTAATATAAATTTTACAGATCCTCTTTCAATACTTTTCATTTTTTAGTCAACTTCTGTACTGCATCATCTTTCATCATCAAATCATATTTTAGTTAGTTAACTTGATCTATCATAGCCATCTTTTCTTTTTCTAACCTTTTTTTTTTCAATCTCAAACTCTCATTGGGCAATCTCAAAAGTCGACAATACCGGTACTAAAATAAGAGCTAGTAACTTTTCTAAAATATCGACTGGTAGAGGCCTAATTTCGTTAACCCTTTTAATCATCCACGTAAGGTAACCTTCTGCAACATTATTTACGATCTAGTTAGGCTCATTCGGTTGACCTGTTTTCATGCTTTGATGATTTCATAAACTCTTTTCACATAACCGGGTGTTCCATAATCAAACTCGAGTAAACTGAGCCTATGAGTCATAGGGATGAACTGCCATGAGTCATATTATCTTTGAACCATAAGAATTGCATAACTCATTGCCCCTCATATTTCTAACAAAGGTACTCATGACTTATCTCTACAACTATACAAGATGGCCATCGAAAACATCCATGGTGCCCTCCATGTTACATCATCACTAGTGAGCTTCAAAAAAAATGCCAACCACTGACCTTTTGTCCAATCTTTCCTCTATTCTTTAGCAACAAACTCTTTGATAGGGATAAAATAAACGGAGAATGGTCGAAATGATGGCTTTTCTTTTCCTCAAAAATGGCTTCTGAGCCAGACAAAAAGTAATTGCGCACACCCTATAAATCATCTTTCACTTTTTTTTTTGACAAAAATTAAGTGATCTAACAGTCTTTGCCAAAATAGTTGGTAAAAAGTTTATACCTTTATCTAATTGCTCAAAGAAATCAACCACTGATGCTTCTATATGTCCTAACACCTTAGGGAATATCATTAATCCATAGACGATCAAAACAAACACATTCAATCCTTGATCAATATTAATATACTTTTTTTATGTACTTGAGCAAAAAAGCTGATGAGATGGTCTCAACCTCATTCTTTTCTTTTTTGTGCTTGTCTATCTCTTCAACCCCTACTTGCATGATATTAGCTAACTTCTTTATATATTCGGTAGTCTTATGCTCATTTTAATAGATCTTATCTTGATTGGTAGACTCTATCCAAAGTAAAAAAGAATATTCTTCAATCGTGGGGGCCAAGTCTTCTTAGTTGAATACAAAACATCGATAAGATTGATCCTAGAATTGTATTACGATTCTCATTAGCTGTTCATCAATCTTTACTGACATAAGCAATGCCACGTCCCCATATTTCTTGAAAAAAAATTCCTTTCCCTCTATTCCTCACTATTTCCAAATAGCTTTCAATTTGATATATCATTCTGACTAAGATCCATATGCACTAACTGTGGCAGCATCGATATGTGACCATCTATTAAGCAATCTCTTTCTTTTCTCTGAGTACTTTCTGATTAGCTCTTTACCTCTAGGTAGCTCTTACACACGGATGACATCTTTTAGGTTTTCTAAAAATTTTTGTTGCTGAAGATTGATTCAAAATAATACCCTCTAAGAAATATGGTACCTATATGATGTATGCAATAAAATTGAAGAAAACAAAAGAATTAAACAAATTAACAATGTAAATAGAACAAATAAATAAATAATGAGTAAATGAATGAGCAAGTATAATATACATCATAACAAAATATACATAGTGCCATAGTTTAGGTAATTTTCTCATAAAAAAGACAACATGGCTCTTTCTTAAGGTTGGACCTTATGGCTTACTATATGCCGGGTTAAGATTTACATGTCTAAAGGTTCCCAGACTATTCTTCACATCATTATCCATTATAGACTAGTAAGGCTCCTCGATCCTCACCTATTATAGCTAGTAACAGAATGGGTTCAATTTGAGTGGAAGTGTTTCGCTAGCAAATACGAAGGTTATCACCTCACGAGAGCGTAGCTACTTCACTTCCTCCTAAAAGAGATAGAGCTCGGGTCTAGAGCTCATGCATGAATATGCAAAGTGTGTGCAAAATAATGTATTAATCGAACTACCATAAACACGTAAAAAAATCACGACTAACATACAATTTATCTTATTCGTTAACATATATATTTTTGAAAAATCAAAATAAAGGAGATTAAATGAAATGTCAAATAAAACCAATTAAATCCAACAATTCTTAATAGTGCATAATTAAAAGTTTTAGCTTGACTCTCGAAATAAAGTCCCTAGCGGAGTCACCAAGTTGTCGTAACGATTTTGGGACCGCCAGACGTAAATGAGTTTTAAAATCGAAATAAATGAGAGAGTCGCCACCAATCTTTGTTAGGGTATGATTGACCACCCAAAAGTTTATCTTCTTAATAAAACTATAAAAACGAGTTTAAAGTTTATCAAAAAAATAAATTTTGATCTACGAAAAATCAGGTTGGGTCTAGGAGTCGGTTACGTGTGGGGAAGGATTAGTACCTCCATAACGCCCATAAATTGGTACCATTTAATTATGTGTTATTTTCAATGTTAGATAAAAATGGTTTCAATTTTAAATTTAACACTAATTCCTTTCATTTGGAAAAATAAGATTTTGCTAAAGCTCTTTATTTAGGAATATTGAAAAAATCTTAAAGTTAAAGAATTATTTTAAAATTCTCTAACATCTAGGTAGAATTTAAAATTACTCTTTTTACTTAAGATTTAACACGATAATCTTTAAAATGAAATAACAGTCTTTATAGAAGATAATTGTTAGTAACTCTCCAACATTTAGCTAGAGTACCAAGAATTATTTCCTTCATAATGTTATTTTTATTTTATAATATCACAAAATTTTTTTAAAATGTATTATTATTTTTTTATTATAAAATATTTTATCATCAAATAATAAATAAAAATTAAAGAGAGAATAATGATAATACACTAACGTATGTATGCTAATAAATGTCATGTAAAAAGAAATGCAATTTAAAAGTTGAGTTCTTAAGTATAATGAGACCACTCTGACTTTTCAACATCTAGGTAGAGCTTAGGTGCGATTGTTTATATTTAAGAATCCAATTTACTATTATATTTTTATTTATTAATCTTATTATTAATGCGAATTAAGAACTCGTATGAAAAAACTTAACGAAGTAAAGTTTCCTAAGCACCCCATCATCTAGGCGACATTCGGGAACAAATTACTTCAAATAAGATTTTCACATATGTCCTTAGGATTTTCAGAATGTTTTGAGTAAGGGTTTGAGTAGAGGTTTTAAAGGTTAGGGTTTCAAGATTTTGAAGATTCGGATTTTAGGATTTTGGGTTGAGTTTTTAGGGTTTTAGGGTTTGATTTTAAAGTTTAGAGGGTCTTAAGGCTTGGATTTTAGGGTATAAAAGGTTTAGGATTTTGATTTTAGTGTTTAAGGTTTTGTTTTTAAGAAAATGCGAACATCTTTAAAAATTTTCAACATCTAGGTGGATTTTCGGAGCAAGTTCGATTTTAGCGATTTTTGAAAATTAATCTAAAAGTTCTTATATATATTTTTTAAGAAAATTTATTAATAATAATTCTCCAATATCTAGGTGGAATTATTTTTAGAAATATATTTTATTCCCTCCAACATCTAGGCAGGGAAAATAAGAAAAATTATTTTATTATTATTATTATTATTATTATTATTATTATTATTATTGTTATTATTATTATTTAAGTATTTTTAATATATATTTTTAATTATTATCTTACTTGTTTTCATTTTTATTATTATTAAAACAATTAACTAGTTATCTTAACAAATTTAAAAATTAATCATGCATAAATATAAAAAATATTCAAAATAACAAAAAATAATAATATATAAAAAAAATAAAAAAAAAAATTTTTTTTTAACCTAAATAGGACCGGTCAACGATCCAGTCAACGGCGGTTTGGTTTGATCGAAAAGGGTTCGATTCGGCGTGCGGTTTAGTTGACCTGACTGAGGAACGGTTCGAGCCAGTCTAGGGAGCAGTTCGGTTCGGTCTGGGCAAACCGATTCAGATTTGCTAAGGAGCCGGGTTGTCAGGTCGGTTGCGTAGACCCCGGGTTGGGTCCGAATCCACGTACGGATCTTTCCCTACCAAAACGACGTCGTTTTGAGTTTGTTTAATTTTCTATATAAACTTCAAAAAAAAATTTTTTGCTCATTTCTTCTTCTGCTAAAAAAAAAATCTCTTCAGTCTGAAAATGCTCTCTGGCTCCGATCGGAGTCCGATGCCGTGCCGCCTCGCCAACGGCTGTTGGGTCGCCACCGGTGACCGCTGGTGACCAAAAAACTTTTAAAATTTACCAAAATGCCCTTCTTAACCCCCTGAGCTCAGATTTGCTATCTTTTTCATGAAAAAAAAGCCTTAAACGACTTAGATCGGGGTTTGAAGATTTTTGTTTTTTTTTCTTTTCTTTCTTTTTTTTTTGTAAACCAAAGACTGATCTAATTTTTTGTTCTTGCAGACAGCTTCAGCGCTGAGGTTCCTCCTTGCGGGGAAGACTGTGTGTCTTTTTGTTTTTGTTTTTTTATTTTTTTTTTGTGGTTGGTGTGAGTTTTGTTTGGGGTTGTTGAAGGGAAATGTTTGGTTTGGTGTTTGGGCTCGAAACGAGGGTGCTGAGGATAGTATGTCTGAAGGTTTCGAAGATCTGTCCGTAGGTTTTTGAGAAGGGGGTGTCCGAGAGAGGCTAAAAAGGGAAACATTAGGGGCTTTTTAGGGCTGAAAATGGTGGTAGCCAATGGAGCATATGTCTGGTGAGGTATGGGTGTGATGGCAGGGTAAGGTTGATAGTTTTGAGCAGTTAGGGCAAGTGAGGTGCAAGGGCTCCGATGGGATTGGCGATGGTGGTGACAGTGGTGGGTGGCAGTGGTGGCGTGTAAGGCACCATTGCCATCCTGATTTTTTCCTTTTTTTTTATCAGTTATCACTTTTATTTTTATTTTTTTATATTAATTAAATCAATATTATTATTATTATTAAACCAAAGATTGAAAATGATAGATCCGGATAAAATTTGATGTCTACAATAATAAACAACATTAGACAAAATTAACACATCTTAAAGCCATTTTGACTTTAATATCTTCTACCAGTGGGAAATTAGAAGGGAAAAATTGAAGTTCAAATTGAATATGCATAAATAGATGTTAAATCGAAAAACCTTTCTAGAATGCTCATTTTTTGTAGCAAAACCACTCCTAATAAACAACATAACCAGGAGTATAATTCTTTTGCAATATGGCATGGACAGTCAGGCACTACTTAAGTTATATGAATCTGAACTATTCAATGTTTTTGACCCAGTTGTATCCTCAGATGCATAAAATACTTAGATTCAGACTGTTGTGTCAGCAATCACAGATATATAGTTTAGTAGCAAAATGACATGCATAGAGTGGAAGAAGATAATAGCTATGCAGCATTCATATAAATAATTGATAATCAACAATATGCAAATAATACTTATAGAAGTGCTGGGATGAAACCAAAAGAAATTGTATCAGGTAAGAATTATTCATTTAAATAACAAAGAAGCATGATTTGAGCCAATCAACATAAAACATTACATGCAAACATGATAACTTTCTAATACATGAAATATTCCATCAATAACCTATTATTAGAGGAAAAACTACATTACACACACATTTCTCCTGCCCAAAAATCTAATTATCTAGGAAAATAAAATGTAGATAAAAATTTCACAATGCATGAAGCAACAACTTGAAGGAAATTGAAAACATAACAGATTGAACAAAATTCATAGGCATGTAATCGAAACAGGGAAAAAAGTTTATAATTCCCAAGTAGTTGGAGTTATTTGAAAACTGAAACATTACACTAGTTAAATATATATAATAAATCCACAATAAAACCTTTTGAAGATTTTAAACCTCTTTAATTCAACAGCAAAGTGGAAGAAAAAATAGGTGTTCATTCCACCAAAGGGCAAATTGTTTAAAACTTAGAATTGGTTATCTTTTTTATAATTTTACAAATTGGGACTATCAAGCAATCCATTAAGAAACATAGATTTTTAGTAACAAAAATGATACGCTAAAAGCTACCAAAGTCTTAAATAAGAGTATATAAATAGGAAAACTTCCCTATAAAAGAAAATAAGAACATTTCCAACCAAAAACAAAGAAATACCCATTAAAAAAAACCGAAGGCAAATACTTTTACCTTTACAATTCTGCAAATTAAGCACCTTTAAACACTTGAACCCTTCAACAATAATGGCAAGATCAGAATCAGAATCCTATGATAGAAAGACCTGGAAACCGAATGAGAGAGGTCAATTCCAACACACATGTAAACTTGGCAGCCATTCTACTAAGCTTGTGTGGTCCCATACGTGCAGAGAGCTTCTTTCTCTCCGTAATCTGTAAATGCAACTATCTCTTGCAAACTAGACCAAGCACTTCTTCATACTTCACATTTTTTCACAATTTTTTTCCTTTCTCTTCCTTTGAAAAATTCACTTTACAATGTTTCATTGTTTCAGCTATCATATTTGTATCTTCACAAATTTGTTCCACACTGTCTATCTTTCTGCTTTCAAACAAATAACAATTTATCAACTAAAAAAATTACCCATAATTCACTTAAATAAGGTTATCCAAATATCTTCTTTAAAAAAAAAATTTTTTTATCCAACTCAACAATGAAAGTATGAATCTCCTTGGTCATAGAAACTACCAACTCAAACATAAGGTAATTTTCAAATGGAACCGCTATATCAATTACATTTACTCAAGTAATATCCACTTATCCATTCCAAAAATGCCAAAATTTGAACAAAGATATTAGACCTACTAATTTTTACGTTACAGTACCACGCTTAGCCTTGGAATGAGATTGCAAAGCATTTTCAAAGCCAAATGACTTGCACAAGTTTTGAAGATAAACAATATTATTACAAATATAAACAAAAATAATAGTAATTGGTTTAAAATAATTAATAAGAAGAAAGAACTGACCTGCTGCAAGACTTGCAAGGGATGCTATCTCCTGTTCAATAAATAAAAGATGACAGTAAGATTAATTGATTTCAGTCAAGAGCTTATGAGGAGTTCAATAAAGCACCATGATCAAGAACCTTTAAGGCACCTTTTTTAAATAGGCCCTTTCCTTTGAAAGTAGGTTTTCCTCTTTCAGTTTAGAAAATGTCTGAAAAATGACAACGAATTCAAAGTTCATTGAAAAAGTATAGAATATAGTAAATCTTGGAATCAATCCCAACAGTCCATAGGGCATGAATTGTCATCAGACTTTTCCCAGGAAAATCATGCAGCATAAAAATCAATTAGTTTCTTCTTGATCTTTTGGTAGTTGTACTAGTGGTTTCATTAGCATTAGTACCCTGCAATATTCATCAACCAACCAATCATAAATCAATAAATTTAAGTTCAAGGCAAGAACCAACAAAATTTTGTTGAAGATTAAAAAAAATGCAATTAGATATTTGAGAATGAGATGAGGAAAGATACTATCCCGAGATCTTTCATCTTATAAATCTCTTTTTTTGCTCTTCATGCTTTCTCCCTTCCTTAGCTCTCCCTGTAGAAGCTTCTAGAACGAGTTTTTTCATTATAATTTGAGCAGCCTTTATATTCCTCAATTATCCATCTAATTATTTTTAAACACAATAATGATGTGTACAGTAAATTGAGAAATTGAAAAGTCTGGGATATCTTTTATATAATATTATATAATATCTTTCGTTTTACGGTGTAACGATCACGTAAGCTTTTAAAAAACATAAAAATTTAGTTTCGAACCAAATATTTCCCTCTCATTTTGTAATAAGGCTTTGCCCTCTCTCGAAACCAAAAAAAGATAAATAAATAAATGCCAAAATGGAAGAACAAAAAAAGAAAGATATAAAAAGGAATTTTATTGTTGATTTTGTTATAATTTAGACCTTATATTATAATATAATATAAGGTGTTATAAGAATAAATACCTAGCACTCATGCCAAAAAAGAAAATACTGCAAGATAAGGGTACCAATTATTAAATTGGACTCTTCACCTCTGCTACAAACAGAAAAAAAAATATTATTTATAAAATTAAAATATCCTCGAATTCGATTACCTTGTCCGCTTCTCTCAAAACACAACAAAAAACTTCATAACCGTCGAATCCCGAAGGACAAGAAAGACGACGAAATTCGTTAACTTGTTATCATCAGCGACGACCACTGCCTCACTGCCTTGCTCTCCTTCCTCCACCTGTCCCCTGAAACTTCCATTTCCAACAGATAACCCCTCCGTCATCAATCACCCACTGCCCCCAAACATTCTTTAGGCTCCCCACCTCGAAAAAAGCATAGCCTATCTCTCTTTTCTTTGATATATACTGTATTCTTCCTTGTTTATAGTTTTTCTTTTTGCTGTTGCTGTTGGGGTTACTTTTATTTTTCCTTCTTTTGCTTTTGTTTTGGGCTTTTGGAAGGGTTGAGAGAGATGGATCATGCAGCGGATGCTCATAGGACTGATTTAATGACAATAACACGTTTCGTGTTGAACGAGCAATCCAAATATCCTGAGTCTCGTGGGGATTTCACCATCTTGCTTAATCACATCGTTCTTGGTTGCAAGTTTGTTTGCTCTGCTGTTAACAAGGTCTTTCTGTTCTATTTTCTTTCTTTCTTCTTAATGGGTTTTTTTTTTTTTTTGAATCTTTTCTCCTTTCATTTTCTTCTCAAATGAGTTCTGGGTCATGTTCTGTTCAAAACAAGTAAAAGTTGAGCCCTTTCCTATCACATTACGCTTTTGGGATATTTGGTTTCCAGTTTCAATATCAAATATGCTTAAGTGATTGTAATCTGTTTGCTGTTTATTGGTTCAGGCTGGTCTTGCCAAACTCATTGGACTTGCTGGGGAGACTAATGTTCAGGCAAGTAATTGCCAAATGAATAATTTGCTTATATTCTATTGTATTAATATTTCATATTAGAGGAGTTCATCTATTTTGAATAAAGGGTGAAGAGCAAAAAAAGCTGGATGTGCTTTCAAATGAAGTCTTTATCAAGGCTTTAGTAAGCAGTGGCAGAACAGTGAGTAGTTGGATGACCTTTTTAGTAAACATTCAAGATGTTATAATTTTCTCTTTAATACATTTGGATGTTAAACCAGTGTGTCCTTGTCTCGGAAGAAGATGAAGAAGCAACGTTTGTGGAGCCTTCAAAGCGTGGAAGGTGCTTTCAGCTGTTCTCTGCTCTGTTTCTAATGAATATTGCTTCCATTATACTTAACAGCAGTAAAAATGTCGATATTAGAGTTTTCTTCATGTACATTTGATGGGAACTTAAATAATGCAGGAACTGTGTTGTTTTTGATCCACTGGATGGTTCCTCCAACATTGATTGTGGAGTTTCCATTGGAACAGTATGACTCCTCATCCTAAAATGCTATTCCATATTTTGTTTCATTAGTTCCAGCACCAAGTATGTGCCTAGTAATAATTGTTTTAAGATAACTTGATATTGCAGTGGTCAACTAAACGTGTTCTCTTTCATCTAGAATTTTGGGATTTACATGGTGAAAGATAACCATGAACCATATCTAGATGATGTGCTGCAACCTGGGAAGCATATATTAGCAGCTGGCTATTGCATGTATGGAAGTTCTTGCACGGTATAATGATTTGTTTTTATATGCTTTGGTATTGCCATGTGAACTTCCTCTTTCATTCACTTAATGTATATATTTGAGTACTTTCACTTTCTTTTCTATTTCTAAAAGATAGTGGGGAACAGGGCTAAAGAAGAAACTGCATTTCTGTAAAGAAAGTATTCCATTTTTATTAGCGTATCTGTTTAAGTATTCTCTTGCACTAGATCAGCTATCTTTAATAATAGTTTCCTTTCCTTGATGGAAAGACATTGTCATTTTTTGGGCTACTTTCTGTATTATGGCCTTGCGCTACATATTTTAATGTAATCGTTTTGCAGCTTGTGTTGAGCGCTGGCAAAGGAGTTAATGGATTCACCCTTGATCCATCTCTTGGAGAATTAATACTAACTCACCCAGACATAAAGGTATATTTGTTATGTGAGTATTGGATTAATCATGTGATTTGCTGTTTACCCTATTTGCTGGTTCAACTTCTTACACCTTAGGGTTTAATATGAAAACTCTTGTTTTTGCTATCAGTTGATTTTAGTAAACTTTAAAATGCATTTTCTTTGGCAAATAAGTGTAATCTGTACATCCTCGTATTTAGGTGCAAGTTTTATGCCATTCCCAATGGTCCAAAGCTAAAATCCTTTTAGTATCTGAACCATTCATGATCATCATACAAATATAATAAAAACATCCCGGAATATATGAACAAATGGCTCTTCATCTTCTATTTCTAGTTGTTTTACAGTATAAGGTCCATATTTTGTCTCTGTATGGCAACTCTGATTTGTTTGGGATAATTTAGAAGCATCGGTTTATCATGTCTTTTTAACAGATTCCAAAGAAAGGGAAGATCTATTCAGTCAATGAATGAAATGCAACGAACTGGGATGGTCCAACGGCCAAGTACGTTTTAATTCAGTTTACAAGTGTTTTATTTTCTAATTGTTTTTCAGTGCAGTTGCTTCACTTTCTTTTTTTTTTTGAACTTCAGGTATGTGGAAAACTGCAAGTTCCCTAAGGATGGTTCCTCTCCAAAGTCTCTTAAGATAAATTGGAAGGTATCATTGATTCTATTGTTACTGGAGTTACCTTGCCTGCTTTTTCTCCAATTTTGGGTCAGAATACTGATTCTGATGTAAAATAGTCTATCATTGATTAATTGTGATGTGATGAATGTGGCTTATATAGGATCCACTATGTGGGTGTTTAAGGATGTGGGTATTTAAGTAATAGGAAAAAGACGACCTCCCTTCCTTTGAAAGAAAGAAGAGATAGGGGAAGCTAAGGGAAGGTTGGAGCTTTTAGCTTGAAAATTTATTTGAAGGGAGTATGAATAGGTCCAAGTTCCGTAAGAGAGAGACTTACTCAAATGATTTAACAAGTTTGATTTGATGTGGTGAGCATTTCAGGGGCCAGGAGCAATTTAGAGGCCCCTTGTGTGGATAACTGAGGAAAATAATACTTCTTTACAATCTTATAAGATTTTTGAAGTCCAGTGTGCTATATGCCTACTTTGATACATGATCTGACTGCAATGCAAGTCATCATGGTAACATATTCAAATTCTAGTCCAAATGAAGTCACTATGAATGACCTATCCAAAAAAAAAAACAAGGAAATCATGATGAATTACATATGAATTACATTTCTTAATCCACATAGATGATCAACAGTGAATATTTAATTTTCTCGCATCTAGATATTTTCGTTTGGTATATGAACTGGATTTGTTTCTTTTAATATGGACTTTGGTTTTATGATAATGTGATTGTGATGAACAGCATGGTAGCTGATGTCCATCGCACATTACTCTATGGGGGGATCTTTCTATACCCTGCAGATAAGAAGAGTGTTAGTGTGTTAGTGGTTGAAGCAACTAGGTATGGCATATCTATTGGCACTTTTGTAATAGGTTCTGCCATCTGATCAGTTTAGGTAACATGATGGATCTGTGCATGGTGATCCATACTGTTAGGAAAACAACTCTTGTAGTAGTTAAACAAACTTTTGTATGTTAAAGCCTATATATTAATGAAATGAAGCTCATGATCTGCAAAGCCAATTTACTTCAAGTGACAGATTAGTTTCTTCTGTTTTTTTGTTCTTCCTCTGCTCTAAATCCTTCAATTGGTATCAGAGCATTCTTTAAGGTCTTAGAGGACCTGTGAGTTCCAAAAAAATTGAGTGAAAAGCCATCAAACACTTACCAGCCAGCTTTTGTCAACCTTAAATGGCCTCAAGCAATTGCTTCATACCTTCACCTCCTATTTTTTCTGGTGAGAACTACCAGATATGGGCTGTCAAAATGAAGACTTATTTGAGTGCTTTTGATTTGTGGGAAGTGGTGGAAAATGAGAAGGAACCACCACAACTTCCTGCAAATCCAACAGTAACTCAAATGAAAAATTATAGTGAAAAAAAAGCAAAGAGGTACAAGGCTAAAAGTTGTATAGAGTCTTCAGTTTCTGATGACATATTCATTAGAATCATGACTTGTGAAACTGCAAAACAAGCTTGGGATGTGCTTATGGAAGAGTTTCAAGGCAGTGACAAGAAAAGACAAATACAAGTGTTGAATCTTAGAAGAGAGTTTGAAGTTTTAAAGATGAAGGAGTCTGAAAATTTAAAGCAGTACAATGACAGACTCATGAAGATAGTAAACAAGATTAGATTACTTGGTGAGGAGCTGTCAGACAAAAAAATTGTAGAGAAGGTTCTTGTCAGCTTACCAGAGAGGTTTGAGTCAAAAATCTCATCCCTTGAAGACTCTAAGGACTTGACCAAGATAACTTCAACAGAATTGTTCAATGCTTTACAAGCTTAAGAGCAAAGAAGGGCTATCAGACAAGAGGATTCAACAGAAGGTGCTTTTATAGCCAAGAAAAAAGGTAAGATGCAAACAGAAAGCAAAGGTAAAAAACAAAGAGATCAAAGAAATAAAGGTTCTAGAAATAATGAAAAGAAAGGAAAGTTTCTACCTTGCTCTCACTGTAAAAAGATCACTCACTTGGAGAAATATTACTGGTACAGACCTGACATACAATGTAGGTACTGTAAGCAGCTTGGTCACATAGATAAGGTATGTAAAAACAAAAAATAGCAGTAGCCAGATCAATAAGCCAGAGTTGCTAACAATCAACAACAGCTAGAAGAGCAAGTTTTTGTTGCAACTTACTATGGAACCAGAACCTCCTCAAGTGCATGGCTCATTGATAGTGGTTGCACATACCATATGGCATCTGATATCAACATGTTCAAAGAACTAGACAAGACCTGCACCTCTAAAGTCAGAATAGGTAATGGTGATTTCATAGAAGTCAAAGAAAAAGGAGTAGTGACAGTTGAGACACCAACAGGTATCAAACTCATTTCAGATGTGTTATTTGTGCCTAAAATAGATCAAAACCTGTTAAGTGTAGGACAGTTGCTAGAAAATAACTACTCTTTAGTTTTCAAAGACAAGGCATGCATAATTCATGATCTCACTGGCCATGAACTCTTCACTGTTAATATGAAAGAAAAATATTTTTCCTTGAATTGGCATGAAGCAAACTTCTCTGCATATGCTACTTCACATGATGAATCTTCTTTATGGCATAAAATGATGGGACATTTCAACTACAATGCATTGAATTTCATGCATAAAAATGATCTTGTATTAAACATGCCTACTGTTGAAGTTAGTGCTGGAATGTGTGAAGTCTATCAGCTAGAAAAACAAAGTAAGTTGCCATTTGCAATTAACAAAGCATGGAGGGCAACTAAAAAACTACAACTTGTTCATACTGATGTTTGTGGTCCTATGAGAACCTTGTCCTTGAATGGCAATAGATATTTCATTGCTTTTATAGATGATTTTACCAGAATGTGTTGGATTTACTTCATGAAACAAAAGTCTGAAGTTGTAAATGTATTTTGGAAGTTCAAGGCTTAGATTGAGAATCAAAGTGGCTGCAAAATCAAGATCATAAGGTCAGACAATGGTACTGAATACACATCTGACAGATTTAATGAGTTTTATGAAGTTGCAAGAATTGAACACCAACTAACAGCAACTTACACTCCACAACAAAATAGAGTCAGTGAAAGGAAGAATAGAACAATCATGGAGATGGCAAGATACATGCTGTTTGAGAAGAATCTTTCAAAGAAATTTTGGGCAGAGGCAGCCAATACCTCTGTCTACTTGCTCAACAGGCTGCCCACAAAAGCTTTGAAGGGAAACACTCCTTTCGAAGCCTGGTATGGAAGCAAACCATCAGTGCACCACCTCAGAGTTTTTGGCAGCATCTGTTATGTGTTTGTTCCTGATATCAAAAGGGACAAGCTTGATCAAAAAGCAGAAATATGTATTTTTTTGGGCTATAGCAACATCACCAAAGGCTATTGGACTTACAATCCACTTACAGGCAAGATGATTGTAAGTAGAAATGTGAGATTTAATGAGCAAGCTGCCTAAAATTGGGAAAAGTCAAAGGAATAATCAATCAAGCAAACTGTTGCAGACATGATAAGCTTCCAAGATCAAGAAGATTATATGTTTGAAAATGAAATCATTGATCATGAACCAGTGAGAGGAATCAGACCACTCACAGATATTTATCAAAGATCAAATGTTGCCATTCTTGAACCTGCAAGCTTTGAAGAAGCTATCAAATTTTCAGAGTGGAGGAATGCCATGAAGGAGGAAATTTAAATGATTGAGAAAAATTAAACATGGATGCTGGTTGACAGACCAAGCAACAAAAACATCATTGGTGTTCGATGGATTTTCAAAACAAAGTTGAATGCTGATGGTTCCATCAATAAACTTAAAGCTAGATTGGTAGCTAAAGGTTATTCCCAGCAGCTTGGTGTTGATTTTTCAGAGAGATTTGCTCCAGTTGCAAGGTTGGACACCATAAGGCTACTATTAGCCTTAGTAACTCAGCAAAGTTGGAAAATATACCAACTTGATGTCAAATCTGCCTTCTTGAATGGTTATCTTGAGGAGGAGATTTACATTGAACAACTTGATGGTTTTGTTGCCAAGGGACATGAAGGCAAAGTCTATCTACTCAAAAAGGCTTTGTATGGATTAAAACAAGCTCCAAGAGTGTGGAATTCCAGAATTGATGATAATTTACTGAAGTTAGGATTCAAAAAAAGCTTCAGTGAAGCAACATTGTACATTAAAGTTTTTAACAGTAATGATCTGTTGATTGTTTCTTTGTATGTTGATGATCTTTTGGTGACAGGTAGCAAATCTGCTCTTATGAAAGATTTTAAGCTCCAAATGCAAGAAATTTTTGAGATGACAGATATGAGAGAAATGTCTTACTTTCTTGGAATGGAGATTCATCAAGACCAGCAAGGAATCTTCATTTGTCAAAGAAAATATGCAAATGAAATCTTGAATAAGTTTGGGATGGAAAATTGCAAACCAGTCAACACTCCTTTGGCTCAAAATGAGAAACTTATTAAGGAAGATGGAGCTAACAAAGTTGATGGTTCTATTTATAGAAACTTGGTTGGTTGCTTATTGTATTTGACAGCAACAAGTCCAGACATCATGTATGCTGTAAATTTACTCTCTAGGTTCATTCAAAATCCTAGTGAGTTACATTTTAAGGCTGCAAAAAGAGTGTTGAGATATGTTAAAGGAACTAGTGAACTTGGAATTTGGTTTAAGAAGAATGAAAGTTCAAGATTGGTTGGATTCACAGACAGTGACTGGGCTGGCTCTCATAAAGACATGAAAAGCACTTCAGGCTATGTGTTTTTCATTGGATTAAATGTGTTCAGCTGGAATTCAAAGAAACAAGGAACTGTGGCTCAATCAACAGCAGAAGCAGAGTATATAGCTGCTGCAGCTGCTGTTAATCAAGCAATTTGGCTAAGGAAAATTTTGATGGATTTGAGTCAAAAGTAAGATGATCCAACAGAAATTTTTTGTGATAATCAGTCAGCATTTGCAATGGTTAAGAACCCTGTGTTTCATGGAAGAACTAAGCATATTAAGATCAAGTATCACTTTATTAGAGAAGTTGAAGCTGAGAATGAAGTGAAACTGGTGCATTGCAAGTCAGAAGATCAAATTGCAGATATTCTGACCAAAGTCTTACCAAAGGCAAGGTTTGAAACATTGAGGAAAAGTCTTGGTGTTTCCAGTAGAAATGCCAAGGAGGAGTGTTAGTGTGTTAGTGGTTGAAGCAATTAGGTATGGCATTTCTACTAGCACTTTTGTAATAGGTTCTGCCATCTGATCAGTTTAGGTAACATGATGGATCTGTGCATGGTGATCCATACTGTTAGGCAAACAACTCTTGTAGTAGTTAAACAAACTTTTGTATGTTAAAGCCTATATATTAATGAAATGAAGCTCATAATCTGCAGAGTCAATTTACTTCAAGTGACAAATTAGTTTCTTCTGTTTTTTTGTTCTTCCTCTGCTCTAAATCCTTCAAAGAGCCCTAATGGCAAGCTGCGGTATGTTAAACGCAGTCAGGGCTGTAGCATTATTGTTTTCAACTTCCATTTAAAATTTTTTACTAATGGGTTTGTTAATTTGCAATGAGGCGTAATTTCTTACTAAGTTCGACTAATTTGTGTGAACTAGTGTTCTCTATGAGGTCTTTTCAATGTCGTTCTTGATGGAACAAGCTGGAGGTCAGGCATTCACTGGCAAGCAACGGGTATTTACATTATTAACCTTTTCTGTTATGAAGCTGATCAAATGACTAACTAAATTTGTGCTAGCCGTGGCAAAGAAATGCTTCCATTTTAACCACACATTTCAAAGATGTAATGATTTTTATTGGCATAAATGACGTCAGCTTTATTCTGAAACAAAACAATACTGCAGTGGTATGAGACGTTTCTAAAATTTTCATAGACAACAATAAATTGAAGCCCCTAAAATTGCTAATATCTTGCTCATAATTATTGTAGGCACTTGATTTGGTTCCAACAAAGATACATGAGCGGTCTCCAATATTTCTTGGCTGCTATGATGATGTTGAAGAAATTAAACAACTTTACGCTACCGAAGGGAAGAAGGAATAAATGTACAATTCTCATTCCTCTCACTCTACTTGCTTAGCTTTACTGGATTCTGGTTTTAATCATCAATTTCATAAAATATAATTTGTTTCAAGGCTTATTTCGTAATGGGATACTACAGTTTATCCATGGATATATTTTGTAAGTGGCATGATATTCATTATTGCATCAGCATTTGCCTCCCTAAAGATATGTTGAATGAGCGAAAAAAGAAGAGGTTAATGAAATGATTTCAGCCTGAGGTCTTAAAAACTTGTTAAGGAAATGGATTAACAAACCTTTTCTGCAGAGCTGATCTTTTTAGGGTTTAGAATTAGTGACACGAATTGGATGAATTGTAATATTCAATATACAATAATTTGAACTTAATGAAAGTACCTCTCCTATGAAGACATTACTTGCAAGAAATTTTTTTATAAAAGAGGTTGTAGCTTGCGGATAGGAGTTACTGAAATTGATATTTGAATTTCAGATTTATTGGATGTCATTTTTTAAAAGTGATTATATGAATCAATTGGATTAATTTTTGGATTCACTTACAAAAAAGGCTTTGAAATAACTGATTACATAAAATTTCTGAGTATTTCATTTAAAAAAAAAAAAAAACGAGAGAGAGGAATGGAAATGTGTTATGGCCTGTCTTGATTTATAGTAAATAGAAATAAAGATGACCATTAAAATGTAATATACAAAAACGATGCAAAAAATTACTCAGTCTAGAAGTATGCCCATTCTCAAATTATTAGTTCCTGCATTGACACTTTCAACATCTTATTTTGGTGAACAATTTGATTATACGATTGAATTACTGGGAAAAGGAGTGGATGGAGAACTTATTTATTTAATTTAGTTCAAGGAAGAATGAATAAATTAAACATAAGGCTAAACAGCAACACAAAAAGGGAAAAAAAAAAAGGTCTTGAAGAGTTCTACCTAGGAACAGAAGGATCAAAAACTTTTCCAAAGGCTGTGAATTCATCATTCTTTTGTTAGCAATTTTACTGCAAATGTAACTTGGGTTTTGATATGTCACTCAGGACCATACTCGGCCAAAAAATGCAAAATATTTCGTCTGGCCATACGTCTACTAACTAAAATAATAATAAGTCTGATTCTTTTCATTGATAAAGACAGATCTAAATAATAGCAGATGAAGTTTCATGGAATTCCATCCTGTTTAATCTGATCAAATTCAAGAGAACAAACATATCAATTTTTCAAAAGAAGGTTTAGACTAGAGCACGAGTCAAAGCAATCATAAACAAGGTGTCAGTCAAATAATACGGTCAGTCAGTGCACAACTGGAGGCTGTCTTTTATTAAACATAACCAACGACAACGCCCAAGAAAGGTCTTGAGTGATTTTCATTTTATGGTATACATTTACACCAAGGATGTGTTTCAGCAACTTTCAAGCTTGTTGCGTAGCAACTTCAGCCGTTAACTTCTCTTTTTTTGGTTGGAGAAATATTTGGTTTCTGTTGCTCATCAGTGACTTGGTTGTTGTATTATTTTTTTAGAAGATTTGAAAATTCAAGCCTTTGATGCCTCCCCAGCATGAGGGTGGCAAATGAGTCAAGAATGAACATTACATTGGGGAAGAATCAAGATTTGTTAAATATTTCGGAGCCTCATGGATGGCGTAAGGACTAAGAGCCAGAATGTAGACTTTTGACTTTTTTTTGTAGAATCTTCTACCTGACTTCCTATTGAACTTAACAAGGCCTTAAAAAATGACTTACCTCTATTCAGAAGGAGACGGGCAAACGAAAATGGCTATCATGCTTTACCTTTTTCTTCTAAGTTGTATTTTTTTTCACAGCAGAAGCTCACACAAGAGTTTCCAACATTTCTTTAGGTTCTTCTCTTTCTCCAACTAATAATTCATATTGGCTATCGGAGTCTGGCCAATTTGCCTTTGGTTTCTATCCCTATGGAAATGGCTTTTCTGTAGGCATCTGGTTTGAAAACATCTAGCAGAAAACTGTCGTATGGACAGCAAACCGAGATGAACCACCGTTCACTAGTGATGCCACATTGCTTTTAAGCACCGAAGGAAGGCTTGTTGTGCAACAAAAGCAAGGACGAGAGACCATCTGTGATACCCCAGCCTAAATGATAATTAGGTTAGACTATTATTAAAGTCCATTAAATTAATTAAAAAATTAATTATTAAAGAAAAAGTAGCTGAGGAAAACTTTAGTTATCGAGGAACATAAAGGAAATGAGAATACTTCTTTTTCATTTTTTTTAGGGCTAGAAAGCAAAAAAAATGAAATTAAAGATTCAAAATCAGAGACTACAATTGAATTAATTTCCTAATGGTGAATATATGCCCTCTTTTTATTTAAGAAAAATATACCATTTTGGATACTATTATATGGAGTTAAAGTTTTGAGAGAAAAACTAAGAAAATTATGAAATCTTTCATTAATCTTCATGATCTATTTGGGTAAATTATTGGGCTTTGTTTATTTCATGTTCTTAAGATTTATTAATGATTATTAAATGGATGTTAAAAGCTGAAAATAAGGATTTGAGTTTTTAAAGATTGAAGTAAAAATTATGTTTTTGGATGAGATGTTATGATCTATAACAGTGAATAAAATAAAATTTTGTATTAATTGATAGATTATTGCTATGATTATTATATATTGTTGGAAATCATGTTGAATTTACTTTCTAATGAATCAAATGGAAGTTGAATCTAAGTTTTTTATGGAGAGTTATCTAATTTTTACTTAAGGATATCTAGGCTGTAAAGTAGCAGCATCAAGGTTGAATTACGAAAATTGTCTTAAATTTTATACAAGGAACTACAGATTAAGCTATATACATTTGGAAAGCTTATTGAGTCTACTTTCCAATGAAACAAGCAAAATTGAATTTAGAGTTTCCTATGAATAAATACGTAATTTTTATTAGAATGCATATAGGCTGTCTGGCAGCAGCATCTGACGTGGATTGCAAAAATTATTATAATTAATCCATAAGGAATCACGAGATGAGTCATATATGGTTAGAAAACTTATTGAGTCTAGTTTCTAACACATTAAAATTATTTTAATTTTGAATTGGATATCTTGAGATATGATCATTTTAGTGAAAGTAGCGCATACTGCCAAAATTAATTACTTGAGTTAATTCTTGTTTTACTTAATTGTTTTGGTATAAGTGGTCTCAAATGGTTTGATTAATTAATGTTATGTTGAAATTATTTTGAATAGGCTATTAATTATTTTGTGAGAAAAACTAAATGATAGAATCGAAAAGAGGTAAGTAAAATCTCACACACTTTACTTATTTTTGAATATATATATGTGTATATTTCTACATAAATGAATATTTTATTTTATTATTTTCGATGTATGAAAATGGGATCACTCATATGATTATTTTGTATTTTTTTATATAAATAATGGATCATACTTATGAATGGAATGAGAAAATTATTTATGTTTGAAGAACAATTTTATGATCGCTATATTTTTACATCCTAGGAAGTGAGATCATCGATACTAGAACTAGTTTTATAACCTTGACTAATGGTAATAGTAGTTAGCATAGACATGATCATACGACCCTACTAATGAGTTATAGTAGTTAGTGTAAAGCCCTTGCTAATGGGTTATAATAGTTAGCAATGATCATGAAGATGAAATTGTCGATACAGCCAATGTCATGGGTTATAACAATGACTGTAACTATCGATAAATGAAACATAATGATGATTTGTAATGAATGATTTTTACAAATTGATCCATGATTTGGTGACATATTTGATATTGATTTATGATCTATGATTGCTTGATAGAATGTTGATTTTTGAACTATTTTTGACATTATGAGTTAATGAATTTTTTTGGAATGATTTATATCATACGTATGAAAATAATGTTTGATTTGATAAGGTGATTGAACCTATACTTACTGAGCTGTAGTTTGCTCATTCTTCATTTTTTTCTTTACAGATGATATGAATGATAAGTATGATTAGTCTTGTGAGAAGCTAGAAGAATCGAGCATTGGAGAACTACCTAGAGAATAGGATTTCATGAAGTATTGTTTCTTTTAGTTGTAATACTCAATTTTGAACCTTTGAAGACTTGTTATTTAGTTATTTTACTTATTAAGAACCTTATTTTATTTGAGAATTTTTTAATGGTTATAGATTAGGATTCGTATTGCTTTGAGATTTTACTTCAAAGTAATATGATCGTATTATATCTCGATCTCAGGGTGTAACATAAAGTAGTATCAGAGCTTAAGTTATAATCTTTGAAGAATTTTTAAGAGTTATATTTTGATTTGTAGATTGTGATGATATTTTCTTTAAAAGCTTAAATTATATTTCTTGGAGATTTTCTAAGAGTTCAGTTTATGATATTTAAACTATCTGAGATGTTAAAAAGCATATATTATGATTTTGAGAATTTTTTAAGAACTACAATTATGATCTTTGAAGATATCTATAAAGTTAAATTATGATAATTAGATTAAAGATGATTTTCTAAGAACGTAATGTATAATCATTATATTAAAAGAGTTATTATACGAGCATGATTATGATCCTAATACTATATGGAGATTTTTAAGAATTTAAATAATAACTTTTGGATAATATGATGATTTTCCAAGGACATAACTTTGATTCATAGACTATAGTGGTGAGTATAAGTAAATGATTCGATAAATTTTTGGAGTAGTTAAAGTTTCAATGAATTTTGAGGAATCAACGATTTAATGAATTCTTGGTGTAATTATTTTGGTTGATATTTACATGTTACTTTTGGATCTTGTAGTTAAAAAAAATGTGTAATTACTTTGATATAGCACAATTTTATAAGTTGAAGAGATTTTCGATGTGACTTGTAATGAGATATATTTTATGAGTTAAATGATTATTTAAAAGAACATTTGATCATTGGAGATCTTATTAGTTTGAGAAAAAGACCTTCGACTTAATGAGATTTTGAAGTTATTTGATGAGTGTTAAGTGAATCCTTAATCATGAATTAAGATTGGAATATAAGTGTACATTGTTGGAATTAAAAATATAGAATATTAGAGCTTGAATGAAATGATATGTTAAAATTTTGAAGTAATTATTTATGGATTAAAGTGTTTGAGAATTTATTTTGATGGATTTAGTCCAAAATATTATAATTGTGGTAAATAGTTTTATATTCGTAAAGAAGGATATTCACTTAACTTAGTTCTACATTTTTATTGAGAAAGTATTTAAGATTTGATTATGTGAGTTGGATGTTTGTATAGTTAATTTGAAGTTTGATCATTAAATTCCTATTTGGGGTGTACTAATTTTTTTTAATGGTTAAAGTGATTAACTTGTGGTTATAGTTTCTAATTGAAGCATATTATTGGATTCTTTCTAATTTTATATTTTTGAAAAACATTGCCAATTGTGGTACAAAGCTGTGTACTTAGCAAGGAATTGAATTTGTAGATAAAAATTAAAATTGTGGGTATCTAAATGATTTAGTAAAGAAGTTGGTTTTGAAGGAATAATTGATTTACAGAAAAAATATATATGTTTTGGCTATGAATAATTGTTTGAATTCTTAAAATGGCAAAAGACTGGTTGAAACCTTACAAGTGATGATTTTGTGTACTTGGTGATGCTAAGCATGTATTCGATTTTAGAGAAGTTTGAAAAAACTTTTGAAATAATGTGATGTTTTTAGTTATTGTTCATAACTATACTTTCAGCACGAATTCAAGTATTTGGAGTTTTTATTATTTAAATTCTATAGAGAATTTTACTTATGAATTATGATGCATAAGTTTTGACTTTGACTTAGAGTTGATAGTAATATATTTGGTAAAAAGAAAATTTGAGACATTATGATATGGGTGAAGATTATGGAGAATCAATTGTTATATGATAATTAGTTTATTAAATCAGAAAGAACAATATTCGAAATTGGAGACAACTTTGATAATTAAAGATTTATGTTTGAATTTACATATTGTAAATTTATGGAAATGATTTATTGCATTGATTTCATATGTATTCTAACGATTAATTGATACAAAATTTCATAGTGTTGGTGAAGAAAAAAAAATTAAAATACTATGTGATACTTTTTAGTGACTAAAGGATTTGTTGATACTATTTTTCAACGTTGAGATAGTATATGGTTATGAATACTCAACGTAAAGAGTATTAGATGAAAATTTGTGGACATATATTTTCTTGTTATAAAATAATGTTATGAAAGTTAATTTGTTAGAATTTTATCGAAAAAAAATATTAGAATGAGTAGTGTAAGCCTAATTTGATTTAAGTTCTAAATTTTTATGCTATCGTTAGTTAAAAAAGTGATGAATCTTTAATATATAAAGACTAATGGATTTGGGGTAAGAATATTTTTTGTTCCATTTTTTTTTTTGACATTTTATCATTGATTGACATTCTTTTAATAATTGCTTATATCATGATTTGAAGACAAATATATTCAATGATTCATTTGAGGTTTTGTATGAAAGTAGATCTAAGTCTTAGATTTATTGGCATAAAGACAAAGAAGAAAAACTTTTATTTCTTGAATTTATGGAACAAATGGTTGATAAATTTTGATTGATTAAAGAATGGTTTAAAGTAATGAGGAATTGGGTTAGAATTCAGAGATAAGATTTATAGATTCAAGTAATTAATCATTTGTACTCAAATGTGTTATTATTAAAGGTGTTACGAGGATTATAAAGTAAGAAATGTTAATATTGCAATTTGTAAGGACATTTGAAATTCTTGGTAAAGTGAAAAAAGTTCAATGTAAAGAATACTGTCACCTCAGATGTCTATTATACATGATGAATCTATATCAAAAGAATATCTTGATAGAAGCTATGTGGTTGGATATGAGTATTTAGAAATTTAAGATGATATAAGCTTTAACATATTAAAAATATTTTTTTCTAATGGTTGATTGGAAATAACAAGTTTTGGGGCAAAATAATTATTTTTGTCAAAGTTTAATGAGACAATCATATGGCAAGAAAAGTGATTGCAAAAATAGAGGAATAAGATGTGGATGTAAATTAAGTTTTGAGGATAAAACTTTTTATAAAAAGGGAAGAATGTAATATCATAACCCAAACGATAATTGGGATAGACTATTACTAAAGTCCATTAAGTTAATTAAGAGGTTAATTATTAAAGAAAAAGTGGCTGAGGTGTTTTACCAGAGAAAAATCTAGTTATCGAGAAACAGAAAGAAAATGAAAATTCTTCTTTCTCATCTTCCTTAGGGTTAGAGAGCATAAAAAATGAAGTTGGAGATTCAAAATTAGAGATTGCAATTGAGTTAATTTTCTAATAGTGAGTATATGCCATCTTTTTATTTAAGAAAAACATACCATTTTGGCTGCTATTATATGGAGTTAAAGTTTTGAGAGAAAAACTAAGAAAATTATGAAATCTTTTATTAATCTTCATGATCTATTTGGGTAAATTATTAGGCTTTGTTTATTTCATGTTCTTAAGATTTATTGATGATTATTAAATGGAGGTTAAAAGCTGAAAATAAGGATTTGACTTTCTAAAGATTGAAGTAGAAATTATGTTTTTGGAAGAGATGCTATGATATATAATAGTGAATAAAATAGAATTATGTATTAATGGATAGATTATTGCTATGATTATTATATATCGTTGGATATGAAATCTTTCATTAATCTTCATGATCTATTTAGGTAAATTATTGGGCTTTGTTTATTTCACGTTCTTAAGATTTATTGATGATTATTAAATGGAGGTTAAAAGCTGAAAATAAGGATTTGACTTTCTAAAGATTGAAGTAGAAATTATGTTTTTGGAAGAGATGCTATGATATATAATAGTGAATAAAATAGAATTATGTATTAATGGATAGATTATTGCTATGATTATTATATATCGTTGGATATGAAATCTTTCATTAATCTTCATGATCTATTTAGGTAAATTATTGGGCTTTGTTTATTTCACGTTCTTAAGATTTATTGATGATTATTAAATGGAGGTTAAAAGCTGAAAATAAGGATTTGACTTTCTAAAGATTGAAGTAGAAATTATGTTTTTGGAAGAGATGCTATGATATATAATAGTGAATAAAATAGAATTATGTATTAATGGATAGATTATTGCTATGATTATTATATATCGTTGGATATGAAATCTTTCATTAATCTTCATGATCTATTTAGGTAAATTATTGGGCTTTGTTTATTTCACGTTCTTAAGATTTATTGATGATTATTAAATTGAGGTTAAAAGCTGAAAATAAGGATTTGACTTTCTAAAGATTGAAGTAGAAATTATGTTTTTGGAAGAGATGCTATGATATATAATAGTGAATAAAATAGAATTATGTATTAATGGATAGATTATTGCTATGATTATTATATATCGTTGGAAATCATATTGAATCTACTTTCTAATGAAATAAACAAAAGTTGAATCTGAGTTTTTTTATGGAGAGTTATCTAATTTTTACTTAAGGATTTACAGGCTGTAAAGCAACAACATCAAGGTTGAATTATGAAAATTGTCTTAAATTTTATACAAGGAACTATAGATGAAGCCATATATGTTTGGAAAGCTTATTGAGTCTACTTTCCAACGAAATAAGTATAATTGAATTTGAAGTTTCCTATGAATAAATATGTAGTTTTTATTAGAAGGTGTATAGGCTGTCTGGCAATAGCATCTGACGTGGATTGCAAAAATTATTATAATTAATCTACAAGGAATCATGAAATGGGTCATATATGGTTAGAAAGCTTATTGAGTTTAGTTTCTAACGCATTAAAAAGATTTTAATTTTGAATTGGATATCTTGAGATATGATCGTTTTAGTGAAAGTAGTGTATGTTACCAAAATTAATTACTTGAATTAATTCTTGTTTAACTTAATTATTTTGGTATAAGTGGTCTCAAATGGGTTGATTAATTAATGTTATGTTGAAATTATTTTGAATAGGCTGTTAATTATTTTGGAAAAAAAACTAAGTGGTGGAATCGAAAGAAAGTAAGTAGAATCTCATACACTTTACTTGTTTTCGAACTTATGTATATATATGTTTCTAAATGAGTAAATATTTTATTTCAGTATTTTCGATATATGAAAATAGGAGCAAGCATATGATTATTTTGTGTTTTTACTATATAAATGATGAATTATGCTTATGAATGAAATAAGAAAATGATTTATGTTTAAAGAACGATTTTATGATAGTCACGTTTTTACATCCCTAGAAAGTAGAATCATCGATACCAGAACTAGTTCTACGGCCCTAGCTAATGGTTAATAGTAGTTAGCACAAACATGATCATACGACCTTGCTAATGGATTATAGTAGTTAGCATAAGGCTCTGGCTAGCGAATTATAATAGTTAGTAATGATCAAGAGGATAAAATTATCGATACGACCAATGTTACAGATTATAGCAGTAACAATAGCTAATGATAAATGAATTATAATTATTTATGATAATAATGATTTATGATGATTTTAATGATTGATCCATGATTCAATTTGATTACAATATTTGAATGACAGCATATTTTGCAATGATTTATGAATTGACGTGTTTTGATATTAATTATGATCTACGAAATGTTTGATATAATGATGATTTTAAAAAATATTTTGACATTATGATTTGACAAATATTTTAAATGATCTATATAATATGTATGAAAATGATGCTTGATCCGGTAAGGTGTGTGAGCCTATATTTGTTAAATTGTGGTTTGCTCATTTTCCTTTTACTTTTTCTTTATAGATGAGTAAGTGATAAGTTTGCTTAATTTTGTGAAAAGCTAGAAGATTAAATGAGAAAGATTACTTAGTTGTCAGAGACAATATTGGCCAATGAGATCTTACGAAATGGTTTTGTATTTTTATATAGTTTGTATTTGGATATATAGAGATGTATCATTAGTTAGATTAAAGATATTTTGGAAATGTTTGACATAATGATGATTTTAGAAATGTTATGACATTATGATTTGACGAATATTTTGAATGATCTATATAATATGTATGAAAATGAAGCTTGATCCAGTAAGGTGTGTGAGCTTATACTTGTTGAACTATGGTTTGCTCATTTCCCTTTTACTTTTTCTTTATAGATGAGTAAGTGATAAGTTTGCTTAGCTTTGTGGAAAACTAGAAGATCAAATGAGAAAGATTACTTAGTCATTAGAGACAATGTTGGCCAATGAGATCTTACAAAACGGTTTTGTATTTTTATATGGTTTGTATTTGAATATATAGAGATGTATCATTAGTTAGATTAAATATATGAATTTTACTTGACAAACTATATTAGTTTATTGAAGAATTTTAAAATGATTAAAAAAGAAGGCTTTGTATTACTTTGAGGTTTACTTCAAAGAAATATGACCATGTTGCATTTTAGTTGGGGCGTGACACCATCATTGCAAATGCTACATTTGCTTCCTCAGCCTCCATGCTACTCTGGTAACTTTGTTCTCTTTGGTTCAAGTTCAGAGATCATATGGCAGACATTGGATTCCCCAACAGATACCATTTTACCTGGTCAGAGTCTTTCTAAAGGTCAACGTCTGGTTTCTTATGTATCTGCAACAAATCATAGAATGGGAAGGTTTCAACTCATTATGCAGAGAGATGGGAACCTGGTGCAATACCCAGTAGATTCAGTAAAACAGGAGGCTGGTTACTGGGATTCAAAAACATTTAATGCTGGAAATAATGTGACCTTGAATCTTGATAGCAATGGTCAGCTTTGCCTTCTGAATGCTACCGCATTGCTTGTAAAAAACATTACTGAGAAGGTTAGGATCTCTGGTAAACTCATCTACCGTGCAACAATTGATGCAGATGGAATATTTCGATTGTATTCACATAGTTCCAGCCAATCTGGTAATTGGTCAAACGAATGGTCATCCTTTTATAATAAATGTGTTCCTAGGGGCTTGTGCGGTGTGAATAGCAACTGCACTTTAATGGACCGGGATCCCGTATGTCAATGTCCTCCTGGTTTTGATTTCATTGACCAGGGCCAGAAGGACTTGGGAAGCCAAAAAAATTATGGTGCAGATGCCTGCACTAGAAAGAGTAAGCAAAACTTTGATATTAATGAACTGAGTAGTATGACCTGGGAAGATGATCGTTATGCTACTCTCCGTGCAGTATCAAAAGATTATTGCAGAGACAAATCCTTAAGAGATTGTAACTGTGAAGTTGCCGTATATGGAAGTGCAAGGCAAGTATGCAAAAAGCTGAAGCTCCCACTAAGATATTGGAGAAGAGGAAAGGGAGGTAGAATGACAACTTTGTAAAGATTGGTGCTGGGGTTAGGACCATAATTGGAGGGAAAGGGCAGAAGAATGAAGTGCCAATGGACATCTTCATTACTGGCATTGCATCTTCGGCGCTTGCATTTTTTGTTTTAGCATCCTCTGGTATTGTCATATACAGGCATTGCATTCAAAAGTCCCGAAGGATTTTGGATCAAAGAGATGATAGATTTGTTGAGGATGTCACATTGAAATCATTCACATATGAGGAGCTAAAGAATGCAACTAATAATTTCATAGACAATATTGTAAAGGAGCTTTCGGTACAGTTTTCAGAGGAGTCATATCAAATGGCAAGCGAGTTGTAGCCATCAAAAGACTAGAAAAAGTGGTGGCTGAAGGAGTAAGAGAATTCAGGAATGAAATGAAGGCAATTGGGAAAACGCATCATAAGAACCTACTTCAATTGCTCGGTTACAGCTATGATGGAAATAATAGGCTTCTTGTCACGGACTAAGCTTTCTCTCAACAAGCACTAGCCCGCGAGGCACTTGAATGGACGCTTCCACCCAAGTCAGCCCTCAATAGATCGAGATCTGAACAAATAACCATAAACCATGGTTAGTCTCAAGCATTCACAATAAGGCACAATATATCAATATCAATCTCATCCATACACACAACAAGGCACATTCACATCGAGAAAGAAAAGAAACACATCGAGGCAACAATCGGGCATTCAATCGAGGCGAATTTCATTAAAATCGGGAATCATACATCGGGACCTCCCACCATCACCAGGGCCAGGGGGGCAGCCCATGATGGGTGGCCTAAGCTCGCATAGCACCCGGTGAGACAGCCCAACAATACCCTGCCGACTCACCCCCTAAAGAGCCTTAGAGATTTTAGAGCTATGCTACCAGTAACCGTTACAATGTTTGAAATGGGGACACTTTTCCTAACACAAGGGGTCTACTCGGCCATGGCCCTATACATGGGTGGCTCATGGCAACCTAGGTCCCGGTCATGGCCTTATACAAGGTTGGCTCATGACACTTCTGGTGTACGAGTACATGAAAAATGGCCCACTTGCAGATTTTCTCTTTAGATCCATTTTAAAGATAAATTGGGATGGAAGAATTGCAGCAATATTGAACAAAGCCAGAGGAATTTTCTACTTGCATGAAGAGTGTGAGATCCAGATTATCCGCAGTGACATCAAACCTGAAAACATAATAGTGGATGACAAAGGATACGCAAAAATTGCTGAATTTGGTTTGGCCAAGCTACTGACGCCCAACCAAAGCAAGACATATACAGGAATCAGAGGAACAAGGGGATATGTTGCCCCCGAGTGGCACCGAAACTTGCCTATAACTGTCAAAGCAGATGTATGGAAGTAGATGTACCTGACAATAAAGCAGTTCATGTAAATTGGGTCAATGATTGTTTCAAGGCTAATGAGCTGGAGAAACTGGTGCATGATGATGAAGTGGAAATGAAAAAGCTTGAGGGGGTGGTTAAGGTGGGCCTATGGTGCACCCAGGATGAACCATCATCACGACCATCAATGAAGAACGTTATACTGATGCTGGAAGGAACAGTAAACATACCAGATTCTCCCTGTCCTAGTTCCATTGTCAGCTCGCCATAGGCCATACCAAAGATCTCAATGAAGAGGTTTTAGTTCTATAAGTAGCTGCACATTTCTTTCTTTATACTATTTTTGGCAACTTTATTTCATTTCATCTGGGAATTGTGATACACATGTCTGTTACTATCTGATAAATCATGAATCATCTTGCTGAGATCATTCGGGAATTTTATGTTGACTCTAATCATTTATAACGAAGGTTTTGTCTAATTAAAGGTTTCGTCTGATCATGTATAACTATGAATGTGTCCACAAGCATCTTTTAACCAAATCAAAACCATAACAGCATTTCCAAAACCAGTTCATGTTTTATGATTTGAGATTTGAGTAATTTCTAAGAACAATAAAATAGATAACGGATTAATTCTTCTGAATTAAGATCAAGCGGAATCAAACTTCTCAAACTCTATTTCTGTAACAGAAGCTGAAACACTGTAATAGTTCAAGCAAAGGTATGTTTACCGGTAAGGTTTGATTTGATCGAATAAGGAGTTAAAATCTCGTGGTGAGAGCATTTGAAGATCCCATTAATTTTTTGGGTTTTCAATGTGCTAGATCCTCACATATTTAACCATCAATGTTGAGTTTCCTTGTAGCCTAAATGACCACATATCTTTATGACTCTGAAATATCCATAATACCAATTCTTAAAAGTTGATTAAGTGAGATCCCATCAGAATGAACCAAAAACAAGCGGGTAAGATAGAAAAGTTATAGGAAATCCAACTTGACCCCCGCAATTGCCACCTCTATAATAATACAATAAAATTTCCTTTCATTTACGGATTTACCTATGTTTTTAAGCCAAGATGGTTCCATGGACGCTTGAATAAATATTTTACACGCTTAACTAAATTGCTCCTTTGTGTAGCGTAAACGGAAGGGGATTTTTTTTTTTTAAAAGCGATTTCTGTGTATTAATTCCTTAATAGTGCCCCACGTACGACGACCAAATAGACAAAAGTCCGATTTTAGTCATCAATGTGAATGTCGAGCACAAAAACTTTGACTTTCTTTTCCTTCAGATTTTGATCAATGACTGAGACAGATTTAAACAATGGTAGAGATTCATCGAATCCCATTCTGTTCAGGCTCTCTGTATTCAAGAAAATAGATGGATAGATATTTCAAATGAAGTTGAAAGACACCAAGGAAAGTCAAAGTTGGAGAAAATTAGTTTGTCTCTGTTTAAGTCCGAAGAAAGAAATTACATGGTCTTTCATAAAACATTTTGATCCAAAACAAAGAAAAGGAAAGGAGTAAAAAATGTTATTGACGGAGACTGTGACCAACAAATTAATTTCTTCATCTTCATTTTAGTTTGTTTTTTACTCCCACGCCCAGTTATTTGATCAGTCAGAGTCAAAAGTATTAGTCCTGCCATTAATTTGAAGGCGTGTATTTTGTTGAAACTAAAGGTCTTGTTTCGTTTGCCTTATTTCTGGGGTTAGCGTATTGAATTGGCAAGATTGGGGTCATGTTTCTAACTTCCATTTCACGGCCTTATGCATTCAAATCACAAAGAGAGAGAAACAAGGACCTGAAAGTTTTTATCAACCAAAAAATGGCATTTGTGATTTTGTTTCTTCTAAGATTTATACTTACCACAGCTAAAGCTCAACCAAGAAATTCTATCATCGGACCAGGTTCTTCTCTTTCACCAAATAACAATTCATATTGGCTATCAGAGAGTGGCCAATTTGCCTTTGGTTTCTATCCATATGGCAATGGCTTCTCTGTAGGCATATGGTTTGAAAAAATCCAGCAGAAAACAGTTGTATGGACGGCTAACCGAGATGGCCCTCCATTCTCCAAGGATGTCACATTGCTTTTAAGCACTGAAGGTAGCCTTCTTGTGCAATCAAAGCAAGGCCAAATGATAAATATAGCAATTGCTTCTCAATTAGCATCCTCAGCCTCCATGCTTAACTCTGGTAACTTTGTTCTATTCAGTTCAAATTCAGAGATACTATGGCAGAGTTTTGATACCCCAACAGACACCATTTTACCTGGTCAGCGTCTGGTGGTGCCCAATAAGCTGGTTTCCAGTGTCTCCGAGACAAATCATGCGAGTGGAAAATTTCTAATCATTATGCAAGGAGATGGGAATCTGGTGCAATATCCAGTAGAAGCAGTAGAAACGGAAACTTTTTACTGGAATACTGGAACATATAATGCTGGAGCTGGTGTGACTCTGAATCTTGACAGCAATGGTCTCCTATACCTGCTAAATGCCACTGGATTCAACATAAAAATTATTCCTGACAAGTCTATTGTCTTAGGTAAACCCATATACCGTGCAACAATTGATGCGGATGGAATATTTCGATTGTATTCACATAGTTCCAACCAATCCGGTAATTGGTCCATCGAATGGTCATCCTCTGATAACAAATGTGATCCTACAGGCTTGTGCGGTGTGAATAGCTACTGCACTCTGATGAATGGGGATCCTGAATGTCAATGTCCTAGTCGTTTTGATTTCATTAACCAGGGACAGAAGGAATTGGGATGCCAAAAGAATTACAGTATTGATGCCTGTTCGGTAAAGAGTGAGCAAACTCTTGACTTTTATGAACTGATTGGTTTATCCTGGAAAGGTGATTCATATTTGAGTCTCTCATCAATAGCAAAAAATTCTTGCAGAGACGAATGTTTTAGAGACTGCTACTGTGAAGCAGCGATTTATGAAAACCAATTGTGCAAATTGCTGAAGTTGCCATTAAGATTTGGGAGAAGGGAATTAAGTAGTCAAGCGATCACTTTTTTAAAGATTGGTGCTGGACCTGCTGGGGGTCGGAAAAGAAAGCACAGAAAGCTGCGATTAGACATCTTAATCACTAGCATAGCCATGGCGGGCATGACACTTACATTTCTTGTTCTAGTAGCAGTCGGTGCTCTTAAATATAGGTCTCATGTTCGAGAATACGAGAGAATTTTGAATGTTGTAAATAATCGAGTTGCTGAAGATGTTACTTTGAGATCATTTACATTTGACGAGCTCAAAGATGCAACTAACAATTTCGTTGATGAGATTGGTAAAGGAGCTTATGGGACAGTTTTCAGAGGGGTGATATCCAATGGCAAGAGAATTGTAGCCATCAAGAGACTAGAAAAAGTGGTGGCTGAAGGAGAAAGAGATTTCAGGAATGAAATGAAAGCAATTGGGAAAACTCATCATAAGAACCTGGTTCAATTGCTTGGTTACTGCCATGATGGAACTAATAGGCTTCTGGTGTATGAGTACATGAAAAATGGCTCACTCGCAGACTTTCTCTTTAGATCCAATTTAAAGATAAATTGGGAGGGAAGAATTGCAATAATATTGAACATTGCCAGAGGAATTTTCTACTTGCACGAAGAGTGTGAATCTCAGATCATCCACTGTGACATCAAACCTGAAAATATCCTAATGGATGACAAAGGGTATGCAAAAATTGCAGATTTTGGATTAGCCAAGCTGTTGATGCCCAACCAAACGAAGACATATACTGGAATCAGAGGAACAAGGGGATATGTTGCACCTGAGTGGCATCAAAACTTGCCTATAACAGTGAAAGCAGATGTATATAGCTTCGGAATAATGTTGTTTGAGATCATTTGTTGTCGAAGGAGCGTGGAGGCGGATGTTCCAGAGAATGAAGCAGTTCTTGCACATTGGGTCTATGATTGTTTCAAGGCTGATGAACTGGAGAAGCTGGTGCAAAATGAAGAAGTGGAAAAGAGTAAGCTTGAGAGGATGGTTAAGGTGGGACTGTGGTGCACTCAAGATGAACCATCATCTCGACCAACAATGAAAAAGGTTATATTGATGCTGGAAGGGACAGTAAACATACCAGAACCTCCACTTCTTAGTTCCTTTGTTAGTTCTCCGTAGGCCATGCCTGGCCCTTCCTTGTAAGTGTTGAAAGTAGCTTATTAAGTTAAATAATTAGTTTGTTGTTAGCTTTTGTTACTAATTTTTTGCATCATAAAATTTCTTCAGTGTTATTCTGATTTTACATCCTCGATGCCATATATATCAGCCTACTTGTTTTTATTTTTGTTTTGAAGGTTATATGAAATTGATTTGATGGTGTGCTATGATCAAGATATATAAGTGTAACTTCTCACAAGTTCACCCAAAATTCTATTTGTTCAGGAGAATTGATTAATAGATCTTAAAAGAAAAGCTGTTCATGGGTGAATTTATAGATATCTGCTTTATTTTTTGTTAACTAAAGTTTAAAAAAAAGGGATGTTTTCACGTTTAAAATAGAATTTAGAGAGTGAAGATTTATTTTGGATTCACATATTATTCGATGACAGTATTTTCTCTTGACATTAGTCAAGTTTGAGAAAAAATTTTCTTGTTAAGTTTTTTATTTTTATTTTTATTGAGATAAAGCTAATATTTCAAGATTTGAGCCAGCTTGTATAATTAATACTAATACTACTATGACTGATAAAAAAATCAGTTACACTATTTAATTCTTGGGTTATGGGTGTATGCATGGTTGGAGCATGACCCAGGCCTACCATGATTTCTTGTGCTTTTCTTTTCGGCTTGGCTGAACCTGGCAAAGGGTTATATTGTTAGCCTCGATTTTTGAAAAATAATTTTTATATTTTCAAATATTTATTTGATAAAAATTAATGAGTAAATAAAAAATAACTTATTGATCAATAAAAAATAAAATTATTTTTTAAAAATTATCTTACGAATTAAAAAAAATATTTTCCATGAAAATATTGTATACAAGTAAAATTATTTATCAATATTTTTTAGTATAATTTTATTTATAAATAATATTATATTAATAAATAAATAATATTATATGAATAAATAATATATTATTAATAAATAATATTAATAAATAATATAATAATATATAAATAATATTATATTAATAAATAATATATTATTAAATATTATTATAAATAAGTATTATAATAATATATTAATATTAATAAATAATATACTATTAATATAATATAATAAATAACATTAAGAAATAATATTATAATATATTAATAAATGAAATCATATTAATAAATAAATAATATTATATTAATAAATAATATACTATTAATATAATATATTAATAAATAATATAAAGAATAATAAATAGTTTTATTTTAAGTATTTTTTATATTAACATAATATTTTAATATTAAATATTATTAAAATATAATTATTTTTAATATTAATAATAAATAATTTCAATATATTTTAATAATAAATAATTTTTAATATTTTAATAGTTATATTAATACTATTTAAAAAAATTTTAAAAGAACTAAACAACTAAAAATATTTTTCATTAACTTATCCAAATAATAAAAAAAAAATTTAATTAAAAAAATATAAATATTTTTCAAAAATCATTTTTTAAAAGTTATTTTGTGCAATACAAATGGAGGTTTAGTGTTGTGGCACACTTGACAGCAACTTACTCAAATGTTTTTTTTTTAAAGTTATGTATAAAAAAGAAGTTAAAAAATAATTTATCTTAATCTATGTATAAAAAAATTATGTGTCTAAGTCAACTCTCATCCTTTGTTTTAAAGCCAAAGAAGTAATTATTAATTAACTTTTATTTTTCAATATTTTTATTATGCGATGAATTTATAAACAGAATAATTTTGTTAAAATAATGAAATCTCTCAAAAATAGGATATTATAGAATTGGTTTATGAATGCTTTTAGATTATATTTAGTATGAGATGATCACTTTAAAAATTATAGTGATTTATACACAAAAATTATATAATTATTTTGATAAATATTGTGTAATTTTCTGTAATGATGATTTTAAATTCTTGAGAGTGATATATCATAAAATGATCTAATATTCATTCAAAAAAATAAAAAAATTTTATCATCGAAATAAAATATTATTTAAAATTAATAATAATTAATATTACTTATATAATATATAAATTAAAGCCTTACGTCCTCCTAAAATTGTAATTATATTATATTATAAACTTTTATATTTTTAAAATAATATTTATTATAATAAATTCAAAAATAATTATTATTTTTTATTTTTAATATTTTATATATAATATAATTTTTTATTTTTTTATTATTAATTTAATAGATTTTTTAATTTCTAATTCAAATATGTTTTATATTATTTATATCATAAAATTAATTTACTTAACAATAAATATATTTATTAATTTAATAATTAAATAATATTTTATTATAAAATAAATAAAATATTACTAATATTTTACAAATTATTATCTCTAAATAACGTTAACTTATTATTAACTTATGTAATTATTATAATATACATAATTATTTTCATCTTTTTAAACAGATTTTTTATAATAGTAAACATAATAACCTTTAATTCTTAAAAATTAATAATTATTAATAAAATAAAATAATTAAAAATCAAAAGTGATAAGATACCGTGATAATAAAATTAATTCAATGATTACATTATCTTAGTAATTTGACAAAAGATATCAAACGTTATTTTATAATTAAATAAAATTCAAGTATTAAAAAAATTTAAGATTTAATTTAAATAATTCATTTTTTTAAAGATGAATTCAAATAAAATTGAGATTGGATTTCGGTATTTAGAAATTTTCCTCTCTTAATTCATAGATTTTGACATTTTTTATATTAAAAAATATTCTTTATTTTTTATTATTTAATTTATAAACCGTCTAAGAGAAGACGGACAAAAGTAAATAAAAGATAAAGAAGAGATTATATTCACTTATAAAGAAAAAAAAAAAAAACATTACCTGAAAAATAAGACGTGGCTAGAAAAGATTGGTCCATCGCAAAGGGTTTATGAAGGCTACCGCACCGAACACTTTCGAACACACTTGTTGATTTGCTAGTGTTTGAGTTGTAACTCTTGTGAGTCAAGACTCGTACGAGAAACTCAGCGAAATCAGATTTGTGCTTTGTGTTTAGAAACAAAAAATCAGGACGAAAATAAAACAAAAGGGAAGCGAAGTAGATAGCCCGAGCTAGGGTTTCCTCAACTCCCGGCCAAGGTCTTTTCTTTCTCTCTCAATTAAATTCCTTTTTTTTCTTTTCTATATGGAAAATTAGAAAAATTAATTACTTATTATTGTTTTTGCAGAGGAGATTTAATAAAAGAGTGAATGGCGGATGGTTACTGGAATCGGCGGCAGCCAACTCCTTCGATGCTGTCTTCGGGTGGGTTGCTTAAACGACCACGTACTGACTACGGTACACTTCTTTCTTTGTCGCTTTAAACCCTTTTTGTTGCCATGATCGTTGTCTATTTTGCCAAACTTTTGTTCAATTCTGTTTTAGTTTTATCTGCTTTTGAAATTATTTCAGAAAAAGTAGAAAATTTTCTATTAGATTGGTAGAATTTTGTTCAAACTCTGTATTGGACTAAACTATTCGTTTGATGTTCGATTTCATTTTGTTGAATTATATGCATTTATGGATAAGCACGCTTGAAAGTTGATTTTTTTTTTTTTTGACAATGAAAATGAATGCAATAGAAATTTTAAAGGCTCAATATTGAAATAATCAGGTAATAATTCTATATAGAATCTTAGTTTTAAGGTATCCATTGGCTGTGATATAAGAAATGGATGACCATTGAAAACCAAAAGTATCGAGTGCTCTTAACCCGTTTTCTTCTTTGCAAGGCTGTATTCTGCTTCACTTCTGTTGTTTCGTTACATTTTTTTTTTTCATTTTCAAATTGACATTTGTAGGACAAGTTTGTTTGTACATATCGGATTGCTTAAATAATTTAAGTTGTCTGTGCATAGTTATTAATTGCAACATTACCTTTTTTCATCTTAGCTAGCTGTAAATTTTGTTCAGACTTGCATTTAGCCATCTGCTTTGCGGAACTTTATTTTTGTCTTTACATTTTGTTTGTAATGATTTTAAGAAACACGCTTGTTTCACTTCTGCCTATTTTGTGAAAGATATTATTTGCTTTAAGAAAGAGTTACACATAAATGTTCAATTTTCAACTTCATAGATGCCCTACCTTCTGAACTGCATCCGGTTCATGAGACGCATAATTATTTGGCAAGAGATGATGATCGAGGTGGACATCTGTCTGTGAAGGATACAAAAACAATTGGATCAGCATATGATCGTTATCTCCAGAGCGCGGTACCATCTTGAATCTTTATTCATGCTTATTTATCCTCCACCATGCATCTCCATTTTTGTTTTCTAAAGCATTCATTAAATTGCTTTTGAAGCAACTTTCTTCTTTTACTTCTGGAGAAGCTAGTAAATTTGGTGGGTTGGGAAGGGCTGTTGGTGGTGCAATGCCTGCTCGTTCAATAGCTGAACTTCCTGTGATGGGTCGTTCGGGATCTGCTCCAGATCTGGCACCAAATGGTCGAAATGTCGGTTATAGTGGTCAACTTCCACTAGATGCAATGTCGAGGCCAGGTCGGGATACTGTACCTTTACCTCCAGATGCTTCCAATACTCTATATGTTGAGGGACTTCCTCCTGACAGCACAAGGAGAGAAGTGGCCCGTATCCTATTTAATGATGTAATGCTTGATAAAATATGTCGATATGTCTTTTATGATACCATATTTTAACTCGATTACCTTGCTTCCCACTGTTGTTTGACATTCCTTGATTGAGGCTTTAGATATCTTTCGCCCTTTTGTTGGATATAAAGAAGTACGACTAGTGAGCAAAGAATCCCGACATGTAAGTGGTCTAGGCATTGACCAATATTTAATTTGTCTCCTGTAGCATGACTTCCTTTGTTGTTTTCTTATGTGAAATTGTCATAAGCGTGACTGTTTTGTTGAATGCTAAAAACTGATGATTGCTGATGCAGCGTGGTGGAGATCCTATTATCCTTTGTTTTGTTGATTTTTCAAGTCCCGCCTGTGCTGCAACTGCAATGAGTGCCTTGCAAGGTGATTTCTTCTTCCATTGATTTTGGCATTTATAGAAGGTAGCTTATCATTGGAAAATGATACATGGAAAAAACAATCGGAAATGATAGTGAACACTATAGAATGATATTGGTGCAATTGAGCATTTGGTTCAAGTGGTAGGCGCATGTATCACCTGCTCAAAGAGCAGAGTTTGAATCTCCTTTCCGCCAAATCAGAAAAAAAAAAAAACTGAAGATGCTTTTTATGCTATGTGATTTTTCTTCTATGTCTTGGTTTTCTAGTTCTTTTTCAGTTTGTGTATGCGTCTGTTTTTTAAAATTTTGCCATGCATGAATGATTTTAAAAGGAAGTGAGCTTTGTGAAAGGCAGAAAATATGCATACTCGATTTTTTCCCAAAAGGAATGCTACCAGGAGGGATTTGCAATTGAAAATAGAACTTTGAACTATGAAATGACATAAGTTGAGCCCATCATCCATTGGCTGACCCATATATCTTTACTATATATGATGCTTTTGACCAAGTTTGGTGTCATGAGTTAAATGACACCTATTCAGTTTTGAAGTTACATAAAATCGAAATAAAGTAACGGTAATAAAGTTAAAATTAAAGATATATATGTCATGTGACCTTTTTTAGACAAAGACATTTTTCTTTAAAAGAAATTACTACTTGAAAAAAAAAGATACCACATGTTAATCACTTAACTTCCATTTTTCTTTTAAAACACACTTTTTTTTTTCCAAAACATACACATAGTGGGTGACCAAATATTAGTCTTTTTTAACACTTTTCATAACTTCCTGAGTAAGTAGACTTTATTGTTGGATTGTGCAGGTTATAAAATGGATGAAGATGATCCTGATTCTAACTACTTGAGGCTGCAGTTTTCTCGGTACCCAGGCCCAAGGTCAGGTTCTGGAACCCGTGGGAGGAGGTGAATGTCACTCTCTGGAGACAACTAGGCTGTATGCAAGCCATTTTTAAGCAAATTTTTATTTCTCACATATTTTCTATAAATGGAAGGGTTTTGAGGAGTGGGCATTTAATTAAATACTATATTTAAAACTTGCAATTTAAGGTGCTCAATCCCACTGACTATTGGAACTAGAGATTCACAAAAATTTAGGCGGATCAAGCAAATCTTGAATTGCTTGCACATTTCAGGAAGCTTTGTTGTACAATAACTTCTAGATAAAAGAGCTCTTTTATTTTATTAGTAATTTTTTTGTGGTAGAGATCATGTTAGCATTTGCATTTAGTGTTTAAATACAGGAACTAGTGTTTTTCATCTTTCAAGCTTGGATATTGATTGGTCTAAGCCAAAACAATTTTGTGTTAGCTAATGGATTTGCACCAATAACGTTTATTATTGTGAATGTTAATTGTTTTCTTTGGAGTTGAATCATGTGCATTGTGATTTTAGATACTTTGCTAAGTTTAGTTTGAAAATCACTTAGGTGTAAACGCAAATGATGTTTCTTGTAGATAACCTAACATCTTAACACGTTTAATTTGTGTACACGTTGATGAATTATGCCTGTAGATTTATTTCCATGGGTTTGATGAATGTGATTGGTACGAGTAGCGAGTATGAATTCAGTTGGATGGTCTATGCCCACTGTTAAGGCACGAAGGAAGATGATGGGTCTTAATGTTGTGTGTGATATAACTGTTAAATCTGACATTCTTAAATTATTTTTGGTGTCATCACATAAAAACGATGCTTATTCTAAAAGCTATTCCACGACTTTCACATCTCAATTCCTTGATTGCAACTGGTGAAAATAGGCTTGCTTGCAGATGGTAAATAGGTGGGAGACTTGCTATGGCAATCCCACTCTATTAAGGTTATCAGCCTCATTCAGAATCATTTGTTGCTGCAAATCGCTGGAGAAATGGTCCATTCAGATGCTGAAAAAACAAATTGTTCCATTCCGAGCCCCCTTGCTGAGTATATATATAATCATGGCTATTACAATCCAAGTTTCAGGGGTCAAAGTGGTTGAAGTTTGTTTCATTGGGCCAGCAGAATTGATGTAGGAACTTAGAGTTTGGTCCTTTCTCTCGCTTAGCGGCGAAAAAAAAAAAACTAGAAATATAATGTTGGTTTGACAGTTCCATAATATAGCATTGACACTTCATCCTACCGGCGGCCAATAAATCATACTAATTTCGAATTCTTCCTGGGAATGTGAAGTTTTCATCTTAGCTTGTTATTGATTCATGTATCCTCTATGTTTAGTTAACTGAGTGTATGAATTATTTTAAATCTACAGCTTTCAAGCATGGATAGAAATTTCATGTCAATTGGTCCAAATATTAGGACTTCACCTCTGAAGTAGGGCACTTTAGTTAGAGGGATAAATGAATATGGGGCCCATAGGCCATCAACAAATTATAATCACCCTTTGTTTTCTTCTGGGGAAGGAAGTAATTCGCCCAAACTCTATCTCCCAAAGCTAAAGCCAGCGTGGGACAGCAAAGCTTAATTTCTTTCCGGTACCATCTTTTATTGAGTTTGGAGGCTAGTGTCTGAGACTAGGCAAAAGAAAAAAGTTTGAAGTCCAGATTAATCTGCTTATCCCGTCACTATGATATTACATCAACTTTTTTTCTTACTTACACGGCATCTGCAATGGCATGTACCTAACATTATACAATATCCCACGTGGAAAGTCGTACAAAATTTTGCTATAAAATATAATAATAAAAAAAACAAAGTTGCTTTATTATTCTATGTTAAATCAATTGATAGAATTCGGTCAGTTCTATACTACTAGATTCCAAAACGAAAATTGATTAACATTTCTATCCGAAAACTAGACCGGGAGTGAAATAATCAGTTGAACCCACAATTCATGTTTGGTTGCTGAGAAAATGTGAACAAAACATGGCCTACTACCATCACCCCAATGGTCGACATCCAATCGTTTTTTATTTTGAGAAAATTGTTTGACAACTGTCAGATAAAATGACCCACGTTATCAATCACAAAAAATTATTTATTACTGTTTGAAAGTATTCTTTCAAAGTGTGCAAAAGTCCATAGAAGATCAATTTCGATCTTTATGTTTTGATTTCCTAGCTAGGAATAAATAATAATTCAATATTCCATGACAGCCGTCCAATTTCTTGATAATAATATTCGATAAATTTAATCGATGGCAACAGTTTAACAAGTCAAAATTTCGTGTTGCATTATATATCATCGTTCTTCTGTCGGTGAAATAAATAAATATTTTTTTATAGCTATTTGAATGTAGAGTAAAGAATAGAGATGCAAGGGGTTAATTTAATAAAGTAAAAGTCAGTAAAAAAATATATAGTTTGAAAAGCAATTGATTTAGGAATTAGATTAAAGTTTCAACAGAGATTGGGGGGATGTGAAGTTACGAGGGACACCTACCGATCATTGAACTAAACTAATTGTTTAACAAAAAATCAGAGCTTCAATTGGCACATGATTTATATATATATATATATATATATATATAGATCATAATAATTTTGAATTACATAAACAGAGTATTATTTTTTTTTCACCTAAAATCTTAATCCTTAAATTTTAAATTTTGAATTCATAACTATTTGAATATAATAATATATTTTGATAGATAATCTGTAAATTTAATAATTATTTTAATTTAACAATCTTTTTTGATAAATGATATGTAAATTTAATATAAATTTTTTTTGAAAACTTATAATTTGTCCTAACCACAAAATTAAAGAAATCTCTCATCACTTTAAACTTTTATGTAAAAAAATCATAAAATCTAACTTTAACCATTGACATCGGACATGGCTTTAGAGGCATAAATCCGAACATTTTTATTGTATTTCATTAGCGAGATCTTGCATGTTTTGTATGCCTTTTTACTCCAAGAATTAAAGATAGCAATAGGGTCCGCGATATCCTTCGTCCTAGAAGAAAGGAACAAAGCATATATGGGCAGCTGGCCTGTCAGTTGTCAAAATTTTTTTTTTTTTTTTTTAAAGTGCTCATTGTAAGAAAAACCCAATTCAATGTTGATGATAAACTCAATGACTGATTTAAATAGTGTTTTTTCTTTTTTTTGGATTTTGCATTCACAACACCTTGTCAATAAAGTTTTTGGGGAAGAAAAATCAAAAGCAAAGCTGTACTCCTTCTCTCTCTTTTTTTTCCCTTCATTGTTCCTGATCCTAGCTTTCCTCTTGCTTTTTATTCTTGGTATTATCTTTTAATTACAAACCAAGATTGACAACTAAGAAGTAATCAATAAGAAGTCGAGCTGTCTCTTTCTTTCTTATTTTTCTTGCTTTGTACCCTCTTTTAAATTATTTGTATCTTTTAAAAACAGGCCAAGAAAATAATGAGAAGTAGATCGAAAATTGAGGCCAAGTGTGGACCAGAGGCAGCTATGATTTTATGTATAATTATTAGTAGCACAAGACAACTTGGGATTAGATATACGCTAATTATTGAATTAATAGTGATAGTTGATCATGTGATTATGAGATCCATATCGTATTGTTTTAAAAAAAAAAAAAACAATTGAAAAAATATAACATTAAATTTTGTAGTTGAATTCATTTCGTAGATTTTCTTTATTTTACTAATATTTATTTATTGTATAATGTATTTTTTTTTCAATTGTTTGTTTTTTTAAATGTAAATGTCCGACTCAGTTCTTTTTTTTTTTTTTCTTTTCTTTTTGATGGAATCGAACTCAATTATTTCAATTAATAAATGCATACGTTTACTATTGGAGTAAAGTCTAAATGCATTTTTTTATTGAAGATTTTTTTTTTGACTAAGAGATTTCAATATGAAATAACATTTCGGTGTTTTTTTTTTTTTAGTTTTTCACTTAATTCAGTTTTATGCCATATTATTTTTGGCTAAATTTTCAAAAAAATATGAAACCATGAATTTACACTTTCAGTTTGAAATCAATTACTATTTTTTATCTCTGACAAAATAAATAAATAAATAAATGTACCACAAAATTTTGTGAAATTCCCTAACATACCATTTAAGCATTTGTAATGGTTTTTGTTTAATGTTTGTGTATTTGTACGCACCCAATTAAGATGACAGCAGTGGGCTGCTGTCATTCTTCAAAAAGGGAAGAAAAACCGAAAGGTTTACCGTTTAATTACTTCTATGTCTATTAGAAGTCCACAATAATAATAATTAAGTAGTGTGTCGAGCGTTATTGCAGTTAAGAGTGTAATCGAATCGAATCGATACAATGAGAAGTTTGAGCTCAAGCTCGACTCACAACTTGAGGTTCGATATTTGTCTAGAACTCGATTGAATTTATTTTTCAAGTCCGAATTCGATTCGTGATCGAATTCGAGCTACTCGAACTCGCTCAATTAAGTTCGATTAATATGTAAAAATAAGTTCGATTCGTATACTCGACAAGAGTTCGATTATTTATGCTCGAACTCGAACTCGGACTCGAAATTTTTTATTAATTAAAATAATAAAAATATATTTAAATATAAAAACTCAATTAGGTTCGCGAGCTATTCAAGCCGGATATAAGAATACTCAAATTCAGTTCGATCAATAAGTCAAGTTACTCGAGCTCGAGTTCGATTTTATAATAATCGAATCGAATTCGAGTTTTTTCAAATCGAACGCGAGTAGCTTACGAGTACTAATGTATCATTTACATCTCTTGCTGCAGTTCAATAACAATAATAATTTAAAATATTAAAATATATTTACGCATATCTATTTTCTTAACCCTGTGAAATATTAAATTTTTTAAAAGCAAATATAAAGATCTATCATGAACAAAGAAAAAAAAAATTAAAATGGGTTGAGAATTTTACTGCACAAATTAATAAATTTATAATCAGATTTTTTTAATACCTTTTGAATTTGTAAGTTAGGTCTTTTAATTAATAGATTTTGCAAAAAAAAAATTGTAAATTAACAAATATATTTATCAATACATCCTAAGAGTTTAAATAAAATAATAAAAAAATACTTACAAATCAATGAATTTGTTTTAAAAAAAAACAAAATCTGAATGAAAACTCAAGGATTAAAAATGAATAAATTTTTTAAGGTTTTTTTACAAAGACTTTCGAAAGATCAACAACATTAAATAGATTAATAGGAAAATGGTTAAATAAAGAAGAGGAAGAGATTTTATCATCTTTAGATTTAATGAATTAAACATTTCACTTTCTTTTCATGAATGGATTAGTAGTGATAATATGGTGAAAAAACCAATAATTGCTAGAATTAAATGCTTATTGATTTGAACATTCTCTTGGATAATTGTAAAGTTTTAATTTAAAAATTGAAAGATCAAACTAATTTGTAGGATTGTACAATAAATAAAAAAAATTTCTCTAAATATAAAAGAATAATTTATTAATGAAATTGACACGTGGCATATTTTGAAAAAATTATAGATTCAAATAGAATTATGTTAGCTAATAATAATTAATTTGATTCTTTAGTTGCCACTTATAACAAATTGTCAAGGAAACCTTTGAAAAAAAATCGATGGCTTAGTTTTATCTTTTTTTTTAAAAAAAAAAAGTTAAAACAGTTGAGCTGAGATTATATTATTTTGAAACCAGAATATATTATTAGTTTCAACAAAAATTTATGTAGAAATTATAAATTATTTATCAAAAAAAATTATTGACACTAAAAATCATGTAAATTGAATCATTCATTCTGATCAATTTAATTAACTTCTGTCCGCACTTAGCTTTATCTTTTTCTTTTTATATATAATTATCTATGGCTACCTTTATTTATTTAATTTTTTTTAATTAACTTGTCTTTCAAATGCATTACTATTAGGAAATATTTGATATAAGATGATCACTCCAAAATTTATGATAATATTTTCATGATAATTAAATCATTTTATTTGGTAAACACTTGACGATTTTATGTGACAGCGATTTTTTATTATCAAGAATGATCAGATTAGTACCTTTGAAGGTGATATAATTTTCATTTAAAAGGATATGAAACTTTTATCATCAAAATAAAATGATATGTAAAAATTTCAATAGTCAATATTATTTATTTAATATGTGAATAAAAACTTATTTTTTGTAAAATTGTAATTATTTTATATTATAATTTTTATATTTTCAAGTTAATGTTTCTAACAAATTCAAAAATAATTTGTGCATTTTTTTAATGTTTTATATATAATATAATCTTTTTGTTATTTTTATTATTTTTAATTTATTATTTTTATTTTCTAATTCAAATGTTTTTACATAATTTATATTATAAAAATTAGTTTATCTAATAAAAAATGTATTTATTAATTTAAGAATTTAATCATATTTTATTATAAAATAAGCAAATATTATTATATTTTCCAAATTATTATTTTTTAAACAACAATAAATTTATTAATTTGTGTAATTATTATAATATGCATGATTATTTTTATAATTTTAAATAAAATAATATTTTATTTTTAATAATACCTAATAGTGTGATATTTAATTTCAATAAATTAATTAATATTAAAAAAAATTGAATTTAAATCACAAATGATAAAATTATCTTGGTAATAAAATCAACTCGATAATTATATTATTATGATGATATTAAAAATAACATCAAATACTATCTTAAAGAATTACAACTTTAATTGTCACATTCTCAAAAAGCTAACCCTAGATCCAGGGTTTTATTTTTTATATATTTTCTAGAGGATTTGGATTTGTAAGTTAGTGATCAGTAACTAATAATTAGGATAAATTAAAACCCAAATTAAAAAAATTATTGACTGATTCTAAAACCCTTCCCTCAAGTCATTAATAATTATTGTTAGCTTGAAAATAGGCAAATTAGTTATTACGTTGTCTAGAAAATTGTGGCAAATTAGGAATATCAAACTTGTTTGTCAACTATCTTTAAAAGTTTAGTGTGAACCATTTAGTGAATTGCAATTTTGTCGTGTAATGCTAACCACTCCGCCGAATTGGATTTTGAGTTTTCCACTTTTGGCTTGCTTTTTTTTTCTTTTATCCAATTAATTTAGTTTACATTTTTTTTATACAATCTTTGACGGTTCAAAAGAATAACTTGACTTTCGAGTTAAAATATAAAGAATAAAGAATAAAGAGGATGATTCAATTGGTAAAGTTAGATTTAGAAGAAAGTGATGGTGTTTTCTTCAAGTTTTATTGATCAAATACATGCACCATTTTTTCTTTTTAAATATTAAACTTTTGACCTTGCTTTTAAAGATTGAACAATTTAATTCTCTCGAATTTTTTTTATTAAAATAAATAAAACCAATCTCACAAAAGTGACTTGATTTGATTTATTTAGCAATCAAAGTTAATAGTTAGCTGCATTGCATAAGAATTGCAGTAATATTGTGTAACTATGCAGTCAAATTTAATATTAAAAATTATGATATTATAATTGAAATAATATTTAAAATTACGATACAATTATAATATTATACAAAAAAATTTTTTAATTAATGAAAGTTCTTTATATATAAATAAATTACTCTATATATTATTTTCTCAGGCTAATGAATATAGAATTCCTTCTCTTCTTATAATTATTAACTTGGAGCTAAAGTTTTCTAAAATTATCCCTAAAGTTTTTATTTCGGTTAATTTTGCAATGATACTTGTGTTATGTTCATTATTATTACTTTATAGAATCATTCTCAATATGTGGCATAGTAATTGTCTAAAATAAAGCTTAGAGCCTCTGATTTCGCATGTTTTTATATAGAGAGCATTTTGGTATATGGTTATCAATTTAAAAATTATAGTAATTTTCATTTAATAATTACATCATTTTATTTTATGTGAATTTATGAATTTTAAGTAATTTGATTTTCATTCAAAATGATATAAAAATTTTATCATCGTAAGAAAATAATTTTTTATATTATTTTTTAATTAATTTTATCCTGACAGTAGTGAGAAAAAACACATGAGTCCATCCAAATTGTTTTTATAAATAAATCTTCAGAGACATCAATCATTCCCTCTACTCTCTACTTAATACAATTTATATCTTTGATATATACGATTAAGATTATCAAAATATTAAGAGTTTTTCTATAATATTGAAATTATAATATGGAGCCATCCTTTTAGTATATATGGTTAAGATTTTATCGATTTGTAGAAGAATAGTTATTGAGTTGTATTTATTTATAAAATTTTATTGAATTTATTTAATAATATCTTTTAGAAATTATTTCTATCAAAATTATTTTATACTTCATTGTTTTTTATAAAATTACATCATTATTTTATAAATTGTTCATTCAATAAATATTAATTTTTTACTTACTTTTTTTTTTGTATTTTTGGATATTTTATACTCGAAGATTTTTTTTATATATAATATCAAATAAAAAATATACAATGATCTAAAATCATTAGTAATTTATAAATCATACCAAACATGATAATTTAATGTCAATGATGATCAAATAACTTTGATAATTTTATCACCATAATAATTAGATCACCATGGGAATTTTAATGATATTAAACGTCACCTTAAAAAAATATGTAACAAAAATAGAACATGAATGCATAAATAAATTATTCAAAAGTTAGGTTATCTTGTATAATTTGTGATTTTGGCTCGGTTTGACTCTAGGTTTAGATATGAGTTTTGAAACCTAAACTCGACTTGATTTAAAATTATATTTTATTGATAAAATTTTATTTTTATTTTTATTCAATTTTAATTTTAAAATATAGTTAAAAATATTAAAATATTAATTTTTTAAAAAATATTTTAATATCTTTTATATAAAAAAAATTAAATCATTGAACCCGACTGCCCAATCCTGGGCAGGCCTTTCGAAAGGCCAATCAGATCTAACACCAGGCAGGACTATGCATAAAACATATTATTATAAGTGTACAATTTTAATTTAACAGTACACGTCGTTAACTATAGGTTGATGTTTCCTTAAGTTTTATTTTGTGCTAAACATAGTTTATTTTTTGTAGTGAAAAAAATAGCTTAAAAAGTCAATTTAAGTCAAGTAATTAATCGAAGTACGTGATCGAGATTAAAGTAAAAGATTCTATCCACATCAATCACTTTCTTCTTGCATTAAAAAACAAAAAAAAAGTAGTGTTATATTTGAGAAGGATCGTTGCTTAATCTTTTCTTTTTCTTTTGTGATTGAATTTGGTTACTGGTTTTTTTTCGAGCAATTAGATAACCAAATCAATTAATCATATCTAAACATATACTTAAGGAATTAATTAAATAAGTGGTGGTTAGTGAATGATTTCCTTTCCCGTTGATTAAATTAATCAAATCGCTAACTAATTCAGCAAATATATGTCCTATTAATAGTTAACTAACTTACTGTTGTTAGTTGGAGGTGGATCTATGGTTTTTAGTAGGGTGTTTATGGATATTTTAAAGATTGAAAATTTAAAAGGTTTGAAAGAAAAATTTTTCATGAATATTTTTTTGGTTTACAAATTAATAAATTCATCCATAATTTTTTATATATATTATAAGTAGATATCTTTGAAAAAATTTAAGATCCGTCACTGTTAGTTTTTGCATTTATATGTTTTAGTTGGACTAGTGGTTTGATACAGCTTAATTAAAATTAAAAGTAAGATAAAAACCCATGTAATTATCTTCATTAAGACCATAATTAACTGTAGACGATGAATTGACATCAAAAAATTTTGAGATTTTGAAATATAAATAAAGCGAATGGACTCTATAAATTATGCTTTCTCAATACAATACGCCCACAGAAAACAAAATTTTTGGAAACGACACACCAAAGAAAGTCTAGCCGCCTGGTCCCGTAGCCAAAAAATCATGGAAGTGGAAAAGTTTGGCAGCCACACAATGTTTTCAAAGCAATTTAATTCATGAAATATGAAAAAATAAATGAAATTATATAATAGTATTAACAATGAAGATTTCTAGTTGAATTATGGCATTTCATATAATTATTTAAATTATTATATTAATGTGGACACTATTACTTTATTTATTCTCTGCTTAGCTAGCAATCTCAATCGAAACCACCAAATTCAACGATCGGAACCTCTCAAGTCCTTTCTTCTTACATTCATGAAAACCCGTTCAAACCTGAATCATTTGCATTTTTTTTTATTTTTGTAATCGTGGGGTTTGACAAAGATTAAAAAAAAAAAGTTTAAGTCGATTTTACCGTAATTAGAAGGTAAAGACAAAATCTATATAAAGGATATGAAGAGGCTGCCTAAGAGCAGAACCAAAACCCACTTTGTAGTAAAGATGGGAAAAATGGGGTCTTCGATGACCTCTCTCTTTGTTACTCTTTTAGTGCTAGCACTCTCTCTCTGCTTGCCTTCAGAAACCACAGCTGACTACCGTTACTATTCACCTCCACCACCACCCTACCACTACAAGTCACCTCCTCCTCCTCCTCCGGTTTACTCTCCGCCACCATCACCCAAGAAGCCTTACAAGTACCACTCTCCTCCCCCACCAACTCCTGTTTACAAGTATAAGTCTCCACCACCTCCTCCACCAGTGCACTATCCTCCACCTCCTTACAAGTACAAGTCTCCTCCTCCTCCTCCCCCAGTTTACAAGTACAAGTCTCCCCCACCACCACCACCATCACCACCCAAGCATCCATACAAGTACAAGTCTCCTCCCCCTCCCCCTCCCGTTTACAAGTACAAGTCCCCACCACCACCACCACCATCACCACCCAAGCACCCCTACAAGTACAAGTCTCCACCCCCACCACCACCAGTTTACAAATATAAGTCTCCCCCACCTCCAATGCACTATCCCCCACCCACTTACAAGTACAAATCACCTCCACCACCACCCCCAGTTTACAAATATAAGTCTCCACCACCTCCTTACAAGTATAAGTCCCCCCCACCACCTCCTGTCTATAAATACAAGTCTCCTCCACCACCTCCTCCAGTGTACAAGTACAAGTCCCCTCCTCCTCCTCCTAAGGTGCCATACAAGTACAAGTCTCCCCCACCACCTCCTCCAGTGTACAAGTACAAGTCCCCTCCTCCTCCTCCTAAGGTGCCATACAAGTACAAGTCTCCCCCACCACCTCCTCCAGTCTATAATTACAAGTCTCCTCCGCCACCTCCTCCAGTGTACAAGTACAAGTCCCCTCCTCCTCCTCCTAAGGTGCCATACAAGTACAAGTCTCCCCCACCACCTCCTCCAGTCTATAAATACAAGTCTCCTCCACCACCTCCTCCAGTTTACAAGTACAAGTCCCCTCCTCCTCCTAAGGAGCCATATAAATACAAGTCTCCCCCACCCCCTCCTCCAGTTTACAAGTACAAGTCTCCTCCACCACCTCCTCCAGTTTACAAGTACAAGTCTCCTCCCCCTCCTCCTCCAGTTTACAAGTATAAATCTCCTCCACCACCACCATCCCATTACGTTTATTCATCACCCCCTCCTCCTCCCCACTACTAAGCAACGGCCATGACGGTACCAAGGTAACATACATTTTCCCATAAATATTTTTTCATTTCTTTACGGTTCATTATTCTCAATTTTTTTGCTTATGTAAATTTAGTCAGTTCAATTACAAAATCACAATGTGTTGTTGCAGGAGAGGAGAAAACTGTGATCCCAATATGAGTGACAAAAATGGTTTAAAGAATTATAAAGTGAGAGATAGAAACTGGGAGCCTCAGCCTAGTCTCCGCGTTTGAAACGAAGAAAACAATAATATTGTAGACAAGTAGTAGGGAAAAAAGGGGTTCATCGTTTTCATGTGTTTGACAGTTGTATTATTCGGACGTCCACCTATTTCTTTCTACTTTATTATTAAAAAGAAATGAATCGTATATGTATGTGTTTCCAACCTTTTGCAAATGCATGGGTTGATCCGTAATAAAAATAAATCCATTCCTCAAAAAAAAAAAATGGTCTACTTTTCTTTTTTTTTTTTTTTGTTTCTTTGGCTTGGAGTGTCATGATGTGGCTGAATAGACTTCACCTTTTTCTTTGTCAAATTTCTCTGCATGGATTAGCATGGGCTTTTCCATTTCATGTAGTTGGGAAGGAAAAAAGTGTTGCAAAAAGAAAAAATTAAAAAAGATATCAACACTACTTTCAGCTTTTCTGTCTTCCCATCATGGATTTGGTCATGCATGTTACTATCAATCAGTTAGTTAATAATTATATTGAATTCTTTGATAATCGTTTTTGGGTTAATTTTTTTAATTGGTCACTGTTTCTTTAAATAATTGCTTGGGTTTTAAATTATTCTTTTATTAACTATGGATGGAAATAATAAATTAATATGGCTTAAGAATTGAAAAATGAGAATCTGCGATGGGAAATTTTATCTTCTTGTTTCTTCCATTCTTTTGGGGCCGCAATGAGCATTTCTATTTTTGTTTTTTTTTTGTTTTTAAATTAGAAATAGATATTTCTTTGTTATTTCAATAAAAATATAATCTCAAAATAAAATCTCAAAACGTATTCTTAAATTTTAAATAAAATATTAATACCTATGGACTTTTTTAGAGATTTTAATGAGTAAAATCTCAAAGTAAAACCGGAAAATTAAGCATAATTGCCCTGTTTAATATTCTATATATCATCATTAAAATGGGGGCTTTTTTTTTTTTTTTGTACATTTTAATTGCAAAAGGAACTTAATCTTTCTGCAACAAGGCTTAAAGTAGTTGTAGTTGGCAGATGAGACTGCACTTGAATCTGCAGAATTAGCACAAACAAATAGCAGTATATATAAATAACTAGAGCCTCTACTTTTGTGGAATTAAATCTTAGTTGGCAATAGAATTTTAGTTGGCTCAGTTTGTCTGGCTGGCTTTGCCAACTTTCCCTTGACAATTGATAAGAATGGCAGCAATCGCAACAACTGTATGACTTTTATGCCTTTGACCATTTGTATAATTCAATCCGTTTTCAGTAATTTTTTTCTAGTAATTTTTAATGCATCAAATTTCACAAATACATTTATCAATATCAAAGTCCATTATAAGTGCACGCGCAAAAGATTATTTTTTATGAGTAAATTAACTGCAATAATTGTATTAAAAAAATTTTTTCACAGGTTTTGATGGCCATATAAAAATTTATCAATTTAAATTATATGATTTTTGAGCTTTTATTTATATACACGCCTCCAAACTTCACAAACATGTTTAAAAAAATTTTTATAGACTTAGCCAACTATGATGGGATCTATTGACATAAAGCTGAATTTTTAATTTTAATAATAAAAATTCAATTACTATCAACGTTAATTACCAAAAAACATCTTATAACTGTATTAAACTAGCTAGTTATTTCTTTTGGTTTTGATAATATTTTTGAAAGCATTATATGTATAAATGCAGTTTTTACTTTAATCGAAATCTATTAGAAGCATAATTATTAGAACCAATCTAACAGTTGGTTAAATTAGTGATTCGACATCTAAATTGGTCTGATTTTTTTGTTAGACCAAACACACAATTAAATTGCTTTAAATCATATTGAATCGGCAGTTTAATTAACAAATCGATAAGCTAGCTGATTTTTTATTAAATCGGATGTGTTTTAATTTTTTTTGGTATTTAAAAAAAGTTTTAAAACTCAACCGGTTTAATAAAAATTGAATTAACTTAGTTTTTATAATTGAAATTATGAATTATTGTGTTATTTAGTTAAAATAACATATTCTAAAGTAAATAAAAAAAATAAAAAACTAAGATCTAAATAAAATGGTGTTACCCTCTCTTATATTTTATGCAGACTAAAAAATCAACTTAAAAAAATATATATATAGCCACTTTCTTTTTTACAATTATTTGCGTTTTCAATTTTTTGAGATATTTACTTTTGTTTGGTTTTTTTAAATTAATATGATTTAATTATTTAACTGATATTTTGAGAGTTTGAATTTTAAATTTATTTTTATAAGTTAAATTTATTTTATATATTTTAAAAAATATATTTTTCATACTTATTATATTATATGTTATATATTTTAATTTTTAAGTATAAAATTATCTAGAATAAAATTTTATTATTTATCACATAATTGATAAGTTTTTTTAATATTTAATTTTTTAAATATTTTTATTAATTCAATAATTGATGACCAACACTTGAAATAGTTCGTTCTTCGATCCAATTTTGATAACAATAATTAGAAGTATTAACTGCATGAGATTGGAGTATGGTATGGGTAAATTTGGTGTCCCAAATGGTTAGAACAAATATTTTTCCTCTACTTATATAGTTTTTTTTTTTTTTATGGTTTTATAAAAAAAATTGGATAAATCCAAAAATCCCAAACAGTGGATCAATGTATTATTTCCTGAAACCAACTTTTGTCTTCAGAATATAAAAAAATGTGAAAAAAATGGAGAGGCTTTTGATGGGATATGTGAAAGAGGTCACTTTGATAGAAAGGCAAACTAAGGGAGGAGAAGAAGGGTATAATTTTGAAAATCATAAACACTGTTAGGAACATAATATGACAGTGTGGGATCCACATGATTAATAAAGTCTGAAATCATAATCAATCCGTATGAAACATTTTATCGTGTAATATCTGTTTAGAAATTATGTGGGAAGTTTGAAAAGTCCATATGGAAGGGAATATTATTCACCTACTCAGATGTGATATATAAATGAATTTTCTAAAATATAATTTTTTTTTTTTTTGGTTACAGACAAATGATTGAGACACTGAGATGGAAGTGCATTGGAGATTAAATTGATATGGAGTCAATGTAGTGTATTAGTTCAAGTTATTGGAAGTTTTCTCCTTTACCCAGTCTAAGATTTTCTTTTTTTTTTTTTAAACTAGTTTGATTTTTTTTAAAAAAAATGGAAAACATGCGTGTTATTCATTAAAAAAAAAAAAAAAAAAAATTTGTTGCCACTACAAAATTTTTGTTAAAAATGAACAAAATCCCATAATTAATTGAGAGGGCGAAGGAAAAACCAAAAATCTTTAAAATTTTCACTATGTTTCTACATGGAAATGTAAGTCAATATATTTTTAAAGATTTTATTTATTTTGTACTCTCTATTATATTTATTTCAATAAAAAAATATTACGTGCATAATTTTTTTAATTTGATACTTTTATTGAGTCAAATGTGATACCGGACAATGTAAGTCAGTATTAAATATTTAAAAAAAAAAAAACTTCAAGAAACGTCCTGAATTAAAAGGGCATTGCTAGCTGTCATTTATTGAGGGTAAAAGATAACTTTTGGGAATTAATGATTAGTCAAATAATTAAGCGGCCGAAACTTGACCAGTCATGTTGCATTGGGTTAGGATAGGGGACACAAATAAAAATTACTCCAATCAATAAATCATCTATGTTAGATATATAGCATTAAAAAAGAATTAAATGATGATTAATTTAAAATAGGCTAATTATTTGACTCCCTCTGATTAAAGAATTTAAAATTCTAGAGAGTTCTTGCTACTTGACTTTATTCATGTGGCATATTCTTGTAATGAAGCTTTTTTTTTGGGGGGGGGGGGGGGTTTAAGAGGGAGGATTTTTTTCTTTGCAAATTATTTTAGAAGCTGAATTTGAATTTTGTAAAATAATTCTCAAATTTCAGAAGACAAATGTTAATATTTGATGGCTATTGCTGGCTAATTACTTCCTTATATTTTAATGATAATAGTCAAAAAGTTGGAATTAAATTATTCAGTTAAACAAAATATTAAATCCTAAAATTATTCAAAAATGTAAATTTCCATGTGATTGTATTTGAATAAATTAAACTAAATTCATTGACATTTGACAGAGAGGATGCTTCCTGTCACTATAGAATTTATAATTATAAAAACTTGCAAGAGAAATTCTCTAAAAAACAATGAAACAATTGAGTGAGAAATAAGGCTCTCCGGTCCACAATGGGAAAAGAAGAAACTGGTGCATGCATTTGATTCTTCACCAATAGGAAAAAAAGGAAAAAGAAAAACCAAAATTTTTAAATTAGAGAAAATCAAATTATTAACAACCATGTGCCCAACATGTGATCATGGTAGAAATGCTCATCATTATCAAGGAAATTAGTATTTTTTTTTTTTTTTTTAAGGTTCACCAAAATTGTTTTTCTTGGGCCTTTTGCCTCTAAATTTACAAGAAAATTTTTTGGTTGCCCATAAATAAAGACAATTTAAATCCAACAACTCTATTATACAACCCCACATGAATTTAAAGCAGACTTTTTAGTCTATTTTCTTTTCACAATCCCAAGTCCCACCCGAGGGTTGTCTTCCATTACCTTTTCTTTTGTGATAAAAGTAATTTATTTCTCTTTTTCTTTTTTAATAAGGAACAAAGAAAAAAGTTGGGCAAATAATTGATTTCATGCCATTTGCAGGTCACTTGTTCCAGATCCAGTCAACTTTTCCTGCGGAATCATTTGCCTTGATTGATCATGCAAGCAATTTTTCTTTAAGAATAAAGGGAGAGATTAAATTATATATTTTTTGTACTCAATCTGATATTTTTATCTTTGTAAATGAAAAGAAAAGAGAGCCAACATATATATATATATATATATATATTATGACACATTTCAATTTCATAATAAAATTCTTCTTCCATTGATTTGGATCTTGAAATGTAATGAAAATAAATTATGTTACTCTCAATCGAAGTTTACGATAAATTTTGATTTCAAATTAGTTAAAATTTCAAAATTATTGCTTTTTATTTCACCGGAGATTAAGGTGAAAGTTGGTACTACTATAAGTCAATATTCAATATTATATGTCACTGTATTTCAATCTTGTTAAAAATTTTCAATATATTTTTAAATTGTTGATTTTTTACAAAAAAAAAAAACAACAAAATTAAAATATTTCACGCAATATTATGTTAATGGAAATGAAAAATTTTATTATTATACTTTTAACTTTGATGATTTTCATTAATTTTGTTATTTAATGTCCAAAAATCAACAAAATTAAAAGTTTTTCTCTTATGTTGTTTAATTGATATATCTCTTTGCACACATTTTGTATATCCTTTCGCATGCATGAGTTTTAGATCCAAACTTCATCCTTATTAGGAGAAAGTAAAGTAACTACGTTTCATGAAGTGATAACTTCTGCATTTACTAGTGAAATATTTTCATTCAAATTGAATTCTTTTATGGATGAGGATTGGAAAGTCTTATCACTTTATAATAGATGATGATGTGAGGATGTGAGGAATAGTCTGAAAACTTTTAGACGTATAAATCCTAACCCAGCATATCGTGAGCCTAGGATAGAGCCATGCCATCCTTTCGAGAAAATTACCTAAAGCTAATATACTATGTATATTCTGCTTTGTTATATGCTATGCTATGCTTGATTATTTATTTATTTATTTTATTAACATTACTGACTCATTTAATTCTTTTGTTGCCCATAACTTTGCTGCATGCATCATATTTCTTAGGGGTATTATTTTAGGCCAATCTTTTACAAGAGAAGCTCTCATGAAGCTTGTAGTGATATCATCTGTGTGTAAGAACTATTTAAAGATTAAGAGCCAATCAAAAAGTACCTAGAAAAAAAGGGAACTATTTAGGATATGGTCATATCTTGATGCTTCTACAGTTAGTGTATGTGGATTTAAGTTAAAGTGACACATTAGAATTAAAGGCTATCTGGAAATAGTGAGGAATAGAGAGAAATGAATCATTTTCTAAAAAATATGAGGATGTGGCATTGCTTATGTCAGCAAAAATCAATGAACAGCTTATTAGAGCCATTGTACAATTTTGGGATCCGTCCTATTGATGTTTTGTGTTCAACCAAGAAGATTTGACCCCAATGATTAAGGAGGACTCATTTTTGCTTTGGATAGATTTCGTTGGTCAGGACATGATTTGTTGGAAAGAACAAAAGATGGCTGGGTTTAAGAAGAAATTGCTTAGGATCATGCAAGTTGGGATTGAAGAGATTGATAAACATAAGAAAAAAAAGAATGGAATAGAGTCAACTCCTTCAACTTTTCTATTAAAGCACATAAAAAACCATCTGAATAATGATTATGGGCAAGACATGTTTGTTTTAATGGTCTATGGATTGGTAATATTTTTCAAGATACTAGGGCATGTAGAAATATCTATGGTTGATTTATTTGAGCAATTGGGCAAGGGTATAAATCCATCTCCAACTATCTTAGCTGAAACCATCAGATCATTAGATTACTGTCGAAAGAAAGGTGAAAGTTGATACATAGGATGTGCTCAGCTACTTTATATTTGGATTTAAAGTCATTATTGAAGAAAAGAAAATGTATCATTTTGACCTTTCTCTATTCAGTTTGTCTTGATTAAGGAGTTTGATGCTAAAAAATGATGGAGAGAATGGACAAAAAAGTATTGGATGTCATTTCTTTTAATCTTACAAGCGATGCCATAACATGGAAAGCACCATGTGTGCTTCATTCTACCATATTATACAATTGTGGAGACAAACCATGGGTCCAGTTGCTAGGGATATGGGGAGCAGTTAGCTATGCACATTCTATGGTCCAGAAACAGTACGAATCTTAATAGTTTATTCTTATGACTCATAGACTCAACCTATTTGAATTCGATTATGGTGCACCCAATTATATGAAAGAAGTATAGAAAGTCATCAAAGCTTGGAAACAAATCAATCAAATGAATTTGGTTAGGTATGCGGATAATGTGGCAGAAGGATATCTTTTATAAATAGCGAAAAGATCAATGAAGTTAGGCCATTGTCAAAAGATGTTTCAAAACAACTGTCCACCCCCACATCGAAACCAATATTGATAGCCATCGAGAATGCCCAACAAGAATTAGAGGCAAAAAGGAAAAAAATGGAGCAAGAAAAGATGGTGATGTTAGAACAGGTTAATCAATTAAGATATGATTTGATTATGAAAGATGATACGCTATAAAAGTTGGCCAAGAAACAAAAAGTGTTGAAAGAGGATTTGAAATATCTCCATTAAGAAAACAACAGACTAAGAATGGATGTTGGGCCTTCAAGGGGATCTAAGAGAAAAATCAAGGATTTAAGGAAAATGATGGAGTACTGAAAAGGTAGAGCCAAAGAAAACAAGCTATTGTCACTTTCATTTACGGTTAGTACTAGCAAACATGGAAGGACAAGTTTTCTGGAGTTATCGAAACAAACAAGCAATTAAAAGTCAAATTAAGGGAAAAAGAAAGCAAGAATTCCACTATGCAAAAGACATAGGAACACAAGTTGACAAGGCTAAAACATCACTTAGTTGAGAACCAAAATTACATGGATAAGATTTTGACGAAGTGGCAAGAAAGAGAAAAGGAATGGGCTCGTATTTGCAACATAGAAGTGGAAGCCAGAGAGATGTGGAGAGTAGAAAGCTTAGGGAGGTAGCAATACATAGAACACTTGATTGCTCAAATTTACAAGGCTGTCTAGAAGGCAGATAAAATGGTTGAGAAAGTAGAAGCACTTGAATGGGAGATTATACTAACCCAAGGGTATAATCAACGATTATTAGACTTTCTATTTGAGGCTATAGATTAATATGCTCAAGTTAAATGTTTTTATAATTTTAATGTAAGCATGATTAGAAGATATACAAGAATTCCTATGGTCAATGAAAGTTTCTTTTTGTTTGGATTGATCCAAAACAATGCTATAATTTACATTACATTCATTCCATGCATACATTTTAATAAAAGTAAAGATTAACAATAATAACAATGATATTGTATTATACGCTCTAATTCATGGTTAATAAATTAAGGTTCAATGATAGTAAAGCCAAAAAACCCAAGTTATTCAATCCCGCACAAGTATAGCACTCATTCTCAAGCTCGAGTCATGGAAGGAGAAAACGTAACTAGGTTTGAGAGAGTCAAAAGGGATAAGAAAAAATGAGGGAAAGGGAAATTAAAATTCAACAAAGTATTGAGGCATAGATGACTGATCTAAGGTAGTTGTTATCTAGTTCATTGAAGGGTAAAAGAGTTTTGGTACATCAAGACCAGGGGAAGAGATTAATATGGAATAACTATTATACCCTCTAAGGTTTACCCCACCTCAAGCTTTTCGTGGCATACATGTGCAACCACCAAATGTACAATGTTACCCTTATATCAATCTTTCTACTAATCAACCATAGATTCACTTGAATGATAACCTAGGATCTATCATTGTTGACCTTATCTTGGTACTGAATATAGACAACCACGCCCCGAGATTAAGACGTAACACGGTTGTATTACTTTGAAAAAAATCTCAAAGTAATATGAAGCCTTCTTTCTTAAATATTCTAAAATTCTTCAATAAAACAATCTATCAAGTAAAATCCATATCTTTAATCCAACTGATAATACATCTTTATATATCCAAATACAAACCATATAAAATACAAAACTATCTCTTAAGATCTCATTGGCCAACATATTCTCTGATGACTAAGTAATCTTTTTCATTTCATCTTCTAGCTTCACACAAGACAAACTTATCACTTAATCATCTGTAAAAAAAAAGTAAAAAGGGAATGAGCAAACCACAGCTCAATAAGTATAGGCTCACACACCTTACCAGATCAAGCATTGTTTTCTTACACATCATATAGATCATTCAAAACATTCATCAAATCATAATATCAAAACATTTCAAGATCATCATTTTATCAAATATTTCATAAATTCATAAATCAATGTCAAAATATGTCACTTCATAAATCATTGCAAAATATGCTATCATTCAAATATCATAATCAAACCAAATCATGGATCAATCATTAAAAATCATAGCAAATCATCATCATCATAAATCATCATTATCATTGGTTTATCGTTAGCTACGGTCACTACTATAACTCATGACATTGACCGTATCGATAATTTCATCTTCACGATCATTGCAAACTATTATAACCCGCTAGCTAGGGTCTTATGCTAACTACTATTACCCGTTAGCCAGCGTCGTATGATCATGTCTTTGCTAACTACTATTACCCGTTAGTCAGGGTCGTAGAACTAGTTCTGGTGTCGATGATCCCACTTTTCAGGGATGTAAAAACGTAGCTATCATAAAATTATTCTTTAAACATAAACCATTTTCTCATTTCATTCATAAGCATGATCCATCGTTTATATAAAGAAACACAAAATAATCATATGCTTGATCCTATTTTCATACATTGAAAATAATGAAATAAAATATTCATTCATTTATAAACATACATATATACATAGATTCGAAAACAAGTAAAGTGTGTGAGATTTTACTTACCTCTTTTCAATTCCACCACTTAGTTTTTCTTCCAAAATAATTAATGGCCTATCCAAGATCATTTCAATAGATCAGAATTTAATCAACCTTTTTTGAGACCATTTATACAAAAATCAACTAAGTTCACAAAGGTTAACTTAACTAATTAATACTGGCAGCCTGACCTCTTTTCATTAAAACAGTCATATCTCAATATATCCAAATCTGAATTATGATCTCTTTCATGTGTTAGAAACTATACTTGATAAGCTTTCTAACCATATATGGCACACCTCGTAATTCCTTGTAGATTAATTATAACAATTTTTAAAATCCACGTTAGATGCTGCTGCTAGACAGCATGTATACCTTCTAATAAAAATTACACATTTATTCACAAGAAACTCCAAATTCAATTCCCCTTATTTCTTTGAAAAGTAGATTCAATGATCTTTTTAACATCTATGGCTCAATACATAATTCCTTGTATAAAAATTAAGAAGAATTTTGAAATTCTTCACTGCTGTTGCTACTAGACAGCCTGCACATCTTTAAGTAGAAATTAGACAACTCTTCATAGAGAACTCGGATTCAACTTCTGTTTATTTCAGTAGAAAGTAGATTCAACATGCTTTCCAATGACATATAATAATTACAACAATAATTTATCCATTAATACAAAATTCTATTTTAATGCATTATTACAGATCACAACATCTCATTCAAAAATAGAATTTCTCCTTCAATCTTTAAAAACCCAAATCTTTACTTTCAGCCTTCAAACTCCATTCAATAATCATTATTAAATCTTAAGAGCATGAAATAAACAAAGCCCAGTAATTTACCCAAATAGATCATCAAGATTAATGAAGGATTTCATGATTTTTCTTGGTTTTTCTCTCAAAACTTCAACTCCAAATAATAGCAATCAACTTGATATTTCTTTTTAAATAAAAAAAGGGCCTGTACTCACCTTTAAAGGATTAACTTGATTGTAGCCTCTGATTGTGAATCTTCAACTTGATTTTTCATATTCTTTAACCCTAAGGAAGATGAGGAAAAAGAATTCTATTTCTTTTTTGTTTCACGATAGTTAGGTTTTCTTTTATCTAATACTTCAGCCTTTTTTCTTTTACTAAATAATGTCTTAATAAACTGATGAGCTTTAGTATTAGTTTAGCCCAATTATTATTTGGGCTGGGATATTACATTCTCTCCTCCTTATAAGAAGTTTCATCCTTAAAACTTGATTTACATCCACATCTCATTCCTCTAGTTTTGCAATCATATCTCTTACCGTATGATTGTTTCATTAAACTTTGAAAAAAATAATCATCTTGCCTTAAAACTTGTTTTTTCTAATCAACCATTCAAAAAAAAATATTTCAATATGTTAAAACTCATATCATCTTGAATTTCTAAATACTCATATCTAATCACATAGCTTTTACTTAGATATTCTCTTAACATAGATTCATCATATACACTAAACATCAGAGGTGATAATATTCTTTAGTTTAAACTTTTTTTTTCACTTTTCCAAGAACTTCAAATGTCTTTACAATGCAAACTTAACCTTTCTTACTTTATAATCCTCGTAATGAGTACAAATGATTGACCACTTGAAGCAATGATCATATCTCTAAATTTTGGTATAATTCTCGTGCTTACTTTAAACCATTACTTAATCGACCAAAATTTATCAGCCATTTGTTCCAAAAATTCAAGAAATAAAAGTTTTTCTTCTTTGTCCTTATGCCAATAAGTCTAAGACTTGGATCTACTTCCATACAAAACCTCAAAATAATGAATCATTGAATGTTTATCTTATGACTATCATTATAAAATATTTCTCTTCAACAATAAAGCCTCATAAATGAAGGGAACACAAAATATTCTTGTCCAAAATCCATTAGTCCTTATTTATTAAAGATTCATCACTTTCTCAACTAATAATAGCATAACAATTTAGAACTTAAAATCAATTCAGGCTGCCACTGCGCACTCTGATATTTCTTTCCAATAAAATTCAAACAAATTAACTTTCATAACATTGTTTTGTAACAAGAAAAACATGTATCCACAAAATTCCTTGTAATATGCTTCACACCACGTGTTTATAACCATAACAACCTTGAATAACAATATCAACAAATCATTTTGTCACCAAAAAGATATCACATAGTACTTTAGATTTTCTTTTCTTTTCCACCGATAACATAAAATTTTCTATCAATTAACCACTAGAATACATATGACATGAATGTAATAGATCATATCCATAAATTTATACTATATAAATTCAAACATAAATCTTTGGTTAACTAAGTTGTCTTCAATTTCGAATATTGTTCTTTTTAATATACCAATTATCATATAACAATTGATTTTTCATAATCCCGATAAACATCATAATGTCTCAAATTCTCTTTTTACTAAATATATTGCTATCATCTTCACGTCAAAGTTAAAAACTATGCATCATATTCCATAAAAAAAACTTCTTTTATAAAGTTTGAACCAATAAGAACTCCAAACACTTGAATTCACACCAAAAGTATAATTATGAACAATAGCCAAATTCATCACATTATTTCAGAAGTTCTTTCAAACTTCTCTAAAATTGAATAGATGCCCAACATCACCAAGTACACAAAATCATCACTTGTAAGATTTCAACCAATCATGAAATGTTAAAATTGGTTGTGAACTAAAAAATATGAAACAAGTATGACCAACTAGAAGAAAAGCTCAGAGCAGTAGAGGATAATGATGTATTTGGGGTTATTGATACTAACGAGCTCAGTTTGGTACCTAACTTAATTATCCTAACAAAATTTAAAACTTTTGATTTTGATAAATACGACAGAACAAAATGTCCTTTTGTTCAGATCATCATATTCTGTTGAAAGATAGTGGGTCATATCCAAAATGACAAGCTCCTAATACATAGTTTTAAAGATAGTTTAATTGGATCAGCAATAAGATGGTACATTCAGCTAGATCGAAGTTGAATCCATTTGTGTAAGAACTTGGTAAAAACTTTCATCGCCCAGTATAAACATGTCCTTGATACAGCCCCTGACAAGCTATCATTACAAAATATGAAGAAAAAGTCAACGAAAACCTTTAAGAAATATACGTATCGATGGAAAGATACGACAATCTAGGTCCAACCACCATTAACTAAAAAAGAGATTAGTGTGTTATTTGTTAACACATTAAAAGCCCTATACTACAATAGATTGGTTAGAAATACAATAAAATTTTTTTCTAATATGATGATTTCATGAGAAATGATAGAGAACACTATTAAGAGTGGCAAAATTGAAGGGCCTAAAAAGAATACAACAAATCTAAAGAAGGAAGAGCATGAGACACACGTAATCACTTACTGAAATTTTTCACACTATTTTTTTGTTCCATATAATCCAAACCCATAATACCTTCCTTATTACCCTACTACCAACCAAATCTTCCAGTAGCTATATTAATATCGAGCACCCTAACAACCACCATATTGGCCAAGCTTTAGTCTTTAATCACCCAATTACACCCCCATACCTCTAACTCAACCGTTTGTCTAACCAACCTATTGAACCAATAACCAAATAAGCACATAAAACAACAACAATTGAGAAAAGCCTCAGTTTGAACCAATTTCCATATCTTACATCAATTTGTACCCCTAGCTAATGAAAGGCCACCTTGTTGCCCCTATCTATGTGGCACCATTAAAGCCACCCTACTCGAGTTGGTGTGACCCTAATGCCAAGTACAATTACCATTATAGTATGGCATGACACTTCACTGAAAATTGCACAGCATTTAAACATAAGGTACAAGGTCTAATTAATGAGAAGCACTTAACTTTTAATACCAAATTCAAGCTAAATATGAGTAGAAACCTTTTGCCATACCACACCAAAGGAAAGATTAATGTTGTGGGTAATGGGAAAGATGTGAAGATCAAAAGACACATAGACAAAATAAGGACCCTTTCGAACATGTGTATAACTATTTGATTGAGGTAAGCATGATTTAGACGATATCTTTGGATGCCAATGAAAGCTATGAGGACTTTGACTAGGTTTACAAGTACCATGGCAGAATGGTTGAACATTCAATCGAAAGATGTGAAATCTTTCGATGAATATTGCAAAGCTTAATGAACATGACTGTAATAGAGTTTTATGATGGGTGAGATGAAGGCAATGTGAATATAATGGATGATGAGCCCCTTGGTATGTCTTTTATCCCTAAACTTCTAACGGTATTATATGATGTGAAACCAAAGCCTTCAATTGAGAAAACTATATCTTTTTTTAGGACGATAATGACTATTTATGTTCCTAGTATATTTTCTTGCCAAACTAATAAAGCAGTCTCGTGGAATTACAACTATGATGTCATGGTTCAAGGACTTGGTAAGACTTCGAACGATCCAGGTATGGGGAATACTATAAACATAACAGGCATAGAAGGAATAACCCAGAGTGGTTAGTGTTACACTTCTGAGGAATCAAAGAGGGTCAGAAAAAGGAAAGGTAAGATAAAAGAAGAGGATATAGTGAAAAGTCAAAGTATTCAACTGGCAGTAAACTTAAAAATGCATATTAAAAAGTCGATATCAGAGAAAGAAGCCTATGAGTTCCTAAATATCATTAAGCATAGTGAGTACAATGTGGTTGACCAGTTGAACAAACTGTCGACTTGTATTTTTTTATTGTCACTACTGTTGAGTTTAAAGCCACACAGGAATACTTTGTTTAAAGTGCTTAACCAAGCTTATGTCGAACATAATATTTTTGTTGAGAAAGTAGATCACATGGTTAAAATTATTATAGCTCCTAACTTTATTATTTTTAATAATGATGAAATATCCCTGGAGAGATGAGATAGTATTAAGGCCTTGCACATCACTGTTAAGTGCAAAACTCACGCTATGGCCAAAGTATTGATTGATAATAAGTCATCTATTAATGTCATACTTATGACTACACTATTAAAGCTTCCAATAGACCCTTCCATATGAAAAACAACCATATGATAGTAAAGGCTTTTGATGGAGCACGAAAAAAGGTGATTGATGATATAGAGATTTTTTTTACAGATTGGCCATGTACCTTTAATATCTTATTTCAAGTGATGGATATAAAACCTACATATAGTTGTTTACTTGAGAAACTTTGGATTCAATAACTGAAGCTGTACCATTATCTTTACACTAGAAAGTAAAGTTCATTATTAAAGAGAAGTAAGTTTGTCTAGATGGTGGGGAAGACTTATTAGTGACTACTACCTTGACTACTCCTTACATTAAAATTGTTGAAAAGGTGATTGAATGCTCATTTAGAGCTTTTGAAGTAGCAAATGCTATTTGTATAGGAGAAGGATTAAAGATACCAGTCCCTTAATTATTGAAGATTATAGATATGGTAATCAAACAAACTATAGGCAAAGGTTGGCAAGTAGGATAAAGTTTGGGAAGGGCTTTACAAAGAATTAAGAAGGCATCGAACATGACTGAGAATAAAGAGCGATAGGGTTTAGGTTATAAACCTACTACTATTGATTAAAAGAACATGATGTTAGAGAAAAAAAGAGAAAAGAATGGCATACCTCAAAAGGCATGAATTAGTTAATGAAAGAATGGTGTTCCCTATTTGTACAAGACATTCTGTTCTGGCAGATATGTTCATCCTAGATCATTAAAAGTTGAAAAAGGTGAGCTAGTAATGGGATTAGAAGAAGTTTTTTTTAAATTTATATTAGTGTAGATGAGAAAGGTGTGCAAGATGAAAATATGTTTTTTTTTTCCTTTCCTAGGTTAGGAGATAAAAAAAATGATGTACTATTTTCATTATCCTTGAACCGTTCAAATTTAAAAATTCTAATTGTTTTTACCTAAGAGCATGCAGAGGTTAAATGAATAGGCTTACTTTCATTATCTTAATAAAATGATAAATGCAATGCGTTTCACATATACCATTTTCTCTATTTTTTTCTTTTTTTCTTTTTCGTTATTACCCTTATTTTTCTTACCTTTGTCAAAATCTGTCATATTTTCTTGTGATTGTACCCATTATCAAGTCTTTTAATAATGAATATTATGGATGACCAAGACAAAAATGTCGAATTTGATTTTAAAAATTTGATTCACATTAGCGAGCTTTATAACAATATTGATTCAGAAGACTATGATTTGCCTCATGATCTATTAAAATGGATAGAGCAAAAGAAAAAAAATTATAAAATCCCATTAGGAATCTAGTAACTTGTTGAATTTGGTAGATGGTAAGAATAAGAAATAAGTTAGGATAGGTACTTCACTATCACTGATTGAAAAACAAAAACTGGTGGATTTGTTGTAAGAATATATGGATGTATTTACATGATCTTATCATAATATGCCTGGGCTTAGCACCAATGTTGTTTAGTATAAAGTACCAACCAGTATTTAGAAACATTGTTAAAGATAAAGGAGAAAGTGAAAAAGCAATTTGATGTGGGCTTTTTAGAAGTAGCCAAGTACCTTTAATGGGTAGCCAATATAGTCTCAGTTACTAAAAAAAATGAAAAAGTTATGATGTGTATAGACTATCGAGACTTAAATAGAGCCAACCCAAAGAATAATTTCCCACTACCTCATATCAATACCTTTGTGGATAACACTATTAGGCACTTCACTTTTTTCTTCATGGATGAGTTTTTTTATTATAATCAAATCAAAATGGCCGAAAAGATATGGAAAAAACTACATTAATGACAATGTAGGGTATATTTTGCTATAAAGTCATACCTTTTAGGCTAAAGAATACTGGTGTCATATATTAAAGAGTGATAGTCACTCTTTTTCATGATATACTGCACAAGAAGATAAAGGTGTATATTGATGATATGATAGCCAAGTCTCAGAAAGGTGAAGATTATGTTGCAAATCTTAAAAAGCTCTTTGAAAGGCTACGAAGATACTAATTTAAGCCGAATTTCACCAAATACACATTCGATGTTAAATCTAAAAAATTGCTAGGGTATATAATTAGTGAGAGAGGTATAGACCTTGATAAGATTCGAGCCATTCAAGAGTTGTCACCGTCACGCTCGCAAAAGGAAGTGAGAGGCTTTTTGGGGTGATTGAATTATATTTCTTGCTTTATATCTCAAGTCACCTCGAAATACGATCTGATTTTTAAGTTGCTTCATAAAAATAATTCTAATAAATGGGACAAAGAAGGCCAAAATGCTTTTGAAAATATTAAAGAGTATTTGACAAGCCCACCGATGTTGATACCATTAGTTGTAGGAAGGCCATTGATTTTGTATTTAACAGTGCAAGAAAAATTAATGGAATGCATACTGGGGTAAAGAGATGAAATTGGTAAGAAAAAGCATGCAATCTACTATTTAAGTAAAAAATTTACGGAGTATGATGCGAAGTACTTCTAAATAGAAAAAATATGTTGTGCCCTGGCTTAGACCACTCGTAAACTTAGACAATACATGCTCTATCATACGACTTGATTGATATCAAAGTTGGATCTCATCAAGTACATTTTTGAGAAACCATCTTTATCAGATAGGATAGCGAGATGGTTGATCATGCTTTCAGAATATGATATTATGTATGTGGCATAAAAATCCATAAAAAAATACGATAGCTGATTTTTTTACTGACATAACTACATAAGCTTATGGCCCATAAAGTTTAAATTTTCAGATGAAGACTTAATGGCGATCTTGTAGGATGAAGATGAAAAGCCTGTAAGGAAAGTGTGAAAGATGCTTTTTGATAGAGCATCCAATATAATGGGGCATAGCATTGGGACAATACTGATATCCCTAAAAGAAAATTACTACCCTTGCATTGCAAGGTTGAATTTCAATTGCACAAATATTATTGCTAAGTATGAAGTATGTGCCATAGGTTTGCAGATGGCCATTGAAAAGAAGATTGAGGCATTAAAAGTATATGAGAATTCAACCTTGGTAATTTATTAACTAAAAAGCGAATGGAAGACCAGGGACCCAAAATTGGTGTTATACCAAGGCACATAACTAACTTGATAAAATAGTTCAAATAGATCTAATTTCAATATATTTCTCGAGAAGAAAATCAGATTGTTGATGCCTTGGTTACTATGGCAACAATGTTTAAGTTAAATGACAATATGAAATCTAGCCCATCAGAGTGTAAATGAGAGATTTACTGACCCACTGTTTGAATATAAAAGAAGAAGTAGATTGGCAACTATGATATTATGACATTATACAATATATCAAGTGCCAAAACTACCTTGAGTAGGCCTCAGAGAATGGCAAGAGGATTATTTGAAATTAATAGTAGGGCTTGTGCTTGATAGAAAATTCCTATATAAGAAAAGTTAAGACCAGATATTGCTAAAGTGTGTAAACGTTGTAAAAATAAAAAAAATACTTGAAGAAGTACATGAGAGAATTTGTAGAACACATGCTAATGAACATTTATGGCCATATAGATTATGGGAGTGGGTTACTACTGGTCCATATTGAAAAATGATTGCATTAGTTATGCAAAAAAATGTCATAAGTGTCAAATTTATATGGATAAGATTCACTCCCCTCTAGTCTTACTACATATCTTGGCACCACCATGGCCCTTCTTTATGTGAAAAATGGATGTGATCGGACCTATAACCCTAAAAGCTTCGAATGGGCATTTTTTTTATCTTTATAATAATTTATTACTTCATTAAGTAGGTGAAAACAACTTTGTATGCTAGTATTATGTGATTAGTGGTATATAGATTCATAAAAAGAGAGGTAATATGCCAGTATGGGCTTTCAAAAAGGATCATCTCTAATAATATTAGCAACTTAAATGGTAAAATGATGAAAGAGTTATGTGTGTAGCTCAAGATACAACATTATTATTCAATATCGTATCATCCAAAGATGAATCGTGCGATAGAGAAACATCAAAAAAATTTAAGAAAGATGATAGATACATATAGAGACTGGCACAAAAAGTTACCATTTGTCCTACTTGCTTATAAAACATCAATTTAAACCTTCATAGGGGCCACCTCATTTTCACTAATGTTCAGGATAGAGGCTGTATTACCAGTTGAAATAAAAATTCCTTCCCTGAGAGTTTTGATAGAGGTAAAATTGAATGAAATAGATTAGGTTCGAGACCATTTCAAACAACTAAATCTTATTGAAAAAAAAAAGGCTATTGGCACTCAGCCATAGGCAGATGTACCAAAAGAAGAATAATGTGAACACATGATAAGAAGATACAACCCTAGTGCTTTCGCAAAGGTGAATTAGTTTTGAAAAGGATTTTGTCAAATCAACATGACAGTAGAGGAAAATTGACACCTAATTGAGAAAGTCTATACGTGGTAAAGAAGGCATTCTTTGGTGGAGCTCTAATAATTGCAAAATTGATGGTGATGAATTGCCAAACCTTATGAATTTGGACATTTTTAGGAAATATTTTGCTTAAAAAAAAGATAGGAAAAAAAGATAAAAAATAAGAAATAAAAAAATGAAAAGAAAAAGTAGACGATTCAGACTAAAAACCTAAAAAAGGAGTCTTGAACCATGAGGGTGATCGTGTAAGCTAAAAACTTGAAAAGGCAGCTTAAATAAAAGTAGAGTTAGAAATAAATCCTTCAAGGAATGAAAAGAAGACATAACTAGACAAATCAACATAAGAGTTAAGGGAAATGACTTTTTGAAGCAAGTTTCCATTGGTTGCAAGTATGGGGTAAAAATTAGTTATATGAGATCAAACATAGCAAAATCATAAATGCAATGAGTTTTTAAGAAAAGATTTGGTCCAAGTAGGTAAAAGTCGTTCAAATGTTCATAATTTAAATAACTGATATTTGATTCTCGAGATGTTGAATTAACTGTTCTTTATGTTTCAAAGAGCTCATCTTTTTTTTTCTAAAACCAAAATAAATATCTCATATTCAACCTTGACTATGGAATCATTACATATTTCACTTGAAATTAAGATAATGATTGATAATATTCATAATAGGCCAACATGTCACTTAAAAAAGAGGGTGTAAGGATGATAAAAATTAACAATATAGGGTTAGAAAGCATAAAAAATGAAATGAAAATTGATTGATTACCAAAAACAAAAAGAAAGAAAAAGTGAAGAGAGATAAAGAAAGAATTCGAAGGTAGTTTCAAGACAAGCAAAAGTCAAATGGGTCTATCAAAAGTCTGAGATTCCAAAATAAAAGGAAAGAGAAATAATTGGATGAAAAGTGAAAGATTCTAAAAGATAAGAATAATAAAAACAGCTTCTAAAGTCTGAAAGAATTGAACTAATCTAAAAAATCAAATTAACATGAATAAAAGCAAATGACATAAATAATTGATTGCATTTTCATCTTTCTAATTTATCACAATCATCGCATGCATCACATATATTTTTATGATAAATTGTATTAAAGGTCTCTTTATGAGACGTCAAGGGGAATTAGGATATGTTTCTTGTCAAAGCAAAGATGATGGTTTGATTAAAAGAATCAGCCTTAAAAGATGAAAAGCTACCCTTGGGTAGTCTTCAAAACCTTGACTATTAATTTAAAGAGCACCCAAATCACTTCTTGACTTGTGGCTTAGTTCCAATCATATTTACTCTTCGACTTACGGCTTAGTCCTGGTCATCTTTATTTTTTAACTCATGGTTTAATATCAGTCATGTTCATTTTCTAGCTAGAGGCTTAATCTCAGTCATAGTTATTCTTTGACTCATGGTTCAATCTCGATCATGTTCATTTTCTGACTAGTTGCTTAGTCTCAGTAATATTTACTTTTCAACTCACGGTTCAATCCTGGTCATATTTATTCTTCAACTTATAGTTCAATCTCGGTTATTTTCATTTCATGACTTGCAATTCAGTCGATCATGTTTATTCTTCAACTCGTGGTTTAATCGTAGTCACATTTATTCTCTAACTTGCGGCTCAGCTTCTGTCATCTTTATTTTCTGTCTTGTGGCTCAATCCCAATCATCTTTATCTTTCGACTTGTGATTCAATTCTAGTCATATTTATTCTCTGACTTACGGCTCAGTCTCAGTCATCTTTATCTTTTCACTTGCTATTCAATCATAATCATCTTTATTCTTTGACTTGCGGCTCAATCGTAGTTATTTTTATTCTTTGACTTATAACTTAATCGTAGTCATCTTTATTTTCTGACTTGCAGCTCAGTTTCAGTCATCTTTATCCTTTGATTTGTAATTCAATCCCAGTCATCTTTATTCTTTGAAAAATCATTATCTTTGTCTTTGTCCTATTCATGATTCTCAGAAATGCATAAAGAATAACAGTTGTAGACACCAAATTTTATTTAGGTTCTTTGGACTAAACACTATTTATTTATTTTATTTTGTTTAAGTTTATTAATAATTAAATATTAAGTATAATATTAAAAAAAAAAGATAGGGTAGGCATGGTGCCGTGCATGGCACCAACTTATCCACCTGCCCCTACACTGGCACCATGCCCTCGAAACCCTAAGCCAATCCACTTGCTTGCCCTACAGCTACTGGCACCTATACCCCAAACCACCATAGAGTCACCGGCCATGCCCTGCCAGACGTTTGCCCCCAGACCCAACTGCATTTGCCACCATCACTTGGTAGTAAGAGTTGCGACTGGATTTATATAAGTAGAGCTTTATGAAAGCAAAACAAAAGAAGACCCTTACCCGAAACCCTGCCTAAAAGCTTTGCCAAAAACCACTACCAAAAAATGATACCAAAAAGAAAAACCACTAAAACAAAAAAAAAAAAGAGAAAAGAAAGGAAAAGATCATTTTTCTCATATACAGAAAGCCCAAAAAAAAAAAGAAACACAGTCCTTTGGGAATGGGGAACTTAGCGCCATCAACCATATAGAGAAAATAAAAAATTCAAACAAACAAAATTTTTTTTTTTAGGTGAAACCGAAAGGTTTCGACTTATATATAGGGTTTTGGTATTAGTTTTTTGTGAAAGCAAGTGTAGATCAGTAAAGAGGGGGTCATGAAAGATATTTTGGGGGTTTCTTAGCTTTTTTAGGGTCGACGGGTGATCAACAACAGGCGACAATGGCAGCACACAATAGACGACGATTGTCATTTGGAAGAGGTGACCGGTTTTTGGGTTTTTGTTTGAGAAAGAAATAGGCTTTTTTTTTTTTTTTTAATCAGAAGGAGAAAATGAGCTATCAAAAAAATTGAGCTTTTATATAAAGAGAAAACCTCAAAACGACACTGTTTTAAGTAGAAAAGATCTGTGTATAGACTCGAATTTGACTCGAGATCCATGCAGCCCTATCGGTAATCTACCTCTTTCAACCAACCTTTACCAGTTCAATTGAACTGTTTGCCCAAACTACAACCAACTGGTCTAGTTGAACCGGTATTGACCGGATTGTTGATCAATTTGATTCAGGTAAAATTTTTTGAACTTTTTAAATTTTTTATATATATTATTTATATCATTTTAAGTTTTATTATTGTTATTTATGCATGTTTAAAACCTTTAAATTTGTTAGAATAAATATTTGTTGTTTTTATAATAATAATTAATAAAAATAAAAGCAAAATAAATAAATAAAACTAAATAATGAGTAATAAAGTTAAAGTTTATGATAATTTTGTAAACATTTAAAAAAAAAAAAACCTTACTAAATAATATAAAATAAAAAATAAAATAATTAATAATAATAACAATAATAAAAAATAAAAATGATTTCAAAACTTTTGATTTTTTTTAATTTGAAAAAATAAAGAATAATAACCAAAAGAATAAAAAAAATAAAAGAATAAAAAATATATAAAAAATGATAATGAAAATAGAATAATAAAAAAGGATTTTTTTTGTCTAAATGGTGGAGGGAATAAAAATTATTTTTAAATAATAATAATAAATAGTTTTGCCTAGATGTTGAAAAATTATTTAATAATAATAATAATAATAATAATAATAATAATAATAATAATAAGTTTTTATTAAAGAAAAATACATGAAATATTTTAATAATTTTCAAAAACTATAAAACCCAAACTTGCTTCAAAAATCAACTTAGATGTTGAGGATTTTTAGAGATGTTAGTGTTTTTTTTTAAACCCTCAAAACCCTAAAATCCAAAACCATAAAATCTAAAACTCTAAACCTCAAAACATTAAACCTTCAAAAGTCAAAACCTTAAAATTTTAAAACCCTAAAATCAAAACCTTAAACCTTAAAACTCGAAACCCTTAAAACCCTAAAATTTCAAAAACCTAAATTTTGAAACCCTAAATTTTAGAACCCTAAACCTAAAATCCAAAATTTAAAATCCAAAACCATAAACCTTGAAAACTCAAACTCCTAAAACCCAAAACTCTAAAATCTTGAAACTTTCAAACAAGGCCCTAAATCTCATAAATCCATCCTAAATTTGACATGTAACCCCAAATCATCATCCAAAAATCATTGAACTTTAAAGTCTTGACTTTAACTTTACTCAAACCTTTTCCAAAATTCTAAATATATAAATGAAAATCTCATATAATGTAATTTGTTTTTGAATGCTGCCTAGAAGATGTGGTATTTAGAAAATTTTATTTCATTAAGTTTTTCGTACAAGTTTTTGACTCCCAATAATAATGTGTTTAAAATAAAAAAAAAATAAAATGAGATCTCAAATATAAATAATTACACCTAAACTCTTCCTAGATATTGGAGAGTCGGGATGGTCTTATTATATTGAAGAATTCGATTTCAAAATTATATTTCATTATCATACATAGCATTTATTGGCATACATACATTTATTTGTACTCATTTCGCATGTTCGCATCTTTAATTATTGTTTGCTAACTAATTGTACCATCATTAGTTTATTTTTTCACATAGAAATATTTTCTTTAAAAAATGTAGTTTAAAAATGTGAAATTATAAAATAAAACAAAAATAGCATTCCGAAGGGAATAATTCTTAGTATTTTGCCTAGATGTTGGAAAGTCACCAATAATTATCTTTTATAAAAAGTGTTATTTTCATTTGAAAGAATTTTGTGACAAATATTAAGCAAAAAGAGTTATTTAAAATTCTATCTAAATGTTGAAGAATTTTAAAGTAATTCTTTAACTGAGAGATTTCCTTGATATTCCTAAATAAAGAACTTTAACAAAATTACTTTCTTTTAAAAAAATGAAAAAAAATTATTATTAAATTTCAAATCGAAACCATTTTATCCAACATCAAAAAGAACAAATGATTAATAGCTACCAATTTATGGGCATTGTAGGGGTGCTAATCTTTCGTCACAGTAACCGATTTTTGAACCCAATTTGGTTTTTTGTGGAACAAAATTTATCTTTTTGATAAATTTAAATCATTTTTTATAATTTTATTGGAAAGATAAACTTTAGGGTGGCCAACCGCATCTTAGAAAAGATTGGTGGTGACTCTTCCAATTTTTCTCGATTATAAAATCTTTTTGTTTAGCGGTCCGAAAACCGTTATGATAGTAATGAAATTGTAAAACAAAATTTATAAAATCCTATATAAAATTTAACTAATTTTCACTTTAAGTAAAAGTTTTTTATTTTCTACTTTATTACATGTTTAAGAAATTACTTAAATATAAAAAATAATAATTAAAAATATTCTTTTTTTAATTTTAATGTAATTGGTATCTTCTAAAATAGGTAATTTTTATTATAAAATAAAAAAATAATTATAAAAAATTTAAAAATATTAATGTAAAATTCTTTCAAAGAAAAAAAATTAATCTAAAAGAATTTATATTTAAAATAAAATAAATTTTTTTAACATAATATATGATAGAAATAATAAAATTTATATCAATTTATGTAAAATGGGAAAAAAGTGTTGTAATATGCTAAAAAATGAATTATGAAAAATTTTAAACATAATTAAATATAAAAAAAGCATTAGAAGAATTATTTAACATAAATAATTAAGCTAACAACATGAATATAAATTAATTTTTCTTATAAATATATAAGAAAAATAGTTAAAAATACTTTTAAGGATAAAAAATAATATAAAAGAAATGATATTTTAGAATTAAAAATTAATAAAAAATTTATTAACGTAAGTAAGCGAAAGGAATCGTAAAAATTGTATCATTTATCGTAAAATTTATTAGAAGTGTCATAATACCTAAGAAAGAGTTATGATAATTCTAAACATAATAAAATGTAAGAATAATGGTAAAAAAATATTATTAAATTTTACATAATTAAATTAGCAATTTAAAATTTTAATTTATTATTATCCTTTTAAATATATAAAAATATCTAATAAATAAAAAAATAGATAACATAAATAGGTAAGAGGAAACGTAACATTCGTATCATTTGGCGTAAAATATATAAAAAGTGTCATAACATACTAAGAAAGAATTATGACAATTCTAAACATATTGAAAAGTAAGAACAAACCTAAAAATATATTATTGTAATGTAAATAATTATGATGACAATGTAAAATTTTGATTAATTATTGTTTTATATGTGTGTATATATATATATATAATAGTTATAAATTAAAAAATAAATTTGTAATGTAAACAAGTGGGAAGAAATGTAAAATTAATGTCATTTGGCATAAAATGGATAAAAAGTGTCATAACAAACTAAAAAAGATATAACAATTCTCAACATAATAAAAGGTAAGAATAATCGTAAGAAAATATTATTGTAACGTAAATAATTATGTTGGTAACATAAAATTTTAACCAATTATTACTTTTAAATATATAAGCAAAATCGTTAAAAATTGAAAAACAAATAGATAATATAAAAAAAGAGAAAAAAAAAACTAAAATGAGTATCATTTGGTATGAAACGGATAAAAAGTATTGTCACATATTAAGACAAAGTTATTATAATTCTAAACATAATTAAATGTAAGAATAATCATAAAAAGAAATTATTGTAATGTAAATAATTAAGTTGTCAATTTAAAATTATAATTATATATTTTTTAAACATATAAGAAAAATAGCTAAAACTTAAAAACATATTAGTAACATAAACAAGTTAGATGAAACGGAAAAATATGAGAATTATTGTAAAATTGGTCTTATTTGGTATAAAATATATTAGAAGTGTCGTAACATCTTAAGAGAGAGTTATGATACTTCTAAATATAATGAAGGTAAGAACAAATGTAAAAAGATATTACTATAATGTAAATAATTAAATTGACAATGTAAAAAAATTATTATCTTAAACCCAATAAATAATTCTAAACTAATAAATAAGTCTTAACATAAAAAGATGAGAATAATCATAAAATTATTGTCATTGAACATAAAATTAGTTAGAAATATTGTAACATCTTAACAAAAAAATGTAATAGTTATAAACGTAATGAAAGATAAAAACTAGCATAAAAAGATATTATTGTAATAAAAAAATAAAAGTTAATATCAAAAAGTGAGAATAGTCGTAAAATTAGTATTATTTGATATAAAATGGTTACAAGTATCGTTACATCTTAATAAAACACTGTGATAATTCTACACATAATGAAAAGTAATAACAAGTGAAAAAATATTATTAAACCATAAATAATTAAATTGGTAATGAAAAAATTAGTATTATAAATAAAAAATAATCCTACATAAAAAAATAGGTGTTATCATAAAAAGATCAGAATAATTGTAAAGTTAATATATTTTAGCGTAAAATATGTTAGAAATATTATAATACCTTAAGAAAAAGTTATAATAATTTTAAACATATTAAAAGATAAGAACAAGTGTAAAAGATATTATTATTAAGTAATAATTAAGTTGACTATATAAAAAAATTTATTATTATAAATAAAAAATAATTCTAAACAAAAAAATGTTAATGTAAAAAAGTGAAAGTAAGTATAAAATTAGAATTATTTGACGTAAAGTATGTTAGAAGTATCGTAACATAAAAAGATAAGAATAGTTGTAAAATTGGTGTCACTTAATATAAATTGGATTAGAATTGTTATAACACCCTAACAAAGAGTTGTGATAAATTTAAACATAATAAAAAACAAAAACAAGTGTAAAAAGATATTATTATAACATAAATAATATTATTGATAATGTAAAAGAATTATTATTAAAAGAATTAATAATTCTAAACCAAAAAATAAGTGTTAGTATAAAAAAGATGAGAGTAATCGTAAAATTTGTATTATTTGACGTACAATAGTAAGAAGTGTTGTAACACCTTTAAGGAAAAAGTTTTAATATATTTAAACATAATGAAAAGTAAGAACAAACGTAAAAAAAAAATTATTATAACATAAATAAATAGGTTGGTAATATCAAAGAACTATTATTACAAACAAAATAATAATTTTAAATAAAAGGTTAAGAGTTAATGTAAAATGGTAAGAATAATCGTAAAATTGATATTATTTAACATGAAATAGTTAAAATTATCTTTACAACTTAAAAAAAAATTTGTAATAATTCTAAACGTAATGAAAAGTAATAACGTAAGAAGATATTATTAAAACTTAATAAATTAGTAATGCAAAAAAAAATTAGTATTGTAAATAAACAAATAATTCAATTAAAAAATAAGTGTTAATGTAAAAATATGAAAATAATCATAAAATTGATATAATTTGATGTAAAATATATTATAAGTGTCATAATAACTTTAAAAAAACTTATGATAATTCTAAACATAATAAAAGAAACAAGTGTAAAAGATTTTATTGTAATGCAAATATAAGTTGATAACATTAAAAAATTATTATTATAAATAAAAAAAATTTAAACAAAAAAATACGTGTTAACATAAAAATATGAGAATAATTGAAAATTTGAAATCATTTGGTGTAAAATATATTATAATGTCATAATGTAAAAGGATAAGAATAGTTGTAAAATTGATGTCATTTAGCATAAATTGGATTAGAAGTGTCGTAACACCTTAACAAAAAGTTATGATAATTCTAAACGTAATAAAAAATATAAACAAGTATAAAAAAATATTATTATAACATAAATAATATTTTTGGCAACATAAAAGAATTATTATTATAAATAAATAATAATTCTAAATCAAAAAATAAGTGTTAATATAAAAAAGGTGAAAGTAATTATAAAATTCATATCATTTGACATAAATTGGTTAAAAGTATTGTAACACTTTTAAGAAAAAGTTATGATACTCTAAACGTAATGAAAGGTAACAATAAGTGTAGAAAGATATTAGTATAACGCAAATAATTAAGTTAGCAATGTCAAAAAAATTATTACTACAAATAAAAAATAATTTAAACAAAAAATAAGAGTTAACATAAAACAGTGAGAATAATCGTAAAATTAGTATTATTTTACGTAAAATAATTTGAAATATCGTTACACCTTAACAAAAAATTATAATAATTTTAAACGTAATGAAAAGTAACAACAAATGTAAAAAGATATTATTGAAATGTAATAAATTTGTAACATAAAAAAATTAGTATTATAAATAAAAATAATTCTAAATAAAAAAAGTATTAAAGTAAAAAGGTGAGAATAATTATAAAATTGATATAATTTTACTTATGAATTCTGAATATAATAAAATGTAAAAACAAACGTAACAGATTTTATCGTAACGTAAATAATTAAATTGACAACATAAAAAATTATTATTATAAATAAAAAATAATTCTAAATTTAAAAATAACTGTTAATGAAAAAAGATGAGAATGATCATAAAATTGGTATAATTTAACATAATATGTGTTAAAAGTATAGTAATGTAAAAATGTGAGAATAATCGTAAAATTAGTATATTTTGATGTAAAATAGGTTAAAATTATCGTAACACCTTAAAGAAAAATTATGACAATTCTAATAGTAATGAAATATAAGAACAAGCTTAAAAAATATTATTTTAACGTAAATAATTAAGTTGACAATATAATAGAATTATTATTATAAATAAAAATAATAATTCAATAAAAAATAAGTGTTTACATAAAAATGTGAGAATAATCGTAAATTTGTATCATTTAATATAAAATGTATTAGAAGTATTGTAACACTTTAAGAAAAAAATTGTGATAATTTTAAATGTAATAAAAAATAAGGACAAGTGTAAAAACATATTATTATAACATAAATAATTAAATTGATAACGTAAAAAATTATTATTATAAATAAAAAGTAATTCCAAACTAAAAAATAAATGTTAATGTAAACAAGTAAAAAAATGAAAATAATCATAAAATTAATATAATTTGATGTCGTAATACTTTAAGAAAAAGTTATGATAATTCTAAATGAAACAGAAAGTAAGAACAAACGTAACAAAAAATTAAATAAATAATCAACTTGACAATCTAAAAGAATTGATATTTTTAAATTAAAAGAATTCTAAATAAAAAAATTGTTAATGTAAAAAGATAAAAGTAATCATAAAATTCATATAATTAGATTTGAAATGAGTTCGAAATGTCTTATCCTCGAAAAAAGTTTTAATAGTTCTAAATATAATGATAAAAAAAGTATAAAAATATATTATTAAACATAATTAATTAAATTGATTTCGTAAAATAAATTAATATTAAAAAATTAAAAAAATATTTTTTAATTTGTTAAATTAATAAATTAAATAAAGTTATGTATACTTTTTTTAATATTTATCTGTTAACCTGTTCTTCTTTTTTTTTTTTTTTTTTTTATTTAAAGTATATTATACCTACAATTTATTTTGATAAATCATAAGATATCATGATATTTCATGACTTTAGACTAAAATTAATATGTTGCGATATTACTATAAACAAACCCGATTAAAACATCAATTCTTTTTAAGACTCTTAATGCTGTCGACTTTCAACCTTCTTTGTTTGTCAACACAAATTAAACATCTCTCTTTTCCACGCTAAATGCCAAAAATTTGGCATTTTGATTCAAAATTATTAACTATACTTTCAAAAAAAAAAAAAAAAAACTAGATAAATGATTAAAGCTCACCCAACCTATCAATAATATATACAACAAAAAGATTAAATTAATTTAGAATAATATTCACTCACCATTATTTTTTCAATCAATAATAGTCTGTGAATTGTCGCTATGATTTCAATTAAAATATCAAGTCCATTTTAAATAGAAAACTTGTTTAATTAAACTATTTGAATTAATATTTATATGCATAATAATTTATTCATCTAGTTTTATCTCTATTGTAAGTTTTAATTTTAATTTTAATGTTGTTTTTCAATAAAAGTTTTAAAATTTTGAGAATGGAATAAATTGTTTTATCTAACACTCGAATTTATAGAAAAACCAAGGCACCAATTGAAATACCAATTTGCAGTGATTTTGTTAGAAATTTTTTTTTTTTTTTAAGGTAAGTGTGTTGACAAATAGGTTGGACAATTTTCACGTTTTGAAATTTTCCTTCTCCTTATGTGTTTGGTAGCCCTTCCATGTCTGTCTGTCATTTTCACCTTATCGTAAAGTGGAGGATGGGAGTCAACGGCTGATCACTTCATATATATAAAAACAAATACCAACAGTTGTTAGATTATAATAACAACCTCATTTTCTCTAAGTCTTGCATGTTGGTGGGACATATAAATTAAATTTTATTTATAATTTTGCAAGCAGAAAAAAAAAATCTTTAGTTGTTCCTAACCTTGATCTTGCATAATCAAGAAAATTTTAATGAAGCATGGATATAACGTCTAGGCTAGGTGCATCAATTTTGATTTATTTTTAACTAAGATATAATTATTTAAGATTTTGTGCTATTTATATATAGAAAATTTTTATAAAAACAGGGAGATTTTTTTTTTGCAAGATGGTTGGGTTTTCTTTCTTGTTTTATTAATTTCATTTAATTTTTTGACTGGAACATCGAATTATAGAAAGAGTATAAAATGGGGGAAAATAGAATGAAAGCAGCATTCCACTTAGCCCCTTTATCGGTTCCGAGACTGAAAAGAAAACTGCATACGAAATTATGAATGTAATTAAATGCATTCATAAATGGCAGAGAGGGACTTCTAAATTGGAACTTCTATGTCTTTTCTTTCCCCCCAATTTTTGTTTAATATTTATATATTTGTTAAATGGCAGAACTTGAATTGAAGCGGAAGCTTAATTATGCAATTTCCTAAGCTTTTTTGTAGTATCTATGTAAATATGAATAAGATGATATAAAGAAATTACGGCAGATGACAAGGAGATGGTCTATTTGGTCTAAAATTTTCACAAAGTCAAATGTTTTATAGCACTAATTGGATGAATATTTTCATTAAATAACAATTACTTAAACTAACCATTTAACTTAACAATAAATGCACGTATCCTAAGGAGTTGAATCTTTCCTTCCTATCGTTAATAAAGGAAAAAAAATGGAAATGAGAGCTTATTTAAAAAAAAAATGATAATGAAAGCTTGGAATTAATGACTTATTGAAAGGCTATGCTTCATTAGTACTTAACGAGTAAAAATTTATTACCATTTTTATAATAATAATAATAATAATAATAATAATAATAATAATAATGAAATTGAGCTCAGAATTTAGGTTAATTAGTACATATAAATTTTTTTAAGAGATGTTTTATGGATATAAGATTCGAATTCAATCCTTATAAATTATTTTTATTCTAAAATTGCGATTTTGTTTGTATATATAAAAAAAATAATAATGAAATTTAAAGTTAGTTAAAAAGAAATTAAGCTATTTTTTTATGATTTCATCATTATTGTCACATGGCACATAATATTTGTAAATGACCATTGAAGCGCGAGAATACGACAGCACCAATTGCTGATAGGATAGGTGTGACGTTGTCTTTGAAGTAAATTAACTTTATAGCATAGACCAATGTCAAAATGCTCCTGGCTGCTCCTTCAGATGGTCAAGGAGAGTTTCCTGCTCCTTTTATAGTTTCTTCTACTTAAAAAGCCCCTTCGATTGATAATGATTTTGCTATTTGTTCTTTTTCTTTTTTAATTATTTTTCCAGTAAATAAATAAACAAATAAAAAAAATTAACTGAACGGAAGGAAAGTTGAGTGTTGGCGCATAATGTTTTTCCCTTTTCTCCCACAAGCTGAGGCCTCGACTATAGGCAAACGACTCGGTTCGGACAGTTTTTCCTCTTCGCCTTCTTTTTAGAAAATTCTTGGCTGATTAACTTGCCTTTAAACCCCATGTTTCCTCATCCTCTACTCACAGAACGATAGAATACCAACCGCATTGTCTACCATGGAGATTTGGTATCATATTTGCTTGTAGCGTTTGTCTTTTTACACCATGTTCAAAAAAGAGAGTTGACACCACCATTAGAGGAAAAAAAATTTACATATCAGCATTCCCTTTCCCTCGATTATACAATATAAGACCTCAATAACTATCCGATGAAAAGAAATCTTCAAATGTGTCAATCAAGCTACTTAGATAACCAAAATCTTCAGTTGCCATTCACTGCTTGTTTCCTGTGACAGTTTATTAGATGCAAACGAATGACAATACAAAAATAAGACTTAAATTGGTTGTGAAAACTCTACCTCAACTTGTTCAAAAAGTATCTCAAGTTCAGCTGTTATCTCAGAGAAGGAAGGTCGCTTGTCAGGGGCTGCTTCCCAACATCACTGCATCAAGTCTTAAGAGTTTTGCATGTGCGTTCTTGAGAAGATCCGGACGCAAGCCCTGAAAATTAAAATAACATAAGACATAAGAAAAGCTTTTGCCCCAGTCTAACAAACCCATTTTACAGTGATTACAATGGAAATGAACAAGCTTTAGTGGAACCAAAATTTCCCAATTCACGCCCATTTCATTTTTATGCGATCCAGTATCTGTCTTTCTGTTTGGCAAAATTCCTGACTTTTACATTCTTACTGTACGCACTTAAAACTTCAGATAATGCACGGGGAATTGATGTTATTATTCCCTTCAGATGTGCTTCAAAACGTCAATATTTTGAGTTTCTTTTCTAACACTAACGGATTCAATGCTTGCTTACTGCAGTTGATGGCCATTTCTAATTGATGTTAGACCAGTTGGATTTCGGACCGCAGAGTCTCAATAGATTAGTAATTTTCATTTTCTAGCCACAGCGCAAAAGGTATTAATACATTCCAGGCCAGATTTCATGCAGAAAATAGAGCTCACAGATTTCATTGCAAAAGCTATCAAGTATCTGACAGACATTTAAACCGTACATCTTCACTTGTATATCACACGGAAGCCACTTTAAATCATGCTTGAAATTAAATGAACATAATCCAAAATATTAAACATTAAAAATACAGTTGCTTTGCAATGCATGGTGCAGTAACAAATATGTACCATCTATCTCCCACCCCCTTACAAGTATAAGTATCCACCACCATCCCAAGTTTATAAGCACAAGTCTCCTCCAACACCACCACATCACCACATCACCACCTAAGCCACACCCCTACAAGTCCCCTCCTCCTCCTCCTCCTCCTCCTAAGAAGCCACACAATTACAAGTCTCCCCCACCACTTCCTCCGGTCTATAAATACAAGTTTCCTCGACCACCTCCTTAGGTTTACAAGTCCCCTCTTCCTCCTCCTCCTAAGGAAGCTAACAAGTACAAGTCTCCTCCACCACCTCCTCTAGTTCACAAGTGCAAGTCTCCTCCTCCTCCTAAGGAACCAAACAAGTGCAAGTCTCCTCCACCATCTCCTCTACCTTACAAGTCCCCTCCTCCTCCTCCTATTCTTAAGGAACCACATAGTACAAATCTCCAACATCTCCTCCAGTTAAACAAATACAAGTCCCCTACTCCTCCTAAGGTGCCATAAAGTACAAGTCTCCCCTACCACCTCTTTCAGTCTATAAATACAAATCTCCTTTACCACCTCCTGCTAAGGAGCCGTACAAGTCTCCCTTACCACCTTTGATTTACAAGCACAAGTCCCCTCCTCCTACTCCTAACAAACCATACAAGTACAAGTCTCCTCCAACACTTCCTCCAGTTTACAAGTCCCCTCTACTTCCCAAGGAACCATGCAAGTCTAAGTCTCCTCCAACACCTCCAATTTACAAGTCCGTCCTCCTCTTCCTCCTACGAAGCCATACAAGTACAAGTCACCCCCACCACCTCCTCTAGCCTATAAATACAAGTCTACTCCACCACCTCTGGTTCACATGTACAAGTCCCCTCCTCTTCCTGCTAAGGAGCTGTACAAGTGCAAGACTCCCCCATCACCTCCTCCAATTTACAAGTCCTCTCCTCTTCCCATTCAGGAACCATTCAAGTCTCTACCACCCCCTTCTCCAGTTTATAAGTACAAGTCCCCCCTCATCCTCCTAAGGAAACATACAAGTAGAAGTCTCATCCACCACCTCCTTTAGTTTACAAGTACAAGACCTTTCCTCCTCCTCCTCCTAAGGAGCCTTACAAGTACAAGTCTCCCCCACCACCTCTTCCAGTCTATAAATACAAGTATCCATGACCACTTCCTTCAGTATACAGGTCCCCTCCTAAGAAGCCTAACAAGTACAAGTCTCCACTACCACCTCCTCCAATTTACAAGTACAAATCCTTTCATTCTCCTTCTCATAAGGAACCATACAAGTACAAGTCTCCACAGCCTCCTTCAGTTTACAAGTATGAGTCCCTTCCTCCTACTAAGGAACCATAAAAGTGTTCTCCACCACCTCCCCCACTTTAAAAGTACTAGTTCCCTTCTCCTCCTACTCCTAAGGAACCATACAAGTACAAGTCTCCTCCACCACCTCTTTCAATTTACAAGTCCCCTCCTCCTAAGGAGCCATACAAGTACAAGTCTTCCCCACCACCTTGTCCAGTCCATAAATACAAGTCTCTGCCACCTCCTCAGGTCCATAAGTGCAAGTCCCTCATCTTCTTCCTCCTGAGGAGTCGTACAAGTCCCCCCCCACCTACTCCAGTTTTCAAGTTCCAATCCCCTCCTACTCCTCCTCCTCCTCTTCTTCCTCCTAAGGAACCATACAAGTCTCCAGCATGCCCTCCCATTTACAAGTACAAGTCTCCTCCTCTTCCTCCTCCTAAGGAACTATATGAGTACAAGACTCCTCCACCGCCTCCTGCAATCTACAAGTACAAGTCTGCTCCACCAACTCCTCCAATCTACAAATACAGGTCTCCTCCCCCTCTTCTAGTTTACAAGGATAGGTTCCCTTCACCATCACCACCGTATTACATCTATTCATCACCTGTCCTCCTCACCACTACTTAGTAAGGGCTTTGACAGTACCAAGGTAACATACATTTTCCCTTAAATATTTTTGTATCTCTTCAAGGTGCATTATTTCTTATTTTTTTTGCTTGTTTGAATTTAATCAGTTCAATTTCAAAAACACAATGTATAGTTGCAAGAGAAGAGAAAAGTGTAGAAATTGAATGTATATTGAAAAACTGCTTATTTTTAATTATACAAGAATTTTAAGTTTATATACAACTAACTAGGGTTAAACTAGGAAACTAAATCTTCCTTAATTCTAGGGATACAAATACTTAATTGTAGAGATACAAATATAAATATACAAATTACAAGATTACAACCAGCTGTAAATAAGTGTTTTCCCACACTCCTCCTCAAGCTGGTGAATAGGTGTTTTCCATTCCCAGCTTGGAAATAATTTCTTGAAATGTTACATTGCTGAGACTTTTAGTCAACACATCTGCAAGTTGACCCTTGGTTGATACATAAGGTGTACAAATCAACCCACTGTCTAGTTTTTCCTTTATGAAATGTCGGTCTACTTCAATGTGTTTTGTTCTGTCATATTGCACAGGATTGTGTGCAATGCTTATTGCAGACTTGTTATCACAGTAGAGTCTCATTGGTCTATCCCACTTGATCTTTAAGTCTTCTAGGATAATCTTTAACCATAGTAGTTCACAAATTCCTTGAGCCATTGCTCTGAACTCTGCTTCAGCACTTGATCTTGCCACCACATTCTGTTTTTTACTCCTTCAAATCACAAGATTACCACCTAAGAAAGTGCAGTAGCCTGAGGTGGATCTTCTATCAGTTACTGAACCTGCATAATCAGCATCTGTATATGCTTCTAGAACTAACCCCGAATTTTTTTTGAATAAGATACCTCTCCTAGGATTGGCCTTCAAATAATGCAATATACGGTAGACAGCCTGTAGGTGCATTTCTTTAGGACTATGCATAAATTGACTTATCACACTCACAGCATATGTTATATCAGCTTTAGTATGTGAGAGATAAATGAGTCTTTCAACTAATCTTTGGTACATCTTTTTATTTACAGCAGCATCTTCATTAGCTTCTCCAATTTTATGATTAGGATCTATAGGGGTATTTGCAGGTTTACATGCAAGCTTTTCAGTTTTCTTCAGAAGATCCATCACATATTTCTGTTGTGAGATAAAAATATCATGCCGTGAGTGAGCTACTTTAATTCTTAGGAAATACTTCAATCTTCCTAGCTCTTTTATCTCAAATTCTCTAGCCAAACACTGTTTTAGAGATTCTCTCTCTTTTTTATCATCTCCAGTTACAATTATATCATCAACATACACTAATAGAACTGTGACTCTTCCTGAATCAGAGTGCTTGATAAACAATGTGTGATCTCCTTAACTCTGTTTATATCCCATTGCTAGCATCACTTTGACAAATCTCTCGAACCAAGCTCTAGGAGACTGTTTAAGGCCATATAAAGTTTTTTTCAGCCTACATACTTTGTTTGCTTCTAAATGACCTCCAAATCTCGGTGAAACCTTCATATATATTTCTTCTTCCAAATCATCATGTAGAAAAGCATTCTTTACATCAAGTTGTTGAAGCTGTCAATTGTAATTTGCAGTCAATGATAACAAAATCCTAACTGTATTCATCTTGACAACTAGAGCAAAGGTTTTCTGGTAATCCACTCCATAGATTTGAGTGTAGCCCTTAGCCACTAACCTAGCTTTACACCTTTCAACAGTACCATTTGCCTTGTATTTTACAGTGAAAACCCATTTACACCTCATTAGATTTTTTTCTTTAGGCAGCTCTACCAGTTCCCATGTCTGATTTTTCTCTAAGGCCTCCATTTTTATTTTCATGGCTTGCCTCCATTTCTCACTGGATAATGCCTCGGATAATGTAGTTGGAATAGAAATAGTGTTTAGGCTTACAAGAAAATTTTTGTGGGATGGTGAGAATTTTTCAAATGACACAAAATTAGATATTGAGTATAGTGGATGCTTGGTACATTCTCTAGTTCCTTTCCTAATGGCAATAGGCAAATCATAATCACTAGTTATAGTTTTAGGAGATTCATGCTCATTTTGAGAAACAAAGTAAAAAACTGTAGTTACCTCATTTCCAGAGTTAGGATCAGGTTCTTAGACTGGCACTGGTTCAGGATCTGAAACTTTTCTTCTTGAGTACACTTGTAATTCCTTCATAGAATCAAGAATAATATTATCCTTTGTCACATCTTCCGTATTTGGAATGGGTTCAGACTCAAATTCAGTGTTTGACTTGGGCTCAGCAGAAACAGGTTTCAACTCAGAAGAATTAATGGGTGTAAATATTGAAGAATGGGGCAAATCAAGCAGAAAGAAGTCTTTATCCTTATCTTTCATGAATGAAGTCTCCCCTGAAAATAAGGTTGAGTAAAAAATGATTTATTTTCTTCAAAAGTGACATCTGTAGACACAAAATTTTTTGGTAGAAGGATGATAGTACTTATATCCTTTTTGAGTTGAAGAATACCCCCCAAAAATACACATAATCGCTCTTGGATCCAACTTTCCCCTGTTATGACTGTGAACATGAACAAATGATGTACAACCAAATATTCTAGGTGTGAGATTGTTTGTGGTATTCAGGTTGGGATAAAATTGTGAGAGTAGTTTCATAGGAGTTTTAAATCCCAAAACTCTTGAAGGTAACCTATTTATAATGTATGTGACTGTGAAAACAGCTTTCTCCCAATAAGATTTAGGTACATTTGCTTGAAAAAGAAAGGCTCAGGTTGTGGCTAGTAAATGACTATTTTTTCTCGCTGCCACTCTATTCTGCTGTGAAGTATTAATACAAAATGACTCATGGATAATCTCTTCTTTTTGAAAATAAGTGGATAGACTCTGATTGAAATAGTCTCTTGCATTATCAAACCTAAATCTCTTGATTTTTACTCCAAATTGATTTTGGATCATGTTTTGGAAGCTTAAAAATATACTGTTCACATCTGATTTGGATTTAAGTAAAAAAACCCAAAAAATCCTAATACAATCATCTATGAATGAAACAAACCATCTCGTACCAAAAATATTAAAAATTGTAGAAGGACCCCAAATGTTACTATTGATCAAGTAAAAAGGAGTAGAACTTCTTTTATTACTGATTGAAAAAGACACACGTCTATGTTTTGTAAATTCGCAAATATCACAATAAAAATCTTCAACATTTAATTCTTTGAACAAAAAAGGAAACATGTTTCTCAAGGTTCCAAAAGAAGAATGTCCAAGACTAAAATGATAAAGCCAGATTTTATCTTTATTGAAAGATTTTTCAGAAAGAAATGACAAAGGTAAATTATTTTTGATACTACTTGTGTTATTTGATGTCTCAAGATAGTATAGTCCATCTTTCTCCTTAGCAAGTCCAATCATCTTCCCCGAACTCTGGTCCTGAAATTCACAATAAGAGGGATAAAAAGTTACTTTGCAATTCATATCTCTGGTAAGTTTTTGTATAGATATCAGATTAGTAGACAATCCAGGAACATGAAAAACATTTTTAAGAACAAATGAGGGATTAACTTGAACATCTCCTAATCCTGCCATTGTGGTAAGTGAACCATCAGCAACAACAATTTTCTTGTTACTAGGACACAGGTTATATGTACTAAACTTTTGTGGAGAATGTGTCATGTGATCTGTGGCTCCTGAGTCAATGAGCCAAGAACTCGTAATAGACTTAGCCGAGACATTTAATCCATGAAAACCGAAAGCTTTACCTGAACTAGAAACTTTACCCAAAGAACATACCATAGTAGGCTTTTCAAGGATTTTCAATAAGTTTCTCAGCTTTTCAATCTTTTCCCTGTTGAACTCTCCTTGTTTCTGAGACATCTGTAATACTCCAGTGATTTTTTCAGTTAACATTTTTTCAAATTGGGTGATAGTGATATCTTTTTTTGAAAGGGTTCGGCAATGAAAGCCTAAACAGGATTCGACAATGAAGGCCTAAAAAAGTCAGCAATGAAGGCTAAAAATTTTTCTTTCCAAAAAGAGCCTAAAGCTCTGATACCATGTGAAAATTGAATGTATATTGAAAAACTGCTTATTTTTAATTATACAAGAATCTTAGGTTTATATACAACTAACTAGGAGTTAAACTAGGAAACTAAATCTTCCTTAATTCTAGGGATACAAATACTTAATTCTAGAGATACAAATATAAATATACAGATTACAAAATTACAACCAGCTATAAATAAGTGTTTTCTCACAAAAAATGTGATCCAAATAAAGGGACAAAAAATTGTTTGAAGAAATATATATATATATATATATATAGAGAGAGAGTTAGAGAAGAAAATTGGAAGCCAAGCTCCGCATTTGAAGAGCAGAAAACAATAATGTAGACAAGTAGTAGGGAAAAAGAGGATTCATTAACCGATTCAATGCTCTCTTATAGTAGTTGATGGCTTTTATACATTGTTCCATTTCTAACTGATGTGTCCAAACAGATACAATAGTTAGATTTTGGACCAAAAAGCCTATATAGATTGGTAATATTCATTTTCTAGCCACGGCAGATTGAATCTCAGAAGGTACTAATACATTTCAGGCCAGATTTCATGCAGCAAAATAGAACTCAGAGATTTTATTGCAAAAGCTATCAAGTATCTGACAGACATTCCAACTGAGCATATTCACTACTAAACCACACGGAAGCCACTTTAAATCATGCTTGAAATTGAATGAACATAATCCATAAACATTAAAAATACAATTGCTTTGCAATGCATGATGCAGTGATAACATATAGTAGAAAAAGAAATCAAGATTCAATAATAGACCCCATATACTGAGAAACTCTACGTTTGATACTAAACCATGATATGGTTGATATCATTATTTAGCTTCAGAATCAAAAGTGCCTACCTGTCTTACTCCCAAGGCAGCTAGCAGTGGACTCATGTTATCATATGGAACCTGCAATACCAAGATATTTTAATTTTCAGAAGTCCAACTTCCAAATTTTTAAAATCCAATTGCTTATCCACTTTCTTTGATTTCAGGAAATACCTTGGCTGTAACCAGCTCCCACAGTACAATAGCAAAACTGAATACATCTGCTTTCTGATCATATGGCTGATGGTTTATGACCTTGTGGGAAGTGAAATAAAGCAAGAAGATGATAACATACCAAAACAAGACATGAATATGATGACGGTTAACGTACACAATAAGGGCCAAAATTATGACACATGAGATGGATCATAACATATGAACTTGAATCATTAAACCTGCATCTCTGTTCATTTTTTTGCAGAAAACACATGAAAGGAACAAAGAATCAAAATATTAAATGTTTACAAAAGAACATCAGATATAGGTAATTTCCACAAAGAACTAAGAAAGTTTCCTATCAAAATCATAAAAAAAATACCAAATTTTGAATTAAAGGAAGCAACCACGGCTCCTCACTCTACTGTGAGGGAAAAAGAAAATGAAAATAAACATAAGAGATTCACACCTCAGGTGCCATCCATCTAAATGTCCCAGTCTCAGCTGTCATTACTCCTCCTTGGTTCTGAAACTGAGCAACACCAAAATCTGCCACCTTAACAACCTTAAGGGAAAACATAAAGTTCTTAATTTTAGAAAATATGAAATGTTGCAAAAATCTCTCTTGAAACTGTGATATAATCAATTCTACAGATGCCAATATAGATTACAGCCAGCTAACTTAGCTGTCTACCCTATTAACTTGCAAAAACTTCATTACTAGGACTAGATTGACAAATATAGCAAGAGAGATGGATCAAGTCACTAGAAACATGACAAGGCTTCTGCTAATTCAGTAATAAAAAGAGATTATAGAAAATTTATCACAGGCGATGGGAATTTTAGGAGAGTTTGGATCACATGTATCATGAATCTAGATACAGAATAATAAAACATGACTTGTTACTTTATCCCTTCTCTTCTTTGTGACCAATCTCGTTGCAAGTGGTTTAGCAGCTTATTGCTTATTCGCCTGGGCTTTCCTGCTCTTACGGAAGTGAGCTTGACATACAAGATCCCTTGGTCGAAATAAAATTTTACTACAGAACATCTGAATCCCAACAAATTTTAAGTAATTGTGATTACTTCAGTTAACCCACCAAACTCTCTATCACCATTAAAATACTTACGAATGTTAACCAACAAAATATGAGATGAATGAAAAATCATCATTACATACTTGATTCATGACAACTTCCTTATCAGGCCCAGTAATGTAACTCGAACTATTCAAAGTTCCACATTCTACACCAAATGTGACTCCTATTGTTCGCAAAAGCATTACAACTCCAAAAGCAAGAGGTTTTCTTGGGAGAGATTTACATAATCAAAGTTCTCATCATACACAATGTAAGAAAGCAGAATATTGCCAACCTCCAACTACATGAAATCTGTGAAGTTATGCCACAACTTGCTATTTACAATGAGTCTAAACAGCCTGAATATCTTAGAGTAAAGGGATACACGCATTGAAATCATATCTTCAAACTAAATTTCAGACCAAGGATTTGGGAATTTGTGATATTTCTTAGGTGTAGAAGTTGCTATCTCTTGTGAGGGGATTTCAATATCCCAAAGGAAGCTGACTTACTTTCTGACACTGGATTGTTAGGATGCAAACCTATCGACACTCCTATGGACCCTAACACCAAATTACTAACTGATCAAGGCGATATGTTAACTGATCCGAGCTGTAATTGAAGATTGGTTGGGAAGTTGAACTACTTGACAATTACTAGACCAGATATTTCTTTTTCAGTGAGTGTCGTTGGTAAATTTTTAGTCTCTTTAAGAATGAGTAATTGGAATGTTGTTCATATCTTAAGATATCTCAAGGGTGCTCCAGGTCATGGCCTGCTTCATAAAAACCATGGTCACCTTCATGTTGAAGGTTATACTGATGCAGATTGGGTTGGATCTCCGAATGATAGGAGTTGGTTATTCTGTGTTTGTTGGAGGTAACTTAGTGTCTTGGAAAAGTAAGAAACAGTCAATGGTTGAAAGATCAAGTTTTGAATCAAATACTACTTGTGAATTGGTTTGGTTGAAACATCTGATGGAAGAACTCAGGCTTAAGCAACAAGAGCCTATGACCCTTATTTGTCATAATCAAGCAGCTCTTCATATAGCCTCAAATCCATTATTTCATGAAAGAACTAAACACATCAGGTGAATTGTCATCTGGTTCGAGACAAACTCATGCATAATGGAATCTCACTCTATGAGATCTATGGACCAACTAGCAGACTTAACTTAAAAATCTTTACCTGGTTCTAGTGTAAGATATATTTGTAACAAGATAGGTACATATGACACATATGCTCCAACTTGAGGGGGTATTAAGTATTTAGGTTAAAGGGTATATTTGTCATTTTTACTACTTAATATTATAATATTAATAATATAGGAGACTACCACATTGGTAGACTCCACTATTTTTCCTAATAACAACTGCCAACAAAGAAATAAAGTGATCTTCACCAAAGATAAAGCCATCTTTCAGGTCAATCAATCCTTTAATAACTTTTTAGAGAAAGAAGATTGCAGACACTTAGAATCAAGATAAAACAAACCTCAGTAGCATAGACAGTATTAACATGATGAAAAAGTATTTACTAATACATTACCAAAGACACTTGAACTATATTCCTAATAGAGGACCACCATGCAATAGATTTTATGTCCATAAACATCTGGTAAGGGTTAAAAATAATTCAACTCATAACCCTAATCTGCTCTTTATCCACATAAACGTATGGATTTTTGGTAGCATTATATTCACTAACCCAATAGTGTGCAAATTCGTATAATTAGTTTACTATACTTCATAGTAGTTTGACCCTTGTTAAGAACTTTTACAAGGGAAAACCCAACTCTTCCAGATGCCAAGGTTCAGGTTTACAACTTAATCTTCAGTCATGTTGCCCAACATCACAAACAATTTAATTATTAGAAAATCAGATAAACTAATCCCTTGAGCACCCTTAAAACAATGATATTGAAAAATTCTTACATCTTCTGTATCCATTAACACGTTTGCTGTCTTCAAGTCCCAATGAGTTATGTTGTTTTGATGCAAATACTTCATTCCTTTGCATACATCAAAGCAAACTTCAGCAGCTGTGAGAGTTTCAGGACATTATGATTCTTATGCAAATAGTCATACAGGTTTCCCCTGGGCATATATTCTGCAAACAATAATATGAGCTGCAAATTGAGAAATTTTATAAATATATTTGAAATTAGACAGGTTCCAAAGGTGAAACAGCAAGTGCAGGTGGGTGCTCTAGGGAGGGGGACTGGCAGCCCCAACTGCTGTCAACTATATGAATTCTTTTAGTTGTGGTCCCAATTTAAGGCCACGCTGTGAAAGATGTACAAACAACCCAAAAAGTTAGGTAATAAAATTTACTACAACAACAACAACAACAAACTAAGCCATATATCCCATAACTCTAGGGTGGGCTGTATGAAAAGCCAAAAAAGGAATCATGTTAGGTTGTAGTTTTGAATCTTCTTGCGCCACTCATTTCTATCAAAAGCCTTTTCAACTACTTTCTGAATCCTCATATTATTTTTTATTACTTGCATTCATGTCTTTCATTAGAAGTTTTGGTCTCTCTTAAATTTAGGATCTCATTTATCCTTGTGGGAAAACACTTATTTACAGCTGGTTGTAATCTTGTAATCTGTATATTTATATTTGTATCTCTAGAATTAAGTATTTGTATCCCTAGAATTAAGGAAGATTTAGTTTCCTAGTTTAACCCCTAGTTAGTTGTATATAAACCTAAGATTCTTGTATAATTCAAATAAGCAGTTTTTCAAATATACATTCAGTTTCCACATGATATCAGAGCTTTAGGCTCTTCTGGGGAAGCAAAATTTTTCAGCCTTCATTGCTGACTTTTTTAGGCCTTCATTGCCGAACCCTTTCAAAGAAAGATATCACTACACCTCAATTTGAGAAAATGTTAACTGGGAAAATCACTAGAGTACTACAGATGTCTCAGAAACAAGGAGAGTTCAACAGGGAAGAGATTGAAAAGCTGAGAAACTTATTGAAAATCCTTGAAAAGCCTACTATGGTATGTTCTTTGGGTAAAGTTTCTAGTTCAGGTAAAGCTTCTGGTTCTCATGGATTAAATGTCTCGGCTAAGCCTATTACGAGTTCTTGGGTCATTGACTCAGGAGCCACAGACCACATGACACATTCTTCACAAAAGTTTAGTACATATAACCTGTGTCCTAGTAATAAGAAAATTGTTGTTGCTGATGGTTCACTTACCACAGTGGCAGGATTAGGAGATGTTCAAGTTAATCCCTCGTTTGTTCTAAAAAATGTTCTTCATGTTCCTGGATTATCTATTAATCTGATATCTATACAAAAACTTACCAGAGATATGAATTGCAAAGTAACTTTTTATCCCTCTTATTGTGAATTTCAGGACCAGAGTTCGGGGAAGATGATTGGACTTGCTAAGGAGAAGGATGGACTATACTATCTTGAGACATCAAATAGCACAAGTAGTATCAAAAATAGTTTACCTTTGTCATTTCTTTCTGAAAAATCTTCCAATAAAGACAAAATTTGGCTTTATCATTTTCGTCTTGGACATCCTTCTTTTGGAACCTTGAGAAACATGTTTCCTTCTTTGTTCAAAGGATTAAATGTTGAAGATTTTCATTGTGATATTTGTGAATTTGCAAAACATAGACGTGTGTCTTTTCCAATCAGTAACAAAAGAAGTTCTACTCCCTTTTACTTGATTCATAGTGACATTTGGGGTCCCTCTACAATTCCTAATATTTCTGGTGCGAGATGGTTTGTTTCATTCATAGATGATTGTACTAGGGTCTCTTGGGTTTTTTTACTTAAATCCAAATCAGATGTGAATAGTGTGTTTTTAAGCTTCCAAAACATGATCCAAAATCAATTTGGAGTGAGAATCAAGAGATTTAGGTCTGATAATGCAAGAGACTACTTCAACCATAGTCTATCCACCTATTTTCAAAAAGAGGGGATTATCCATGAGTCATCTTGTGTTAATACTCCACAGCAGAATGGAGTGGCAGAGAGGAAAAACAGTCATTTACTAGCCACAACCCGAGCCTTTCTTTTTCAAGCAAATGTACCTAAATCTTATTGGGGGGAAGCTGTTCTCACTGCCACATACATTATAAATAGGTTACCTTCAAGAGTTTTGGGATTTAAAACTCCTATGGAACTACTCTCACAATTTTATCCCAACCTCAATACCACAAACAATCTCACACCTAGGATATTTGGTTGTACATCATTTGTTCATGTTCACAGTCATAACAGGGGAAAGTTGGATCCAAGAGCGATTAAGTGTATTTTTGTGGGGTATTCTTCAACTCAAAAAGGATATAAGTGCTATCATCCTCCTACCAAAAAATTCTATGTGTCTGCAGATGTCACTTTTGAAGAAAATAAACCATTTTTTACTCAATCTTATCTTCAGGGGGAGACTTCATTCATGGAAGATAAGGATAAAGACTTCTTTTTGCTTGATTTGCCCCCTTCTTCAACATTTACACCCATTAATTCTTCTGAGTCGAAACCTGTTTCTGCTGAGCCCAAGTCAAACACTGAATTTGAGTCTGAACCCATTCCAAATACAGAAGATGTGACAAAGGATAATATTATTCTTGATTCTATGAAGGAATTACAGGTGTACTCAAGAAGGAAAGTTCCAGATCCTGAACCAGTGCCAGTCCAAGAGCCTGATCCTAACTCTGGAAATGAGGTAACTACAGTTTTTGACTCTGTTTCTCAAAATGAGCATGAATCTCCTAAAACTATAACCAGTGATTATGATTTGCCTATTGCCATTAGGAAAGGAACCAGAGAATGTACCAAGCATCCACTATACCCAATATCTAATTTTGTGTCATTTGAAAAATTCTCACCATCCCACAAAAATTTTCTTGTGAGCCTAAACACTATTTCTGTTCCAACTACATTATCCGAGGCATTATCCAATGAGAAATGGAGGCAAGCCATGAAAATAGAAATGGAGGCCTTAGAGAAAAATCAGACATGGGAACTGGTAGAGTTGCCTAAAGAAAAAAATTCAGTGGGGTGTAAATGGGTTTTCACCGTAAAATACAAGGCAGATGGTACTGTTGAAAGGTATAAAGCCAGGTTAGTGGCTAAGGGCTACACTCAAACTTATGGAGTGGATTACCAGGAAACCTTTGCTCCAGTTGCCAAGATGAATACAGTTAGAATTTTGTTATCATTGGCTGCAAATTACAATTGGCAGCTTCAACAATTTGATGTAAAGAATGCTTTTCTACATGGTGATTTGGAAGAAGAAATATATATGAAGGTTCCACCGGGATTTGAAGGTCATCTAGAAGCAAAGTATGCAGGCTAAAAAAGGCTTTATATGGCCTTAAACAGTCTCCTAGAGCTTGGTTCAGGAGATTTGCCAAAGTGATGCTAGTAATGGGATATAAACAGAGTCAAGGAGATCACACATTGTTTATCAAGCACTCTGATTCAGGGAGAGTCATAGTTCTATTAGTGTATGTTGATGATATAATTGTAACTGGAGATGATGAAAAAGAGAGAGAATCTCTAAAACAGTGTTTGGCTAGAGAATTTGAGATAAAAGAGCTAGGGAGATTGAAGTACTTCCTAGGAATTGAAGTAGCTCACTCACGGCATGGTATTTTTATCTCACAACAGAAATATGTGATGGATCTTTTGAAGGAAACTGGGAAGCTTGCATGTAAACCTGCAAATACCCCTATGGATCCTAATCATAAAATTGGAGAAGCTAATGAAGATGCTGCTGTAAATAGAGAGATGTACCAAAGATTAGTTGGAAGACTCATTTATCTCTCACATACTAGACCTGATATAGCATATGCTGTGAGTGTGGTAAGTCAATTTATGCATAGTCCTAAAGAAGTGCACCTACAGGCTGTCTACCGTATATTGCACTATTTGAAGGCCAATCCTGGGAGAGGTATCTTATTCAAAAGAAATTCGGGGTTAGTTCTAGAAGCATATACAGATGCTGATTATGCAGGTTCAGTAACTGATAGAAGATCCACCTCAGGCTATTGTACTTTCTTAGGTGGTAATCTTGTGACTTGGAGGAGTAAAAAACAGAATGTGGTGGGCAAGATCAAGTGCTTGAAGCACGAGTTCAAGAAGCATTATTGGCTCAAGGGATTTGTGACTACTATGGTCTAAAGATATCTTAGAAGACTTGAAGATCAAGTGGGATGGACCAATGAGACTCTACTGTGTAACAAGTCTGCAATAAGCATTGCTCACATCCTGTACAACATGACAGAACAAAACATTGACGTAGACCGGCATTTCATTAAAGGAGAAACTAAGAAAGTGGGTTGATTTGTACACCTTATGTATGCAACCAAGGTCACTTGCAGATGTGTTGAATAAAGGTCTCAGCAGTGCCAACATTATCAAGGAATTATTTCCACGCTGGGAAATGGAAAACACCTATTCACCAGCTTGAGGGGGAGTGTGGGAAACACTTTATTTACAGCTGGTTGTTAATCTGTAATCTGTATATTTATATTTGTATCTCTAGAATCTAAAGGTATTGTATCCCTAGAATTAAGGAAGATTTAGTTTCCTAGTTTAACCCCTAGTTAGTTGTATATAAACCTAAGATTCTTGTATAATTCAAATAAGCAGTTTTTCAATATACATTCAGTTTCCACAATCCTAAATAGTGCACAAACAAGCCTATGTTTCACATGTCCAAACTATCTCAAACGGCCCTCTCATCCTTTCCTAATTTTGGACTACCTTTTATTTTCCTCGAATCTCTTCATTTCTGATTTTGTCTCTTCTAGTCTTATCACACATCCATTTAAGCATCCTCATCTTAGCTATGCTCATTTTCTTCTCATTTTGTTTCTTAACGGCCAAACACTCAGTTCCATATAACATCGAGAGCCTTACAATTGTTTTATACAACTTTGCCTTCAACTTTAAAGGCATGCAGCGATCACACAACATACTCGATGCACTTCGTCACCTTACATATCCAGCTTGAATCCTATGATTTGCATCCCTTTCTATCTCAGCATCACTCTGAATAATTTATCCCAAATATCGAAAATGACTACTCTTTGTTACTACCTTACCATCAAACTTAATAGCACTAGCACTCGTTTCTCTATGGTTACTTAACTTACATTCCATATATTCAATTTTAGATGTACTCAATTTAACACCTTGAGACTCCAATGTAATTCTAATTTAGCATTAAGATCATCACTAGTTTCAACAACTAAGACTATATCATCAACAAATAAAATCCACCATGACACCTTATCTTGGATATGTACAGTGAGTTCGTCCATAACTAATACAAAAAAAAAAAAAAGACCTAGTGCTGAGCTTTGAAGCAATCCTGAGGTAATGGGTGTAGACACCTAGATTTAACATTGTTGATCCGAGCCCTTTTTGCATGTGCGCTAAGACCACTATTTTTGGACCCATTATACAGCCCATCTTAAAGGCCCATTTAAAGCCCAAAATGCATTTTCTATTAACAGCTGTAGGGAAGTCTTTGGTTATATTTCTGGTTCCTTTCTGCATACGGGTTGTTAGTGTGGAAGCTTAAACCTTCTTTATTTTACATGGTTGCAAGATTAATGATGTTGTTTGTAATAGAAAGAGCTTAACCTTTAAACAGGAATAAGAGAATATTTGAAGGTTCAAGAATAAAATGAAAACCGTTTTTTTTTAAAGAGAAAAAAAAAAAGGAAAAGACTTGGAACTTGTCTTTGCATTATTATTATTATTATTATTATTTTTATGGTTAATAGAATGCATTTAGTTCATGTTTTGCTTGTTTGAGGTCTATGGGCTTGTTTCGTTTTGCTTTTCTTTCAGCTGCAACTTCAAGTTTGCATCCTTGATTCATGCTAGCATTTTATGCATAAAGCCTCTGGGCGAGTTTATTGTTTTTTTTTTTTTAATTTTTTTTTATAAGCTACTATGAATACAAGCTATGTTACTTTTGCTTTCTACATGTAATTTATATACGAGAGCATGAAGCTCCATCATCTTTGAATCTCCCGCTCGTTTGCCTTAGCATGGATGTTTGTTGATTGTTGGGTTTAATAACAATATGGTTGTTTGTTTAGTGGATAAAGCTAGAAACTTTCATGCCTATTTCTTTTTTGTCTGATGATTGTTTGTGGGAATGAGAGAAAATGCAAGTTTTACACATTTAATACATCTCTGCATGATGGTTGTTTATGAAGAATAAAAAAAAAAATTTAAAACTGGGCTATTATTACTACAAGGTACCGCTGTGAATATCAGGAAAAGCTTAAAGCTTTCATGCCTATTTTTCATCTTACATGGTGATCATTTATGATGGGTAGAAGCCAAAAAACTAAGCCCACTCTCATATTTCTTGTCTTAGATGCTCATTTCTTATCTTGCATACTAGCTGTTTAGGATGAGTAAAAAACTTAAAAGCTAGACCATCATTTTAAAGCCCCTCCACCTATGCTTCTTGTCTTAGGCTTTATATAGGTTAGTAGATAATCCATTACATTTGTCTTTCATATTATGTGTCCATTTCTTTTATGTTATTTAAATTCAATTTAAGCCTAAATCTCATGCATTGTAATTTTTGTCTTTTGAACTTTTATGCTAAATTTAACTTCATACAATTTAGTTTTTCATACTGTAAAATTTTTTTTTTTTTTATTCGATTTATCTTCTATGCACACTAGTTTCATGCAAAATAATAATAATAATAATAATAATAATGATGATGATGATGATGATAATCTCCGAGAATGAGATTTTAAGGAAGTTTGAATGACAATTCTTTAAAATCTACATGTGAGAATATTGTTATAAAAAAATATTACCAAAGTAATGAAGTGTTTAGAAAAATATTCAATACAAAAGATTTTTCATTCCTTTATTTGACTAAAATTATATTTACAATTAAATGATGTTTTAAACAACAAAAAAACTAATGAAAAGGAAAAATCATTCTTTTTATTAATGTAAATACGAAGATATTTGAATATTATGATTAATTATTTTTACTTTTCAATAAATATTAATTAATAAAAATAATAATAGAAATTAAAAATAACAATTAGAATAAAAATTAAATAAGAAAGCAAAAAATGTAAACAGAACCTCCGAGAATAGGATTCTAAGAAAATCCGAGCAGAGATTCTTAAAAAGTCTCCAGGTGAGAAAATATTTTTTAAAATAACACCAAAATATTAGGGCATCTAGAAAATTTTTCTTTGCTTTTTTGCTTTAAAATTTTTTTAATAATAATGATTATGAAATAATTAGGTGAGCAAGACCAAATTAAATAAGTAATGAAGAAATATAATAAGTAATACGCCTTTTAAAATATATATAAATATATGCATTAAAAATATAATAAAATAAAATATAAATAAAATAAAACAATAATAATATTAAGCTAACCCTCTTTGCATATTTTTAAGAATCAAGAATTATACAAAGGCGTAGACAACAATTTTGTCCAGATAATGCTTCTGAGAGAAAGAAAGAGCCCCATTACTTTGTTTTTTGGTTTTGTTTTTTTTTTTTAAGAAAAATTCAAAGGATTTGATTATTTGAAAATAACTTTGCATAAAAAATTTATTTAAATAAAGGCTCAACATCTTTTGAAAATAAAATAAGAGATCATGCCCAAAAATCTTACAAATCTCGAAACTACAGAAACTCCTCTAAATAGAGGCATTTTAAAGATTTTGGACAATGACTCCCCCTAAACAAAGATTTTGGAACTTTAAAAATCTTGTCTAAAAATTATCTCCCTAAACAGAGACTTTGAAACTTTAAAAATCTTGTCTGAAAATAACTTCCCCTAAACAGAGGCTTTGGAATTTTAAAAATCTTATTTGAAAATAACTCTCCCTAAACAGAAGCTTTAGAACTTTAAAAATCTTATAAAATACACCATGACATTACTACTTAAGGTTCTCATAAGTTGTGTCCGTTTCGAAATCGTTTCCCATACTTTGGTCTTTTCCTTAAAAGGTTCAACCTTAAAAATCCAAAGTTCAAAAAACTTTTTTTTTTTAATTTCTTTGAGAAATATATAGAATGTAATGAATGCAATACATGCAATACGGGTATTATCAAAAACCAATATGATGCATCCAAATTGTTGTAAAAGGGTTCTCTAAGTCGGTTCTTTCTATTTTTTCATTTTTTCTAAAACAACCAATCTCAACTTGGTCTGCATATTCTAGGAATTGATTTCCTGTGAACTGCGACGATCATTTGCTAATATTGTTATCCAACACCACTTCAGCAAGTTTTTACTTTGGTTTGATGAGTTTGAAAATGGGTGCTTCTCCAAATTTCTCATTTTTTTTTATTCTACCTTGTCATTTTCGACTTTTGCAAAGTAGTGTAAAACCTTTTACAAATATTATCAATCAGTTATCACAATTCCAATTTTCATGACCAATGTGATGAATCAACATTTCCTTTATTATGGGAATGAAAATATCAGAAAGCAAGATAAATCAAAGAAAGATGAGTATCCATTATAGGAAAGTATAAAGATGTGTCAAATAAGGAGTTTAGACAAGTGAACACTAGCACAAAATTTAAATAAGGAGATCATATTTAGATAGTGAATATTTAAACAATCATGAACAACATTTCAAGAACAACATTCCAAAATTCTTTCTTTTAAGACCTATTCCATCAGTGCGCTTGATCCTTCCGAGTTTGTTGTACTAGACATTGCCCCCTATACTTCAAAATTGATACTCCTTCGCATCTAAGTTACCTTTTCAGATTTTCAACTTAGATCCTTAGAGTCAAATTGCCCTTTTTGTGTTTTCAATTATGAGTCCTCCTTTTATTTATTTATTTATTTTTGTATTCCTTTTTCTCTTTTTTTTTTTTTTGCTTTTTTTTTCCATCATTTTTTTCAATTTTGTTTTTCTTTCTCCTTTCCTTCACTCTTGTTTCTTTCTCATACTTTTTTTATAGCATCTGAATTTATCAGGTTTGGCAAGTCATCTCCATCCATCTCTGTCAAGATCAACGCTCCAACCGAAAAAGCTTTTTTGACTTCCTATGGAACCTCCCAATTCGGCATCCATTTTTTTCGGTGATCATGCTAATTTGAAAGAATTTTCTTTAAAATTAATTTTCCTTCACGGAAGCGCCTAAATAGAACTTTTTTGTCATGTGTTCGCATCATTCTTTTTTGGTACAACTAACCATGGCAAAGAGCTGTGAGCCTCTTTTCTTCAATGAGGTTTAATTGTTTGTAACGATTCCAAAACCATTCCGCTTCCTCTAAATCCACTTCCATCAAGACTCTTAAAGAGGGAATTTCCACCTCGATTGGTAGCACGGCTTTTATCCCATATACAAGCGAAAAAAGAGTTGCCCTATTAGATGTGCGTATTGATATCTATAAGCATGCAATGCAAAGATAACTTTTGATGCCAACCTTTATAGGTATCAGTCATTTTTTTCTATTATCCTCTTGATATTTTTATTGACAGCTTCTACTATCCCATTCATCTTTGGGCGATATGGGGCCGAGTTATGGTATTTTACCTTAAACTAAGCACAAACCTCCACTAACATCTTGTCATTCAGATTGCAAGCATTATTAGAGATGATCTTTTCTGAAAGGCCATAACAATACATTATCTTGTTTTTTTTATAAATCTGCACACCACCGCCCTTGTCACATTAGAATAAGAAGTTGTTTCTACTCATTTTGTGAAATAGTCAATCACCACAAAGACAATTCAATGCCCATTTGAAACTTTTGGAGTGATGGATCCGATCACATCCATCCCCCACATGAAGAATGGTCATGGAGGTGCGAGAACATGTAAAGGGATTGGAGGAGCATGAATCTTGTCTGCATAAATCTGACATTTATGATATTTTAGAGCATAGTTGATGCAGTCACTTTCCAATGTTAACCACTAATAGCTTGCCCTCATGATTTGTATAGCCATCATGTAATCGTTTGCATGTGCTCCACAACATCCTTTATGCACTTCAAGTATCTTCTTTGTTTTAGCAACATTCTCGCATCTTAATAACATTTGATCTCAACTTCTCTTGTACAAAATTTCTAAATTGAGAAAAAATCCCATAGCTAGTTTCTGATAATTCGTTTGTCATTTTCTAATGCATGTTCTGAGTATTGTTAGTACTTGACATATTGTATGATGTCATAGTACCAAGGCAGGCCATCAATCTCCTCTTCAACACTCGAGCAATCTGCCGGTGCTCTTTGCACATTCAACTGGATAGGTTGGATCTCTATTTTATCACTCACTTTAAACATTGCAGCCAATGTAGCCAAAGTATCAGCCATTTGATTATCTTGTTGAGATACATGCCAGAATTGAACCTTCTCGAATTGTTTGATCAATCTACCACATACTTTTAGTATCGTACCAACTTTGAATCTCTTGTTTCTCATTCACCTCATAGTTGATAAATTACCAAGCTCGAGTCCTCATATACTTCTAACACTTCAATTTTCTTCTCAATTGCCATTTGTAGGCCCATTATGCATGCTTCATATTCTGCCACGTTGTTGGTGCAATTAAAATCCAACCTTACAGTGCTTGGATAATAATTTCCATTAGAGGATATCAAAACTACTCCAATCCCATGCCCCAAAGCATTCGAAGCTCCATCAAAGAACATTTTCCATTGCTTTTCTATTGGTTCACTTTCTTCAATTTGGGTGATGGTCATCAAATCTTTGACAGAAAAGTCAAACTTCATAGGCTTATATTCATCAGTTCAACACTTTGTAAGGAATTCAGCTATCACACTTCCTTTGATCGCCTTTTGTGCAACATATACAATATCGTTTTCAGAGAGCATGACTTGCCATTTTGCTAACCTCCCTAACAATGATAGTGTTTCAAAGATATACTTGAGAGGATCCAATCTTGCTATCAGCCAAGTAGTGTGATATAACATATACTGTCTAAGCCTGGGGACTATCCACGCCAATGCGCAACACATTTTTTGCAATTGGGAATACTTGGACTCATATTCGGTGAACTTCTTATGCAAGTGATAAACAACTTGCTCTTTTTTACCCATTTCATCCCTTTGCCCCAACACATCCCACGGAATGGTCGTGCATGATGATATATAAAATCAACAATTTCTCTACAACAGGCTACACCAACATCGGTGTATTTGACAAGTATTCCTTGATCTTTTCAAAGGCACGTTGACATTCTTCATCCTATTTGTCAGGGTTATGTTTTAGTAACAACTTGAAAATTGGGTCACATTTGGAAGTGAGTTCAGAAATAAAACAAGAAATGTAATTTAACCTTCCTAAAAAACCCTTTACTTTTTTTTGCGTGCTTGGGGGAGATAAATTTTAGATGGCAAGTATCTTATCCGAATCAACTTCAATGCCCCTCCCACTAACCACAAACCCCAACAGTTTTCTTAACTTAGCACCAAACATGCATTTAGCCGAGTTTAACTTAAGTTGATACTTCCGCAATCTTTCAAACAATTTCCTGAGATTGGTAACATGATTCTCTCTCTCACAAGATTTTGCAATGATGTCATCCACATATACTTCTATTTCCTTACACATCATGCCATGGAAAAAGGTTACTATTGTTCTTTGATAAATGGCTCTACATTTTTCAATCCAAAAGCCATAACCTTATAGCAAAACATGCCCCACATGGCAATAAACGTGGGTTTTTCCATATCAATAAGGGCCATTTTAATTGGTTTATAGCCTGAAAAACCATCCATAAATGAGAATATGAAGTCCTAACGGTGTTGTCCATGAAGTGTGAATATGGGGCAAAGAAAAATTGTCTTTCGAGCTGGCCCTATTCAAATTTCTATAGTCTATACACATCTGAACTTTTCCATCCTTCTTGGGAACCAGGACTTTGTTAGCTACTCATTTCGGATATTTGGTTACTTCTAAAAAGCTTGCATCAAATTGCTTTTTCACTTTTTCTTTAATTTTTAACATGTCTGACTTCATACGTCTCAACTTCTATTGCACTGGCTTGCATTTTGGCTTTAATGGCAATTGGTGTTCCACAATATCCGAACTGAGTCCTGGCATATCTTGGTATGAGCATGCAAACACATCAACGAATTCACGAAGCATTTCCTTTAACTTCCCTCTTTCTATGGGTGAAAGGGATGTGCCCACCTTAACCTCCTTATTTTCCTCATCACCTAAATTGACCTTATCTGTAGCATTCTCATGAGGTTCAATTTGTTTCCTTTCTTGTTCCATTAGTTTTAATAAATCAAGGGACACATTGTACTCATTTGAATCCTCTTCATTATCAAGTTTATCAACATGAATAGGTTTTTCAAAGTCAAATTCTGGATTATCGTCATGATTATCCTTGCATTCATTATTTGGAAACCTGAAAATGACTGGAATCGAAAGGATATAGGTGTGTATGTAGGAAAGAAAAAAAAGAAAATTGTAATTTTGAATGAATGAAATAATAGAGGAAATGCAAAAGGAAAACACTAGTAATTTTATTGAAATGATAAAGGAAAGATAAGACCATACAAAAGTCCTCCAAATGCTCTTAGGCAGAAGCATTGGAGAAATTAACTCACTACATTAATTTTTTAAAGATTTAAGGATAACAGGCAACTTCATTGTTTTTCAATTGTTTAGCTCTTTGCCTGAGGGACATGTATAAACAAAGGGCTTCTCTTCCTAAATTGTTGTCGTTTCATCACCCACCATATGGATATGGAGTTCAGAGAAGGCCTTGTCTGTGTTCAACATGGGTTCCCTTTGTGTGACCCCTAGTGAATTAGGGTGAATACATCTCCCTAAACAAAATGCATCGTAGAGGTAAGGGATAATCATTTTCTCATACTCCGACTCGTGTCCCTTAAGATGGGCCAACCTTTTCTCTTTCCTTTTAGCCATAGCTCTCTTCCTTTTTGCGACAGTGACCTTGAATCCCAGTGTGAATTTTTCCTTGTTTTCAAAACACCCTTGGTGGCTCCTTGATTCCTTGCAAATTTTTCCCGAGGCGATATCCAACACTCTATCCTTTACCAACTGTTTGTTTCACAACCATCCCTGTTGCACTTGATAAGTGTGGAATGGGCATCTTCGATCCCTCTACCACATATATTGTATTAATAAATTCAAAAGATCTAAAAGAGCACTCCAATGCCTTTTTTGTAGCTTTGACATGTGGAGTAGTTATAGGTTTGGTCACCAACAAGTCTTCTTCTTCAGATACACAGATCTGCTGATCTTCAACTATAAACTTTACTTTCTCATGCAGAGATGACAGGACAACGCCTACCATATGAATCCATGGTCGGCCCAACAAACAACTATAAGATGGTGAAATGTCCGTGACTTGAAATTCTATAGAGAAAGTACACAGCCCTATTTGCATTGGTATCTCAATGTTTCTTAACACCTCCCTTTGAGACTCGTCGAAAACCCTTGTTGGTTGTGGAAATATGGTCCTTTTGGTCTCATAATTGCTGTTCCATCTCCAGAATTACCTGGCAGAGTGACTCCTTCTCTTTTTGCATTTCATAATGCTTTTTCTTTTCATCTTTTAACTAGGCCTTTAATCTCGCATTTTCCTTTTGGCATTCTATCAACCTTGTTGAAGTTGTCAAATACAAACTGTCCCAATTTTGCTACTCTTAAGAAATCCTGGCGGCTTTTTCTTCACTTTCCTTGGTTTTGTTCTTCCAAAGTTGCATCACTTCTTGAAGTTCAATCATCCCCCTATGCTGCCTACCATTAAGTCTAGGACCCCTTCCCTCCTTCAGTTGGACTCACATCTTTTTGTTTTCTTGGTGTAAATACTTTAGATAATTTTTGGCTACATCCCGATCTTGCATTACCTTTTTTAATCTATTTTCTCTAGCTTCTGCGTCATATTTCAATTGTCCTATCTCCTACCGGAGTCTCAAATTCATCTTCTTTAGTTTCTCTTTTTCCACTTTAAATTCTTGACTAACAAGGTCAATTTTTGACAACGGTGTTTTTGCCTACAAGTCAACTTGTTGAAATGAGAAATCATCTAGAGGGAGCACAATATCTCTAAATGCTTTGCCTTTCAAATCGAGTAATCAGGAGTGACTTTGTCAAGGATAGATCCTAATCTTAGCGTCCGGATCTTTTTCCATACCTGAACTTATTGTTCCATTATTTTTGACGAGCCCACTTCTCCATAAGCAAATTCTACTTGAGCAAACCCATGTGTTGTAGAGACAAACTACTTTGCACCAAATTGCCTCAGCACCATTAAAGGAATGTAACTTACCACTCCCCACAATCCCAAGAGCAGTACCCACCAATCATCTCCACCTCGATATAACATACGCACATGAGGCATCCATGGTGCCATCCATTTGACTTGATCACTAGTAAGCCTTTGAAAGAACGCTACCCACTCCTTATTGGATTTCAATGTTGGCCACTAACTATGGCAAAACTTTTTGACCGAGACAGTATTTTGACGATAAGGCTTGGAAAAAGCACTGTTTTGGCATCTAAAATGGCTTTTTACCTAGACAAATAATAGCTACACGCTCCCTATAAAACGTCCCCCAATTCGGCAATAAAAATTCAATGACTTGATAGTCTCGGCTAGGATTGCCGAAATGGGATTAATTGCCTGACTTTCAATTTGTTTGAACATATCAACCATTGTCAGTTCAATGTACCTTAAAATTTTTGAAAAAATCACCATGCCGTAAATTGCTAAGGCAAATACTGCCATGTCTTGATCACTTTCCAAGTGTCCCAAATTGAAAGAAATGCCAAGGTAAGCCGGCACGTTTGCCTTTGTCCTTTGTTAAAGCATCCCCAGCTTCTACCTTCATTGCCATTAGTTTAGCTATTTCTTACGATACTCTGACTTTGGTTTTCAGACATATATCTTGTCAAGGTACTTCAATTCCAATCCCACTAAAATCAAATATTCCTTAATAGTTGGTGTCAAATCCTCCTCATTAAACGTGAAACATCTGTATGATGGGTTCTAAAACTGAACAGCTGCTCTAATCAAATGTTCCTCAATCACTACTAAGATAAAAGATGCAATCTATCTGTACTTTTCACAAAACCTCTCTTTTCTCACTTCACTTATCTAATTCCATATGATAGCCAAATTCTCTAAATTATTTTGTGTAAGATTTAGATGTTCTTTTTTCAGCAACCCTGACACATATCCAACAAGCAGGCAAACCCTTTCCTTTTGTTGGGTTTTCTAAGACCATTCATTCCCCTCATTATATGACTCACGTGAGTTACTTATAGAAGAATAACAAATCTGTAACACTATGGGATCCATGAAAAGAAACTTTACTAAAAGATGTCTTGGAACAAATACCTCACTATGTTATTGTAGTATGCCAATGCAATTTATGCAAAAGAAATACAAAAAAAAAAAAAAAGATCAGCTAGTATATAAAAAAAAAGAAATGGAAATAATAAATAGTAATAAAAGCTTGAAAAATCAAAGAGACAAAAGGAAAAGTTTTCTTTTCATATTATTTTTTTTTAAAAAAAAAGAAGGAAATGAAACAAAGATTTTATTTTATTGTTTTTTTTTTTGGGGAAATCAAAACAAATATGAATGTATATTTATAATTTTCCTTAAAAAAATATTACAATACAATTGTTCCCTTACTTGTCCTAATTTTTAGGGACGATCTACAAATGGGTGGGCATGTCCTATCTAGGGTCAGCCCTTATGGCTTACTATGTGCTTGGTTCAAATTTATTTGCATCTAAAAGGTTCCAAAATTGTCCCTCACTGGCATCCGCTCATGACTAGTAAGGCACCCCGATTTTCAACCATTACAGGCTACAAATTGAAAATGTTCAATATGAATGGGAGTATTTCGCTTGCCATTGTGGAGGTTATCACCTCACGAGAGTATAGGTATTTTGCTCTCTCCTAAAAGGGTTAGAGCCCAAATATAAACCTCATGCATAATATAAATATGTCGTGTGCGAATAAGGGAATAGAGTATTATGAACCTTATTCTCAGTACCTCATAATAACAATAATAATATATAGGAAGCATAAATAAACGAGTAGATAATAAATAAATCACATGCTTAGAATGAAATGCAAATTTTTTTTTTTAATTTTTTTTAATTTCTATTATTATTATTGTTGTTATTGTTGTTGTTATTATTATTGTTTAAAAAAAAATTTAAGATTAAAGAAATTAAGGTTAAATACCAATTAAGATTATTAAATCAAAATTAAAGATAACATATTATTAACCTTTGGCCTAACTTTTTAAAAAATCACGTCCTCAATGTAGTCCTCAAGCTGTCATAACTATTTTTTGAATTACTAGACAAAAATTTTAAAACAAAAGAGTCGCCAACAATTTTTTTTGGTTATGTGTCATTGGTCATATTAATACTTGCCTTTTTAATAAAAATTTTAAAACTAATTAAAATTTATTAAAAAAATAATTTTGGGTTTATGAAAATAGTTTGGGATTAAGAGTTGATTACGCATAGGAAAGAATTAATAGCCCCACAGCGCCTGTTAGAAAAGGTCTTTCAAAAAGTCGATTACCAATTAATTATGTTTTATCTTTCAATTTTGACAAAAAAAAAATTAATTTTGGGGTTTAAAAATTAATTTTTTAATTCTTTGTTATTGTAGAAAAAAATATTTTTTTTTTTTATTTTTTTATCTTAGTTGAAAAAATAAATAAAAACATTTTTATTAAAAAATTTCTAAAAATATTTCAATACTTTGCTAATATTAAAAAGAACTTTCTCACCCAAAAGTTTTTTAAAAAATTACTAAAAATTTTCAAAAATCCTATCCTCGATAGTTCATACTTATCTTCAATGTTTATAGTTACCACACATAGTAGAATATGATATGTATAATTTAAATTCCAATAATATTTTCTAAAAATTCATTTTTTATACTAAAATGAGAAATCTTCATCAAAAAATTATTTTAAATGCTCCAATATATTGACGACATTTAAATAAATTTTTTTACCAAGAGATATCCAAAAAATTATTACTCGAATTTTTTTTTGATATCATCCTTAAAAATTTCGTTTACTTTTATAATTGGTATATAAAAAATGATGCACATGGATTAAATTGTGAAAAGTAAACGAGAATTTTTCGTATTAAGAATTATTCTAAATATTTAAATAGTTTAACAATATTTTAGCAAAATTTTCATTTAGAGAATTTTCGGGAATCATCACTCGGAGTTCCCAAAGTCTCATCATCGAAAACTCCCACTATTTTCAAGATTATGCAATGCCAATTATAAAGTGCAATATGTATACAAAAGGTTTTTTTTTAATTTAATATTAATATTATTTTATTTTATTTTATTTTTATTACATATATTTATACATGTATTTTAAAAGATAAATTACTTATTATATTTCTTCATTACTCATTTTAATTTCATCTTAATCAATTAATTATTTCATAATCATTATTATTAAAAAATTTTAAGGGAACAAAGTAAAGAAAATTTTTTTATTGAAAACAAAAGAAAATAGAATGAGGCAAAGACGCGAACCTAATGCCTTTCCAGTTTTACAAGGCTACCTCCCTTAGTCTAACAAGTATAACCCTTATGTTTCTTGTTGAACATTTAAAGACTGGTTCTATTATGAGTTATGGAAGTTGTCCTCTTTAACAAAAAAAAAAAGTCCTTTCTTATCATAAGATCATCCATCATTGTCCAACAATAGAGCATGAAGATCTTGGTGTGTCTAAAGGGAGGTGCGAGCGGAGAGGAATCCACTTTTCTTTCTTTGTTGTGGTTTTTTTTTTTTTAGTTTTCTTTATTGGTTTTTACATGTTTTTGTTTTCATTTTAAAAGATTGTGTCTTTTAACCTTGTTTACAGTAAGCATCCAAAACCCTTTTTTATGTACACCAAACTCACATGGAAAAGCAACAAAGACAAGTTAAACATAAGGGTTATCCAATGGATGTGAGATGCCCGAAGAATAATAAAAAAATAATTACCTTTTCTTAAATTCCAACTTCTTTGCTTTTCTGGCCAAGCTTTCTTTCCTTTCAGCTAACAAAATCTTCCCTTTTTTTTCTGTTTTTGTAGCTGCTTCTGTTTGCTTCTCCCTAACCAACTAGTTTCTTTGTTGGAGAAAACTCTTAGCTCACTCCTTTTTTGGCTCTCTTTTTGTCTGCTCCTCAAACCCTTTTTCCCTGAGTCATGGTTGTTCAAAAATCCTCCTTTTTCTTCGACTCTGTAGACCTTTTTTTTTCCTTTCGGTTTATGGCTGCCCAAAACCCTTCTTTTTTAGCAATTTTCTTCTGTTCTATTGACCACCTCCTCCCTCAAAATCACTCTTTTTTTTTTTTTTAATGCTTTCTCCTCTTTCCTCCCTTTTAACTCAACCAAAAGCCTTTCTTTTAAAGCTCCCCCAAACTACTGAATGACTCCAAGCTCTCTTTTTTCTTCCTCCACTACGTATGTCAGCCCACTAACCCTTGTCTTCTTTCTTTGCAGGTTTTTTTTTTTTTTTATGCTGGTGCAGCAAGCTATCCCACCTCTTTTGCAGCAGACCAACTTGCTTGTAGCTAGTTGTCTTCCTGGTGCATACAGACTTCATGTGGCAAAATGGTGAGTTTAAGCTGGGCTTCCTTCAATTTTACCTTGGTTTTGGGCTTCCAAAGAAACCTCCCAGCTTTCAAAACTTTATTCTTGTTTTCCATAGCATCATGTGTCTTCTTTCATCATGTCCCCAAAAGTCCCATTCTAAAAAACCTTAATTCCCCTCATTTCTCTCTTTTTTATTGTTTTTTGGGCCTGCATTTGGGTTTAAACTTCTTTTCTTTTGTTGTTTTTAGTTTGGGTTTCCTTTTCCAAAAGGGCCTGTTTTGGGCCATGTTTTGGGTCATTCTCAACGATTAATTTTGGGTTCGTTTTTTGCTTGTAATTGGGTATAACAATGGGCTACATTATGGGTTTTTTTTTTTTGGGCTTCTAAGGAGGGCTATATAATGGGCCCAAAAAATAGTTCTTAGGCCATGTGCAAAAAAGGGCTCGGATCAACAGTGTTAAATCGTTCTGGACAAAATTAAGTATCTACAATGGGAAAGTTATCAATCACGCCCCCAAACATCCTCACATTTTGTACAACTCCTTCATATATATCTTTAACTATGTTAATGTACTTTAAAGGAACTCATTTATTCATCAAGGCCCACCAAAGCAACTCTCAAGAAACTTTATCATATACTTTCTCCAAGTCAATAAATACTACATGTAGATCTTTCTTTCTCGCCCAAAAACCTTCCAACAAAAGCCTCAATAGGTGAATTGCCTCTGTTGTGGAGCGTCCTTGCATACCCAAATTGATTTTCAAAATAGCAACCTCATTTCACAACCTACATTCAACTACTCTCTCACAAAGTTTCATAGTATGACTCATAAGTTTTATTCCTCAATAGTTCGAACAATTTTGTATATCACTTTTATTCTTATATAAGGCACTAGAGTACTCTTCCTACAATCTTCTGGCATTTGTTGGATATGCCTAATTCTGTTGAAAAGATCCATCAACCATCCTATCCCTATTTCACCCAAGCATTTCCAAACTTCAATTGGGATTCCATCTGGTACTACCACTTTATTCGCTTTCATTCTTCTCAAAGCCTTTTTAACCTCATACCTTTTAATATTTCATTTAAACATACCTTTTAATATTCCATTTAAACACACGATTTATATCCTTAAAAGGTATGTTAAGCCCACCTATATCATGCTCAAAATTCCTATTAAAGATTATCAAAATAATTTCTCCATCTCTTCTTAATCTCCTCATTCTTCACTTACTCTTTTATCACCGCCTTTGATGCATCTTACACCATTAAGAACCATACTCTTCTTATCACTCATCTTGGCAATTTTAAACAACTCTTTTTTTCTATCTTTTGTCTCTAGTTTCCTATATAATTCCTCATGGATCCTAGTCTTTGAATTTTGAATTGCCTTTATGGCTTCCTTTTTCGCTTTTTTATACTTCAGATAACTCGCCTCATCCCTATTGCACCTTAAATTCCTATAGGACTCCCGCTTAGCTTTAATTGTCATTTTCATATCTCATTCCACCAACAAGATTCCTTTCATAATGGTGCATGACCCCTAGATTCGCCACGTGTCTCTTTAGTGACCTTTTGAATTCTAATAGAAATATTTTCCCACATTACTTCTACATCCTCATCAGGCTTCCAATCAACCTCTTTTACCAGTCCATTCCTACAAGTTAACATTTTGTCCCTTTTTGAGTTCCACCACTTAATACGTGGTTCGTGATTGCTGTATTCTCTAACCCCCAAAGGTGAAAGATATCTAGAACTAGCGGTCTATTTTATGTTGTCACACTCTCACTCTCAATTCCATAAAATTTACTAATCAAAATAAATGAGAATAAAGTAAAACTTTTCTCTACAGATGACTCAAGATGATAGATTAATAGGGGAGAATAGAACTGCAAAGAAAGCCTTCTTTAATTCTTTAGAAGTTCCACACCTATTACTATGTACAAATGTGGAGACTTCGACATGCACCAACAAAACGAAAAACATTTTTGTGCTGCACCTCTTTGCACTCAAGAACCTAGAAAAATAAGATTAATATCCATACGATAGTGGTCCTACATAAATAAAAATGCATTGAAACACACCTATTTCCTATATCAGAAAGTAAATTATTGGTCTAAGAAGAAAAGGAAAGGGAAAAACTTATTTTCATATATAATTTCAATTTTATATGTTAGTAGCATAAATTTATCCTCAATAAAACTAAATTTCAATTTAACTTAAAGAGAAAGCTGCCTATTCTTTAACGACAAAGAGATGCATATATAGGAATGCTTTTTGCTAAAAAAGTTCCCAAGGAGGAAAAATATTGTTACTCATACATCATTTAGTAAAGAAATACTTGCTAAGTGTAAAAATTTATAACCTAAAAAGCATGTACATAATTACTTCAAAGACAAAGCTACTTCTAGGACTTGATTTCAACAACTTGTTTTCGCTCATATAGCTTACAAAGACTAATTGGGATGTCAGACAGAACAGGTAAAATTCTCTCTGACAGGTAAGATTCTGTAGGAAAATGAACCTACACTCAGCACCTTAAACATGGAAACATAAATGTTCACAAATTCAAATGTTCTATCTTTCATTACCTCTTTCTTTTGGGTACGTGGGTGGGTGTAGTAGGTGAGTCCCAGGGGGTTATTAGGAGAGAATACACTGGAAGTCAACAGCAGAACAATTACAGACAGTAGCAAAGACAATTTGAATCATAACTTAACTCTAAAGTAACAGCTAAAAGCTTCTCACCGTAGAATTGCCACTTCTTGAGTAAACTCTTCTTCCAGAGCATCATTCAAATGCTCAGATCTAAGAATTTTGACAGCAACATATTGCCCAAAGTAGATACCATGATACCTTCAGATGAAGATGAGAAGAAACTTAAGCAATGTAAGGGAAAATAAAGAATAGAGTATATCAAAAGCAGCTAGTTCATCGAAGCACAGAACTTACAGATCTCCATAAGATCCAGATGCAATTCTTTCTCCCATCATCAGAAGTCTTCTAACTATCTCCCAATCTCCGAATTTTTCTTGTGTTGCTGATGTATCACTTATAGCTGAATGAGAATGCGAAGATCCAGATAACGACCCCTCCATTTCCAGTGAATCGTAGGCTAAAATATCTTTTTGGCATTCATAATTAACATAAAGGGGGAAGTCATGCAAATAAAAAGTGCAAGCAACATAAATGTGAGAGAGCTCCATCAGAATCCAACAGGAAGATAATAGTAATGAGCTGAAGAAACTAAATGCATTAAGTATAAATTTACATACAGATCAACTGTCAAATGCACTAATCTTGTAATGGTTAGATCAAGAGCTCGATACAACTGAAATGTGAAAAATCTTCAACTGTTTTTTTATAAACCACTTGAACTTCCAAATAGATGCAGACAATAAACCTTTCAAAATTTAATGTGAACAGTAGTCATAATGACCTCCCAAAGTTAGAGGATATAAGGCTTAGTTTGTTGCTATAGTAGTCACAATAACTAGCTTTAAGATGTCCAACGCCAAGCACATTGCAAAAACTACAATCCTGTACCATTAACACCGATTCTTCCTTGGGATTTGATACAAATTTCAGAATCTTGCAATTAAACTAGGAAACAACGTATAAAGCCATAAATAGAATTCACATGGACGAAGTTTACCTTGCTTCTAGCAACTGCTTTTTCCATAGCTTTATATAAACCATTTGTATCCTGACCACAACATTGCAAAGTCAGCAACATTCGGATTGAGCAGAGATCCCTGTCATAAAAGAATATAATAGCAATGCTCCTTAATACATTGCAAGGCTACTCTCCGGGATAAATTATATGTTGCTTAATTTAACTGACTCTATGAATTTTAATATAAAAGAAGCATCAACATGATGGATTTTTTAATTTATGGTCAAAGCAAAGTCATATTGCAAAATTAGGCACAAAAAAGAAACAAACAAGAGCTTTCCCAAGGCAGGAACAAAAAGGACATCAGCACAGAGCCTTAGCATGAAACATGAAATAATAGCCATTCATTTCATTTCTCAGCATAGTGGGGCATTTGGAGTTCTTTTTCCATGAATTAGATCTGACGAAAAAATAATGGCTTGCCAGAAAAAGCAAATGCTCCAGCATCAAAGAAAGATTTTTTATTGCTTAAAATAATTCATGAACAAAAGAACAGAACTATCATTAAAGCAACTGCATCCCTGACACTAGCAGAAGATACATTATCTTCTGTAAAGCAAAATTCCTTATTAGAGCTACATCTTATGGCTTACCAAACAATCTAAAGATACAAGGATGTAATAACAACAAAACATCTAATGATGTAATGGCTACCTCAACAGGCCATCCATCTACCACAAACACATCCAGAGTAGCCATCAGTTGTTGAGAACACGTGTGCTTAACAAATGTTAAGTCCTATATCTGAAAGCAACGCAGAAAGCTAGAAGAAAATGACAGCTGGTCAGTATTTCAAATGTAACTAGGTTGTCAAGATAAATCATGATGTTGAAAACTCCAAAAGCTGCTTAAATATACTAAAAATTAGTTTTTTTTGTTTTTCATGTCTTCCAAAAATTTATTCCAATATTATTCTTAGACCAAAATTTGACATTGTTCAGTAAAGAGGAACGATTGCTCCTGTTCTGAGGGAGAGTTTAAACACCATAAAGATAATGAAGTTAATGACAAGCATAAACTGCATCTATCAGCCAATACCAAGAAAGAAGCTTAAGCAGGATGTCATTATTACAAGCCACCAGATATGACAACAGGGTTTCAGGAGCCAATTACAACTATAGGAATATTCAACAGCATAATAACATATATATAGAATAACAAACTGCAAATTTTCCATTAATGAATTAAACCCACCAAATAAGAAACTAGTCAATTATGCATCATAAGCTGCTTTTCAGTTCTCAAAGAAAGCAAAGGATCAACTTCAAGCTCAGCTTTGAATTTTTTTATCATGGGTAGCCTTACATCAACTGAATCTCGAGTAGAAAAGAAGTTGAATACATAAATAGAGACTAAACCATGTGCAAACTTTAATGCACATGATATGGGATATCAGTAGAAAATTCAGTCACCCAATAAGGATACAAGTAGATATTACGACTAGAGCTGTGACAAAGATAAAGGATACATTAGACTTGGCACCCTTCTGCTTCTCACTTTCACATAACACCTCGCAGCTTGTTCCTTAACAGATAGCACCCCATGGTTTCATTATATTATCACAGGGGGGTTACCATGTTAAGTATTAACAAAAACAATGCCTTTTAAATATGAGGATATTTTTATCATGTTGTTGAAAGAACTAATGTTAAACCCTATGATAGTAGAAACCACACGGTGGTAAGTGTCAAGAGGAATAACGCATGGTCTTAGTTGAAAAAGTTGAAAATGACCACAAGTGCAAAGCATAAATTTACTCTAAAATGAAAAGCAATGGCTCAACAATAAGAGAACATATGTTGTCAAACATACCTGACCAATTAGCTTTGGTCTGTCAGTGGTAGAAAATATCACTTCATGAATAGAAGTATGTACAATCTCTTGCCTACATAACATTTACCAAAAGCCAACTCAGTTCCCACACATGCATATGGCATAACCATGACTGATACATCAAAGGTGCATTTATCAGCCTCATTCTAAAATGTGCACTCTGGATGGGCATATCTGTATAGTACTAAATATGGGAACATACATATTCATATATTATTAAACACAGTGGCTGCTTGAATTGTCAATGCAGGGGAGGGGAGAGAGAAAGAGTGAGAGAAGATAAGCATCTCCAGAAAAAACAAAATGCTTCCAAATGAACCTCTTTCAAAGTAATTATGCATAGTTAGGCAATCTTATAATTATCTAGAAAAAGTTGACCTGCAGCCAAGTTTTGTAATACCGATGACAACAATATAACCTTGATTGTACAATGGATCAAATCAATAACATAAAAAAGGCAAGAAATAAGAATGGGAAGACAAGTACTGTTATGATACCAGTAGCACAGAAATCCATCATACATAAACATGATTGTGAGTAAAAGGAAAAGTCATACAGAGCTGAGCTAAAAGTATTTACCCAAGTGAGAGGAAGAGAAAACAAAATTCAGTTTCATAAATGTTGCAGGTACAAAGCCGAATGGCCAAAGCACAAAAATATAGCCTATTTAGTATTTAATATTGACATTTGGCCATTTCATTTGAGTTTCAAAAAGTTCTCTAAAAGGAAGATCCAAATGCACACACCCCCACCCCCCAGCAATCCACACAAAAGTACAGAGGTACTAATGGCTAATAGTGGGAAAATATCGTCATACATAGCCACGTTAACAAATAGATAAAAAAAAATATTGCTGAAGTTTCAAAGAAAGGAAAATTAGGTCGACCAAATCTTCAACAAGGTACCTTTTGGAAAAGTTCTCCATGAGATATGTATCCTCTACACACTTCGAATTCTTTCTGACATCCAACTTTGGGTACTCGAGCTTAGAGCAAGGTTCAAAGTCAACTGGATGATCCCTGCTTCTACATACAGAAGGTGATGGAGTAGTAATTAATACACTTATTAAGAAAACAAACAACTCATAACACATAAAATGAAAAGAAAAAAATCATTTAGGATCAAAAACTGAAAAGGTAAAGGGACATAGAACTAGGAATGTTAGTACATATGATACCTTTTATGTGATGGTACAACTTTTTCACTATCTCCATCATCAAAAGGCCTTTGGCCAGAAAAAGAATTTATATATTGTTTGTCATCATTAGCATCTGCTTTGGTGAAAAGATTCTACATGGTAACACCTAAAAGGAAGAAAACAAGGCAGGAAAATCATGCATCATATGAAGAAAATATCAAAAATAAACTCAAGGTGATACCATTGGTGCAAAAGTATAAAATACTTTAGAGCATATGATTCTTGAAGGTTTGTTATTATTATTTTGAAACAGTGATTTGACTATAATATTGCAGTCTAGTTTGTTCAACTACATTTACTTTCCAAAATCAATAATGAAAAAAAAACCACATATAAAACGAGCTTCTTCCTTGTTTGTTCTTAGCCATTGACTTTCGGTGAACTCTGCAAGAGAATAAGATATACTATATAATTACATTGCAGTAGCATAGGAAAAAGATACTTAAAAATCAAGTAACAAATTCATCAATTGAATATTTCACAAAATTGTTTGAATAAAATACCACAAATATCATGGATGTCCGAGATAATGTTTAACCATAAGAAATGATATTTTGTTTTTGAGAGAATTGCTGATTTAAAGCATTTTAGAATTTCAAACGAGTAACCAAAAAACATATGTATACACACACCAAGATGCATGACTGCAAACTGTATATAGTTGTATAAGACAAATAAGCAGAGACATAAACCTTTCTGGCAAGCCGTGAAACAGGAATGAACATCATCAACTTTCCCAACCACGGGCAAAATTCACTAAACAAAACCTATGCTTATATTCATTCACTTCAGCTATTGTGGAAATGAAAAAAATATATACAATTCCTATTATATAATAGCACTTATAATTAGTTGTGATATCATCAGAACATTTTGAATATTTAGTAGGACTTCAAATCAAAGTGAGTTCTTCAAAATCCTCTAGATGCAAATTCATTTGACACATGTCTTAAAGGTAGAACCCAGCTTTAGAATAAGAAATTGCCTCTTAATTTCCCATTTTCCTAAGCAAACAATTGTATGACCACCATATTCCAACACATAGATTATTGGCATGAGCACAGTAGGCCCCGTATTCTTTTCATGACGCAACATTCATTCCATGGCTAATATAACATATTTCTCCACAAGTCATTTATTAATAATTTTTTTGAAAAGATTTATTTGAATGATAATTATATAAAAATAAAAATAATTATATGCATAACATAAATGACATTATCAAATTTGTTTACACTATATTGCAATCAAACCAAGGACACTATGTTAACAATATAGTAAAGAGGAATTTTACATGTATATAATAAGTGTAATAACATAGACAATATACAAATAAAATTAAAAGAGAAAAAGAAAGAAAAGGAACAAAATCATAAACAATCAATATAATATGTCTAAAGAACTTTTACTTAATGCTAGGGTCATGCTATCTCAAAATTAGGGCACAGTAAGAGGTTATTTGCCAAGTAATATTCTTCAAAGCAATTTTTTCTAAAACTCTTTTCCCTTCACTAATAGATAAACATTTTTTACAAAAATTAACTGGAAAATTACAAATAATCTTCTTTTCACCTCATGCATCAGGTTTCTACTTAATGCAATTGATAATACTTGCTCAAATAAAACTAATAGTTTTAATATATGAATTTACTAATAAATAATACTCTTTAATAAGTAACTATTTCTCGTTTCCTTATGGAAATAAGGGATCAATTGCACAGCAAAAGATATGATTGGCATTACATTATTAATTATTAAAGACTAAAAGCTACTTTTCCCAGCTCTGGTGCCCCTCTGAACAACATTCATATCTTCCTCAAACCCTGAACCACAAATCCACCATCTATGCCCAATTCCCCAACAAATTTGGCTCCTAGCACACTTTTTTTAATGATTATAGATCAGTAACATATTAATACAATTATATATATATATATAAATATATATATATATATACATATATATTTGTTGTAACATTAAATTTTTCCAAAAAATAAGAAGCCTCACTACTGCGTTTCCTGTATCTTAGTTTCTACCACTTTGCTGGAATTATGAACACTATTGCCAAAACTCCAAATTTCAGCCTATTCATATTAAGTTGACCACAAACGGCGCTACTTATGAACTAGTAGTTAAAGTAAAAGCAGATATCTCCAATTTTTTCTGTTTTGACAACAAAAAAGTACAAAACCGAAGGGTGTCCTTAAACCCTAAACATTTACTATTAAAGCAAAACAAAGAAGTAGTAGTACCTCCAAGAAGCGGATATGATAAACCGGCCGCTTCTCCGGATCCTTTGCTGATGCAAGCAGTTTCTGATGTAACAAGACATCTTCCACTCTATCCATATTAACATTAAGACCATAACTGAATCAAAAAACCAAACAACTTCATCAGCTTTAACCTATCATATAAAAAAATTCCTAAATTCTTCATAAAGTACGTATTCGTATAACAATTAAAATTTACCTAGCAGGCAAGCGATTGAAGTAAGAATCTAAGTGATAGCTTCTTCGTGGCCGGTTTCAACTAAGCGATTGAAAACGTCGTTTCTGACATCGTAGCTGTTGAAGCTGCCGAAGCTTCTCGGAGGCGATGAGCTCCCCCCGACTCCTTCCGTCAAATCCATCACCAATGAAATCTATCTTCTTCTTCCTCTCTTTTTCATTGTCTTTCTTTCTATTTACGCATCGCATGAGGAGAAAATTGGTGTATTTTTTTTGCTGTTGATCAAAGTGAAGAGGACATTTGAATGGTGTTATGGAATCTGCGAGCACGAAAATGGAGGGTAAGGATGGGTGTTTTGATGGAACTTGGATGGTAAATTTGGAATTTTGGACATGTAACAGGGAAGAAATAGAGAAACCAACGTTCAGGTAAGAGAAGAAAGAAAGAGACTGGTAAGTCTTTTTTTTTTAATTAAAAAATGGAAGAGAGAGAATTGAAGTGGACAGGGTTAGCCAATTTCTTGGATTAAAGTATGTGCCCAAGCTAGCTTAATGAGGACAGTGAATTAAGGTGGATGAGATTCAACGGAATCACGAAAATGCCACTTGGTTAGCAAGAAAGAGTAGGAAGCGGAGAACGCGAGACACTCGTGGTGTTATTATTTCATGGACTCACGCAACACGCGCTTTTGGTTAGCGAAAGGGAATGCTAAGGCGACGAGAATAGGAGAATTCGGAGGTACGTGACTAGCGGAGACAAACCTGGTAATATTCTTTATTCTCGTTTTAGACACAAGCTAGAAATTAAACGACGCTTGGCATGTTGGAAGGTGCATAACTTTATAAGAAGATTTTTACTTGTAAAGTTTTTTATTAAAAGTAATATAATAAAATTTTTAATAAAAATTGCAATAAAAAATTTAAATTGATAAAATTTGATATAAAAATTAATAATATATAAAAAAATGATTACAAATATTATTTATAATTTAAATTTTATCATTATTTATTTAATGATAAAATTTTAGTTAACATTTTTACTAAAAATATTTATTTAAAAAAGTATATTAAAATTTATTAAAAATTTATTAAATTTTGTATATTTAATTTATATAACGAGATCTTTTAATTTATTTATTTTAATTTTTAATTTTAATTTTTAATAAAAAATGCATAAACTTCACCTAAAAAACTTTATTTAAGTTTTTGCAATAATAGGAGTGTAAATTCTAAGACATGTTTTTTATAATATTTTGTTTTTTATGTGATTTTTAAAAACTTAATTTTTAATAGGAATGAAAAGAAAATCAAAAATAGTAAAAATTATTAAAATATTCAATTTGATTTGGATCGATTTTTTTTATTCGATTCAAATTAAGTTCAAACATTAAATATATATATTAAATTCAAATTGGATTTTAGATCAAGGGATAAAAAAAAATTTTTAAATCAAATTAAACTAAATTATATATTTTTATTAGTTTTTATATATTTTTTAAATTTTTATAAAATAAAAATAATAATTTTATATCAAAATATATTTAAATATATTAAATTTTATATTAAAATAATATATAAAAAAAAACAAAGAAATAAATTTCAAAAATCAATAAATCAAATTGAATCAAATTAATAAAATTCAATTTAATTCGATTCAGACTAAAATGTATAAAGGGTCTATTCAAATCGAATTTTAAAATTTATAATATTTTGTAATATTAAAAAAAATCAAACCGAATTCAATTTGAACCATTATCACCTTTAATTTTTAAATCAACAAACTATTTTTTTTCCAAAAGCAAGTGAATAAATTACATTTGTAAGGATAAAAAACTAGATATTAGTTTTCAAAATTTATTAGTAGTATTTTTTGGATAATTTATAGATATATTATTATTATTATTATTATTATTATTATTATTATTATTATTATTATTATTCTCTTGTACTATTTTTTAAAACCTCTTATTTTTCTTTGATTTTAACAAATTATTAAATTTATTTATTTTTTCTTTTTTAAAATAAAATTTATTAATTCTTTCTAGTTAATTTTACTTTCGCACAAAATTTTTCTTTTATTAGTTGTGTCTTTTTCTTTTATTAGTTGTGTCATAACGTATAGATTCATAAGCCTATTGCTAGACATAAATTTAAAGAGTTGTTACTAATATTTTTTATTTAGGTACGATTTATCACTTAATTGAATCTGTCCTATTTTAAAAAGAAGTTTAAAATTTGATTTAAGTATTTTTAAATGATAAATTTTAGTTTACAAAATCAAATTTTAGGTTTAGAAGTGGGTTATACGTAAGAAAGCTTATAACACTTTATAGCACCAATCCAAAGGATGGTATCAATTTGATTTTAAATTATCTAAACCTTAAAACATATTTATAATTTACCAAATAATTTAATATTAAAAATTTTTCTTAAATTACTCCAATATGTTGGTAATAATTTATGAATATTTTCTTACTTTAGGAGTATTTAAAGAGATGATTTGTCAGGTTTGAAAAATGCGCTATCGTCAGATTTATTTAATTTGTTTGTAAAAACTTTTATTTGTGATAGCAAGATTTAAAATCTTAGTATCGAAAATTCTTATATAAATTCTTCAATATGTTGATGAAATTTAGAAAAGATTTTCTCACTTAAGAATTTACATAGAAATTGTTATTTTCAATGCTTTTAGTAATTTCATCATCGAAAATTCAAAATCTAATTTTTATAAAAATAATTTATTTTTAGAAATATCTTCTAATATGTTGGTAAGATTTTCCGTAAAAAATTATCCTACAATATGTTGGTAAAATTTTATGAAAACTATTTTTTTCATAAAATATTAAGTTATGAAATTCTCTAATAATTTGGTATTATTAATAAAAATAATTTATTTTTAGAAATATCTTCTGATATGTTGGTAAGATTTTCTATAAAAAATTATCCTACAATATGTTGGTAAAATTCTATGAAAACTATTTTTTTCATAAAATATTAAGTTATGAAATTCTTTAATAGTTTTATAAAAATAATTTATTTTTAGAAATATCTTCTAATATGTTGGTAAGATTTTCTGTAAAAAATTATCCTACAATATGTTGGTAAAATTTTATGAAAACTATTTTTTTCATAAAATATTAAGTTATGAAATTCTCTAATAGTTTGGTAAAATTAATAAAAAATTTAAATCTATGAAAAATCCTTCAATAATTTAGTAAGATTGGAAATTTATTTTTGAAAATTTTTTTGTTTGAGAAAAAATCAATTAAATTAAACAAAAATTATCATGCAATAATAATATAATCATATAATGAAATATCATGCAAAATATAAAATATCATGCAAATATTAATTAATCATGCAAATATAAATCACACAAATAAAATGATATATAATCATGAAATCAAATATAATCATACGAATAAATATATAATCATATCATGCAATTAAATATATTAATAATCATGCAATAAAATTAAATATAATTATCATGCAATAAATATAAAATCATGTCATGCAATAAATATAAAATAAAATCTTGCAAAATATATATTACAGTTAATGTCAAAGTTTTTCCTTTATTATGTTTATTTTTTTCTTATCTTAATTAACTCATTACAATTAAATAAGAAAAATAAAAACAAAATTAAAATGCAAGAAAAAATCAAAATCAAAAAATAAAAAGAAAAAAAAACCTATGATCGGGTCAGGTTGTAACTGAGTTTATCGAAGATTCTACTAAAGTTACATGCGGATCCTGCTTGGTGAAAATAATGTCATTTTGTTTCCCTATAAAAGCTAAAAAAATTTTCCTTTTTCCTCGAACTACCTTGGCCTCTTTCGCTTTAGCCTATTTTTCTTTGCTTCTTTCTTTAAAAGAAAGATGAACACTAGTTGAATCTTGTCGATTTTTGAAAAAAACCTATTGGTATCTACATTTTTAGCCAGAAAAATCTTTGAAAACTTCAAAGATTATCGAAAAATTCACTGTTTTCTATAAAGTTTCTAAAAAAATTCCAAAATTTTAAATCCAAACCCATAAATCTCCAGGAACCCAATAGAACCCAATAAAACCCAATAGAAAAGTAAATCAAACCCAAAAATTAAAAACCTATTCCAAAAACCCAAAAATTGATTAAATCAATCCCAAAACAAAAATCTAATCCCAAAACCAAAATAAGACCAAAACACTGTAATCCCTTATTTAAACAATTCCTCTATAATCTTTGTATATTTTTTATATCATTTTCCTCTATGTGATTTGATCAATTGAAGCTTGTATGGGGATTGAATTCCTTTTAATTTTGGAAGAATTAATTCAACTAAATCATCAATTTGATCTTCTGTGATTAATTTGATTTATGACTTTCCTTTTTCATTAAAATCCCTAAAATCATTCAATCTAACATTGATTTCCCTTTGTTAAAATCTCATGACTTAATTTGAGATTAATGTCAAGCTTTCTATGATTTTTTAGATTTTAATCACTTTTTTTTTAATAAAATAAGATAAAAATGCTATACTTGGACTCAAAGCCTAATCAATAATTGAATTAATCAATTCAAAGCCCAATAAGCAAAAATTGAATTTGAAAATTCAATAATTAACCCTAAAACAATTTAATTAAAACACTCAGACAGAATGGGGTATTTGAAGTTACCCTTACTTGCACATTTCTGTGAAATATAAATGATGCAAAGACATAAACAACCATTACATCCAATTCAACTTAAGTAATTTTAAAAAGGATTTTTTAAATAAAGACATGCAATTTTAAAACAATGAATTAGAAAATGGGCTCCTCTAAACAAAGGCTCAACAATTTTAAAAACTTTAAATTAGGAAATCGGCTCCTTTAACTACAGGCTCTATAACTTTAAAAACTTTGAAACAGGAAATAGGCTCATCTAACCAGAGGTTCGATAACTTTAAAAATAAGAAATGGGTTCCTCTAACCAGAGGCTCGATAACTTTAAAAAAATGAATTAAAAAATGGGCTCTTCTCAACATAAACTTAACAATTTTAAAAAACTGAATGGATATCTGAGGTTTTAAAGATCATACCCGAAGGTCTTATAATTTTTGCTCGGAATTCATACAAATCTCAACTTTAAAATAGATTCAACTAGGAAGACTTATAAATTTTACCCAAAAGATTTAGAGATTTTGCTCGAAGGTTTGACAAATCTTGACTTAAAAAACAAATTTAGCTTGAAAGACTTACGAATCTTACCTAGAGGGCTTAAAGATTATACCTAGAGGTCTTATAAATCTTGACTCATAAAATAGATTTAGCTCAAAAAATTTATGAATCTTACTTGGAGGACTTTAAAAAGAGTTTAAAAGTTTAGAAGATGTACCTGGAGGTTTTTAAGATTAATACTTCAAAAGTTTTAGTAAATATATCTTGAGGTAAAATCTTGTTTGATTTCCATATCAAAGTTTTCTTTTTAGATCAAAGTTTTCTTTTCTCATGAAAAATATGAATGCAACATATGAAATGGATATGATGCATACAATGTAAGAAATGCAATAATGTAATGTATGAAATCTCTACCAAATGTCCTTTTATTATGGTAATAGGATTCTCAAGCTACCGTCTCTTTTTTTTTTCAGCTTCTCAACATTTTAGATTTCAGATTCACTTTGCAAATTTCATTGATTATTTGGTCACAACTAGTAATTTTCATCATTTGGTCTGTAACACATATTCTCAAGCTTTTTTCATTTTTCATTTTTCATTTTTTTCCTTTTATCAGTTTATATTTCTTTTCAAAGGAATAAAATCAAGTTTTTTCTCCTTTCTCATTTCATTTTCTCTTTACCCTTACCATTCTAGATCAAGCTTTTCATTCATTTTATTTTTTCTTACCTCTATCATTTTATTTCTTTTCAAAAAAATGGAAGTCTTTTATAAATATTATCATTCACTTATTTATCAATATTTTAATTTATAACAAATATGATTCAATCATACATTTCCTTAATTCAACTAAGGAATGCAAAATTGGTAAAAAAATAAGAAAAATGGTATTCATTATCGAATGGAAGTTTGGTAAAAAACAAATCACTATATAACTGTTCAAATGAGACATCAATGTCTAAATAATGATTGTTCAAACAATTTTAAACTCTAACTCAAAAATTTTCCCTAAAAACACATTCTATTGATATTCATTATCCATACCTAAGAATCCTTAAATGAAGCTATTTTCTCAAATATCTATTTTTACTTAAACCATTCTTTTCGGTTTTCAGTTTAAATTTTCCTTTTTCCTCATTTCTCTCTCTTTTTTATTTTTCTTTCTTTTTTGCTTTTTTAGTTTTTTACTTGTACATCTTTTCTTCTCACTTTTTCCCCTTTATTCGTAAGTGACATTTTGATCAAAATCTTAACAATCCAATTGCAAACCTGCCTTAGTTCAATTCATGATTCTTTAATTTGAGCATTCACATTTGATAAAAATAGATTTTTTAAAGTACGTAATATAGGTTAGGGTGTAAGACTATGAAAGGAATGGATAAAACATGTCTAAAATATATTTTGAAAGGTAATCAAACTAAGAATAATTTCTTTTCATATAAAACACCTTAGCATTTTACCCCATCACTTTTTTCTTTTTTTCTTTCCTTTTTTCATTATTTTTTATTATTTTATTTTATTTTTTTACTTTTTTTTTAATTTTGTATTTTTTAATCATTTTTCAGGAAATTTCTAAGCACAAAAAGGGCTTTGCCCTTGAAATTATTAAGAATTTTCACTTTTTTTTTTATGAATAAGCTTATAAAACTTTGCCCCCCAATGTGGGGTGATCCTTACTTATGGTTTCTTGAAAGAAAATTTTAACAGACTCAAATGAGGTAGCAAAATATAATTTTACTTTTTATGTGAAAGGTAGTAGAAAAATGGTCATTTCTTATCTCAAACATGAATACTCTTAATAAAAAACATTTATTGATCAAAAATAAAGATCACGTACTACATCACTTTCCTATTTCAATGAGTAAAATTCTTTACTAGATTTATCTTTTTTTATTCAGCGAACCCAACAAATTAATATGAATGATGCTTTCAAAATCAAATTCTAAATTATTGTCATGATTGTTTAAACATTCACCATTTAAAGTTTGAAAATAGGTATAGAAAAATATATAAGAAGATAAAAGCATATAATAATGATTTCCATGAAAGAAGAAATGTCTTGAAAATGCATTATATCTACCATTTTTATTAAAATGGTAAAAAATAAAATGAAACCTTAATATATATAATAGATCATTATACTAAAAAAAATTTTAAAATGATAAGCAACTTTCAACTAGCATTTTCATATCCTTTTCAAAACTATGCCCATGAGTGATCAAGCAAAGGGTCCTTATTAACATTCAATTCCCTTGATTCAATGAAGTTTATCCAGCCTATTCAAATCAAACTTTGTACCTTGTGCTTAAAAGTAAAGTATGTTTGTATAAAGTGACTCATACTTCTATTATGGTAATCACATGTGTCATTAATATTGTACTATTTGGGATATGGTGGTTTCAATAATTTTAAATGAACTAGATATACCAAGTTATTCTTGAACAATTCTAAGAATAGCTTAGATATGTCATGGGTATAGGATCAATGTGAGCTCTCTCATAGTTATTTTTAGATCTTATCAAACCATTCGCTTGGTTGTTCGACCTTGAAATAGGTGTAGTAATAGGACTAGACCTATATGTTGGTGTTTGAAAAGTTGGTTGATAAATGAGTGGGTAAGCTGATTGTGAAATTGGCTGGTAAGAGACTTGTCCAACACTATTGACATTGGTGTAATAAGCAGGTTGGGCATGTTATGGATATAAAGCATAGCTTTTAAATTGTTGCCTCTCAAAACTTACAACTTAAGCTTGAACTTTTTTTCTGTTTATGTATCTTTTCCTTTTTTGCATTGCTTTCTCTTTTTCTTCAAGCTTGCCATTCTTGATGGCATTTTCAATAATTCATTATGAGATCACCATGTCAGTAAAATTTTTTATTGCATTTCCTATTTTTTTCTTATAATAAGATGTCTTCAAAGTGTTAACAAGCAGTTTTATAGCCTCTTTCTCAATCAGAGGTGATTAAACTTGAACAGTTATATCCATCCACTATTGGGCATATTCTTTGAAGGTTTTTGTTATGTTTTTTATCATTCTTTGTAAAGAAAGATGATTAGAAGCCAAGTCGATGATATGCCAATACTAGGTAATGAATGTCAGAGTAAGCTCTTTTCAAGAGTGAATATAGGTTCTATCTAATTAGATATACCACCTCCTAGTTAAGCCAGTAAGGCTATCTTGGAACATATGCTTCAATAACTTTTCATCATTCGTGTAAGCTACCATCTTTTGATAGTATAATATAACATGTGTGATGGGATATTTTGTACCATCATAATTTTCAGATTTTGGCACCTTAAATTTTAAAAGAATAACAACATTCAAAACTAAACAAAACCCAATTGTATCCACAAAACCATATAATTCAATTCTCTCAATAGCTCATAATCTCTCTTTAAGTCTTTAAACTTTCTTTTGATTTGGTGCAAACATCATTCTTAAATAAGTATACCCTGTAAAAAATGTGAATTGTTATGGTAAAATGCCTTGGATGAACTGGCCTAGATATAAGCCATAACCAAAAAGATATAAAGGGTTAGCAACATTCTACGAATAATGGTTTTTAAGGCCAACATCTTATTCTATTACCTTTTTTTTATTTAGCTTACCACAGTGTTTTGAGAATTTTGTTTAACTCCCTTTTGAGCTATTCTTAGGCCCTTTCTATTTTTTTAAAGTAATTTATGTTCTCTTGCTTTATCTTTCTGGCTTAAGCTCAAATGTTATACTGGTGTTGAGTTGGTCGAGCTATCTTTGAATCTTATATACCACATTCTTAAATTAGTCGACTTATTATGAACTAACATGATAAAAAATTAACTATGAATGAATGGATGCAATGCATAAAAAACAAAATATTTACCCCTTATAGATCTTAACAAAAATAAACTTTCCTTTATTACACAAAAGTCTATTTTACACTGAGTTTATTATTCTCTACTTGTAAAAACATTTAATTTGCTCATATTAATTTTTGGCTTTCTCAATTAAGTTTAACAGACCTTGCCCATGCCCTCCTATTGGTGTGACCAATGTTCTCAGTGCCTCAACCTCTTTCATTATTTTTCCTACCTTGATCACTACCTTTTCTTTTTTGGGTTACAAAATGCTCTATGTATCTTTGTCATCCTAAATTTTCTCTTTTGCCAAACTATACTTGGTATGATAGCTCTCTATGCCCTTTTATAAGTGTGACGATGTGATCTCCTTATTCATTCAATTTTTTCTTCAATATCTAAATACATTTTCTAAGCATCTCATTTTTTTTTTAGTTTTCATACACTCATCCTTCATTTAGGAATATTCTCTCTTTAACTTTTTATTTTCACAAGTTAAATCTATGATATTTATTTTTTTAGCCTTCACATGGATACATAGTTTCTTATACTTTTGGCATAGCTCCATCAACTTATTAAGGATAGTGTCACATTCTTGAGCAATCTTTTGGGCCTTTCTCTTAGTTTTTAACTTTTTATGTTGTTGATATAGTTTAGCCAAATCGTTAACTACTTTATCATGCTTTTTGAAGATCTTATGAATTTTGACTTCTAGCTTTTTTACTTTGTCTTTCCATTGTTTCCTTTCTTTTTGAAGTTTTTGAATCTCTTACTTTATCTTGTTTTTCTCAGCTTCAAATTCTTTCCTTACAAATTCTAACTCTAAGGGTGTATGACCATCTATTCCTTCTCAAATTTGGGTTTCAAACTTTCACTCTCATAAAACTCCTTAATTGCGCTCGATTGCAAAGATAAAATTTTGAAAATGCATTCTTCTTGCACTCAAAATGACTTTTCATCCACAAATATAGCAATGACACACATTCAACAAAATATCATCCCTTTTTTTATGATAATAGTTTAGGGATCTAATTGCTTCAGCTAAGATTGTGAGTGAGGGATTGCAATCATTTTCCACATGCTAGAAAAAATTGATTATTTCTATCTCAATATGACCTAAGATTATGAGAAAGACCATTATGCAATATATAGCTAAAGCAAATATATCCAACCTTCAATCATCATTCAAGTGTTTTATGATAAAATCATGAAAAAACTTTCAAGGTAGATAGATATGGTCATTTTTTTCTTAAATTTGTACATTCATATCTTTCCTTTTAACTCTCATGAAATTAGTTAGTTTCTTGTGAAATGTTGGCTTATGCCTTCTAACATATATCTTATTTGGTGATTGGAAATGTAAATCCATCAATGTTGAGTACTCCTTTATAATTAATGCACGTTAATCTCATTAAAGATCTAGCATCTATATGAAGAATCTTAAAATTGCATAGCTGTTCTAATAAGGGCATTTTCAACTATATAAGAAGGTAAAAGCATATATGAGAAGGTAAAAGCATATAATGATGATTCACATAAAATGTATAAAAATGCATTATATCTACCATTTTTATTAAAATGATAAAAATTAAAATGAAATCTTAGTACATAAAAAATATCATTATTTTTAAAAAAATCCTAAAATGAGCAGCTTTCACCCAACTTTTTTATATTTTTTCCAAAATTATGCCCCCTAAGTGATTTGACAAAAAGGTCCTTATTGACATTCAGTTTCTTTGATTTGTTGAATTTCACCCAGCCTGTTTAGATTAAACTTTGTATCTTGTACTTGAAAGCATGGTATGTTTGTATAAAGCAGCATGGTATGTTCATTGAATTTCACATGTGGCATTAACATTATACCATTTGGGATAAGGTGACTTCAATGGTTTTCAAATGAATTAGAGAGACCAGGTTATTTATGACCAATTCTAGGAATAGCTTAGTATATGTTATGGGTATAAAATCAATGTAAGTTCTCTCTTAGTTATTCTTAGATCTTTTCAAACTATTCACTTGATTGTTCAACCTTAAAATAGGTGTAGTGATAGAATTAGACCCATATGTAGGTATTTGAAAAGTTGGTTGGTAAGTAGGTGGATAAGCTGGTTATAGAATAAATTGGTAAGGGACTTGTCTAATACTATTGACAATGGTGTAGTAAGTAAGATAAACATGTTGTGGATATGGAGCATAGCTTTTGAATTGTTGCCTCTTAAAACTCACAACTTGGGCTTCAACTTTTTTTCATTTATGTATCTCTCATTTCTTTGCACTACTCATCTTTTTTTTTACAATCTTGTCACTCTTGATGATATTTTCAATAATCTCCTTTAAGATCACCATGTCAGCAAAATTTTTTATTGTATTCTTTATCGTCTTTTTATAATAGGGTGTTTTCAAGATGTTTACAAGCAATTTTGTAGCCTCTTCACTGGTCAGAGGTAATTGAACTTGAGTAATCATATTCTTCCACTATTGGACATATTCTTTGAAAGATTATGTTACTTTATTTTTCAAGCTTTGTAAAGAAAGACGATTAGGAGTCAAGTCTATAATATATCAATACTAGGTAATGAATGCCTGAGCAAGCTCCTCTTAAGAGTGATACAAGTTTTATCTAATTGGATGTGCCACCTCATAACTAAACTAATAAGGCTATCTGAAACACACGTATCAATAACTTTTCATCACTCACGTAAGCTGCCATCTTTTGATAGTATAATATAACATGTATGATGTGACATTTAATACCATCATAATTTTCAAATTTTGACATTTTAAATTTCAAAAGAATAACAACATCTAAAACTAAATAAAGCCCAACTGTATCCACAAAACCATAGAAATTAATTTTCTCCTTAATTCATAATCTTTCTTCATGCATATTTTTTTTTAATTAGCCTGTAAGTCCTCTAAAGATTTGATCATTTTATTCTCCTTGGGTTCATCTAAATTAGGGACTTGGACTAGTTTTATTACTTTTTCAATAAAAATAGGATTAATATATCTTTAAATGTTCTTTTGATTTGGTATAAACGACATTTTTTAGTAAGTATACCTTGCAGGAAATATGAATTGTTATGATGAAATGCCTTGGATGGACTAAGCCAAATACAGGTTATAATTGAAAAAATATAGAGGGTCAGCAACATTTTACGAAGGATGATCTTTAAAGCCAACATCTTTTTCTATTGCCTTCCCTTTGTTTAGCTTGCCTAGAGCTTTGAGGATTTTGTTTAACTCTCTCTTAAGCTCTTTTTAAGGCCTTTCTATTTTTTCAAATGGTTTATGTTCTCTTACTCCATCCTTTTGGCTTGAGCTTGAATGTTATACTGGTGTTGGGTTGGTTAAGCTATCTTTGAACCTTATGTACTTAAATTAATGGACTTATTATGAACTAACATGATAAAAAATTAACTATGAATGAATAGATGCAGTGCGTAAAAAATAAAATATTTGACCCTTAGAGATTTCAACAAAAATAAACTTTCATTTATTCCACAAAAGTCTATTTTACACTAAGTCTATTATTCTTCACTTGTAAAAACATTTAATTTGCTTATATTGATATTTGGCTTCCGTAATAAAGTTCAATGAAAGTTATCTATGCTCTTTTATTAGTGTGACAATTTTCTCAGTGCCTTAGCCTCTTTTACCATTTCTCTTGCCTTGACACTACCTTGCTTATCTAGGTTGCAAGATGCTCTATGTACCTTTGCTTTCCCAAATTTTCTCTTATGCCAAACCATACTTAGTATGATAATTCCCTATACTCTCTTGTAAGTGCAATGATATAATTCCCTTATTTTTTCAATTTCTTCTTTAATGTCTGAATACATTCTCTAAACATCTCATTTTCCTTTTGAGTTTTCATACACTTATCCTCCATTTAGGAATATTCTCTTTTCAACTTTTTATTTTCACTAGTTAAATTTGTGATATTTATTTTTTTAGCCTTCACTTAGATATGTAGTCTCTTATATTTTTGGCATAGCTCAATTAACTCATTAAGGGCAGTGTCGTGTTCCTAAGTAATCTTTTAGGCCTTATTCTCAGTTTTTAATTTCTTGTGTTGTTGATATAGTTCAACCAAATAATTAACCACTTTATTGTGTTTTTTAAAAATCTTATGAATTCTAACTTTTAGCTTTTTTGCTTTGTCTTTCCATTTCTCTATTTTTAAAGTCTTTAAATCCCTTATTTTATCTTCTCTTTCCTAGTTACAAATTCTTTATTTGCAAATTCTAACTTTAAGGGTATGTCATCCAACTCTTGGTTCACTATCTAGCAATTGTTTTTAAGAGTAAACATAATTTCCATGCATTTTTTGCTCTCCACACCAAATATCCATGAATGACTTTGTTAAGAAATGATCCAAGACTCACTCTATTGAGCTTTTTCAATGCTTTGATTACATTTTCTACTTTTTGCGTTTGGTTCATTATATAGAAAATCTAATTAGGTGAACTTATATGTCATAGGAATGAATTGCTCAACTCCAAATTGCCTTTGTACTAGTAGCGATGCATAACTTGTTGCTCCTTATAAACCTAGAAATGGAACCTTAGTCTCATTTCCACATTAATATAATATTGATTCATGATTCATCTATAAAACTAACCATTTCACCTAAATGCAAGTAAGACCTTATAGTAAGACCATCCATTCCTCCTTAAATTTGGGTTTCAACCATTCACTTTCATAAAACTATTTAATTGGTGCTCAATTACAGAGCTAAAGTCTAAAAAATGCATTATTCTTGCATTCCAAATGACTTTTTATCCATAAATATAGCAATAGCACATATCCAACAAAATGTCTTCTCCCTTTCTAATGACAATAGTTTAGGGATCTAATTGTTTCAGCTAAGATTGTAGGTGAGGGATTGCAATATTTTTTTCCACATGCCAAAAAAAGTCGATCACTTATATCTCAATATGACCCAATATTTGAGAATGACCACCATGCCATATATAGCTATAGCAAATATATCCAACCCTTAGTCATCATTCAAGTGCTTTATGATAAAATTGTAAAAGAAATCCAAAAGCAGACATATATGGTCATTTATTTCTTGAAATTGTACATTTATATCTTTCTTTTTAACTCTCATAAGATTAGCTAGTTTATTATGAAATGCTAGTGTCTACCTTCTGACATATATCTTATCTAGCAATTGAAAATGTAAACCATTAATGTTGAGTACTCATATATATTTGGTATTATGTCAACCTTATTAAAGATGAAGCATCTATATAAAGAATCCCATGATTGCACAACTGCTATAATGAGGGCGTTTTCAACTGCCACTTAAAGAAGATGCATAATATGGCTATATTTCTCACAAAAGTTGATTATCTGGATTGACCCATACTTTTCCATATGTCTAACAAGTCCTTCAAATCATTTAGTTTAAAGAGCAAGCTAATTTTTGAAGCAAGGTAGAGACATAGCCAAGTGGTAGACAATCATTTTCCTTTTGTTGCCTTTTTTTAGATTTTACCTTCAATTTATTAGGTGACTTACACTCAAAGAACGTAAATAAGATGCAAACTAGATATTCAGTGGATTCCATGAAAGCTTTTGTTGAAAATATCTTTAGGACAAGTATGCTATGTAATCTGTATGGATGTTTTATGAATATACAAGACAAGATAAAAACAAACAAAGAAATTGGTAATTATTTCAATATACAAAAATAAACATATTAGCCAAACAAATACAATACAATAACAACATGATTCTAAACTTTGGGTTAACTCTAAAAGGTAAAGGGAATATGGCTCTACCTAAAAGTTAAGCTCATAAGGTTAACTATATGTAGTTTGAGCTATCTCCAAAAGGTTCTCAAATTGTTTCTTATATCATTGTCTATCATAAATTAGTAAGGCACCTCAATCTTTGCCCATTATAGGTTACAAGTGGAATGGATTCAATTTGAGTCGGAGTATTTCGCTAGTCCATGCGAAGATATTAAATCTCACAAAGGCATAGATACTTTATTCCATCTTGAGGGATAAAACTTGGGTGTAAAGTTTATGTTATGCATATACAAATGAATGATAGATATGATAAATAAGTAAATAAATAAAATACTAACAATAAAAAATAAAAAAATAAAATTTAAATTTATTAAGTTAGGTTTGGATAACAAGAAATCATTTACTGGCTTGACTCTTATTATCCCTAGTGGAGTTGTTATAATATATAGATCCATAGACCTATTGCTAGATATAGATTAAGGAGTCACCACTAATCTTTTTTATTTAAATGCGATTGATCACCTAACTAAATTTATTTCATTTTAAAGAAAAGTCTCAAATTTGACTTAAGTATCTTTAAATGGTAGATTCTAATCCACAAAACCATATTTCAAGTTTGGAAGTGCGGTTACGCTTGAGGAATGTTATAGCACCCTTACATTGCCTATCTAAATAATGGTACCAATTTGATTTCAAGTTATCCAAACCTTAAAACATATTTATAATTTATCAAATATTTTAATATTAAAAATTTTCTTTAAATTACTCTAATATGTTAGTAATAATTTAAGAATATTTTCTCATTTCAAGAGAATTTAAGGAGATTATTTGTCATGCTTTGAACAGGCTCCATCATCGAATTTATTTAAATTTTTTGTAAAAATTTTTATTTGTAATAGCAAGATTTAGAACCTTGGTATCAAAAAATTTTATCTAAATTCTCCAATATGTAAATAAAATTTAGAAAAGATTTTCTCACCTAAGAATTTATATAGAGATTGTTTTTTGTGACGCTTTTAGTAATTTTATCATCAAAGATTTAAAATCTAATTTTTATTAAAATAATTTATTTTCAAAAATATCTTTTAATATGTTAGTAAAATTTTATGTTAAAAATTATCCTTCAATATATTGGTAGGATTTTATAAAAACTATTTTTTTCACAAAAAATCAAGTTATAAACTTCTCTAATAGTTTGATAAAATTTATAAAAAAATTTAAATCCATAAAAAATCCTCCAATATTTTGGTAGGATTGAAAATTTATTTTTGAAAATCTTTTTTTTTAGCCTAAGAAAAAATCAATTAAATTAAATAAAAATTATCATGCAATAATATAATATATCATGTAATAATAATATAATTATGTAATAAATCATGCAATAAAATATCATGCAGATGTTAATTAATCATGCAAATATAAATCATACAAATAAAATGATATATAATCATGCAATCAAATATAATCATATAATTAAATATATTAATAATCATACAATTAAAAATATTAATAATCATGCAATCAGATTAAATATAATTGTACAAATAAATATATAATCATATCATGAAATTAAATTAAATATAATCATACAAATAAATATAAAATCGTATCATACAATAAATATATAATTATATCATGCAACAAATATAAAATAATATCATGCAAATATATATTACAAAATCATGCAAAAAATATATATATATATATATTATAGTTCATGTCAAAGTTTTCTTCTTTTTCCTCATCTTGATTAACTCAATTACATTTAAATAAAAAAATAAAAAAAAAATAAAAAGAAAGGAAAAAATCAAAATAATAAAATCAAATTCAAAAAATAAAAACAAAAGAAAACTCGCGTCTAGGTCGAGTTATAACTAGGTTTATGCGTGGATCCTACTTGAGTTACATGCGGATCTTGCTTAGTGAAAACAACATTATTTTGTTGTCCTATAAAAGCCAAAAATTTTTTTTTTTCCTCAGACTGGTTTGGCCTTTCTCTTTTTAGCTCTTTTTTCTTTGCTTCTCTCTTTAAAAGAAAGATGAACATCGGCTAAATCTCACTAATTTTTGGAAAAAAACCTATTGGTATTTAGGTTTTTAACTGAAAAGGCTATAAAAAAAATTTACCATTATCTAGAAAGTTTCAGAAAAATTCTAAAATTTTGAATCCAAAGCCAAAAATCTCCAAAATCATAAGAAACCCTAGCAAATCCAATAAAAATGTGCATCAAACCCAGAAATTAAAATCTTATTCTAGAAACCCAAAAATAGATTAAATCAATCCCAGAACAAAAATCAAATCCAAAAAATAAAATAACACCAAAACACTCTAATTCTTTTCCTGAACGATTCTTCTATAATCTTTGTATATTTTTTATATCATTTTCTTCTCTTTGGCTTAACCGATTGAAGTTTATATATGGATTGAATTCCCTTTAATTATGGAAGAATTAATTCAACCAAATCACCAATTTGATCTTTTGTGATTAATTTGATTTATGACTTTCATCTTTTCATTAAAATCCCTAAAATCATTCAATTTGTCATTAATTTCCCTTTGTTAAAATCCCATGATTTAATCTGATTAATGCCGAGATTTCCATGATTTTTTTTATTTCAAACATATTTTTATTTTTCTTTTTTTAATAAAATAAGATAAAAATGATATACTTGGACTCAAAGCCCAATCAATAATTCAATTGATCAATTCAAAGTCCAAATAAGCAAAAATCACATTTGAAGATCCAATAATTGACCCCAAAACAATTTAATCAAAACACTCGAACAAAATAGGGTGTCTACAAGTTATGAGTGACATTCTTAAAGAAAAAATGCAAAGTATTTCTAGTACATAAAAACTATATATATATTATAAAGGTATTAGATGATCTATGCTAATTGATAGATATATTAAAAAAAATAGTTCATGCATTATGGTTATAAAAATTTATTATTATTTAATATGTCAAGCTTGCATGGCTTATAAAAATTAAAAGTATGGTCTAGTATGGCACATGGTCCATAGTACTTATGGATTGTGCCATGCTTAGCATAGCATTTTTCTTCGTATTGTATTGGGTTGAGCATGACCCATTAATAGTTTTTCAAAATTTTGTTGTTTTTTTATTTTTATTTTTTTGCTTTTTAACTATATTTAAAGATTAATATATGAAATTAATACGTGAGGCACATAACTCATACGGTTCGATGAAATATATATGTTAACTAGTAAAGATTAAAAGAATCCACCAAAATAATATACAAAAATTAATAAATACTAATATTATATTTGTAAATTTTAAAAAATGAAGATCACATTATTATTTTATTTCTTATTTTGGCCATATAATGATTCATTTATATAATGTATTTTGCTTTATTCTTGATTTTCTTCATAATCAATCTTTAAGTAATATATATTTCATAGTTCATTTATTTTTAGAAAATGATAAATCAAAATGTAAATTTTGTAATTTTATCTACTAATAGTTTAAAATTTTATAAGTAGATTTATTGATACAAATTAATTTTTATAAACTGCTAACATAAAGTGTTAAATGATTAAAAAAATCCATTGTATGATAAGAGTAACATAAAATACAATTAAGGACTAACATATTAAACTCATTTATAATATTTATGATACAACATAACATGACACATTAGTACTTGTGTGCCATACTGCACTAGCCCATATGCTAGGTGCTATTATTGGTCTTTGATGGCTCATATTGTGCTAACCCAATGGACTCAAAACTTTAGTGACATAAGTATATGAGTCGTGCTTGACATAGCACATAATTATAGCAATAGATCGTGTCAAACACGACCCATATTGTGTTATGTCATAGGTTGTCCAACCCATTTAACATATATATATATATATGAAAAATTTTGTAATCTAATTTCACAATTTATTGTTTGAATTATAATAAATCTCTTTAGAATTGGGATTACAGCTTACAAGTAGTTACAGACTAATTCATCATTATTCTAATAGTGATTTATAGCCTCTTACATGATTTGTTTTACATGAATTTTGAATTTTTTGAGTAATTCATTAAATTACATTCAATAAAAAAAGGAGTAATTTGTTTATTAATAAAATGATTCCAAGGAATCCACATTTTTTAAAGGAAAATAAATAATTTCGTTATAAACATTTTTTCCCAATTAAGAATTAACTTTAAATAATTTTGGATAAAATAATAAAAATATCTAAACTTTATAATTTTAATTAGATAAATTATTAATTATTAATTTAAATTCAAATAAATTCTTAAAACTCTTAAACTTTTAATTTATACCTAAATAAGTTTCTAATATAAATCATTTTTTCATTTGAAATAAACATTTACAAATACAATAAAAATATATAGATTTATTTAAAAAACAAAATAATTTAGGGGTTCTTTTTTTATTTTAACTAATAATTTTTTATTTATATTAACCAACTAGTAGCATTTAGCACATATAATACAAAAAGTAACACTACGATTCCAACATATCTCTTTTTTTCTATTCTCTTTGCAATTTGACAAAATATGTTGCATAAAATCTTTCTAAATTTTCAACTCTACCTTCATTTGAAAATCGAATCTATGACCTAAGCACCTTAAAATTATCTAATAATTAAACAGAATGGTGATAGAATGATAGTAAAAACACAAAGCTTATCCAAATCAGATGACCTTAGCACCCACAAGAATTACAAGAATTGCATAATATGTTTCTTCATTAACATAAAAACTATGATACAATATTTTCTATTATTTTGATACCAAAAAACATGCAAATTTATTGAGAAGATCATTTAATATTTCTAGTTGTAAAGAACTCAATCTTGCCCTAATAATCCAAAGTTGGAGCAAACCAAAATCGACCCAAAATCAAGATAGATAAATAAAGTGCCAAAGAAGCAAGCAAAGCTCTAGATACAATGAGTAATGCCAATTTTCTATCTCAAGTCTCCTAAATATTTTAAGAGACATGTAATGCAGTAGAGAAATAGTTATATATGTAGACTCATGATAGCCCTAAATGTAAAATATTGTTGCTAAAATGATAATTGTTGGTTTCTTTTGCTTATATATGGTAATTAATAATACAATATGTTGATATGACAAAAAATGATATGAAAAAAATATAATTTAAAATTTTAATAAGAATATATATTTAATAAAATAAAAATATATATTACATATGTTTCATGTTATTAAAAAGTTTAGGGTTATCAAAAGTATATCTCTTACATGTTTCATGTTTTCGCAATGTATTTCATAATATTTTCCTAGAATATTTTTGGAGCCGAAAATGTAGAGATAAACCTCTTAATATAGTTCGACATCCCAATCACTCTCTTAATAAATTAAGACATATATATTATGTAATAAAACATTACAACATCTCTTGGTCTAATGGCCAAGTAATATTTAAGAAGGTATTAAAGTGGTTTCAAGCCAAAACCTCTCCATTTCTTTTTCGAAGGCTATGCCTTCCCATAGATCAACAAAAAAAAAATGAAATTTATAAAATTTATCCAGCTAGAAATACAATATAATTTCAAGCATATACATTGGAGAATTCTAGCAATCATCCACTAAAAAATTCAAATAAAAATTACCATATTTAATTATACAATATATAAACACATATATTTAATTATATAATATGTATACATATTTACATAAATCAAGACTAGTAAACTATAGTAAAGTAAGTAAAAAACAACATTTTTTCAATTAGTAATTTGTCAAAAATGTAAATATCCATATAATATTGATATAAATAGGTTTTAGTTTTATAAATGTGTTATACGTGATTAACATTATACTAGAAAAATGTTCACATGTTATTGATGATAGATCTAGTAAAATATGTTATAAGTGATTAATATTATACTAGAAAAATGTTCACATGTTATTGATGATAGATCTAGTAATTTGTGTATTGGTATTATATAAACAATTAAAATTTGTATATTTATATTATGCTTTACATGAAAATTATGTGTCACAATTCGTATCAATACAAAATACCTTTTTTCACATTATTTTCATATTTTGTTATTATATTGTGTTTTGAATTACTTGATCTAGTTGCAGATCAAATTTTTTTTTTGGTTTTACCATATCTATTCACTATATATATTTTAAATTTATCAAGTAAAAAGCATGAAAGTAAAGAAAAAACAAAAGAAAAATAAACATAGATATCTTAATTAGCCTTCTTTTATCATAAAATTAATCTAAAAAATACAAAAAAAACCCTTAAAAGTGAGAAAAAGGTAAACAAAAAAATAAAAAAAAACTAAAAATGATTTTAAAAAGTTAATAAAGGTTACTACATTGACATCTGTTATTGAGTTTAAAATATAAAATTTTAAAGGTAAAAAAAATTCATTAACATAATACATATATATAACTAAATATATAATAAAAAATATATATTTTTATATACACCTTGAAATAGATTGAATAAAGCAAGATAAACACACTTCCGATTTGATTTTGTTTTCTTTTTAAAACTTGATCTGACTTAACTTAATCTTGATTTAAAAAATCACCCCTTATTGGATTACAATAGATTAAAACCTATTAATATGGATTATTTTGACATCATTATCAATTGACACCATTCATCACAAAATGTATCTAATTACAAAATATAAAAATAAAAAAATAAAAGACAAAAAACTCAAATGAGATTTCATTTGGACACATCCATAGGTTTTTTAATAAAATTACTTTATTAAAAAATGAGAAAGGGAAAAAATGAAAAAAGTGAAAGAAAAAAATTTAAAAAGGAAAAAGGAAAAGAAAGTTCATTGTGGTACTATGTGGACATATCAATTGAGTGGAGATTCGTCAAATACAAATTATTTGGCCATTTTTATTCATCGACTCGATTTATTGTAAATTTATTTAATTAAAAAAATCGAAAAGAAAAAAATAAATTGGAGTGTCACGTGGGTATCCATATTATTTTTTCACAAAATCAATCTAAATAAAAAATCTAAAAAGTTTGAGGAAAAAGAAAAAATAAAAAAAAGAAATATAAGATGGCACGTTTAGACCTCAAATAAAAGTTAAATAAAAGTTAGAATTAATCAAATTTGTACAATGGATGGGTGGATTGATGCATAAATATAATAGTATTTTTATTAAATTAAGATATTAAATAATAACTTTATTAATATAATAGATATATATATATAATTTTTAAAATAATATAAAATATAATTTAATATGTATAGTTAAGACCAGATGGAACATCATAAATCTTCCTTCAACTTGACCTTAATTTTTGTAAAAAAAAACTTGATTCGATCCTATATAAAAAAGAATGCACCCATCAGATCTAAACAAATCTAACCATAAGATATAAATTGTTTTATCATCTATACCTCTATTAATATTTAAAAAAATAATTTACCGATTACATTTGTTATCAATCAAATGATTAGAAATACATAAAAAAAGGAAAATATATTTTAAAATTTTTCACTCACCTTTGGAACATTTAATTTTTTGATCATCTAATCATTTAGAAAAAATGGTTGGATGACGTCATTGCACACATCTACTAACATTTCTTTTCTATTATTGAATTTGTTATTTTCAATTTTTTCATACCCCCTTCAAATATAATTTTTATCAGTTAATAAGGGTGTAAGCAAATAGAGCTTTTCACGAACCGTTTGTAAATATATTCGATTTTTGTTCATTTATGTTCATTTATTAAGCTTAACAAACAATCTTGAATAGCATTGTTACATTAATTTATTAAACAAACTAAACACGAATAGAGATTTGTTTGGTTCGTTTATGTTTGTGAACAAACTCGTTTAAAGTTCGTTTATTGTTTGTTTATTATTTGATAATAATAATAATACCAATATCACATATTTACCTTTTACCCTAACATTCTTATTATCTTAACCTTTTCTCACTTTCTAGCATTTTGTTTTCAGTCACAAACATTTTTTATTTCTTTATACTTCAATTGATTTCTTACTCTTATCACTGACACTGCTAGCTTTCCTTTTTTTCACTCATCATTGCCACCATTGTCCTTTTCCTCTCATTCCTTGTTGATCCTTCATCTTGAATCATTGCTCTTTACCTTTTCCTCATTAGGTAATGTTTTTTTATTCAAACTTGAAAATTAAGAGGTTTAAGAATTTGAGGTTAATGGTTAGCAAAATAAGAATATTTATGGATCATCTGGATATTTGTGGCTTTGTTCCCTGTTTACAAAGTTGATTTTGGATAGGGGAAGCCTATCATTGTTCCTTAGTCCCTATTGTGGCTTTGTGGCTTTGTTCCCTATTCCCTATTTGCAACCCTAGTAGGCTTTACAAGAATTTAGTTATTTTGATGAGTAACAAAGGAGGCAACAACATCAAGGCCTAGGTGAATCTATTGCAAGAAGACATGGCCATATTCAAATAAGACCCATAGTTTCTTTTATTTGCTTTATCAAAAATTGGAAAATGATCCTTTTTTTTTTCAAGATTTAAGTTAGGAAAAGAAATATGAATAAATGGCATTAAATAAAAATATACTAATACATGATATATTGTTTTTAGATTCTAGATCTTTTTGGCTTTTCCCTAACTCCCATATCTTAGAGCTAGAATTAATTGTTTCCTTTTTATATAGGATTTTATATGTATAATTAATTGTTTGTTTGATTATAGTTTTCTTATTGTTCATAAACATAATTTACACTATGTTCGTAAACATCTTTGTTTATGTATATTCATAAACATATTCGTTTAATAGTCACAAATAAACTTGTTTAACTTAAATAATCCGACCATAAATCGAATACGAACATCCTATCATTTAAACGAATCGAACTTGAACACAATTAATAATTTTCTTACAGAACACAAACTGAGCTTGAACAACTCTAAAAATAAGAAAAAAAAATCACAAACATATGTTCATTTATTTGTGTGCAGTCCATTTATAACGCTATCACTTAATAATGTACATAGATACTATATATATATATATATATTCTTCAACTTTATTGTTTTGTTTCTCAAAAAGGAGAAATAATGTTAACATATTTTATTATTAGAAAGACATGAAGAAAAAAAAAAGAAAAAATTTTTTTTTTAAATAGTATTGGTCAATTAGTAATAATTTAAACATTTTTGCTAGGAGAAAACACAAAAAACCATTTTTACTCCAACTAGGACTTTCCCTTTGGTATTTAAAAGCATTGAACCAACTGGACTCCCCAACTAAATTTTTAATTGAGTTTGATTTTATTTTATTTATAATTACTTGTATTCATAATTTGATCCATCTAGTATTTCTTACAATAAAATATCAAACTTAAGCTTTTCTATTATACTCTTATTGATACCTAATTTTGTTCAGACAAAGTTCTAGCCATTTTTAAAGCATTTAAAATTCAATCTAGTTCAAATTTAACATATTTTTTTATTTTGATAAGTTTTTAAAATAAAAATTGGAGCCAATTTGACTCAAATACCCTAAGGTCAAAATTAGTCAAAATTAGTCAAACTTAGTAAAAAAAAGTCAAAATTGGTCAATTCGATCAAAACAAATGAAGCTTGGGTCAATTCTTAAAATTCATAATCAAATTGGAACCAATGTGGTTTAAGATTGAAATTTGGGATTTTAAAGCACTAAAAACCTTTAATACATTCTGAAAATGATAAAATTATCAAAATACCCTTTGAAGGTATTTTTATGATTTGACCTTCTTGACATCAATTTTTGTAAAAATTTTCAGATCATAATTGAACTTTTTTTAAGGATTTTGATGCATTAAAAACTCATATCACACCTTAGGAGGTCAAAATTAGTCAAACTTAGTAAAATAAAGTCAAATTTAGTTAAAATTAGTCAAATTAGTCAAAATAGATGAAGCATGGGTCAATTCTTAAAATTCATAATCAAATTGGAACTAATATGGTTTAAGATTGAAATTTGTGATTTTAGAGCACTAAAAGATTTTAATACATTTTAAAAGGGACAAAATTACCAAAATACCTTTTGGGTGTATTTTTGTAATTTAACTTTTTTGACATTAGATTTTTGTGAAAATTTTTAGATCATAATTGAATTTTTTTGAGGATTTTTTATGCATTAAAAACCCAGATCACACTTGAAAAGTGTGTTTCATGAAACATTCTAGATCATAGTTTGATATTATTTGATAATTTTTATAATTTTGAAAACCTTGATTGTACCTCGAGAGGTGTGAAATTATCAAAATATCTTTTAAGGATATTTTGATAATTTAACCTTCTTGAGATTGATTTTTTATGAAACTTTCAAATTATACTTTTAAAATATTTGATAATTGTCATAATGTCTAGATCCAGGGATCTAACGCTAGACATTGACTTTAGAAGTCGCCACCAATCTTTTTTATCTAGGTGCGATTGGCCACCTAAAGAATATGTCCTTTCAGGGAACACCTAAGTTTAAGGGTCCCTAAAAGAATAGGTTCAGATCTACAAACCAGAACAGGGTTCGGGAGTTCGGTTACGTGTGAGAAAGGTTATAGCACCCTCACAACACCCATCAAAAGATGGTACCAGCTTAAATTTGTGTTATCCAAAAGCCTTAAAATTTTACCAAGTAGTTAATTATTGGAAATTATTCTCAATTGACTCTAATACTTTTAGCAAAAAATTTAGAAAATTCCCTCACCTCAAGAGTATGCAAGAAAAACTACTGTTTCACTTGCAGAGGCTCAGTCGTCGGATTAATTAAGGAAAAATGAAAATCAAAATCGAAATAGAAAGGAAGGAAATGATGATTGTTTTTGTGTAGGAAAAATTGATACTTTCAACTTTTCCCCAAAAATTATTTTTTTGAAATTTATTTTTAAGGAAAATTGATACTTTCAACTTTTTCATAAAAATATTTTTTGGAAATTTCGATTTTCAAGGAAAATTGATACTTTCAACTTTTCCTCAAAAATCCTTTTTTTGAAAATTTATTTTTAAGGAAAATTGATACTTTCAACTTTTTCCCAAAAATTATTTTTTTGAAATTTATTTTTAAGAAAAATTGATACTTTCAACTTTTCCCTAAAAATATTTTTTTTGGAATTTTTGATTTTTATTTAAAGAAAATAGAATAAAAAATAAATAAATAAAAATAAAATAAAAAAATAAAGAAAAGTAAAAAGATAAAAAATAAAATAAAGATAAAAAGAATATTAAGTAAACCTAATTTAATAAATAAATAAATTAATTAAAAAAAAAAACCTGGAGTGACTCGGATCGCGGCTTGGCTCGGCTCGGCTCAAGGAAGAAAAAACGGCTCGAAGAAGCGGCTTAGGAGCTCGGCTCGGCTCGGCTTGGCTGGGAGGGGAGAGGCACGCGCGGGTCAGTGAGCGGGTCGATGCTCGGGTCGGGTCGGATCTCGACAAAACGCGCGGATCCTCTGGGTTATTTAAGGTCAAAATGACGTCGTTTTGAGAGGGTATAAAAGGCACTTCCCTCTGTTTTTCAGCAGAAACCTTCTCGCCCCTCTCTCTTTTCCTTTCCTTTTCTCTCTCTTTTCTCTAAAAGACTGAAAAACTCCGGTTAAAGTTTCACCGGATTCTGGAAATTTTCGTCGGAATCTGAGTTTTTTCGTCGGAAGCTCGTCGGAAGGTGGCCAAAAAGTTGGTCGATTTTTGGATCCTCACCGAAAACTGGGCAGCTTGTCGGAAACTTCAAAATTTATCGAAATTTTGGTCGAAAAATTCATCAGAATCTGGAAATTTCCCAGAAATTTCCAGAAAAAGTTTTCGCCAAAAATTTCTAAAAAATTATTTTTGATCCCTACAGCTATCCTAACACTTCTCAACCTTCTTTAGCCTTTGAAAACTTTTCTATACGCATCTTTTCTCTCAAATTCAGTAGCTTTGCTCTATGTTTTCTCTCTGTTCTTCATCTGTTCTAGGAGGTGCCTTTTATAGGGGTTGATCAGGAGTTCCTGATCAATCCCAATTCCTCCTTGGACGAGGATTCAATCTTTGAATCCAATTGGACTCTTTTGATTGAATTCCCCTCCACAGTGGGATTCTTTAACTTTTAATCCCAGCTAACCAAAAAAGAAAACAAAAATAATAATAATAATAATAATAATAATAATAATAATAATAATAATAAGAATGATAATAAAAAAAATCAGATACGGATCAAGAAAAGAGAAAAAAAAGATTATTAACAGATAATTAGGGATACAACAAGATAAACCAAAAAAAAATTACAAGAAAAAGAGAAAAAAATTATTATAATATAATAATAAATATATAACTATATAAATATATTACATATAAATATTAATAGAGAATAAATAAATAAATAAATAAAGATATACATATATTAATATATAATAATAATAATGAATAATAAAATACGTAAAATACAAAAGAGGAAAAAAGAAAAAGAAAGAAAAAAAATAACACAAGATAAGAATTGGATTGGGCTTACCCATTTGGGCCAGGCCCAATTGATCTGGGCTTGGACCCAATTGGGTGTCTACAGCTGCCTCTCTTTGTACATTTTCTGTGAAACAGAAATTGCGCAAAGACATAGACACCCAATCCAGACTCAACTCAACATTGTCATTTTTTTATTTTTTGTATTTTTTTGTGTTTTTTTTGTTTTTTTATTTTTTTTTACCAAAGCTCCTCTAAATGGAGGCTCAATGACTTTGAAAAGTAAATTGCTCCTCTAAACAGAGGCACCATAACTTTGAAAAATAAATTGCTCCTCTAAACAGAGGCACCACGACTTTGAAAAAGTAAATTGCTCTTCTAAACAGAGGCACCACGACTTTGAAAAATAAATTGCTCCTCTAAACAGAGGCACCATGACTTTGGAAAATTAAATTGCTTCTCTAAACAGTGGCACCACAACTTTGGAAAAGTAAATTACTCCTCTAAACAGAGGCACCACGACTTTGAAAAAGTAAATTACTCCTTGACAATCATGTCTAAAGGAGTTGAAAGTTGTGTTTGAAAGAATTTCAGGAGATTATGCCCAAAGGTCTTACAAATCAAACCTGATACCAAAAGACATCTTATTTCAAGGATTAGGAACTTACCTGACAAGTTTCTTCTCAAACTTGCAAAATCTCTTCATATCTGTCTTCTCCATGTGGGATGTTGAAACACCCCTGCTTCTTGAATTTATACACTATACTTTCCTGAAAGTAGTGTATGCTATGCAAATGCATATGAATTTCAATGCATGCTATGCAAATGTTGGCCAATTAACTCTTGTTCAATGTATGGTACTCAAATTTCTCAAACTCTTTTCTTAGGCATCAAGCCCTTTGATTCTTCAGAGATCCGATTACACTGCTCTTCTAAGATCGAACCAGTGTAGCTCTCAATTATCTTTTCCACTCACATTCTTCCTTGTTCAGTTTCTCGATACTTTGGAATAAGCTTCATCAATCGATCATCACTTGACCATCATTCAAATGAGTTTTTCAGCACTAACAAATTTCAAAACAAGTTTCATCCACCATCACTAGGTCATTACTCATAGATGTCTCAGCATTAACCATTCTAAAACAAACTTTGTCCACTGATTCAATCATAACTTGCAAGTCATATCAACCAATTCATCCTTGTACTCATCACTTGGTTATACCACTTTTCAAAATTTACCCCATCATATTCTCTACTTGGTCACATCATATATCCTTCCAAATCATCTCTTTTAGGTCTCTACCATTCCTTCATTTTGTCACCACCATCATCTTAGATTTCTTTTCAAATGAATACAAGACTCTTTTAAACACATATTCATTCATTCATTATCATTTCAAATCCTGACAAATACAATGCAATCAAGCATTTTCTCAATTCATTCTAGGGGTGTAACAATAAGAGAGCACAAGGTGAATTATGATAAGATAATCAATAAAGATCTGCTTTGGTATAACACAAATGGGAAAGGAAATAAATTGGATACATGTCATTGGGATGAATGGTATGTCCAAATGATGAATATTCAGACAATTTTCAACATTAATCTAGGATTTTTTTTCAAAAACTCATTCCATTTACTGTTGAAGTCATCTTGAGCTTGACGAACTCTGCCCCAGTCTTTGAGGGATCTTTAGATGTCTTTGATCTTCCATTTATGTGAGCCATTTGACCTGGATCTTTTTCTACCAAAATCACATTTTCAGGTTTTCAATTTGAATCTCCTTTTTCATTTTTTTCATTTTTTCTTCTTTCTTTCTTTTTTTTTTTTTCATCATCTTCTTTTTGTTTTCTCATTGTTCACCTATTGTTGATATCTTTCATACATCAAACTTTTAGAGTAATGTAGCATGATTCCATTACTTCATCATGAGCATGCATTCGCTCAACATATGATCATTCAAGTTGAGTATTCACACTTGATCCAAATAGACTTTTCAAGATTGTAATGTAGGCCAAGGTGAAGGGTCATAAAAAAAATAGATATAATAGGCTCAAAACATATATTAAAAAGGTTCAAGATCGAAGGATCATTTGATACAGCTTGGCATTTTGCCCCTACATCATTTCACTTCTTTTTTCTTTCTTCACACAAAAGATTCTTATTACTTTACCCCAAATCATGTGTGGCATTTATTTTTCTTTTGCTTTTCTTTCTCTTTTCATCTTTAAGACCTTTTGTGGTGTTTTTTTTTTTTTTTAAATTACCATCTAGTGTAGAAGGTGATCCTTGGTTGGGGTTCTTCTGAAAAAGAAATCATAATAGGCTCAAAGGGGTAGCAATAAATGGTTTTTCAAATGGTAAAAAAAAGATGACCATTTTTCATCTCAATTGTGAATACCTTTCTTGAACATCATCAAAGCTCATGAATCTGTATAAAAGATTACACATCTTCAAGACATATCTATTTCCCCTCCGGTAACAGTCTATTTTTGCTCAAATCATCTTCTCATATTAATATGGATGAGTTCTCAAAATTAAATCCCAGAATTATTGTTATCATTATCTAAATATTCATCATCTAAAATTCAAGAATGGAAATGTAAAGATATAAAAGGTAACAGAGCATGGAGTAATGGTCAAGTGAAAGAGAAAAATGTAATGAAATGCATTGACTTGCCTTTATTAAAATGATAACAAGTGAAGTCATATTGCAAAAAGAAATCTAACATTATTTGAAAAAAAATCCTAAAATGACAGAAGAAACCTTCAACCAGCCTTATCTTCATTTTTTAAAATTGTCCCTTTATGCGATCAAGTGAATAATCTCTATTGACATCTTGCCCCTCAATTCATTGTGACTCTCCAGCCCCTTTCTGCTCTTGACTTTCACTCAGAGCGCTAACATTAGGTATTATTGCTTTTCCTTGATCAAAACTTACCATTTCATTATTGATCAACCGTTGCACCTTATACTTTAAAGCAGTGTAATTTTTAGTAGAATGGCTAGTAATTCCATAGTGATAGTCGCAGTGGGCTGTAGGATCATACCACTTTGGATAGGATGGTTTAAGCAACTCCACATGGCTAGGGGCAATCAAATGGCTATTATAGAGTTCTCGATATAACTCTGTATAAGTCATAGGGATTGGATCAAATACAGGTTTTTCTCGAGTAGTTCGTTGTTCTCGTGAACCACTTGCTAGGTTAATAGAGTGAATTTGGGTTCTTACAGGAGCTTGAATGTTAAGGCTATATGTAAGATCTTGAGGGCTATAAATTGATCGGTATGTGAATGAATAAGGTGGTTGTGAAGCTAGCTGGTATGGGTAGGATGGGGCATTATTCACAGCAGGATAGTATGAAGAGTAATCTTGGGATGGATAGGGTTGATAACCCCTGAATTGTTGTCTATCAAAGCTCACAGCTTGAGCTTCAGCTTCTTTCTTTTCTGATGTCTTCTTAGTTTCTCCTCCTCTCAACTTGCCATTTTTTATGGCACTTTCAATAATTTCTCCAGAGATTACCATGTCAGCAAAATTCTTTGTTGCATTCCCTATCATCTTTTCATAATAGGGAGGTTTTAAAGTGCTAACAAACAGTACTGTGGTCTCTTTCTCCATTAGTGGAGGTTGTACCTGTGAAGCTATATCTCTCAATCTGGGCATACTCTTTAAAAGACTCGTTTGACTTTTTCTCCAGATTTTGTAAAGACTATCAGGGGCCAAATCGATAACATGTCAATATTGACTGATGAAGTTATGTGCCATATCGCTCAAGGAGCTAATGTGAGTCCTATCCAACTAAACATAGCACCTGGTAGCAGAACCATTAAGGCTATCCTGGAAGACATGCATCAAGAGTTTTTCATCATGTGCATGAGCTACCATCTTTCTGTAATACATGGTGATGTGGGTTTTAGGGCACTTTGTACCGTCATATTTTTCAAATTTCGATACTTTAAACTTATAAGGGATAACCACATCAGGAACTAGGCAGAGCCCAGCAGCATCAACTGACCCATAAAAGCTAAATCCTTCTACAGCCCGTAGCCTCTGCTCTAGCATGCTAATTTTGGAGCTTTCCTCAGCTTCCACCCTTATCTTTTCTTTTTCCTTCTCTTTTACATCATCTAGATCAAGAATTGGTTCTGTTACCTTTTCAGGGAAGACAGGATTTATATAGCTATTATACTGCCCTGGGTTGAAAGCTGATGGCATTCCAGGACATGTTGGATATGCAAAATGTTATGGTGGGACCTCTTGGGCAGACTGGGCTTGAGGTGGGTCAAAACCTGGATGGTATAAAAGGTCAGCCACTTCTTGCTGGCTTGTACTTCCTTCAACTCTTTTTCCTTTATTCATGTTATTAAGGGCCTCCAGAATCTTGCTTAGTTCACTTTCAATCATTTCCTGAGCTTTTTTTAGCTTTTCAAATCTATGAGAACTTTCTTCTTCCATTTGCCTTGCTCTGGATCTTGTGTTGTATGGATGAGCAAGGTTTTCGCTAAATGGAGCTATCTTCAGACCTTGAGTACCATACTTATGATTAGAAATGTTATGCTATGCCTTATGTATGATGCTTTGATACACAAATGAAATGTACATTTTTTTGAAGAAAATCTAGTATGAAATGAATGCAAATGATTGTGTTAAAACATGATCATGAAAATAATGCAGATGCATACAATCGGACAAACAACATAGTTAGTTCCATGGATGAGATGAAAGTGATGCTGGTGCATAATGTTACATATGATAAAAATAATACACAAAGTTAAACAATCAAAATGATTAGACAAACACCTTTTTTGTGTCTTAATTTCAGGGTATATCTATCATTGGGTAGAAATGGCTCTATCTTAGGTGTAGGCACTCTTAAGGTTCACTAGATACGATTTTAAGGTCAGAGTCTAAAGGTCTTCAAATTGCTCCTTACATCCCTGTCCATCACAGACTAGTAAGGCACCCTAATCCTCACCCATTACAGGCTACAAGCGGAAAAGGTTTAATTTGAGTGGGAGTATTTCGCTAGCCACTGCGGAGGCATTAGACCTCACGAAAGCAATAGGTACTTTACTCCCTCTTAGAGGGACAGAGCTCGGGTGTAGAGCTCATGTTATGCACATGCACATGAATGACATAACTAACAAGATACATAAACATGAATGAATAATAACACATATATTCAAAAAGGTTCAATTTTATTAGGCTTTTTGGAAAACACAAATTATTTGCTGGCCTGACTCTCAAAGTCCCCAGCGGAGTCTCCAAGCTGTCCATACGTCTAGATCCCGGGGATTCTATATTCTAACATTGACTTTAGGAGCGCCACCATCTTTTTTATCTAGGTGCGATTGGCCACCTAAAGAACTGTTCCTTTCAGGGAACACCTAAGTTTAAGGGTCCCTAAAAAGAAATGAAGTTCAGGGGCTACAAACCAAAACATGGTTCGGGAGTTCGGTTACATGTGAGGAAAGGTTATACGCACCACTCACAAACACCCATCAAAAGATTGGTACCAACTTAAATTTGTGTTATCCAAACCTTAAAAATTTTACAAGTAGTTAATTATTGGAAATTATTCTCAATTGACTCTAATACTTTTAGCAAAAAATTGAGAAAATTCCCTCACCTCAAGAGTATGCAAGAAAAACTACTGTTTCACTTGCAGAGGCTCCGTTGTCGGATTAATTAAGGAAAAATCAAAATCAAAATCAAAATAAAAAGAAAGGAAAGGATGATTGTTCTTGTGTAGGAAAAATTGATACTTTCAACTTTTCCATAAAAATATATTTTGGAAATTTTGATTTTCAAGGAAAATTGATACTTTCAACTTTTCCCTAAAAATATTTATTTTGGAATTTTTTATTTTTATTTAAAGAAAATAGAATAAAAAATAAATAAATAAATAAAAAATAAAAAAAATAAAGAAAAGTAAAAAGATAAAAAATAAAATAAAGATAAAAGAATATTAAGTAAACCTAATTTAATAAATAAATAAATTAATTAAAAAAAAATCTGGAGTGGCTCGGATCGCGCTCGGCTCGGTTCGGCTCGGCTCAAGGAAGAAAAAACGGCTTGGAGAAGAGGCTTGGGAGCTCGGCTCGGCTTGGCTCGGAGGGGGGAGGCATGCGCGGGTCAGAAAGCAGGTCGACACTCGGGTCGGGTCGGATCTCGGCAAAACGCGAGGATCCTCTAAGTTACTTAAGGCCAAAATGACGTCGTTTTGAGAGGGTATAAAAGGCACTTCTCTCTGTTTTTCGACAGAAACCTTCTCGCCCCTCTCTCTCTTCCTTTCTTTTTCTCTCCCTTCTCTCTAAAAGACTGAAGAACTCCGGTTAAAGTTTCACCGGATTCGGGAAATTTTCATCGGAATCTGGATTTTTTCGTCGGAAGCTCACCGGAAGGTGGCCGAAAAGTTGGTCGGTTTCTGGATCCTCGTCGAAAACTGGGCAGCTCGTCGGAAACTTTAAAATTTATCAAAATTTTGACCGAAAAATTCAACCCGCTGTCGTAACGTCTAGATCCGGGGATCTATCGCTAGACATTGACTTTTAGGGAGTCGCCACCAATCCTTTTTTATCTAGGTGCGATTGGCCACCTAAGGAATCTGTCCTTTCAAGGAACACCTAAGCTTAAGGGTCCCTAAAAGAATAGGTTCAGGTCTACAAACCAGAACAGGGTTCGGGAGTTCGGTTACGTGTGAGGAAGGTTATAGCACCCTCACAACGCCCATCAAAAGATGGTACCAGCTTAAATTTGTGTTATCCAAAAGCCTTAAAATTTTACCAAGTAATTAATTATTGGAAACTTTTCTCAATTGACTCTAATACTTTTAGCAGAAAATTGAGAAAATTCCCTCACCTCAAGAGTATGCAAGAAAAACTACTGTTTCACTTACAGAGGCTCCGTCGTCGGATTATTTAAATCAAAATTAAGATAGAAAGGAAGGAAAGAATGATTTTTTTTTTTTTAAGGAAAATTGATACTTTCAACTTTTCCCCAAAAATATTTTTTGGAAATTTCGATTTTCAAGGAAAATTGATACTTTCAACTTTTCCCCAAAAATACTTTTTTTTTTGGAAATTTATTTTTCTTTTAAGGAAAATTGATACTTTCAACTTTTCCCTAAAAATATTTTTTTTTTGGAAATTTATTTCTAAGGGAAAATTGATACTTTCAATTTTTCCCTAAAAATATTTTTTGGAAATTTATTCTTAAGGAAAATTGATACTTTCAACTTTTCCCTAAAAATATTTTTTTTGAAATTTTTTTCTGAGGAAAATTGATACTTTCAACTTTTCCCCAAAAATATTTTATTTTGGAAATTTATTTCTAAGGAAAATTGATACTTTCAACTTTTCCCTAAAAATATTTTATTTTGGAAATTTATTTTTCTTTTAAGGAAAATTGATACTTTCAACTTTTCCCTAAAAATATTTTTTTTTGGAATTTTTTTATTTTTATTTAAAGAAAATAAAATAATAAAAAATAAATAAAAAGAATATTACATAAACCTAATCTAATAAATAAAAAATAAAATAAACAAATAAACAAAGAAATAAAAAAAATTCAAAAAAAAAAACCTGGAGCGGCTCGGATCTCGGCTCGGCTCGGCTCGGCTCAAGAAAGAGAAAACGGCTCGGGGGAGCGGCTTGGATCGGCTCGGCTCGGCTCGGAGGGGGGCTGGCACGTGCGGGTCAGAAAGCGGGTCGACGCCCGGGTCGGGTCGGGTTCGGCAAAACGCGCGGATCCTCTGGGTTACTTAAGGCCAAAACGACGTCGTTTTGGGAGGGTATAAAAGGCACCTTTCTCCGTTTTTCGACAGAACGCTCCTCCCCCTCTCTCTCTCTTCTTCCTTTTTCTCTCCCTTCTCTCTAGAAACCGAAGAACATCGGTGCCGGATTCTGGAAATTTTCGCCGGAATCTAGAAATTTCACCGGAAGTTGGCCGGAAAGTAGCCGGTTTCTGGGATTCTTCGCCGGAAACTGGGCAGGTTGCCAGAAACTTCAATGTTGTCCGGAATTTTCGCCGGAAAATTCAAACTTCGCCGGAATTTTCGCCGGAATCTGGAAATTTCCCAGAAATTTCCAGAAAAAATTTTCGCCAAAAATTTCTAAAAATTTTTTTCTCACTCCCAGAACACTCCTAAACTTTTCCTAGCTTCCTATACGCCTCCTTTTCTCTTAAATCAGTAGCTTTGCTTACTGTTTTCTGTGTGTTTCTGAACTGTTCCAGGAGGTGCTTTATATAGGGATTGATCAGGAGTTTCTGATCAATCCCAATTCCTCCTTGGACGGGAATTCAATCTTTGAATCCCACTGGACTCTTCTGATTGAATTCCCACTTCCAATGGGATTCTTCAGCCTTCAATCTCAGCCCTCCAAAATCAAAATAAAAAAAAAACTAGATAATTAGAAAAGAAAATCAAAAATTAAAAATTAAAAATAATATCAGATAATTCGGGAAAAAGAAGATAGAATTAACAGATGATTAAAAAAAAAATAATAACAAATAAAATAAGATAAACCCAAAAATATATTACACAAAAAAAATAATAATATATAACTGTATAAATAAAATACATATAAATCTAATCTGAATAAAAATAAATAAATAAATAAAGATATACATAATAATAATAATAATAATAATAGAATACATAAAATACAAAAGAAGAAAAAAAATATACAGGATTGAAATGGGCCTTACCCATTTGGGTCAGGCCCAATTGATCTGGGCCCGGACCTAATTAGGTGTCTACAGCTACCCCTCTTTGCACATTTTCTGTGAAACAGAAATTGCGCAAAGACGTAGACACCCGATCAAGACTCAACTCAACATTTTTATTTTTGATTTTTTTTTATTTTTTGATTTTTTTTGTTTTTGTTTTTTTGTTTTTGTTTTTTTGTTGTTTTTTTTTGGCCGAAGCTCCTCTAAACAGAGACTCAACGACTTTTGAAAGTAAATTGCTCCTCTAAATAGAGGCAACGGACTTTGGAAAGTAAATTGCTCCTCTCAACAGAGGCACCACGACTTTGGAAAAATAAATTGCTCCTCTCAACAGAGGCACCACGACTTTGAAAAGTAAATTGCTCCTCTAAACAGGGGCACCACGACTTTGGAAAAATAAATTGCTCCTCTCAACAGAGGCACCACGACTTTGAAAAGTAAATTGCTCCTCTAAACAGAGGCAACGAACTTTGAAAAGTAAATTGCTCCTCTAAACAGAGGTACCATGACTTTGAAAAGTAAATTGCTCCTCTAAACAGAGGCAACGAACTTTGAAAAGTAAATTGCTCCTCTAAACAGAGGCACCACGACTTTGGAAAGTAAATTGCTCCTCTCAACAGAGGTACCACGACTTTGGAAAAGTAAATTGCTCCTCTCAACAGAGGTACCACGACTTTGAAAAAATAAATTACTCCTCTAAACAGAGGCACCACGACTTTGGAAAGTAAATTGCTCCTCTCAACAGAGGTACCACGACTTTGGAAAAATAAATTGCTCCTCTAAACAGAGGCACCACGACTTTGGAAAGTAAATTGCTCCTCTCAACAGAGGCAACGAACTTTGAAAAGTAAATTGCTCCTCTAAACAGAGGCAACGAACTTTGAAAAGTAAATTGCTCCTCTCAACAGAGGTACCACGACTTTAGAAAAGTAAATTGCTCCTCTAAACAGAGGCAACGAACTTTGAAAAGTAAATTGCTCCTCTAAACAGAGGCACCACGACTTTGGAAAGTAAATACTCCTAGACGATCATGTCCGAAGGAGTTGAAAGTTGTGTTTGAAGGGATTTCAGGAGATTATGCCCAAAGGTCTTATAAATCAACCCCGATACTAAGAGACATCCTATTTCAAGGATTAGAGACTTACCTGACAAGTTTCTTCTCAAACTTGCAAAGTCTTTTCATATCTGTCTTTTTCATGTGGGATGTTGGAACACCCCTGCTTCTTGAATTTGTACACTATACTTTCCTGAAAGTAGTGTATGCTATGCAAATGTGCATATGGATTTCAATGCATGCTATGCAAATGTTGGTCAATCAATTTCTGTTCAATGTATGGTACTCAAGTTTCTCAAGCTCTTTTCTTTCTTGGGTGTCAAGCCCTTTGATTCCTCAAGGATCCAATTACACTGCTCTTCTAGGATCGAACCAGTGTAACTCTTAATTGTCTCTTCCGCTCAGATTCTTCCTTGTTCTGTTTTTCAATACTTTGGAATAAGCTTCATCGATCGATCATCACTTGACCATCATTCAATGAATTTCTCAGCACTAACAAATTTCAAAACAAGTTTCATCCACCATCACTGGGTCATTACTCATAGGTGTCTCAGCATTAACCTTTCCAAAACAGATTTTATCTTCATCATTCAATCACAACTTGCAAGTCATATTGACCAATTCATCCTCGTACTCATCACTTGATTGTATCACTGCCCCATTTCTTCATTTGATCACATCATATATCCTTCTAAATCATCTCCTCTAGGTTTCTACCATTTCTTCATTTTGTCTCCACCATCATCTTAGATTTCTTTTCAAATGAATGCAAGACTCTTTTAAGCACATATTCATTCATTCGTTATCATTTCAAATCCTGACAAATACAATGCAATCAAGCATTTTCTCAATTCATTCTAGGGGTGAAACAATAAGAGAACAGAAGGTGAATTATGGTAAAGATAATCAATGGAGATCTATTTTGGTAGAAAATAAATGGGAAAGGAAATAAATTAGATGTCATTGAGGTGAATGGTATGTCCAAATGATGAATATTCAGACAATTTTCAACATTAATCTAGGATTCTTTTTCAAAAACTCATTCCATTTACAGTTGAAGTCATCTTGAGTTTAGCAAACTTTGCCCCAGTCTTTGAGAGATCTTCAGATGTCTTTGATCTTTCATTCATGTGAGCCATTTGACTTGATTTTTTTTCTACTAAAATCACCCTTTCAGGTTTTCAATTTGAATCTCTTTTTTCATTTTCTCATTTTTTCCTTCTTTTTTTCTCATTTTTTCTTTTTTTTCCTTTTTTTTTCTTTTTTTTTCATCATTTTTTTTCATCCATTGTTGATATCTTTCATACGTCCAACTTTAGACCATGATTTCATTGCTTCCTCATGAGCATACCTTCACTCAACATATGATCATTCAAGTTGAGTATTCACACTTGATCCAAATGAACTTTTCAAGGTTGTAATGTAGGCCAAGGTGAAGGGTCATAAAAAAAATGGATATAATAGGCTCAAAACATATATTAAAAAGGTTCAAGACCAAATGATCATTTGATGCAGCTTGACATTTTGCCCCACATCATTTCACTGCTTTTTTCTTTCTTCACACAAAGGATTCTCATTACTTTGCCCCAAATCATGTGTGGCATTTATTTTTTTTTTTTTGTTTTTCTTTCTCTTTCCATTTTTGAGACCTTTTGTGGTGTTTTTTTTCTTTTTTTTTTTTTTTTTTACCCTCCAGTGTAGAGGGTGATCCTTGGTTGGGGTAAAAAAAATGATAAACTCAAAGGGGTAACAATAAATGGTTTTTCAAATGGTAAAAGAAAGATGGCCATTTTTCATCTCAATTGTGAATACCTTTCTTGAACATCATCTATTGAACAAAGCTCATGAACTTGTATAAAAGATTGCACACCTTCAAGATATATCTCTTTCATCTCTGGTAATGGCTTACCCTCTTTATTTTCGCTCAAATCATCTCCTCTGTGAATGAGTTCTCAAAATTAAATTCCAGAATTATTGTTACCATTGTCTAAATATTCATCATCTGAAATTTAAGAATGGGAATGTGAAGTTATGGAAGGTAACAAGGCATGGAATAAATGGTCAAGTGAAAGAGAAAAATGTAATGAAATGCATTGACTTGCCTTTATTAAAATGATAACAAGTGAAGTCATATTGCAAAAAAAAATCTAACATTGTTTGAAAAGAAATCCCAAAATGACAGAAGAAACCTTCAACCAGCCTTATCTCCATTGGCATCTTGCCCCTCAATTCATTGTGAATCTCCGGATCCTTTCTGTTCTTGACTTTCGCTCAGTACACTAACATTAGGTGCTGTTGTTTTTCCCTGATCAAAACTTACCATTCCATCATTGATCAACCGTTGCACCTTATACTTTAAAGCAGTGCAATTTTCAGTAGAATGGCCAGTAATTCCATAATGATAATCACAATGGGCTGTAGGATCATACCACTTTGGATAGGGTGGTTTAAGCGGTTCCACATGACTGGGGGCAATCAAGTGGCTATTATAAAGTTCTTGATATAACTCTGTATAAGTCATAGGGATTGGATCAAATACAGGTTTTTCTCGAGTAGTTCTTTGTTCTCGTGAACCACTTGCTGGGTTGGTAGGGCGAATTTGAGTTCTTACAGGAGCTTGAATGTTAAGGCGGTAAGTGGATGAATAAGATGGTTGTGGAGCTAGCTGGTATGGGTAGGATGGGGCATTATTCACAGCAGGATAGTATGAAGAGTAACCTTGGGATGGATAGGGTTGATAACCCCTGAATTGTTGTCTATCAAAGCTCACAGCTTGAGCTTCAGCTTCTTTCTTTTCTGATGTCTTCTTGGTTTCTCATCCTCTCAACTTGCCATTTTTTATGGCACTTTCAATAATTTCTCCAGAGATTACCATGTCAGCAAAATTTTTTGTTGCATTCCCTATCATCTTTTCATAATAGGGAGGCTTTAAAGTGCTAACAAATAGCACTGTGGTCTCTTTCTCTGTCAGTGGAGGTTGTACCTGTGAAGCTATATCCCTCCATCTCTGGGCGTATTCTTTAAAAGACTCATTTGACTTTTTCTCCAGATTTTGCAAAGATAAACGATCAGGGGCCAAATCGATGATGTGTCGATATTGGCTGATGAAGTCATGAGCCATATCGCTCCAGGAGCGAATGTGGGTTCTATCCAACTGAACATACCATCTGGCCGCAGAGCCAGTAAGACTATCCTGGAAGACATGCATCAAGAGTTTTTCATCATGGGCATGAGCTGCCATCTTCCTGCAATACATGGTGATGTGGGTTTTGGGGCACTTTGTACCATCATATTTTTCAAATTTCGGTACTTTGAACTTATAGGGGATAACCACATCAGGAACTAGGCAGAGCCCAGCAGTATCAACTGACCCATAACAGTTAAATCCTTCCACAGCCCTTAGCCTCTGCTCTAGCATGCTAATCTTGGAACTTTCCTCAGCCTCTACTCTCATCTTTTCCTTTTCCTTCTCTTTTAAATCATCTAGATCAGGAATTGGTTCTGCTGCCTTTTCAGTGAAGACATGATTTATATAGCTGTTATACTGCCCTGGGTTGAAAGCTGATGGCATTCCAGGATAGGCGAAATGTTGTGGCGGGACCTCTTGGGCAGACTGGGCTTGAGGTGGGCCAAAACTTGGAGGGTACAATGGGTCAGCCACTTCTTGCTGGCTTGTACTTCCTTCAACTCCTTTTCCTTTATTCATATTATTGAGAGCCTCCAGAATTTTGCTAAGTTCATTTTCAATCTTCTCCTGAGCTTTTTTCTAGCTTTCAAATCTATGAGAACTTTCCTCCTCCATTTGCCTTGCTCTGGATCTTGTGTTGTATGGATGAGCAAGGTTTTTGCTAGATGGAGCTATCCTCGGACCTTGAGTACCATACTTATGATTAGAAATGTTATGCTGTACCTTATGTATGATGCTTTGATACACAAATGAAATGTACATTTTTTGAATGAAATCTAGTATGAAATGAATGCAAATGATTGTGTTGAAACATGATCATGAAAAGAATACAGATGCATACAATCAGACAAACAACATAGTTAGTTCCGTGGATGAAACGTAAGTGATGTTGATGCATAATGTTACATATGATAAAAATAATACACAAAGTTAAGCAATCAAAATGATTAGATAAACACCCTTTTTTGTGTCCTAATTTTAGGGTATATCTATCATTGGGTAGAAAGAGCTCTATCCTAGGTGTAGGCACTCTTAAAGTTCACTACATGCGGTTTTAAGGTCAGAGTCTAAAGGTTCTCAAATTGCTCCTTACATCCCTGTCCATCACAGACTAGTAAGGCACCCTAATCCTCACCTATTACAGGCTACAAGCGAAAAAGGTTCAATTTGAGTGGGAGTATTTCGCTAGCCACTGCGGAGGCATTAGACCTCACGAAAGCAATAGGTACTTTACTCCCTCCTAGAGGGACGGAGCTCGGGTGTAGAGCTCATGTTATGCACATGCACATGAATGACATAATTAACCAAGCAAATAAACATGAATAATAATAACACATATATACAGAAGGGTTCAATTTTATTCGGCTTTTGGATAACACAAATTACTTGCTGGCCTGACTCTCAAAGTCCCCAGCGGAGTCGCCAAGCTGTCGTAACGTCTAGATCCGGGGATCTATCGCTAGACATTGACTTTTAGGGAGTCGCCACCAATCCTTTTTTATCTAGGTGCGATTGGCCACCTAAGGAATCTGTCCTTTCAAGGAACACCTAAGCTTAAGGGTCCCTAAAAGAATAGGTTCAGATCTACAAACCAGAACAGGGTTCGGGAGTTCGGTTACGTGTGAGGAAGGTTATAGCACCCTCACAACGCCCATCAAAAGATGGTACCAGCTTAAATTTGTGTTATCCAAAAGCCTTAAAATTTTACCAAGTAATTAATTATTGGAAATTTTCTCAATTGACTCTAATACTTTTAGCAGAAAATTGAGAAAATTCCCTCACCTCAAGAGTATGCAAGAAAAACTACTGTTTCACTTACAGAGGCTCCGTCGTCGGATTATTTAAAAAAAAAATCAAAATTAAGATAGAAAGGAAGGAAAGAATGATTTTTTTTTAGGAAAATTGATACTTTCAACTTTTCCCCAAAAATATTTTTTGGAAATTTCGATTTTCAAGGAAAATTGATACTTTCAACTTTTCCCAAAAATACTTTTTTTTGAAATTTATTTTCTAAGGAAAATTGATACTTTCAACTTTTCCCTAAAAATATTTTTTTTTGAAATTTATTTCTAAGGAAAATTGATACTTTCAACTTTTCCCTAAAAATATTTTTTGGAAATTTATTTCTAAGGAAAATTGATACTTTCAACTTTTCCCTAAAAATATTTTTTTGAAATTTTTTTCTGAGGAAAATTGATACTTTCAACTTTTCCCCAAAAATATTTTTTGGAAATTTATTTCTAAGGAAAATTGATACTTTCAACTTTTCCCTAAAAATATTTTATTTTGGAAATTTATTTCTAAGGAAAATTGATACTTTCAACTTTTCCCTAAAAATATTTTATTTTGGAAATTTATTTTTCTTTTAAGGAAAATTGATACTTTCAACTTTTCCCTAAAAATATTTTTTTTTGGAATTTTTTTATTTTTATTTAAAGAAAATAAAATAATAAAAAATAAATAAAAAGAATATTACATAAACCTAATCTAATAAATAAAAAATAAAATAAACAAATAAACAAAGAAATAAAAAAATTCAAAAAAAAAAACCTGGAGCGGCTCGGATCTCGGCTCGGCTCGGCTCGGCTCAAGAAAGAGAAAACGGCTCGGGGGAGCGGCTTGGATCGGCTCGGCTCGGCTCGGAGGGGGGCTGGCACGCGCGGGTCAGAAAGCGGGTCGACGCCCGGGTCGGGTCGGGTTCGGCAAAACGCGCGGATCCTCTGGGTTACTTAAGGCCAAAACGACGTCGTTTTGGGAGGGTATAAAAGGCACCTTCCTCCGTTTTTCGACAGAACGCTCCTCCCCCTCTCTCTCTCTTCTTCCTTTTTCTCTTCCTTCTCTCTAGAAACCGAAGAACACCGGTGTCGGATTCTGGAAATTTTCGCCGAAATCTGGAAATTTCACCGGAAGTTGGCCGGAAAGTAGCCGGTTTCTGGGATTCTTCGCCGAAAACTGGGCAGGTTGCCGGAAACTTCAATGTTGTCCGGAATTTTCGTCGAAAAATTCAAACTTCGCCAGAATTTTCGCCGGAATCTGGAAATTTTCCAGAAATTTCCAGAAAAATTTTTCGCCAAAAATTTCTAAAATTTTTTTTCTCACTCCCAGAACACTCCTAAACTTTTCCTAGCTTCCTATACGCCTCCTTTTCTCTTAAATCAGTAGCTTTGCTTACTGTTTTCTGTGTGTTTCTGAACTGTTCCAGGAGGTGCTTTATATAGGGATTGATCAGGAGTTTCTGATCAATCCCAATTCCTCCTTGGACGGGAATTCAATCTTTGAATCCCACTGGACTCTTCTGATTGAATTCCCACTTCCAATGGGATTCTTCAGCCTTCAATCTCAGCCCTCAAATCAAATTAAAAAAAAACTAGATAATTAGAAAGAAAATCAAAAATTAAAATTAAAATAATATCAGATAATTCGGGAAAAAGAAGATAGAATTAACAGATTGATTAAAAAAAAAATAATAACAATAAAATAAGATAAACCAAAAATATATTACACAAAAAATAATAATAATATATAACTGTATAAATAAATACATATAAATCTAATCTGAATAAAATAAATAATAAATAAAGATATACATAATAATAATAATAATAATAATAGAATACATAAAATACAAAAGAAGAAAAAAATATACAGGATTGAAATGGGCCTTACCCATTTGGGTCAGGCCCAATTGATCTGGGCCCGGACCCAATTGGGTGTCTACACCCTCACCGGAAAATTCACCGGAATCTGGAAATTTCTCGAAAATTTCCCAAAAATTTCCAGAAAAATTTTTTGCCAAAAATTTCTAAAAAATTATTTGCGATCCCTACAACTATCCTAACACTTCTCAACCTTCTTTAGCCTTCGAAAACTCTTCTATACACCTCTTTTCTCTCAAATTCAGTAGCTTTGCTCTATGTTTTCTCTCTGTTCTTCATCTGTTCCAAGACGTGCCTTTTATAGGGGTTGATCAGAAGTTCCTGATCAATCCCAATTCCTCTTTGGACGGAGATTCAATCTTTGAATCCAATTGGACTCTTCTGATTGAATCTCCTTCCACAGTGAGATTCTTCAACTTTTAATCCCAGCCAACCAAAAAAGAAAACAAAAAATAATAATAATAATAATAATGATAATAAAAAAAAATCAGATACGGATCAAGAAAAGAGAAAAAAGATTATTAACAGATAATTAGGGATACAATAAGATAAACCAAAAAAAAATTACAAGAAAAAGAGAAAAAAAATTATTATAATATAATAATAAATATATAACTATATAAATATATTACATATAGATATTAACAGAGAAAAAAATAAATAAAGATATACATATATTAATATATAATAATAATAATGAATAATAAAATACGTAAAATACAAAAGAGGAAAAAAAAAAAGAAAGAAAAAAAAATAACACAAGATAAGAATTGGATTGGGCTTACCCATTTGGGCCAGGCCCAATTGATTTGGGCCAGGCCTAATTGATTTGGGCCAGGCCCAATTGATTTGGGCCTGGACCCAATTGGGTGTCTACAATAATTTTTAGTCATTTGAAACCACTGCAATACTTTAGAAAGTGTAAAATTATCAAAACACTTGTTGGGGTTGATTTTGTAATTTAACACTTATCAAAGTCAAAATTTCACAAAAATTTTTAGATCTTTATTTCATATTATTTCATGATTTTTGAGGCTTTAAAATCTAAAAAATGAACAAAAGATCATTGATTTCCAATAAAATAGCTTAAAAACTAAAAACTTTATAATAAGGACAAAATAATTTTTTCACTTGATTTTAATGGATGTAAAAATTCAATCTTTGGCCGTGTGCTTCTTGGGCCATTGGATCATCTTGATGAGTTTGATTTAATGACGAAAGTTGACTCCTTGAAACCAAAAACAAGGGTGAAACTTGGACCCTTAAATGTGTCTGTGATCTAATGGTTAAAATTTAATTTGGTTGGGAAATTTCATCATTTTTTTCAAGGGAGCATGCCACATATTTTGCAATTTGGAGGGCTAAAAATGTAAAAAATAGGAGAGAGAAAAGAGAGGAAAAAAACTTGAAAAGAAAAAAAAGAAAAAAATCTTGGTAGTTTGCTAGCTTTAAGGCATATTTCCTTTACTTTTTATCTTGCATTTATTCACTCATTCATCACATTTTCATACCATTTTCCATTTGATTTTCTATTTTCTTGTGAGAAATTTGTAGGTCATCATTTTTTTTAATCAAAGCTTGAATCAACTTTCATCCAATTAGTTAATAGTTTGGTTTGAAGCTAGAAATCAAGCAATAAAGAAACACAAATACCATCATTTATTCCAGTTAGAGGTTTTTGGCTAACCTTACCTTCACCATGATTGAACCTCCTTTTGGTTCCTTTTATTGTTTTCTTCTTTCCAAAAGTTACTTGTGATGATTAAATGGTAAATTTGTTTGTTACTTGCATGAGTTTTAGCTTGTATGTGATACATGTATCTTGTTTAGCTTTTAATGTTTGGCTCTATGATTTCTTTTCCATTTAGTTCATTAGATGCTTTATAAATATAGTTGCCTTTAAATGATGAACATGGTGATGATCAATGCTTGTTTAAGTGAAATGGAATGCAAATGTGGTGATGGAAGTGCATGATAGGTTCAGCTATGAAAGGTCCTTGGTTTGGCCAAACCTTCTTCTTCATTTTATAGGTGGTTGTGGCTTTGATTCATGTGTTGGATTATGTATTTATTATGATTTTCATATTTTTGAGGCATTGAATCAAATTTCCAATGAAAAAAATGTTGTTTGAAAGTTGGTTTTAGTGATTTTTGTTTTAATGTTTGTTTGGTTTTTTTTTTAAAAGAAAAATTGTAGAACATTCATCCAAATTTTGAAAATTTCAATGTTTGAACCAATTTGTTTCTTGAATTTTTATACATTACTTGTTTGTAATTTAGTTTTGTAAATACTTAGGTTTGTAATTATTTTATTCTCATGTCATACTTTTGTCACATACATTATTAATGACATTTTTATAATTTGTAATTGTCACCATTATAATTCCTATGAAACCCAAATTCTCAGAAAATCTCAAATTTGATACCATAAACCTTAAACTTTAAACCCTAAACCCCTCTTAAACCTTAAATCCTAAACCACCCTTTAAACCTTAGACCACCTACCAAATCCTAAATCACCTTCTAAGCCCTAAACCACTTCCTAAACCTTAAATCACCTTCCAAAACCAAACCAACCCTTAAACCAATCATGCATTTGCATTTCATTTTACATTATGACATGCTTTCATAAGTTGTCATGCATTCATACCTTATCATTATATCATGCATTCATTATATATTAATGAGTTTTTTAAAAAATATATTTTAAATAAGATAACATCTTAATTAAATATAATCATCGAAATCTAGCCTAACTAAAGAGGGACTCTCAATAATTATCATTTATGTAAGGTGTTACTTAGTTTTAGTGGGACAATTTGAAAACTATTAAATTAAAAATATTTTTGAAATTCTACCTAATTTTAAGAAAATGAAATGGGTATTTCAATATTTAAGGTGTTTTCATTTTGATCCAAAATAAAAAAAGGTTTTGTTTTTAAAATTTGATTTGTTCTTGTTTCCAAAAAAAAAAAAAAAAGAGAAAAAAAGAATTAATTTTAAACATTTAGAAAAATAAGATCATTTTTACCAAAATTAAAGGATAGCATGCAATTAATTGGTATTATCTTTGATGGGCACTGTGGGGGTGCTAATCCTTCTCTATATGTAATCGACTTTCAGACCTAAACTTTGATTTTGTAGACCACAAGTTTGTTCTTTTTATAAACCTTTTGTACCTATTTTAAAATATTTTATCAAAAAGACAATTTTTAGGTGGCCAATCACACCTTAAAAAAGATTGGTAACGACTCTTTACTTTGTTGTTATTTAAAATATTTTTAGCCCCTTTTTTTCAAATTTTCCCATTCATCTGGCTTTCAAGTTACCCACCTTTGGGTCTTAAGATGTTGCACCAACTCTTTGTCTTTTAACATGCAACACTTTAATGTCAGCTAATGATAAAAATGTATGATCAAATTAAAAAAAACCATTTAGATTAATCCAATAAGGAATTTGATCTTATTCAAATTAACTGATAAGTTAAATATTTGAATTAAAAAAAAATCAAAATTACAATGATTCATATTAAAATCGATCCAATTTGAAATTCATTAGAAATTAATTAAAATTTTTTAAAATGTAATTAAGATGAGATTAATCGATCTTAAAATAATTTAATTTTAAAATGATTGAAATTTGAAATGATTTGAATTTGATATATCCTAAACTCATAACAATTTGAATTTAAAATAATCTAAGTTTGAAAATAATTCAAATTTAAAAGTATTTGAATTCATGATGATTCAAACTTAAATAAACTATAACTTGAAATAATCTAAAATTAAAAATAAATCAATTTGAATGTTTGTGAAAATGAAGTAGTACAATTAGAGATCGTTTCATTTGAAGGAATATGAGATTTTCCCTCAAAATCTTGTTTGTGGGAATGTGATTCCCACATTTGGTTAATGGGTATCTTATTCTTATGGTAATCTTAGATTCCTAACAGTATCCAAAAGTCTTGGAATGAAAAACCTACTTCTCCCTATGGTTTTTTAAGATTCCAAGAGGAATGTTACTTTTGTTCCACATTTGACCTAAATAAAAAATATTTTCTTTCTATTTTACCCAAATGAAAATCAATGTATGAAAATCAATTGTGGATTGCTTTTGTTATGAAATTTTCTCATATTGAGTACTATTTTTTTAATATATTTTCTCACTTGAATATTGCAGTTGTATAATTTAAAATGCAATAATTATTATTATTTATTGCATTTGTATAAATAGAAATGCAATATTTGACAACTTGTAAATTTTTTTATTTTTCCTAATTGAATACTACGTTTTTGTTAAAAAAAAACATTGTAATTATTATTAATTACTATGTTTCTTTTAACAGAAATATAGTATTTGACAACTTGTTAACTTTCTTTATATTTCCCACTCAAATATTGCGTTTGTATAATTTGAAATGCTGTAATTGGTATTATTTACTATGTTTTTTTAACAAAAATGCAATATTTGACAACTCTTTAGTTTTCTTTATATTTCCCTTTCAAATACTACATTTGAAGGCTTTAAAAGGCAGTATTTCTGATTATTTACTGCTTTTCTTTTAATAAAAATGTAGTATTTGAGCACTTGTATTTTTTTTTCACTCAAATACCAAGTTTTTGACATAAAAAAGTTGTTATGTCTAATCAAACAAAATGCCATTTTTAAATAAGAAATAGGACATTTATTACATAAGAAACATCATATTTATTAAATAACTTTTTTTAAATTACAAAGATCACTTTTTTTTTTTTCAGACAACATTGTAGAGCTCTAACTAAATCCTTTTCTATTTCAACTAACATCAACTTTAACCTTCATGATTTCATCTTTGTGATATTTATTTTATCTTCTTTTTATCAATAGATGACTTTACTATATGTTAAATCATGATCTGTTTTGCATTATTTGTTTGATTCAAATGTCTTCTTGTTTTATTTGTTTAGATCTTGTTTAGATCTTGCTTGATAAAAAATATCTTCTTGTGTTATTTTTTTAAATCTATTTTAAATCTTGTTTAGATCTGTCATATGTGTTATTTTATTTGGTTTTATGGTTGTTGATTCATAAATGTATTGTTATTGGTTTTATTTTTTTATTGGATGTGTCTTATATTTCATTTACCAAATGTACATATTTGTTTTTGACACATGTTTTCAATATTAATAAAAAATCTTTCTTCTAAATAGCTATAGCTCATTTATCATAAGAAAAAAGATGCAATTGGTAATGGTGCTTATTTTACATTTGCACCAGATGGAGACTATGTTTCAAATGTTACTTATTATTGTTGTGACATTAATTGCAATGGGATTTAAAAAAAGATGTAGACTATCTTATGCTATTAACACTCGTGATAGGTTTGAGATTAAGGAATTGAACTTAAACAAAATAGTTTTTGAGAATGATAGAATGTAGATAATTGTAGAATAGATAAGAGAGTTTTTGTAAAATTATGTCAATTGTTTAAAACATAAGAGAGATTAAAGGCATTTAGATATATGTTAATAGAAGAAATGGTTATTAGTTTCCTTTAAAACTTTGCCCATCATACACAAAATAAGTTTATAAAGTGCCAAGTATCCAAATCTTGAAAGACAATTAGTAGGCAATTTTATGCTATGTTGAATTTTATTTTGAGGCTACATTCCTTATTGTTTAAAAAACTTGAATAGATATTAGAGAATTCAATAGATAATAGATGAAAATAGTTTAAAGGTTGTTTGGGTGCCTTAGATGAAACATACATAAAGATGATGTACACTCAATTGACTGGATTAGATACAAGACTAAAAAAAATGAAAATTGCCACCAATGTTCTTAATGTTTGCACACCAAACATGCAATTCATATATGTTTTACGAGGATGAAAAAGTTCTATAATAGATGGTAAAGTGCTTAGGAATGCCATTACAAGCAAAAATGGGTTAAAGATCTCACAAGGTATTAGCTTTAATATTTTAATTTTAGTTGTGAATAGAATACATTTTTTTGTATATTAATGTTGTGACACTGTAATAGGTGGTTACTATTTATGCTATGCTATGCATATAAATGAAGAAGTTTTTTGGTACCTTATAGAAGTCAAATATAACACTTGAATGATTGGAGGCCAATAGACCAATCAACGACACCTTAAGAATACTTCAATATGAAATGCTTTCGAGTAAGAAATTGTATCAAAGAATCTTTTGGTATATTGAAAGCTAGATAGGTAATTTTAAGGGAGAAGTCATTTTATTCAATAAAAACACAATGTAAAATCATTTTTGTTTGTTGCCTTTTTGATAATTTTATTAGGTCTAAGATTGTAATTGACCCAATTAAAGGTGATGTTGGTAAAGTGAACAAATAGCCAATCAGATTGATCTGAGCATAAAAACTTGATTAGCATGTTGAGCCAAGTGATGCCCGAAATCAATTTAGAGACAACCTGGCACATGAGATATTCACCAATAGGATGCAATCCTATGGTTAAGGAAAATTGTTTTTAGTTTTCCTATTTTATTGTTACATTGATGTTTGTATGATATGGTTTAGTGTACAATTTATCTTTTAGATTTGTTTTATATATATTTTCTTTCTTTTTTTTTATTAGTGTATGTTGTATTTAACTATTGTTTGTAATAATATTTGTTTTGATTTCATGTTTATTGGTCTACTTTTTGCATTAATTATATTTTGATCTTTAATTTTTTTTTATTTGATATGCATTTTGTTGCATGATGACAACTATATGATTAAGATATCAATATGTATTCATCTAGTGCCACTCTTGGACATCATGTAAGAAATACATCTAGAAGAACATAAAACTCATTAGTAGGTAATCATTCTTAGATAAAAGAGGAGATGCAATACTTGAGCAATACCTACATGTATTGACAGATGATTTTAGATGGAAAGACGATAATGGAATGTTCAAAGTTGGATATTTAAGACATTTTGAAATGATGTTGAAGTCAATAATTTCTCAATCATAACTTAAAGCCAACCCACACATCAAGTCAAGGCTAAAGCTACTTAAAAGATAATATCATGATATTTGTTATATGAAACTAGTAAGTGGAATTGGTTGGAACAATCAGGATAAACGTGTCGTTATTGATGAAGTTGTTTTTTATGACTGGGTTTGGGTAAGTAATTTAACATTAACATACAAGTTACTCTGAACATTGATTTCTTTTCAAAATATTTGATACGTATTTAATTTAACTTTTATGTAAACCATCCCTATGTTAAAAGGTTAAGGAATAAACCGTTCCCTCATTTTAAAAATTTTGTCAAGATATTTGGATCCGATTGAATAATTGGTCAAAGAGTTAAAATAGTAGCTTGTATGGCAACTTTGACCACCACTAGAACATTGTTAAGTAAGAAACATTCTATAAGCGACAATGGAATAATTGATTTGGTCAAGGTAATAGGTAATTTTGGTGTTACAAACTGTGAGTCAATAAGCAAAATCAAGGGCATTTCATCTTTCTTCAAGAAAGAAGTCGAGGTAATGATAGGCGGATGTCACTTTTCAATTAAAATAATATATGTTGACTGTTTCTCTCAAGATGTACTGATAAGTTTATATTGAGAGATACTCACAAAGTTAATTTTTTCTTTACACTACCACATGACTTTAAAAGGGATTACATAAAAAAGTAATTGTCTGAATGTAATGCCCATCAACCATCATTTGACTTTCCTTCTCCTGGACACATGTAGCTTATTTGTATTCTTTCCAACATTCAAATGTTGTGTTGTTGAGTTACAGTTTTTAAATTTATGGATATGGTTGACATATTTAAATTTATGGATATGTTCATTAAAATTACATAGATTGAATTTGGATACACAAGGTGTATGAATGATAATAATTTATCTTGTATAAATGAACATATTTTTATTTTTATAAATAGAACAAATTTAAACTTGTGCAAATGATAAAATTTAGACTTGTATGTACAAACAAATTGTCAATTGTATAAATGAAAAAATTATGATTTGTATTAATGAAAATATATAGAATGATTTGAAGTATAAAGAATTTGGAGTTCTATTTACAAGTCATACACTAATCCTCAGTTCTCATTGTGCAAATCTAAATACATAGTCACACCATTCATGACAAACGTCATCAATTCCTCTTACATGAATTATTCCTTTTGAATGCATTATGAATAAAATAAAATAATGGGTCATTTGTTAATCAATTTGCATTTCAAAATTAATGGTAAATAAAATCAATTATCCATAGTTTAAATTTATGTTAACTTTATTGGTGTTTCTTATAAAATTGTTAGAAATGATTTCCTTTATGAAACGAAAGACATAATATCCATATCCCGTCATTCCTGATTGATGAGGAACTTGCAAAAAATTGTTGGATAATCAAAATGCTTTTAAACAAAAATGGGAAAATAATATATTTGACACTTAAAAAAATGTAACCTAATTTGTTATTTTCCTTTTAGCATGGGTAGCTGATCCCCTGAAACAATTCAAAAGAACTCGTAAACATAAAATATACTCATAAAAAATCATAAACAGAACAAAAATTAGTTCACATAACAAAAGTTTAACACCTCTTTATTATATTGACAAGATCAGATTTAGGCTTCGACCTTTTTTTTTTTTGAGTAAAAAAAGTAAATTATAAATATTACGTACTTAATGACAACTAGCTGCTAATGATCCCTACAAATCATAGTCATATCTCTAATGTTAGAATGTAATGCTTGTAACATTATAAAATTTGTATATCAAACATAGTCAAGTAATTAACAAAGTAAACATTAAACACATATGTAGGATTACAAGGTGCCAAAAAGTAGTGGGACTTTTTTTCCAATGTAGATGCTAAAGCACCAACACGAACATGTACAGAGCCTACACCATAACTGATATGATTTGCTTAAACACTTGATTCATGAATTCATTTTCATCAATTTCGATTAAAGACTAACCCATCGTCTTAGTTTGCATTATTGGGAATTGTGCTTCCAATTTAGCAATTCGTTGATGTTGTTGCTTTATTATGGCTATATATTCAACATTCTTGGAGGTGTGAGGTTTAGATTGAGTTTTGAAATAATTTATTAGAGAAACAAAGCTTTCGATCCTTTAACATGGCAAGGTTTGTTACTTGATATGAATCTCATAGCAATGTTGTCCTAAAACACAACATGTAAACATAAATAAATACAATATATTAACATGCATAAATGGTGAACTACCAAACGCTATATAAATACGAAATGAATTTACAATTTTCTTAGCCATTTGTTCAATTGCTTCATTCCTATAGTTTTCAGGTTTTGACAAATGCACTTTTTTTCAAATATCCCATATTGATATTTCATTACTTGAGTTGAATATTCCTAAAACCATATGAAAATATAAGTTGGCAACTTTATTGTAAATGAAGTTTAATAAGCTGAAACATGTGTATAATAAGTCATCAAAAATATTTGTAAGTTTATTTTTCACATTTGCATACCCCTTTTTCGATGCTCAATGGTGATATACTTTTTAAGCCGATATTTTTTTTGGGCTTTTTTTTATTTCCTATAAAAAAATAAAATCAATAAAAAATAAATAGCTCAAATAGTTCACTCTAAATTGAATGATTGTATATGGGATTGGTGAATAACAAATCAATAAAAATAAAAAAAGTTTGCTATGCATACATTGAATTCATTTGATAACAAGCTGAAACAAACTTCGTCCACTTTTCATCACTGATAACATTTGAATATGTGGATGGGGGATAAGCCAATAATTCAGCATTATCAGCATATGGTAAAATATATTTTGTTATTAATCTATTTTTAAAGCCTATGAATTTCAATATAGTAGATTACAACATAACCTTTTTATACTCAGCTAAAACGTCAAAATGTTCCTATAAAAGATTATATGAAAAGATGCCAACAACTAAGCATAATTGCATTCTTTAAACAATAGACATAAAACGATCAATTAGTTTCTATTTCATTATTATAACTTATCACAAATGAATCCCATATATGGTTTTATTTGAATCTGCTACAATCTTTCTCCAACTATCATAGTTAATGGATATTGTCTGTTAAATGACACATCTAATATGGCTAGCCATCTTCACTGCACCACTTAACACAAGTTACCCTTTCGTATTGAAGTCAACATGTATTTTTTTTTCAAGTACTTTAAGTAACTTACTAGGTCCCTTAGCTTTTCCTGTTTTCGAAAAATATGTGTCAACTAAATGTTCTTATTTATATTCGGTAGAGGTAGACATGTGTTCTTTAAAAGCTATAATATCAACAAATCTATACAAATTTAAATATGGAATAACATTCGTATAAAATACATATATTAAATATATTAAGCAATTTAAATAATGAATGACATTAGCAGAAAATACATACATATTAAATATAAAATACATAGATTGAATCCATCCATCCAATCCCATAATTTTAAATAAGCCGAGAATGATCAAGAAATTTAGATCTAAAATTCTAAATAAACCTAAACTTTCGATTAAGTTCAACAAATGCTATTCCAAAAGCTGGTTTAACTTTTATGGTTGTTTTTCTATAGTATAATATGAGGATGCTTGATATGTTTAATCTGTATAGAAGTCATGATGATTCCCTTTGTTTTTGAGTTTCATTGATTGGTGATAGATTAATATATTAGTTTTTGAAACCTATTATGTTAGTATTTATTAAAACAACAAAGATGCCTCAAAAGGACTCCAAAATTTTCCATTAGAGACTAAAATCATCATGCAAGTTTTTTTTTTCACAAAATGCAAAATTTTGGTCCAAGCAGGATTCAGCCATATTCCCTAGTAGATTATTCAATTTTTCTTGATGTTATATGTTATGGTGGAAATCCACACATTGACTAATTTCCTTATAGGGTGTGACAATACAAAGTTCCCTTTGTTGGATCTCATAATTGTTTAACTATTAGATTGCCGTAGCTTTTTTATTTGATATATCCCATCTTTTTGGTAGTTCATAATTCATTTTTGATGTTCTATTGTAAATAATTTAATCAAGTGTGCCTAATAGTTTGCACTGAAGAAATTATGTTTTCTAACAATATGTTTTAAATCAATAGATTTAGTTATAAGATTATCATATTGTTAGAACATCAATAAATTAAAACATTGAAAGACATGCCTTCACAATTATTTACAATTAATTTTACAGATAATTGAACACTTAACTTTAAAAAAAAAAAACACATTTTTACATCAATCAATGGAAAATGGTTTAATGGTGGTGATAGTGGTGATAGCAGAGACAATGGAGACAAAGTGCCAAAGGGGTTTAATCAAAGGTTTTGGGGTTCAAGGTTTGATAAAAGGGTTTTAAGGTTCAAGCTTTATCCTCTATAGAAATAAAATAAAATCAACTTTTAGGGTTTAAGGTTTTTGTTGTATTTTTAAGTAAAGATCAATTATTGTGTTTCTTTGAAGCTAAATACAGTAATTATTCATTGTAATTTAACATGTGTATAAGCTAATATTGTGTTTTTTTAAAGCTTAATGCAATAATTACTCATTGTAATCTTTTTAAACGATGTGTTTAATCAATTACTGTATTTCTTTGAAGTTAAACACAATAATTGTCCATTTATATTCTATGATTTGAAACACAATAATTGCCATATTTACTGCCTTTCTTGAAATGAAAATGCAATAATTAATGATAAAATTTTTTAAACCACTCGAATATTACGTTTCTAGGCTTTGAAATACCATAATTGTGGATTATTTCCTGTGTTTCATGGATGAACTTTTAACGCAATAATTGATTACTAATTTTTTTTTTTATAATTGGCCACTCGAATATTACATTTCTTGGATTTAAAATGCATTAATTGTCAAATATTTTTATTGACAAATTGTTGTGTTTGTTATGTACTGAAGGGCATTATAGCAAAAATACATAATTAAGCAATCTAACTTTCCCCCCAACCAAATACAGGAATCTAACAATCCCATGCGAGAAAGAATCATCCCTTGCCAAGAATCCACACTTTTCTAAGGATCATTTTCCCTTTTGAATGTTAGATATTATGGCCTACAAGTTATTATTTAACTTAAGTATTTATGGCTTGATAACTTAAATAAATAAGTTAAGTTTAGTTATTATAGCTTAATAAGCATTGAACGTTATTAAAGTTGATCAATTAAAACAATAGTTATATTTAATTAATGAAAGTAAACAAAAATTTTGTTTAATGAAAATAATTATGAATGACTAAATTAAGAGAGTTTTTTGTTTTATGAATGAAATTTTTGTTTAAAATTCATATGTTGCTAGAACATATGAATTGAATGGCTTTAACAAATAAAAGGAATTGCTTCACTCTTTCTACCTATAAATTGATACATTTTATCTATCAAGAATATGAGTTAAGCAAAAACAGTGAAGAGAGAAAAAAACAAAAATTAGAAAACACCATTTCTAATAAAAAAATTATGGATCAAGGTATGATTTCTCATTAATTAAGAAATTATGAAAATCATTTTGTTCTAAAACCTTTGACATTAAGCTTATGCAAAATTAAGATTTGATTTACATATTAAAAAAAATCTAACATATGGTATTAGAGTATTTGGTTTAAGAATTTGTGATTTTCCTTTAAAGATTACTCTATATATTTATTTTCTATTATGAGTTGTTTTCATGTTATTGTTTGTTGTTAATTTTGTTTCATATTTTTTTGAAAATTTAGAATTTCAATATTTTCTACAAGTAAATAATGGTACTATAGTATTTAATTATAATGTATCTAAAGACAAATAGCAATTCATATCCTTGCATAAATTAAATATGGTAATAAACCATATGTATTAATGAAAAAACACATAACACAATGAATATATATTTATTAAATAAATGAATATATATTAAAAATATATAATACGTTAAGAAAAATAATAAATGTGGCATAATAAATGTAAGACAAAATAAATGAATTAAACTTAATAATTATTAAATTGTAAATAGTACAATTAAATATTATAAATTTTATAATGATTATGAAAGCCATCAATGTAAATGAATCTTTAATTATTTTAGACCTATTTACTTGTTATGATATATATATATATATATATTATATTTTATAATATATGTGAGATACAATAATTATTTAAAATTTATATATGATAATTTATGGGTATTTTGTTTACTCACAATAGTAACAACTTCTTTATATGTAAGTTTTAGATTATTATTATGTTTATTATTATTAAAGTAATTATTATGATTATTTATTTTGATATCTATAGCATGTATAATTTATTAGTCACTAAAATGGCCAAATTGAAAAGTTTTTATAGATGTCAAATTAAATAAAATTCAATTACTCATAATTATGTGATACTATAAATGAGATGACATGATGATATATACATATTTATTGAGTAAATTGAAGTTCAATGATTATAAAATATTTAAGGATTGGGCAAAGGTAGATTGGTTAATTTTATAATTATAAACACAATTGTGGTTGATTAATATAATCCATTTGATACTTTTGCATATTTAAAGATAGTAAGTATGTCTAATTGGAGTAGATATAATTGCCAATTATTTGAAATCAAAATTAAGCATCAATTATGTTTATTGTTATTTATTGTTGGATCACCTAAAGGAGAACTTTAATGTACATTTAATTTTTATATGAATGTTATTTGAATATATATTATGTATTTAAGTTACAACTCAAGGCATTAACGTATGAGTATTCTATCTATTTTTGCAGCATATGTTCCCGTTTCTCTTCATTCACAAGGTTTGTCTATTATAAAGTTCAATAGGCTTAATTTTTCTAAATGGTGTGAACATGTCTAGTATCATCTACATGTTCTAGATATTGATTTGGCACTCTTGATTGATAGGCCTACTATTATTATAGATTCTAGCAATATTAAATAAAAGTATTTTCATAATGCTTGGGAAAGATCAAATGGATTGAATTTAATGTTCATGCAAATGATAGTAGCAAACAATATTAAGTTAATGATTCCTAAAACTGATAATGCTAAGGAATTTTTGAAATTTATGAAAGATATATCTCAGTCTAATTTTGCTGATAAGTCACTTGCGGGGATATTAATGGGTACACTAACTACCATGAAATTTGTTGGCTTTCGTACCATAAATGAGCATGTCACTGAAATGTCAAATATAGAGCAAGATTAAGATCATGAGAATGGAAGTGAGTGAAAATTTTCTTATACAATTTCTTATAAATTTCTTGCCTCTTGAGTATGATCCATTCCAAATAAATTACAACACTATAAAGGATAAATGGAATGTGATTGAACTACAAAGTATGCTTATTCAAGAGGAAACAAGACTTAAAAGCAAGGAATTCACTCAATTAATCTTATAAGCCATCTAGTAGCTAAAAAAAAAAAACTAGTAAAGAAAAATGGAAATGGCAATAAAAGATCCCTAAAGATTAATGCATCGTCTACCCAAATCCACAAAAAGGAACAAAAGAAAAATAAATGTCATTTCTATGAAAAGTTTAGACACTATTAGAAAGATTGTCTAAAATGTAAGGCAACGTTTGAAAAGAAAGTAAGTTTAGTGCTTACAAATGTTTTAAATCAAATTTGGTAGAAGTTCTTTATAATACTTGGTGGATTGATTTTGATTGCACCACTCATGTTTCAAATACGATGTAAGGATTCCTTACGACCCAAACCAAAAATCCAAATGAAAGTTTTGTTTTTATGAGAAACCGAGTCAAAGCTCCAACAAAAGCTATTGGAATCTACCGTTTAATTTTAAATACTAGACACCATTTAGATCTTTTCAAACTCTTTATGTCCATTCATTTTTTCAAATTTTAGTTTCTTTGTCTAAACTTGATACATTTGGATATTCCTTTGAGTTTGGAAATAGATGTTTTAGTTTATTTAAACATAATAATTTTATTGGCTCCAGTATTCTGTGTAATGGTTTATATAAATTAAATCTTGATAACCTTTTTGCTAAGACCTTATTGACCTTGCATCACAATATTGGTACTAAACGTGGTTTAATGAATGAAAATTCAGCTTACTTGTGGCATAAACATTTGGGTCATCTATAAATAAATATATATATATACAAAGATTGGTAAAGAATGAAATCCTTCATAATTTGAATTTTATTGATCTTGGTATTTGTGTGGATTATATTAAAGAAAAACACACAAAACACACAATTAAGAAAGCATCTACAAAAAAACACACTTTCTTTAAGATTATACACACTAATATTTGTAGGCCCTTTGATGTTTTATCATTTGGTGGAAAAAAGTATTTTATTACCTTTATTGATTATTTTCATGTTATTGTTATGCCTACTTATTGCTTTAAAAATCTCACCTAGTAAATGCTTTAGAGGTATTTATTAATAAGGTTGAAAGACAATTAGATAGTAAAGTAAAAATTGTTAGATCTAACAAAAGTAGTGAATATTATAAAAGGTATGATGAAATTGAACAATGTCCTAGTCTATTTTCTAAATTCCTTGAAAAGCATGGCATATGTGCTCAATATACAGTGCCAAGTACATCATAACAAAATAGTGTTGCAAAAAGGCATAACTATGCTTTAATGGATATGGTTAGAAGTATGTTAAGCAATTCTTCTTTACCATTATCTTCGTGGATGAATGCTTTGAAAACTGCCATGTATTTGTTAAACAAGTTCCGAGTAAGGTAGTTTCAAAAACGTTTTTTAAATTATGGATGGAAAAAAACCCAGTTTAAGGCACATGCATGCTTGGGGCTGCTTGACAGAAGTAAGAATTTATAATTCACATGAAAAGAAATTGGATTCAAGAATAATCAATGGTTTTTTCATTGGTTATCTAAAAAACTATAAGAGGTATAGATTTTATTATCCTCACCATAATACAAAAATTTTTTAAACTAAAAATGTTAGGTTTATTGAAATAGCGAAACAAGTCAGAATGTGAAATCACACAAAGTGAGACTTCAAGAAGTTATAATATAAATTCTTTTACCTATAACTTTTCTTAAATTATTGTTCCTATAGTGATTGAATAGTTTACCGACTTAGAGGAATAATAAATAAATGACCAAACAACCCATAATGAAATTGTTTCCAATGAACCTACATTAGATGAACCACATAAGGTAACATTAAGAAAGTTTCAAAGGCAAAGGAGATCTATTATTTTTGATGAATACATGGTTTATCTGCAAGAGTTTGAATTTGACTTAAGAATTAATAAAGATTGAGTTTGATTTTCACAAGCCATAGAAAGTGTTAATTCTACCAAATGGTTAGATACCATGAAAGAATAGTTGAAATTAATAGATCATAATGATGTCTGGGTTCTTGTTGAATTACCTAAAGGTTGTAAGAGTTGGGTATAAATGGGTCTTTAAGATGAAGTGCAATTCAAATGGCAATATTAAATAATACAAGGCTAAACTTGTTGCCAAATGTTTTACTAAAAAAAATGGCATTGATTATAAAGAAACCTTTTCTCATATTTTTAAAATTAACTCATTTAGAATTATTATGGCAATAATGGCTCATTATGACTTAGAACTATATCAAATGGATGTGAAAATAGCTTTTCTAAATGAGAATTTAGAGAAAAAAGTTTACAGGGGCCAACCTATGGGGTTTTCAATTAAAGAAAAGGAACACATGGTGTGTAAACTTAAGAAGTCAATATATGGACTTAAACAAGCTTTTCGATAATGGTATCTTGAGTTCAATGATACTATTACTTCTTTAGATTTAAAAAAAAATATTGTTGATCAGTGTATATATCTGAAGGTTAGTGGGAGTAAGTTTATATTTGTGACTTTGTATGTTGATGTTATTTTGCTTACTACTAATGATCTTGGCTTGTTACATAAGACCAAGAAATTCCTCTCTAAGAATTTTGAAATGAAAGATATGGGTGTGGTATCCTATGTAATTGGAATTGAAATATTCCATGCTAAATCATAAGGATTGTTAGGATTATCTTAGAAAACATATATTAATAGAATTCTAGAGAGATTTAAGATGAAAAAGTGCTTTACAAGTGTTGTTCTAATTAAAAAAAAAGATAAACTGTGCCTTATGCAATGCCCAAAGAATGAATTGAAATGCAAACAAATGGAACAAATTCCTTATATATCTATTGTTAGAAGCTTGATGTATGCCCAAACTTGTACCAGACATTAGTTTTAGTTTCAAAATGCTAAGCAAGTATCAAAGTAATCTAGGATTAGATCATTGGAAAGCTACAAAGAAAGTATTAAGATATTTGCAAGGAATGAAAGATTATATGCCCATTTATTGAAGGTCCGATCATTTTGAGGTGATAGGATATTCAGATTCAGAATGCCAGGTGTGTGGATATAAAAAAATCCATATTTGGCTATTTATTTATTTTAGCTGGTGGAGCGATCATATGGAAAAGTGAGAAACAGTTTGTCATTGCTGCATCTATTATGGAAACTGAGTTTGTGATATGCTTTGAGGGCACTGCTCATGATTTATAACAATAGAACTTTATTTTAGGACTCGAAATTATCGATAGTATTGGTAAACAACTGAAAAATTTATTGTAATAATATTGCAACAGTCTTCTTTTTTAAAAACAAGTATTTGAAAAGTACTAAACACATGAAATTGAAATACTTAGCTGTTAAACAAGAAATCCAAAAACAAAAAGTGTTAATTGAACATATTAGTACCAATCTTATGGTTACGAATTTGTTAACAAAAGGTTTACTGCAGAAACATTTAATAAACATGTTGAAAGAAAGGGCATTATTGAAAACCATTATTGACATTATGTTCTTTATGAATTTGACATTCTATGTTCTTTATGAATTTGACATTTTAAGCTCTTTTAAGTACTATTTTTGATATATTAATGCATCTTATTCCATTATGTTAGTGTATATAAATCATTGAATTATGTGAATATGAATAGGATTTGTCTTTAATAAAGATATTATTGTTAGAACATTATAATATCTCTCATAAAAGTCATGTTGAGTATAAAACTAATATGTGATACATAGAAGGGATTATGTCAAGCTAATGATATATAACCCCTACAATTTTTATTAGTTTTTGCTTCATGATGATTTATGATTTGATCAACTTAAGAAATGCTTAACTTATATTTTGCGCATCACGTTTTATTATGAAACTATAAATTTTAATAATACCACGTTGGTCAAGTGGGAGAATATTAAATTTTATGGCCTTCATTTTATTTTTTAACTTATGTATTTATGGTTTAATAATTTAAGTAAATAAGTTAAGTTTAATTATTTAGTTTAATAAGTATAGAATGTTATTAAAGTTAATCAATTAAAACAAAAGTTTTGTTTAATTAATGAACATAAACAAAAGTTTTGTTTAATGAAAGTACTTGTAAATGAATGAATGAAGTGAGTTTTTGTTTTATGAATGAATGAAAATTTTGTTTAAAATTCATATGTTGATGGAACGTATGAATTAAATGGCATTAACGAATGAAATGAATTGCTTGACTCTCTCTACCTATAAATTAATACATTCTATCGATAAAAAATTGTTTGTTAAGTAAAAAGGGTCAAAAGAGAGAAAAACAAAATTACAAAACACCATTTCTAATAAAAAAAAGTTATGGATCAAGGATGATTTCTCATTAATTAAGAAATTATGAAAATCATTTTGTTGTAAGACCTTGGGCATTAAAATTATACTAAATTAATATTTGATTTGCATATTAAAAAAAAATCTAACATTGAAATCTAAGATTCTACGAATCAACCGCCACTTTATGTTTGTGAATATAAACTTTTTAATATGATCATAAGTATTTTTAAATTTTATCTAAAAAACATTAAATCCAAATCAATTTTGAAAATATCCTCACTGTATTACTGTAAAAAATAATGAGCATATATCTGTAATGATAAAAAATGTAATAATAAATTTCTAAATCTCCTTTTACAATCCTTTTGAAATTTAATTTGTTCCAACAACAGGTCTTGTAGTGACACAAAACAAGTTTATGTATAATGTGTTTAAGTAATATATTTTTTATAAAAAAGCACAATTTGAAAATAAAAAAAATGATTGTCGATGTTAAAATTTGAATTTTAAAATTCAGACTTACCTGATACTATCTCATAAAATTAATTACATAAATTAATTGAATTAAGTTTTAAATTCATCTAATTTTTATTTGTTATAATAAAGGCAATGCTAAACAATGATTGATTTTATCTTCCAACATTGAATAAGAAAAATTATCCGCTTATTGCTTTCGTATCCACTAACATATAAAAGCCCCACATAGACAAGCTCCTTTTAGAAATGGTTTCGTATCGTGTGTGAGAACCCACCAAGAGAAAGCCTCTTCTCTCCGTTTACTAGCGTGTCTCTTGCGAATTTCGTGTGTTTGTGAGACAAATCACTCGTTCTTTTCTTTAATTTCTTTTTTTTTTTATTCTTAAAGATTGATCTACTTTATCGTGCTTTTATATTTAAAGAGATGGACATCAATTTATTGAAAGATAGATAAGCAATTATTTTTTGGATTTGAATATTGTGACAAGAGCTTACCAAAAAACATATATTGAGACAATAGACATCGACTTTCCGCTTTTTGTTTAGGTTAAATATAAAAAGGAAAACTCTTGAAATATTTAAAATAATTTAACGAAATTCTTATATTATTATTTATATAAATAAATTCATCAACTTTTTTTTTTCTAATATCAAAACCTTCATACTTGTAAATTAATAATATGTTAGCATATTTTAACACATGTGATAATCTCATGGTAAAAAAATTTTGTGCACGTGTAAAAAATAGAAAAATTTTAAAAATTTTAGTCTAAAAAAATTTTTATTAATTGATATCATTGCCATAAATATTTATTAAAAATAAAATAACAATAATTAAAATTATTAAAAAATGAAATGTTTATATTTATGTGAAAATAAATAAAAATGATTAACTATTTGATATCATGATCGAAAATAATTAGTGAAAAGAAAATGTATATAAGTAAAATTGTTATTTATTAATAAAAAAAGAAAATGCTTATACATAAAATTAATGATAGAGGAAATTAATGTCTATATTTACGTGAACATTAAATTAATTGTCTAATATCATGATAAAAAAATAATTAATGAAAATGAAATACATATATGTAAAATTAATAAAAAGAAATATCTATATTTATATGGAAATTGCAAAAATGATTTTAATTTTCTTTTGATTAATTTTCATATAAATATAAGTATTTTCCTTTTTATTAATTTTATGTATAGACATTTTCTTTTTTTTAATAAATAATAATCATGATCTGTTATATTTATTAAAACTATATGTACATAGAAAATATTTATTATTTGATATCTTGATAAAAAATAATTAATGAAAAGCAAATGTCCATATTCAAAATTAATAAAAAAAATTAAAATTACTTTTATGACCTCTAAGGTACATATTATTTGATTAAATGTACATATATTTTGTTTATATGCATATATGACAATTACTTATAATCTTGAGCTAACACTCATTGAATATTAAGGTAATAAAAGTAATTTTATTTTTTATTAATTTTATATATTAATATTATTTCTTTTTTTATAATTATTTTTAGTCATGTTATAAATTAACAAAAAAATGGTCAAACCACCTTCTTCTAAAAATTTCCCATGTTTACACATTTTTTGTCATTTATACATTTTTATCATATTATTGATCACATATCTTAAAATATATCAATATGTCATTAATTTAATTGTTGGAGGCTTAGATAATAAAAAATAAAAATTGAGATGTTTATTTAGATGCCATAATATCATAAAGATTTAGTAAAATTATTTTGAATACTTCGTGAGCTTATTTTCACATTTTTAATCTTCCATATGTGTCATCATAGAGCAAGCCATATTCCCCTGCACATATTGCGTCCCAAGAAAAAGCAACATAGGAAAATATATCAGACAAAAACATGGTTAAAGTTTCATTACTCATATTAGCCAAAAGGCAAAGTAAAAAGGAAGTTCAAAGCCCACTTGATCCAATCAACTTGGTTAACCCAAAGGTTATAGCCATAGCCAGCCACCCTCCAACCAAGACCCTAACTGCAGACCTCACGGTTGGTGCCTTCCCTAACGAAGCCCCCAACCATCCAAACACCAACAAAGCCAAGCTGACTGCACCAATCACTACACCTAACCTCACCTTATACTCCCTTATAAAAGATGCAGCTAGCAATGGTACCATTGCCCCTACCGTGAACGAAAGGGCTGAGGCTGCAGCAGCTTGTAAAGGGTTTGGTAAAGCCTCCTTTTCTCCTTTTTCTTCTTCTGTTTCTCTATTTTCACCTCTTTGTTTGTCTCGTTGAATCTGGGCCAACTCTATATCTAACTGTGAGTACACGGAAACAAACTCACCTATGGCCATGCTGCAAGCCCCAGCTACCAGACCTGCAAAACCGGTCAGTATCATGGCCTTAATGTCTTGTTTTACAGCACCAACACCCATCATGAGTGAAGCAGTGGAGACAAGTCCATCGTTGGCGCCTAGGACTGCAGCTCGTAGCCATTGTGATCGTTTTGAGTAGTTGAAGTGATCATCTTTTATTTCAAGTTCCATGCTTATTTGTTGCTCAACATCATTCACTGCAGGGATAGTGAGCTTCTGGTTATTGAAAGATATTCTGTCAGTTGTCTCCATGAGAAAGGAATGGAAATGGGAAGAAACTACTACAAAATGAAGGAAATTAATGAAGGAAAGGCAGAGAAATGTGGAGGACACACACCCCCTAGGAGGGTATTTATTGAGGGAAACGTTCACTGTGGAGAAGGCAAATGTGGGGTATCCTAAGCACTCATGTAAGAAATTAGATATTATAATGTTCCACAAAGAAAAAAATTATTGTTAAATTACAAAAAAAAAAAAAGAAAAAACCTAGAGTACGTAGATCAGAATTAAGATGATAAAACAATATTCAAGTTCTAAAATTTAGTTATAAGAAGAAACATTTCTTGTATGGAAGGTCAATTAATGGGGGGTGTCATGAAATGATATCAACTTTGCACCGTCACCACACCATTCAATTCCTGTTCACCCCATTAATATCATCTTCATGCAGATGTCGGATAATCTTTAAAGAAGGCTAATCAAGCTGGATTTTGACCAAACGAAGAAAGCTTTGCCTCCCTGTGAATCACTTCTACAATGGACTCAGAATCGACTCTCCAAATTTTGTATGGCTACCCAATTGGTGGTATTTGGTGAAAACAGGAGTGATTATTTCTCCATTTTGCTGCCAAATTCTACATGGGATATCAAAAATCTTAACTTCAAATTGTTTGAAAGAATTAAAAAAAAAAAAACAGAAAGGGTTAGTATAACAAATCGATCTAAAGAAGCAAAGGGATATGTAGAAAAGAACTTAAACTGAAAACAGAGTAGTACAAAAATTGAGGTTCTGGATGGTAGTCTATATATGAAATATGAAATTTATAATAAGGATATCACCAAAAAAAAAAAAAAATGAACTTCAAGGGATGCAGTTACACCAGAACACACGTTCATGATTAAATCATGACTACTCAACAAGACAAAAAAAAGTACTAAGCGTTTCAAATCTTTCAATTTCTTCGGTTATTATTTTTTATAGGCAGGATTTAAATTTTAGTCACTAAAATTAAAAGTTCAATATTTTATCAATAAATTAAATAACTGTTGATACTTTAAAATTATGTGACACTACTAAATTCCTCACATAATGTAATATATATATATATATATATGACGAAACTGAATTGTCACTAATACCATCTCTTTTGGTTGCAAATATGTAAGCCACTAAATTTGATTAATACAAATGAAAGATCCAATTTCTGATTAATAGTATGCATTAAAGTTAGTGACATCATATTAAAATTTATTTATGTCACATGACATCTTATAATTCTGTCATGAAAAAATTTTCCATTTATGGCAAAGTAAAATCGTCAAATAAAAATCGAAACATCACAAAAAAAAAAAAAAATTTACCGCCATCTAAATTTAGTGGGAAAGTTTAGCACCATATTTTTGTAACATTATCACATGTATCGTCACAAAATTTATCTAACAGCGAAAATGAGTGACGAATTTAAAAATTCGTCACCTTATGCATACTTTGTGTGACGAAAATTTACATGCCGTTAAAAAATTTATCACTAATTGTCAAATTTGTTGTCAAATTTGATGTAGTATAGGAATTATGATAGGTGTCACATTTTCTTCCCCCTAGAGAGGGCCTTGAACCCACTCAAAAGAAACCCCAAAATTAATGGATTGCTGAATGGCAGAGCACAAATCGTGGGAATGAGATAATATTAAATAAGCCAAGGGAGTGTGCCACCCACGCGACTACCACTCTCCATTAGTTAAGGCAATTCAAAAAACCTAAAAATGTTGGATGTTTCATATTGCCCTTTCCTTTTCAACTGTCCTCTCAGACACTATGATTATGGTTTTGGTCTCTGTCTTCTATCATGGAGCTCTAAAGGAAAGCAATAACCTCTTTTGATACTATTTTTGGTTTCCACATCTTCCCCCATGAGGAGAATAATTGGCTTTGCTGCACATATATTTTACGTATACGACTCTCTTTAATTTTCTTCAGTAGTCTAGTCTGGTGAAGGACGTATTAGCATCAGGGCTGACGATTTGCCATTATGGCAATTGCAATTTCGCAAGTACCATTCCAAATGCATGTTTCAGCGTACAAGCCACTGGTTGCATTGGAGAAATGCCGTGTTATTGTCAAAGCTCTGTTGTTTTTCCTGTCTAGGCTGACTTAGGAATTTATCATATAGACGTGATGTCGTATAATCGTAAACTATGAGTACAGAAATTCCCTTTTTTTTAAAAAGTAAATGGAATTTTATTAAAAGGGAAATAACATAGTTATATCCGAGCTACACAACCTAAGTGCCTGTGAACTCCAATCTTAGCTAGGGAATCAGCAAAATATTTTGCTTCCCTAAATACATGATCAAAAGAGATTTTCATGATAACAGCATTAAGGCTATACAGCTTATTAAAGATAGCATTGTAATTCCATGGGCTCTCACTAACCTTGTTCAGCCAAGAAGTAACCACTTTAGAGTTGGTTTCAATAATAATTTCTGGAAGAGGATCGATATTCCCATTAACCTCGATGTTGAGTGCTTCAAAGACTGCGAGAAGTTCTGCCAAGTCCCGGATGACACCTCCAATGCCCACAAGTCCTGGTTTACCAATTGTGGAGCCATCAACATTTATTTTGCATACACCTTCAGGGGAAGGGACCAATAAATGTTAACTACGACTGGTCTCTTATGGAATGGAACATATAGATCTTGAATTATAAAGAAAGTTCAGAGAAGAAAAGTTCAGATCAGGGAATTTGGCTTTCATCCACCACTCTAGCCCGGTACAAATCAAATTGTAGATGTGATCAATCGATATTGATTTCCGTTTGAAAACCTTTTCATTGCGCGCTAGCCAAATAGACCAAATGATGGTACAGAACAGGATGTCCCGTGGTTGTTTCTGATTCCTTTTGACAATGAGGCCACTCCAAGATTGAAAAGAAAAGAAAAAGCCATTAAAGACCCAGAAATAACCCAAGAAATGTTCCATTGGCTGTAGCATTTACATCAAACATTTCAAGAGAAATTAGAGAAGAGTAATAAATGATCAATAGTGAAAAAGCAGAAAATGATGAAAACTTTATTTTAATGACTTGTATTTTACAATGAGATTTAAAGTTTATTTATACAGAAGTAAACTATTTCAAAATAGAAAATGCAATAAATAGAAATAATGACTAAATTAATTCCTATAATCACCTAATCAATATCTAAATCAATATCAAATCAATATCTAGTACTCTCTAAATCAATATCAAATCAGTCTAGAATATTATTGAAATATTACTAAAATAATATCATCAATCTAGAATTTTACTAGAATATTATTAGAATATCATTGACACCCCTCGGCAAACTCAAATGGTAAGGTAGAGGCCAACTTGAGTTTGGAAACTTGGATAAGAAATTGACCAGGTAGATGTGATTTGGTGAAGATATCTACTTTTTGATCAGCATTGGTAATAGGAACAAGTCGAAGAGTTTGAGCAAGTAGATGGAGACGAAGAGACAATCAATTTCAATATGTTTAGTACACTCATGAAAAACATCATTATGAGCTATCTGAATGGCACTTTGATCGTAAAAAAATATAGGAGTACTAGAGTGATAAGAAATACTCATATCTTGAAGTAGCCATCATAACCATAAAAGTTCTAATGTGTCATCTACAAGAGCTTGATACTTAGCTTCAATGCTAGAGTGGGACACATAGTTTGTTTTTTACTTCGCCAAGAAATAAGAAAAGAATCAAGAAAGAAACGGTAGCTTGTGGTAGAACAACAATCAGTAGGATCTCTTGCCTAATTAGCATCACAATAACAATGTATGTCCAAATAGGAACTAGAGGAAAAAATGCAAACCATGGACCCTAGTACCCTTGACATATTGTAGGGTCCAAAGAACATAAACAAAATGAGTAGATCAAGGAGCAGGTAGAAATTGACTAACCAAATGAACAACATAGACAATATCTGAATGAGTAACTGTCCAGTATACGAGACTACCCACTAGAGTTCGATTCAAAGAAGGGTTTAGAAGTGGTGTACCATCAGAAAGAGAAAGCTTCAAATTTTGTTCAAGTGGGTGATGATGCAATCTTGCTATCAATTAAACCTGTTCGAGCAATAAGATTAGAAGCATACTTTGTTTGAGACAAATGTAAACCAATAGAATCATTAGTGACTTCAAGGCCTAAAAAATAATTAAATGACTGAAATCTTTCATCTCAATCTTAGAATAAAGAAAAGATTTTAGATCTTGAATACCATTTGCATCATTACCCATAATGATCATGTCATCTACATAAAGTAAGAGAAGAGTAGTACCATTTTTAGTAGTTTGAGTAAAAAGGGTAGAATCATGATTATTAGATGTAAAACCAAGTTATGCAACGATGGTATTAAACTTCGAGAACCAAGCTTTAGGGGCTTGCTTAAGACTATGTAAAGCATGTTGAAGAAACAGACTATGTTTGAAGGTACAAATGAACTGGGAGATGGCTTCATATAGATTTCCTCAGATAGATCACCATTCAAGAAGGCATTTTTAACATCTATTTGAAAGGTTGGCCACTTTCTAGTTACAGCAACAGCTAATATTGAATGAATAAATGTGAGACGTACAATTGGGGCAAAAGTCTCTTCATAGTCAATGCCATATTATTGTGTAAATCCTCAAGCAACAAGAAAAGCTTTGTAATGTTCCACTGACCCATCAGATCTAGTCTTGATCTTGTAGACCCACTTACAATTAATCATTGACTTATCAAAAAGTTATTCAACAATATCCTAGGTATGAGTTTTTTCAAGAACCTAAAGCTCCTTTGCCATTACTTGCTGCTATATAGGATTATAGATAACTTCACAAAAATTGTAAGGTTCATGTAATGTGGCTAAAACATAATAACAGTGAAAATCATGAAATTGAATGTTGGGTTCCCTTACTTGGGTGAAACGACGAAGTAAAGGCAATATGTATGGAGAAGGGACAACTGTATCAATAGAAGCGTCAGTTAGATAAGACATAGTAGGGTAAAAGAAGATGGATCACTATTTGAGTCATAAGTACCTATAATAGTCTTTTCATTTGAAGAAAAGAAAAAGATGAATTTGTAAAAATTCATAAAGAATAACATGGTGAATGTAATGAGGACACACTAGTGAATTTTTTATATTTTCAAAAAACTACATGTCTTGAGATGCAAAGATGTTTAAACACTAGATAATAACATCTATACCTTTTGTGTTATATACCATAACCCAAAAAACAACAAAATCTAGCTTTAGGTTTAAGTTTAGTCCTTTCATGAGTAGGAAGTAGAACGAAGCAAACATATCCAAAATTTTTGAAGGAATGATAATCAGGTACCTTATTGTATAGACATTCATAGAGAGATCATGTGCCTAATACAGGTGTAGGAATATGATTAATAGTGTAAGCAGTAATAAAAGTAGCTTTGCCCAAAAAATATTCAAGAATGAAAGAGAAATTGAGAAAGGCACAAATTGTGTCAAAATATAATAATTTTTTCTTTCTACACGACTATTTTTTGTGAAGTATATGGGAAAGACATATGAGGAAGAATCCCATCATCCTTTAACAAGTTACGAAACTTAATTTTTGTATATTCAACAGCATTGTTAGACTTGAAAATTTTTATTTTTCTAAAAAATTAAGTTTTTATCATGTTATTGAATTCATAAAAAATAGATAAAAGTTTAGTTCTTTGTTTGAATAAATATATCCAAGTATAATGAGAGACATCATCAATAAATATAACATAGTAATATGAACCTCCTAAGGTTGGTGTGGGAGTTGGACCCTAAATATCATAATGGATTAAATCAAAAAGAGTAGATGAGATAGAATCACTTTTATTAAAAGGTAAAGCAATTTGCTTTCCAAGTTAACAAGATAAATAATAAAAAATATTATAAGAAACATTACCTAAGACATCAGTGGAAGTAAGTGATTTTATTTAAGAAATAGATGCATGTCCTAGCCTAGAATGCCATAAATCTAATGAAACTGAAGAGTCGGTTGTTTGAGATGTAGTAGCAATAAGCAAATATTGTGGAATTTTCAAAGTTTCAAGCTCAAACAATATTCCAACCTTACGCCCTGTCTTTACCTTCTGAACTGTTTAAGGATCCTGTATAATACAACCATATCATTGTAAAAAATACAAATCAAAACCAAGATCACAAAGTTAGCCAACAGAAAGCAAATTTAGGGTAAGATTGCAAATAAGGTAAGTGTCAGATATGCAAAGTTTTGAGGTTTCATATTTGTTAGCTTTATAGGTTAGATGGTGATCCAAGAGGGGGGTGAATTGGATTTCTCCAAATTTTTCCCAAACAAATGATTTCAATATAATTGAATGGAAATTAAAACAATAAGCACTTTTGATGAAAATATAATGCAAACAATAACAATTAATAAATCTAAAATCAAATATAAACAACAATAAATTGTAAAGAGATAGCGATAGAAAAATCAAACACAATGATTTATAGAGGTTCGATCCTTCTCCACAAGGCACCTACGTCCTCTTTTCTTGGTTGTCCACACCAAGGCTTCAATCCACTATTCTTGAATTGAAAATACAACCTATCTTTTTCTTTTTAAGATTTAAAATAGAAACCTCTACCCTTTGTAGTATTTTACCCAATCTCACTACAAAGCTCTCAAAAGGATACCTCTCATTTTGTTCTTTTTCACCCATGTATATCAAAGCTAACTTTGCAAACAACAGAACAACCTCTCTAAGGCTAAGTGTTTGCTAAGTTTAAGTACAAGAAAATGATGAATGAACAACAAATAAAAATTGGATACAATAAATACAAAGATATGGACTTTGAAGCTCTAAAAACTCTTGATTCTTTGAGAGAATGAAAATGTGGCTTATTAGCTCTTGCTCTCTTAATTCATCAATCTTCTTGGTGTGTTGGAGTGCCCAATTTATAGAGAAATTGAAGAGGTAGACATTGAAGTGTTTGAGAGAAGAAAATAGCCATTAAAAGCACCAAAGAGTAGATGCTGGAGTGTTTCTGCCCAGAACCGATCGATCCCTTCCATGAGGGGATCGATCCTGTCAGTGGTTGGGTGGTTATCTCTTATTCTATACTCTACTCACTAATTTAATCATATCTTCAGTTATACAAATCTAAATCAAAAACCATTTGAAGATTTAGAAGCTAGAGTTAAAGTGCTTTCTATCCATATAAAGTTTATCACCTAATTCATTGTGTATGAATTATAGTAAATTTTCAAAGTTATGCCTTGTGTAGTTTTTCTGACAACTGCAGAGTGTCTAGTAAAAATTCAAAATTTTTTCTTAGAAAATTTGGATTTTGATTTTGTTTAATCCATTAGAAAGTGGACTCAAAGAGCTTTCCAACCATATAAAATTCAAATATTAAGACTTTGTGAATTAATACAAAAAAAATAAAACAAGTTCAATGTTGGAAAACTTTGTTCTTGTAAAACGACTTTTTTAAGTTAATCTATTTCTTAAAACCAATATTATCAAAATTGTATTAAGTCCAAAATGAATAAGTTCACTTTAAAAACAACAATTGGACTTTCATTTAAGCTCAAATAAATAATCTTTAAAGATAGATTTGGTTTGAGAAATATGACACCAAGAAATGTTTGTTTAAACTTTGAAAATCATATTATTTATTTAGTACCAAAATATAAAACTTAAGAACATGTACTAAATAAATCCTTTTTCAAAATCTTGATCAAGTTTATTTAGCTTTAATGTTTTGTCATTTCAAAATAAGAATCAATTCAAGGCTAACAATCTCCCCTTTTTTGATATGACAAAACCTAAAGATAAATTTGCTTGATGAAGAACTTTCTTTGAAACATTTAAAATTTTGAAAGACATTTTGGAAAATCCCCCTTAATTTATGCATCCTAATCCAATGGCAAAACTCCTCAATTTATGCATCCTAATCCAACGCAACTTAACATACATATACTAGTCAAATATATGAAATAAGCACAATCAAACATATGCATGTCAAGCACAAGAAAATTTGTCTATATGATATTTCTCCCCCTTTTTGTCATAACAAAAAGGTATGAGCATATTAATGAGCAAATAAACACAAAGAGACATCATTAACAAATATATTCATAAAACATTTCTCTTCCCTTTTGTTTATGCTCTATATACCAAATGTTAAGCTCCTATATCAATTGCAATAAGAAGAAATATCTTTAAATTCTCTCCCTCTTTTTGTCATTTCAAAAGAAAGAGAGATCAATTCAAGGCATGGGATAAAATGCTTGATACCAATAAAATCAAGAGTATTTTGAATGCATGTAATCAAGTGTAATATGCACAATGAAGTTCACATACATGTATTCAAGCACAAAAACATAAGTGTAGCCAAATTTGGCATTTTAGCACAAGTCATCAAATTTACTACATGAAATTTATGAGCAAAAGATAATGAATGATATGCAATCTACTCATAAATCATGTTATCATAAGATGTGCTTAGAGCCTAAAACATCGATAGCAATTAAGCATAAATTCAAGCACATGCATACAAGCTCATATCAATTGTTATGGATACCAATTGTTAAAGATATGTCATCAAGAAGCATACCAATTGTTATCACAAAACAAATCAAGCAAAATTGTATTATAAGATTTCTCCTCATTTTCAAAATAAGGATTAATCAATTTAAGGTACACATAATTTTGCATGAAAGGTACAAGCTATATCAAGGATAGGCACATAAATAATCATCTATGAAAGCAAACAAAAAAAAAAAATCCTTAGCAATTTTGATACCAATTGTTACCAATTGTTAGCAATTTTATTCAACAACTTTCATAGAACAAACATACTTTAAGCATATGAAAGATTTATTCAATACATGCATAAATGATAATAGTAATCTTTCATAAGCTATCATATCCAAACAAGAACCAAAAGCTCATATGTATATAATAAATCATAAGTACTAATGATCAATGAGGTTCAATTATCATCATGTCATAACAAAGATTATATAAGGATGATTCTCCAAACATGATGAGCACATATGCTATAGCAAAGAAATAATGAAAGCATAATTATTCAATTATAATCCAAATTATTTCAAAATTCAAATATATTTTTCAATAAAAATCATACAAGCATATGCAAAAGCATTTCAAATCACATATAGCAATATACTAATAAATATACAAACATTTAGACATAATGTGGTACATGCTATCTCAATGATCTCAATCAATGAACATGAATATAAATTTCAAATTTGTAAGTTCATAATCCATGAGTCAAGGCAATTAAAAGATAAAAAAAAAATCAATATATTCAATTCATATGCATGTCCAAAGATTCAAACAAATATTCATGCAATAAAAACTATTAATCAAAGCAATCAAGAACTAGGCATGAATATCAATGAAGGTGAATTAATCAATCCAAGCTTTCAAAAATGTTAGAACAATATCTACCAAGTGGCTTGGTGATTAATTTGTGCAATGTGTTTATATATTCAACAACAAAATCATATATTTGCACATATTAAAGCAAGCATGTATATGTACTCAAACTCATACATCATATCATAAAGTTGATACATTTACCTCCATCCATGTCAAGCTTTGTTGTTGTGCTCATTCGGCTTTAAATTCTCCAATCCACTTTATTTGAGCAAAATTAGGCTTGATTGATGAGGATGACATGCTTTGCTTGCTATACTTGAAATTCCAAAAATGTAGGCTCATTCATGCTCATTTCAAGTTCTCCTAGCATAGACTTAGAAAAATTTCTTAACAAAGGATTTTCATTAGAAACATCAAGAAAATTAATTGATAAAAATTATACCAATTGTTAGAAAATAATTCCAAATTCTAAGTCATTATAGCGAAAAGAAAATTTATTTACTAAGCACAAGTTGCCAATTGCAAGGGAGATATATATTTAAGCTAGAGGTCATATATCAATTTAAACATCAAATAGCACAAGAATGGCACTAATGCAAAAATTCTCATGTAATGTGCAAAAATCAAACCTTTTAGATCATTCATGAACACAAAATAGATATATTCAATATTCATGTATATTCAAGAACTCATCAAAGAATATGCCAAAATAAATTTTAGGCCATATGAAAACTAAAAACTCAAGGAAGACATATTTATTATCAAAAAGATATTCAAGAAAATTTTAGCACAGAAGCACAAATATGTCTACACAAATTATAGGCCATAATCAACAATGACTTAAGCTAAAAATAACATCATAAGAAATTCATTTACTTAAGTCATGTTGCAACCATGTCAAGTCAAGAAAAATCACATTTATCATATATGCACACACTTGACAAGAACAATAGATGAACCAATCACACATATCATTTACAAGCAAGTAGTTTATCATATTCAAAATCACAAATCAAGAGATATATCAATTGAGCACAAGATCCAAAATATTTCACAAAATTAATGAATCAATTTAGCACAAGAGCAAGTATATAAAAATATTTTAAAAATCAAGAGATAAAAAATTTAAGTATTTTCAAATCATAAGCATTAAGTCAAGTTGAACTAATCATCATATGAGCACATATCTTGACCAAAAACATAGATGAACAAAGAATCAATATATATCACTTAAGCACATAATGTTCATCAATTCATTAACACAAGAGAAGAAATAAATCTTGAATTAATAAGGATAAAGAATTAAAGCATATTTCAAGACTATTTCATAAGAAATCAAAATATGAACAATCAAACAACAATATTTATAATTTAAGCACAAGATGTTCATAAATTCATAAATCAAGAGTTATAACATTTAGAATATAACAATCAAGTTTAAATAATATATCACAAGATTCAAGCATTATAAACAAGTTAGGCAATTTTAAACATCATGGTCATATAAGCATGTTTAACAATCACAAATCAATAAAAAATTTATCAACAAAAGTATGCTCAAGCAATTTAATACCACAAACAATTTCAACAAGCATCTCAAACATACTTAAGAGCAAGAGAAATGCATATTGAATGCAAGCTCACATTTTTTCAAGATTATGCAACATATGTCTCGTAATCAATGTTAACCAAAATTTGCATAATCAATGAAGCATCCAAATTTCATCAAAAATAGGTAACCAAATTCAAATCTTCTTCAAATAAAAGTTTAGAGGTTACCCATCTCCATTGTGTGTCTAGAGTATTTAATCTTCAATCTCACATTGTAGCTCTTTGCTCTAACAAACCTACAAGAGACAATCTCATTTGATTTTTGGTACCTAAATTGCTTTGGGTCCTTGAGAGTTAGTCACCAAGTCTCTTGTTCCTTTTGGAACCCATACTTGCCTAATTCTAAATGGGACTTTTCTTCTAATAGGACAAGTATGTATAGTATGACCATGAAAATTACAAAAATTACATTTAATCATTTTACTACTTAAACTCTTGTTTAAAAGCTCTTGTTTATCATTCATCAAAACTTCAAATTTCTTTCTCAATTTTAAATTCTCTTTTTTCTAGAATTTCATACCAATTTTGAGAGGTTTCAAAATCTATTTTTAATTTTTAATTTTCTTTTTCCAAAGCATTTTTTGCATTCATTAAAAACTCATTCTCTACATTCAACTTTGAAATCATTTTCTTATATTTCCTTTTCATTGATTCACATTCAACATATAGCTCATTATAAGCATCTTGTAATTCATTAAAAGCATATGAATTTGAATCAATAGAATTAGAGATTACCTTCGAATCTTCAAGAGCCATAAGACATGATGCATTTCGGTTAGATTATTATCTTTCATGTATTTCATCCAACTTCTCCCATATCTCATTTGAGGTTGGACACTTTGATACCAAGTTGAATTTATGGGAGTCAAGAGCTCTATATAGTAAGCACTTGGCCTTGGCATCATCCATCATTTGCCTCATGTATTTTGTATCATTTGAAGGAGTTTCAAGCCCTTTTTCAATCACATTCAAAGCTCTAAAATCTTGGGCCACAATGAACACCTTCATCCTCCTTCTCAATCCATAAAATTTAAATTTATTAACCATAAGAGCTTTGAGGACTTCCTCACCATCTTGAACCAAAATTGAGCCATAAGATCTTTTCTTAAGGTGGTTAAACCTATAAAAAGAGACCAAAGCTCTAATACCAATTGTTAGCTTTATAGATTAGATGGTGATCCAAGAGGGGGGTGAATTGGATTTCTTCAAATTCTTCCCAAACAAATGATTTCAATATAGTTGAATGGAAATTAAAACAATAAGCACTTTTGATGAAAATATAATGCAAACAATAACAATTAATGAATCTAAAATCAAATATAAACAACAATAAATTGTAAAGAGATAGGGATAGAGAAATCAAACACAATGATTTATAGAAGTTTGATCTTTCTCCACAAGGCACCTATGTCTTCTCTTCTTAGTTGTCCACACCAAAGCTTCAATCCACTATTCTTGAATTGAAAATACAACCTATCTTTTTCTTTCTAAGGCTTAAGATATAAACCTCTACCCTTTATAGTATTTTACCCAATCTCACTACAAAGCTCTCAAGAAGATACCTCACTTTTTGTTCTCTTCCACCCTTGTATATCAAAGACAATTTTGCAAACAATAGAACAACCTTTCTAAGGCTAAGTGTTTGCTAAGTTTAAGTACAAGAAAATGATGAATGAACAACAAATAAAAATTAGACACAATAAACACAAAGATATGAACTTTGAAGCTCTAAAAACTCTTGATTCTTTGAAAAAATGAAAATGTGGCTTATTGGCTCTTGTTCTCTTGATTCATCAATCCTCTTGGTGTGTTGGAGTGCCCAATTTATAAAGAAATAGAAGAGGTAGCCGTTGGAAGTGTTTGGGAGAAGAAAATAACCATTATAAGCACTAAAAAGTAGACGTTAGAGTGTTTTCACCCAGAATCGATCAATCCCTTCATGAGGGGATCGATTGGTTCATGTTTTGAACTAATTTACCTTTGAAAATCATGACCCAATCGATCCTTTCCATGAGAGGATTGATCATGTCAGTGGTTGGGTGGTTATCTCCTGTTATACACTCTACTCACTAATTTCATCATATCTTGAGTTATACAAATCTAAATCACAAGCCGTTTGAAGATTTAGAAACTAGAGTTAAAGTGCTTTCTATCCATATAAAGTTCATCACCTAATTCACCATGTACGAATTATAGTAAATTTTCAAAATTACGCTTTGTGCAACTTTTCTGACAACTGTAAAGTGTCTAGTAAAAATTCAAAATCTTTTCTTAGAAATTTGGATTTTGATTTTGTTTAATCCATTAGAGAGTAGACTTAAAGAGCTTTCCAACCATATAAAATTCAAATATTAAGACTTTGTGAATTAATACAGAAAAATAAAACAATTTTAATGTTGGAAAACTTTGTTTTTGTAAAATGGCTTTCTTAAGTTAATCTATTTCTCAAAACCAATTTTATCAAAATTGTATTAAGTCCAAAATGAATAAGTTCACTTTAAAAACAACAATTGGACTTTCATTTAAGCTTAAATAAATAATCTTTAAAGATAGATTTGGTTTGAGAAATATGACACTAAGAAAGGTTTGTTTAAACTTTGAAAATTATATTATTTATTTAGTACCAAAATATAAAACTTAAGAACATGTACTAAATAAATCCTTTTTCAAAATCTTGATCAAGTTTATTTAGCTTTAATGTTTTTTCATTTAAAAATAAGAATCAATTCAAGGCTAACAATATTATCGATGTGGCTAGCTTTTAAGACAATCCATTTGTTGTTTTAATGATTAGACCATAAGGTGTAGGTATCTTGCTTTTAAATAAAAAAGGGTCAACAATCATATGATTTTCACAAGCAGTATCAAACAATCAAACATTACCTGATGTGGCAATAGACATGGTAGGAACATGAGATCAAGATAATATTTGATTGAACAAATTTTAAAGATTAATGGTGGAGATTGTAATGGTATTAGAAGAAGATTCAAAAGTGTTTAGTTCAGTGGTTGTTACCACAATAGTCTTGTTAGTGCGAGGATCATGAATTAGACTACAGTTGTAATGATATTTAGCTTTATATTTTTGAATGGGATGATTAGTCCTCCCACATCATAAACAAGACTTATGAAAAGTAGAGCTAGTATTTTATTTAAGGAGCAACAGCAACAATAGTATCAACACTATGAGTCTGACTCATACCTAATCAAGTTCCTTAAATATCAATTCTATAAGAGCATTTTTCATAGTTGGCAAGGGATGTCGGTATAAAAGTGAAGACCTAGTATTCTCAAACTCATCTCAAAGTGCCATTAGAAATTGAATAAGATGAATTTGTTTTTGATAAATAATAAAATTACCAGCATCACTTTCATCTTTGAATTTTGGCTTAGAATTTTCAAGCATGTTCTATAAATGTTACAATTTAGAATGAAAATCATCAATTAACTAACTTGGTTTTTGACGAAGGCGAGATAAAGTGGTCAAAATATGATATTGATGAATAAGGATAATAGAGCTCTATCGTATGGCAAGAAAATCCCAAGCATCTTTAGCAAGTTCAAATTGCTCAAAATGTGTATTGATAAAAGAAATAGTGATGTTGGTGAACCATGTCAGAATTTGATGATTTTTACTTCCTATTCCTTTAACCAATCTGTAAATTTATCATCGGATTCTTCTTTTTTTCTTTCTAGTGCTTTGCATTCCTTGGTAACAATAAGCCATAATTTTATTCCCATTTGATAACTACGTATAGCCATAGCCCACCTATTGTAGTTATTTTCATCAAGGATAATGGAAATTAGTTGTACATTTTCTCATTGAATACTTGCCATTAAGCTCTTGAAAAAAAAATGGACATTTGAAAAGTTATGAGTATTGATATAAAAGAGAAACCTAAAAAGTTGAAGCGTAAAAGCAAAAAAATAAAGTTTAGAAAGGAGAATAAACCAAGGATGAAAATAAGCAAATATTGGTTATTCCAAAGTGATTCCCCTTCGAAATGAATCATGAAATTGCTCTGATATCATGAAAAAGGAGAAATGATGAAAAGTTTATTATATTGACTCATATTTTACAATGAGACTTACAGCCTATTTATACAATGGTAAACTGTCACAAAATAGAAAATACAATAAATAGAAATAATGACTAAATCAATTCTTATAATCACCTAATCAATATTTAAATCAATATTAAATCAATGTATAATATTCTCTAAATTAATATCAAATCAATCTAGAATATTATTAGAATATTTCTAGAATAATATCATGAATCTAGAATATTATCAGAATATTACTAGAATATCATTGACAAATAATTTCAGGTTCTATATAAAAGGGGTAGTTATTAATCGTATTATTGGCAGTCAGTGGATTTCTTACAAAATTGTTTTATGTTTCAACTAATGATTTATGAATAGAATTGTTGGCAATCAAATTGTTGCTAAGGAAGCGATGATATGAAATGGCGAACTCATCACATTTCCATCATTAGATGAAGGTGGTAACAATTTTCATGAACAACCTCCCAAATAAAATTCATTAGAATTGGTTGGAGTGGGTATGCAATGATTTTGGAAGGTGATTGATATATCAAATTTATCCTTAGTAAAAAGAGCAGAAGTGGGAAAAAATTGAATTTGTGCGATATGCATCTTTAAGAAAAGTGAGGAGGGCTGTGAAAAATCTCAATGGCATTTGGTTCATAGAAAACAAGATAAGAGTTAATTTCGTTGGGTTTAATCCTATAGCTTTCATCTAGTGTAATGCAGGATTGATAGTGGAAAAATATTGTTGTAACGGAGACTCAAAGTATGAATAGAGGTGTAAATGGAAAAGATAGTTAAGGACCAGATGCAATGGGAAATCAAAATGAAAATTGAATGAGTGGGTAATCATGAAAGTGTCTAAAGATTGTATCTCCATGCATTAATGGAAAAGAATAAGAGAGAAGAATCTCTTTCTCCATATGAGAATGGATTGATTTCTAATGAGTATGAAAACCAAGGACATGTAGAAAAGACGATGGATGCTTTACAATGCTTAGGTATAGTGCAAGAGGAAAAACTACACTGACTAGAAAGAAGTATCGTTAGACATAGTAAAGAGTTTATAGAGGTGGGATTGTAATCTGATCATATATGTAATGAAGGGATAGAAGGCTGTGTTATTAGGAAAATCTCTAGTTGTTTGTTCTTGGTAACAATTTATGATTATAGGTATTTCAAATGCATGAAAAGGAATAATTAGGCAGGTCTAAACAAATGGTTTGAGAAAATTGAGGTATGGTCTGAAAAAGTTTCTATTAGTAGCAAAAGTATTTAGGTTGCTTGTTAAGGTGTCCTAATTCATGCATGGTGTCATAACGTATAGATCCGTGGACCTATCACTAGACATAAATTTATAGAGTTACCACAAATCTTTTTTTTTTGTTTAGGTATGATTCTTCAACTAACTAAATCTGTCTCACTTAAAGAAAAATATCAAAATTAACTTAGGTATTTCTAAATAGTATATTCTAGTCTATAAAACTAGATTTTAGGTTTGGGAATGCAATTATATGTGAGAAAGGTTATAGCACCCTTATAGCACCTATCCAAAAGATGGTACTAGTTTGATTTCAAATTATCCAAGCCATGAAATCTTTTTGTAATTTTACCAAATAAGTTAATTATTAAAATTTGATCTTAAAATTACTCTAATAGTTTGGTAGTAATTTAAAATAATTTTTTCACCTTAGGAGTATTCATGGAGACTAATGTCTCACTCTGAAAAAGCTTTGTCATCGGATTCATTTAATCTTTTTATTGTAAAAAAACTTTTACTTGTAGAAACAATTTATTCTCAGAAATATATTCCAATATGTCAGTAAGATTTTCTATCAAGAATTATCCCTTAATTTATTGGTAGGATTTTAAAAAATATATTTTAAGAAAATTAATTAAGTTCTCTAATAGTTTGGTAAGACTTAAGTCAATATTTAAATCTTCAAATAGTTTGGAATGATTGGAAATTTATTTTTTTGAAAAAACCTTTTTTTCAATTTGAAAGAAAAAAAAACAAAAATATTACATAAAAATAGTAGCATTGAATAATATATCATGCAATAATAATATAATATATCATGTAATAATATTATAATATATCATGTAATAAATATAAACTATCATACAATTAAGATAAAATATCATGCAATAATAAGTAATAACCATGCAAAAATAAATAAACAAAAACATCATAAATAATCTTGTCAAATCACTCAATTAGAATAATAAGCAAAAAATGAAAAAAGATAAGAAATAAAATAAAACAAAAAAATTAAAACAATTAAATCAAATAAAATTAAATAAAAAAAATGCACTACAAATCAAATAAAAAGTGGGCAAGCACACGAGTCAATCGGGTTCACACGTGGGTCCTAGCCCTTTGCAAAATAGCGTCATATTAGGTTGGTATAAATACCAAACTTCAGCGACTGTCTTCATAATCACCTTCTACTCTCTTTCTTTAACTAAAAAATGTTCTGACCTTTCTTTAACTTCTCCAATCAAAAACTTCAAAAACCCTAGATTTCAGCCAAAAACCTAATTTTCGACACCATGAATTCAAATAAGCATCGAAAATTTCAAGTTTTTTCAGAAAACCTTATGAACCCAAAATCTAGCCACCGTAAAATGCCTCCGGTTGCCATGCACTCCATTAAAAAATTCAAATGATCAACAAAAAATTCTAATATTCAACCTAAACCCAAAAACACCCAGTTTTTTTTTCTAGAAAACCCAGAAAAATCTCCAAAAAAACCTAAATATCCAATTAAAAACCTAAATCAATTAAAAACCTAAATCAATTAAAAACCCAAGCCTAAATCAATTAAAAACCCAAGCCTAAAACCAAATCAAAACCCAAAGCAACTGAAAAAAAAAAAAGTTAAGAAAACCTAAACTTCTTAGAAAGCTTTTTGATTTCCAAAAAACCAAAAAAAATCAAAATTGATCCCAGAAAACCCTAAAAATCAAAGATCTAGAAAATCACAATTCTAGAAACTACAAAAGTCCAAACTCAATTTTCACCCTTTGTGTGTGCTTTTCTCTATCTAATCCCCTTATTGCTATGTAATTGCTCTATTTTATAAAGATCAAATCTCTTTAATTTTGGAAAATTTTATATAATCTGAGATTTTCTTGTGATTTTATTCTTATGAATTAACTGGTAATTTTGCATGAATTAAGCCTAAAAAATTCATCAATTCATCAAGTTTGAGATTGGATCCCCAAATCCCTCGTCCTTTTTGTTTTTTTTTTTATTTTCTTTTTTGTAATGAGACTTTTGACTTTTTTTTTTTTACTTTTTTATGAGATTTTTAACTTTTTAAAAAATAAATAAAATTAAACCAAAAATAAAATTAAAAATAAAATTAAAGTTTTCCCTATTGGGCTCAAAGCTTCCCAATCAGGCCCAATTAATGGTTGAAAGCCCATTTTTAATCCTGAAAAAATTTCATAATAAAATGAGATATCTACAATTACCCATTTTTGCATAATTTTTGTGAAACAAAAATTGCATAAAGATATAGATACCATTACGCCCGGGCCCGAATTAATAAAAAAAAAATCCTTCAATTAAAGGTTCATGACTTTCGAAAAAAGAAAACTTCAAATAACTCTTCTAAACAGAGGATTAACAAGTAAGAAATTGACTTTTTTTATATAAAGGTTAAGCAACTTTAAATAAGAAATGTCAAAGACATCCATTTTAATCAAGTTCAGAAAAATTCAAAATTTTTAGCTTGAAATCCAAAGATTCACAATTTGAAAATTCAAGGGTTCACAAAACTGCAAAGATTCACAAGGTTCTATAACAAAAATTGAAAGATCCTACGACTCTGAGTTTTGTAAAAAATTCGCAAAGATTTCAAAATTCAAGTTTTGCAAAGGTTTTAAATTCGTAAAAACTCCAAGTTTCGCAAAGATTCTACAAGTTTGTAAATAGTTCAAGATTCTCAAAGGTTATAGATTCACAAAGATTCCAAATTTTATAAAGATTCCATATTCATAAGATTTTAAGTTTTGCAAAAATTCCAGATTCACGAGGTTCCAAGTTTTGTAGAGATTCCAAACTCACAATGATTTTCATATTCATAAGCATTTAAAGAATCATAAGAATTCCAAGGTTCAAACAAATTTTCATATTCATAAGAATTCAAATTAACAGGCATTTCAAAGATTCGCAAAACTTTCAAATTCATAAGAATTTTAGGTTCACAAGTATTCAAAGATTCGTAAAAATTTGAATTTGCAAGAATTTAATGATTTGCAAGAATTTCAGGTTTACAAGGGTTTTAATTTCTCAAGAATTCAAAGATTCACAAGACTTTTAGATTTGCAAAAATTCAAAAATTCGCAACAATTTTAGATTTTTAAGAATTGCAAGATTCTCAAGTTTTTCAAATTCTTAAGAGCTCAAAGTTTTATAAGACTTTCAGATTCATAAGAATTTCATATTTGAAAGAAATTCAATTCCACAAAAGTTTTCATCATTGTAAAGATTCATAAACTGTAATTCATATACAAGATTCAAATATTCATATTTATAAGATTTTTTTTGGTGATTCACATCGAAATTTAAAGTTTTATATTTGAAAATTTTAGGGCTTCACATCAAAGATTTCACGGTTCACAGCCAAAATTCAAATATTTTCATTCAAAAAATTTTAGGGTTTTAAATCTAAAAGTTAAAGATTTTTCTTCAAAAAACTTAGAGATTCACATTGAAAATTTAAAAAATTTACATTAAAAAACTTTAATATTTCACCACCAAAATTTCAAAGATTTTCATCCAAAAAGCTCTTTTAAACAAAGGCTCTATAACTTTAAAAGTTTGGAAAGTTTTCCTTGTCAAAAAAAAAAAATTTATCATGAAAAAAACTTCCTCATTCGAGGATTCAGAAGTAAAAAATTTTCTCCAATTAAAGTCAAATTCTTGTATGTGACAAATGTCATAATAATAATGCAAGTGCCTTTTAAATTATGCAAATGCAACAATCTAGATTCTCACTAGATGATGCAAATGCAAATGTCATACAATGATTTAAATGGTCCCTACATAATGCAAATGCATGCCCTAACCATGATGCAAATGCAATTATCAAGGATTTAAATACAATGTAAACAAAATGTATGTAATACAGATATTAATGGCATGAAATTTCAATTATGGTAACATGGTCCTCAAAACTCCACCATTTCTTCTTAGCTTCTTAATACTAAGAATATCAAATAAATTTTGTCAATTAATCCATGTTATTTTCCTTATCTGCTCCCAATTTACAGATTATATCAACCAATCCATCATCGTGTTTATCACTAGGTCACCTCATTTGCCTTTTTCAAATCATTTTCTCAGGTTTTCTTCACTTTTTTTTATGTTGCATTTCTTTTAAAAGAAATGAAAAATATTTTATGAACATTGTCATTCACTTATTTATCATCATTTTAATTCATGAAAAATATGATTAATTTCCTTAATTTATTTAGAGGATACACATTTGGTAAAAAATAAAAGAATTGGGTATTGCAAGGAAGTTTGGTCAACAACAAATCAAAAATGAATAAAAGCAAAATATTGTGGCTGTTTAAATGGGATATAAACATCCAAAATAATTACTGTTAAGAAATTTTGAACTTCAACCCAGAAGCCTCTCTTAAAAACACATTCGATGGGCATTCTTGATCTTTGAACCAAACAAAATCCATATCCTAAGGATCTTCAAATGAAGTATTTTCTTGAGTCTCTATTTTAAACTACCCTTTGGGGTTTTTAGTTTAAGTTTACCTTTTTTCTTATTTTTTTATTTTTATGCTTTTTTTTCATTTTTCATTTTTTGCACATCTTTTTATCATCTTTTTTCCCATTTCTCCTTCCTTTTGATCCATTAGTGACACCTTGATCAAAATCTTAAAAAATCCCATAGTAAACCTGCCTTAGTTTAATTCATGATGTAGACACCCCATTTTGCCCGGGATTCTTTGTCAATTGAGACTAATCCAAGCTCAGTTGCAGGGATTTTTATTCATTTTTATTTTAGATTTTTTTTATTTCATATTTATCTTTTTTTTATTATCTGATTTTTTTTTTTTAAAAAAGGAATGATTAAGATTAAGTTGGATGATGATCAGAAAGCATGATTGGTGGCTAATCTTTAGCATTGGAGGACTAAGTGGAATAGAACTGAAATTCTATAAAAAACAGCATGGTTTTATAAAACAAAAAAAAAGATGGAGGAGAAATCCGAATAGGAGAGAAGAAGAATCCGAATAGGAGACGGAAAAAAAGAAGAGAAAGGAGAGAAGAAGAATCCGAATAGGAGAGGAAAAAAAATAGAGGAAAAGATGAGTCTGCACCCAGTTTGCATACCAAGAGTTGTTACGTGCTGGGGCAGTATTTCCCCCAAGATCTGAGAGTTCTGCACCCGTACTTACTTCTCCTAAAACACAGCTTTTGTTTGGCAACAAACAACTTCTGCATCACAGCAGAATGCCCTTGTTCTTTTTGATATGTTCTCTGATAGTAACAACACCTCTGATTCTGTTAACACCCAGTTTTTGGGTTTAGATGGACAAACCAATCCTTGGACTCCTCAAATTCAACAGCAGCAGCCGGATTTTCATGCGAATGGAACTGCACCAAACATGGGATCACCACGATATGAGCAGTCATATGCTCAAGGACATCAACATATGAGAAGTGATCAGGTGGTGGGTATGTACGTTCAGCCAATCACAACAGGTCATTTCTCAACAATTAATAACGAGGCTGTTCAGGGAAATCGGTTTACTGGTTTTCATCCTCAACCAGTTCTGGAAGCACAATATATTTGCTTTGAAAATGGGAGGAGCCTGCTTGATGTGTTGAGGACATGCAGGAGGAGACCTCTGTATACATTAGAAGCAACAATTCAAAATATTGTTAGTGCTTTGCCTGAGCAAAAATGTTTCACTTGTCAAAGATGCAAAGGTTCGTTTCCCGTAATACATGATGGCCAAATAGGGCCACTTTGCAATTCGTGCATGGAGTCAAAGAAATTTCAGTGCAGCACAATGAGTGCACCCAGAGCAGGAGCTAGATCACAAGAACCACTATTGATTTCACATTCCTCTGGAACTGCTACAATGGGTATCTTTCCACAATCTACTAGACAATGGAAGATAACAAGAAAATCACAAGAATCGATTTTGATGTCGCAGTCTTCTGGAAGTGTGTCATTGAGCATCTCTCCACAAAATAAAAATCAATGCAAGAAAGCAAGAAAGTTAACAAAACCAGTGTTATTCACAAAGTTCTTGAAGAGTGCTTCAGTTTATATTTTCTCACAAAATAAGGGCCAATGGAGAATAAAAAAGAAGCCAGTGAAATCGATTTTGATGTCAAAGACCTTCAAAGGTGCCTTATCGCCGAGGTATTCACCCAATGGAAGTCAATGGAAGATGACAACAAAAGATCAGCGATTGCATAAGTTGGTATTTGAGGAAGATGGACTGCCTGATGGAACTAAAGTTGCATACTGTGTGCATGGACAGAGATTGCTTGAGGGTTACAAAATGGGCTATGGGATAATTTGTCGTTGTTGCAATTGTGAGGTTAGCCCCTCACAATTTGAAGCTCATGCTGGTCGGGCTTCTCGTCGAAAACCCTATGTTTACATTTACACATCTAATGGGGTGTCTCTGCATGAACTGGCAATATCTCTCTCAAAAGGTCGTCGTTATTCTGCCAAGGATAATGATGATGCATGCATTATCTGTGCTGATGGTGGAAATCTTTTGCTTTGTGATGGATGCCTGAGGGCCTTCCATAAAGAATGTTCATCTCTACCGACAATTTCTCGTGGTCACTGGTACTGCCAATAGGTGCCGAGGCTGGTGGCTGGAAGCCATCATCTGCTCCAACCACAAATGGTGGGCTTTCCATGCTTATATATTGGCAAGGTTACTACGGGTCCACTAATGGTTTTCCTCCACAGCAGCAACCTTTACTCTGACTCCCACCTGGCTTGCCAATGCCACCTTCCATGCAGCAATCTATGCAATATCTAGCCATGAATGTGTCATTACCTGGTACAGCTTCTAACTTGCCAACTTCTCAATTTTCTGAAAACAGTCAGTTGCTGCCACCCTTTGCTCAGAAGGACGTGGAGACCGTTTGTGTGTCATCTCCAAAATTGATGTTAGCACCAGACATCTCTGCACTTATTCGAAGAAGGATAGCTGCCTATCCTATGTTTGTGATGATAGAGAGGAATACAGTTAGCAAAACCAGCTTCAAGACAGGCTCACCCAAGACCTTAAAACTGAGCCATTCACTAATCAAAACCAAAGCCTTGAGTTGGAACCCATTCAAGAAATAATCTAGGCCTGATTCAGGAAGTTGACTTAAATTGGTTTTGATCCGAGATTAAGCTCAATTTTTGGTAATATATTTTCTATCCCGTTTTGATTTTTTTTTTGTTGTAGCATGCCATTTATTCACTCATTTTATTTTATGTTTTCATGATTTAAAAACATTGGTTAATAATAAAAATAATAATTTCAAGAAAAAAATATTTTTGAGAAAAAGTTGAAAGTATCAATTTTTTTAAAAAATAAATTAAAAAAATGATTTTTGAAGGAAAGTTGAAAGTATCAATTTCCCTCAAAATTAAAGTTTCCAAAAAAAAAATATTTTTGGGGAAAAGTTGAAAGTATCAATTTTCCTTAAAAATAAATTTTCAAAAAAAAAGTTTTTGAGGGAAAGTTGAAAGTATCAATTTCCCTCGAAATTAAAGTTTCCAAAAAGAATATTTTTGGGGAAAAGTTGAAAGTATCAATTTTCCTTAAAAATAAATTTTCAAAAAAGGTTTTTGAGGAAAAGTTGAAAGTATCAATTTTCCTTGAAAATAAAAGTTTTGCAAGTGAAACAGTAGTTTTTCTTGCATACTCCTGAGGTGAGGGAATTTTCTCAATTTTTTACTAAAAGTATTAGAGTCAATTGAGAATAATTTCCAATAATTAATTACTTGGTAAAATTTTAAGGCTCTTTGGATAACACAAAATTATGCTAGTACCATCTTTTGATGGGCGTTGTGAGGGTGCTATAACCTTTCTCACACGTAACCGAACTCCCGAACTTTGTTCTGGTTAGTAGACCTAAACCTATTCTTTTAGGGACCCTTAAATTTAGGTGTTCCTTGAAAGGATAGATTCCTTAGGTGGCCAATCGCACTTAGATTAAAAAGATTGGTGGTGACTCCCTCAAGTCAATGTCTAGCGATAGATCCCCGGATATAGACGTTATGACAGGTTAGCGACTCCACTGGGGACTTTAAGAGTCAGGCCAGCAAATAATTTGTGTTATCCAAAAGCCTAATAAAATTGACCCCTTTTGTATATATGTATTATTATTCATTCATGTTTATTTACTTTGTTAATTATGTCATTCATGTGCATGTGCATAACATGAGCTCTATACCCGAGCTCCGTCCCTCTAGGAGGGAGTAAAGTACCTATTGCTTTCGTGAGGTCTAATGCCTCCGCAGTGGCTAGCGAAATACTCCCATTCAAATTGAACCTTTTCCGCTTGTAGCCTATAATGGGAAAGGATTAGGGTGCCTTACTAGTCTATGATGGACAAGGATGTAAGGAACAATTTGAGGACCTTTAGACTTTGACCTTAAAACAGCATATAGTGAACCTCAAGAATGCCTAAACCTAGGATAAAGCCCTTTTTACCCAATGATAGATATACCCTGAAATTAAGACACAAAAAGGGGTGTTTATCGAATCATTTTGATTGTTTAACTTTGTGCATCATTTTCATTATCATATGTAACATTATGCGTTAGCATCATTTTCATTTCATCCATGAAACTAACTATGTTGTTTGTCTGATTTTATGCATCTGCATTATTTTCATGATCATGTTTTAACACAATCATTTGCATCCATTTCATATTAGATTTGATTCAGGAAAATATACATTTCATTCGTGCATCAACGTATCATATATAAAGCATAGCATAGCATTTTTAATCATAATTGTGGTGCTGATGGTTCAAGGATAGCTCCACCAAATAACCCCGCTCACCAATACAAGAGCTCAAGCCAAACTAATAGAACAAGAAAATTCCAGTCGTCTCGAGAGAATAGAGAAAGCTTAAAAAAAATTTAAAAGGGGAGTTGAATAAGATTTTAGGGGCAAACTGATTTAATATGGTGGTCCAAATTTTGAGTCGAGTGCTACTCATCAACTGTGAGTGGAGAGAGCCTATTTTCAAGAAGTGAATTTCAATTATCTATCCTATAATTGAACAGAACATCGATCATATTCCAGCAGCTACAGCTGAAGATGTGAAGCTTGAGGTGGCTGCTGCTCAGAGAGCTCTTTCTAGAAACAAAAGCAAAGATTAGGCTTCAGCTTCTGACGCTGTTCATGCTAAGTATTTACGGGCCATCGTTTCCAAAACAACAAAGAGAAAATTTGAATTAGCAAAGCTTAAGCAATTGATTACGGGAAACCACTTGATGAAGCAACTTGGGACATTGACGATGTTGTTGGATGTTTTGAGTACTATACGTACCTTCGAAAGTTTAGATGCGAAGTAAAAGGTTGCCATCTCTCTTCCTATTGAGACGTTTAAGAGTTATGTGCTTGAGAAATCACTTGGGGTCATTGGATTGATTACTCTATGAAAGTATCCACCGTTGATGGCCGTATGAAAAGTAGCTCTTGCTTTGGCTGCAGATTATGCTACAATACTGAAACCTTTCGAGTCGATATTTATCACCTGTTTAGAGCTGACTGACGTGTGTAAGACGATTGGTTTTCCTCCAGGTGTCTTGAACATTCTAACTGGATCGAGCCTGCAAGTTATGATTTCTTTGGCATCTCATCTCAATGTTGACAAAATTACCTTTACCAGAAGCAATACAACAGAGAGCATGATAATGGAAGCAACCGTTCAAATAGTCAAGCCTATATCTTTAGAACTCGGCAGGAAAAGCCCAATCATTTTGTTTGAGGATCAAGAATATGAAGAGTCACAATGAATCAATGGGGCGAGATAAAAATCCTTCACCTAGTTGCCCAGGGGCATGATTTTAGAGAGGATGTTAAAACTGGTTGAATGCCACTTGTCATTCTAAGAGTTCTTTTAAAGTAATGTTAGGATTTTTTTTCTGCAATATGATTTCACTTGTTATCATCTTAATAAGGGCAAGTTAATGTATTTCATTACATTTTTCTCTTTCACTTGACCATTACTCCATGCTCTGTTACCTTTCATAACTTCACATTCCCATTCTCAAATTTCAGATAATGAATATTTAGACAATGATAACAATAATTCTGAGATTTAATTCTGAGAACTCATCCACATTAATATGAGGAGATGATTTGAGCAAAAAAAAAAGTAAAAAAAAAGGGTAAGCCATTACCAAAGGTGAAAGAGACATGTCTTGAAGATATCTTTTATACAGATATTGAGCTTTATTCAATAGATGATTTCAAGAAAGGTATTCACAATTAAGATGAAAAATGGCCATCTTTCTTTTACCATTCGAAAAACCATTCATTGCTATCCCTTTGAGTCTATCATGATTTTTTTTTCCTGAAGAACCTCAACCAAGGATCACCCTCTACACTTGAGGGTAATTTTTAAAAAAAAAAAAAGAAAAGAAGAAAAAAAAACACCACAAAAGGTCTCAAAGATGGAAAGAGAAAGAAAAGCAAAAGAAAAATAAATGCCACACATGATTTGGGGCAAAGTAATGAGAGTCCTTTGTGTGAGGAAAGAAAAAACAGTGAAATGATGTGGGGCAAAATGCCAAGTTGTAAATGATTCTTTGGTTTTGAACTTTTTTTTTAATAATACATGTTTTGAGCCTATTATATCTATTTTTTTTATGACCCTTCACCTTGGCCTACATTACAACCTTGAAAAGTCCATTTGGATCAAGTGTGAATACTCAACTTGAATGATTATATGTTGAGCGAAGGTATACTCATGATGAAGCAATGGAATCATGCTATATTACTCTAAAGTTGGATGTATGGAAGATATCAACAATGGATGAAAAACGAGCAAAAAAAAAAGATGATGAAAAAAAAAATAAAAGAAGGAAAAAATGAAAAAAAGAGATTCAAATTGAAAACCTAAAAGGGTGATTTTGGTAGAAAAAAAAGATCCAGGTCAAATGGCTTACATGAATGGAAGATCAAAGACTAGGGCAAAGTTTGCCAAACTCCATATGACTTCAATTGTAAATGGAATGAGTTTTTGAAAAAGAATCCTAGATTAATGTTGAGAATTGTTTGAATATTCATCATTTGGACATACCATCCATCCCAATGACATGTGTCCAATTTATTTCCTTTCCCATTTACTTTGTACCAAAATAGATCTTCATTGATTATCTTTACCATAATCCACCTTGTGTTCTCTTATTGTTTCACCCCTAGAATGAATTGAGAAAATGCTTGATTGCATTGTATTTGTCAAGAATTGAAATGATAATGAATGAATGAATATGTGCTTAAAAGAGTCTTGCATTCATTTGAAAAGAAAATCTAAGATGATAGTGGTAGCAAAATGAAGAAATGGTAGAAACCTAAAAGAGATGATTTGGAAAGATATATGATGTGACCAAATGGAGAATATAATGGGGCAAATCTTGAAAAGTGATATAACCAAGTGATGAGTACAAGGATGAATTGGTCGATATGACTTACAAGTTATGATTGAATGATGAGAACAATCAATGGACAAAGTTTGTTTTGGAATGGTTAATGCTGAGACACCTATGAGTAATGACCTAGTGATGGTGGATGAAACTTGTTTTGAAATTTGTTAGTGCTGAGAAATTCATTGAATGATGGTCAAGTGATGATCGATTGATGAAGCTTATTCCAAAGTATTGACAAACTGAACAAGGAAGAATGTGAGTGGAAAAGACAATTGAGAGCTACACTAGTTCGATCTTAGAAGAGCAGTGTAATCGGATCTCTGAAGAATCAAAGGGCTTGATGCTAAGAAAAGAGCTTGAGAAATTTGAGTACCATACATTGAACAGGAATTAATTGGCCAACATTTGCATAGCATGCATTGAAATTCATATGCATTTGCATAGCATACACTACTTTCAGGAAAGTATAGTGTATAAATTCAAGAAGCAAGGGTGTTCCAATATCCCACATAGAAAAGACAGATATGAAGATATTTTATAAAATTTGAGAAGAAACTTGTCAGGTAAGTTCCTAATCCTTGAAATAGGATGTCTTTTGGTATCAAGGTTGATTTATAAGTCCTTTGGGCATGATCTCCTGAAATTCCTTCAAACACAACTTTCAACTCCTTTGGACATGATTGTCAAGGAGTAATTTAATTTTCAAAGTCGTGGTGCCTCTGTTTAGAGGAGCACTTTACTTTCAAAAGTCATGGTGCCTCTGTTTAGAGGAGTAATTTACTTTTCCAAGTCGTGGTGCTTCTGTTTAGAGGAGCAATTTATTTTTCTAAAGTCATGGTGCCTTTGTTTAAAGGAGCAATTTACTTTCCAAAGTCGTGGTGCCTCTGTTTAGAGGAGTAATTTACTTTTCAAAAGTCGTGGTGCCTCTATTTAGAGGAGCAATTTATTTTCCCAAAGTCGTGGTGCCTCTATTTAGAGGAGCAATTTACTTTTCCAAAGTCGTGGTGCCTCTGTTTAGAGGAGCAATTTACTTTTCCAAAAGTCGTGGTGCCTCTGTTTAGAGGAGCAATTTACTTTCCAAAGTCGTTGAGCCTCTGTTTAGAGGAGCTTTGATAAAAAAAAATAAAAAAACAAAAAAAAGCAAAGAAAAAATGGAAAAAAAAAACAAAAAAGGTTGCCTCTATTTAGAGGAGCTTTGTTTATGTTTCTCAAAGTCATTGAGCCTCTGCTTAGAGGAGCTTTGATCATTTTTTTAAAAAAAAAAGCAAAAAAACATAAAAATAAATAAAAAAAGTTGACTCTATTTAGAGGAGCTTTGTTTATGTTTCTCAAAATCATTGAGCATCTGCTTAGAAGTGCTTTGATCAAAATTAAAAAAAAAAGAAGCAAGAAAAAAAAATCCAGTTAAGTCATGAAGGGGTGCCTACATCTTTGCACAATTTCTGTTTCACAAAAAATGTGCAAAGAGGGGCAGTTGTAGACACCCCATTTTGTCCAGGATTCTTTGTCAATTGAGACTAATCCAAGCTCAGTTGTAGGGATTTTTATTCATTTTTATTTTATATTTTTTTATTTCATATTTACCTTTTTTTTATTATCTGATTTTTTTTTTTTAAAAAGGAAAGATTGAGATTAAGTTGGATGATGATCAGAAAGCATGATTGGTGGCTAATCTTTAGCATTGGAAGACTAAGTGGAATAGAACTGAAATTCTATAAAAAACAGCATGGTTTTATAAAACGAAAAAAAGATGGAGGAGAAATCAGAATAGGAGAGAAGAAGAATCCGAATAGGAGATGAAAAAAAAGAGGAGAAAGGAGAGAAGAAGAATCCGAATAAGAGAGGAAAAAAAACAGAGGAAAAGATGAGTCTGCACCTAGTTTGCATACCAAGAGTTGTTACGTGCTGGGGCAGTATTTCCCCCAAGATCTGAGAGTTCTGCACCCGTACTTACTCCTCTTAAAACACAACTTTTGTTTGGCAACAAACAACTTCTGCATCACAGCAGAATGCCCTTGTTCTCTTTGATATGTTCTCTGATAGTAACAACACCTCTGATTCTGTTAACACCCAATTTTCGGGTTTAGATGGACAAACTAATCCTTGGACTCCTCAAATTCAGCAGCAGCAACCGAATTTTCATGCGAATGGAACTGCACCAAACATGGGATCACCTCGATATGAGCAGTCATATGCTCAAGGACCTCAACATATGAGAAGTGATCAGGTGGTGGGTATGTACGTTCAGCCAATCACAACAGGTCATTTGTCAGCAATTAATAACGAGGCTGTTCAGGGAAATCGGTTTGCTGGTTTTCATCCTCAACCAGTTCTGGAAGCACAATATATTTGCTTTGAAAATGGGAGGAGCCTGCTTGATGTGTTGAGGACATGCAGGAGGAGACCTCTGCATACATGAGAAGCAACAATTCAAAATATCATTAGTGCTTTGCCTGAGCAAAAATATTTCACTTGTCGAAGATGCAAAGGTTCGTTCCCGTAATACATGATGGCCAAATAGGGCCACTTTGCAATTCATGCATGGAGTCAAAGAAATTTCAGTGCAGCACAATGAGTGCACCCAGAGCAGGAGCTAGATCACAAGAACCACTATTGATTTCACATTCCTCTGGAACTGCTACAATGGGTATCTTTCCACAATTTACTAGACAATGGAAGATAACAAGAAAATCACAAGAACCGATTTTGACGTCGCAGTCTTCTGGAAGTGTGTCATTGAGCATCTCTCCACAAAATAAAAATCAATGCAAGAAAGCAAGAAAGTTAACAAAACCAGGGTTATTCACAAAGTCCTTGAAAAGTGTTTCAGTTTATATTTCCTCACAAAATAAGGGCCAATGGAGAATCAAAAAGAAGCCAGTGAAATCGGTTTTGATGTCAAAGACCTTCAAAGGTGCCTTATCGCCGAGGTATTCACCCAATGGAAGTCAATGGAAGATGACAACAAATGATCAGCGATTGCATAAGTTGGTATTTGAGGAAGATGGACTGCCTGATGGAACTGAAGTTGCATACTGTGTGCATGGACAGAGATTGCTTGAGGGTTACAAAATGGGCTATGGGATAATTTGTCGTTGTTACAATTGTGAGGTTAGCCCCTCACAATTTGAAGCTCATGCTGGTCGGGCTTCTCGCCGAAAACCCTATGTTTACATTTACACATCTAATGGGGTGTCTCTGCATGAACTGGCAATATCTCTCTCAAAAGGTCATCGTTATTCTACCAAGGATAATGATGATGCATGCATCATCTGTGCTGATGGTGGAAATCTTTTGCTTTGTGATGGATGCCTGAGGGCCTTCCATAAAGAATGTTCATCTCTACCGACAATTCCTCGTGGTCACTGGTACTGCCTATAGGTGCCGAAGCTGGTGGCTGGAAGCCATCATCTGCTCCAACCACAAATGGTGGGCTTTCCATGCTTATATATTGGCAAGGTTACTACGGGTCCACTAATGGTTTTCCTCCACAGCAGCAACCTTTACTCCGACTCCCACCTGGCTTGCCAATGCCACCTTCCATGCAGCAATCCATGCAATATCTAGCCATGAATGTGTCATTACCTGTTACAGCTTCTAACTTGCCAACTTCTCAATTTTTTGAAAATAGTCAGTTGCTGCCACCCTTTGCTCAGAAGGACGTGGAGACCGTTTGTGTGTCATCTCCAAAATTGATGTTAGCACCAGACATCTCTGCACTTAATCGAAGAAGGATAACTGCCTATCCTATGTTTGTGATGATAGAGAGGAATACAGTTAGCAAAACCAGCTTCAAGACAGGCTCACCCAAGACCTTAAAACCGAGCCATTCACTAATCAAAACCAAAGCCTTGAGTTGGAACCCATTCAAGAAACAATCTAGGCCTGATTCAGAAAGTTGACTTAAATTGGTTTTGATCCGAGATTAAGCTCAATTTTTGGTAAGATATTTTCTATCCCGTTTTGATTTTTTTTTTGTTGTAGCATGCCATTTATTCACTAATTTTATTTTATGTTTTCATGATTTAAAAACATTGGTTAATAATAAAAATAATAATTTCAAGAAAAAAAAATATTTTTGACGAAAAATTGAAAGTATCAATTTTTCTTAAAAATAAATAAAAAAAACGATTTTTGAAGGAAAGTTGAAAGTATCAATTTCCCTCAAAATTAAAGTTTTCAAAAAAATATATTTTTGAGGAAAAGTTGAAAGTATCAATTTTCCTTAAAAATAAATTTTCAAAAAAAAAGTTTTTGAGGAAAAGTTGAAAGTATCAATTTCCCTCGAAATTAAAGTTTCCAAAAAGAATATTTTTGGGGAAAAGTTGAAAGTATCAATTTTCCTTAAAAATAAATTTTCAAAAAAGGTTTTTGAGGAAAAGTTGAAAGTATCAATTTTTCTCGAAAATAAAAGTTTCCAAAGAATATTTTTGAGAAAAAGTTGAAAGTATCAATTTTCCTCGAAAATAAAAGTTTCCAAAAATATTTTTGAGAAAAAGTTGAAAGTATCAATTTTCCTTTAAAATCAAAATTTCCAAAAAAAATATTTTTGGGGAAAAGTTGAAAGTATCAATTTTTCTTAAAAATAAATTTCCAAAAAATATTTTTGGAGAAAAGTTGAAAGTATCAATTTTCCCTTTACAAGAACAATCATCCTTTCCTCCCTTTTTATTTTGATTTTGATTTTGATTTTTTTTAAATAATCTGACGACGGAGCCTCTGCAAGTGAAATAGTAGTTTTTCTTGCATACTCCTGAGGTGAGGGAATTTTCTCAATTTTTTGCTAAAAGTATTAGAGTCAATTGAGAATAATTTTCAATAATTAATTACTTGGTAAAATTTTAAAGCTCTTTGGATAACACCAAATTATGCTGGTACCATCTTTTGATAGGCGTTGTGAGGGTGCTATAACCTTCTTCACACGTAACCAAACTCCCGAACCTTGTTCTGGTTAGTAGACCTGAACCTATTCTTTTAGGGACCCTTAAATTTAGGTGTTCCTTGAAAGGACAGATTCTTTAGGTGGCCAATCGCACCTAGATAAAAAAGATTGGTGGCGACTCCCTCAAGTCAATGTCTAGCGATAGATCCCCAGATCTAGACGTTATAACACATGATTCTTCACTTCAAGTATTCACATTAGATCAAAATGGACTTTTCAGATATGTAACGTAGGATAGGGTAAGGGGTTATGAAAGAAATGGATAAAATAGACCCAAACTATATTTAAAGGGTAATTAAATCAAAGATGTTTTTATGTAGAGCACCTAAACATTTTGCCTATCAATTTTTTTTTCTCATTTTGTCATTTTTCAAGAAAGATTTAAACACAAAAGTGTTTTTCCCTTCAAATCACTAAGGGCTTCAACTTCTCAAGCTTCTCAAACTTTGCCTCCAGTGAGGGAATGATCCTTGGTTAGGGTTCCTTGAAAACAAATTTTAACAGGTTTAAATGGGATAGTAAAGGATAATTTTACTCTTTTTGTGAAGGATAGAAGAAAGATTGCCTTTTCTTATCTCAAATATGAATACTTTTAATAAAAAACATTCATTGGCCAAAAACAAAGATCATGTTCTACATCAACTTTATCTTTCAATAAGTGAAATTCTTTGCCAAATTTTTTTTTTATTCACTAATCTCAATGAATCAACAATCTTGATTATATTTTCAAAATCAAATCCTAAATTGTTGTAATGACTGTTTGAATATTTATTATTTAGAATTTACAAATGGATATAGGAAACAATGTAACAAGGTAAAAGTATATAATGGTGATTCACACAAAAGATAAAATATTATGAAAATGCATCATATCTGCCATTTTTATTAAAATGATGAAAAATAAAATAAAATTTTAATATAATAAAAAGAGTCAATTACTCTAAAAAAATCTTAAAATAACAAGCAATTTCAATTAGCCTTTTCATATCCTTCATAAAATTATACCCTATACCCTTGGGTGATCAAGTAAAAAGCCTTTATGGACATTCAGCTCACTTGATTCGTTGAAACTCATCAAGTTTACTCGGATCAAACTTTACGCTTTATGTTTAAAAGAAAGGTAATTTTTTATAGAGTGACCCATATTCCCATTTTGATAATCACATATGGCATTAACATTGTACCATTTGAGATATGGTGGCTTTAATGATTCCAAAAGAATTGAGGATTCCTAACCAATTCTAAGAATAGCTCAGTATAAGTTATGAAGATAGGATTAATGCGAGCTCTCTCTTGGTTGCCTCTGGATCTTCTTAAACCACTTGTTTGATTATTAGGCCTTGAAACTGGTGTAGTGATAAGACTAGGCTTATAAGTAGATGCTTGAAAGGTTGGTTGATAAAGGCTTGTGTATATGTTTTCATGGTTGGGTAATGAGGCTGGTAAGGGAATTTTGTAATATTATTGATTATAGGGTAGTAAGCAAGATAAACAGGTGGGGAATATAGAACATAACCGCTAAATTGTTGTCCCTTAAAACTCATAGCTTATGCTTTAACTTCTTTCTTCTTAGGCATTCCACCTTTCTTGGCATTGCTGGCCTTTCCTTCTTCAAGCTTGCCACTCTTGATGGCATTTTCAATAATCTCCCATGAGATTACCATGTCAGCAAAGTTCTTTATTACGTTCCTTATTATTTTTTCATAATGCGGTGCTTTTAGGATGCTAATAAACAATGTATCATTTTTTTTTAGTTAGAGGAGGTTGAACTTGAGTAGTCATGTCTTTCAATCATTGGGCATATTTTTTGAAATATTTTATTGTATTCTTTTTCATACTTTGTAAAGAAAGATGATTAGGACCAAGTCAAATAATGTGGAGGTATTGACTAATAAATGCCTGAGCAAACCCATTTCAATAGCAAATGTGGGTTTAATCTAGCTGAACATACCACCTTGTAGCTGAGCCAATAAGGTTATCTTAGAATACATGCATCAATAGCTTTTTATCACTGGTGTAGGTAGCCATTTTTCGATAATAAATGTTGACATGAGTTATTGAATACTTAGTACCATTGTATTTCTCGAACTCTATAACTTTAAATTTTGAAGGAATCATAACATCTAAGACCAAACAAAGGCCAATAGCATCCATGAAATCATAAAAATCTATCCATTCAATAGCTCGTAACCTCTCCTCAAGTATGTTCATCATGTAATTAGCCTTTGAATCTTTCAAAGCCTCAACCATTTTTAATTTCTCTTTTGGGACATCCAAATTAGGAAATTGGATCGATTCAACTCCTTTTTAGTAAGGGTAGGGTTATTATAGCTTTGGACATTCTCTTTGTTGGGTGCTGTCTACATATTTGAGTAAGTATAGCTTGTCAAAAATGCACACTATTATGATGAAAAGCTTGGAATGTATTAGGCTAGATATAGGCCATAACCTGAAGGATATAGATGTTCAGCAACATTATGTGAAACATCTTCTTCAACTGTCTTTTTTATATTCAACTTGCTCAATACCTGAAGGATTTTACTTAGCTCTCTCTTGATCTTCTTTTGGCCTTTTTTAATTTCTCAACACGATTTGCATTATCTTATTCCATTCTTATCGCTTACGCTTGGGTGTAATACTAGTGTTAAGCTATCATTGAACCTTGATTTTCCATAATTAGGGTGAAATTTTAAAATGATGTCATAGAACCATCAAATTATGCATGAGAATGAATGTAAAAAATGTATGAATGCAATAAGGAGAATTTACCACATAACAATTGTTATCAAAGAAAATCTTTATTGAATTAAAAGTTATTTCTAACAAAATCTAATATTACATCCATGAAAAGTCTACAATTTACTAAGGAAATAAATCCATAATTTGTCGATACTAGCTTTGCACTTTATTAAGAAACTCTAGCAGTTCTTGGCTATGTGCTTCCACTGATGGCACCCTTATCTTCCATTTTTCAACCCTTTCTATCATGTTTTTGGCTTCATAAGTAGGTATAATAATTTGGTCAAGCAAGGACTCCAACTAGTTATGCTTTATCATATATGCCTCATTTAATTACTCAATTCTTCATTCACAGCCCCCATTTGTGTTCTAATTTCCATCACCACTCCATTCAACATTTGGATGTGCATTTATGCTTCAAAGAATGCCTTTTCTTTTTCTTATGGCTCTGCTTGCAATTGTCCATTTTCTTTCAAAAGTTAGGCCAATTCTCAATTAGTGGATGATCATGTTGTGTTAAGGTCAATGAACAAACTTTTCCATTCATCATTTTCTTGTTCAAGTGCTTGAACTTCCCCTTTAAACCTTTTGTTTGCAAGTTTCAACTCTTCAAACTCCATTTTCAGGCCAATAAAGGACTTTGCTAGGCTTTCCATGGATGTAATTGAGACTTTCCTTATTAAAATTATTTTATGGCAATTACTCATTGTGATAGATCTAATAATGCGATGCATGCATAGTAAAAGAAAAAGGGTTAGTAGGCATATAATATATACAATGAACAATATATAAATATAAAGAACAACATAAAGGGTTAGTATGAAAATATATATATATATAAATTTACAAGCAAAGTAAACATCATATCATATGTCCTATTTAGGATTTTTTAACATTAAGGAAGGCATGGCTATAACCCAGATTTAGACCCTTAGGGTTTATTTACATGCTAGGTTCAAACATTTGACAATCTAAGGGTTTCCAAATTATTCCTTACATCATTGTCCATTATAGACTAGTAAGGCACCCCAATCCTCACCCATTATAAACTATAAGCAGAATGGCTCAATTTAAGTGGGAGTTTTTCGCTAGCCCATATGGAGACATAAAATCTCATGAAGACATAAATACTTTACTTCCTCTTAAGGAATAGAACTCAAGTGTAGAGCTCATGTTATACATGTACAAATGAATGACAAATATATAAAATGAATAAATAAATAAATAAAATGCAAATAAGGAGAAAATTTCTTGAATTTATTATGGCTTGGATAACAAAAAATTAGTTACTGGCCTGACTTTCTATCTCCCCAACAGAGTTGCCAAACTGTCATAACATATAGATTCGTAGACCTATTATTAGACATAGATTTATGAAGTCGCCACCAATTTTTTTTTTTTTTTGTTTAGGTGTGATTGATCACCTTATTGAATTTGTCCATTTAAAGAGAAATCCTAAAATCAGCTTAGATATCTTTAAATAGTAGATTCTAGTCTAAGAAATAAGATTTTAAGTTCGATAGTGCAATTATGCATGAGGAAGATTATAGCACTTTTACAACACCCATCCAAAAGGCGGTATCAGTTTGATTTCAAATTATCCAAGCCAAGAAGTCTCTTTGTAATTTTACCAAATAATTTAATTATTAAAAATTGATCTTAAAATTACTCTAATAGTATGGTAACAATTTAAGATATTTTTCTCACCTCAAGAGTATTCATGAAAGCTAGTATCTAATTTTGAAGAGGCTCCATCATCAGATTTGTTTAATTTTTTTTTTGTTATAAAAAAACTTTTACTTGTAGAAACAATTTATTCTTAGAAATATTTTCCAATATTTTAGTAAGATTTTCTATCAAGAATTATCCTCCAATCCGTTGGTATGATTTTAAAAAATATATTTTAAGAAAATTCATTAAGTCTTCCAATATTATGGTAAGACTTAATTCAATATTTAAATTCTCCAATAGTTTGGAAGGATTGAAAATTTAATTTTTTTCAAAAAACACTTTTTTTTTAAATTTGAAAGAAAAAAAACAAAAAACATTATCATGTAAAATAGTATCATTGAATAATATATCATGCAATAATAATATAATATATCATGTAATAAATATAAACTATCATACAATTAAGATAAAATATCATGTAATAATAATTAATAACCATGCAAAAATAAATAAACAAAAACATCATAAATAATCTTGCCAAATCACTAAATATAAACTATCATACAATTAAGATAAAATATCATGTAATAATAATTAATAACCATGCAAAAATAAATAAACAAAAACATCATAAATAATCTTGCCAAATCACTAAATTAGAATAATAAGCAAAAAATGAAAAAAAAAACATAAAATAAAACTAAAATAAAATAAAATCAGAAATAAAAAATAAAAGAAAACTTGCACTGCGGGTCAGGTTAGAAGCAGGCAAGCGCGTAGGTCAATAAGGTTCACACACGAATCCTAGCCCATTACAAAACGGCATCGTATTAGGTTTGTATAAATACCAAACTTCAACGTCTGTCGTTACAATCACCTTTTATTGTCTCTCTCTAACTAAAAAAATGCTCTGACCTCTCTCTAACTTCCCCAATCAAAAACTTTAAAAACCCTAGATCTCGACTAAAAACCTAGTTTCTGATGTCATGAAATTCAAACATTTGCTAGAAACTTTAAGTTTTTCCAAAAAACCAAATGAACCTAGAATCCAACCACTACAAAATCCCTCCAGCCATCATGTACTCCATCGAAAAATTCAAATGTTCAACGAAAAATTCTAAGATTCAACCTAAACCTAGAAACACCATTTTTTTTCCAAAAAACCTAGAAAAATCTCCAAAAAACCCAAATATCCAAACTAAACCATAAAAAATCATAATTTCCCCATAAATTCAAATCACAAGCCTGAATAAATTAACAAGCTAAACCTAAAACCAAATCAAAACCCAAAGTAACTAAAAAAGATTTCAAAAACTCCAAACTTCCTAGAAAGCTTTCTGACTTACCAAAAACCAAAAAAATCAAAAATCCTAAAAAATCATGAGAATCAAAGATCTAAAAATTCATAATTCCATAAACTAGAAAAGTCCAAACTCAATTTTCCCCTCATTGTGTGTTTTTCTCTGTCTAATTCCCCCTCGTTGCTGTGTAATTGCTCTGTTCTATAAAGATCAAATCTTTTTAATTTTAAAAAATTTTACATAATTTGGGATTTTCTTATGATTTTATTCTTGTGAATTACTTGGTGTGATTTTACATGAATTAAGCCCAAAAAGTTCTTCAATTCATCAAGTTCAAGATAAAATCTCCAAATTCCTCATCTTTTTTATTTTTTTATTTTTTTATGAGACTTTTGACTTTTTTGACACTTTTTTAATGAGACTTTTGACTTTTTAAATAAATATATAAAATTAAACCAAAAAATTAAATCAAATTAAAATTAAAGTTTTTCTTATTGGGCCTGATTCTTATTGGGCTTAAAACTTTCTAATTGGGCCCAATTAATGGTTGAAAGCTCGTTTCCAATCCCAAAAAAAATTTTGGATAAAATGGGGTGTTTAAATATGGAATAGAAGTACTTTTCAAAATATTGCTAGCTGTTGGGGAGAGTTTATACATATGGATGAAAGGCCATTAAAGTTACATTCTTTTGATAGAGGTATTATATAGATTATAACAAATTCATCATCTAAATTGAAGCTATAATCCAATTAAAGGTGGGTGATAAGTCATATAATATGAGTCTTAGAAGTTGAATTTAATATTAAACAATGCACGAGTCATTAATAAATTCAGAGCATGAATCCTAATGATGGCCAAAGTTAATAAGGACTCCATGAAATAGGTAACTTAGAGGAAGTTGAAAAGGTGTCATCTATTACAAAAAAGATGAAGAAAGGTGTAAAAAGGCAAAGAATAAGGGTAATTATGATCAATTGTCTAGAGCCAGGGAAAAGGTGTAGGGAATAAATGTCTCTTGATAACAGTGAAGCTGAGAATAATGAGACTGATGAAAAATAATGTGAATCCCAATTTTCAAGCACGAGTAGAGGATATTAAATAAGAACAAAAACGATAATATAGAGAATGCTAAGATGGTAAGTAGTGAAAATATGGGAGATGCTAATATTAGGCTTATAATTATGGAAAATAGAAAGTTTTTTTAGTGCAAAAAAAAATAGCAAGAAATTTGGGAACTTAGGCCTTGATAAAGATTGCTTAGTCCAGTTCTATATAGTGATAAAGTTTCTGCATCCTTTGTAGTTGAAACAGAAGATTTAGAAACAAAGAGAAGGGATGTAAAGCATACAGTTAAGGTAAAGAAATGGTATATATATGAAGAGATAAAGGGAGATTGATGGGCAAAATTATCAAGAAAGGGAAAGAAATTAAAAAAAAATAGTGAAAGAGGAGGCATATATAGTAAAAGGTAAAATAAGATAATTTGATAGCAAACTATCTACATAGGGTGGTGATTTTCAAAATTCAAATAGAGTACTATGTAAAGGCGATAAAGTAGAATAGCTTAAAAAGGAGGCAGAAGCAATATGGAGAGTGAGGAAACAACTTCGTATCATTTTTATAGAAGATGAAGAAAAAGTGATAAAAAGAATTCAATTGTTAAAGGTTAAGATATGAAAAAAGACTGAAAATGTAGGGGTAATTTTCTTTACCTCTATTTAAAATTTTTCAAGTGTATTATGTTGTGGATTTTCTAAGAGTATTGTGGCTAACTTATTTACAAAATTCATTAAGGTAATTATTCTACATGATAGTTTATGGTGTAATATGATTAATTTTGATATCAATTATAGTGGATTAAAAATGCTAATTATCTCATGGAATATGCAGGGAATTTTAAGTGGTATTAAAGTTCAAATGGTAATGAGGTTAATAGTTCTTAGTCAAAAAGTTTTTGAAATTTCTAGAACACCAGAATTTATCACTTGATCAACTAATATGGTTCACCTTTATTTGGAAATATAATATACAACCCAAAGTCTAAAATTTTATATGTCTTGCTATTAAAAATTGTATTCCCTCTATGAGCTTCCTGAGAATTAGAGGGATTGCTTTTGAAGAAGGACAAGGTTTATGCAATTAGTGTAAACATGAGAAGTAAAATTTTGGTTATTATAGACTCCTAATTTTTTATAAGCACATTCCAGCTAGTTGTGATGCTTTTAAGGTTGAGCCTAGTCTATATCCAATATTTCTTTAAGATTTATGAATTTTAGGTTAAGATGACCAAAATACCCCGTGGTCAAATATGATCAAACACAATAAAAAAAAGGTCAAACTTGATCGACCTCGAGTCAACCCTTAGAATTCATAATTCAATAGGACTATTATGACTTGAGATTAAAAAAATTATGATTTGCATTCATGAGAATCTTGATTGTACTTTATAGAGGTAAAATTACCAAAATGTCCTTTAAGGGATATTTTTGTAATTTGGACTTTTTGGGGTCAGTTTTTCATGGAAAGCTCTAGATCAAGCTTTAATATTATTCCATAAATTTTTATGCACTAAAACTTTGATTGCACATATGAAATGGTGAAATTATCAAAATGCTTTTTAAAAGTATTTTCATAGTTTGACCTTTTAAAGGTCAATTTTTCATTAAAAGCTCCAAATTATGCTTTTATATTATTTCATGAATTGTGATACATTAAATATTTTGATTGCACCTTAAAAAGAGTGAAATTATGAAATTACCTTTTAGGGATATTTTTGTTATTTGACCTTTTTAAGGTCGGTATTTTATGAAAAGTTTTAGATAATAATTAGGTATTATTATATGAATTTTAGTTCATTAAAATCATGAAATTAAATATTGGATCATAAGATTTTAGAAAAATCATGAAAATGCTTAGAAAAACACTAACAAGGATAAACTGGTTTTTTTTTTTTTTAAGACAATTGCACTATAGGTCAAAATGGATACTGTATTTTTTCAGAGCCATTAATCTTAAAAGGTTTACATCCTAGGGTCAAGATTGCTTCCTTTGGTCACCAGGCTTAGAAGAAAAAGACAAAATAACTACAACTCAGATGAAATTGATCCAAGGGTTAAAGAAAGGGGTCTTAGTCTTTAAAAATATCATATAGGGCTGGAAAAAGAGAAAGGCAACTGAAAGTAGGGAAAAAAACAAAAAAAAAGGGAAAAAATCAAAAAAATTGAAAAAGCTTTGCAAGGTAGCCATTTTTTTCACCCTTTTTCATGTATTTTTCATCTCCATTCCATGTAGTTCTTAGTTCTTAGTTCTTCTCCATGTAGTTATTCATTCCAAGAGCTTTCTCCCATTTTTAATGATTTACATGCTTTGATTTATGATTTAGATATGTTTTTAATGATTTGGTCTTGAGATTATCTTGTTTGCATGGTTTGATTATATTTTCGTTTAGTCTTCTTGAATACAAATGTTAGATTATTGATTTGTCTTTTGTTAGTTTTCTAAGTGTTTGATAAAAGTTCAATTTTGAATAAATGATGGTTCTTTAATTGCTTGATGTGTGCTTGATATATGTTAGCTTTTGGATCTGATTTTCATTGCTTATAATGTTTATTAGGTGTTTGAATAAATTTACAAAGTTGGAAAGTTTTTGTTCGTAGTGTATTAAAATTGTTGCATAAATAAAAATGTAAGTTTTCAATAGTTTTTTCAAGTATTTGATGAAATAGCAACATGACAATTTTTAGTTTTCGATCATTTGCTCATACTATGCATCATGCATTAAGCATTTGTCATACATTTCTTACACATTAAAACCTTAATCAGAGAATAAAATTACAGTTTTTTAGCTTGCTTCAAAAGTCCACCTAGATATTAGAGATTTTTGAAAAAGTTAAGAAAAATAATGGAAACCCTAAAAGTTGACCCTAGACCCACTCTCATGCATTTGCATTTCATTTTGATAAATTGTTACATGCATTAGCATTCTTAAATTGTCATTTCATCCTTGCATTTATATTTGTCATTCATACTTTAGTTATCATCTGTATATTATAATTTGTTACACTCATGAATTTCATTCATATGCTTTTAAAATAAATTTTTTTTAAAAAAGCAATGAAAATTTTTTTAAAAATAAAACTAAGTGATATTTCAAGTAAAAATAATTCTTAAGATGTAGCCTAAATATAGGGAGATTCTTAACAAGATGAAATATTATATTGATCCAAAAAAAATTAGATTTGTTTTTAAAATTGCAAAAATAAAATAATCTACTTTTAAATATAAAATTCAAAATGATTTGATTTCAAGAAAAATGATTTTGGATGGAATAAATGAAATTCAAAGAACTAATTTCAAATATTAAAGTTATGATCATTTTTATTAAAATTCAAAGATAACATACAATCAGTTGGTATCGATTTTGATGGACACTATAGGGGATTAATCCTTCCTCACGCATAATTGACTCTTAAACCCATCATTGTTTTCGTAGACCAAAATATCTTTTTAATAAATGCTAAACTCGTTTTAATATTTCATTAAAAAAATAAACTTCTTAGATAGCTAATCACACCTAACAAAAAAGATTGATAGTGACTCTCATTATTTTAAAACTTCTAAAATTTTCATCTAATGGTTCCCAAAACTATTATGGCAATTATTTTTTTATTGACTTGCTACTTCTTTTGGGTTGTTTGGAACTTTGTTTTATTTTGGTGGGGTTCGACATGGATAATGCCTAGTCCTGTTGAGGTTTTGCTAAGGCAATATGAGATGGCTCTATGATGGTTATCTGTGTGTGGTGCCACCCTATAGGCTTTATGGTTAGAAAGGAATGAGTTGATCTTTTAAAGAAAGGGCTAGGATGGTAAAGAGATTTTTTTCTTTATTAAATTAAAAACATATTACAAGAAAATAGGGTTTTAGCAACATTCTTTAATAGGATTTCTAAACATGGCTAAATGATTTGTGAGATTTGCTAAAAATGCTGCTAAAAGTGTCAACTATAACTGCATTGAGAAAATAGTGGCATTTTAGGGAAAATGGCAAAAACCTACTAAATAAAGTAAAATAACTTTTCACACTTAATAATAAGCTATTTGTGATATTAAAAAATATAAATATTTATTAAATATAATACATGAGTTAGTGGTCCACCTAAATTGGTTCCTCATAATTGTTATTGCCCAAAATTCATAAAATTGTTGAATTGATCATGCAACTACTGAAATCTTATATGCTTCTAATATATTTTAGCACATTCTTCTTCAATTCCAGCATGCTCCGCTTCTAATTTAGTATACTCTACTTCTTTTTCTGCTTTCATTTGTTTAACACATTGTTGTATAATTTGCAACCCCTATCTCAATATGAAGATGTCTCGCGAAGACTGATTTGCTGATAACTTAAATTGTTGAGAGCTATGTCCTTAGTAGCTAGATGATGTTGGACCTAACCAAGCCTCAGACCCATCCATGTCTCTCTTTTCCAACAACTTCAATAAATATCTTATCTTCCAAGTCTTGCAAATTGATAGAACAATCAAGTGTTGTTTCAATATCAGCAACCATTTTCTCTTTTGCTTTTTCCTATAAATTAATCAAATAAAGTTATCAAATTTAATAATTAATTCACAATATATTTGAAATAGTAAATATTTACTTTTTGTATAAAATGAGTCCAATAAATTACCATAATTTCTTACATTTTGACATTCAAGTAAGATACGTGTTTTTTTGTATGAGTTAATCGAAAAAGTTTTACATGTCCAATTTTTTTACCCTTCTCAATCTCCTATATAAAAACACATATTATTATTAAAACCACATCAACCATAACCTTTTCATATATATAACTATGGAAACTAAGTTCAATCATTCGAACAAGTTTAATATAATATATCGAAGCTAGCTAAATTGTTAAAACAAAACAATAATTGCAAATTTACATTTTTAGCCTTTAACAACACAAAAAGTGATAAACAAACATATATGACAAATTTTTCACATATATAAATCATGGAAATCAAGTTCAATCATTTGGATAAGTTTAACATAATGTATTTAAACTATCTAAATTGTTAAGATACAAATATAACTACAAAATTATATTTTTGCCCTTTCATGGATAAAAATGCTAAACAAACATAAACATAATTTTTTCATATATATCAAGCATCAAAACCAAATTCAATCATTCAAAAAATTTTAATATCATGTATTGAAGTTATATAAATTGTTAAAATAGAACAACAACTACAAATTTATATTTTTCCCCTTTAATGATATAAAAAGTGCTAAACGAGCATAAACAACTTTTTCACAGTTATCATGTGTGAAAACCAAGTTCAATCATTTGGATATGTTTAATATCATATATTGAAGCTATCCAAACTATTAAAATAGAACAATAACTGTAATTTTATATTTTTGCCTTTTAACTACACAAAAAGTGCTAAAAAGATATAAACAACAGTTTTTTCACACATATTAAGTGTGAAAACTATGTTCAATCATTCAGATAAGTTTAATATCATGTCTTGAAGTTATCCAAACTACTAAATAGAACAATAATTGTAAATTTATATTTTTACCTTTTAACAGCACAAAAATTCCTGAATAGTCATAAATGACAATTTTTTCACATATATAAATTGTGAAAATCAAGTTTAATCATTCAAACAAGTTTAATATGACGTATTTAAGCTATCTAAACTATTAAAACATTAATATAACTACAAAATTATATTTTTACCCTTTAATGGCACAAAAAATGCTAAACAGCCTAGTTTCAACTAAACAATGCCAAATTAATCACTTATCTACATTATGGAAGACTCACTAAAAAAATAAAACATCCACTAACCCCCCTCATTTTAAAATTCTTTCAACTTTCGAGAAAGTTGATCATATTCTTATCCCATATTCCTTTGAAATTATCTCCTTAACAAAAAAATGATGACATAATTGGCTTAATAAGTTCAAATCTATGTTAAAACAAAATTTTATATCAACCAAAATAATGGATAGTTAACCTGTTTAGTCTCCTACATAGCTAGGCTTCAATTTGTAAATGGTTTAAAATAAATTTTAAAAATTGATTTGATATTCATTCATTAAAAGATGTTTGTTGGTTAGTAAAATTGTATATGTGTATATATAATTATATATTATGTTATGAAAGGTTTGTTCAAAATATTTTATGTTTATGGTTTTTTATAAGTATATAATATGAAAGACAAACATGAAAAAAAGTATATATTCAATTGGTTCATTCAGGAAAAACTCATGGTGTCGAGTTTACATCTTTATTAGTGATTAACAAAAATAGTAGATCAAGTTAACACATGTTTAATTAGTTTTTTATTCTTTTTATTTTTTTCATATCTATAAACAAATTAACTTAGGAACAAGGAAACATAATTGGATCATGGAGAAATCAAATGAGATCTTAGCACTTTGATAGCAAAAAAAAAAAGTTTAAAAACAAACAAATTTAAAAAAAATGAGAAAGATACAATGAGATTAATTAGGCTTACCTAATTAGTGAGTGTCCTACTAACCATGCTCTCAATAATTAAACCCAGCTTTCACCTCCTCTTTGTCTACATTTGTTATACTATCAAGCCTACTAAACATTATACAACAAATCTCATAAACATGTGGGAAACTCAGTACTTTCCTCTTATCCTCTACTTAATGTGTTATATATAACAAGTAACTATTTTAGATATTTTTTTGAATCTATGGTAATAATAAAAGCTAGAATATTGAATTTGGGACTTCCTATTTTGAGGAGAAACTACAAAAATTTTATTGTAAATGACTGTTTATTAAAGCTATTGTCATGTTTCTAACTTGTAAAATTTTGTTTTTCTTATTAGATCAACAACATGAAAAAGCTTTTTGCCTGTTCAAGCAATGTAATAACAAGAATCAACCAAATGACTACAAAACTCCATAGGCTAAGTTGAAATCAGTGGTGAACAACAGTAAAAAGAAAAAGTGGAATTTACAAATTTAGTAATACTATGTTTGGATTCAGGGGAGGGGAAGGAAAAAAAAGTAATGGAAGTAGAAAAACCTTTCATTTGTTTGAAAACCTTTTAATTTAAAAGAAAAGAAAGAGGTGAAAACCCAATAACCTTTAGTTTCCTTTGTAATCCTCACTTTTTTAATAACTCAATTTGAGAGAAAAGTTAAGGAAAAGTTGAAAAAATTTTATTTTTATAAAAAGATTATTATATTCATATTTTTATTTTGATATTAGATTTAATTATATAACTGACACTTCCTACAAAATTAGTTCCTTTTATGAGTATATTATATAACATCACAATTTATAAATATTTTATGAATTTTCAAGTCTTAACAACAAAACAAGCTAAAACATTGTCAAATAAATTAAAAGGCCAAATTAATCACAAAATTAAAAGTAAATCAATAACTAACTAATACATCTTACTGTAGTAAACATGCTCAATTTTGTTTAGAAATATTTGTTTATACAAGTTAGATAGTATAAAGATATATTTGTATATTATAGGTTACTTTACAAAAAAAAAAAGGTTATAATTAGAAAATAATATTATAATGAATTATTTCATTTCTATTAGCTCAAAGACTTGAAATAAACAAAAAAAGGATGAATTGGTTGATAATAAATTTTTCAAGATTTAATATCCAATAAGCACAAATTTTACAAATCAATTTTTCTAAAAAAATAAACATAATAAATATGAGTATACTAAAAATTTTAAAAGCAAAAAATAGAGGTAGAAAATCAAACACCAAAATTTATAGAGGTTCGGACATTTTCTTAGGCACTTATATCCCCTCCTTTAGCTTCACTTGCTAAGGAGTTCAATTTATTATGTGTTGAATGTTATAGCCAAGATCTTTAAAGTTTTATACAATCAACAACACAATCTCTTAATTGTTATCCTCCCCTTTAAGCTCAAAACCTCACAATACAAACTTTTGAGTGTTTTGCAAACTCAAAGAACCTGTTTAAGGTTAGGAGTTTGCTAATTTGAAGTACAAAACAAGATTAATAAGAATGTTAAGAGAAAAACAAATACAATATGAATTTTTTGCACTTTTCTCTCTTTAAAATGCTCTTTAATGCTTGGAGAAGATGGTGACTTTTCATACACTTCAAATGCAGTGGAAAACTTTCATTTATATGTTGACAAAGGAAAATAGCTGTCGTTTGCATTTAATGCTTGAAACCTACAAAATTTCAAACAAATACTAGCCATTAGGGCTTTCTGGGCACTAAGGGATCAATCCGCATATTTAGGGGATCGATTGGGTCAATTGAAAATCAGACCAGTTTTGTGCACCATCAAGCTACCCGATTGATTAAGTAAGAGACCTGATCGATCTCCAGTTTCAGGTGATCAATCCCTTATGTAGGGGGATGGATCCCTTCTGCAAACTTTGAAACCTGTTTTGCTTCTGGATAAAAAATAGATCAATCCCTTTGAAAGGGGGATAGATCGATTCACTTAGAAAACCTAGCCAATCGATCCCTACAAGGAAGGTATCGATTGATTTTTTAAAAAACTTGAACGAGATAGGCTACTGAAAGAAAAATGGTTTGATCCCGTTAGCCAGAAAATTGATTAGGTCATGTGAGGGGATTGATCCTTTCTATCCCAAATTGTCCAAAAGTCTATTTTTGCTTCTAAAACATGTTTTGCTTTAGTTCAAAAATAATTTTTTGCAAGATAGAAGGCTAAAAAATGTTCAATTTAAGATAAAATAAAATTGATACAAGTTAGGCAAATTTTTATTTTGTTAATTCAAAAACTTTTATCAATTTAAGGCTAATAATCTCTCCCTTTTTTATATGACAAAACCAAGTGAAAATTTTACTTTAGAAACATTTTTCCACTTGAAAACTCATAGGACTTAAAAGATGAGTCAAAGCTAGACTCTGAACATGGATTATTGGATCTTTAGGAAAAAAAAAAAGGTAAGAGGGGTGAGAAGTACGAAAAGGATAGGAATTCTCAAAGGGGAGAAAAGGAAAAGAAAAAAAGGTTAGTCAAATGAGGCAGGCTAACCATAGCTATTGGGATTTAAGGGTTTTAGAGGTTACAATTGATTGCAGCAAGTAGTTTATTCATCCCATGATAAACCTATTCTCCCTTTGCTCGAGCATTCTCCTTGATATTTTTTTAGCCCTTAGCAAATATTGGATTTAACTAGTAAATAACTTAGCTATAGTCCTTTCCTGCAATGACAGAAGGGACTTGATCATCCAAACCGAAAGCTTTACAGTCGAGCTAACATTCCTTGACTTTTATCCTAAAGTTATTGGACATGCTAGAATTAAAAGACATAATGAAAAAGAAAAAAAAAATCGTACTGAAGAGTTAGAAAGTAAGGTCAAATGAAGAAAGGCTAGAAGTATTTAAGGTCTATTAAATTTTATTAGCTTAAGAGCTAGAAGTTTGTGATGTGAGATACTGAGGCCTTAAAGGGCCCTTTATATAGCCAACTCAAAGATCAAATAGACATCCCCTAATTGAGCAACATCATCATAACGATTACTGAGGATAACGCTTCGCGTTATCAACCCTCATACACTTAACAGCCAAATTTTCTCTTTCATTAATAAATGCAAATTCTGTTGAATTTGCACGAAGGGCATGTTGATCATTCTAATGCCGATTCATCGTTCAGAGTAACATGAAGCCATATTGGCCATACATTCGTGGCATATCAGATCTCTCACGAGTCAATGCAAAGAAAGTTACAAGCCTTACGTCGACTATCAAGATAACGAGATGACAAGTTAATTACAAATATCATAAAGCACGATGTCGGTCATACTAATCCATGTCGATAACACCACCGCAAACCTAATTAGTGCTACCCTTGTCTACATTAATAGCTATCACTCACCATCTCGACTGGATGAGGTTAGAATACCCATTAAGTGAAATTTTTTCAAAGCCCACACTCAATCAATAGTTCAATCCTACCTAGGATAGGTTAGATCAATTAAATTCATGGTCTTCAGTTTGACACCTCAAACTATTCAATGAGGGGACAAAATGTTAAAGGTATTTTTAGATCTAAAAGACAAAATAAACTTTTCTCATCATTAGTGTAAGTCAATAGATAACCAGTTACATAATTGATATATCGAGCCGACCAGAATTCACAGGTCCACATCAGCTAGTCCACCTCATCAAGTCCAGATGTTGACTCCCAAGATGCTGATTTAGCATACCTTGAATGGATAGTCAATTGTCAGATCAGTTCGAGCCTACCAGGTCATCCCTAGCCTTTAAGGTTGATCTCAAACAATCTAGCTACCCTTAACCCTTACCTTACAAATATAAATAATACCACCCAAGCACCATTCATTCATATGCATTTTCATATTTTCTTACTTTCTCCTTTACATTCCATTCTTAGATCAACTAATAATTTAAGTATTTGAGTACAAATATTGAAATCATACTCAACTTTTATCGTTAATGGTTCTCTTCTTTTCTTTCTTGTAATTTTAGAGTTTTAATCTTAAGAAGCAGCTTGGCTCAAACAATCGAGACATGTAATAAACCGGAAGATTGACAAGATCAGAATTAATTAGTGCAACTCGTCCACCTATAGAAAGAAGCTTACTTTTCCACTGGCTTAGCCTACTTTAACATGTGCTAATAACCGGCTGCCACGTAGAAATTAGTCTCCAGTTAGCGCCCAATGGGAGACCAAGATATTGGGGGAAAAGAAGCAACGCTACAGTGAATTTTCATAGCCCATTCTACCAAAGATATTTAGTGGGAAAAGAATCACTGCTACAGTGAACTTTCAATCCTGCTGTTAGGTGAAAGCACTGAAGGATTTTCTTAATCATTAAGAGTTGCTAGGCGTCAGATACAAAATATTATGGTATCGTCAGCTAATTGAAAATGAGCAATTTGGAGATTACTCTGTCCGATATGGTATCGTCAGCTAAAAGATACGGCCTTACTAAGAAGAAGACTCAACCCTTCAGTGACCATGATAAAACAGAAATGACGAGAAGGGATCCCCCTGTCGAATCCCTTCTGCATCGTGATGGGATTAGAGGGAGATCCATTGATGAGCACCGAAACAGACACTGTAGCTTTGCAACCCTTAATCCAAGTAATCCACTTTTTGCCGAAGCCTAAGAGGTTCATAATATCAGTGAGAAAGTTCCAGTTAACGTTGTCAAAGGCTTTTTTAAAAGCTAATTTGAACATCAAACTTTTTTTCCGGACTTTTTATACTGTCAATAACCTCATTTGCGATCAGAATGAAATCCATAATTTGGCGACCTTCCACAAAAGCTGATTGAGAGTGATGGACAAAAGATCCCAAAACGCACTGCTTCAATCCGTTTGCCAGAGTCTTTGCTAGAATCTTATAAATACAACCAATGAGGGATATGGGACGAAAGTCATTAAGCGATTCTACGCACTGATTCTTTGCAACAAGGGCTATGAAAGAACAATTAATTCTTTTTGTAATTTTACCTGTTCTGTGAAAATGCGATTCTGCGCACTCTTTCTTTGTAAAGAGGCTATGAAACAAGGTTTATTGTCTTCAATGAACAGAAATTAAAATTTGAGGTACCTTATTGTCATATATATATGTTGGTATTCGTCATATATATGAGGATGAGAAATCTCCCATGGACAAATTCCAAATTATACTTGGTCATACCATTCAATGAGTCATTGCTTGCAGATATTGCTTAACTGCACCAACATTTTTGAAGTTACTCAATTTCTTTCTTTTTTATTTTTTGTTGTTAAATCTGAAATTCTTTGTAGTGATTGTATAGAAGCTAATTTCAGTCTTGCCGGTGAGGATCATGCACTCTTATTATTCCACGACTCGCTAAAGGTGTCCCTTGGCCGAGAAATAGCTACAAATTGAACAACTTTCCATGGCTAGTGAAATACTTGAATCATAGGTGGATGGTCTTAAAGAGCCAGAGGGGCTTTGGTCCCTCCAAAATTTTAAAACCCCTTTAGTATATATTTATTTATATTAAATAAATTTAAATTGATTCCCTTAAATTAAAATTATTTATTTTTTTATATTTTATGTATGATTTCACAATTTAATTTTATACATTATAAATAAGAATTAAAATTATATTATTATTTATCTACTTATTATATCCATCAATTAATAAATTTATCACAACGATTAAATTATAATCACTTAAAACAAAAACCAAGTTGGCCAAAGAAGAGTAAAAAAAAGCATTCTCTAAATTCCATCACTACATTTTGAAGGTTACAAAGACTAATAAGAAACAGAGAAAGAAGCATCATTTCCAGGAGCAACACAATTAGCACTCCAAAAATTACAGCATAACATCATATTTTCCAGGAAACTAGACCGTTAGAAAAATAGATGATCAAAAGTTTCCAATTTATTCATTTTTACAAAAAGTGCATTGAGCGGAACTAGTGTCTAGAATTCTCCTTTTCATAAGCTGAGCCTTGTCTGTTATTCCTTGCCATTGATAACTAGCCAACAAAATATATCAAATTTAATTAGGAGACCATATTGCCCTCAAAATATTAGAGGGAAAAGAAAAGGGGTAAAAAAGCCACACAAACCTTCCAAATAATCGTATTCGAATCAGTTTGATATGAAATTATCCCACCGTTGCAATTTCCAGTCAAAACAATCTTCTGCGAAGATTGATTAGCCAAGACCAAACATTAATTGTCAGACCAGATACCAAGCTCCGCAATATATATACCCACTCCTCTTATGAGCAAGAGGATAGATACGAGGAAATGCACCGATCATTTGATGAGAGCAAGTCTTCGAGAGATATTTATTGTTCAAAAAAGCCAGTCTACTAAATTTAATTTGAAACTTATCAATAATGGGTTGCCATGTGAATACTTAGTGTAGGAGGTTAAGCTGCTCGATATATGATAGAAGCTGCCTCGGCCAAATGACTTGTTTAGATACAATGTTTCAGGCCAAAATATTCAATTTTTGACAAATAATAGACTAGTCTTGGACTTCCATCAAATCTGTTCATCAGTCGTTCTCTCTTTATTGTTGACATTATGGCATGATCGACAATATTTTCCTTCCCTCCTTTTCTGTCCTTAGATATACAAAGTGGAGCATTGTCTAGTTGGTAATAGATCAAACGGGCCAAAACAACTTTTATTGGTAAAACAGAAATTTAGGTCCTTAAGTATTGTCTTGTCCTCCATTTTATTTTACCTAGAAAAGTTTGATCTATGACCCGAATCCAAGGGACTTTCACCTCATGGGGTTGAAATTATGTCCTATTCTTAATTAGTTTCTGAAGACTAATTATATGCTCAAAGCCTTTGATGTTAAGATTCCCCCAAGTCGACTGCACATATTAAAAGGTTATTTGTACATCTTTTATTATTTTAAGTTCTGTTTCGAGATCCTAATAAGTTCTGTTTCGAGATCCTAAGTGGTCGACTTTACGATATTATGAATTAATTTAATGTCGGATATTCTTTTTGTTTTATTGCTATCTTTTTTCAATATTAACTTGAGCATTAGAGTAAACACATCAAAAAAAAAATCAACTTTTATTTTTAACCAAACTTTGAATTCATGATTTCAAAATTCCTGCCCTCCCCACCCAAATTTAGCACAAACAGATACCTTGAAATCTTTATTTCATTTTCCTTTGGTTGTTGAGTGGAAAAACTGTTTGAAAATCACACACTACGAAAAAGCAAATTAAATAGTAATAATCATATAGGAAAGATGTAACTGAAAAAATATCTCCTTTGTAATTAACGATCACAAGAAAATATTAACGGTAGAAAAATTAAACAAGATCCCCAAACAAAAAGTTTTTCATGACGTGAAAGATGTGATGCTGTTTTTCTGTGGTTTCTTCGGAGTGACAAAGCATTACTTACAAACCTTTTTCAATTGATGGATGCCAAACTTGATTCTTTTGGCCATTTCATTCAATAATAGCGCATCAAATTTTGAACAATATGCACACCCTCATACTCATATTTGAATCAAAGGAGCATTCAAGAAGATATCTTGCCTTATCGGCTACAAGGATGAACATCTGAGCAATTTAATTCAAGTCAAACTCTACATTATTATCATGTTTGAAATTCGTCTTCTTTAAGATGTCGATATTCCTTCTTAACTATATTAAAGTTTTTTTATTCAATAATAAATGTATATATCTTTTTGTTCAATAGTTGAATTTGAATTTATATTTTTGTCAAATAAAATATTAATCTTTCCTAACACCTAGTATGTCCTAACTTTTTAAATGAAAATGATAAATTCAAAAGATTTTATGTGACTATTATTTTTATTACTCTAGTTTTGTTTTTAGAAATAAAAAGAGTATAAAAAGTATATCAAGTAGAGTATTGCTCCAATCGTGTTCCCAATTTCACACAACAAAGGCTCGTATTTGGTTACCTAACATTAGGACATCTTATATTCTTATCCAAAAAAAAAAACAAAAAACTAAAAGCAAGAAATAATGACTATTTTTAAGTACAAATTTCATTTAATACTTTTTCAACAATATGCTTATTTATATAAGTGGTAGAATTTTTTTCCTGTTAATTTTATCATTGCCAACTAAAGAAATTGTTAGAATCTGTGGTTTGCAAAATCATGAGAAATTAAGGAAATGTTTTAAGGTATGTAATGGTGTTATTTTTTAAAAAGTTTTATTCATCCATTGTGATAACGTATAAGTCCATGAACTTGACCACTAAAGATGAACTTAGGTGTCATTATCAATTTTTTTTTTTATTTAGATATGATTGATCACCTAACCGAATTTTGTCTCATTTTCAAAAGAAGTCTCAAACTTGATTTGGGTATCTTCAAAAAGTGAATTCTAATATATAAAATCAAGCTAGGTCTAAGAATACAGTTACATATAAAGAAGGTTATAGCACATTCATAACAACCATCGAAAGATGATACCAGTTGTTTTTCATGTTATCCATTAAGCTTTTAGAAAATTTGCATGTATTGAGAATTACTCTTAACTAACTCTAATATTTTGGTAAAAAATTAAGAAAATCCTCTCTCCTCAAGAGATACAAGAAAATAATTGTTTTTATTAAAGAGGCTCTATTATCGAATTATTTAATATTTATCTTATTTTTTATAAAATTTTAGAAAAAATTTAATTATAAGGAAAATTTGATATTTGAACTTATTTCCCAAAATATTGAAATTATTTTAAAAGAAAGATTGATATTTCAACTCTTCCTTAAATATTTTAAAACTATTTTCTTTTTAAGGAAAATTCAATATTTCAACTTTTTCCTCATTTTTTGAAATTATTTTTGTTTAAGGAAAAATTGATATTTCAACTTTTTCCCCATTTTTTTTCAAAATATTTTTTGTTTAATAAAATTTTTGATAATTCAACTTTTTTTATTTTTGAAATCTATTTTTTGTTTAAAAAGATTCACTAAAAAAATACTAAATAAATAAGCAGAATAATAAAAGAAAGAAAAAAAATACCAAAAAGAATAAAAACACCAAAAAGAATATTGACTTAGCTCAAGAGTCGGCTTGGCTTCTCTTAAAAGAAAAATCAACTTAACTTGACTAGTGGCTCAGTTTAGCAACTAACTGAAAACAAAACCCTAGGGTTTCAGGTTTTTTATGCTGGTTCTATGTCAAGTTAATGAAAAATGTGCAAATCTTGGGCTATTAAAAACATGGCATTTTGTATAAGTACAAAAGCTAAAAATTTCCTTTTTCTTCATTCCTTCAACGTCCACACTCTCTCTCGAATTTTTATTCTCTCCCATTCTTTCTAAAAATTTGCCCAAAAATCCTAAAATCTCAAGAACATCGACAAGTTCTCTAGATCCCGATGATGGAAACTTTAACGACGATGCCATCCACCGTCATCGTCAACTCTCCACCAATGATCGAAAAACATCAAAATTTTCATAATAAGCCCTTTTAACCTCTTCTTTCTATTTTCAACCTTAAATCTTTCCAAATCTAAACTAAAATTCTCAATTTTACTCTCTAAGTCAAGACTACCACTACTTGTTTTTTTACTTCACTACCACATGAATTTCCTAGACTTCCTATAAATCATCTCCAAAATTCCTATTCTTTTTCTAACAACTCAATCACCAATGAAAACCTTCAAAACCTAGCGAAAGGCCAAAATTTAGAAAAATCCTCGTGGGCAAAAACTATTTCTTTACTTTTTCCTTGTTATTAACTATTGCTAGCTTTATTATGGATAGTGCTAGAATTTTGCTGATGCTTGTGTTTCGATGTATGATGATTTTTCTTATGTAGCTTTTCGAATAAATGTGCTACGTGCTATATTGAGATTCCAAGCTAGGCTTCCTTTGTTGTTGATTATTTTGAGTATGGCTTTTGTGGTTTTCAATTTCTATTAGGGACTAGAGTTTGTGACTTTTGTGGGAGGATTATTGGTCTTTCTTAAGTGATGCCAATTAGGTCAATAAAGGTTTAATCTAGTACTGGTGGTTCATATGGGATTATATTAATCTAGGTAATAGCGATTGGCTAATATGTGGCAATGGCGTCTTGGTCGATGTGGTTTGTGGCAATAATCAGTAGGGGGTTTGTTTCTACTAAAAGTAGGTTTTGGTAACTGGGTATGGTAGTGAAGAATTTGCTAGTAATTGAATGATATGGATGTTAAAATAATAGGATGTTGGTGGATGAATGGGATAATGGTAGGTATCAATAGTATCTTGGCTTTTCAATTACTATTGGATTTTAGGAATGGTAGTGTCCAATTTGGCTTAATGGTGGAGTGCAACAAAGGTTAGTGTCTATGTGCTGGTGGATTAGGTAATGGTCTAAAGAGTGATAGGTTGAATTGGTGATTGAGGAGTGTATTTAGTGGATGTCGAGGCAGAGAAAGTTTAATGATGGTAGTAATGATCAAAGGTTTTATGATGCTGAGCATGGATGAGCTACCATGGAGTGAAAATGGAGATTAAACGAAGTTACCCCCTTTCAAGCTGAGTCGTTGTAGATTTTATAAGCACCTTAATCCCAATCCAAAGAAAATTTTAGATAAGAAATAACTCTATTCAAAATTTATATTTGTTGTATTATCTTTAAGAAATTTTATCCCTAAAAAATTTAATTCCAAAGGATTTCATCTAGAAGTCATTTTATCCAAATCAAACTCATATTTTTTTCAAATTTTCTTTTCTTTTTTTCGTATTTTTTATTTTCCAAAAATAATAATAAATAAATGAATAAAAGTGAAAAACAATAACCAAGTTATTTGGATTTCTTTTAGGATTCTAATCAAGTTATTAGCTTAATATTTATATGGTAGACCCACATCTAAATGAGCTAGTCTTAAACCTTAAGCTAAAACCCACATTTTATTAATGAATCGGAAATTTAAAACTAAGTCTAAAACAAAGTATTGAACAAAATGGGGTGTCTACTCCCTATCACTTGATTAATTGGTATGCAAAAAAGTTATTTGCAATAAACCTAAAAGATACAATAAAACCCAATGGTTGATTGGTTTTTGCATTAACGAAATCAATTCACTAAACATTCACTAACATCAGAGCAGAATTATATGATTTGGCTATAAAAAACTTATGGGGCTTTTTCTAGCCTTTATTTTATGTGTAGAATATTTCTAAGTAAATGATATTTTTTATCTTATATTTTTCAAAAACCAAAATAATTATATTTATAATTAAATATAAGTCTTTTTATACAAATATAAATGTCCGTAAAAATACTTATTTGTATAAACACCATTTTTTGTAAAACACAACTTTTAGTAAATAATTATGTCTTTTAAAGGGATAACACAATTCACTATCATATGTAATTCATATGACTTATTATTTTGAAAATGTTCTAACAATTCCCCACCATTTTCAAAATAAACCAAATCTTTGATAATTCTAGAAATTTTTTACTTAAATGAAGATATCTTCCAATTTGAACCTTCATTTAGTGAAAACAAGTTAAAATTAATCAAAATTTCTTGGTAGATTATGCTTTAAACTAGCTATTCTAATTGGTTAACCAAACTTATCTCACAAAAAATTTTTACACCCAATGAATGCTTGACATCCAAAGACATTATTTTGGTTTACATCCTTTTTTTCATTAGTGCTATTAGAGCCAAGCCCTTGAACGCCTAAGAAACGGCCACACTTCACACTTGTATAGGTAGCTTCCATCAAAAGTGTTCCCATAACTATAACACTCTTAACATATTTATGTTATAGGCCTATTAAAAGTATAACCTCATCCTTCCCTTATCATTATAGGTACCAAACACTTTACTTGGGATGAAAATATAAGATTATAGTGTATGCAATCACATACAGATAATGTACTTTGACTCATTGAACTCAAGACTTAACGTTATAACAAGCATTAAGTCAAGTTTCCATCATGGGTGACTTCATATTATGGGATTGAACTTCATACTCAAATTTCCAATATAGCTATGTTAATTTTTCATAACACATGGTGAAATTTTAACTTATTTTATCTTAAAGGTTTATAAAACCAATACCCCAACATGAATGTATATCCATTCTTTAAAGAGTACTTTTTTCATAGTAATTCAACTATTGTGGATATCCTTTGTACAATTATCATAAATTCTTTTTAGTTTATAATGATCACTTTATTTTTATTCTTGTCATGATGGTTTTACATTTGTCTATTTTATATATTTCCATGATATCCCAAGAAATTAATGCTATACAAATGTGTGAACCATACATCAAATTGTCTTTTTCACCAAGTAAATTATTATAAATAAGCCTCAAATCCCTTGGTGGAACTAGATAATCTTTTTGCTATATTTTTCATAACTTATTATCATAGTCAATTTAAGAATTGAAACTTATTGTGTATATATATCAAATAACAAGACTTTTTATAAATAAGTTATATATATGCACAAGGATATTTCATATATCATTTTAGAACATAATCAATATTAGATGATCATCATTGGGCTATCAAGTGACTATCAAAATATATATACACCTTTTTATCATGAACGTTATTAGCCATTTTATTTTTATGACCAATATCATGTAAACCACCCAAATAGATTCAAAAGCATTTGTTTTGCTTTTAAAAAAGTTTTCATCATATATAGAGTCCATGTCGACTTATGATTATTCTAAGCCAATCACAATTATCCACATAATACCTACAAATCTTGTAGATTTGTTTATAGAGGTAATTGTTAGCTTTTTAGGTAAGATAGTGATCCAAGAGGGGGGTGAATTGGAGTTCTCTAAATTTTTTTCAAACAATGATTTCATGATAATTGAATGAAAAATTAAATCAATAAGCACTTTTGATGAAAATATGATGTAGAATGAACCTAGAATCAAATATAAACAACAATAAATGTAAGAAGATAGTGATAAAGAAATCAAACATAATGATTTATAGTGATTCGGTCATTCTCTATAAGACACCTATGTCTTCTCTTCTTGATTGTCCACACCAAGGTTTTAATCCACTAATTGAAGAAAAAATCTTACAAGATACAAATCTATCTTGTACTAAATCTTTATATTTTTCTTAAGGCTTAGATAGCAATCTCTACCCTTATAATATCAAGAAGATACCTCACCTCTTATTTATAAGATAAATAATTTTTACAAACTAAAATACCTCTTAAAGTTGAGTGTTTGCCTAATGAAGTACAAATAAATTTGATGAATGAACAACATAATATAGCTTAGATACAACAAATACAAAAGATATGGATTTTAAGCTCTAACAACTCTTAATTCTTTGAGAAAATGAAAATATAGAAGAATTAGTGTGTTAAAATGCCCAATTTATAGAAAAATTGAAGAAATAGCCATTAGGGATAGTTTGGAGTTGAAAATACCCATTGAAGCTTGCAAAACTAGTCGTTTGAGCACTCTGGGCAAGAGAGGATCGATTGGGTTAGTTAAAAAACAAAGCAACTTTATGCAAGAAAAGGCACAACCAATCGATCCCTTTTTTAGGTGATCAATCCTCTAGTCTAGGTGATCGATCCATTTTCATATTCGAAGCAAAATTTTCATTCTAGATAAAAAACCAATTGATCCTTTTTTGAGGGGATCAATCTTTTCTTAAAAACCCTTGAACCAATCGATCTATACAATAAGGGAATCAATTGGTTTAGCCAAGAGATCAATCCAGTCAAGCTAGGTGATTGTCTTTTGTTTTGTACTCCACTCACTAATTTGATCATATCTTGAGTTATACAATTCCAAATTAAAAATCGTTTGAAGACTTAAAGCTAGACTTAAAGAGCTTATCACCTAATTCATTATATACGAATTATAGTGAATTTTCAAATCTATCTTTTGTGCAATTTTTAGACAACTACAAAGTATCTAGTAAAAATTCAAAATCTTTTCTTAGAAAATTTAGATTTAGATTTTGTTTCATCCATTAGAAAGTAGACTCAAAGAGCTTTCCAACCATATAAAATTCAAATATTAAAACTTTATGTTCAATGTTAGAAAACTTTGTTCTTGTAAAATAACTTTCTTAAGTTAATCTATTTCTCAAAACCATCATTATCAAAATTGTATTAAGTCCAAAATGAATAAGTTTACTTTAAAATCAACAATTGGAGTTTCATTTAAACTCAAATAAATAATATTTAAAGATACCTTTGATTTGAGAAATAAGAACACATAAAGAAAAGTTTTGTTTAAATTTTAAAAATTATATTATTTATTTAGTACCAAAATAATAAAACTTAAGAACTTGTACTAAATAAATCTTTTTCAAAATCTTGATCAAACTTATTTAGCTTAATGTTTTATCATTTCAAAAAAAAGATCAATTCAAGGCTAACAGTAATCTTGTTTATGTTGATGGCTTTTTGTAAAAACCAACCGCTTCAAATGTTATCCATGACTTTCCAATGACATCACTTGGGCATGCACATATTAAATGGTCAATGGTCAATTCCAAGTTCATGGCTATTGAAAACCACCGAACTTGATTTCAATGTTTGTGAGAATTTATAAATTTTCCACCATTATGCAAGCTAAGTATATATCTCTACCATTTACCACTTTTAGTTGGTCAAAATAAACAAAATAATTAGAATTCATCTAATAAAATTTACTTAACTAACAAGCATGATCTTATGAAAAAGTAACAATACTAACCCCTTTTAAGGGTATAATTCATATTTCATGCAAAGAGTTGTAACAAATTTGCAATGTTTAAAACATAGATGGCTAAATCCAAGGCTTACGACTTTCGCAAGCCAACATTATTATCTAAGCCTACATGTTAATTATGTATAACCAATATACAACCTTGCCATAAACGTATAGAAATCCGTAAAAATTTATACACATTCTTTTCAATTTCATGTATATAAACATGTATCGTAATAATTTAAAACTAGATTTCATTAAAAGTCTTTGATATCTTTTATGGTAAATTGTGCCATGTTCCCGATGGTATTAAAAATTAAAATTTAGCCCCCATCTTTATCTATGAAACATAATTGCATTTTGCATTATTATGATATTTCTTTTCAAATAGTTTAATTTCAACTAACTTGAACTCACTGCAACAAAAATAGCCATCATCTTGAACTGACTTGAACTGATTATGGCAAAGATTACCATATTTTGGCACATGTCTAATAATTTTAATGATGGCGCCAATCAATTGTTCAGAGAGAAAAAATAGCCATTACACGTGGTTTTATCCATAAGACAAAATTTATTGCATGAAAATTTGTTAATATAAAACATACCTGATAACTTGTGCTTGTTACAAGAATAAAATTATTCCAAAAAAATTCATGTGAATTCCTAAACAAAACAAGTCTAATTCAAACTTAAGGTATGAACTTTCTTTAATCATGATTTTGTCTTTATCTACAACCTATAGCATTGATCAAAATTTATCATAAAATTACGAAATTAAAATCTTAAGTTTATTATAACATAGGGTTTGGAAAATCATGAGAAATTACGGAAAGGCTTCAAAACATGTAACAATGTCGCTTTCCTTAAAATTTTATTTGCCCCCATCACTTAATTAATTGGTATGCAAAAGAGTTACTAGTGATAAACATTGAAGATACAATAAAGCCCAATGATTGATTGCGTTTTGCATTGACAAAATCAAATCACTGAGCATTCACCAGCGTAAAAACAAAATTATATGATTTGGCTATAGAAAACATGTGAGGTTTTTTTTGGCTTTTATTTTATGTGCAGAATATTTCTTAAGTAAATAATATTTTCTATCTTATATCTTTAAAAAACCAAAAGAGTTCCATTTATAGTTAAATAGCAATCTCTTTGTACAAATATAACCGTTTGTAAAAATACTTATTTGTATAGACACAATTCTTTATAAAACATAACTTTTAGTAAATAATTATGTCTTTTAAAGATAGATAACTATTCATCATTATATGTAATTCATATGACTTATTATTTTGAAAATGTTCTAACAAAAATTTGCTAGTAAGACTTTTTCATTAATAAAAAAAGATATGACCTTCAATAATTAAACCAACATATATATAGAAAAAAAAAAAAGAAAAAAATAGGTTAAAGCAAAATTCGATTAAAACCAAAAGTTTTTGGTAAATTGAGTCTGGTTAATCAGGTTATATAGGTATTTTGGTTATTGTTTCAGTTAAAATAGTTAAAATAGTCGATTTTTAGGTTTAAAATTTAAAATCGAATAAACCGAAATATCTAATTTAAATAGGTCAATAGTTAAAATAAAAAATATTAATAAATATTCCTTTTTTAGTTTTTCTTTTATTTGTTGAAACCCTAGCCATTGATTCACTCTCAAAATTACCTGATTTTTCATTTTCCCTCACTACCCCACACCTAATTTCTGCCTTAGACCCCAGTCTACCTGTGTTGGCATTTCTCATAATTTCACTATAGTAGTCGCTAGTCTCCAAATTCCCTCACTACCCCACACCCATTTTTTACCCTAGACCTTAGTCTACTTAGGTGCCTCTCACCACAATGATCACTAGTCTCCAAACTCCCTCATTACCTCACTTCTCAATCTTCATAAATATGAGATCTAAATCTTCACACCTCATAGTCACAAGCACCAACTATCGATCCCCTTTACTACTAGTGAGTTCTCAACCGTTTGCCTTTCCTAACTTCCCCTTTGGTCATCAAGCTTTGGCAACAAAATTTAGAAACCAACAAACTTTAAGGTTAGTTGAGATTTCTATGTTATTCTTGTCTGGATTTATTTATGTTGAGATCTCTTTCAAGTTTTCTTACTAATTTTTTCATGGTCATGCTTTTAAAAACATTTTTTACTTTCCACCCTATTAAACAATGTTAATTATGGCAATAACAAGCTTAGTGCCAACATCAATACAATTTTTTTTCAAAAATTGGTAGCTTTTGGATATAATCAACCTTTGCAAAGTTAGATTGTACTATACAATCCTTACTTTTACCTTCAACCACAGAATAGAGGCAAATTATGATAGTATGTGTATCAAAATGAAAGAAAAAAAGTAAGGAATATGAATTGAAAAGAACAAATACTTAAGTTATACCCTTTTTACCTTTTCTTTCTTTATTATGGTACTAGTTTAAAGCTTATTCACAATGCTTAAATGATGGTTTTGCCATGGCTTCCTTTATTAAATTTATTCATAAAAAAGGAAAAAACACTAAGCCAGGTGTACAACCAAACTCATAAAAATGTTTGTTTTTCTTAAGCTCCATTTTTTTGTATATAAGACATGAAGTAGAAAGCTAAAAGCTAATCACTGAATTATTAAGCACCAAATTTTCTTTCTTTAAATAATGGATGATTATTTAAAGTACCTTTGGTAATTGGAGATTAGATATGCTAATGGAACAGGCTTTACCTCATTACTTCATCTTATTTCTTTAAGTCCAATATATTTGATTCAAGGTTGATACGTGCCATTATATAAAAATTAAGCTCATCAATAAAAAGTGATTACTGAAGTTGCTTTTAAATGGAGACTAATGACCTCCATCATTTTTTTTAAACTTTGATTTTTAAATATCTTGGATGGAGTTGCACATAAAATTGAAATGATTTTACATGATTCATGACAAGACAGAGCTAACTATACCTTTCATTTCTTTAGTTACAAGAGATAATGCCATTGAATGTTGCAATTCTCATGTTATAGTTCTAGCTTATGAGCAAAATTGTTTATTCAATTTGTGGTCTTTCTGTGCAATGTAAATTGTATTGATAATAATTATACTATTATTGCAACCAGCTAACTTTTATTTCTTTTTTTCTTGATGAATTATTTTGAAAATTACTTAAATGTCATAAAAATACTATTCATTTTCTTATGTTTATATATAGCTTAACTTTTTTTTCTTGAAGACATCAAATGAAATGACTGATCGAAATCCTACACAAAAGGATGCATAATCAATTCCTCAAGTAAACAAAAATGGAACAAAAAATGAAGTTGTGACTACTATATTAAAAAAGAGATGATTAAACACATGGTTGGAGGTATGGGACCACTTCACCAAATTTACTAATGATAAAGGTGATCTCAAAACTAGATACAATTATTTTGATGGAGAATTTTATGTTCACTCTAAAAAAAATGAAACATCTACATTAAAGAATCACAAGGATATTTGTATGAAATTTTCTCGTGCTAGTGGTAATCCCAAATAGAATTAGTTTTTAGCTCAAAAGGAGTTGGGTCTTTAGGTACTTAAAAGTTTGATCAATATGTCATTAGGAGAGGTATGGTTGAGATGATTATTATAGATGAGTTACAATTTAAAATTATGGAAGCAAAAGGATTTAGGCATTGTATGTCTATTATATGTCCTACATTGTGTATACCATCACGATGGATTGTAGTTAGGGATTATTATCAAACTTATATAGATAAAAAAACTTCTCTAAAACAATTCTTGAAATCATCTTCTACAAGAGTATCTCTTCTCACTTACACGTGTATCTCATTACAAAGAGTCAATTATAAGTGTCTCATAGCTCACTTTATAGACAATGATTAGAAATTTAACAAAAGGATATTAAACTTTTGTCCTATTTTTAGTCATAAAAGTGAGGCTATTGGTAGAGCAATTAAAAAATGTTTATGTGATTAGGGGATTGATAACGTTTTTACTATTATAGTTGATAATACTAGTTCTAATGATGTTGCAATCTTATACTTGAGAAAAAAATTTAACAAAGCAAGAACTAGTATTGTAAGAGAAAAATATCTTTATTTGAAATACATTACTCATATTGCAAACCTTATTGTGAGTGATGGGTTAAATGACATGATTGATTCAATTGCTCATGTTAAAAGGGCTATTAGATATATAAGAAAATCACCTTCTAAGTTAGCCAAGTCTAAAAGAGTGTGTGCCAAGGAACACATTCAAAGTAAGAACTTATTGTGTTTGGATGTTAACACCAGGTGACATTTCACTTATTTGATGTTGAAACAAGCTCAAAAGTTTGAAAAGGCTTTTGAGGTATTTGATGACATTGATTCTTACTATAGAAGTAAGCTCTTATTGGGAGATGGAGTACTTGATCAAAATTATTAGGTAAGTGTTAGAAGATTATGCATTTTCTTATAAAAATTTTATAACCTCATAATTAAAGTTTTACGCTCTTTATATGTCACATCTAATAATTTTCTTTAAAATAATTGTGGTGTTTATGGTATTTTGCAAAATTGGCAATTAAATGTTGAGTTGAGTTGAGTGCAATGGCTAAAAGAATAAAGGATAAGTATGATAAATATTAGGGAAATATAAACAAAATGAATATGTTACTTTATATTGCTTCCAATCTTGATCATAGGAAAAAAACTTACTTTTGTGGAGTTTTATTTTATGAAAATGTATTCTTATGATCACATTTTAGTGATGATAAAATAAGTGCAAAAAGTAATAGGTGAGTTATTTGACAAATATAAAAACATATTGCAACCTCAATCTGAACAAGTTGGTGAAAGTAACTAAGCGAGCCAAGTTACAAAATCCACCTATGAACTTGGAACTAAGAATCTATGTGACTCAAAAGCTATTATGATTGAGTTTAGGAGGTTTAAGAAACAACAAGGTAGAGAAGAGAATAAATCAGAGTTAGAGAAGTATTTGAATGAAAAGCCTAATGCTATTAAGGAAAGGGTAGAGTTTGATGTTCTTCTTTGGTGTAAACTCAATAGTCATAGGTTTCCTATCTTTTCTCATCTAGCTCATGATGTATTGGTGGTTCCCCTATCTACAGTTACTTCTAAATCCGCTTTTAGCATAGGTGGTCTTGTGCTTAATACATATAGGAGTTTTTTAGCTCCTAAACTTGTGCAAGCTTTCATTTATGCTTAAGATTAGTTACATGGATCTACAAATTTCAATCCAAATATCATACAGGATGAAGTGGAATAACTTGACAAGATTGATTTAGGTAATTATTTTATTTTTACCACTATTTTTGTCAACTCTTATTTCTTTAAATCTTTTAATTACAATTGACTTTTTGTTCTTTTTTGTTTATGCATTTTTACATTTATCCAATATTGCATTAGACCCTGTTTTTTATTAGTAAAGTGTATTAATCAATTGAGATAACATAAATAAATTTTTTTTTATTTTTTGCTTATGTTATTTTTTTTATTTTTTGTTTGTGTTTTTGCAATGTAATTAGTAAAAAAACATATGGGGACCTTACAATATCAATGCAGTCAATGATATAACATGGCATATACTGACTTGAAACTTGAGTCTTCCAACCTAATTGGTTGAAAATGGTTAGGAACTCATTGCCTTGTGATTAATGTTAAGAAAGCTCGTATGCCAAATATGAAAAGGTGAAAGGGTGAATTTTTTTACTAAAAATGCAAATTTTTAGTGCTTGAACTACAAAGTTAGAGTTGAAAAACACAAATTTTTTTCATTTCAAATTAATGTTTATACTATTTTTTGAGAGTAAAGTCTCAAATATTACTAGTCAGTGCCTATATCTTTTTCAAAGAATGATCTAGGTTTAAACATGAGCTGGGACAACCATTGTTTTAGATTTGTTTCCTTAATCAAAGAGTGAAATAGCCACCAGCCACTGCCCCCATTGTAATAGATTGAAGATAAAACCAATTGATATAATTGATGGCTTTTCCAGTTTTGCTTGACTGGTAGTGGCATATATATACTAGTCACCTGTTTTGCATTATTGAATATATATATATATATATATAAAGAGAGAGAGAGAAAAGGTTTCTTCTACAAATATTGATTACATTCTTTTAATGTTAATTTGTTTCTTTATTATACTCTTTCACACAGAATTGTTTTAATTCCAAGTTTACAAATAATATACTAGGCTTTTGGAAATGGATTTGGTAAACTAAGTTTTAAGGCAGACATGTTGGTTCACACTATCAACTCAAGTTCCCCTTTATTTATTTATTTATTTATTTTGGAGCTTTTTTTGCTCACAAAGACATCAAACTTAAATCTTTCTAACTTGTCAAATTAGCGTAATAAGACATTATCATTATCTCCCAAACTTCTAGCTCGTACATTTTAGTTCATTTTTTCTATTTTATTTTTATTTTTTGATCTAATTGTTTTTTAAGCGATGCAATCATGGTTCATTGGTTTGCACTTTACACTCCAGTCAAGAAGGAAAATGTATTGTTGTTGTCTGCTAGATAAATTAATGTTATTTAAGACTTAAACTTCATAGATTGTAATTGGCTTAGTATTGTTGTTGATGCTAGTGATAGATAAATTAATGTTGTTTAAGACTTCAATTTTATGGATTGTCATTTAAGTTTGTGTTTATGTTGTATTATATTTTTGTTTTTATTTAAGTATTGTTAACAATATTTGGCTTTATTGGATTATATATTAAGTATTTAAATATTGAACTACCTTTAAATGAATTACATTAAAGGTTTAACATAGAAAACAAAAATCAAAACTAACTTAAGAAAATCGATCGAAATCGATCGGTTTTAATTCAATTTACTTTTTTTTTTATTTTCTTTACATACATTGGTTGATTCATTTTTATAATGAACTAAACCAATTAAGTCGGTTATTCAATTTTTATGATTAAATTAACTAAATCAATCATTTACTTTATCCTAAAAAAGAACATTTTGGACCAGCTTTCATTGCAGATAAAAAACATTAACATTATTTTATTTTAATTATAACCGTTATAATTATTTATTATCAATTATTGTTACTAATTATTTATTTTTCTTTGTTTTTGGTCAAAATCAAGGTTATTTCAACTAGGCCGTCGCCTCCATCCACCATTTTATTCTTATATTTTTTGTTATTTTCAGAATCTGTGTGCTGTAAATTATAGAGTGAGTTACGATTTTATTCTTTTTCTTATTTAAAAGAAAGAAATTTCAGAGCGATGACAAGAAAACAGATGTACAAAAGTCCAAGAAGCATAACTTACGCAGAACCCACCATGTCGGCCTTTGATCCCACCTCTTATTTTTGTATTATAGTTTTTGTCTCCCTTCAATAGTATAGTTTCTTTGGACAACAAAATATTACTACTCCAAACTTTTCTGATTATTGGATGCAATTTTTCAATATATGAAAAATTGTTAAATATATTGATAGTGAAATTTTTTAAATTTATAAATATGATTTAAAATATATTTAAAAAATAAATAATTTTTTAATTTTTTAATAATATTTATAAAATTAAAATTTTATATTTATAATATATTAAATATTAACTTTTAAATATATATTATATTTTTACAAATGCAAGTAATATATATATATATATATATATAATATACACAAATTTTAAAAAATAATAATAAGAGAGAAAAGAGAGAGCGAGAATTTGTCGGTGCTTGCTTAGAGAAGATTTGTTTTTTTTTTTTTAACCAAGAATTGAGTGATGGGATGATAAAGTCTTTCGATTTTTAATTAAAATAATCATCTTTAAATATAATAAATAAAAAAAATTTTCAATAAATGTTTATTAAATTAGTTCAGCCCTGCTTGTATGTATATCTCTTTTTAAATCGAAGTTCCTTTCGCCGCCCCGAGTTCTCAACGTACTCATATTTCTCACCACTTTTGAACTCATTTCATAATAATAATAGTAAGCTACTCCACCAAACCATCACCGCCGCCGCCGTGCTATCCTCTGTCTATTGCTACCGAAACAGATGGACCAAAAGCTGGCAGTAGAGATAGACCAAATGCCTCCACGTGGAATTCACCACAGGCGGGCCCACTCCGACACGACCTTCCGTTTCGACGATCTTCTCCTCTTCGACCCTTCCGACCTCGATCTTTCCTCCCTCGACCTCCCGCCTTCCTCCTCCAATCCAACTCCGCCACCTGTCATCCCCGTTCCCGCTGATTCCTCGGACGACTCCTCTTCCAACGGCCACCCCTCTCGCTCCTCGCACACCAACCCTAGGCATATCTCTTCCCACCTCCGTAGTCTTTCTGTTGACTCTGACTTCTTCGACGGACTCGGGTTGACTGGACCCGCTATTTCCGGAGGAGCTGGAGATGAGAAATTTGGCGGGAAAGGAGGGGTGGGAGAGAAGAGGGTTCACCATAGGCATAGTAACTCGATGGATGCGTTGACTACGGCTTCGTTTGAGGCTGAGTGTTTGATGACCGTTGATGGCGTTAAGAAGGCTATGGCTCCTGATAGACTCGCTGAGCTTGCCCTTATTGACCCCAAGAGAGCTAAAAGGTGGAATTTTTTTTCGTGATAGTCTCTCTTTGTTGCTAGTACTTTTTTTTCCTTTTTAAATTAAATTAAACTAGGTGGAATTTTTCCACAATTTATTTTTAATCAATTAAAAAAAGAAAGGCAATTATATGGTTTTTCTTCATCGTCATCATCATCATCTTGTTTCCATAGACTAATTTTGTTTTTGTTTTTGAATTTTGATTTGTTCTTCACCAAAGACGAGTGTGTGTTTGGCCTCTTCGGTCAACCCCTTTTTTTTATTTTCATTCTTTTTTTTTGTCTTTTTGTATGTAATATAGTTGTAATTACTTTCATTTAATTAATTTTCATACTAAATGAAGTTGGTTTTGTGCTGTAGGATTCTGGCTAACAGGCAATCCGCGGCGCGTTCAAAGGAGAGGAAGATTCGATACACGAGTGAACTGGAGAGGAAGGTTCAGACTCTTCAGACAGAAGCTACCAATCTCTCCGCGCAGGTCACAATGTTACAGGTAAATGCACTTTATGCCTTTTTGGTTTAGCTTTACAGTTTTACACCTCAAAAATATGATCCTTTGCTCCTTTCTAGATTGTGAACTTTCCAGGTTCATGCATTCAAATGGTTTTTCTTTTTTTTTTGGGTTATTTTCCTTGTTATAACATGATACCTCAATCATTTGTAAACGGTTTTCCAATTCCAAGGTTAAAGTCTGCTCTTTGCTAATTGTATATATGCATGAAACACATGCTTGCATATTCATTTATAGGTCAAATCACATATGAGATAGTTGGAATAATTGTTGGAGATTTTACCCATTTTATTTGGCTTTTTATTTAATTTAGTACTTGAATTTCAGAGAAAAATTTTTCTGTAACTGTTTTCAACTTCCAAATACTCCTTTTTCGTATAGATACATAGAATTCTCTTCATTGGAAGAAGGGTTAAATGTAATAAACGCCTTGTACTGCTTCTGTCTAACCTAATTAATGTGCCACTTGCCAGTGTCTTTAGCCACTTTGCACCTTCTCAAATAGTTTCATTGATTCTTTTATGTTACAAATTGTTTTTCTGACACATGTAGTTACCTTAGATAACAGTCATTGATAAATCCTTTAATAAAATGGGGAAAGAAAATAGATATGATGCTGAAATAGTTGTGTACCTTTTTTATCTTCATTCATTAGAAATAATTTTCCATGCTTAAATTTCTCTGTCTCTACAAAGCAGTTCATGATATCCACCAATTTTTGTATTAGAGGATGTATGCCAATATTGCTTGGTCTGGGATTGTACTGTTGAGCATGGGATGTGTCCAACACAGGTGAATTCTAGTTTTTAAGAGTTTTTCTCTTAATATTCTGAGGGCCAGATCGTTGATCCCTGATGCCCTGCTCTACTTTGAATCCAGGTGTTCAATATATTTTAGGAAAAATGAGAACTAACATAGGTGTATTACAAGGCAAATGATCCATTATGTTTGGTAATAAAATCTGAGTATTTAGGTTTTTTGATGATTTTAATGCTTCTAGGGTGCTTCACTGTAGCGCAGCGTGTATAAGTGGAAAACAGTATTTAACACTCTTGAGGTGGATTATGCCATATTAAATGCTGGGAAAAGGCAACTTTATGCACTTTCTTTAATTATGCATAGGAATGAGGGGAAGCATAATTCTCCTTTTTGGCATAGCTTTTCAATTGTTCCATATCGAACTTTCTTTGATTCTGCTACCACCATATAGGCCATACATATGCCAAAACAATTGTATTTCTGAGATAAAATAGGGTCTGTTGGATTGGTTAGTTTCAGCCTATGACATCTCTAAAAGGGTGTCTGTGGATTTGGTATATTATAAAACAGCTACTAGATAACTATCACTTACTTTTGAGTTCTCGAAATTGTCTGTAATGCCTTCAAGAACCTAATATTCAGTTGACGAACCAGTAGAATATTACTATCTAATTAACCTTTGTCTGTTCTGTATGTGACTGTGGCATGTGGATGCATTTCAGTTCGTGATAAGAGATGTATACACTGCAAAGCAGATAAGCCACTGACTTTATCCATCTTTTTCTCTAGGGCTTGAATGAGGAAAGAGCCTATTCCTCTAGTTTTTTCTTCTTGTTAAGGCAAAACAAAACACTGCACTTTCCCACAAGTTTGTCTCTTTTTCTCTAGGGCTTAAATGAGGAAAAAGTGCGTCCTCTAGCTTTTTCTTCTTGTAAAAGTAAATCAAAACAGTGCACTTTCCCTCTGCAGATCTTCCTGCTGATTAGCCTCTCTATGTATACTTCAACCTCATAGATAGTGCAGGAAGCAGTACACTTACAGCATGGTTAACTTTTTATGGATAAAATCCTGAAATTTTAAATTTTGTCTTCCAGATGAATTTAGTATAAAGAGATATTCTGTTTACTTTGATCTTTTCTACCTCCAGTTAGTTTAACCTTTAAAGTTTCTTACAAGCATGTATTTGGAAATTTCTGCTTTACGTTCCATATATTAATGGTTGTTATCAAGCGTATCAATGTGGCTTCTTATTAGATTCCATGGTGATCAGCTACAGATGTACCACAGGATCAGGAAAGAATAAGTAACAAGTAAATAGAGGGAAATCAGAGAGGGTGGGGGGGGAAGACAAGGAATAAACAGAGGAAAACTCTGAGAGAATTCTAGAAACAACAGAATGAAAAGAGATAGCTAGGGAAAAATCTCAATTCATTATTTCTCAATGAACCAAAGTTACTGGAAACTGAAATGAGATAAGTACTTATTGGCTACTCCCTAAGCCCTGATACTCGGAAATCAAGCTAAAATAACCTACATAACTTAAAATATGCTGAATATAAATATTACAATTTATCATATAAAACATAATTCTAGTAATATCATAAAATCCATAGTTGTTTGATTGTTCAATCAGCTTCTTTTTTGGCCCTCTTCTGCTACTTATCCAGTTTTACATTCATAAAAGATTAATCTAGTCAATGTGCTATTTTAAGAATGAAGAGTATGCATGGGTCTATTTACATGGCTTCCTTTGGTTTACTTGATAATACTCATGTCTTTGTCTAAATTGTTGATTGATCATTGATCATAGATGATCAGTTTGCTGGGTGCCCTTGCAGATTGCTTGTCTTGATTTCGGTTTTGCCTATTTGCTTTGTCTAGTTTGCATGATTTATCTGATTTATTTCACTGGGGCTGCTCAGTTATCATGCACCTAATGATATGACTGTATTTCTAGAGTCCTATCTGACTTATTTCTGCTGAAGTTGCTAACTTGGAAAGCACCTGTTTTGCATCTTTGAGGCTCTAATATTTGTTTAGTGCAACTGCAGTGAAGGAAGGGAACCAATTCTAATATAGTTCTCCTATGATGCAGAGAGACACTACTGGGTTGACTACTGAGAATAAGGAACTCAAACTACGGATACAGGCTATGGAGCAACAAGCGCAGCTTAGAGACGGTATGCATGCTTTCTCACATTTTTGCACTACATACTTCAATTACTCTGGTTGCTGGGAGCATCATAAATCAAGCGATCACTTTTTTTTGCGCATTCATCAGTTACGATGAAGTTGGTAAAACCATCGAAACTCTGCCATTTCAGTGTCAAATGATTTCATCATGCGGATGCAGTGCATTTCATAATTTAATGAAACAAATTATAAATTTTGAAGTGTAAAAAAAATGACTTAGTTAATATGGCATGTAAGAGTATGACACAGTTAAATCAAAATTTAGAGGTGTATGGAAAAGGGATTTTATTAATTTGTCACATTTTTGTTTTCATATGGTTTTCAGATGCCCTATAGATAATGTTAAAATACCATTTTTTAATGTAACCAATTCCTACTAGGTCATCAAATAGGTACAGATAGTTAACAAATTAGGCTTTGAAGATATATTATTTATTTTGTATTTAATTTTCTATGGTTGTAGCTTTAAATGAAGCATTGAGAGAAGAAGTACAACGGCTCAAGATAGAAGCTGGTCAAATATCAGCTATGAATGGAAACCCTTTCAATAGAGGACTACCTCCTCAATTTTTACTGCACCAATCTGCTTCACATCACTTTTGTGGCCACCAGACCCCACAGCAGCAGCAGCAGCTACAGATGCCTCAGTCATCCACCAACGATGGACAGCCGCAACCTTGCTTCATGGATTTTGACCAGATGGCTTAGTTTCATGTTGGAAGCTAATCCTTTGAAAACATAAGAAAATTCATTCAAGGTAGCATCTTGTACAAAGAAATTATGTATATATGCATTGCAGCTTGAGGTTGTGAGAGTGTTGCTCGGATCAGTCCGTTTAGTATCAGTTTCACATATGGATTTATCACCATTAGAGTAGAAATGAATGTTAAATGTGTTGTTTAGAGAGATTAGGTCCTAATTATATTGCATAATTGATGGCTAGATGATGTTATAACTAATCGTTATATTTGTAGAATAATTTATCCTCTGGAGATGGTATATGACTTCGATGTATGAATATGTTTTCCATGGGAAGGATACCCCAAAGGGCAGGCTACAGACCTAAAATCAAATCAAAGAATGACTGATAATATGCCTTACACCACCAAAGTGAGCAGCAACTTTAAATTTATTTGCTTAAATAATATATACTGTAAATCAAGTTATTGGAGGCTCATTGTGGTGAAATACTGTCACAACAAATTCAGCTAATTAACGAAACTCTCTGAAGGGCTACAATTTTACCATGGTATCCAAGAAAAGCTGCCCCGAACTGTTAGATTGATGGTTTTATCATGACTGCAACAAATGACCAGAAGTATTATGTTGGTGCCAGATTGCTAATTATGCTTCTTAATTTTACTTAATTTACAGGCCTACAACAGCAGGAAAGGTTGGTCAGTTAACCTGGATGTTGTTTCCATCCACCATGACCCTGAAACTTTCCCCTATCCTCAAAAGTTGGATCCTTCAGATTTTATGTAAGCAATCAACGGCAGAAGTTTCTTTTCTTCTCAGTTGCAAACTTACTATTCAATTACAGGCAACTATAAAAGCCTTTCAGCTTTCTGGGATTCGCTAATGTGCTCTGGAATGAACCTGGCTAAACCGGAAATCGGCATCTTCATCCATCACATGGTCTTCACATACAAGTAAGATGGTATAATGCTTAACAAATAAAACTCTTAATATTTCTAAATGGTTAGTAAGGTAGAGTAGCAGGTTGATATCAGAAACCTTTGAATTACGAAAGCAGAATATAATAAATTAAACCAATTTGAGATAGAAATTACAGTTGAATAATCATTATTTATTTTGATCATTTTGTTAATTAAACAGTTGTCTCTGAATTATAACAAAGTAATCAATATCACAGGAGGAGACTTCTGGAGAGAGATGATTCTGTGCAGCCAAAAAACAAGTATCCTATCATGGTTGAGCCACTGTGAAACTTTTCATACTGGGATCAAGAATGAAGCAAACAGATGAAAGGCAGGAAAAAATGCTAAAAGCATGATTGAATAAATTCAAGAACAGAATTTTTTAAGTAATTGCACATTGTTTCGAGTGTATGCATCTTTGTGATATAAACAAGTTCATTAGTACATATAAAGATGAGCCTCAGCAAAAGAAACGGGAATCTCGTGATAATGCTTTTAACCTGGACACACTTGAAATTCAGCCTAACAATGGCAGATTACAAGGCTAGGACTGGACACACCTGAAATTCAACCTAGGTCTAGGAGTGAATAATGGTAGACGACACGGCAAGGATAAGAAAGTTATCACCCTAACAGATTCTGATTTTTTTTACAGCCCATAATTTTGGGTCCTAAGTTATTATGAAAAGCATCAAACAATGTTTATACGTGAATATCAGTTCTTAAGGGAAATCTATCATTACATGAGCTTATCTGGATATCTGCTTGACTAAAAATTCAAGTCCTAGTAGTCTTCAAACATAAAATTCATATTACTACAACTCGGATCACAAACAAACTATTAGCTGTCTTATTTCGAAGTTCATCTAGTAGACCTAATAATTTGTGTATCTTTATTGTGTTTGTGTTGTGTCAAACAAAAAAAAAAGAAAAAACACGAAAAATTACTATGTTAAAATCTTGTCAACATATCAAATACAAAACTTTTTTTTTTTTTTTTAATTTTTGTCAAACTCATACAATTTTTGTTAAAAATTTAATCTTTATTGCTTTTACATCTTCTTCCGTATTGTTTTAGTGTATCAGTAAACAAGAAATTTGTTAGGCATTGCTATTAACCAGAACATTTAAACGATACATGCAAGGAAAAAAGGAATAATGCAAAAGCCTTATAGTAAAAGGAAAAACTTCTTAATCAAATCTAGATTGCACTAAAATCAAATGTCAAGCTACAAGAAAACAGAGGAATAATTCTGAAAAATAAAAAAGAATCATTTCGTCACTTGTGCAGAGAGCAAGCACAATTCTCTTTCCCTATATCTGCTGCAATACAAGGAGGCTGAACATGTTCTTCTTGATACCAAATTGATCGTTTTTCAACTAATTCATTCAAGAAGACATCCAGCTTCTCGATGGTCACATTAGGCATCACCACCACATGGGCTATATTCCTTTCACAAGCAAGTTGCCACCTTCGAACAAACTCCACATCCTGGGGCCGCTCAAACACAACCGTACTGCTGAGTTCATTTAGCATAGCACCGATCCCAGCCCCACGCAGTCGGTCCTTCAAATAGTGAGCATTTCTGAGGCACTTCTGAACTTCTTTTTGAAATCCTTTGTAACCTTTTTTGTTGAGAGTATACCACAGGAAAATAGGAGCATGACCATTTCGACTTCCCATGATCGTAGCATCTTTTGATGCAAGGTATTCAACATTGCTTGAGAGCACATTGATGTGCTCCATCCTTGTGATCTGAACACCACAAGGCATTGGACAACCCACAAACTTGTGGCCGGATACACTCACACTTCCAATGGGCTTCTTGAAAGTAACCTTTGGTGCCTGTTCACCACCAAGAATGATATCAGGTTTAAGAGGTAATAGCTTCCATAAGACAGAAAAGTATGTAACTTAGTTAGATAAGAGTTTGAGAAACAAACTTATAAGATTATGCACAAACTCATCATCTACTTCCAGACAGGATACAAGCTTGATAGCCGTGTTCATTCCTTTATGCTTCTTTTAAACATATCAACAAACATTAAACCTATTAGAAAGTTAGCAGTGTTTCACCCAAAGCAGGAAAGGAATCACATAATTTGTCCTGCTGACCTATGGTGGGAAGTACAAAGTCTTAATAATCTAAGCAACACTATATAGACGGACTATAAGCAGTGATAAAAGACTCTTATGGTACTTCATCTCTGTTCTTCAGGCCAAATCCTGAAGTACTTCATCTAGCCCTAATTCAGTTTTTTATAATCAAATCCAGAGGAGACAAATACCATATTACATTCGACAACTTATTCACGAAAAAGTTATAAATTGGCAGAACAAAAGCAGTGTGCTTATGCCTCAGAAGGTATAAGTGATGGAAAGGATAGTTGACAACCGAGCTTCGCTATCTTCCCTCAAATCCACATTAAAATAGAGGCTGTACATGTGAAACTTACCCGTTTGATGAAAGGCATCATGAGTCCGAACAAAGCTCCATCACAATGAATGTAGAACTTATCATGTGAAAATCCACATTTTTCAAGGGTTTGTATCACAAGATCAAGGTCATCTACAGCTCCTTTTACAGTTGTTCCTGCAGAAAACATTATTTACTAAGTTATTTCTCTCATTTGAAATCTGTGACACTGTGAGGATGTATATGCAAGAGAAAGAGAGAGAGAGAGAGAGAGAGAGACCTATGTTAACATTGATTATAGCTGGTTTGTCCTTGTTATCAAGCAACTTAACTCTGAAATCACTGCAATCAATCTCACCCGAGACTAGAGTATGAACCTTCACACACACCATTCGATACATTCGTGCTGCTTTAAAGATAGAGTAATGTGACTCCCGTGATGCATACAAAATCCCATCTGGAAACACTTCCCTCCTGCAAAAACCAATCATCAGTCACTTGCGCTTGTCAATTAGCAAAAGATTACAATGTTTGAAACGTAAGTAACCATGTTTTAAACAACCACTAACCCAACTAAAATTCCATGAAGATTTCCTTCAGTGCCACAATTTGTAATGTAACCCCAGAATTCGTTCTTCTCTATTTCCCACAAACGGGCAAACCAATCCAACACACCAACTTCAAACTGCCTTGAATGAACTCCGTAGTTGCTCTCAATAAATGGATCTCCAAGATTGTTGATTGAGAAATGCTGTAACTGAGCTAGTGCACCATAATCGAAGTCCAGATTATAAGGATAGCCTGAAAAGCTTTACTTCAATTAATAATCCATACGTTTCAAGGCACCAACGAAAGTCTACTGGAGGATCAATTTAAGTAAAAGTCATTGGAAAATTAAGTTAACAATTTAACATATGATTATTAACAAAAGCAAAATCTGCATTCATAATTTTAGAACAAAATAAATGATTTCACATTTTTCATAAAACAATTATTATAAAATCGGTATTAGATTTCATTTATTTCTTCATTTTTAGTTGATTACAGTTTTGCTTAGTTTCAACTACGCACCTGCTTTTGCATTTTAGCAACTTTTTAAATACCCGAATTATAATAAAAGGCAACGTAATCCGTTAAGAAACAAAAACAACGTGGTAACTCTCTCTTTGTTTCACCATTTATTTGCATAATAATCATAATGTTAAAAAATTAAGACACATAATTACCCTTTTCTTTTGCAAACTAAATGCATGTAGAATCTCTCAATGAAACAGAAAATGAACTCAAACATTTTTTTTTTTTTTACCTAAATGGTGCTTGGTCCGCTCCATTAGGTTTCTGCGATATCTAGCCAAGACGGCAGCCATGTAAGCCTCCTTGTCACCGGTGAACTCATCGTTAGTTTCCGGCTCCGTAATGGCCAGGCACGTGCTGTGCACGTTCCTCCCCAACTCAATCTCCTTGCTTTTCTTCGTCGGCTTCTCCACGCCTTCTTCCTCCTCCTCCTCGGATTCCCTGGGCCCACCATTGGCTACCGTAACAACAGGAAGCAACGGTTCCACCACCACAGCCGGTGGATCAAAGTTATCCGTCAAGATCTCCATCTTCTCTTTCACGTTTGGCGACGCTGTTTCGATCTCCACGGGCCCAGCCATGATTTTCTATATTACAACAGAAAACAAAACGTGAAATTTGTGAATAAAAGTGAAGTTAAATGAAAGTTGATCTATGGAGCATGAGAGTTGTTATTCTATTTACAGGCGGTAGCCATTGGTCTCACTTTGGGAGGACAAATCTTATATAAAATTTTTTGGATAAAATTTGTGAATTTTTTTAATAAAATAATTTAATAAAAAACTTAAATAGATAAGTTGATAAAGGTTAACGTCAAAATTAATAATATATTAAAAAATAATTAAAAATATTATTTATAATTTAAATTTAATTAATATATATTTTATGATAAAATTTTTGTTAATATTTTTATTAAAATATATATAATTTATTAAAAATTTTTAAAATTTCATAAACTTAATTTATATAATAAAATTTTTCAATCTATTAATTTGATATTTTATTGTATCCATATAAAAATCATTTATTTGATTGTTTATTAATTTCAACTATTAGTATTAATGTCTAAATCTTACAAATAAATTTTGAAATATAATAAAATATTTAATGTTATATTTAAATTTTAAAAATTTTTAATATAATTTATAATATTAACTTTAAAAATTACTATCAATTATTAATAATAGTGACTGAACAATTTCAAAGACCGACCTTTCCCATCAAACCATCCGACATTACAATCGAAATCAAACTTCGGCAAAGCATTAAAATTGTCAGTGACGCGTGGCATCACAGATATTTTGGATTGTAGGGTTCAAAACATTTAATGAAATTTCAATGAATTAAATAAGAGGGCCGAGCAATGGGGCGTGATTCAGCTAACCTTTTGTGAATATGAAAAGGAACCATGAGGGGAAAATTTGAAGGTTCTCTGTTGGATTGAGATGGAGTCACGTTGCCGGTAAGTTGCTTGTCTGTGAAAGAAAACGATTGTTTTTATTTTTAATTATTTAATAATTATCCACGTGTTGCCCAAATTTTGTCGACTTGTTTGTGTTTGATGTTACTGCCTCATAAAGTATCCACAGGGGATCAGAAAACCAAAGGAACCCAATCTCGTTCCCTTTCCTCTTTTTGTAATCAGTGTTGGGGAAAAATTTATCCAACCCCAAAAGAATCAATAACTTAACCCATCACATCAGGTCTTTAATTTCTGGATTCAATGTTGGTTTTGCTAAACATTATATCGTCCATTTTATTGCATCAAAACAAATGCATTTTTATCCTATTTTTTTTCTTCTCCAATGTAGTATACTCATAATTTGTTATTACTTAAATCCAAAGATTAATTAATGCGCTTAATCAAACGCTTGGAAGACCAAAGTAGTTTCACAAAGTATATTTTCTCTTGGATCAATAATCTCTCTTGTATTAATTATTTATTATTAAATTCAATTTTTAATTTAATTAATTCATAATTTTTTAAAATAATATCTGAAAATTTTAAAATTTTAATTTTAATGTATACAATTTTATTTTACTTTTAAATTATTATCTCTTTTACATTAAAAAAGTAATTTAGTACTTTTTAAAGGACAGAATAATGATCCCAACACTTTTATATGTATCCTTGAGACAATATGAAAGCGTTGGGCTTGGTAAGAATTTTAAAAGGACATGTTTGTCCGACTCTAGCAGTAATAAAACTTTTGGGACGTACCGCCACTTCCATGTGTTTTTTAAGTATTAGAACTATATATCATTATTTATTATAGATATTTTCTTGCTGGTCTTGAATCCTGACACCAACTTTACTTCTTTCCAATTCACTCAATTAATGCAGCATCACTACATTACTCTCTGTCAACGATATTTTTTTCCCAAAGCTGCTCTCTACACGAATTAAATCCCTTAATAACATCTTCAACCTAAAAAAAAAAAAAATAGTTAACTTCAAATAATACAACCTGAAAACATGAAACACATATGAAATATAAAATTATCTTTTCATAATTATGTTTGATGTATCGGTAGTATAACTAGAATTTTTATGTCAATGAGGTTAATATTATAGTATTATTTTTTCTAATATTTTGTTATTTAATATAACATTGACAAAATTAAATATATAAAAATATAATGCACAATTTTATATAACTTTTAAATAAATACATACATAATAAAAATTTATTTCAATGATTTCATTACCTGTGAGGGTATATTTTTTATTTAATTTTGTTGTGATATGGATCAAAATGTTAAAAAATAATGTAAGTAGATAAATGATATAGTATTTTTTATTCTTTTTATAATTATATTACATTTGTATTATCAAATAACTAAGTGCGAAATAATTATTACATCAAACAAATCATTTATAAATTCAATCAAATTCATAAGGAAAAAAACTATAACCGTTAAGTTTGGTGACAACAAATTGAAGAAAGAATTTTAATTAAAAATAAGTGAAAATCAAAATCAAAATAAGATTAAAAATATTTAATAAAAAAATCAATAATAATATGTAAAAAAAATTTTTGAATTCGTGAGTTAAATTTATATTTATAGTGAAAGAAAATTATTAGCATTTTAAAATTAAAATAAATGTAAAAAGTAAAGATTAAAATTTATTTTTTACCTTCTTAAAATAAATTTAAAATAAAATTTAATGGTATCAATATAGAAAAACCACTAATTTTTGCATACTAATTACATGTATAGTATTAGCTAATTACATATGTATTATTAAATTTTAAAAATTGAATAGGGTCTATTGGAACGTGACAAGTTTCTTAAGCAAAGAGCCTGCTACGTGTCTACAAAATTCAAGTACGTGGTTACTGATCTCGGCCCTAGTGGAGGTTTTGGGTTATATTTAGGGATGTTTGTTTGTAGAATTTTAAATTTTTGGAGAAAATATAATCTTTAAAAAGTATAGATTTTTAATAAAAAGTTATTTTTTTTAGTATGAGATCATTAGATTTTTGTATTTGGTTGGTGAAAAATTAAATTTTTTAATAATGTATTTTGATTATAATATCTTTTATTATATACAATAAATATAATAATTTATCAATAAAATTAATCGATAAATAATACATTTTAAATCGTAAAAATATAATATTCATGTGTTCAACTATAAAAAAAAAATTAGTCATCAATTACTGTATTAATTGTAGTAATAATTGATTATACACATATTTTAAAAAGATTACGATGAATAATTATTACATTTAGCTTTAAAGAAATACAATAATTGATTATTTTCAAAAAATTACAATGAATAATAATTATGTTTAACTTGAAAAATATAATATTTAAATATTTTTAATAAAATATAATGATCAATTATTGTATTTATCTTTTAAAAAATATAATAATTGAGCTTTTATATGTTTTAAAAAATTACAATAAATAATTATTACATTTAATTTAAAAAAATACAATAATTACTTACTTAAAAAAATTATAATATACACGTTATTGCTTTTAGTTTTAAAAAAATTAATATTTGATTATTTTAAATAAATTATGATAATCACTTATTACACTTATATTAAAAAAAACATAATAAATAAATTTTTTATATATTTTAAAAATTTTATAATAAATAATTACTATGCTGTATTTCTTTAAAATACAATAATTGATTACACCTTGAAAATTTCCAAAAAATGCGGTAGTGTTCTCGTAGCACAGAGAAAAGTTGATTAAGAGTCAATTTGGGCTTTACCATGCTCTACCATTTTCAACGAGGAGGGGATGAAAAGAGAGATGAAAATAAAAGATTCTTCTTTGCAATGAAAGCAGTGATGGCGATGAGGATCCTGAAATGATTTCGTGATAATCACAAGGCAGAAACCTCTCCCACACAGCATCAGAGTCTGCAACTGATCTCAAGGCAGGAAAAACCAAGGCCGATTGACACGTGTTTCGAGTGAAATCAATCATATGTTAAAAAATTCCAATTCAAATATTATATTTTTGTTAAAAAATACAATAAATAATAAAAATTACTATATTTTAAAACATATAAATTCAATATTCGAGTGATAAAATAAAAAAATTTACTACTCAAATACTATGTCAAGTTTTTAACAAACACAATATTTGTATTATTTATTTTCAATACGATATTTGTTAAAAAAAATTAAATTTTTTATAATACATTGATTTTCAAAAGAATAAAATAAAAACAAAATATATTTTATTTAGGTCAATTTTGTGATAAAAATAATTTTCCTTTTTGAATCTTAAAAAATTTCATGAAAAAATGAGTTTTTTATTCCAAAACTTTTAAGTACTATTAAAGAAACTAAAATTATCTCATAAATCATATACTTAAAAACCAAAAGTAAGAATTACACTCTCATAAATACAAATTCTAAAAAAAAATCTCAAATTCTTCGTAACCAAACCTTCTTACGTAAAACAGCATTTGGCGCAAATGAAAGAGAGATTGATTTTGGGCTAAACTCTCTATATAGCGTGAATAAAATGTTATAAAAATGCGTGAAACACATTAGATTCAGGATGGATTAGAGGGTTGGTTCAACTTTCTTTACTTAGGTCCAACTTGAAAATTTTACCAGATCTTTTCTTTTTAATCCACGCCCAACCGATTAGGGAACCATTTTCATTGAAGCATATCTCACAAGTTTTTAAAGATCCATCTGGTCATGAAAAACTCTTTTAAGATCGATCCCTCAAAAAATCCCTTCGTCCGTCAGGTCGTCAAGTGCTTAAATGTCATAAGGGAAATCAATCACCAAGTTGTGAATTATCTGACTTCCATTACAAAAGAAAAGGCCCGTCCATATGTTATACTACTATTATAGCTTCTGATAACTTGGTTAACTACCTATCTAATAACTACATATAATTTCTACAGATAAACCTGCGGAAGCATTTACACTGATGACAATAGCAACACTAAGAAAGTAGCAAGCGAAAGTTCAGAAAAGATGCCTGGCTAAAATAACAGGTAATAAGAAAATCCTGAGCTCCCTAGAATTGTGGACCATGTCCCAGCTTACTGAGCCAAATACATGCTCGTATGCAGGAAACTAGTAATGGTAAGCTAGGTAATGTGCTTAATACCAACCCTTCTATGTCCTCATCCACTTTCTTTCCACCTACCATTTTCTTATGATCAGAAGGAAATATTTGTTGATAATCGGTCAGGTATTATCTGTGTGTTCCATCCATTCATCTTCCTGTGAAAACAGAAGTGGGTCTTCTAATGCCCGAAGTTCATGATGTGATCAACGCTGATAAATCATATTCAAGCTCTCCCAATCTATCTGTGATTAGCATCTAAATTAGAAGGCAGTGATGGCGCCTATCATATACAAACAACATTATAATGATATTCTGGACAACACATATTCACGAGACAAAGGCTCCTGAAGAATTCCTGCACAACTATTCATTCTCGCCCACCCACAACAAGTGTTTCTAAAGACATTCTTTTAGTGCATCTTGAAGCATGACAATGTATATCCCTAGCGGACAAAGTTTTAGCATAATTGTATGATTAGCTTCGTTCTACTAAAGCCAGCACTTCCCTATTCAGGGTCTTATGTTTGCTTTAATTTGTATGCTATGAATTCTTTCTAATGTGGTAAATGACCAAAATCAAAACAAGCTAAAATAGTAGTGACAATATGGCCAAATCATATGAACTAATGTGTTTTTCCTTTTTGTTTTCCTATTTCTTGGATGTGATTTGCATGTGAAATTGAAGCTAAAGAGTGACAATATGGCCAAATCATATCAAATAATGTCTTTTTCCTTTTCTTTTCCTCTTTCTTGCATGTGTACTTGAATTCGTAGCTGAAGAGTGATTTTTAAGGTATTACAACTAATATTTATGTTAAGATCCAATACATACTTAAACATACAAATTATATTCCAGATTCATTTGAATCTTCACTCTTATATACAATTGCATATTTTAATTATCAATTGAAAATTCACCTCCCACCCTCCCTCACGCCTCCGAAGTCCCAAAAAAAACAAAGGGGGTTATGCCCTTTTTCTTTGAAGCTTATCCCTCCCCTCATGGAGGATGAAATGCCTCCTCACTTTAAGCCCACAAAGGGAGGCTTAGAAGAGCAATCTCTCAGCCAAAAGAATATATCTAGAGCACCATTTGAATTAATTCAAGGCTCTTCCAGCTGGTGCCTTTATTATACATCCTTGAAAAGGCTATGCTATCAATAGGAACTATGACTTCATACTTTTGATTCCCAGATACTCAATAAATCACTAATAATATTCTAATAAACACACCATAATGTTATTCTTAGCAATTGCAGTATCTAAAGTACAGATTAGTAAATGATGAACAAAAACCATTAAAATTGACAATGCATCATATACAAAAACCATTAACATTGACAATGCATCATATAATAATCCCGTAACGCTCGCTTCTTCCATTAATTTCAAAAAAATTCCATATTCCCCCAGAGAAAAACACCCCATGGTTACAAATAAACACAAAAGCTATCATTTCTTTTCTATATGTGAACTCAATGTCTCAATCAGGAACTGAAAACAGTAATAGAAGAAATATAATATTCCTTTGTTTTTTCATTATCAGCAACAAGTGAACATTGCCTGACAACAAATCGAACACAATTCTCACTTTTCAATCTTGACAACAGACTAAACTGTTTTTGCACTATCATGAATCGTGCATTTCACTAAAAAGAAGAAATTAATAAACATTGTAAGGACATACCATGCATGAATTAAGGAACCGCGGTAAGCCTAGCTTCAAACATAAATCCGCTGTAAAGCTCATCCCCATTTCCGGGCACCCCATCAATCCACCGCCATTCGCAGCCATCCCAAAGAGCCAACCTCCCCACCTTCTTCCCCGAAAAGCATACCCTATTCCCTCCCCCGAACACTTTAAACTTACTATCCTGAAACCACAGGTGCATCTCCTCCGGCATCCTTGTCGCCTCTTCCCACTCCATTGTTTCCAAATCCAACCTCAATATCAAAATCGTCAAGCAAGATTGATTCAACGAATAACTCAATTTTAACCCCCCAATCATCAAGATTTTGTTCCCATTGCCGCATATTAAACGCGGTCGTTTAATGATATCGAAAATGTCCCCCCATTCGTGCCTTTCCAAACATTCCCAGTTATTGTTCATCACATTTGAATTTAACATGTTTTTGACAGCGCAAGCGAATAATTTCCACTTACTTCTCCACGGCGATCCAACGTCGCAAAGGGCGAAAACAGAGTTGGAAACGAAGATAGGGCTTCGGGGTTTTGAAGGTAAATTTGAAGAGAATTTGAGCCATTGCTGGGTTTTTTGAGAAAAGGAGAAGTAAAGAGCAGCGAGTTCTGTTAAGACCATGACTCCGTTCCTTGAGTCAACTAGCACCGAGCCATGGCGTGACCAGGCCGAGCCGAGTCGAGGGAGGACTCTGTATTGGCGAGTCAAGGGGTTACAAACGATGAGTGACTTGTCCGAGTCAGGCGAGTCAGGTGAGTTGGCCCAGAGGTAAAGTAGGCCGAGTGAAGACGCGACAGGGTGAGGAGATAGGAAGGGAAGAAAATCGAGGTTGAATCGAAGCCACTGGTTTTGATCGGGGTCGTACATGTGGAGGGAAGTAAAAAGGGACACGTGGCGACTGTGATTATGGTGGTAGTGGTGATGAGGGGGACGACGGAGACCGAGGAGGTTGAGATGCGACCGGGTGGAGATGTAGTGGATGAAAGATGAGGACGTCAGGATTTGGTTAAAGAGCTTACATACGGAGCGGCAGATCATGATTTGACGAAGCGAGAGGGAAGAGAAGATCTGGTGAAGGGTGTCCTCCGGAAGACTGTTGATCGGAGAATCCTCCATTTTTTTCGTAGAGAATGAGAATGCGATGCGAAGCAGGGAATCACGGGATTGAAATGCAGGAGGCTTGGTCAGAGTTTGGGGGTAGCGTAAAGAGACCGTGTTTCTTTGTAAACGTGGCCAAGGAGTCGACGGTTTGTCGTTTCAATCTTGAGGTATTTTTTTATTCCCCTAAATTACCCTTGAATGGACCGCCAAAGCATCCAACCTTCTAATCATTTTTGCTGATATTTAAAGTTTTTTAAAGAGTTTTGCTTTTTGGTCCCTCTACTTGCAAAACCAATGTTTTACGTCCACGTGGAATTAACGAATGAATTGAATTTTAATTTTAATTTTATCAAGATATTTATAATTTTTTGCTTAAAAATTATCAAAATTAAAATTGAAAAAAACATTTAATCAAAAGAATACACTGACTAAAATACTCATGAATTAATAATATTAAATTTGTTTTTATAATCCAAGTCAGATAGATACATAGAAACTAGTATTTAAATTTGTTAAAGTTTCGGAAGGTAAGGACAAAATGTTTGTTACAAGAATATTATACCATTTTGGGTTATGCTAATGATGAATCATAAAAAAGAAGAGGGAAAAACTCAGATCTAGTACACGTCTCCAAACAAATTTACCGACTGAGATTTTTTTTTAATTAAAAAAACTTATTTTTAAAAAGGTTCAGTTTCCTTTTACAATGGAAGTCGTTCAGACATCAGTCCAGCTTGATTGATTTGTTCAGTTTTGGACATACCAATCTCTACAGCGCACGTATCTGGACCATTCTTAAATCAGATGGGTGGGTCTGGTTTTGATCGCAACTTTGGATCTGGGTTTGTCAAGAATCAAGATCTCATCTACCAAAGATAAACGACCTATTAGGTTTAATAAAATCAAATGAAAGTGCTACCTTGACAAAGCTTTCTCACTAGTTGGAACAACAATGGAAGTTGATGATTTAGGATTATAACTAATAATACATGGCAAAAATCTATCGCCAACAGTTATACAAATTTAAAGGTGCAAATTTCTGCTAATTACCCACAAAAGAAACAAACTATTGGTAAGGAAAAAAAAAATTTAATCTCCATAATAAGAGCTATTAAATATGGGGATAGAGTTGAAAATAAGAACTTTGGAGTATCCATATTGGAGTTGAGTTGAAGCCGCTCAGAATGGGGCTTGAAGAAACTGAATCTGATTCAGAAACTTCAGTTGGAATGATAAAATTTGCAGCACCTGACAATCACATTTACCTTAACCTAGTTATAGCCGTCAGAAACATGCTTTTTAGTGATTGGAACTGGAAGATATCTAGCATTGATTGACAGAGGAATTCGGTAGAGCATTGGCTAGCCAAGAGAGTCCCTCACAACATTCAATATTTCAACTATTTAAGTTTTCAGCTCGAGGAGTGGTTGGTGCTGCTGGAGTAGCCTTCCCCATTCTTTGTTGATTGCTAGTTTGTAGTTTTCTTCATCCCTTGATCCAAAGAGTATGATATTAAAATCGCCTCATATTAATTTTATCAATCCCCTTCATCAAAGAGAACTTTATAAAATCGTTTTCTCTCTTCCGGGTCAAATAAACCTCCTAACTTATCACCACTATCATCTTGATCAGACATTTCAACATTTCCATCTTTCCTTCTCTCTGACTTTACCAAATTCATGCCTTTCCTCTTCTTTTCCAAATTCACTACATAGCGCCTCTGGTTATATTCGTGAAGCCCCTCCTGCATCAATTCACCAAATTTATTCTTCACAATGACTAGTGGATCCTTATGAACCAATTCTGGCCCATTATAAGCTTCTCTAAGGAGCACAGTGTAAACCTGATACTTATTGGACACGTAAAATATGCCAGGGTGCTTGAGCAACAAAACATTCAATTTCTCAGGTAAAGCAAACTCTCTCTTAAAATGGCCTAGCTTTACAATTGATAACTTCTTCCACAGGGTCAATGACAACAACTCATGCACAATGCTCACAATTCTCTTCTCCATTTCCTTTGATCTCTCCTCTAAACCTCTAGGATTTAAATAAGGTGAGACGTAGGGAATTGCATTAAATTCTTGAAACCTCTGCCATGATTTAACCCAAGATGAAGGTAATGAACATGAAAAACAAGGCTCCAATCCCTGTTTCTGAGCTGAGGCTTCAACAGCAGAAACTGCTAAATCAGGGCTCCATGCCAGAAGTTCAATCTCCATTGAACTCTTCCTCCAACCATTATTAACAAGTCGAAACATATCTGGATACTTGGGTAAAATTCTAATAATGTAGTCATCTGGAAATCCAAAACTGTGTTTCAACTCATTAAGTTTTGTAATATTAAGCCTCTGATTCATGCTCATCATTAACAACTTTGCCAATTTCTGTACAAATACTGGCTCCTGCATATCTTTCACTGATTCTTCCTCTTCAACCAAATGCATCATCCGCTTTGTTAATCTACAATGATACTCATCATTCTCAAGATAAACTTCGAAGCAACAGGGATACTTCTTGAGCCAATTGAGAGCTTTGCCTTGAAGATCAAGAGTCTTAAACTTCTTCTGAAGATGCTTCACAGGTGCCACCTGGTTTGTGCATCTAAGTATTATGTTTTTAATCTGATTGTTGACTATCCAACGACGATTTCGTGAAAGGGCTGATTCAAGATCTGGGTCTTTCTTCATTGACCAAAGAGAGAAGTTTCGAAACTGATAAAGGGAAGGCTGAGAGTAGAGCCTACAGTGGCAACAAGTCAACCCCCAGAAAAATCTTCTACTAATCATCATACTCTACTTAGTATGTCTTTTTTCTCCAAGGCTAGACCTGTTAGGTGCACAGAAAAAAAAATAATAAAAGGAAATCATATCTAACTTTCTCTACCGAAATTAGAAATAAATGAAATGTAACAATTTGCCAAGAGAACATTCCACCAGTTCCTTATAGAGCTGCGCTAAATACTTTTTTTTTTTTACCAGACCTTGCACTAAATACTTAAATACTACAAATATTTCAAAAAAAAAAAAAGAAATATTTAATGCTACAGGCATGTTTATGCCAATGAACCAATGTTCAAAACTTTTGCAAAATTGAGCAACATAAGTCTAATATGTGCTTTAATGCAAGTGCAGAATAAACTTCCATCGAGCAATCCAATTAACAACTTACATTATGCCAAAATTCAAGCAAACATTAAAATATAAAAACAAAAATAAAAAGAAAGGTTCATCACCTAAATGCCAACTAAGAAAACTTTCAATTAAGGTTCTTCACTCTGGAAACAAGAATGAATACCCATTAACTATGAAGCAAACCCATGTCAACAGTATGATTACTTTCTTAATTTTATATTAAAGTAGTTTTGAACAATTCAAGGCCATTTTCAGAACTTTATATTCGACGGCTTTATAATTTAATTAATACTAGTAGAAATGATGGATTTACTACTAATCAAGTTTCTGAAATATCCTTAGAAATCCTAGGAGAACAAGAGCAAAACCAAATTATAGTGTGCTGAATAGGGGAAAGTAGTCAATATATGAAAAGGAAACTAAAGAAAAAGTAGATTTCATCTAGGAAAGACCGTCAAACGGTTCTCATAGGCATTTTCACGAACACCTAATAGAGGAAAGAATCAAACTTTATACGCACATAACTTTTACCTGAATCTGAATGGTTAGATTGGGCTTAGAGAATAATCCTATGAAATTATTCATTTTGGTTGCCGTTTAGGGGAAGAATAAGATAAATCCACTAACTTTAGCGCGTGTATGGCAGAAAGAAAAGAGTGAGAGAAACGCCGACTATCGTTGTATCAACCGGCAGTCATTGGAGTTGATATTTGAAGGTTGCCCGAAGAGCTTATATTCTTAATATTCTCTACAAGTAAATATATAGCAGGATAAAAAATTTAAAGATAAATTAAGAACTTTCAAAAAAATAAAAAAAGAGAGAAACGAGGAAACGATAAGAGGGAAATGAGCTGAGAGCGTCAGCACTGATGAAGCGCCGGTTGTACTCTTTCCACTAAGAAATAATTTTAAGTGCTTTTCTTTCAATTTGTTAAAATACCACCATTTCCTGTTCATTTATTTTATTTTTTTGGCCAAGAATTTCCTTTTCGATCGTAAGAATTCTTATATTTTTTAAATTTGGAAAATTAATAAAAACAATAAAAACATGTTTTTTTTCTCAACAATTTTTATTTTCCTAATATTCGTCACAAAAACTTGACCAACCGGACCAAGTGAAGAGCTTCACTGTAATTGACGAATGACATGCCTATGTTGAAAAGCTTTCCTGACAGAAAGCAAAGACAAATGCATGAATGCAGATTTCATTTTCGAAAAGTGATGATATTATCTTTTTCCTTCAGTATCTAAACATATGAAAATTGAATTAGAATGTCGATCCCACAGCAAATACACAACATAAATGGTGATGATGCACATCGGCTGAAACAGACAACCAGAAAAATAACCTCCCTTCATTTTTGCCCAGAGTCGTTACAAAAGCAACCAGGTTTACCACTTCCGGCCTTTTTTTTTTTTTAAACTAAATTTTGTTTTCCAATTTGAAGCACGATGTCCCCCAAGTCCAAACACCAGAAGGCCCAAAGGATCCCTCATACGGTTCATATACATTCAGACTATACTAGGGGGATCACCCACCCAATTACAAACAGCACGAGGCCAGCGCGTTCTGATGCAGTCCACCAATGGTGCATGCTGAGGAGGTTCAGGTTTAGCCACTTCGGTGCCTTTCCCACTTGATTCACTATCAGCAGAACCAGATGGAACTGCTACATCTGCCATGAATTCCTCCGGCATCCACCTTGGGGGTACTGAAACCCTCAATTTTGTAAGCCTGGGTCTTTGTATAGGAGTCTCACCTCCAGAAGTTGCTTGGCTGCCATTCAAATCTGATTTTGCTATCCCATTAAAATGGTAAAGATCAAATATTTTTCTACCCATCTGTCCGGTTGAATCCTTAAGACCTCCCAAACTATTGTCTAAATCTAAAATAACCTGCCAAAACTCGCTCCACACAATGAAGCCTGAGCTGCAAAGGCTATCGAGTTTTTCAGATGGAAGTCTAATATTCATCCCTCTGAGTACCTGATGGAAACCTTCCACACTAATGAAACCACCACCTCCACTCTGATCTTGGGCATCAAAAGCTTTCCGGATCTGTGATTCTCTTTCTTCCAGTTCATTCTCATCTTGAACAGCTGTATCCACAGCAAATAGGACCGTATAATGGGACTCACTCCCAACAACCCATATTGGCCATTTTGGGCATTTTAGATTTTGGCCAACCTTACAAAAGTTAAGGGATTCTAGTAGAGTGAGGAATCCAACTTCCACATTTGTAGATACACCCTTCAGAAACATGCCACCACCTAAATCCATCCTTCCGTCAAACACATTTGGAACAGCTTGCCCACAGAGCAATAGGTTCACAATTTCCTGAAATAATGTTACATAAAATGCAATTACAAAGCAAAAACTCATCTAAGAGAGCAACATAGAGACTTAATAATGGAAGAATCAAATTTAAGATATCAACGTCCCATCCATTCAAAGGATATGTACAATTTTATGTACCTGAGAAGCATGCCCAAACGGTGCAGTTACTAGAGGAAGGCTAGGATCATCTCGGTCAGCCTGAACACAGTCCTAGATAAAATTAGGATGCACATATGTCATTAGATACTTGTTCAAACAAAATAGTCCCAACATAAAGATATATGCTTGCTCTTAAAGTAAAGACAACAAGAACAGCAACGACAGAAAATCATTATCTAGCTATCAAAAAATTGATGCATAAATAAAGACAAAATGGGTTTCTTCAAGTCTTCAAGCAAACAAACCCACCAATCCTCGAGAAAGTAAGGCAGATATAAGGAATAGCAATGCTCCCATGCGACTTTGAAAAACTGGAATCATTGCTTCAAGCCTCTCAAAGGCACTTGCCGGTGTTGTGTATGTGTCAACTCTTAAAACCTTCTGCAAATCAGAAGCTGATTCAATTGAAAGACCATCAAGTGCTTGTGCAATGATCTGTACGATAAAACAAACACTTATCAGCAACTAAGAACACATAAAACATTATACACAATAAAATATTAACATAATAACAACATATTCAGGTCAACCCAAATCCACTTACCACATCCTTTGAACTGTCTACAGATCCTTCAACACCATGGCCAATAGAACTCAAAGTTGCAATCACAGCTCTTTTATTATTTCCACATAAAAACAATATCTCACCCATACTTTTAACTAGGGTTCTGTCAACAGAAACAAAATTTTAAATTGAGATAGATAACAGAACAAACAATTAATGAATTGCAAAGCGGCTATAAAAAAAAAAAAAAAAACAAATATTCCTTTCAAATTGATTATTCCAGAAATGAAGTAAAACATAAAAGATACCCCTAACAGTTCACATTACAAACAATCATGAATGTCCATTCAGATTTGTCACAAGATTTCACATTACATCAGATCTTGACATTCTTGGATGGCCATTCATGAAAATGAGCTAACACCTTCAACCAAACCAAAACACAGCAAAGATGCAAATACACCCCATAGCCCTTTAGGCCAAATTTCATATGCAGATATGCCTGTGCAAACACATGTAGTAAAAGAAATTGCACATGCAACTTGACTGCTAAGGTTAAGATCAGGAAACCACACTTTTTTTTTAATGATTTTCTAATGGCAAACAAGAATTTAGCAACCATAAAAATAAAAGCAAACAACCGAACTGAATTTCAAAGAAACTCAATAGAAGAAAACACCAAGACATGCAAGTGGTAATTTGAAGATTAACATAACAAAAACAAATATGACAATTGGCAGGAAAAAAGATGAACATTGTTGGGTAGAATGTAATTAATACTACCTGAACAGTTTAACTCCATTCTTTAGATGAAACATAAAGCTAGAAAAAATTTAAAATGCAAATGATAAATTAAAAGCATGTGTCTTTGTGCGGTTTAGCTTATACTGTACAATTTACAGTAATAAATCTAATCACCTTGATTTTGCATCTTCAGTAAAAGCAGCAAAAATATTTGATGCAACATAATGGTTTTTGGATAATCTCCTGGAAGTCAAATTCTCTGGCATGCTTTGCGCAGCTTTAACTAATTCATCCGGAAAGAAAAGAAGATGTTTGAGAACAAATGCCTGTATAGAAAGACAGATATTAATTTCAGCAATAAGAGTATTGACTATTATCATGAGGTAAACATCAGAACAAACAGAAATATTGTAAGGCTATCAAAGAAGGAGGCTACTCATAAGATCTAGGCCCAACCTAGAAACTATCCGGTGGTGTCAACTCAACATGTATCTCAAAGAATCTTAACTAGCAATTAATATCTTATGTCAATTGCATAAAAAGTAAGAAAAGTGCAGCATTGGCTAAATAAACAGTTTAATTCTAAAGTTCAGATTCATGTAATTATAGTTAAGGTGGATACAACATTCAGTAACATATTGAAACAACATTCAATATTATGAGTACTATATTAATAGACTAGCAATTAAAACAAGCTGTCCCAACGAAGGAATATTCTTAACAAATTTTAGTGGGTGTACTAGTGTCACTGTAGAATATTAGAACATTCCAAAGATATAATGATAAGTAAGTTCTGGTGTTACATAAGAAAACATATAATTTTCCAATGCTTAGGAACTTCAAATCGCACAAAACAATTAATCAACAATTCACATGCTGCCTGCTGCAAGAAACTCACATAACCAAGAAATTAAGGAATTACTTGTATGGTTGCTAAGACACCACAGGGCCCACCTTCATGCTGCACTAGGCCCATAGATGTTTCTGGATCAAGGCTAAACCTACAGGATTTTTCTTCATGTATTAGCCAATAAAAAACAAGCATATGAAACTTCCAGAAGATTGCTAACCATTGGTACTCAGCTAAAGAAATTGACATATTTCCATGAAAATACAAATCCAAAATGCAAGAAGACAAGAACTAACATCCATGAGTTTTCAATGAAGAATAACACGTCTACCACCAGACTCTGCTAACCAGTAACTACCAAGCTCAGTTCGTAACAGTTATACTAGAAAATGATGGGACATATAGAAGAAACAGTTTTAATCAATCAATTGCAAATCCATCAATAGGTTTCTAATCTGAGCTAGTATCCTTAACCAATCAATATCCATAAACACAGAGATAAGCAATTAAACCAAAATTTCCCCTCAAAATACTATCTATACTTAGTATTTTACAATAAAGAAAATCAGGGAGGAAGTTTTGCAATTATGGGAATAATTATAAAAGTGAACTGCATTACATGAATAAAATCACCTCATACAAGAACAATACCTCAATATTTTAATTCTGGCTCATTTACAATTCCCCCACCTGCACACCCACCCATCCATTCACCCAAACACACACACACAAAAGAAAACAGAAAAACATCTTTTTCGATGAAGGATTACATTTTCAGGGACTATTCATAATAATTCTTATACGAAGGTTTCATGCCAATGCATTCTTGATTCAGAGACATTTTACAATGCGATTGGACTTTCTTTTATTGTGCCTTGAGAACAAGAGACTTTATTCATGAATTATCTTTGCACTCGCAGCATTATTAGTCTGTAATCTGATTAAAACCCTTAGCATTCCAGATAACCAGAGAAATGATTTTTATAGCACCTCATAACTGTATACGACATATTTACAACTCATGTCTAAGATCCTTTGATATAAAATTTCCTGTCTCCCACGCTTCTTACCAGTTTTAAATCACATATCAGTATACATCACATCAAAAGATATGTTCCAATATTTATATTCAAACAAGGTGTAAACTTCTGTATTTTGTAAACTGACTTATACAGCCAGGGTGATTAGGATTTTATGTGTTACTGTCTAGGATTATTACGAGTGATCAGATAGAAAATTTTAACAATAAGAAATGTAAAATTAAAACACATATTCAAAGAATATAAAGGGTGATCAGATAGGAAAATTTAACTTAAAGAAATATTAATTAAAACTGGTATTCTACTAATTAAGTCTTGGGTGAACCAACCTTAGCACACATTTTAAACACTTTTGAAGGATGGTATAATTGCGCTCCAAAATCAATCATTTTAGCCTTTTACTGGTTGTTTCTTCATTACAGGTATTTAAATATATAGTTTGTAAGGAGGAAAACATACTCATCTACAAGTTATGAAAGTTATTTGCCAAGAAAGGCTCTATAACAACTTTAAAAAAAGTTTTCATTAATGACACAAAGTATTGTATTTTGGAGCCTTAATGTTACTTCTAAAAGTCTTAAAGTTGATAGAAGACAAGTTAAAGATATTCAGGAATGGTCAGCTCCTACCACATTACATCAAGTTCAAAGTTTCATCTGTTGGCAACCTTTTATCGCATTTGATTGGGAATTTCAGCTCTATAATGATATTCATCACCGACTGCATGAATGAAAAGCACTTTACTTGAGCATCTCTATGATCTTTGAAGCGGCTGGTGATGCATCATGTGAGAATTGGTGTGCTTTCCCAAGATAATCACCCAAGTGCTTATTTTAAAAAGCAACAAAATGAACCAAAACATATGTATCTTAACTTATGAGAAGGAATTCTACAAATGATCCAAGCACATGCTCACCTCATTGCTTGTATAATGAGAAACTAAATAAATAAAACAAAGAGTTCAACTTATGAGAGAAATTGCACATTAAGGTCCAAGCACATTGCCTCAAGTGTTACTGATTGATTCTTAAAGATTAAGCACAAGGATAAAATTGATGAAAAGGCAACTGATTCACTTAGCCAAGGTTGTATAAACTATAAACCTCTATTTCTATCTTCCTACTTATGGCCTTTGATTTCCTTGGGAGACTACCCATCCTGCAAAATCGTAGCATCATATATTCATATTTATTAGCTGCAGAACATGCAGATTATCCTGAGTTTCCCCTATAAAGTACCATCTCTTAAAGAGAACTTATCATCGTTTGCCAAACACATCCAGATGTGAAGAGCTCGTTTGAAAATTGCATTCCCTAGTGGCAACATGACACTTGGACAAGATAAGAACATTACAAGGATTGAGCCACCATTTGGACCTAGTTTGAAAAGGAATATTAGCAGGATTGTTGACCATGGTCAGACTTGTCAAACATAAAAGTAGAGAAAGCAAAAGTCACAGGTTCATATATCCCATTGGCAACACCAACACAAGCCACAGAAGAATTTAACTAAGGGGAAAGTTTATTAAATTCATGGAAGGAGACATGGTTTTGGCGTGGGTTAGACCTGAAAAGTAATCTAAATGTGCAAATGAGGAGCTTCATTCAATTAAAGTTCATCCCTATGAGACTTTTATGGAAGGTAGACATGGTCTTGGCGTGGATTAGAGCTGAAAGGTACCCTAAATGTGCATATAAGGAGCTTCATTCAATTGAAATTGGTCCCTACAAGATTTTCATGAAAAGTAGCTTAAACATTTATGTGCTTGACTTGTGTAATTGCATGGGAATGAGCAATGTCGTTGACTTCATACCATAATAATGAAGAAGCACCTAATGATGCTATACTGTTACAAGGCTTTCTCCTATCGCACATAGTAAGGAGGGATTGAAGACATTGTTGATCAGTAAGTGGTTTCTACTCGAGGGAGTAGGCATAAAAAAGTTCCACTATATAAAAGTTGCAACTTGATGCTATATAGTATATTTAAATATAGCAGCCAATTTATCCCGTGATCAATATCCTTTACCACCATATTTAATGGAAATTCAATTGAGCATTGAATATCATTTCTTTTCCTCGCTCCTAGTTTCTCAGCAGTAATTTGATATTGAAAAAAATAAAAACTAAAATCTTAAAGTATGAGTAAAAAGCTAGACTTTACCTTATCCCCTGATTGCTCCACTGAGCAAGTATATCCTTCGAAACACCACTCCCAAAAACCATCAAAAATAACTGATAAGCTTCTTCCTCCGACAATTCATTACCCAAATTCACTTCTTTAGCTTTTATTTCCATCTCTTTCCTTCCTAAATCTCCGCCCCTTTCGCTCTTCGAAGGGGAACTAGAAGCCGGAACGTTTTTAACAGCCGCCAGCATCCGTTTCTCAGCTGCGGTTGCCATGAGTTCACGCTGCAACCGTCGGCTCTCCTCCGGCGTCTTCGTCGTCGCTAAGTTGGCAGCTTCTCTCGGCCTGCTACTCTTCGGCTCTGGCGGCGAGTTTTGCATACTCATCCGCAGAGCCATTCTCAGGTCCTCTTCTTCTTGTTGATCCGCCATTTGATAACCACCGTCGGATTAAATTTTAGCTATCTAAGGTTTCTAAATAATTGATTTTATATGAATTCAACAAAACTATTTCAGATGGTTATGAATTTGATTTTGATTAAGATTCTATAAATGATAAACAAAATAAAAGGGTTTGGATTTTCTAAAAACCACTAAAAAACAAATAAAGGTTTCGCATTTCAGGCCAACTGGAACGAAATGGACGTCAAAGCAAATGGAAATTTATTTTTCAATAAAAAAAAAAAGGCAAATGGAAATTTCGCAAAAACGAAGAACGATAGATTTAAAATGTTTGATAGGGTTAAAATAGGAAAGTGACCCCTTAAGGGAAAAAATTGAAGGTGGTCGCCCGCCGGTTAACTTTTGATTCGATGTCTTGTGGCCAAAGGAAAAAACTTTAATACGATGTCGCTTTAAAGTCGGACGGCATATTGAATTACCATTTCGGCCCTTACGTGCCGTACTTAAAGCGGGGTTAGTTATTACTTAAGTGGGAGTGAATTTTGGGCAAAAAGGTTAGCGCATTTTGGGGTGATATGCGTGATGCTTTACATATGCCTAGGTATAATTTATTTAATTTGAATTGATATAATATTAAGTTTAAATTTTACTTGAAATTTGAGGTTCAAAATTTTACTTTAAATTTGATTAAATTTTATTTTTTTAATTCAAGCTTGATTTGCGATAAAAATTAAGTTTAATTAATTATACTCGAATAATATGTAAAAATAAATTTGATTTTTATATTTAATAAAAATTTGATTATTTGTACTTAAACTTGAATTCAAATTTAAAATATTTTATTAATTAAAATAATTAAAATATATTAAAATATAAAAATTTAATTAAATTTATGAGCAATTCGAATCAGTTATTAGAATGCTCGAATTAAACTTAATTGATAAGTCGAGCTATTCAAGCTCAGCTCGACTTGGTAATAATTAAGTTTAATTCGAATTTTATTCAAATTAAACAAGAATAACTTGTGAGTATTAATATATCATTTACACATCTACTTGTGACAGAAAGAAAATAGGAAAATCTAAATATACCTTTTTTTTATACGTTTTAATTTTTCTTATATTTTTTTATAAGTGAAATTATTTAAATATTTTTATTATAAGTTTTATAACTTTTAGATATATATTTTTGAGAAATTATAATACTTTTCAAAAATGGATTTATAATAGTGTTAAAAGTGAAATGTTATAATAATTATAAAAAAAAATTTATTAAAATTATTTATAAATAAATGTAATAAAAAAGTTATTATTAAAAAATTATAAATTTTAAAATTAATAATAAAGTTATTTTTATTATTTTCATTTTAGAAAAAAAAAATATCTTATAAGACCCTAATTAAATTAAAGATAAAAGCAAATATAATTTTTTATAAATTTAAAATTTATCATTTTTTAATAAATATTTTTATATCTATTATTAAAATTTTATAATAGCTTTAAGTAAACTGAATTCTTTTAAGAAGTCTTTTTCTTTATTTATCATGATGGATTTTTTTTAATTAGCATATTAGGTATTGTTTGGTTTCAAAAAATAAAGTCATTTTTTGTTTTTATTTTCTTGAAAAATAAAAAATATAAGTAAAAATGTGTTTGGTAATTGAAAATGAAAAAAAAAATTTAAAAATAAAAATTGGTTGAAATATGAAAATAAAAAAATTTATTTTCAATTGGTAAAATAAGAGATATACATTACTTGTTTCCTATATTTTTTAAGTTACCATATTTGAACACTTTTTTATGTCATTAATTAATAAATAATATTTATAATTAGATACCATTAATACTAATATCATTGAATTTTTATTTATTTCATTATTTTTGTATTTTTAAAAAATAATTTTTATTTTTATTTACCAAATATATTTTTTAGAAAACAAAAAATAAAAATATTTTCTAAAAAATAAAAATAAAAATATTTTATCAAACCAAATAAAACCTTATATTTTAACAAAATTGTATAATATTCAATATTTATATAATTTTAAAAAATTTTAACTCTTATATATTGATCAAACTTTATAATTTTTTCTTCATCATCAATAACATCAAAAGATAAAAATATTTAATTAAAACTTCATCAAATTTTATTTTTTTTAAATCAAAATAATAACAATAACTTTTTTATTAATTTTAAAATTTATGAATGTTTTTTATAATAATTTTTCGTTATATTAATTTATAAATAATTTTAACAAAATTTTATTTTTTGTATTTTTTTATAAAATTTTTCTTTTTCACTTTTACAACTTCTCAAAAATTTATTGAAGTATTATGATTTTTTAAAAATATATTTTTAAAAAAATGTTATGATATATCAAAAATAATAAATATTCGAAAATTTATAAAAAAAATATTTAAATAATTTTATTTATAAAAAATTTAAAAAGTGAGATATAAAGAGAAAAAGATGGAATACAATTTAAAAGTCTCCGGAGGCTAGGCGTTATTTGTTGTTGCTGGGGTGTTAGGGAATCTATGGTGCGGAGTGTATCTTGTGATTCGGAGCAAGACGGTAGGGTCCCACTGGTGGTGAGCTGGAAAAATGATTTTTCTGTGTTAATCACCACTAATTCTTGATTATCTAAAGATTTGAGTTGGATTTTATTCTTAATAATTAACAAATTAATTAATTATTCAAAGCAAATCTTGCGACCTATAAAATTTGTAACTAAACGCAATCAAATATAAATTAATTAATAAACCATATTTGTTATTCATTTTGACAAATTAATTACTTCAATTTTTGTTGGGAGTTATTAGAATAGTGAAGATATAATTTGATGGAGCCATTGAGAGTTGTCCATTCGCTTGACCTAAGCTTTGAAAACCAAGCCCAAGGTAAATCACGTCATCATATATTTAAAAATAGCAATACATCTTATACTAATATTATGTGTTTATTCTTTAGGTTTATTTTTAATTAAATTTAAATAAAAATATAAACAATTTCGGCAAAAAATTTCATCAAAAAATCCATTAAGTGCAATGAAATTTTGATGAATTTTTTTATTTTATAATTTTTTATTTTTAATTTTTAGCAAAAGAATTTTCAGCAAAAAAATCACCATTTATATGGTTACACCATTTTTGTTTCTAAGTCAGTCCCAAAAAATTAGTTCCGCTTTACCGCACTTTATTTATGCATTATGTATTTTTTTTAGTTTTTTTAGCAAATATAATTAATTTTGATAGCTTCACTCATCCCATTCGAGGTTGGATTAATTTTACGATTAGTTTTCTCCATGACTACCATTGCTACATTGATATACAATAGTTTTGGTGACAATGGAGCACATAATATTATTATTATTATTGGTTAATATTGACCCAAGTATAGGCGCTAAGCCATGATTCAATTGCCACATGGACTAAACTTAAGATGAATTGTTAAATTCAGTATCATTGATGCCAACGATTTCCATCCATATCAAGCTGAATTGATCGATCTAACTTACAGTTGAGTTTTAAGGACTAAATTGCACATCATAAAAAACAGCAGGGGCTTAAATGCACAATCAAGAAAACTTTGAGATATATTTATATTAAAACTTTCCTCTTCAAAGGCAAAATACGTGTCGTTTTTGTTTCCGTTTCAAAGGCTCAAATATATCGGACAAATTCAAAATCCATTCTTCGTAATTGATCAGATCTAAGCAAAAGGCTAACAGGAAGTTCGCCAGAATGTCAAGCGACAGCGATGACGAAGATGAGCTCCTCCAAATGGCATTGAAAGAGCAAGCCCAACGGGATCTCAATTACCAGAAACTGCCTTCCTCCAATTCCTGCAAACCAGTGGCCAACTTCGTTCAACCTCTGCCACAGCAGCCGAGGACTGCTTTCAAGGCTCAGAAGGCTCCGGCTACCCCGGCCTTGAAAGAGCCTGCTGGGAGAAACATGTCGATGGATGATGACGAGGATTCGGAAGTGGGATGCTGAGCATTTCGAGTGGAGATAAGGATCCTGGAAAAGATCCAAAGGGAGGAGTCGAATGAAGGAGTAGAGGGAAAGGAAGCAATGACGACAACGGAGCCTGGGACGGAGAAGAGCCTAATTGCTGGAAACGTGTCGATGAAGCTGAGGTACTTTTCAGTGAAATTTAAATTCAAAGTAATTATTGACCAATGTTTTAGCTTAGAAAGGGTTCTTCTTTGATAGCTTGCTCGTAAGGTTCGTGAGATGAGAGAGATGAGAACAGCTCCGGTGGCACAAAAGTTCGAGCGTAAACCGTCAGCACCAGTAGGGAAAATTCTTAACAATCTTCAATCCTTCCCTCGGGGCTTGGAATGTGTTGATCCACTTGGACTGGGGTAAATCTTTAGCATCTTTGTATAGCTTGATATTCATTTATTGTTTGTTTTAAAAGAATTCACGTTATGTTAGTAATTGTACTAATGCGATGATATGAATAGTTGACTTGTCGTTCTCTTTTCTAGCATTGACTTAAGTCAGTGGTTGGTCATTGTTCTTCTGCCATAACTATTTCTGCTAACCTTTATGTTCTTGGATTGTCAGAATAATAGACAACAAGACGTTATGGTTGATCACTGAGGCGTGAGAAAGCTCTCCATCAAAATCTGATGGAGATTTGACGGATAGTGGCCTTCATGTTTTTTTTTTTCGCTTGTTTTAGTCCATATATTTTCTGTAGATTATAGTTTGTCATAGTCTCTTTAGTCTTTTCAGTTAAAGTTCCTTGCCGTTTCTAATTAGTTTCTCTAAGAATTATGTCAGTATCATGGTCTAGAACTGTATATCTGCTATCTAAAATACATATTTACTACATGCCCCTGGGTTCTTGCCTTTCTCTGAGCACTCAAAAGTTCAAATTCTTCAAATTTGAGTTTATGTCAGTGAAAGTCATTGCTCATTTTTATCTTGAACTTAGCAATGCTATCATTGTCTGAACTTGATTTCTGTGATTCCACAACTTTTTTTGTAATGTTTATGTAATTCATAAACAATTGATCTTATTCCAACTATACCACAGGATGAATTTGTGAGCACGTTGACTTTTTCCTTTCAATTTAATTCCTTTCCCCTTTTCCCCTCCAGTAGACAGTGATTAGTTCAAAAATATCAAAAGATCTGAGGTGGATACTTTTTTTGTTATTTGTCATTGTTTATAAATGAAGATTATTTGAATGTTGTAAATTCAAAAAATCAGTTAATGTTTTCCATTGTGATAAATAATGGCTGGAGTTATTATCAAATTTTTTTTTTTGCCTATAGAATTATGTGGTTTTGAAAGTGAATTATATTCTTGAAGTTTGTTGATTGGTAAGCAATTTTTCACTAGTATCATTCATGTGATGCTACTTCCATAAGCTTGGAATATTCTGAATTGTGCATGTGTTGACATGCCATTATCTTACAATTCTCAAGGAGTAAGAGCTCTACCATGTCAGGAGTACAAGATGCATTCCAGTTATTGTAGATCACTTCTAAGATTTATTTGGTTTTGCTAGTTTATGAAGGCATTAGTCTTCTTAATTTGGGGTGAATGTGGTATTCATGTGTTTGTTTATGTTGGAGATTATAACAACTATCTTGTGGAAATCTAATCTTTATTATTACTTGATTAATTGATTTTGTCTATTTTATTTAAGTCTTATTTTAGTATAAGGAGTGATTTGGGTAATTACACCAAATCCATTAGATATTTTTTCATTATGTGTAGAGAATAAATTACTCCTTTTATTAGCTATTTTTAATGTATGAAAATCTTGGGTTTCAAGGCTGAAAATATTTAGTTTTTAGCCTATATATTTTCATGCAATTCTAACATTGTAATAAAAAAAAATATAGAAGAATAAAATAGTTTATTCAAGAGATTTTTTCATGGTATTAGAGCACAATATAAATCTTTGAAAACTTCCACTTGGAGTCCAACAAAGCCAGCGGAAGGGAGAGCCCGACATCGAAAGTTACCTATAACCCCATAGCTAACGTTTCTCAATCATTGCAGAACATTATAATTCTTGTTCGAATAGGTTTTTTAGCACAAAAAAGTAATTTTCTAAGTGCATTGAGTGTAAAACTAGAGAAATCAAATTCATAGATTGTGGATTTAGGCACTTCAGACTATATGACTGGGGATACATCTGTATTTAGTAAATACAATTCATGTTATGAAAACTTCACAATTCGAATTATTGATGGGTTATTTTAAAAAATAGTCGGTACAGGTTTTGTTGTTATTTTCAAAGAGATAACACTTGATTCTATTCTAATTGTCCCAAATCTAAGTTGTAATTTATTGTCTATAAGCAAATTTACAAGAGACCTTAATTATGTTACTAAATTTTTTTTTCAAATATATGTAAATTTCAAGATTTGGACTCAGGAAATATGATTGGCAATGCTAAAATGTGTGCAGGATTCTATATCCTAAGAGCTAATAATTTTAAAAGATAATATCAGAATACCTTTTGTATGGCTTCATCTTCTAATAATAATAAAGATAATACTATCATGTTGTGGCACTATCGTTAAGTCATCTAAGTTTTTTTATATCTCAAAAGGTTGTTTTCTTCATTATTCAATAAAAATTCAAACAACTTTTAATGTGAAGTCTGCCAACTATCCAAACATACCCATACCATATATTCTAATCAGTCTTACAAATCATCCCATTCTTTTTCCATGATACATATTGACATTTGGGGTCTCTCTAGAGTAAATAACATTACTAACTCCAGATGGTTTGTCATATTTATTGATGATCACACCGGGTTACTTGAGTATTCTTTATGAAGGAAAAATCAAAAGTGGGCTAATTGTTTCAAAACTTCAACAATATGATCCAAACTCAATTTAAAAGCAAAATCCAAGTGTTGAGAACCGACGGTGGGAGAGAATACTATAATTCAATCTTTGGATCATATCGAATGAAGCATGATATAATTTATCAAAGCTCATGTGTTGATACTTCTCAACAAAATAACGTTACTAAAAGAAAGAATCAACATTTGTTGGAAATTACAAGATCCCTCCTGATGGCTGCCCATGTACCTAAGCATTTTGGAAGAGAGGCTATTATTACTGCTACATATCTTATAAATATAATGTTTTATCGAGTCCTAAAATTTCAAAGCTCTTACAATCCCTTTTCAGTTCTTATTTTCACATTCAAATCATCTTATCTATTCCCATTAAAGTATTTGAATGCATTGCATTTGTTCTTACTAGTCAACAAAACTAAAGCAAACTAGATCCCAAATTTATCAAATGCATATTTCTTAGATACTCCCTAAATAAAAAAGGATACAAGTGTTACTCACCAGTAATATAGAAATTCTACCATTCTATAAATGTTATCTTTTTTTAAAATCAACCTTACTTTCCCAAAACTGCCATTCAGAGGGAGAATTCAATCACAAGAGAATATCAATTTTGGGAAGATCTTATTACTGAACCACCAAACACTTCTCAAACTCCCTTGTGCATCCAAAACATCCAACCAAATCCTTTAACTCCCTTTCAAGTCCAAAACATCCAACCAAATCCTCCAAACTCGAAGTCTACATAAGAGAAAATAAATAAAAAATTGATTGTCTATTTAAAAAGACATAAAACTCAAAAAGATCTAAGAGACTGTACATATTTAAAGCAAAACCAAGAATCTGAATTGATTCTAGATATACTTGAAACCAACACAGGTGTCTCTTACTGAATCTAATTCAATTGAATCTTTTGATGATTTTGATCAACCAATTGCCCTAAGAAAAAATGTGAGATATGTATTCAACACTCTATCTGTAATGTGATTTCTTATGAAGGTTTATCACCCAGTTATCAAGCTTTTGTTACCATATTAAATAGTATGCAGATTTTCAATAATATTCATAAAGCACTCATGCAACCAAAATGAACTATGGATGTTTTGGAAGAAATCAGGGCTCTAGAAAAGAACAAAACATGAGAAATTTCAGAATTATCGAAAAGAAAAATTTCAGTTGGGTGCAAATGGATTTTTACTGTCAAGCATAATGCAGATGAAAGTAGTAACAGATTCACAGCTTGCCTTGTTGCAAAAAGATTTACTCAATCTTATCGTGTTTACTATAAGGAGACATTTACTTCGGTTGCTAAACTTAATTCAATCTGGGTGTTATTATCATTGGCAGCAAATCCAAATTAGCCACTTTATCAACTAGATATCAAAAATACATTTCTTAATGGCAACCTAGAAGAAGAAGTTTACATAGAAATTCTTTCATAAGTCAAAAACCAAGATAATTTTTGGCAAGGTATGTAAACTTCAAAAGTCTTTATATGGGCTCAAATAATCTCTATGTGCATGGTTTAATAGACGAACAAAAATGGTAAAGATATGATTTTTCAAAATGTCAGATCGATCACACCATGTTTGTCAAACATTTACTTAAAGAAAAAATAGTTATTCTTATTGTCTATATGGATGGCATTATTCTTACAGGAGACTATATTGAAGAAATTAGCAACCTAAAGAATCTCCTAGCCAAAGAATTTGAAATCAAAGATTCGGGACACCTTAAATATTTTCTTGGCATTGAGGTAGTTCGCTTAAGGAATAGCATTTTTGTTTCACAACGTAAGTATGTCCCAGACTTACTAAAGGAAACTGGAATGTTTGGATGCAAACCTATTGACAAGCCTATGGACAAAATGAATAAAGTAGGAATGGAAAAAAGAAGTTCACCAATAGATAAAGGTAGATATCAAAAGCTTATAGGGAAATTCATCTACCTCTCTTATACAAGACCAGATACCAATTTTTTGGTTAGCATGGTAAGTAGATTCATAAACAACCCAACTGAGGAACACTTGAAGGTTGTGTATTGAATCTTATAGTACTTAAAAAAGAGTCCTGAAAAAGAGTTATATTTTAAGAAAACATCATGTTGAAATGTTAAAATTTACATTGATGCTAATTGGGTTGGATCCGATACTGACCGAAGATTAACTATTAGTTATTGTATTTATGTGTGAGAAAATTTAGTTATTTAGTGAAGCAAACAATCTGTAGTGGCTAAAAGTAATGTAGAAGTTGAGTTTAGAGCTCTATCTCATGGCATATGTGAGGGAATTTGGTTGAAAAGGTTGCTAAGGGAGTTAAATGTCTCTGCAGAATAATCCATGAAGATATTTTACGACAACAAAGCTGCCATAAATATAGCAAATGATCTTGTTCATCATGATAAGACTAAATATGTAGAGATTGATCGTCACTTCATCAAAAAAAAGATAGAGTAAGGAATTGTTAAATTTGTTTATACTCTTACATACCTCTAAACTGCGAACATACTCACTAAAGCTCTTTCTCGAAACAACTTCAAGAATCTGAAGTCCAAGCTAGGCATGATTGACATCTACTACCCAGCTTGAAAGGGAACGTAAAAATCTTTTTTTTTTATTATTACTTGATTAATTGACTTTGTCTATTTCAGTTAAATCTTTTATTTTTAGTATAAAGAGTGAATTGGGTAATTATACCAAATCCATTAGATATTTTCCTATTATGTATAGAGAGTAAATTACTCATTTGATTAGTTATTTTTAATGCATGAAAATCTTGAGTTTCAAAGCTGAGAATATTCAATCTTTAGCCTATATATTTTTATGCAATTCTAGCATTATGATAAAAAATATATATAGAAGAATAAAATAGTTCTAGTTACAAGATTTCTTTAGAGAGTCATATACAACAATAACAAACTAAGCCTTATATCTTATAACTTTGGGGTCAGTTGTATGAAAGGCCAAAAAGAGAATCATGTTAAGTTATAGTTTTGAATCTTATTGCATCATTCATTTCTATTAAAAAAATATTTTCATCTACTTTTTTAACACATATAGTTTCTTATTACTTGCATCCACGTCTTTCGTGTTCTACCTCTAGAAGCTTTAGTCTCCCCCAAATCCAAAAGTTCATTTCTCCTAATAAGTGCACAGATAGGCTTTCATTTCATATGTCCAAACCATTTCAAATGTCTTATCTCATCTTTTTCTCAATTTATATTACCCTTAAATTTCCTTGAATCTTTTTATAGTTGATTTTATCTCTTCTAGTCTTCCATCTAAGCATCCTTATCTTTGCTATGCTAATTTTCTCCTCATGTTGTCTCTTAATGGCCTAACACTCAATCTCATATAACAATGCAAGTCTTACGATTATTTTATACAACTTCAAGGTTTTCACTTTTAACTTTAAAGGTAAGTTACAATCACATAACATATCTGACGCACTTTGCCACCTCACTTATCTTGGTTGAATCTATGAACCATCAGAGAGTCATATAAACTCTCAAGTTCTAGCATTTAAGTTTTGTTAGCTCTTGAGTATATTTATCCATAAGGCTTTTAGATGGTAGAATTCACATTCATGAATGTATCTTCAAAATAATTTTTTTGCTTCCTTCTCTTCTCACTTCTGATTCATAAATGTCCATGATGTTGGATTCCTTAATAAGCTACTTTTTCTCTTTTGAATATTTTTAGTTTAATACCTAGAGTTGTCATGCCAGTGATTTTTTTTTTTTTTGGGATAAATATAATGCCAGTGAATTTTATCTTTTGTAAAAATTCGTAGAGAAATTGATTTATTTCTCTCTGAAAAATTTGATGCAAAGTTGTTTCTATCTCGCATAGACCAAGATACATCTGCAGCAGACTTAGAGGTCAGTGCTCTTGCTCTAAAACCAATTTCAAAGGGCAAACTCAACAGAGAAAACAATTAGTTATAAATAATTTTGATTGCTTTGTTTCATGCAAAAACACAATTGATGGTAAAGCACCTCTTTCACTTGATTCTGGTAGAATTTTTAACTGTGGCAATGCAATTGTTTGAGGGGTTGAAAACCAACTTCTTCCCATAGTCTTTGCAATATAAGTTCATAGAATTTTGGCCATTAGTGATAAATGATACTAACATAAAGAAAAATGGTACTTATATAGATATCGAGTCAAAATCGAAGTGAATTGAAGAAGACATTGAAGGTTTAAGGACAATTCACTTATTTAATTGTATGGAAGGAGTAATCTCATTGGTAGGTTATGCTTTTGAGCCTTTATTCAAGAGATAGGTTGGTTAACTACACATGTTGGTTTGCTTTCAAATTCATGAGTGCTGGTGTTATACAAGCTATATGGGTTATAAATTTTTATGATTTGATGTAGGCTCAAGCTGAAAAGATCGAGTCTATCCAAGGAATGCTTTAGAGGTTCAAGACACTCTTTAATTTACGTAGAACAATTCTTATGACCATTAATAAGGGTGAATATGACTTGGCTATTAGGAATACAAGAAAGCAAAATCAATTACTCTCCCCTCCTATGTAAGTTAAAACACTTTAAATTGCTATTTAAAGGATGGATTTTTTAAAATTGCTTCATTATCATTATTGCATCCATACCAGATTTTGATAGCTACTCATTGTTTAATGTGATCATTTACATATTGGATAATTCTACAATGCGTGGTGTTAAGCTTGAATTAGCAATTCGTTAACTTTGGCCAACTCTCAATTTACCTTTATTTTAGTTTATTTTTTGACCTTTTTAGAATTCAATCTCTTGAAATGATTATTATTTAAGAAAAATTTATAAAACCACAAAACACAAAGCTAGCTTTTTTCAACTTCTGAGTCTTTCGAGTTTATTACTTAAGCTATGTTCCTTTTTTTATTGTGTTATAGAATATATTAAATATGTTATGGTGTTATATATTGTTAAATATGTGCTTTTCCATATTTTTTCTTATTTCTAGTTGATTTTATATGTTATCCAAATTCTAAATATTTTGATGTCTATATAGTTAAGTTAAATTAAAATCTGTTGGCATATATCAAGAAGCATAAGTTACTTTTTCATGTTTCGGGTGAAAATGACTTTCTACTTGTGATTTTAAGGAAAGATATGTGATCTAAACAATTTGAGGTTTGTTATTTTTATTTGGTAAGATTAACATAGTATAGAAATGTATATTTTGCTTAAGCTATCCTTGTGTCACATATTACTAGTTTGAAGATTACCATCAATGCATAAGTTTCCCCTATATTATAATTTGGTGTTAACTAGCAATGTACATCCAGTTTATTTTTCTCTTGTATAATTTTCAGTACGTTTTCTTTTATGTTTGTAAATAATGCTTACATGTAGAAAGAGGTATTTACGTGAGCCTTTTTTTGCTTAAGTTCTAACATTATTCAAATAAGTGAATAAAGTTTTCATTTAATAATGTTATTTTCATCTATATCTGCTTGTAATTTTTTCTTGGCTCCCTTTTCAAATTTCATGAATTCTAATTTTCGCTTAGTTGACAATTTTTTTGTATGTCATCCAGTTTTACCTCACAGCATTGGTTCTGATTTTGACATAGCTATTTAGAAAATTCATAGAACAAGCCAAAGTTTTGTATGGTGTTTGATGGTAGCTCAAGTGTTCAACAAATTGTTTGATGTTTGAACATGGTTTAAGTCAAAAGTCTAGCCATAAATCCATTGCTTTATTGTTGCATGCATTGTCATGATAAAATGCATGTTAATTGAAAATTTTTTTCTTTTATCCATTTTTCTTTCCTTTAAAACAAGATAACATTAGGTTGTATATATTTTTGCATTCGCTTCGCATGTGTTGACTTAAAATCTTGGTGGTTGAAATAATGTAAAAATGCATGTTAGTTTAATTTTTTTCCTCTCATCTATTTTTTTTCGTTTAAAGAAAAATAACATTAGACCACATATATATTCTTTTCATTCATTTCACATGTGTTAACTTGAAATCTTAGTGGTTGCATATTCAGATTAATTTTATAATCCTTCTTTTATGACATAGGCATGCAATAATACAAGTATCTTAATTTGTAATAATCAAAGGTCCAAGGATAGCTCGACTATCGAAGATTCTTGTCCAACCTACCCATTATCCATACCATACTTGATTACGAATAAAGGAAATGGAACATGAGCAAAATAACCATATGGGTAAGATCGAGAAAGCTAAAAAAAAGTTAAAAAGGGAGTTAGCAAAGATGATAGAGATGTTAAAGAGGTTAGATAAAGGCAAGACAATAGAAAAGACCCCTAATTCAAATGAAAAACAAGATATCATGGATCCTCTACACCTTTTTAGGTTTGGCCCAAATGAAGGCCAATATTCTCAAAATACATAGGCCCCATAGATGCCATTTTTTGTCGCATATGCTTATGTCATAGGTTGAGACTCAATTTTCAAGCTCGTGCGACTCTAAAACTCGGGCATGCACTTATTTAGCGTCTAGATCAACCTACCTACTACGGTTCACACCCTTATAAGATATTGTTCGCTCTAGCCCCTCTAACCTCACGATTTTATCCCATAAAAGACTCATCACAAAGAGAAGGTGGTGTGAACCCTTATATCCCAAGACCAATTTTAATATACAACCGATGTGGGATTCATGGCTCCTCTTTAAGGATCATGACACTTACACATATCCTAAAGTACCGTTTTACAACTAACTAACTTTACTTTTAGGGCAAAGACATATGATCTATTTGAAATTCCTAATTTTGATGATTTTAAAGAGAAAAAGAGATTGAAGATGAAGACTTCTACGGTGATGAAAGATTCGAGCATGCAATAAATGAACCTTTTAAAAGAAAGAGTGTGAGCTACTGAAAAATGGATTATTTTGGCTTATACATGTAGCTGAACTTCATTTAGTTATGGATGTGGTCATTCCACTGAAATTGAAAGTCCTTAAGTTTGGAAAATATGACGGGAAAAAATGGTCGATAACTCATGTCACCATTTATTATCGTAAATGGCCGTCCATGCTTATGATGAGAAACTGTTGATGTATATGTTTCAAGATAGCCTTATTAGCTTAATTGTGAGATAGTACTTCCAGTTAGACCGAGCCTGTATCCATTCCTAGAATGATCTGTCCAAGGCATTCATTGCTTAATACCAACAGATTATAAACTTAGCTCTAGATCATTTATCTTTACAAAGTATCGAAAAGAAACCTTTTGAAAGCTTCAATGATATGCATAAAAGTGGAAAAATGTTGTTGTTCAAGTTTAACCACCTATCACTGAAAAGGAAACCATAGTTTTATTTGTAAGTACTTTAAAGGCTCTATATTATGAGAAAATAATCAGGAATGCTACCAAGAATTTTATCGATATGGTGATCTCTAAGAAAATGATAGAAAATGCCATTAAGAGTGGCTAGCTTGAAGAATGAGAGACCTCCAATATAAAAAAGGGTGAGATGTCTAAAAGAAAAGAAAATGAAGCTCAAGCTGTAAGTTTTGAAGGTTAGTAGTTCAAAAGTTACACCCCATACCCACAGCCAGTATATCCAACCTATTATCCAGCCATTAATCATGCACCAGTCTCTGACCACCCTATTTAATAACTAGTTTACTGACCAATTGTTGAAACACCTGTATATGGGCCTAGTCCTATCATTGTACCAGTTTTAAGGTCTAATAACCAAACATATGGTTTGAAGAGATCTTGAAATAACTAAGAAAGGGCCCATATTAATCCTATCTTTATCACTTATAGTAACTTATTCTCAGAACTAATAAAAAATGACTTAGTATCTCTAGTTATTCTAGAACCATTAACACCACTCTATCCCAAATGGTATGATGCTAATGCCATATGCAATTACCATAATGGGAATGTAGGTCATTGTATACAAACTTGCCCTACTTTCAAGCACAAGGTGCAAAGTTTAATTTGAAAAGGTTTGATGAGCTTCGACAAATCAAGAGAACTAGATGTTAATAAAAACCAATCACCTGATCACACAAGGACATAATTTTAGGAAAGATAATGATGTTAAGGTTAGTTTGAAGTTGTTTGTCATTTTAGGATTTCTTTTACATTAATGCTAGATTTTTTAAGTAATAAGATTTCATTTTTAATAAAAGGCAAGCTGATGCATTTCATTACATTTTCTCTATCATCTATTCTATGCTTTGTTAATTTCTATATCCTTTTACTCCCATTCCCAAATTTCAAATGATGAATGTTTGAACAATGATAAACAATAATTTTGGGATTGAATTTTAAAAACTCATTCATATTGATTTGTGAAAACTATTTGAGCAAAAGAAGCAATTTGTGAGTAGATATCATTCATGGAAAAACGGACATGTCTTAGAAGCATTTATTAGTTTGTCTTTGTTTGAAACATGCTCTCAAACAAAGCATTCACATTTGAGATGAAAAATGGTCATATTTTTTTTACCATTCATAAAAATAAAATTATCCATTGCTACATTTTGTGGGTTTGTTATGATTTCTTTTTCAATAAAAACCTTAGTCAAAGATCACCTTCTACACTGGGGGTAAATTTTGTGAAGAAACCTACTTAAAGAAAAAAAAAACAAAAGATCACATAAGGTCTCAAAGATAGAGAGTGAAAAGAAAGAAAGACCCTTTATATAAAAAAATAATAATAAAAAAATGAATGTCACAAATGACTTAGGGTAAAATAATGAGAATTCTTTTGTGAGGAATAAGATGAAAAAATAAAAGTGAAACAATGATGTGGAATTGGGTAAAATGTCAAGTTGCATTACATTATAAGAAGTAATCCTTTGATTTGAACCCTTTAAACATATGTTTTGAGCCTATTTTATCCATTTTTTATGACCCCTTTGTATAACTTATATTACAACCATTAAAAGTTCATTTTTATCAAATGTGAATACTCAAATTAAATGATCATATATTGAGTTAAGGCATATTTGTAACAGAGTGATGGAATCATGATTTGTTCTCGTATTTTAGAGATTGGTATGTGAGAGATATCAATAATGGATGAAGTAAAAAAATGAAAAAAATATGAAAAAATAAAAAATAAAAAGTATAAAAAAAAGAAAAAAAGATAAAAGGAAGACTTAAATTAAAAACCCGAAAGGACAATCTGGGTAGAAAAACATCGAGCTAAATTTTGAATAGGCAATCAAATATGTGGAAGATCAATGACATATGAAGATCCCCTAAAACTAAGGCAAAGTTTGATGAGCTCAAAATAATTTTAAAAGTTAATTGAGTGAGTTTTTGAAAAAGAATTCTGTTAAAAATTGTCAAATATTCATTATTTGGACATTGTTAAACCTTTCATATACTTACCTTAGTGACATGCTTTGAACTTGTTCTTTTGCCTATTTGTTTTTGTACTAGGCTTATTTTTGTATCGATTACCTTTTCTTTCAATTCACTTTACCCTTTTTCATTTTTGCTTTCTTGAAATAAATCGAGAAAATATATGATTGCATTATATTTTTCATCAATTGAAATGATAATGAATGAATGAAAATGTTTATAAGAGATTCAAGCATTCATTTGAAAAGAAATCCAGGATGATAAAGGCAAAAAGAAAATGAAAAAAAGATGAAAAGAGCCTGAGAAGATGATTTGAAAAGGCAAATGTGGTATGCAAGTGGTGAATATGGTGATGGATCAACCAATATAATATGTGAGTTGTGACCAAATGCTGGAAATAACATGGATTAGTTAATGAATTTGGTGAATCAATTATGAAATTGTTAGTGCTGAAAAGTTAAAAAAAAAAGTGATGGTGGAGTCTTGAGAACCTTATTATCACAATCAAATAGAATTTCATAGTATTGATTTTAGTAACATTTGTATTACATTGTTATTTGAATAATACATGTTCATAATTCAGTAAATATTTGAATCTTCATTTTGATGATTGCATTTATATCATGGTTTGGACCTGCATTTGCATCATGTAGTAAACATTTGAATCATGGTTTAGAGTATGGCATCTACATTATTGTGACAATTTGGGTTGTTGCATTTGTATCATTGAGAAAGCATTTGCACCATTATCATAAAAATTTTGACTTTGGTAAGAGAATTTTGAACTTTTGAAACCTCAAATAAGAAAAATTTTTCATGATGATATTCTTTGATGAGGAAAACATTCCAAATTTTAAAGTTGTGAAGTTTTTTAAAGGAGCAATTTCAATGTTGAGGATGATTGTATAACCTCCAAGCATAATCTTTAAAAATTTTCAAATGAGAATCTTTGAGTTTTAAATGAGAATCTTGAAATTTTTTTATGTAAATCCCTAAAGTTTTTGAATCAAAATCTTTGAAAATTTGGATGATACCCTTAAAATTTTTGAATAAAAACCATTGAAATATTGAATGTGAAATGCTAAAGTTTTTTTGAATGAGAATCTTTAAAAATTTGATTATGAATTCGTAGAAGTTTTTTGAATGCAAATATTTGAATTTTATGAATCTTCAATTCTTGTGAACCATAAAATCTTACAAATATTCAATTCATGCAAATCTTTGAATTCGTGCAAATCTTAATTTTAGTGAATTTTCAAAATCTTGTGAATCTTTAATTTTTGCAAATTTGAAAATCTTAAGAATCTGAAGCCTTGTGAACTTGAAATTCTTAAGAATTTAAAAGGGAAAATTTAAAAAATTTGAGAATCTAAAAAAATTACGAACCTTCAATTCTAGTGAATTTGAAAATTCTTGCAAAGCTGAAAATTTTGCGAATCTAAAATTCTTGTGAATCTCCAATTCTTATGAATCTTTAATTCTTTTGAATCTTTGATTCTTGTGAATTTGTTTTTTTATAAATTTGAATTTCTTGCAAATCTTTAAACCTTGAGAATCTTTGAATTGTGAACCTTTGAATTTCAAATTTGTGATTTTTTTGAACTCAAATTGTGAATATTTGAGTTTCAACTTGTATTGTAAATTTTTTATTATGAAATTTTTGAATGCTTCAAATCGTGAGCCTTTGAAGTTTTGAAATTTCATAATTATTGTGAAGTTAGACTCGAACATTTTTTGTATCTACATCTTTTCGCAATTCTTATTTCACAAAAACTATATAAAAAAGGGCAACTGTGAAAACTCTATTTCATCCAAGGTTGTCCTTGAATCTCGAGCTAGTTTGAATTAGGCTTTAGACATAACCTATTTGGATTGGGTTTTATCATTTGAGTGTTAGGCTCATATTATATTTTGGACTCAATGCAAGTCCATTTGTTTTATTGTTTTACTTATTTAATTTTTACTTTTATCATTATTTTGAAAATAACTAAAAAGATAAAAAAAAAAAGAAGGATAAAACAAACAATAAGATTTGGTGGATTAAATTTTTGAAATTCAATTGCTTCTTGAAATTAAAATTCAGATTAAAAGGGATAGGATGCTCAGTTCTTGAATTGAAATCCTATCGTCATTATCCTTATTAAATTGCTGTGTAGACCACCAAAATGGGGGATGACAAACAACAATTAGAGTAGGAAACACAATAGGAACAAATAGAAAAGAAAGATCAGCAAATCTCAACAAATCTTAGTAAATCCTTTTACTATTTCCACACCCATCACCTATTGTCACCAACACAGATACCGTACACACTCCCAAAAACTAGACAGCAACCTAGTCAAGCGACACCAACTCACTGAACCCAGAGAATTTAAAAAACAAAATTATTGCAAATTTAAGAATCATTAGCAAATACAATTTGTAGCCACCAAATACACAAAAAGGAGGAGGTAGCAACAACACACAAAGGCAAGACCCAACATCATATTACATAGCAAAATTCAAATATAGAGAAACTAAAAGGAAAGAAAGCAAATTAGAAGCAAAATCCCATGAAAGAAAAAACTAGTTTTACTTTGCCTAGACCTAAACATCACCATTGAAGACACCATAGTAGCTAGACCTTTCTCCACCACACCACCATTATCAGCTCTTTACCAAATGGCTGCCCATTATCAACAAACCCCATCTCTAGTAAAAAAAGAAGAAGTTAGAAACAGCAAAAAAAAGAAAAAGGAAAAGATGCCTTCTTGGGTCGATTTAGGTTTTTGGTTTTAACCCACTTCCAAAAGGCTTTGTGTCACCAAATGCAGAGAGGAATAGCCAGTAACAAGGAGGGCAGCATACCTCCGAGCAGTGGAGGAAGGGATTGAAAAGGTTAAGCACGTAACTTTCCAAACTCAACTTATAAAGGTAGAAATGCTATCATGGAAAACTGCTAGTACCACACGAAAGAGGAGACGACAAGCAACCTTTTAGAAAAATTTAGAGTTTTTCAGTTTCTGATGAATGGCCAACAGGTGGCAGCAGACAGTGGCGTGAGGCGACATTGGTACCAGAATTTGGAAACTTTTGAACTTTTCGTCTATTTTGTTTTGATTTTAATGAAGGAGTTAAAGAAAACAAAAGCTTTTTGAAAGAAAGCAAAAAATAGAAATCTCATGGAGATGGCAAATTTTTATGGTTTTATATTCGCGTGAAATGACACTGTTTCATTTGTTAAAAATTCAGCTGACCCCTCCGTTTTTGTTAATCGGCCCATGTTCCATTGCCACCCTAGCTGCTGGCCCATGTCTTCAAGTCGAGCTTGAGCCACAAGTTGAGTGGCTTTCTATGTGTGAAGCCAAGCCGTGACGAGTTTCCTGGGCCGAGCCGTGATTTGTTTTGGTATTCCTTTTTTTCTTCTTTTTGTTATTTTGCTTATTATTTATCCATTATTTTTTTGAGTGATTTTTTTTAAAAGATAAATAAATAAAAAATATTTCTAAAAATGATGAAAATTTTGGGACACTAATTTTTTTAATAAAAAATTTCCAAAAAAATATTTGAGAAAGTTGAAGTATTAATTTTTTTAAATAACAATAAAATAAAATAAATTTTTTTTAAAAAAAGTTGAAAGTATTAATTTTTCCTAGAAAATAAAAAATTTTTAAAAAATGTATTTCAAAAGAAATATTTTGAGGAAGAGTTGAAAGTATTAACTTTTCTTAAATTAAAAAAAAAGTAAAAAAGAGATTTTTAAGGAAAAGTTAAAAGTATTAATTTTTCTTTAAACAAATGCATGAATTTTTTTTTTAAAAATATAAAATAAGAAAAAAAATCTTAGAAAAAAGTTGAAGTATTAATTTTTCCTTGAAAACTTTTAAAATGTTAGATAATTCGATGATAGAGCCCTTGTAAAAGAAACAATAGTTTTCTTGTGTATTTTTAAGGTAGAAAAATTTTCTTAATTTTTTGCTAAAAGTATTGAAGTAAAGTAAGAATAATTTTTAATAATTAATTATCTGATAAGATTTTTAAGGTTTAATGGATGACATGAAATCAAGTTGGTACCATTCTTTGATGGGTGTTATGAGGTTGCTATAACATTCCTCACATATAATCATACTCCCTGACCTAGTTTTAGTTTCATAGATATTGAATCTACCTTTTAAAGGTACCTGAGTCAAACTTAGGATTTCTCCTTAAAACGGGATAGATTCAATTAAGTGTCCAATTACATCTAAATAAAAAATATTGGTGGCAACTCTTAAAGTGTATGTCTAGCGATAGGTCACTGATCTGTACGTTATGACACTTATCAATTGGCCTTCTATAGGCACATCAAGGAGTGAAGCAATATGACTATATTTTTCCTCGAAAGCCATTTCTTAGTTGTTTCTACACGGTGCCAAATCTCGATTACTCGGAGATATCATTTTGTTGAAGCCCTAATATGATTTTTTCAGGCAAAGTTTCCTTTCTAGATTCTTTCATACAATTTCCCTTTCTTCTTTGGGTGATGATTGAATTATCACCTTATTGACATTTTTATATATGTTGGGCTTCGAAGTTGAGTACAATATAATGGTGTTTTGAAGTAAAACCTAAAATCTCCTGACTTTATTAGTACGTTGACAAATACCTCTCGTATGTCGGTGTTTATGTCGATGCATGATCATGAAACAAAAGAAAAATAAAATAAATTATAATAACAATCAAGTTAAAATAAATTCTATCATGTGTCTTAATTTAAAGTATAATCTACAAAAAAAAATGGAACTGCTCTATCTAAGGTTGGCTGCTTACAGTTTATTAGATACAAAGTTCAAAGCTGACAGAGGCTAAAAGGTTCTCAAATTGTTCCTCACTATTATCCATGCTGGACTACTAAGACACCTCGATTTTCACCCATTATAGGCTTTAAATGGAAATGGTTCAATATTAGTGGGAGTATTTCGCTTGCCTCAATGCAAAAGTTATTACCTCATAAGAGTATAGGTACTTTAATCCCTCATAAAAGGGTTAGAGCCAGGGTATAAAGCTCATGCATGTTATGAATGTGCTATTATGTGTATGAGGGAACAACACATCATAATCCCTATTCTAAATGCCTCACAATTGATATAAAAGATAATATATACAAAACATAAAATAATGAATAAATGAATGACATAATTGAAAGAAATGCAACCAAATTTTGTCTCTACTGTTATCATTATTGTTATTAAGAAAACAAAATCAAGATCAGGGAAACTAAACTTAAATACCAATTAAGGTCATTAAGTCAAAATTTAGGATAACATATAGTTGATTTTTGGCTTGACTCTTAAAAAAAGTCCATTTCCAGTGGAGTTGTTAAACTATCATAATAGTTTTGGCACCGCTAGATGAATTTTAGAAAAACATAATGTTGCCCCAAATTTTTTTTGTCTATGTGTGATTGGCCACCTATTAAAACTTATCTTTTTAATAGAATTTTAAAATTAATTAAAATTTATTAAAAGATAATTTTTGGGTCTGCGAAAACAGTTTTGGCTTAAGAGTCGGTTATACATAAAGAATGATTAGCATCCCCAAGCACCCAAAAAAAAAATACCAATTAATTATGTGTTATCCTTTAATTTTGACAAAAAGGTCTTAATTTGGTATTTAAAATTTATTTTCTTTATTTTCTTTATTGTAATAAAAAACATATTTTTATTTTTAGTTATTTGCTTAAAAAATAAATAAGAATCTTGCATATTGAAAAATCCCTAAAAATATTCCAATACTTTGGCCATATTAAGAGGAACTTTCTCATCTAAAGATTCCCTAAGAATCATTACTCGAACTTCTCAAGAATCCCATCCTTGGTGGTTCATATTTTTCTTCAATATTTATATTTACCATGTATATAGTAAAATATGATGTCTATAATTTAATCCAAATAATACTTTCTAAAAATTCATTTCTTATTGTATTTATTAAAAAGGAAGAGAAATCTTTATCAAATATAATTCTAATATTCCAGCACATTGACAGCATTTTAGATAAATTTTTTTCTCTAAAGATTCTTAAGAAATCACTACTCGGACTTATTTAAGATTTCATCATTGGAGTTTTCATTTACTTTTATAATATGTGTGCTTGGATTAACTTGTGATGCTAATGCATTGCAAAAAAGTTTGTTTTCAATATGGAAAGATAAATAAGAGTTTTTCATATTAAGAATCATTCTAAATATTCTAATAAATTGGCAATATTTTTTAAAAAAATTCTCTCACCTAAGAAATTCTTGGGAATCACCACTCAAACTTTTTTAGAATCCTATTCTCGAGAACTTGTGTTACTTTCAAGATTATATAATACAAATGATAAGGTGCATACGAAAGTTTTTTTTTATTTTTATCATTATTTTTTTATTCATTACTTATGTATTACATATTTTCTTAAAAAGACATCTTACTCATTTTCCTTATGTTATATTTTTTTTCATTACTCATTTTAATTTTATCTTAATCACCTAATTAATTCATAATCAGTATTAAAAATTTTTTTAAGGGAACAAAGTAAACAAAATATTTTTATTAAAAATTTTTCTAGATACCCTAATACTTTGGTGGTACTTTAAAAAAAAATTTTCACCTAAGAATTTTTTTGGAATATGTACCTAAATTTCCTTATAATCCTATTCTTGGAGATTTTGTTTACATTTACCCTCTTTTTATTGATATTTGATTTTAAATTTATTTTTATTATTATTATTTTAAACAAAAATAGTTGATTATCATAAGTTATATTCATGTATCATTATATTAATTAATCATTACAAGAAAAAAATCTTTTAATTTTCCTTTTATCAACATTAAGTTAAGTATATACTTAGGAAAATAAATTAATGCAAAATCTTTTATATTGAATATTTTTTTAAATACTCAATTAATTTGAAAGTATTTTTAAAAAAATATTCTCACCTAAACAATTTAAAGAATTACTAGTTGAACTTCTTTAAAATCTCATCCTCGAAGACAATTTAAATCTTTTTTAAAATCTTATCATTGAAGATTTACATTCTTATTATTATTTATTATTTTTAATCGAGCTCATGCAATAGCAAAATTCTAAGAAAAGAAACAAAGGCAAACCCCATAGCATACTAGGTAACCCATCCTTACCTATTCCATATGAAAACGCTCTTTATTTTTTAATTGGCTACCACCTCCACCTATTTAAAGTAGGAAACCATGAATTAAAAAGGGAAAAGCCAAGCCTACCTGACAGCCCATAAATGATGTGTCTATAACTAAACCTGATGGGGCATAAGTCTTAAGATGCTACCTATTGCAAACAATAAAAAAGAAAGGCAGAAATCATGAATGGCATATTTTTAAACTTTTTTTTTCTAATTGGCAATTATACAGATTGAACACCTAGGAACTGTGGAAAGATGGGAGCTTTAAGCGTCCCCAAGAAAAATTCACTCAAAACAACAGACGAGGTAGGTAAAATAAAAACTCTATCGTATGTGTACAAACTCTTTCCTTATTTTACACTTTAAAGAAGCTTTTAAATTTTAAAAAGAGAACAGTCTAGCTTTCTACAATTATACCAGCAAAATAGAGCTTAGAAGTTCATGGATAGCTAATAGAAAAGCTAAAAAAAATCGAACAGTGCTTGTGAACTTTAAATTTAAAATTTTTTAACTCTTGGACACCTAAAGCAAGCCTACATCTTTCACGTAGGAACAAATGAGCAAAAAGAAAGCATAGTTTTTTTTTTTTTTGAAACGAAAAGGTTACTAATATTATGAAAAAAAAAAAAATTTTAATTATTATATCTAAAACAAGCCATACCTAAAGTAAGCTACTTTGAAAGTACTTGAAAAATGAAAAGCTACTGAAAACTAAAAGAATTGGGAAGATCCTCATTAAAGAGCTCAAAGCCGTGACTTGCCCGACCAAAATCGCGTAACAAGATTTTAGCTTCATTTTGACATTTAGCCTGGCATGTTTGTTCCTTAGTTTACCCTAAACTAGCTAATAGGTGGTGGAAAAGATGAACAAAACAAATGCTAAATAGAAACAAGAGAGGAGACAATAGCTGGCTAGGGCTACTACACTCAATGAAAACAAACAGAGTAGAAGTGGCATCCCAAAGTAAGGTGCAGTTTCTCTTTTCTTTTAAGAGACAGTTCACACTTGGAAAACAAAGAATCAATAGCCATTGAGCCTAGGAAAAAGCTTTTCAAAGCTCCTTGAATAATAAAACTAGCAGATAACAACTCATACTAATAAAGGTGCAGTAAACCTGAATATGGTGAAGCTCTAGGCTTTATGGTAGCTTATCCATAGAAAAAAAGAACAACAAACATGAACAAAATGCACCTTTTGACATCCATACATAGCCCATTAGCGAGAAATTATCAACAAACACAAAAAGATAAAACTTTTACTCATACAGGCCACGCAAGGCAAGAGGTAAATTTAGACTTTTAAGATCCCTTTTTTGTTTCCTTAACCGGTATCTATCTTTAAAAAATGTAACCATATGTATAGAATAAAAAAGAACCAAAACTCTTTTTGAATTCCATCTTTTTACATTTTTTTACTTTGTATTTTTTTTTTTTTTTTAGGATATGCCCAAGGAGAACATGGTTACCAAGGTTTCATGGGAAGAACAAAATGGGGTTTTTTTATTGTTATTATTTTTTACAAAGCCTAGGGGTTCTAAACTACACTGGGAACGTAACCATCGAACCCCTACAAATCACTACAAGAAAATGAAGATTAGTGGCAATTTTGTAGCGGTGTTTCATTTAAAAACCTCGCTAGCTTTCGTGTTTTTTTAAAATTTAAGGTATTTTTATCAAAACGTCACTAAATATTCAAATAGCGGTGTTTGTACTTATAAATGACACTAAAGATAAAAATTAGTAGCGTTTATCGATAAAATGTCTTGAATAATCCTTTTTAAAAAATTGAAGTGATTATTGAAGATATTTTTGGTAAAAAATACCTTAAATAATCCTTTCATAAAAATGGATAGGGGATTATTGAATGTGTTTTTGGCAGATAACATTTTGAATAATCCCTTCTTAAAAAATGAAGGTGATTATTAAAGACGTTTTTTACTAGAAACTAGGGATGGCATCGGGGCGGGGCGGGTCAGTTTTTCACTTTCCCCGCCTCCGACCCGATGCTTTAATACTTCTACCCGATACCTGACCCGCCCCCGCTCGGAGGTTGTAGCTAAAAACCCGACTCCGACCCGCTTAAATATTATTTACCCGAATTTTACCCGACTCGACCCTAATTTAATCTATTACCTATTCAAAATTATTGCAAATGTAATAAATCATAATCTAAATATATGTGGAGTTCTTTAACCTGGTAGCTAAGGAGTTCTTAGAAGGACATGGTTTCGAACCAAGGCTCCTTTCCTCGTAGCTATGCCCATCATATTTATCAAAGAAAAAGTTACGAGCAATGTACAGAAGAATGTCCTATAAGTAACTAATGACATGGTGGCCAAAAAAAAAACAAAAATCAGTGACAGCAAAACTTCTGAACTTGTCTTTGTAGTCCGGTTGCTGCAAGCCACCTACAGACTGTGGCTTTGTCTATGTCAACGAGACGCAATGGGACCAAGGAGGGGCGACCGGAACTGACTCCGACTGCACTAGATGGAGCAATGACCAACAGCTGCTGTGCTATCAATGTGATTCCTGCAAGGCTGGTGTGCTTGGCAGCCTCAAGAAGAGCTGGAGGAAGGTCTCGGTGATCAACATAGTTGTGCTGATCCTCCTAGTGATCTTTTATGTCATCGGCTGTGCTGCTTTCAGAAACAATAAGAGGATTGACAATGATTTGGACCATTAATTCCAAATCACAATCAAAATGAAGAAAGAGATTGATTTTAGTGAATACATGTTTCGAAATGATGTTGACAGAGAAGATGACAACGAATGAACTCACAGATAAAAAACAAGAAATGCATAGGCTTAATAGAGAGCATGAAGTCCATTTAGAAAAACTGGGAGTGGGCAGCACCTGTGTGAAACACTGAAGCAGCCTGGCAGTCTAGCAGATAGAAGCAGAAATGCAAAACAGAACAGATGAGGAAGACGAGAGAGAGCGGCCAAAACCTAAAAGAAATTAAAATTCAGAAACCCTAAAAAAAATTATATATATATATATAAAGGGTATTTTGGTAAATATTTCGGGTCGGGTAGGGTCGGATTTCATACAAACCCGACTCCGACCCGAATCTGACTTTTTTAAAAACAAAATCGACCCGACCCGACCCGAAACCCGATTTTTTGAAGAAAAATCCGACCCTAAAATAGTCGGGTCGGGTCGGGAACCCGACGGTTTCGGGTTGATTTGCCAACCCTACTAGAAAACGCCTTCAATAATTCCCCTAAAAAATTGGAGAGGATTATTAAAGCTTCAATAAATATCCTTGTCAAAATTTAAAAGGGGCCTTTGTTCTGAAATCACCTGTTAAATAAAATTGGATTAGCTCGTAAAGTCATAGGTTCGATCCCTCCTTTTAGCTTTTTTTGAGTTTTTGAAGGGATTATTCAAGGTATTTCTAGGCAAAATGCATTTAATACTCCCCCCGAAACAATGGGAAGGGATTATTGAAGGCATTTTTAGCAAGAAAATGCCTTGAATAATCTCTTACAAAAATTGAATGAGGTTATTCAAGGTAAAAAATGCCTTTAATAATCCATAGAAAAAATTTGGAAGGGATTATTGGTAAAAAATGCCTTCAATAATTCACTCAATAAATTTTTATGATGGATTATTGAAGGTGTTTTTTGTTAAAAATATCTTCAATAATCCGTACAAAAAATTTTGAAGAGGATTATTGAAAGCATTTTTAGCGAGAAACGCTTTCGATAACCCCATTCAACATTTTGTAAGGGACTATTTAAGGCATTTTTTGGCTAAAAATGCCTTCAATAATCCCATCAAAAAACATTTGGTTTAATTATATATGTGAAATCAATTGTAGGTTTATGCCCAGAAAACATTTGAAGTCAGTTGTAGGTTTATACCTAAAAAACATTTGGTTTATATATGTGATACTACAAATTGCATTTTAAAATTTACATTACGAACATTATAGTATTTCAACAAATTGACCACACATCCGAATTTAACACGGATAATATTGCCATATAAATGTACTTTTCTTCAATAATCATACTCAATATATGTGTATTCATATAAGCTGCCAAGCCAATTGATATAAAATAAATATATACCAATAATATTAAACCAATACCCCAATCTAGAAACTTAAATTATCCATTCAACATGTCATGTTAAATACATTATAAGAATGAAATGCATACATTTACACTCGACTAACAATCTTCAACCTCAAGGTTTGGCAAACAGTAATACATACTCACACCACTATTTACAGACTTCATCAAGTTCGTCTGTCGTGAAGCTTTCTTTACTCTCCCATTAAAAAAAATTAGAAGTAAATGTTAATAAATGAGAACATAATTTAGTTTTTTTTTTAATAAATAATGATTTTATAAAATTAATACTAACCTTAAATGGTGTGGTCATAAAATCATATAAAACCATATCCCTTATAAAAAAAAGGACATAATATCCACATTCAATATATCCTGGTTGACGAGGTACTTGAAAAATCAATTGAGTGGGTTTAGGAAACATTTATCTAAACAAACTCAATATAAAAGAATAAATTTCATATTTACCAGTAATGACACACAATTTATCTTTGGTTTCTTATCAAATGTAGATATTACCCTAAATTAAAAAAAATTACTTAATATAAATATAAAAGTAATTGTGAAGAAATAAAAGATAATATAATAACATGTAATATTTTTTTATAAAATTTTTAATATCAGGGTTAGGCATTGTCGTTGGTTAAGTAAAATTAAATAAGTATGGTATAAAGGAATTGGTATCAATCACAATAAGCTACTAATGATGACTGCAAAATAATAAGAATGATATACTCAGATTAGGCATCATCTCATATTCGAGTAGGTTGGAATAATTATTTGTATGAATATAACTTACACAGCACTATATGGAAGCAAATAATAATCAACCTATTTTTTCATGCATTGAATCACATGACGAGCATAAAAAAGGACTATGCCATTTTACTCACTAATGAAATTCGAGTCAACGAATCTAAATTTATAGGTCATTTGTCTCGTCTTGACCTCTCTATATAGGAAGCTACATGATAACAATCAATAATACTAGTTAGTAATACACTATAATATAGATTAATACATATTGACTTTGTATATTTATATTTATAAGCTAACTTCATATAAGCAACAATGTTAGTAGCTGATATTTCATCCAAGTTGCAAAATTCCTTAATCTCGTCCTCACCAATGTAAAAAACTGATGGTTGATCAAATAACCAATCCTCATACTCAACGTTAATGCAGTTTCTTTTGGATAGATGATCAAGTGAATAATTAGATAACTCATCAATGGCAATCTGAGCAAGGGTCATGCTTTGAGTCCTAACATCCTGCTACAATATATAATGAAATATAAGTAATAAAACCATTTCAATAAATATAATAAACAAATAAATAATATCATACTTCATGGTTGGTACTAGAGGTTAGGTTTTTTGCCTGACTTGTAATGAAAGCTTGTCCTAAGTGGATGATGCTATCCGACTTGGCTACAGGCATGCTAGGCTGCATTATTGACAACATTACCTCCAAAGCTATAAGTCATTACTGTTGCTCATTCAGGCATTACTCTTGGTCATTAAGTCTTTATTGTTGTAGCTAAATGATTGCTTCATATTATGCATTCATCATTTGAGGGGTTTTGGGTTGATTATTGAAAAACTTTGATGGCAACATAAATTTACCAACCTTACAACTCGACCATGTCTTTCTTTTGCACCTAATGCTAAAGACAAGGGATCTTCATCATACTGGGTTACTAGTTCACTGGATTTAACTTTAGTAGTATAATCATCCTGAAAGATAATAATCAAATGGGCCATAATAACAAATCTATAAAAGCTAGTGTACAGTCATGCATACAAGTTCAAAGCCAATCATACGTGATATAATAAGCAGTTATACATATAATCTTTTTAGTCATTTCTTCGGTTACTTTATCTACAAACGATCCATCCTTCCGTAAATGTCGTTGTTTCCACATATTTTATTTGGAAACTTCAGTGCTAGAGCTAGCTGATTCCTAATAAATTATCATAATATAAGAAGTAAAATCTATTAAACGAATGTTTAGAAATAATCAGTTATGAGTATAAAACAAGTGTGTGATACTTACAAGCTCATACTGGACCTTTGCATAACCTTTTTTTGATGTCCGATGGTGATATACTTGTTTAGCCGAATGTTTTTTTATTGTTCTTTGATTTTGTAGAAAAGAAAAAAATTACGTAAATCACATATTAAGATATCGAATATATTACATAAAATCTTATAAACAATTTTTTGTAATGGGTATGTGTACCAAGAAATCTTTTGATAGTCGATCTTGAATAAAAGTCATCCAATCATCACAACTTATAACATCTACATCTGACATAGGTGGAACAACTAATACATCACCTTGATTAGTGAGGGGTAAAACATATTGGGTTGTCAATCTACTTTTAAAGTCTTTTAATGCTTTCCCAGCCAATTGTAACATAAGCTTTTTACACTCAATTAGGATGTCAAACCATTCGTAAAAAATTTAAAACAATTAGTATGAACTTAGTAAATTTCAATTAAATGATCATTTAACAAATTTTATGAAATAGTTGAATAAACATACCACAACCAACTCTCATATATGATCTTTTAGATAATCAAGAACTTGTCACCAATTATGGTATATAATTGAAATGGTACTACGGATGACCGCTCTAATATGAGTAGCCAACTTGGTAGTTTCATTAGACATTGGCTGACCATTTTGATTGAGGTCGACGTGAATTTTGGTGTCAATCACTTCAATTTGTTTATTTCATCCCCTTGTTTTTCTTTTTTAGCCTATAAGTGTATCTCTTTCATGTTCAATACTAGAAGAAGTATGTTGTTCAGATTTCATAACACTTGTGATTTTGTTCATAATTATACAAAATACACCAAACTATCTATCTAAATTTCACACAGTACATAATAAAAAACAACTAATATGATACTACAGTTACTACACCAATATACATAAATCATCCTCAAACCCATAATATTTTACAAGTGCAAGCCATACTATGATTCTAACCTTAAATAAGAGTTACATGCAAAATAAATGATGAGTTAAAAAATAGACACAAATTCCATAATACCATTCAGTAAACCTCAATATTTAAACCAAACTACCTAGAAACACCATACATGCAATGAAAGGTACTTGGATGACTAAGGTGACGGTGGAATAAATAAAAATAATATATCTGTTTATATATTTAATAAGAAACGAAAAAAAATACCTATATCAAAAAATATAAATAATACAAAAAACAAATAAAATAAAGATATACCGGTAAACAGAGAGGTGTGTGGAGTTGAGTTGTTGAAGTCCAATGATGATAAGAGAGATAAAGAAACCTAAAGGTAAACTATATAGGTTTAGAGGTTTTGGTTTGGTTGCAAAGCAGCTTTTAATCATTCTCTGTAATAGTAGTTTGGGATTTCAAAGTTCAAAACATGAATGAATATAAAAAATGATTAATGAAGGCATTTTACAAAAAAAAAATACCTTCAATAATCCCCTCAATTTTTTTATCAGTGGATTATTATAGGTATTTTTCACTATAAACGCCTTTAATAATCCCTGATAGAAAATTAGAAAGGATTATTGAAGGCATTTTTTGCAAAAAAATACCTTCAATAATTTCTTTTAAAATTTTTCAAAGGATTATTGAAAGTGTTTTTATTTAAAATGCCTTCAATAATACCTTGATAAAAAATTGGAGAGGATTATTGAAAGCATTTTTTGAAAAAAAAAATGCCTTCAATAATACCTTGATAAAAAATTGGAGAGGATTATTGAAAGCATTTTTTGAAAAAAAAATGCCTTCAATAATTTTCTTTAAAAAAATTAAATGAGACTATTGAAGGTGTTTTTAGTCAAAAATGCCTTCAATAATCTCTTCGTCAAAATATAAAGGGATTATTGAAGGTGTTTTATGCGAAAAAATGCCTTGAATAATTTTTTTAAAAAAATTTAAGGGGGTTATTGAATGTGTTTTCTTCAAAAAGCCTTCAATAATAAAAAATAGTACATAATAAAAAACAACTAATATGATACTACAGTTACCACACCAATATACGTAAATAATCCTCAAACCCATAATATTTTATGAGTGCAAGTCATACTATGATTCTAACCTTAAATAAGAGTTAAAAACAAATGATGAGTTAAAAAATAGACACAAATTCCATAATACCATTTAGTAAACGTCAATATTTAAACCAAACTACACAGAAACACCATACATGCAATGAAAGGTACTTGGACGACTAAGGTGACGATAGAATAAATAAAAATAATATATCTATTTATATATATATATATAATAGGGAATGAAAAAAATACCTATATAAAAAAATATAAATAATATAAAAAACAAATAAAATAAAGACATACCGATAAATAGAGAAGTGTGTAGTGTTGAGTTGTTGAAGTCCAACAATGATAAGAGAGATAAAAAAAACCTAAAGGCAAACTATATGGGTTCAGAGGTTTTGGTTTGGTTGCAAAGTAGCTTTTAATCATTCTTTGTAATAGCAGTTTGGGATTCCAAAGTTTAAAATAGGAATGAATATAGAAAATGATCAGTGAAGGCATTTTACTAAAAAAAAATACCTTCAATAATCCTCTCAATTTTTTTATTAGGGGATTATTAAAGGCATTTTTCATTAAAAATGCCTTTAATAGTCCCTGATAGCAAATTGAAAAGGATTATTGAAGGCATTTTTTGCAAAAAAATACCTTCAATAATTTCTTTTAAAATTTTTCAAAGGATTATTTAAGGTGTATTTTTATTAAAAATGCCTTCCATAATACCTTGATAAAAAATTAGAGGGGATTATTGAAGGAATTTTTTGCAAAAAAAATACCTTCAATAATTTTCTTTAAAAAATTAAATGAGATTATTGAAGATGTTTTTAGTCAAAAACGCCTTCAATAATCTCTTCGTCAAAATAGAAAGGGATTATTGAAGGCGTTTTATGCAAAAAATGCCATGAATGATTTTTTAAAAGAATTTAAGGGGATTATTGAAGGCGTTTTCTTAAAAATACACCTTCAATAATTTCTTATAAAAAATTTCAAGGGATTATTAAAGGTATTTTTAGGTAAAAATACCTTCAATAATCCCCTGATAAAAAATTGAAAGATATTATTGAAGACGTTTTTTGCAAAATATGCATTCAATAATTTTCTTTAAAAAAGTTTAGGGGATTATTGAAGGCATTTTTTTTACTTAAAACACCTTCAATAATCCCCTGATAAATAATTGGAGTAAATTATTAAAGGTATTTTCTATAAAAAAAGCACATTTAATAATCCCTATAAAAAATTTGAAGGGGATTATTAAATGCTTTTTTAGTCAAAAATCCTTCAAGAATCCCATTCAATTTTTTAAAAAAAATTATTGAAAGTGTTTTTTAAAGAAAATGCCTTCAATAATCCCTCGTCTAAAATTAGAGGGGTTATTGAAGGCATAGTAAAAAAAAACTTCAATAATCTCTTCATTAAAATTTAAGGGGATTATTAAAGATATTTTCTACCTAAAACGCCTTCAATAATCCCAAAAAAAATTGAAGATTATTAATTAAAGGCTTTGCTCCTCATAGAAATTGGAATCATACACCCCCTAAATCATTTTGTAATTTTAAATAATGGTAAATGTAATTTTTTAAAACTCTCTCCTACTAAAAACATTAAAAGTTAGTGGCGTTTGTTTGTTGAAAATGCCTTTATTTGTTAGATTTGTGGGCATTTGTCTTACAAACTCCATTAAAATTATCCCCACACTTAGCATATTGAATCCCCAACTTCAAGCGTCAGCTTTATTAATCTATTATTTTTCTTTTCATACTAACTACAATTTACTTTCCCTTTCCTTCAGCTTTTACTATTCGAGCTTTGTCTTTTGAAACCCTATTTCTACTATTCTTTCATTATTTACTCTAGCGTTAACTTTATTCTACTATTCTTTTAGCTTTTGCAATTTTCGTTATAATTTTTGGTATAAAATTTTTCTCTAAAGCCCATCTTCCTGAAATAACCATTTGGAACCCATTATATCAGGTAGCTAAGACAATACTTGATAACAAGGAGTTGGAATTTTATAAATGGGATGGTAACCTTTCCTATATGTTACAAATTGTTAGGGATAAGTTGAATAATGCTGCCAAGGTAACTTTTTATGTTGCTTCTTACCTGTAGTTAAAGAAACTAAGAAATCATTCAAGTATTACATGAAGATCCTTCGACTGATATTGTCATAGTGTACATAATTGCTTTGTTGTTCTGGTTTTTTAGAAGTACTAGTCTTGTTATTATTTTTAGTTTACTACATAATATAGTTAAGTATTTAACATGTTCGTTTTCATATAATTTATTTATATAATTTTGGTATGATGATGTAGCAAGTACTAAATGGATAAGAGTTTGATGTAAAAGTTAAGACTAAGTCAAGAGTACCGAGATGGAATGGAAATTTTTCTTAATTTGCATTTGAGAATATAAGTGAAGATAATATGATATTATACCCATGTTTGAAGTGTGCTAATATCGAATGACAAATGTGTGAAGTTGTTTTGAAACATTTAATTTATATTGAAATTGTCTCGATATATGTTAATTGATATTTTCATGGAGAGTCTGTACCATCAAGGTTTTCACCTAGAGTTCTTTCAATATTAAGGGCTCTCCAACACTAATATAAACCTATTAGACAAGATGATATTGAATGCATGTTGCGAGATGCTTTTAACATTCATAACCAATATTTCCATCATCCATCTCCCTAAAATGCTAGATTTAATGAGTCAAATATTGAAATAAATGAATTTGGTGAACATAGGATAGGTGTAGGTGACCAACAACTTAGTGGAGAAGCATTAAAATTTTATAGGTTGCTTACAGATATGAATGAAGAACTTTATGAGGGATCTAAGCAGTCAAGGTTATCTTTTTGTGTGCATCTTTTTCACTTATGGATGGATGGGAAACTTTTTGACTTTATTGTTGGAGTTTATGAAAGAAATGTTTCCTTTTGCAAAAATCTTTGAATCTTATAAAGATTCAAAGAAGATGATTAAAGATTTGGGTCTTGAATATAAAAAAATTCATAGTTGTCCCAATGATTGCATGTTGTATTAGGGTGATGGAAAAAATTAAGAATCTTGTCATTTGTGAGGTAATTCTTGTTAGGTGGAAAAAATCTTGATGAAAGGTTGAATGAGGATAATGATGAGGTTAATATAAAAAAGAAACATGTAAAGGTTTTATAGTATTTTTCATTAATACCAAAACTTCAATGACTTTTCATGTCTTCCAAAACTACAAATTCTATGGGTTGACATCATGACAAATGAATGGATGATGGATCATTGATGCATCTTGTAGATTCTTTGGCATAAAAATCATTTTATTCTTAGTTTTCAGACTTTACTTCTAATCCTCAGAATGTTATGCTTGGACTAGCATCTGATGGATTCAACTTGTTCAAAATGATGATTACTTCTTATAATACTTAGCTAGTTGTATTGATTTTGTACAATTTACCACCATTGATTTCCATGAAACAACAATAATTTATCTTGTATATGATAATTCCCAGGGAAAAAGATCTAAGTAATGAAATAGACATCTACTTACAACATCTTATTTAAGAGTTAAAGCAATTATGGGAAGGAGTTGAGACCTATGATGCATCAAAAAAAGAAAACTTCAATATGCGTCTGCTTTATTATGGACTATTAATAATTTTCTGGCTTATGTGAATTTATCTAGTTGGAGCATAAAAGGTCATTATGCTTGTCCATATTGTGCTGCATATACATGTTTGAAGTGGTTACATAATGGTAAAAAGTTCAGTTATATGGGACATTGTTAATGGTTAGATGATAATCATCAATTTAGATTTCAAAAGTATCTGTTTGATGGAACTAAAGAGTTGAAAAGATCATCTTTACCAATTAGTGGGTCTAATATCTTATCGAAGTTAAAAGATATCAATTACACATATAAAAAAATGACTCAATCAAGAAAAATAGTGAGGGAGATCTTTGAAGGTGTCTGGCCTCTTATTACTCAAATTGGTAATAATGATACTTAAGTTGGTGATGTTGATGTTCAAAGTGATAAGAAGAAAGATGAAGAAGATAACCCCAATGAGTCTGAGTTGTGAAAAAAAGAAGATATATTTTTTGAGTTATTTTATTGGGAATATAATTTATTACGTCATAACCTTAATATGATACACATAGAGAAAAATGTTTGCAAAAATTTTATCAGGACAATTCTCAATGTGAATAAAAGATTAAAGGATTACTTAAAGAGTCAGCTTGACCTAGTTGATATGGGGATTCACCATGACTTTCATCCGAAGTTTCTTCCTAATAGAAAATATTGATTGCCTCTTGCCTATTTTGGGATTTCTAAAGCTGAAAAAGATGTGTTTTGCAAGGTTTTGAAAAATGTGAAAGTTTTAAATGGCTATGCGTCAAACATATCAAGATGTGTGAATTTGAAACAGTGAAAACTTTCTTCATTGAAGTCACATGATTATCACATATGATGTAAAACTTCCCCTTGCTTTACGTTCATCAATGTCAAAGCAAGTCACTTTAGTGGTAATTGAATTGAGTAATATATTTAAAGCTCTCTATAAGAAGTTTTGAATGTAGAATAGCTTGACAAACTTTAAGATTGAGCCATGATTACTTTATGCTATTTAAAGAAGATTTCCCTCTAAACTTCTTCATTATTATGATGCATTTATTTATCCACCTTCCATATGAAGCAAAAGTCAGTGGATTGGTATATTATTGATGGATGTATCCTATTTAAAGGTATTATTTGTTAATAGCTTGATTTGGTTGTTAGTGTTGATCATATCATTCTAGTTAAAAAGGTATCTGACAAATGTTTTATGCCTTAGGTTTTTGGGGAGGTTAAAGTCTTGTCATCGCAATAAACGCTATCCGAAAGGTTTTATTGCTTAAAGATATTTAGTAGAAGAGTGTATGACATTTTGTTCTCGTTATTTGGAAGACGTTGAAACTAGATTTAATAGACCATAGAGAAAAGTTGGTATGCAACATACTAATTTTACCTACAGTTATCTTTTTGAAAGTTTTGGACAACTAATAGGCAAAGCTAAAATGGTGGAGTTAGATAATAAATCTTGGGCACAAGTGCATCGATATGTTCTTTTTCATCATGGTTCAATTGAATCATTTTGCACGTAAGTTTTCTTGCAAGAAAATTATTCATTCCATTAAGCATAGATTATCATATTTTTCTTATTGTTAATACTTTATCATGATGTTTTGTAGTGAGTATAGAAATAATTTGAGAGCTCGTGCACATTATCGACGATCAAACCCTCAAGAGCTTGATGAGATTTCATTGGAAACTTTCATGAATGGTTAGGAGCAACTATAAGTAATGCCATACTTTCTATTATGAGAAATGTACATAAAATGCCTAGGGTATAAATAAAATTAATAACATATATATATTCTATCTTTATAGGTTTGGAGCGGAAGGCTTGTTAGTGAAAAGGTGAAATATCTTTCACAAGGGCCGAATAGGATTGTGAAACGATACAAAGGTTCATAATCAATAGATTTAGATTTTACAATAAATCTCATAAGAGATTTAGAAGTACACAAAATTCATTCATCAACTACTGGCTATGCTAGTGCTAGGGACAGAAACCTTTTAGAGGAAAATGTTAACTATTATGGTATGATTAATGACATCATTGAGTTAGATTATTATGGTAGGTGGAAAGTTGTCTTATTTTAGTGTGATTGGGCTAATGTGAATAGTACGAGGGGTATTAAAAAGATCAATTTGGATTTATAATTATGAATTTTTCTTGATTAATTCACACCGGACAACAACTTATCGGTGAACCTTATGTTTTTTCCTCTCAAGTCAAACAAGTTTTTTATTCTAAAGATCCTAAAGAATTGAGTTGGTTTGTTGTTCTTTGAAACACACCTTGAGACTTACTTGATATGGGGTCAGATACCAAAGATGATATTGAACATGGAATTGAATGTTTTCCTTTTGCTGAACAAAACTTAGATGAAAATATTTCCAGTACCTCTACTCAGTGGGTCTATGAATATGTTAATGAAGACATTTATGAACCATGATGGATCATCCATATTTTGTACTTCAAGTGTTTAAAACATAATGTAATAAATGCTTGTGTGTAATTTATGTTGCATTCACTTTTATTTCAATTATTGTATTGTAAATCATACATTATCTTTTAATTTAATTGAATTGATATGTTCTTTATATATTGTTGGATATGATTTCTTAACTTCTCAATGTCTTTATATATGTTCTTTACATATGTTTTTTTATATATTCGCTTTTATGATACAGCTAAGCTACAATGCAAAAGAGTAAATTGAAAGGAATGCACATTAGAGATATTAGTTCAGAACTATCTGTGGCACCAATTGATCTTGGCTATGGACTGAATCTTTTGGAAGGGAATGTACGTGTTGTCGATTCTAACTCAATCACTTATAACCCTTCAACTGATATTGGATCTAGCAATAGGGAGGTGCAGGTTTAGATAGTATATCATCAATTAATTCTGCTTTTAATTTGAATGCAGGTATCATAAACTCCATATTTAGATTTCATTATAATGATTAAAGTATTGGTAATTTACAAATTAATTTTTTATTTTTTGCAATTGATAACGATGGTCAACAGAGGACCAGAGGCTGGACAACTTTGAAGGAATTGTTTGCACTACCTCTGAACGAGCATATTATAGTGTTTGTAGACTCTGATAGGCAACTAATTAGTGAAGAGTCTCAATTATTGGCTGGATTTCAAGGCATGATTCCCGTAATGGAATGAAATTGCCTATTCATTATGAAACATGGCATAAAGTTCCAACTAAAGTTAAGGTCAATGCTTTAAACTTTATTGAGGTATTAGTATAATTAATTATATATAAAAAAATTTATTATTTTAAATTTGATTTATTGATTAAAACTTTTCTTTTTGTATTATTACAGTCAAGATTTGTACTTGAAATACAAAATTCATTTGTGCTTAAGTCATTAAGAAAGAAATGGAAAGATTGTAAGCATAATTTGAAGAAAAATTATTTCGATTGAAATACTACTGTAGAGGCCACAATGGCAAATGTACCCCATAATGTGATTAGGTGGCAATATGAACAATTATTTAGATTTTGGTTCTCAAGAAAATGAAAGGTACTAATTTATAACTTTTAATATTAGTTTTAATAATAAAGGTATTTTATGATTTAAGTTGGTAATATTTGTATTTCTACCATATACGTAATTATTTTTTATGACAGGAAAAAGAATAAATTGGGATTGGTAGTAGAAAGCAATAGAAATATAGCCATACAAGTGGATTAAAAAGTTTTGCAAAAAAGCAAAAAGAAATAGTAAGTTTATGATATTAAATTTATCCGAATGAATGAACTTGGTTTCCATTGTTGATATATGTATCGTAATTTGCAGTTTATGTCTGTTTACAACTTTTTGTGTCATTACAAGGTAATAATGCAAATTTATAGTTATTGTTTTGTTTTTATAGTTTTGATAGTTTCAATACATGATATTAAACTTATCCAAATTATTGAATTTAGTTTCCACAATTGATATGTATGAAAAAGTTATTATTTACGTATATTTAGGACATTTTGTGCCGTTAATAGGTAAAAATACAAATTTGGACAAATTGTCTATTTTAACAGTTTGGATTGCTCCAATACATGATATTAAACTTGTCCGAATGATTGAACTTGGTTTCCACAGTTGATATGTGTGAAAAAGTTATTGTTTACGTTTGTTTAAGACTTTTTGTGCTATTAAGAGGAAAGCATGCAAATTTGTTGTTATTGTCCTATTCTAATAGTTTGCATAGCTTCAATAAATGATATTAAACTTGTTGGAATAATTGAACTTGGTTTCCACAGTTGATATGTGTGAAAAAGCTAACGTTTATGTCTGTTGAGGACATTTTATGCTGTTAAAAGGCAAAATGTTAATTTGATATTATTGTTCTACTTTAATAGTTTGGACAGCTTCAATACATGATATTAAACTTGTATGAACGATTGAACTTGGTTTCTAGGGTTGATATGTGTAAAAAAGTTGTTGTTTATGTCTATTTGGGACTTTTTTTTGTCGTTAAAAGGCAAAAATACAAATTTGCTATTATTAATCTATTTTAACAGTTTGGATGGCTTCAATACATGATATTAAACCTTTTCGAATGATTGAACTTGGTTTCCATGATTGATATATGTGAAAGGCCCAAATTCTTTTATTGTTTATGTTTATTTAAAACTTTTATGCTGTTAAAGGGCAAAAACATAATTTTATAGTTATATTTCTATTTTAACGATTTAGATAGATTAAATAAATGATATTAAACTTATTCAAATTTTTGAACTTGATTGACAAGCCTGATATACATGAATAAGTTACAGTTAATATGTATCTAACAATAACATATGTTTTTATATAGGAAATTGAGATGGGTGAAAAAATTGGACATGTGAAACTTTTTCAATTAACCCACACAAAAGAAAATTGATCTTACTTGAATGTCAAAACACAAGAAATTGTAGTGATTTGTTACATATGTTTCATACAGAAAGTAAATATTTACTATTTTAAACATATTATGAATTAATCATTAAATTTAATAGTTCTATCTAATTAATTTACAGGAGAAAGCAAAATAGAAAATGGCTGTTGAGATTGAAGTAGCACTCGATAATTCTATCAACATGCAAGAATTGGAAAATTGAATTTTCATAGAAGTTGCTAGAAAAGAAAGACATGGACAGGTTTGAGGCTTTGGAGCTACTATAGACATAGCTCTTAGCAATTTACATTCTCAACAAGTCAGTCTTCATGAGACATTTTCATATTGAAAGAGGAGTTGCAAACTATACAACAATGTTTCCAGCAAATGGAAGCAAAAAGAGAATATAAGCATGTTAAAAGTGAAGAAGAACGTGCTAGAATGGACCAAGAGTGTGCAAAATTTTAGCAGTTGCATGATTGATTCAATACTCTTATAAATTTTATGCAACAACAATTTTCAGAAACTAATCTAGGTGATCCACCGACTCGGGTATTATATTTAATAACTATTTATATTTTTTAATATAAAAATAAATTATTATTAAGTGTTAAAACTTTTATGATATTATTTAGAAGGTTCTTGAGCATGCTAGTGACTAAGGTGAAAAAATTCTACATCAAATGGCAGTATTCCATATCTATATAGTCATCAATTTCATACATTTTAAAATTTTTGGCTAATGTACTAAAATAATTTGAATGTTATTGCATGTATTATTAAACTTTGTGTTACATGCATATTTGAACAAATTATGTATTTATAATATTCAGTTTATGAATTTCAATTCATTTTTATTTCTTTTAACATTTTTATTTAATGATAATAACAAATTTAAAAAGAATTTAAAAAAAAAGTAAATTTCTTGATTTCGTGGCGTTTGTATTAAAAAACACCACTAAATTCAAAATTTAGTGACGTTTGTAGCATAAAATGTCACTAAATTTTAGGGCATTTTCCTATATAAATGCCACTAAATTAGCGAAATTTTTTTGTACAAATGTTACTAAATTAGTGACATTTTTCAATGCAAATACCCCTAATTTAGCGGTATATTTTGATACAAACGTTGCTAATTTAACGGCAATTGTCCTTACAAATACCACTAAATAGAGCAGCATTTTATGATATAAATGCTTCTAAATTAACGAGATTTTTCTGATATAAACGTCACTAAATTAGTGGAGATTGTGCTTACAAATGCCATTATTTTCTTCGACATGGGTATAGCTGACACTTTTAATGCCGTTTTTGGCAAATGCCATAAATATTTTAATGGCACTTATAAACACCGCTAAACCTTACAAAAAAAGCCACTAAAGACCTAAACCCCTATAGTGAATAGTTCCATGCCAAAAAAAGATGAGAACTCAACCTATTGTACATTTTAAGAAGGTAAAGCCTAAGGTTGCTATTAGCAAGCCCTACAAAAGGAGTCATTGGTCAACTTGGAAATAGAGGAAAAAAAAAAAACCTATTTACATTGTTTTAACCTTTTTTTTTTGTTTTCTTAACAGAGACCATCGTTTAGTTTAATGATACCTATTTATCATATAAAATGAGAGGAAAGCCCTAAAGCCTTTACATGCGGCAACCATCATAAAAAAAAAAAAACACAAGAAGGAAAAAAATGAACAACAAGAATCATGTCCTAAACTCATGAAAAAGGAACAATTAAGAATAGTTATGAAGTTACCTTTCTTTTTCTGCTTTTTATTTGTGCTAGCTTGAGGGCTTCATTTTTCATAGGGTTTTTTTTTCTGTTTCCTCTTATTTCTCCTTCATATTCCTGTCTTCTCTCCCTTTGATTATTATTATTATTATTATTATTATTATTATTAAAATATAAGATAAGCAGTTCTCAGACTTCTTCAAGATAGCTTTTTTTTTTTTTTTACTTTTAGTCTAAACTTCTTTTTGACCCTTTTTTCCAGTTTGCCTCCCTTCATCTTTCGACAAACTTTTTTTTTCATAGCCTTATTTTCTCTTTTAAAAAAATAGTAGCTCTCTTATGACAATCGCAACCAAAATAGCCAAATGCTTTTGAGTTTTTCTTATTTTTTCCTCGCTATTCCACTAATGGCCATTAACCCCTTATTTTGTCTGCTGTAGGTTGGTTTTGTCCTAATTTTCTTTGTTGCAGCTTTAGTTTGTTTTAAGCCGACTGCCTCATTTGCATGTTATGTATGCCTTTATGTGAAAGAGAATGGACTCTTTTTTTTTTTTTTTTTGCTTAGCTTTAACCTCTTCCCTTGTTAGCCCAATTTCATTTTTCTTTTCAAACCTTCATTTAGCTCTCTTTTAAGGTCTTTTTATTTTGTCGAAAATCATTGCTCCCTAAGTCCTTTTAATTTTGCTTTTTTCTTCTCCATTTCACTATCCTGCAAACCATCAATTCACCTTTTTTATTGTCTTCCCCAACCACTTCCTTATTCTTGGTTGTATGTTCCCCTTTTTATCATGCATGTACTCACGTGACCTAATATTTTCTCATGAGAATGGGCCTTTGCTTGGGCTCATCGTAGAAGAGCCATATTTGGTCCTTAAAAAAAAACTTTGGGTCTATAAATGAGACATATTTGGCTGCAAAATTTGGCCATGTATCTTTAAGCCTTCTTTTGGGTTACAAATGGGCCATTAATTGGGCCTTTCTTTTTTAATCAATTTGGGGCTTCATTCTTTGGTTTTGGGGCATCTTGTTTTGGGCCAAATTTGATTGTTAACTTAGGCTCTTAAGTAGGCTTAGTTTAGGTTTCATTATTCGAGCCCTCTTTTGGGCTAATTTGAGTTTCATCATGAGTCGTGCAATGGGCCTTTTAGACGGGTCGTATAATGGAACCAAAAATAGTGTTAGTCTACGTGCAAAAATGAGTCCAAATTAATGATGTTAAATTATTTCAGACAAAATTAAATGTCTATAATAATAATAATAAATTTTTAAAAAAGCTATAAAAAGCAAGCTTGCTCTGGAATGTTTGCCTAAATATTGGAGAATTTTTAGAGAGGTTTGTAAAATAAAACCCTAGAATGAAACCCTAAAATGAAACTCTAAAATGAATCCCTAAACCCTATTTGCAAACCTTAAACCTTAAATTCATCCAAAACCCCTAAACCATCATAAAATCCCAAAGATTTGTATAAAACTTCCTATGAAGTAATTTGTTCTCGAGTGTTGCTTAGAAGATGAAGCAGTTAGGAAATTTTATTTCACTAAGATTTTTTTAATAATACTTTAATCAAAACAATGATAAGATGAAATAAAAGATTAACAATGAAAATGGGATCTTAAATATAAATAGTCACACCTAAACTTTGCCTAGATGTAGGGTAGTGCAGGTGGTCTTTTTATATTTAAGGACACAATCCTAAAATCGTATCTTATCATTCTGCATAACATTCATTTGCATATATTTATTTTTAGATTGTTAGTTGCATTCATCTCATATGTTTATGTCTATTAATTTTTACTATTTGTTTGTTAATTATAGCATCATTGGTTTTTTTGCATAAATATGTTTTTTTTGTATAAATATGTTTTTTTTGTGAAAAATGTTATTTTAAAAAATATGAAATTTTAAAATAAAACTAAAATAACGCTTCAAAAGAAATGATTCTTGGTGCTCTACATAGATGTTAGAAAGTCACCAATAATTATCATCTACAAATAATATTATTTTATTTTTAAAGAAATTTTGTGGTGAATCATAGACAGAAAAGATTATCTTTGAATTCTACCTAAATGTTGAAGAATTATAAGATATTTTTTTAATCAAAATATTTTCACAATATTCTTAAATAAAGATTTTTAATTGATTTTCTTTCTTTAAAATGAAGGGAATTATTATTAAGTTTTAAATAAAAACCATTTTTTTATCTAAAACTATAGGTAGTGCATGATTAATTGGTATCATTTTTTAATGAGCGATATGGGGTGCTAATCCTTCCCCATGCGTAACCAGCTCTTAAACCCAATCCTCTTTTTGTTGACCAAAATTATCTTTTTAATAAACTTTAAACTCGTTTTACTATTTTATTAAAAAAATAAAATTTTTGGATAGACAATCGCACCCTAAAAAAAGATTGTTGGTGACTTTTTATTTTCTTGATTTCTAAATGTTTATGTCTAATGATTGAGTCTCTAGATCGATATGTTATGACACTAGGTTAGGACTAGGAAAAATAAAATTGCTACCAATGTTCTTGGTGTTTACACAGTAGACATGCAATTCATTTATATTCTACTGGGATGAAAAAGTTCTGCAACAGATGGCAGAGTGCTCAAGGATGCCATTACATGCATAAATAGTTTAAGAATCCCACAAGGTATAAGCTTTAATATTTTGGTTTTAGTTTTGCATGGAACATGTTTTAAAAATGTATATTAATGTTGTGACATTGGATTAGGTTTTTACTATTCGTGTGATGTTGGATACACAAATGGGAAAGGTTTTTTGGCATGTTATAGAGGTCAAAGATACTATTTGAATGATTAGAAGCTGGGACACCAACTTACAACACCTTAGAAATACTTCAATATGAAACACACTCAAGCAATAAATTGTATCGAAAGATGTTTTCATATGTTGAAAGCTAGATGGGCCATTTTAAAGGAGAAGTCATTTTATCCGATTAAAACATAGTGTAGAATCATTTCAGTTTGCTACCTTGTTTCATAATTTTATTAAGTCTAAAATGATAATTAACCCTATTGAAGGTGATGTTGTTGAAGTAAGTAATAGCCAGATGAATCTAAACATCAAGATTTGATTAGGCACATTGAGCTAATGATGCTTGTACTGAGTTTAGAGACAACCTAGCATAGGAGATATTCATGAATTGGTTACAATCCAATGCTTAAGGACATTATTTTAATTTTTTCTATTTTATTGGTTACATTGATATTTGTACGATATGGTTAGGTATACTATTTATTTTCTACATTTGTTTTATAACTATTTTCTTTTTTGTTTCATTTTTTTATGAGTGTACAATGTAGTTAACTATTGTTTGCAATATTATTTATTTTGTTACCATGTCTGATGGTTTACTTCTTGCATATGCATTTTGTTGCATGATGTCTAACTATATGATTAGGATATCAAAATGTCTTCATTTGGTGCCAATATAATAACTACATGAAGAAAAAGAAAAGAAACCTCATTAGTAGGTAATCACACCTGGATATAGGAAGTGGATGTAATACTTGTCTAATGCCTATATGTATTAGCTGATGATCTTAGACGGTGAGTTGACAATAGAACCTTCAGAGTTGGTTATCTAGGACATTTGAAAATGATGTTAAAGTCGAGGATTCTTTAACCTAAGTTAAAGCAAGCGCATACATCAAGTCAAGGGTAAAGTTACTCAAAAGAGAATATCATGCTATTTGTGATATGATAGCCAATGCAACTGGATTTGATTGGAATGATAGGTATAAATGACTAAATGCTAACAAGGATGTCTTTGATCGATGGGTTCGAGTAAGTAGTTAACATGAATATAAAAGTTACTTTGATTGTTGATTTCTTATAAAAAAATTTTATATATATTTAATTTAACTTTTGTGTAGACTTATCCTTATGCTTGAGGATTAAGGAACAAACATTTCCCTCATTTTGATGACTTCAAAATTGTTTTTGGATTCAATAGAGCTATTGGTCAAAGAGTTGAAACAATAGCTAATGTAGTGGAATCATTTAATACTAATGAGGATGCTTACTTTGGCTATCATGAGAATGAGCTCAACATTGATTATGATGGAGGAGAGATTAGAGGATGATGAAACTAAAAGTTTAGCTTATGCAGCAACTTTGACCACAACTAGAATGCTGTCAAACAAGAAGCATTCTATGAGTAATGATGGATTAGCTAATTTGGCTAAGCAAATAGGCAATATTAGTACTGCATATTGTGAGGCAGCATAAAAAATCAAAGGCATTTAATCTTTCTTCAAGAAAGAAGTTAAGAGCAATGAGAGGGAGATGTCACTCTTCACTGAAATCATGTAACTAGACAATTTCTCTCAAGATGAAATGCTTCCTGTTGGTGAGTATATCTCAAAGGATACTCACAAAGTTGATTTTTTCTTTCTATTGCCACTTGAATTTAGAAAGAAGTATATATGAAAACAATTAATGAGTGTAATGCCTATTGACCATCATTTGACTTCCTCCTCAAGGACACATGTAGTTGATTTGTAAACTCAAACATTCAAAATGTTTTGCATTGTTGAGTTACATTTTTTTTTAATTATAGATATGGATAGGGAGTTTAAATATTATAATTACAAAATGTTATGGTTTATAGTTTTATCGTTTTAGACAAAATGTAATGCTTTATATTTTTTCAATATCATAATTACATTGGCATTTGATTGGTAAATAAATTTATATTAGTTATACAAATCATAATAATCAAACAAAGTTCAATTTAAAAATGATTAGTATAAACAAAGATTACATTTAAACACAAAAAAATGTCATTTTTATTAACAATCACTATGTTTTGAACAAAAAAATGTTGTCATTGTTAATAATCATTGACCAATGTCAATTTAAAATTTGATCAACTAAAAAAGATTACATTTTTAAACTACACAGTTTTTGACTATTAGAGACTGTGTTTTTATACATAAAAATGTGATCTTTATTGAACAATCAAATACTTCTTTTTTAGGGAAAAAATTATAGTTTTTATTGTCAAAGACTACGCTTTTAGATTAAAAAAAAATGCCATCTTTGTGTCAAACACTACATTACATCAATAAAAAAAAAAGTCATATCTATATATATCAAACATAGATTTAATTTATATGAGCCACATATAAATGAGAAAAGTTTATCTTGCATAAATGATAAATTTTGGATTTGTATAAATAAAACAAATTTGGACTTGTATAAATGATAAAATTTGGACTTTTCCATATGAACAAATTTGCACTTGTATAAATGAATAAATTTTGACTTGTATTAATGACAATTTTGGTAACATTTCAATGAAACAATTTGGAGTTCATACAAATTATATGTTAAAGTTACAGCAATATACAAATCTACATAAACCTAAATAGGGAAATAACTCTGTGTCTTCAGTCCTCACTGTATAAATTTGGATATATAGTCACAACATTCATGACAAACTTTATCAATTTCCTCTTATGTGAAATTTTCCTTTTGAACCCATTGCAAAAAAATTGAATGAATGTCAATCAATATGCATCTTGGAATTATGGCATATAAAAACAAATATTTGTAATTCAAAATTATGCTAACCTTATTTGATGTACTAGTAAGATCATTAATAATGATCACCTTTATGACACGAAGGATATAATACCTACATTCTAACATTTATAGTTGATGAGGACTTTGCAAATACTTATTGGGTGGTCAAAGTGCTTTTCACTAAGCGCTAAATAATTAAAATAAATAAAATAAACAAATTTATAAAAAATATAACCAACTTTTTTTTTTAATTATGAATAGCCAATCCCTTGAAACAACACAAAGGAAATCGTAAACATAACATTATACTCATAAATAAATCGTAAAAATAACAAAAATGATTTGACATAACAAAGATGAATACCTTTTTATTATGTTGACTAGCTCTTATGATGGCTTTAGTTCATCTCTTCCTAAGTCAAAAAAATAAACTATAAAGATTGCGTACTCAATTACAACCAACTATTAATGACCTTTGAAAATCATAGTATCGATTTCAATGTTAGAATGTAATACTTGTAACAATTATCAAATTCATAAATCAAACATAATCAAGTAATTAACAAAGTAAACATTGAACATATATATAGGATTATAAGGCACCAAAACGTATTTGAACTCTCTATCCATTACACATGCCAAAATAGATGCACGATCAAGTATAGAGCCCACACCACTAGATATATGATGTGGGTCAATGAATCTATAAGTATCAATCATTTGTCTTTTCTTCATATGTCGGTAAAGAAGGCTACATGATAAATATAAATCAATTCTAATATCGATATACACAATATATGTTTGAATATATATTATATATTTAAATGACTGTATAAGCTAACCTTTTTTAAGCCAATATTTCTGTAATTGAAATCTTCAACATCGAATAAAATCTAAAAATCTCATCCTACCCAATCCACGTCATCGATGGATAATCAAATACTCCATCCTCAATTTCGATGTTTATGAGCAATCCACCTAGTAAACTCTAACATGCATAATTGCATAGTGCGTGCATACTAGATTCCACAGATATATTTTGGATCATTTCAATCCCAAAAGCCTGTTACATACAAAATTCAAATGTTTTCATATATCATCAAATCACAACAATCCAATATTCCAATTAATTAGTTTAGAACATGTATTATAGGATAAGAAGATTAGTCAAAAGCTTCATCCACAAATTCATTTTCAACATTATCTGTAAATGACTGACCCATCATGTTAGTTTGTATTGCTGCTAATTGTGCCTCCAATTCAAGAATTTGTTAATTTTACTTAGCTATTAAAGATAAATATTTGGCAGTCTTGGAGGTGCGAGGTTTAGGTTGAGTTTTGAAATAATATATTGGAGTTATAAAGCTCTCAACCCCCCTAATATGGCCAGGTCTATCTTTTGAGCCAAAAGTTAAGGTAATCATATCTTAGCCATCACTAGTTTTAATTCCACTTGATGTTAATCTCATAGTTATGTTGTCCTAAAACACAATATACAAACGTAATTTTAAATATGATATATTAACATGAGTAACTGGGAAAGTAGCAAACGAAACATAAATACGATATGAATTTATAATCTTCTTAACCATTTGTTTAGTTGCTTTATCAAAATATTTTTCAATTTTTTTTGTATGTGCTTTTTTCCAAACATTCCATCTTGATGTTTCACTGTTTATGCCAAATGCTTCTTGAAACCATATGAAAATATAAGTTGGCAACTTGAAAGTAATTGAATTTCAAATTCCTAAACCATGTGTATAATACACAATAAAAAATACTTACAAGTTCATGCTTGACATTTGCATAGCCCTTTTGTAATCCTCGATGGTTATATTTTTTTTGGGACCTATTTTTTGTTGGGCTTCTTTTATTTTCTATAAAAAAAAATTCAATAATATATGAATAAACAATTTTAATAACACATGAAACAAATATCTTAGTTTCAATAATTTATTGCAAAAAAAAAGATTGCTATACATATACACAATTCATTTGATAGATAAGTTAAAACAAACTTCTTTCACTCTACATCACTACTAAATCTTTATATGTGGCTAGAGGATGAGCCAACAGTTCAAAAATATCAACATTAGGTCAAATATATTTTTGTGTCAATCCATCTTTAAAGTCTCTAAATTTTAGCCAGTGGATTACAACACAACCTTTTTATACTCAACTGGGATGTTAAAGCATTTGTATAAAAAATAAATTAAAACATTTGAACAACGCAGCATAATTGCATTCCATAAACAATAGACATAAATAAACAATAAGTTTTAATTTGATTAATATAACTTATCACAGCTAGATCCCATATATGATCTTTTAAATCTACTAAATGTTTCTCATACTATTGTAGTTAATAGATATTGTCTCTTAGACAAGACATCCAATATGGCTAGTTATATTTGATGCACCACTTAAGACAAGTTGGCCATCTGCATTGAACTCAACATGTGTTTTTTCTTGATTTCTTGAAGCAATTTAGAACATCCTCTAGCTTTTCTTTTTTTTAAAAAAAATATGATGTGTCAAAATGTTCTTTTTCATGTTTGGTTGAAGTAGATATGTGTTCTTCAGAAGCCATTATAACAACTAATCCATACAAATAAAATATCATATCTATGAAAGAAAGATTCACATGTCATGATGAAATAATTAAAAACGATCTTTTTAAAATATATATAACTAATATGGCAGCATGAAAAACATTGACTTATATTTTCATTATGTAAGAAAATGTTGGAGACAGAAGTAATTTGACCATTTATGAATAATACAACTTACAAAATTAACACTTTACATATAACATTTTGAAAGAGATATCAATTCATAAAATATTCAAATCTACAAATCATCACCTCATATTAACACTCACAGCACGAAAAGTAAAAGGACAAAAAATTTCTTAACAATGATTGTTTCCAAATAGTTAATGTATTATTGTATCCAATTTATCAAAGAAAGAACTTAAAAGCTACAAATCCCATTTTTGTTATGCAACACCACTAAAACAAAAAGTAGACAGAACAATGATACAGAACTTACTAAGGATAACCTGTCATAATAAGTATGAAAACTAGGCTACAAATTTAAGAAAAAAAATTCGGTTCAGCTTTTTAACCATGACAAGGAACCTGTTACTCCATTCTAAGTACAAATCTATGATAAAATAGTAGTAGCCCTATTATATTTATGGTCTGTCTATCATAATGTATAGATCTATAGACCTATCACTAGATATAGATTTAAGGAGGTAACCACTAATCTTTTTTGTTTAGGTATGATTAGTCACCTAACTAGATCTGTCCCATTTAAAGAGGTGTCACAAGCTTAACTTAGGTTTTTTTAAATGGTAGATTCTCATCTAAGGAACCAAATTTTAGGTTCAAAAGTAGAGTTATGCATGAAAAAGATTATAACACCCTTACAACGCCCATATAAAGGATGATACTAGTTTGATTTCAAGTTAACCTAGCCATTTTTATAATTTGCCAAATAATTTAATATTGAAAATTTTCTTTAAATTATCCAATATGTTGGTAATAATTTAAGAATATTTTCTCACTTCAGAAGCATTTAAGAAAACTATTTGTCATGTTTTAAAAAGGCTCAATCATCGAATTCATATAATTTTATTTGTGTAAATAAATTTCTATAAAAATAATTTATTTTTAGAAATATCTTCTAATATTTTGGTAAGATTTTTTGTCAAAAATTATCTTTCAATATGTTGGTAGGATTTTATGAAAAAAAAACTATTTTTCCTTTTCAAACTTGATTTTTTTAAAACTCATAAAGTTTTTCTAAATGTTGATAAAACCTTATTTTTGAAAATAAAAATACTAGCCCTCCAATATGTTTGTAAGGCTCTTTGTATTTTTTTATTTTTTCTTAAGATTTAATTTTTTTTAAACTCATAAGATTTTTCAATGTATTGGTAAATCCTTATTTTTGAAAAAAAAAATACTAGCCCTCCAATATATTGGCAAAACTAATTTTATGTCATGTATTTATAAACAAATAATTAAAAAATTAAAAAATATAAAATAAATAAATAAATAAATAATTTAACAAAATTAAATGAATAAAATAAAAAATACCAGATTCAGCTCGGCTTGATGCTTGGCTTCAAATAGATTGGCTTCACACTGGTTTAATGGCCTAAAAACTTAGAAGCTTGGTTTGGCTCAACGATTTAGTGGTATGGCTCCATGGCTCAGAGTTGGGTCTATGCAACGGGTTAACCAAGAAGTTGCTTCTACTTTATTTAAAACGGTAACATTTTATCTTTGGTTTAAAAACCAAAATTCATTCTTCATTCATTTTCCACCATTACTCTCTCTCTCTTTCTATAAATTATGCGCCCACCCTTCTCTCTATAACATTCAAACCAAAACCAAAACCCAACAAGAATCCTTTTAGAATCCAGTGGTGTTTTGCTGTTCCCACCATCGTACCTCTAACATTTTGTCATTTTGTGCCACCATTGGGAACCTAAAAAAATTTACCTCTAATTCTTTTCTTTTCTTCTATTCTTGAAAGCTTATCTTGAGATTCTTCTTAAAATTTCAAAACACAAGAACACCAGCTACCCAGAACCAGTGAAACCCCATCGTTATTGTTGTCGTTTTCCTTTTCTAATTCCTAAAAGAAAAATCCCAAATGCTCTTTTGATCAAAACTTAGAATTAAGTTTTGTTGTGTTTTTTTTTTCTTTGCTTTCGACTTTAGATGGGTTTGAGATTAATGGTGCTTCTAGGTTGATCAAGTTCACTTTGGGCTATTTTAGGTTACCAAGTTTTGATTTTGGGTAATTGGTTTTTCTATGGGTTAATTTGGTTTGTGAAATTTGCTTATGGTTTGAAGTAATTTTATTAGAGGACTATGTGAGCTAAGAATTGCTTAAATGTTTATTGATTGCTTGTTGTGTACCGATTGGAAATTTAGGCTTAAATGCCAAATTCTGTCTTTATATTTGATTACACTTGAATACTTCTTATATTGCTTTGTAAATGTGACCGGGTGTTCACAGTTTTTGGCCTTCTTGCTTGCCCTCATTTTGTTGCCTTCAAAAACCTTGCTTGAAATTACTTTTTTGTCCTTGTTTGGCGCTATTGTTGATTGCTACTAACCTTTGTTTTGGCCTTTCTTTTAGATTTCTTCCCTGTTGTTGCTGACTGCTTCTTCGATATATTTCTGTCTCTAGCTTTTGCTCGTGACTTTGTTTGTTAGATTCAAGTTTACTTGGAATTGAGTGTGTTTTTTGGGTTTGGGCTTCCTTGCTTATTTGTTTTCTTTTAATTGCCGTCTCTAATGTTGTCTCTCCCCTTTGCTTAGTTGATTAGGGTTCAATATATCTTTTTTTTTTTTTTCAAAAATTTCAAGGATTCTTATTAAATGGCCAAGATCAAATATATTACAAATAGATCTGATTCTATTTGAATATTGTCAAACTTTCCCCTTTTACTTTTGATTTAGTTTTCCTTTTACTAAAATGTGATTTTTGGATTGAATGCCAAGATGCTTCTCCAATCTCCCAAGATTTCAAACCTGTTTCTATTTTTTTTACTTTTGACTTTTGTAATTTTAACTTTGACCTATGCTAAAAATAAATTTTAAATTTAAACTAAAATCAAGGTTAAAATAAACTAAGATCCAAACTCAAAATTTGTTTGAGCTTTTAATCATTGGGCCCAAAATTTTTCCATTAAGGCCCAATTGAAAATTAAAGCCCATTTTAATTTTGATAAATCTCCAAACAAAATGAAGTGTTTAAAATTACCCCTCATTGTGTATTTTTTATAAAATAAAATTTGTGTTAAGACATAGATGCCCATTACATCTGAAACCAAATTAGCTATAAACATCTAATTTTGTCTAGGATACTTTACCTTGTAATTTGAGTTTGTTCTTGCAAATTTACCAAATTAAAAATTAAGAAGTACTAATATAAATAAAATTTGGCCAAAACAAAAAAGTAATTAATAAATAAGTAAATAAAACTTAAAGGCCCAATAAAAAAACAAAATGGGAACAAAACTTTAAAGCCCAAGACATGGGCCATTTGGTTGGCCTTATGTGGGGGCATAACCATATAAAAAATAAAAGCCAACATGCAAAAAATAAAAGCCAACATGCATGAGAATGAAAGCTTACACACAGAAGGAGGTGGTAGCTTGTGATTTTAACCAAAAAAAAATTGAAAGAAAGAGGTGCGTGAAAACATGAAGTCCCATGCACGCATGAAGAGTAAATGACAAAATAGGAAAATGAGATGCCTGGGCAACGTGGGAAGAGAAAATTGCTGCATGAAACTAACTTGGGCAACGTGGAAGAAGGAGACAAAAAAATTGTTAATAACTAAAAAGGAGCAGAAAAAATAAAACATGGGGAAAAGGTGTAAAAAAAAGAGAACAAAAGGGCAAAAATTGGCATTATCAGTAGAACATAAAAAAAAAAAGGCAAAAAATTGCAAGCAAACAGAAACTAAAAATATACTACAACAGAAACAAGACTAGAAATATACAACAGTAGAAACAGGAAACAAAAACCAGAAATATACTATGGCAAAAACAAGAAATAAAAACCAGAAATACACTATAGTAGAAACATGAAACAAAAACTAAAAGGCACACTGTTATAGAAACACAAAGCAAAAAATGGTGAAAATTGAGCAGAAAATAATGAAGTAGTAACATGGAGCAGAAAAAAAAGGAATCATGCAGCAAAAAAAATGGAAGATGGAAAAAGGAAAAGAAAAGAGAGACTAGGCAAGGTTGTAAGACCAAAAAAAGTAAAAAAAAAAAAAACCAAAGGATGCAACAAAGGAAAGAGGCGGTAGTGAAGCAAAAAAAAAAGAAAAGAGAAGATAAAGAGGCCCTGTGGCAAAGGTTTTTCTTTTTCTTTTCCTCTTTTCTTTCTTTTTTGTTGAAATTTCATTTTTGTTCTTGTCGCATGCTTTTGATTTTCCTATTCTAGTTTCATTTTTATGCCTTAACATGTGCATGTGTTATTCTTTTCTTCCTTCTATTTGGCATGAGCTTTGTATCCTATTTTTGGTGTTTTATGTCCATGCATATTTGGTTGTTGATTGAAATTTTAGTCTACTTCATTTCTGGTTCATGGGGAAGTTGATATTACGACATATACCTCTCGTCAATTTGTTTGTTATTTTCCTTTCTTATACACCCATGCTCTTAACTTTTGATGGATTGGAAAATAATTTGTTTTACATTCTAATAATATGAGATTTTCATTTTGTAGCTTGTTAAACACTTTTGGCATGAAAGTTGTCTGCTTGAAACTCTAGTTCGTTCATGGTTGTATATATTTGCTAAATAAAAATAGGAAGAAAAAGGTAGCTAAAATAAGATTTCAAAGAAATGGTTTGCCTAAGATACAAGGGGTTTATCTTTATGTTCTTCTTTTGACATATGATTATTATATAAGTTTAATTAGTAAATAATAATAATAATAATATATTTTCTAGTAATGTTTGTTTGGATTTTTATATGATTTTGATTATTTAATAAGTTTATACATATAATAGCCTATTAATTTGCATGCCCATATTATCTTTAATTATATTCAGGCATTTTAGATGATATTTGTATTTTTAAAGTCTCTTAAAGTTTAATAATAAAACATAATACAAAAGAAGTAATTGTTTTCAGTCCCTGTCTAGATGTTGGAGGGAATTAAAAATTGAATTTAAAAACAATAATAGTAATAGTAAAAATTAATAATTCCACCTAAATGTTGGGGAATTATTAAATAGTAAAAAAAAATAAAGATTAATAAATTATAATAATAATAAAATTTTTAATGAAAAGGAAAATAATAAAAAAATACATTTTTTAGAAAAACTTATATAAAATGAGCTTGTATTGAGAAAATATATAAGAATTAATTTTTGAAAATTACAAAATATGAGCTTGTTATGAAAATTTACTTAGATGTTGAAAATTTTTAGAGAGGTTCGTAAACTTTTAAAAGTCTCAAAACTAAAAACTTAGATGAAATCCTAAAATTAAAACCTTAAATAAAACCCTAACGTCAAAACCCTAAGGTCGAAAACCTAAATAAAACCCTAAGGATGAAACCTTAAATAAATGCCTAAGGTCAAAATCCTAAATGAAACCCTAAACATACCAAAACACCAAAATTGCATTAAATTTTTAAGGATTTATATGAAAATCTTTTATGAGATAATTTATTCTCGAAGGCCGCCTAAATGATAGGGTGTTTAGAAAATTTTATTTTATTAAGAATTTTCATATATTTCCATAACCTAAAAATAAAATTTAATAATGAAGATAAAAAAAAGAATAATAACAATAATAATAAAGAAAAAAAATAATGAAATGAAATTTTAAATATAAATAGTTACACTTAAACTCTACCTAGAGGTTGAAGAGTCTATGTGGTCTCTTTATATTTGAAAATTGATTCTTAAATTTTTATTTTATCATAATTTGCATACATCTCATTTTTTTATATTAATGTGTACATTTGTAATGCTTATATATATTTATTCTAATTATTGATGTTTAACATTAATTATATTATTTTCACTTTTTTTATTGCATAAAAAGTTCTTAAAAAATTAGTTTTAAACAAATAAGATTAAAATAATATTTTGTGAAATATAAGTGTTAGTATTGTACCTAAATATTGGAGAGTTGCCAATAGTTATCATTTACAAATAATGTTATTTTATTATTTTTAAAAGAAATGTTGTGATAAATTTTAAGATGAAAAGACTATCTTTGAATTTTGCCTTTATGTCAAAGAATTCAAAAATATTTCTTTAATTTAAAATTTTCATAATATTCCTAAATAAAAATTTCTTAAAAATTAATTTTCTTTTCAAGAGATGAAGAGAATTATAATTAAATTTCATATAGACACCATTTTTATCCAAAAATTATTAATAGTACATAATTAATTGGTACCAATTTTGTGGGCAATGTGGGGATGCTAATCTTTCCCCACATGTAATTTACTCTCAAACTTAATGTTATTTTCATAAACCAAAATCGTCTTTTAATAAACTCTAAACCTATTTTATTAAAGAGATTAATTTTTTTCGGGTGCCAATAATACCTTAAAAAAGATTGGTGGTAACTTCCCATGTTTTTCACGATTTTTAATTTTTATGTCCAGCGATCAAGTCTCTGGACTGATACATCATGAGAACTTGATGACTATTATCAGAGAGTCAGACAAAAAAAAATTAATTATGCGCTATTAAAAATTTTAGATTTAATTGTTTTTATTTGATTTTAATATTCCCTTTATTTTAATTTTCAAAAAAAATAAATAATATAAGTTAATAAATAAAATAAATTGCATATTAGTTATTATTTTATTTTAATTTTGCATTTGTGATTTGTTTACGTTATTTTAATTAATATATCACTTTGCACATGTTTACATATTCACTTACATGCATGAACTCTAGACCCCGATTCCATCCTCATTAGAAGAAAGTTAAGTAGCTACAATTTCATTAGGTGATAACTTTTGTGTTTGCTAGCAAAACATTTCTATTCAGATCAAACCCTTTCTGTTTATAACCTGTAATGAGTGAGGATTGAGGTGCCTTATTTGTTTGTAATAGATAATGATGTAAGGTCAATTTGGAAACCTTTAGACGAATAAATCCTAACTCGGCATATTGTGAGCTTTAAGAAGCCTACCTAGAGTAGGGCCATGTCACCTTTTAGAAAATTATCAAAAGTTAGGACACTATATGTGTTATGTTATTTTGCTTTAAGATATGTTTATTTTGTTATTGTTATTATTTATTTGTTTAGACTTTTGATTTCTTTTATTTGTATAGTATTTAATTTTGTTGTATACATTATATAGACATTACATTTTAATAAGGGTATTTGTTATGGGTTAATCAATAGTAAAAGAAGCACTTATGAGTCATCAATAGCATGAACCTCTAGTAAGAATTATTTGGAAATCAAAAGCTAATAAAAAAGCACTCAAAAAAAAAAAGAGAGATTACTTACGGGTTGGTTATACTTCTATACTTCTACAATTGGTGTATGTGGATTTGAGTTAGAGTGATGTAGCCGAGTTGGAAACCCTATGGCAACAGTGGGAAGTAGAAAAGAATGAGTTTTTTTTTAAGAAGTACAGAGATATGGCACTGCTCATGTTGCTGAAGATTGATGATTCATTAGTTAAGTTTGCGATATAGTTTTAGGATCTGTCTTATCAATGTTTTATGTTCAACTAATAAGACTTGGCCTCCATAAGTGAAGAATATTCATCTTTACTCTGGATAAAGTTTGCCATTCAAGATAAGATCTATTGGAAGGAGCAAAAGACCATCTAATTGGTTTGCTTTGGCCGCCACAATTGAAGAATATTTGTCTTTTCTCCAATCGAAGAGATAAACAAGCATAAAAAGGAAAAGAATAGGGTCAAGACCATTCCATCAACTTTTCTATTAGAGTATATAAGGAAGCATATTGATGATGATCGGAGGTTGGATTTGTTTGCTTTGGCTGTGTATAGGTTAATGATATTCCCTAAGGTCTTTGGACATGTCGAGACATCAGTGGTTGATTTTTTCAAGCTATTGGATAAAGGTATAAATTGTTCACTAACCATTTTAGCAAAAACCATTAGAGCACTAAACTTCTATCAAATGAAGGGTAAAGGTCGATTCATAGGATGTACTCAGTTACTTTTTGTTTAGCTCAAAGCCATTTTTAGGGAAAAGAAAAGATATTGTTTTAACCTTTTTCTATCCATTTTGTTCCCATTAAAGAGTTAATCAACAAAGAATGGCATACAGATTGGACAAAAGGTCAAAGGATGTTTTTTCTAAAGTTTACTAGTGAGGATGTAACATAAAGAGCACCATGGATACTTTCTACAACCATTTTGTACAGTTGTAGAGATGAATTATGGGTACCATTACTAAAGATATAAGGTATAGTGAGTTATGCACCTATAATTATTTAGAGACAATATGATTCTCATCAATTCATCCTTATGACTCATGGACTTAGTTCACTTGAGTTTGACTATGGGGTACCAAATTATATGAAAAGGTCAAAAAGGTTATCAAGACATGAAAGCAGATTAATCGAATGAACTCAACCAGATATGTAGATAATGTTACAAAAGGGTACCTTGCATGAAAATTGAAAAGAGTAATGAAGTTAAGCCCCTACCAGTAGATGTTTCAGATTAGTTACCCATTTCTACTTCAGAGCTAGTATTGTCATCTCTTGAGATCACCCTTGAAAGTTTGAGATTGAAAAAAAAAGATAGAGAAAGAGAAGATGACAATGATAGATCAAGTCAACCAGTTAAGTTATGATTTGATAATGAAATATGATGCATTACAGAAGTTAACCAAGGAATGAAAAATGTTGAAAAAGAATTTGTAAGATCCTCATCAGGAGAATAAGAGATTGATAATGAACATTAGACCTTCATGTGAGATCCAAAAAGAAAGTAAAAGAATTAAGAAAGATGGTAGAGTATTAGAAGAGTAGAGCTCGAAAAAACAAGAAAGTAATCTTTGCAGTCACCAAAAACTAGTAAACATGGAAAGATAAGCTTTTTAGAGTATTTGCAAGAGTAGCCAAATATCAATAGAAAAATGAGAAGCTAAGGGTCGAATTGAAAGAGGAACAGAATAAGAATTCTAATTTTCAAAAAGATAAAAAGGCTTTGGAATAGGATTAATGAGTTTGGAAATTTAGTTGGTCAACAATCAGAATCACATAGATAAGATTTTGACTAAATGCCAAGTAAGGGAGGACTATTGGGCTTATATCTACAATATGGAAGTGAAAGTTCAAGAAATGTGAAAAGCAAAAAGCCTAGAAAGCAATCGTACATAAAGCACCTAACTTTTCAAATCTACAAGGTTATGCAGCAAGCCAACGAAATGGTGGAGAGTGCTGAAGAACTTGAACGAAAAGTCATATCAATTTAGGATTGTAATCAATGACTATTAAGTTTTTTATGTGAAGCTAAGGAGTAGTATGTTCAAGTTAGGTGTTTTTATGGTTTTGAGGCTAGAATGATTGGTTAATGTATAAAGATTTCTATGGTTAATGAATGTTTCTTTTTGCTTAGATTGATCCAAAGTAATACCTCATTTGCATTACATTACATTCATTGCATACATATAAATTAATAAAAGCAAATTAATAGTAATGATAATAATATTAATAATAATAACAATAATAATTATACCATGTGCCCTAATTCATGATTAATAATTAGAGGTTCAAGGATAGCAAAGCCAAAGAAATCAACTCAAGCAATTTCACGTAAGTGTAATACTCGCTCTAATTCTCGAGTTATGAAAAAAGAGAATACAGTTAGGTTCGAGAAGGTTAAGAAGGCACAGGAAGAGATAAATGACAAAATGATGGAAATTCAATTAAATATTGAGGCATAGATGTCCGAGTTAAGACAATTGTTTACTAGCTCCCTAAAAAGCAAGGAAGTTGCTAGCACACAAGAATTAGGAGATGGGATTAATGTAGAGGAACTAGCATATCCTCCAGGGTTCGCTCTACCTCGAGTTCATACATCATAAAGAATCCATTTGTAACTGCCAACCACACAACCTTTCACTTTTACTAGTTTTTTTGTTAGTCAACCCTAGCTTTACATTGGTGCTGAACATTTTGCTAGTCAACCCTAGGCACATGTGAATGTCAATCGAGGATTGGGTCCTGTCAATCCTATCATTGTACCAAATTTAGATGATCTTGTTAAACAAGAAAAGCTATGTGGCATGTCTTAATCGGTAGTGAGTATTGAGATAAAAAAATAAGTATGATTTGCTAAAAGAAAGACTATGGGCCATGGAAGAAAATAACAATTTTGGGAGCATGGATGCGAATGAGCTCAATTTGGTGCATGATTTGGTTATACAAGTGAAATTTTAGGTTCTTGATTTTGAGAAGTTTGATGGAAGTAAATGTCCTTCTGCTCATATTACGATGTTTTGTCGTAAAATAATAGGTCATACTTATAATGATATTCTTTTGATGCACTATTTTCAAAATAGTTTAATTGGATTAACAGTAAGATAGTATGTCCAGTTAGATTAAAGCTAAATCTATACATGGAAAGACTTAGCTAAAGCTTTCTTGGCTAAATATAAACATGTTATTAACATTGCTTTGGATAGGCTATCTCTATAGAATATGGAAAAAAAGTCAAGAAAAACCTTTAGGGAGTATGCGCATTGTTAGAGATATGTGATGGCTTAAGTCCAGCCATCGTTAACTGAAAAAAAAAAGTTACAGTGCTATTTATTAGCACATTAAAGGCCTTGTATTATAACAGGCTAGTATAAAATGCTATAAATAATTTTTTCGATATGGTGATTTCAGGAGAAATGATTGAAAATGCAATTAAAACTAGTAATATTGAAGGGCCTAAAGCTTCTGATACTAAGAAGTTAATCAATTCAACAAAGAAAAGAGCAAGAGATAGATGTTATGTTTATGGGGAACCTTTCATTCCAACCGTTTACCTCATATAACCCAAGACCATAATTCTTCACCCATTATCCAACCACTAATCAGGCTAACCAATCACCATACCACTATCAACTATCCTAACGCCACCATACAACTAAAATTTAATCAATATCCATCAAGTTTCACTTCAATAATATCAAATCAGCCAGCCAGTTCAAGCTAAAGGAACCTATAAAATAGCAGCAATTGAGAAAAACCTTAATTTGACCCTATCCCTATGTCATACACTAGTTTGTATCCACAATTGATGAGAGGTCACCTTATTGCTCCCAAGTGCATAATGCCATTAAAGCTACCATACCCAAAATGGTATGACCCAAATGCCAAATGTGATTATCATTATGGTGTAGCCGGCCATTCTATTGAAAAATTTCATGGCTTTAAAATGTAAGGTGCAGAAGTTGATAAATTAGGGTTTGTTGAATTTTAACTCTAAATCTAAACCTAATATTGGTAGAAACCTTTTTCCTAATCATTCTAGTAGCAATACTAATGCAGTGTCAGATGACCAAGGGTTAAGAGTGAAAAGATGGGTTAGTGAGATGGAAACCCCTATGCAGATAGTTTTTGATTGTTTGGTCAAGAGAAACATGATTTTGCTTGCAATTAATGATAAAGGTAGTTTAGATGATGACCATGATTGTTACTATCATTGAAAGAATATGGGCATGTGATTCAAGATTACTAGGGTTTCAGATAATGTTACAACAATTAATGGATGAAGGGGTAATTGAATTTTATGTTAATGATGATATTAGCAATATGAGTATAATAGGTAACATGTCAGAAGTGCTTTTTATTCCAAAACCCCTCGCCATATTTTATGATGATAAAATAAAACCAACTGTGGAGAAGCCAATGCATCTCCTTAGAGCACCATTGATAATTTATGTTTCTAGTCTTTTTTCTAGCAAAAGTGATAAGTCAGTCTCATGGGACTATAATTATGAAGTGAAGGTGTAAGGATCTGGTGATGAAATAACCTTAGAAAACAAAAGGGATGAATACACTACAAATATAGCAGATGTAGGAAGAATGACTAGAAATGGTCATTGTTACACTCTTGAAATGCTTAAAACATCAAGAAAAGAAAAGAAAAAAAAAGAGAAGAGGTCATAATAAAGAAAGAATCTAGTCCTATTATAACAAATCTAGAGGTTCAATATAAGAAGCCTGTATTTGAGAAAAAAACTTATGAATTTTTTAAAGTTATTAAGCACAATAACTACAGTGTAGTAAACTAATTGAATAAGTTGCCAACTCAAATTTCATTATTGTTATTGCTATTGAACTTAAAACTACACATGAATGCCTTGTTAAAGGTGTTCAATTAGGCTTATATTGGGCATAATGTTTCTGTAGAGAATATGGATCACATGGCGAGGAATATCATAGCCCTAAATTTCATTTCTTTTAATAATGATAAGATACCTATTGAAAGACAAGGTAATGTTAAGGCCTTGCATGTTCCTATTAAATGTAAGACTCATACTGTGGCCAAGATACTTATTGATAATGGGTCATCTATTAATGTAATACCTATGACTATGATCTCAAAGATATTAGTGGATCAGTCACATATGAGAAACAACCACATCATAGTTAGGCCTTTTGATAGGGCACAAAGAGAAGTAATTGGTGATATTAAAATTCCATTATAAATCGATCTATGTACCTTTGATGTATAATTTCAAGTTATAGACATTACACCCTCATATAACTATTTGCTTAGAAGACCCTGGTTTCATACAATAAGAGTTATACTTTTATTTTTACATCAGAAGATAAAGTTAATTCTTAAAGGAAAATAACTTTGTCTGGATGGCAAAAATGACTTATTGGTAACTAAAACTCTGACTACTCCTTATGTCGAGTCGGTCGAAGAAGCACCTAAGTACTCGTTTAGAGCTTTTAAAATAGTAAGTGCTACATATATTGGGTAAGGGTTAAAGATACATATGCCTCGATTGTCAAAGACCATAAACATGGTTGTCAAATAGACCATTGGTAAAGGCTAGTAAGCTGGACAAGGTTTGGATTATCTTTGTAAGGAATCAAGAAAGTGCCAGTCATAATTGAAAATAAAAAAAGGTAGGGTTTAGGTTTCAAGCCTATTACTGCAAATAAAATAAGGATGATGATGGAGAAGAGAGAAAAGAGAATAGCATGACTCAAAATGCATGATTCAAATGATAAAGGAATGGTATTCCCTTATTTGTATAAAATGTTTTGTTTTAGTGAGTATGTCTATCCTAAATGAATAAAAGTGGAAAAGGAACCAATTGCTAGAATAAAGGGAACTTTTTCTCAAATTCAGATAAAAAAAGATATGAATGAGACACAAGAAAAAGAAACGTTCTTTTTTCTTTTTCTAGAATTAAGAGTTTAAAAATGATGTTTTATTGGTGTTGTCTTTGGAACATCAAGAACTTTAAATTCCAGTTGTTTCTACCCAAAAGCGTGTGAAGGGTAAAATATAGGTTGGTTTTTAATTATCTTAACTTAAGTAATGAATGTAATGCATTTCTCATACATTATCTTCATATCTTTCTTCTTTTTGTTGCTTATATTTTTCTTATTTTTGGCCAATTAGTCTATATTTCCATGTAATTATAAACATTTTTAGGTTTTTAAATAATGGACATTATGGATGAATAAGATAATAATGTCAGATTTGATTTTAAAAATTCAATTAACATTAGTGAGCTTGACAATGATGTAGACTCTGAAGACTATGAGTTACCTCACAAAATGTTAAAATGGATGAAACAAGAATGAAACCCATAGAGCCTTATCATGAGATCATAAATCTATTAAATTTAAAAGATGAAGAGAATAAGAAGGAAGTCAAGATCGGCTCTTCACTACTGCTAATGAAAAAGTAAAAGTTAATGGACTTGTTGATAGAATATGTGGATATATTTGTATGGTCTTATTAAGATATGCTCGGGCTAAGTATAGATATTGTTCAACATAGATTGCCATTAAAGCTAGAATGCTGACCAGTACAACAGAAGTTAAATCTTATAAAGCTAGAAATGTTGTTGAAAATAAAAGAAAAAGTGAAGAAGCAATTTAATGCAGTTTTTTTTAAAGTAGCCAAATACCCATAATGGGTAGCCAATATAGTTTCGATTCCTAAAAAAGGTAGGAAAGTGAAAATGTGTGTGGACTATTAGGATTTAAATAAGGCTAGCTCAAAAGATAACTTACCATGGCCATATATTGACACGTTTATGGATAAAACTGCCAAGCATTATGGTTTGGTTTTCTAGATATAACCAAATTAAGATGGCTTAAGATGATATGAAAAAGACTACATTTATGACGATGTAGGGCATATTTTGCTATAAGGTTATGCCATTGGGCTTAAGAATGCAGGTGCCATATATCAAAGAGCGATAGTCACTTTTTTCCATTATACGATGCATAAGAAAATGGAGGTGTATATTGATGATATGATAGCAAAGTCTAGGGAAGGAAAAGATCATGTGGCTAACCTCAAAAAGTTTTTTGAAAGGTTGTGAAAGTATCAACTTAAGCTGAATCTAGCCAAATGTATATACAGCACTAAATCGAAGAAGTTGTTAGGATTTATAGTTCATGAAAGGGGATTAAAGTAGACTTTAATAAGATTCAAGCCATTCAAAATTTAGTAGCTTTGCATACATAAAAAGATATGAGAAGTTTCTTGGGGCGATTAAATTATATTTTTTGCTTTATAGCCCAGCTCACTTTAAAATGTGATCCAATCTTTAAGTTGCTATGTAAAAACAATCCTAGTAGTTAAGATGAAGAATGTTAAAGTGCTTTTGAAAAGATTAAGGAGTATTTGACAAATCCATCAGTGTTGATACCACCAATTATAGAAAGGCCATTAATCTTGTATTTAATAGTGCAAGAGAATTCAATAGGATATGTATTAAGCAAAGAGATGAAACTAGCAAGAAAGAACATGCTATTTATTACCTGAGCAAGAAGTTCACAGAGTATGAAACTAAATACTCCCAGTTGAAAAAAAATGTGTTACACATTGGCGTGGACTACCTACAGCTTAGGCAGTATATGCTTTATCATACAACCTGGTTTATATGAAAGCTAGATCCTCTTAGATATATGTTTGCAAAGCCATCCCTTTCAGGCAAAATAACTAGATGGCAAGTTATGTTGTTAGAGTATGATATTGTGTATGTGTCACAAAAATCCATAAAAAGAAGAATGATAACTGATTTTCTTTTGCTGATAGGGCTACAAAAGATTATAAACCCATAAAGTTTAACTTCCTAGATGAAGATGAAAAACCTATGAAAAAGTTATGAAAGATATTTTTCGATGGGGCATCCAATATAATGGGGCATGGCATTGGGGTAGCATTAATATCCCTGAAAGGGAATTACTATCCTAGCACTGCAAGACTAAATTTTAATTACACAAACAATATAGTTAAATATGAAGCATGTGCCATAAGACTACAAATAGCCATTGAAAAAAAGATTGATGTATTAGAAGTATATGAGGATTCAGCCCTGGTAATCTACTAATTAAATGGTGAATGATAAATTGGAGACCTAAAATTGTTGTTATACCAAAATCATATAGCTAATTTGATTAAGCAGTTCAAAGTGATCCATTTTCAACATGTTTCTCGAGAAGATAATCATATTGTTGATGCATTAGCTACTTTGGTGGCAATGTTCAACTTAAATGCTAACATAAGAACCTAGCCTATTAGAGTATAGATGTAAGATTCACCGACCCATTGTTCAAATGTGAAGAAAGAAATAAATCATCGACCCTCATATCATGACATTGTACAATACATTAAGTGTTGAGAATATCCTAAGCAGGTTTCAAAAAATGTAAGAGGATTATTCAAAGATTAGTTATAGGATTTATGTTAGATAAGGAAATCTTATACAAGAAAGGTTGAGATTAGGTATTGTTAAGATGTGTAGATGCTGCGGAGGCAAGAAAGATATTAAATGAAGTTCACAAAGGGATTTATAAGACACATGCCAATGGATATATGATGGCTAAACAGATAATGAGGGTAGGTTATTATTGGTTAACATTGGAAAACGATTGCATCAATTATGCCAAAAAATGCCATAAGTGTTAGATTTATATAGATAATATTTATTCTCCTCTAGTCCCATTGCATGTGTTAGATCTTTCATAGCCATTTTCTATTTAACAAATGGATATAATTGGGCTTATAACCCTAAAAGCTTCAAATGGGCACCGTTTCATTTTCATGGTAATTGATTACTTCACCAAATAGGTAAAAATAGCCTCTTTTGCTAGTGTTTATGATCAGTGGTATACAAATTTATAAAAAGAGAGATAATATGTCAATATGGACTCCCAAAAAGAATTGTCTTTGATAATGCTGCAACTTGAATAGCATAATGGTGAAAGAGGTATATGTATAGTTCAAAATAAAGCATCATCATGCAATGCTGTATCACCTAAAAATTAATGATGCAGTAGAAGTTGCAAACAAAAACATAAAGAAGATACTGGAAAAGTTGGCTAGCATAAATAGGGAATGGCATAAGAATTACCTTTTGCTTTGCTTGCCTATAGGACATCAGTACAGACTTTAATAGGGGCCACCCATTTTTCATTGCTATAGGGGATAGAAACAATGTTACCAATTAAGGTGAAAATTCGTTCTCTATGAGTATTGATGGAAATGAAGTTGGATAAGGCAAATTAGGTTCGAGAATGCTTCGAACAATTAACCTCATAGAAGAAAAGAGACTCTCAGTAATTTGTTATGGGCATTTGTACTAAAAAAGGATGATATGGGCATATGACAAGAAGTTATGACCTTGATGTTTTTGTGAAGGCAAAATGGTTTTAAAGAAGACCTTGCCAAATCAACAAGATAGTAAAGGAAAGTGGATACCATACTAGAAAGGCGCATATATAGTAAAGAAGGCATTTTCTAGTGAAGCCTTAATATTATAAAAAATATATAGGAATGAATTTTCAATTCAAGTAAATTTTGATGCTGTAAAGAAATATTTTGCTTGAAAAAAAATAAAAAAAAAAAGAAAAAAAGAAAGATTTGAACTGAAACCCCAAAAAAGGCAATTTGAACCAAAAGGGGGTTGTTCAAGCTGAAAACCTGAAAAGATAAATTAAATGAAAAAGGAGTTAAAGAGAAATCCTACAAAGGCAAAACGAAATAGTATAAAGGTGGAATGATCAGAGATGAGGAATAAATCTGGGGTAAATTTTCATCAGTTGTAAGACATGAAACAATAATTAGTCATAAGAGTTCAATCTAGTAAGATTATAAGTGTAATGAGTTTTTTAGAAAAGACCTGGTCTGAGTTGACTTCGCTTGTTAAATGTTCATATCTAAAGAAATGATATTGGATTTCTTTGAAGACCCTTTTTAAATTTTTGATTCTTTATGTTTCAATAGACTTATCTTTTTTCTTTCTAAACCAAAGTAAATTTCTCATCATTAATTAAAACCCATATTTAACTTTGCACTTTGAAGTCATTACATTTGTCACTAGAAGTTGGGATAATTATTGATAATGCTTATAATGGACTTGTGTGTTAGTCAAAAGGATGAATGGAAGATAACAGCACAAAAAGGCAAGAATCAATTGACTGGAAATAAGGACCAAAGAAAGACCTTGGTGAAAATTGCCAGATGAGTAAGGGTCATGGAAAGTATTTGTAAAAAAAAAAAAAAAAAAGGGAAAAAAATAAGATGAAAGATATTAAGGTAGCCTTTTAAGGTTTGAAAGAGTTAAACTAATCTTAAACTTTGAATTAATATGATCAAGAAATACATGGTATAAATTATTCATTGCATTTCTATCATTCAGATTCATTAAAGTAGTCACATGTATTGCATACATTCATTTGATAAACGATGTTGAAAGTTTTCATGAAAAGATATTAATTGAAATCATAATGTTTTTCTAAAATAAGGTTTCCCTAGCCTTGGGAAGAAACTTTATCCATGGTTACTTTGATTTTTAACTCATGATTCAATCCTGGTCATTTTATTTTTTAACACATAATTTCATTCTTGATCATCCTTATTTTTTTGACTCGCTATTTAGTTTCGACCATCCTTTATTGCAACCTTGTCTTTGTCATTGTTATTCCTCGACTTATGGTTCAATCGTAGTTGCTATTTATTTCATGACTTATGATTTCATCCTAGTCATATTTATTTCCTAATTTTTGGCTTTGTCCCGATTATCTCAATTTTCTCGTCTTACAATTTAATTCTAATCGCTCTTTATTTTTTGACTTGAGACTCAATCCCAATCGTTTCTTTATTTTTCAACTTATGGCTCAATCCTAATCATTCTAGTTGTTTCTTTATTTTTTTGCTTATGGTTTAATCCTGGTCAACTTTATTTTTCTACTTGTAGTTTAGTTTCAGTCATTTTTATTTTCGATATGCGACTCAATCTTGATTGTTCTTTATTTTTGACTTGCAATTTTATTCTTAGTCATCTTTATTTTTTAACTTGTGATTTAGTCCCACTCATCCTTATTTTTTGATCTGCAACTCAATCTCGATCGTTGTTTATTCTTGACTTACGATTCAATCCCGTCATCCTTTATTTTTTTACTTATGGCTCAGTCTTTGTCATTTTTATTTCTCGACATACAGTTTAATCTTAGTCAACTATATTTTTAGTTCGTGGTTTAGTCTCAATCGTTTCTCGTTCTCTAACTTATGTATTCTTAATTATTTTTCATAATTCATGAATTTCCAATTTAAATAAAAAATAATAAAAAAACAAAGAAAAAAATTTCTCAAGAGCAACATCTGAACAAAATTATTGTTTATGTCTTTGTATTATTCTTGATCCTAAGAAATATGCAAAGAAAGGCAGCTGTATATACCTAATTTTATCTAAGATACTTTACTTTATAATTCGGGTTTGTTCTTTCAATTGGGCATGATCTTTATTTTTTGAACCCAATACATGATCACTTTTAAATACTCTATATAAAGCCCTAAATGGCTCGATAAATGGCCCATTCTTAAAGGTCCATCAATGGCATGTTATTGGCCCTTCAACAAAAAAATATATATATATAAATTACAAAACAAAACAAAACAAAAAATTAAATTTAAATTTAAATTTAAAAATTTAAAAACTTAAAAACTTAAAATTTTAAAAATTTAAAAATTAAGAAATAATAATATAAATAAAATATAAAAAATCAAATTTTGGCCAAAACAAAAAAATTAATAAATAAGTAAATAAAAATGAAATGGCCAAAAATAAAAAATAAAAAAAGAATAAAATTTTAAAGACCAAGACATAGGCCCTTCAGTTGGCCTTATGTAGGGGCATAACTATGTGAAAAATAGAAGCCAACATGCATGAGAATGAAAGCTTACATGTGAAATGAGGTGGTAGCATGTAATTTAAAAAAAAAAAAACACTAAAAGGAAGAAGTGCGTGGAAACATCAAGTCCCTTGCACGCATGAAAAGTAAACGGTAATGTAGGAAAATAGTATGCTTGGGCGACGTAGGAAGAAAACTATTGCATGAAACTGACTTGGGTGACATAGAGGAAAGAGACAAAAAAAAAAGGCAGCAGCTAAAAAATGAGCAGAAAAATAAAACATAATGAAAAGGCGTAAAAAAAGAGAAAAAAAAAAGGCAGAAACTGGCAGTAGCATTAGAAAAAAAAGGCAAAAAATTGCAAGCAAAAATAGAGACCAGAAATATATTGTAGCAGAAACAAAAAACAGAAACCAAAAATATACTACTGTAAAAATAGGAAACAAAAATAAAAATATATTGCAACAAGAACAGAAAAAACCAAAAACAGAAACTAGAAATATATTGATGTAGAAATAGGAAACAAAATAAATAATATATTACAGCAAGAACAAGAAACAAAAATATATTGCAGGAAGAACAGGAAACGGAAACCAGAAATACACTGCAGTAAAAACAGGAAACAGAAACCAGAAATACATTGCAACAGAAACAAAAAGTAGAAACCAAAAATATATTATAGCAAAAATAGAAAATAGAAACAAAAAATACACAGTAGCAGAAACACAAAACAAAAACCAAAAGGCACATTGCAGTAGAAACATGAAGCAAAAAATGGTGAAAAATTAAGCAAAAAATACTGAAGTAGTAACATAGAGCAGAAAAGAAAGGGAATCACGCAGCAAAAAAAGATGGAAGGAGGAAAAAGCCAAAAAAAAAAAGACAAACTGGGCAAGGTCATGAGACTAGAAAAAGCAAAACAAAAAAAAAAAACAAGCAAAAGATGTGATAAAAGAAAGAGACAGTAGCAAAGCAAAAGAAAAAAAGAAAAACAAAACTAAGAGGCTCTGTAGCAAAGGTTTTTCTTTTTTTTTTTCCTCTTTTCTTTCTTTTTCGTTGAAATTTCATTCTTCTTCTTATCGCATGCTCTTAATTTCCTATTTTAGTTACGTTTTTATGCCTTAACATGTGCATGCATTATTCTTTTCTTCCTTCTCTTTGGCATGAGCTTTGTATCCTGTTTTTGGTGTTTTACATCCATGCATGTTCAGTTGTTGATGAAAATTTCAGTCTACTTTGTTTCGGGTTCATGGGGAAGTTAATGTTGCCACGTTTACCTCTCGTTCATTTATTCGTTATCTTTCTTTCTTATACACCTATGCTCTTGGCTTTGGATGGATTGGAAAGTAGTTTGTTTTAGGTTATAATAATATGGGATTTTCATTTTATAGCTTGTTAAACCCTTTTGGCATGAAAGTTGTAGGCTTGAAACTCTAGTGTGTTTATGGTTGTATATATTTGCTAAATAAAAATGGGAAGAAATGTTTGTTTGGATTTTTATATGATTTTGATTATTTAATAAGTTTATACAGATAATAGCCTATTAATTTGCATACTCATATTATCTTTAATTATATTCATGCATTAGAGATGATATTTGTATTTTTAAAGTCTCTTATAGTTTAATAATAAAACATAATACAAAAACGAGTAATTGTTTTAAGTCCCTGTCTAAATGTTTGAGAGAATTAAAAATTGAATTTAAAAACAATAATTGTAATAGTAAAAATTAATAATTTCGCCTAGATGTCGAAGGATTATTAAATGGTAAAATAAATTAATAAAAATTAATAAATTATAATAATAATAATAATAATAAAATTTTTAATGAAAAGGAAAATAAAGAAAAAATTTTAAAAATATATTTTTTAGAAAAACTTATATAGAATGAGCTTGTACTAAAAAATATATATAAGAATTAATTTTTGGAAATTACAAAATATGAGTTTGCTCTGAAAGTTTACATAAATGTTAAAAATTTTTAAAGAGGTTCATAAATTTTTAAAAATCATAAAACCAAAAAATTAGATGAAATCCTAAAATTAAAACCATAAATAAAACTCGAAGGTCAAAACCCTAAAATTAATTCCCTAAGGTCGAAACCCTAAGTAAAACCCTATGGATGAAACCCTAAATAAAACCTTAAAGTCGAAATCCTAAATAAAACCCTAAACATACCAAAACCACAAAATTGTACTAAATTTTTAAAGATTTGTATAAAAATATTTTATAAAATAATTTATTCTCAAATGCCTCCTAGATAATGGGGTGTATAGAAAATTTTATTTCATTAAGAATTTTCATATATTTTCATAACCTAAAAATAAATTTTAATAATAAAGATAAAAAAAGAATAATAACAATAACAATAAAGATAAAAAAATAATGAAATAAGATTTTAAATAAAAAAAGTCACACCTAAACTCTACCTAGAGGTTGAAAAGTTCAGGTAGTCTATTTATATTTGAAAACTCAATTCCTGAGTTTGCATTTTATCATCATGTGCATACATCTCATTTTTTTTATATTAATGTGTACATTTATAATGCTTATATAAATTTATTCTAATTATAGATGGTGAACATTAATTATATTATATTTCTTTTTTTCACTGCATAAAAAGTTCTTAAAAAATTAATTTTAAACAAATAAAATTAAAATAGCATTCCATAAAATATAAGTGTTAGTATTTTGCCTAGATGTTAGAAAGTTACCAATAGTTATCATTTACAAAGAATGTTATTTTATTATTTTTAAAAGGAATATTGCGATAAATTTTAAGATGAAAAGACTATCTTTGAATTCTGCATTTATGTCAGAAAATTTGAAGGTATTTTTTAATATAAAATTTTCATAATATTCCTAAACAAAGATTTCTTTAAAATTAATTTTCTTTGTAAAAAATGAAGGGAATTATAGTTAAATTTCATACAAAAACTATTTTTATCCAAAAATTATAAATAACACATAATTAATTGGTACCAATTTTGTGGGTGATGTGAAAGTGCTAATCATTCTCCACATGTAACCAACTCCTAAACCCAATCTTATTTTCATTGATCAAAACTGTCTTTTTAATAAACTTTAAACCTATTTTATTAAAATGATTAAAATTTTTTGGGTGGCCAATCATGCTTTAAAAAATATTGATGGAGACTCCCAATGTATTTCACAATTCTTAATTTTTACATCTAGCAATTAAGTCCCTGGCCTAATACATTATGACATTAGCAAACCTTTTTTTGTTAAATCTTTTAAATAAAGGCATGTGACTTTTGAAAAATTAAAAAAAAAAAAAAACTCCTCTAACTAAAAGCATAAAAGCATAAAATTTTGAAATAACTCATCTAAACAAAAACTCAACAAAATGAACTCTTCTATACATAGGCTTAAGAACTTTAAATTAAGAAATTGACTCATCTATACAAAGGATAAACAACTTTAAATTAAGAAATTGGCTATTCTATACATAGGTTAAATAACTTTAAATTAAGAAATGGACTCATTTATATAAATGTTAAACAAATTTAAAACTTTAAGTCTGACTGATTTTCTTGAAATATCTCTTTCTTTAAAGACTAAAATCTTACCTAAAAAATTTCTTCTCCATCAAGAAATTTGAAGTCTCTTCATTGTATAGCCTTCACATTCGCATTTTCCATGTTGGATCTAACAACATCCCTATTTTAAGTAAATGCACTGGATATTCCTATATGTAATGTATATAATGCAAATGTTAATTAATGAATTTTCAATTGTGGTGCATAGGTTCATAAGAATTTATAGATTCACAATACTTTCAGATTCATAAGAATTTCATTTTCACAAGAACTCAAATTCGCAAAAATTTCAATTTTACAAAAATTTTAAGGCTTACAAGAATGAAAGATTCACAGGAACTCATATTTGCAAAAAATTCATATTTAAAAGAAATTTAGTTTCACAAGAATTTTAGATTTGCAAGAATTTCAATTTCACAAGAATTTTTAGGTTTGTAAGAAATTCAGTTTCATGATGATTTCATATATGCAAAAATTTTAGAATCGTAAGAATTTTCAGATTCACAAGAATTTCATATTTGAAAGAATTTTAGTTTCGCAAAAACATTCAGATTCACAAGAAATTCAATTTCACAAGAATTTCATATCTGTAAGAATTTTAGTTTTGCAAGAACTTTCAAATTCACAAAAATTCAGATTCATAAGAATTTTAGGGTCGTAATAATTTCAGTTTCATCATTGTAAAGATTCACAAACTGTAATTCACTTATAAGATTCAAAGATTCACATTCAAAATATTTTTATTAGTGATTCACATCCAAAATTTAAAGTTCCATATTTGAAAAATTTATGAATTCATATCAAAGATTTCAGGGCTCACATCCAAAATTCAAAGATGAATTCAAAAATTCCAAAGATTTACACTCAAAAGTTAGAGATTTTCACTTAGAAAACTTAAGGATTCACATCAAAATTTCAAAGGTTTTCAATAAAAAATCTTTAGTGTTTCACATCCAAAATTTTCATTATTTCTCATTAGAAAAATTTTAGAGTTTCACATATAAAATTTCAAAGATTCTCAATTGAAAAACTTTAGTGATTATGCCTAGAGGTCTTAAAAATCGTGACTATTTTTTGAAAAAAATTCATTTAAATATAAGCTCTATAACTTTAAATGTTTGGAATATTTTCCTTGTCCAAAAGTCTTATCATGAAAGACCTTTCTCATTCGAGGATTTAAAAGTCAGACATTTCCTTTCACCATAGTTAAAATCTTGTATGCGATAAATGTGATGATAATAATACAAATGCCTTCTAAATGATGGAAATGCAACAATCTCGATTCTCACTAAAAGATGTAAATACCATACCATGATTCAAATATTCACTACATGATACAAATGCATGCCCTAACTACGATGCAAATGCAATTATCAAAATAATAACTTGTACATTTACCAAATAGTGCAAAAACAATTATCAAAACAAAGACTTTTTGTTGCCTTAGAAAAGTCACCTTGTCATATTGATTTGAAAATCATTTTTCATCCATCAAAATTCATATACACAACACCTCAAATTTGAAAATTTTCAAAAACTCCCAAAAGAATGGCAACCAATTACCAAAAAATTATCCCACACATCACTTTTCCATGACCAAAATGTATCAACATGTGACATTTAGATATCTTGAAAGCTGGTGATTACTACCCAAAATGAATTAAGTGAATCTTAGTCTATCCAAAAGGATGAAATGGTTTGGCACATCAGGATTCAGTTATTAAAAAAGACTTTATCATTGAATAAGAAAAAAAATCAATATTTCTTTATCTAGGCTCGCAAATGAAAGTTTAAATTTGAAATTTGATTTTTTTTAAACCACAATTCATTTTGGCACTCCTTTAGGTTCCTGATATGGGACATTTTAACAAACGTCAAGACTGACTGTGATAGGCTAAAAATTTCTAGAAAAGAAAGAAAGGTTCAAATTTCAAAATAAATCCCAGATTAGGATTTATCTTCTTAAATTTCTCAAAGGTCTTCATTGTTCATTAGTTCTTTCAAAATCACTTTCTCTAATAAACTTGCTTAATTACTTTCAAACTTACTTTAGACTACTATTTTGGGTTTTCACCTTAGGGCTTCATTCAATATTTTTCTTTTTTCTTTACTATTCTATCATGCATTTGAAAACCCAAAATTCATCCAAAATCTAAAAGTGATGGTGATTTCCTAAAGAAAAAGTTTTCAATTTAGATATCCACACTTAATCACAATGGACTTTTCAAATGATGTAATGTAGGTCAGGGTTTTAGGTTTTAAAAGAAATGATAAATGGGCCCAAAAATGTGCTTAAGATTAATCAAACCAAGGATCATCTCTCTTCTCAAGGACATTTATCGTTTTCACTTTTCAAAACATACATTTTTATCTTTTTTTTTTCATTTTTTTTCTTTTTTCTTTTTTCTTCTTTTGTTCTTCATGTTTCTGCATCTTGACAAGTTGCCCAAAATTTTGGAACTTACCTTTGGACTGTAAGCATTCTTTTCTTATCTTTGACTTTGGATTTAATGCTTTCTCAAATAAATCCCTTTTTATATGTGTCTCCATGTAGAGGGTGATCCTTAGTTGAAATTTTTTAAAAAAAGAATTTAATAGGCTCAAAAAGGCTAACAAATTGATTTTTTTTTTTTGTGAAAGGATTATGAAAATCGACCATTTATGATATTTGATCTAGATACCTTTATTGAAAAGTAATTTTCAAAAAAAAATTTTTTCTTTTTGACTCTAGAATCATTTGAATCTCATATGCATGATGTTACAATCAATTTTTCTTTTGCTATTCTTTTTTTCTCTTTTGCAACTTAACCTTAAAGTATTTCATCTTACTACTACATCCAATAAAGTCCTTAATGTAACAATCTTCATTTTCACACCAAGAGATAAAATCAATATCATTTGGAGGAAAAGAGATTGAAAAAAATTGAATAATTTGACTTTTTTGTAAATTTGCCCCAAGATGTAGGCAAAAAATTTTTTTAAGGCAACGAGTGAAGGAGAAAAAGAATGTTGCATAAATTAAGATATCAAACAAGGATATTAAGGGTATATGATCTTTTTAATAATTCTATCCCAAGGAAAAAATTGAAGAGGTTTAGGCTTTGTGAAGAAACATGGGTAATGACGTGTTTGGAATAGTCTTGACATTTATTAGATTACTAAAATCTAGAATCTTTAAGAGAGACCCTGATGTATTAGCTTACAAAAAATTTTTCAAACAAGATTCTTCAAACTTTTTACTCATAACCTTAATGAAGATCATTAACTTAGCAATTGTTCTTTATCAGGTGAAAATTAGGATCATAGGACTTGAAAAATCAAGCTTTGAGTGGTGTGGTGTTCAACTGAATTTGAGTATGAAATAGTAAGTGAAACAACTATGTATGTTCATTTGTTGTAGTAATCACTAATCCTCTTAAGATTGTTTCCATAAAAAATTTTCTTTACAAAAAACAGTTTTCAATCATGAAAAGAAATCATGTGGGTTTTTATTGTCAAACAATTCAAATGGATGAAAAATTATATACAAATACCTGCATGCAAATCATAATGAAAAACAAGAATTCATATGCAAACAAATGAAATAGTGTACATACAAAAATATATATGCAAATACATATATGTAATATATAATAATAAGAAGAACTCATATTCAAAACTATGTACAAAATTGAAAAGGCAAAGATTTTTCCAAACAAATGAAATAACATACATACAAAGATGTTTACATAGATTTATATACAAATACATGTATACAATACATAGCAAAAATTTATATTCACAACTATATACAAAGCAAGAAAGGTAAAGATTGCCCCAAACAAATGGTATAATGTACATACAATGATGTTTACATAAATGCATGTATACAATAAATAGTAAACACAAAAATTCATATTCACAACTATGTAAAAAACTAAAAAATAAATTACTATTTAATTTAAAATTAAGCATTCACATCTTTTAATATATGAAAAAGTGAAATAGCATAATGCATGAATGAATGCATGTATGTATGAATGAATGCATGTATGCATGAATGCAATAAGAAGGATTTAATTATATAAATATATGCATATACAGTAAAAGAAAAGGGTTAGTAAACATGATATATACGAGGAACAATATAAAGGGTTAGTATACGCATAATATGTACAAGGAACAATTTATAAATTTACAAATAGAATAATAAATGTTCCATCATGTGTCTAAATTGAGTTTTTTAGCAAAAAGAAGCGTATGGCTCTAACTTAAGTTCAGATCTTTAAAGTTTATTTATGTGCTAAGTTAAAAGTTTTGATACTTTAAAAGTTTCCAAATTGTTTTTTTTACATCATTATCCATTATAGGCTAGTAAGGCACCCTAATCCTTGCCCATCATAGGCCACAAATGGAAAATGTTCAATTTGAGTAAGAGTATTTTATTAGCCCATGTTGAGACATAAAATCTCATGAAAGCATAAGTATTTTACTCTCTCTTAAGGGATGGCATTTGGATGTAAAGCTCATGCTATGCACATGCGAATGAATAATAGATATAAAAATAATAATAATAAATAAATAAAACACAAACAAGGAAAAAACATCCTTAAATTTATTAAGTTAAGCTTGGATAATAAGAAATCATTTATTAGCCTGACTCTCAGAGGTCCCAAGTAGAGTCATCAAACTATCATAATGTATAGATACATAAACCTATCGCTAGACATAAATTTAAGGAGTCATTACCAATCTTTTTTGTTTAGATGCAATTGACTACCTAACTAAATTTGTCACATTTAAAGAGGAGCCCTACGCTTAACTTACGTATCTTTAAATGGTAAATTATAGTCCATGGAACCAAATTTTAGGTTTGAAAATACAGTTACGCGTGAAAAATGTTATAATACCCTCATAGCACCCATCCAAAGAATGGAACCAGCTTGATTTCAAGTTATCCAAGCCATATTTATAATTTACCAAATAATTTAAGATTGAAAATTTTTCTTAAATTACTCCAATATGTTGGTAATAATTTAAGAATATTTTCTCATCTCAGAAGTATTCAAAAAGACTATTTGTCACACTTTAAAGAGGTTCTATCATTAGATTCATTTAATTTTATTTGTAGTAATAAATTTCTATTAAAAATAATTTATTTTCAAAAATATCTTTCAATATGTTGGTAAGATTTTTTGTCAAGAATTATCCTCTAATTGTTAGTAGGATTTTATGAAGAAAAAAACTATTTTTCCTTTTAAAACTTGATTTTTTTAAACTCATAAAATTTTTCACTATATTAGTAAAACCTTTTTTTTAAATAAAAATACTAGCCCTTCAATATGTTGGTAAGGTTATTTTTATTTCATGTATTTATAAATAAATAACAAGCAAACAAAATAAAAAAAATAATAGATAAATAAATAATTTAACAGAAATAAATGAATAAAATAAAAATACTAAGATTCAGCTTGGCTTGATGCCTTAGCTTTAAACAACTCGACTCTATACTAGTTTAATGGCCTAAAAACTTGAAAGCTTAGTTTGACTTAATGGCTCAGTGGTGCGGCTCTAATGGCTCAAAATTAGGTTTGCACAACAGGTCAACCAAGAAGCTATTTTTTTTTTCAAAACAATAGTGTTTTATCTTTAGTTTAAAAACCAAAATTCATTTATCTCCCTCATTTTCTACTATTACTCTCTTTACAAATTCTACTATCCCCCTTCTCTCTACAACATTTAAACCAAAGCAGAAACCTAGCAAGAATCTTTCTCAGAAGCATATGGTGTTCTACTATTACCACTATCATACCTCCACATTTTTGTCATTTTGGACCACTGTTGGGAATCCAAAAAAGAAATCTACCTCTAATTCTTTCCTTTTCTTCTATTCCTAAAAGTTTCTTTTAGGATTTTCTTCAAAATCCCAAAACACAAGAACATAAGTTACCCAGAACCAATGAGACCCCACTACTATCATTATCGTCTTCCTCTTCTAATTCCCAAAAAAAAAAATCCTAAAGGCTTTTTATACTAAAACCTAAAACTGAGTTTTGTTGTGTTTTTTTTTTTTTTTTTGGTTGCTTGATTGTGGATGGGTTTAAGATTAATGTTGTTTCTGGGTTGATCGGGTTTGCTTTGGGCTTTTTTAGGTTGTCAATTTTTAATTCTGGGTAATTGGTTTTTTTATGGGTTTATTGGGTTTGTGAAATTTGCTTGTGGTTTGAAGCAATTTTATTGTATAACTGTGAGAGCTAAGAATTGTTGAATGTTTATTAATTGCTTGCTGTGTGCCAATTGGAAATTTAGGCTTGAATGCTAAATTCTATCTTTGTATTTGATTACCATTGAATGCTTCTTATCTTATTTTGTGATTGTGACTAGGTGTTCACAGTTTCTAGCCTTCTTGCTTGCCCTCTTTTTGTTGCCTTCAAAGACCTTACTCAAAATTACTTCTTTGTCCTTGTTTAGCGCTGTTGTTGATTGCTTTTGTTTTTTTTTTTTTAAACCTTTGTCGGATTGTTGTTGACCTTTGTTTTGGTTTTCTTTTAGATTTCTTCATTATTGCTACTGATTGCTTCTTCAATTTATTTCTTTCTTTGGCCTTGGCTTTTGACTCTGTTTGCAGATTTCAGGATTATTGGGAATTGAGTGTCTTTTCTGGGTTTTGGCTTCTTTACTAATCTATTTTCTATTGATTGTTGTCTTCAATGTTGTCTCTCCCTCTTACTTAGTTGACTGGGGTTTAATATATCTTTTTTTTTTGTAGGAATTTCAGAGATTCTTTTTAAATGGCCAAGATTGGATCTGTTACAAACAGATTCAATTCTATTTTATTCTTGTCAAACTTTCCCTTTTTACTTGTGATTTAGTTTCCTTTTTACCAAAATGTGATTTCTAGATTGAATGCCAAGATGCTTCCTCAATCTTTCGAGAATTCAATCACATTTCTATTTTTTTTTACTTTTAACTTTTTTTACTCTTTGACTTTTGTAATTTTGACTTTGACCTATGCTAAAAATAAAATCAAAATTAAAATTAAAACTAAAATCAAGATTAAAATAAACTAAGATCAAAACTCAAAATTTTTTTGGGATTTTAATCATTGGGCCAAAAATTTTTGCATTAAGGCCTAATTGACAATTAAAGTCCATTTTAATTCCAATAAATCCTTAGAAAAAATGAGGTGTTTACACTGCATTTCCAATTTACATCCAATTTGAGCCTATCGAAATTGTGCATTCTAAACATTTAACCCTTAACCTTTATCAGAAAGACTTTCATTCGCTTGAAGATATAGGTAAAAGCATGTGGTCATGCTACAAACATGACATTTGTAATCAATGCACATTTCAAAATGTTTCAGTACTAAAAAGCAATTCCAAGACTCATTCAATCCAATTGATGTTGAAAAAAATTCACATTTTATCTAATTCCAATATTATCAATATGCATTTGTTACCTCAAATAACGATGATGACAATGATGGCAGTAATGATGGTGACAATGACAGCTATGAACACAGTAAAAATGTACGGTGTAGGGTCTTAAGGTTTAGTTTTTATCATTTGCTACCTTTAAAATCGATTTTAGCTTTCTGAATAGTTTTCTATAAAGTTAACAAAGAAAGCAACAAAGTTTGTGTTTCTATTCTCATAACATAGTCTTTGTTAATTTTTTTTCATGTTAAAAACATTGTTTTTCATGGAGGAAACATCATTTTTATATTAAAGACCATGTTTGTACATTTATAAACACAATCTATGATTAAAATCAACGATTGCATTTCTTTCTCTAGAAACATCATCTTTAAGTAAACAACATCGTTTAGTTACATGGAACTACTTGATTTACATGTATTAAACACTGCATCTAGGGTCATATAAATGTAATATTTCATATAAACAATGTGTTTATATAAGAAAAATGTTGCGTTTGACTAAATATTATATTTTACTTTTTTTTTAATAACAAAAACATAGTCTTTGACTATATTTGACTTCATTTTTTTTTGTCAAAGATTGCATTTATATTTAATAAAAATATTATCTTTGACATGTAATGAAGGACATTATAGTAAAAAGAGTTTATTAAGTAATCTGAGTTTTCGCCAAACCAAACACAAGAATCTAATATTCTCTTGCTAGTAAGAATCACCTGTTGTCAAGAATCCACACTTTTTTAGAGATTACTTTTCCTTCTAAAATTTAAGATTCCGTGAACTAAATGCCCTCTCAATGTATGTATAAATTTTCCTTAGCTTTGACTTTTTTTTGGTAAAAATTGACAAAAGGTGATTCTAAAAAACTTCATTTTCCTAATCAAGCAATCCATAAAGGTGGAGAAACTAGTATGAATCCCATCTCTTTTAAAAAAAGAAAAATGGAATTGTGTATCCATGATCCAAGATTTTTTTTTCTAAGATGTACATTTATAATATATATATAAAATTATTTATAAATGTATTAATTTTATTTACAAAAAAGATATCTAGAGACAAATTTTGGGTATTAAACAAAAGATTTTCTTTGAATTTTTTATTTTTTAATTTTTGAAGTAATCATAGATATTTTACCTTGCAACATGGATCCACCAATGTGTGGTATGAAATGGAAGTAAAAATAGGATCATCAAAAAATGAAAAAGCAAACCTTAAATATCTATTTTTTTATCCAGTTAAAATATCATTTCACTTGAAAATCTCCAGTTCATTAATAAGAGAATTTGCTTCTGCTGCAAATCTAGATTCTTCCATTATTCAAGAGAATTCATTATGTTCATCACTAGATGAAAACTTTTAAAGGTGTCCATTAATATCCTTTTAAGGAATCATAGTATCTCTTTCATCATCTATTTCAACTTTTGTAACAATTTTTTCAACATTCCCTACGATCATATTCAAATGCTGATCATAAGCATACAAAGCCACATTAGACAAGAATTGGGCATCAAACTAAAGAGCTACAAGCTTCAGAACATTATAGCCAATCATATTGATAAATACTAAGGACATATTGGGTATATAAAATTATGATAAGATAAGATAAAATAATATTATGAATAAGATTAGATTAAATAATGGCATCATATTTTATGTTTGATATGTGTAAAGATTATGATAAGATAATTTATTTATTAATCAAAATTATTCTTACTCAAATTTTATACAATTTATATTATTGGTATAATTTTAATGGTATAATAAGATATATAAGTTCAATTCTATGAATTAAAAATTCATTCCATTTTAGGATGATCGAATTATTCAATTCCAAGAGAATAATTAATCATCATTATAATCTTATCCATTTCTTTAGAAATAAATCAAATATAATATAAAATATTTATCATTTTATCTTGTCCATTATCTTATATACTAAACATGACTTAAAAATATAATTAAGGACTAATATTAAGGATAATGCCAAATATGCAACATCTACAGATTGATTTAATTATTTTAATTGATGAATTAAAAAATTACACATTTTAAAAGTTTGAAAAGCAATTTGTATATATTTTTCCTCAAATATCAATTTATATATTTCTTCAGCTACAAAAACTACCCACTACATGCATGAATTTGCTCTTTCTATTCTCTAATAAAAAATATATTAAGGTTTCAATCCAGTTTACTTTTATTATAATATATACTTATTTTTATTTTTATTACAATAATCAAATAATTTATGTATACAATAAACAATGAAAGTATATTATTTATAATAATTATATTAAAATTAATCAATTAAATTTTAAAATTATATAAAATTTTATTCAAATGTTATATAAAATTCACACTTATAAATAATATATTTTTGTACAATTAAAAATTAAAAATATAATTTTAATTAAATTACATAAGTATAAATTATAAATAAAATGCTTCGTAAACCGAACGTGCTTAGTAGGGATGACAACGGGTCGGGTCGGGGCAGGTTTTTGCTCGTCTGAACCCGACCCGATTTTACATCAATTAAACTTAAACCCGACTCGATCCGAAATTTTTTTTTCAATACCTCGAATCCAAACCCGACCCGATATTATATAAATCGTATCCGATCTGATCCAAAATTAATAAAATATTATTTTTTTTAAATATAAAATATTATTTTTTAAATATAAATATTTAAATATATAATTATATAAATATATAAATAAAAAATTAATTTAAAAATTATTTTTTATATAATATCAAATCGAATTTGATCGAATTTATTTAAAATTTGAATCCGATTTGATCCGACCTAAACTTTGAATTTAAAAAAAAAAAAATTTATAAGATCAAATCAAATTAAAATCCATTTAAAACGGATAGGATTGCCCTGGTGCATAGTAACAACTCAAATTTTGTTGGCATTACCTCAGCAGCAATTTTGTTAGGAGTGGGACATAAATAAAATATGCTAAAATGGAAATATAATATGCTAAAATGACCACTAGATCTTTCCCCATACATTGAACCTGTAATTTTTTTAATATATAAATACACAAAAGCCAAAAACCCTCGCCTATAAAATGCTTCGGCAACTATAAAAAATTTTACGTTTCAATTTTCATTTTATGTGCCTTGATGCAACTCAGGCTGAGCAGAGCAGTTTATTCATGATTCCAACTCCTGGATGCTCGCTTTAATTTCAGGAAAGCCTTTTTTTTTTTTTTTGGATTCGTGGGTGTTGGAGATTTTGTGCAGATAAGTAAATGTTTTATCTTTTTTCTTTTTGGTTTCAGTTAGATTAATATTGATGTCGGGTGGCTTTTTTCTTTACTTTTCTGGTGATTTTGAAGGTGGGTTTTTAATTAGGTATATCAAGTTTTCTTCTTTGTGAGATTTGTGATTAAGGGTAGAAATCTGTTAATGGATGCTAGTTTAGCTTGATAAGCTGGTATTTTGGGATATTCTGATTGGCTTGTTTGTTAGCTGGAAATGTCTTAAAAGGGAAGAACAAGAAATGGTTGTGCTTGATTTTGGTTTGTTGAGTGCTTGAATCACAGAGAGGAGAAAGTAGTAATTTTTGTAGACTATGGTTTAAGGGGAAATAAGTTTACGGCAATGTCATAGAGTTGTTTGCTTGAAATAAGTAATGGAAGACAATTTGTCACGAGGAGGAATGATTCCTGGTGGGGATTCTTATGGAGGCCTTGACTTACAAGGATCAATGACCGTTCTTCATCATGCACAACACCCACATAATATACGTCAATATCACCACCCTAACCCTCACCAAGGCACTTTTGCCCGTCACTCTTTTCACGAGGGTTTTCCACTCTCAATGGGGATGATGCAAAACTGTGATCAAACCATTTCGATAACGGATTACAACAAGAGGGAGAGAGGGAAAAGTTCAGTGAGCGATGAGGATGAACCGAGCTTTACAGAAGAGGGTGTTGATGGTCATTATGATGGAACTAAAGGTAAGAAGGGATCACCATGGCAATGTGTGGAGTGGACTGATAAAATGGTGAGGCTTCTAATTACAGCAGTATCTTATATAGGAGAGGATGCAGTGGGGGACTGTGGTGGTGGGATGAGGAGGAAATTTGCAGTTTTATGGAAGAAGGGTAAGTGGAAATCAGTGTCAAAAGTCACGGCTGAGAGGGGTTATCATGTTTCACCTCAACAGTGTGAGAATAAGTTCAATGACCTAAATAAAAGGTATAAGAAACTAAATGATATGCTTGGTAGGGGAGCTTCTTGTCAAGTTGTTGAGAACCCAGCACTTTTGGAAGTTATAGATTACTTAACGGAGAAAGAAAAGGATGATGTTAGGAAAATTTTAAGCACAAAGCATCTTTTCTATGAGGAGATGTGTTCTTATCATAATGGGAACAGATTGCATCTGCCTCATGATCCACAATTGCAGTGATCATTGCAGGTGGCTCTTAGAAGTAGAGATGATCATGAGAATGATGATGCAAGGAGGCATCAACATGATGATCTTGATGATGATGATCATGATATGGAAAGTTATGATCATGATGAATTTGAGGAGAATCTTGTTTCACATGGGGATAACAAGGGAATGTATGGGGTATTAGGGGGCTCTACAATGAGGTCAAGACAAGGCCAGGTCTATGAAGATGCTTGTTTCCAGAATTCTTTGATCTCTCGGGACTGCAACAAAAATTCATTTTCTTATCCACAAATCACCCAAGCTGATATGAATCAAGTCCTACCTGACAATTCAAGAGCTGCTTGGTTACAGAAGCAGTGGATTGAGTCTTGATTGCTTCATCTAAAAGAACAGAAACTACAAATTCAAATTGAGATACTAGAATTGGAGAAACAACATTTCAATTGGCAAAGAGTTAGTAAGAAAAGGGATCATGAAATGAAAAAAATGAAAATGGAAAATGAGAGAATGAAGCTTGAGAATGAGCGAATGGCATTAGAGTTGAAGTGCAAAGAATTAGCTTTTGATTAAAGCCAAGTAACTTGTATTTCAAGCTTCTTTTTCTTTTACAGTGGCAGGCCTTGATGCAAGATTATTTTGTTGTTGGTAAGCTGCCATTGCTTTTATCTGGGAGTGTTGCATATAGAATGGGCAAACTAAATTGAAAATTATGATGCTGCATGCTTTTTTTGTGTAAACATAGCTAGTGATGATTACAATTTCTACTTTTTGTTGTTTTGCCTTTTGTAAAATGCTGTTGTTTATGCTAGAAGATTTTTTTTTTCTCAAGGTTCTCTTTTGTTATTATTATTTATAATTACAAAATCGTTAGTATTATGTATCATTGCCAAGGATTCCTTTTTTGGCGTTTAATACAATCGACCCTAGAGTTATGGGATATAAGGCTTAGTTTGTTGTTGTTGTTGTTGTTGCAAAATCATTAGTTTGGGTATTTAATATAATGCTTTTTTTTTTTTGTCATGATAATGCTCAGATGTGTGCTCCTTTTGTTCAATTTATTGTTCCAACTCTTTGTCCGAAACTCATAAGGCTGTATTTTTGTTGATGTTGATTAATTTTATTAGATGGCTAATTTTGATATGATCTTCGTCCTACTTTTGTCTTAGGTTGTAAGTGTGTTTGGACTTTGGTGTATAATGGTGACATCTTAGAGGCTCCTCAATAATTTAAGATGGATGTGCTGTTTATTATTTTGGATGGAGGTTTGATATTATTGGATGTAGTGGCTCTGGCCATCCTCCCTCTTAGATCTTTTGTCTGCTTGCAGGTGCTGATTAAAGTTTAGAGCCATTTAAGTGGACATCTTATGCTTTCAAAAGATTGTAGTAGAGTTTACAACTTATGTTTCTGTTAAGTATGTCTGTTATTGACTGGCTTCTGCATCAACTCCTTGAGACTTGCACTAAATGATAGGAAAATTATGCTTCCGGAGATTTTGCATCTTTCTCCAAAATAGCTTCATGTCTTGATTGTAAACGTAAAGACACCCCACTCGTCCCAATATATTCAAGTGATAGAAGCTTTCCTTCTGAGGGCTATACATGGATGCTCAAACTGTATGCATATGAGAGCAAAGTAGGCAGAATAGCCTTGTGATACAAGCATATCAAAGTTAAATTAAGAAGAACCATCCCACAATTTAAAATGTTTTAGATGTCAGAAGCTTGACCTATTACTAGGAGTCCAACTTGAATACATTAACTTGATTTATCTTATTTGAGAAATGCACAAGCACAGAAATCAGTTGTTTCCTTCAATGTGAATAAAAACTACTTGGCAGGTAGCCGTTTGAATAAAAGCTTTAAGTACGCATGCAGTGGACTTAATTTCTTTACTTCAGTCTGATGTTTTGGAGCTTGTTATTGGTGAAGTCGGTTATGCATGAAACAGTTCTCACAAGTACTCTTTCCATATAAAAATTAGGTTTTTTGCTTGTTAATCATAATTCAATTTCCTCCCTAGGTAATCATTCCATTTTACTCTTAGTTTAATGTTATCTTTTTAAGGAATTTCTCTCTCATGCGCACACTGTTGCATGCACACTGTTTTAGGACGCTTGGTAGGGTTGCATAAAATTGACAAGAACTAATACTGATGTATTTTGTTAAGTTGCTAAGGGTTTTAGGTGATTCATAGATTCATTGAGGTAGATGAGAAGTTATGAGAAGAATTGGGACCTTTGAACAGTTTAGCCTAAGCTTAAAATTGGGTGGAAAAATTAATGGTTTGTAATATTTATTTGTTGTTGTTACCAGGACTCTAAACAGTACCTTTTCATAATAAATTAGGGTTAGGATTGAAATTTGGTAGTTTCTTTGATATTGGTTAGGGTTTGGTAGGTGATGAGTTTAGTGTTGATTTTTAATCTGATGCTGAATAGGAATCAAAAGAAAACGAATAAGAGATCTGTGCTTAATACCCAGGGTTAGTGGTTAGTGTTGCTTCACATAATCCCAAAGAGAATATTACAGTTACTGAAATTCTACTAAACTTGTGTTTTCTATTAATTTAAAGAAGTTAGATAACTTTTTTAGACTTCTTGCTATTTGCACTAGAACTGACGGTTCAACAAAGCAACTATAGGAATGAGCTTAACAACCACTCAATTATAAATAAAAACCTTATGACATGAGAAATACCTAAAATACGATCCTTAGAGGCTCAAATTTTTAGCAAATCTAGAAAATACCAGACATTTAAAATTGAAGAAAATGGGGAAAAAACTTGTAGCTTTTAAATTAATGAAACATTAAATTAGGACCTAATGCTGTCTCTTCTAACCTACATAAGGTCTTAAGTCAGTACTACATGAGAAAGACCATAAGTCAAAGAAGTTAATCTTACTCTTATTGACATCTTTGGTTGGAGAAAACTGGGCATTAAGTTATGAAATGTGGAGAGAGTATATTTCCTGAGTTAGTTCTTTCGTCCTCTGCTTTATAGTAAGAGGTTGAGCTCTTCTTTTTAGATGACAGCTAGCCTATTATGACATTATATTTGCTGTGCTTTCAATCTGATTATGTAATTTGTCTGGAATGATAGTCAATTATGTGAACAAATTGAGAAGGCAGTAGAAACTCGTTTTAAGTGCACCTTTACCAATAGCTGAGTGGCAGTGGCTTTTTTATTCTCTGTCTTTTTATTAGTTTCCTGCATGCCCCCCATGATTGATAATTCTTCAAAGTTCTTTGGCATTATAACTTAGGGAAATTTCCTTGCAGACTGTGGAACCTACCCATAGTGTCTGTTAGGTGCATTGTAGGATCTGCTATAATGTGAAAATATCATATTGAAACCTCAAAATTTGATGCCTAATTAATGGGGTTGGTTATGGTCACCAAATTGAGGAGAAATTGACTCTGATGTAGGAATAAGATGGTAGGTTGATTAGCGTTTTGGGGTTGATTTGTCAGTTTTAATTAAGATAAGAAGATGAGAAATTATGAGAAGAACAAGGGCTGCTAAAGGGGTTAAGTATGAGGATCACTACTCTCCTAGTAGGCAGAACTGTGAACAATATGTGTGGAAATTTAATTGTTTGTTAAGGTTTAGTAGATGATGTGTTTGCATTGAAAAGTGTGAGTTGTGAATGATGTGTTTCATGCAGAACTTGTGCCTATCGTTGTTGGCTTTTAGCTTTTAAGACCATTAATCCCCCAATTTGTTTGCTCACCATCTTTCATGGTTGTTTACTTCAAAATCAACACACATGGTTATTCCGCAGATTGTGGTTTTATGGTTTGTGCAAAACTTGTATGTTGCATTTCTTAGCTACATCTTGAGATGTTTGAGTATTATCTGAGCTTCATTATCACTTTTCATTGAGGTGTCATCACTTTGAACTAATATATTTTGATTCACAGTTTATAATTTCAGGCCTTCTTAGTCTTTTAGCTCGTATTTTCATGGTTAGGCAGAAATCTGTCGCCATTTTGTTGTCATCATGTGGATAATGACTAACAGGGAATGCTAAAAGTTGATGATATGTTTTTGCTGTTGCATTGCCTTCAAAAGTTCGATTCTAAAATGAAGAAAATTGTCAATCTGGAAAATTTTGCATAAGACATGTTATTCATTTTTTATGTAAGGGTACATCATATTGCTACCCAAGTCTAGTTATGTTCTATGAGAAATTCGAATGGAGAAGATATACAAAGGAGGAGGGCAACATTTGAGGGTTCTTTTGTCCCTGCTCTTTAGGGCGGGACTCTCACTCTTTCTCTCGACCTTAAATGTTGTTGTTTGATGTGTAGCTTCTGCATGCTCTAATGACCTTCCTAATTAAAATATTTTCTTGAAGATTGTAAAAGAAGTACAACGTCAGTCCTTTCCTCTGGTTCTTTTTTTTGGTTTATTTGAGTTCCTAAATTGTTCTGTATCTGATACCTAGGTCTTGACAGATAGATATTGCATGGAATGATTTCTTGTTGATACTATGATGGATGAATTTGCTGATGATTGTGATGTTCTATTCCGTCAAATATATGTATTTTTATGTGCTAGAGTCAGAAGGAATATCTGCATTTAGTAGCCTTGAACTCCTTGTCTTTAGTGTCTCTGATTGCTGCCTGAGTATATGTAGAGGTGATAAATAATATCTTTCTGTAGTAGGGATAGAGGTAAGAAGAGTTTGATTCTGGTCTGAACTATCCACCTGTTATTGCAGGAGTAGTGGAAGGAAGCCATCTAACCATATGGAATATCATCTTATACACTGGTGTTGGAGTTTAAAAACTTCACAAGCAGGTTCATATTCTTGATACATAGCCATTTAGTAAACATGTTAACCTAATAATCTTGTATTGACTTCCTTATATAGATAAATCAATACATCATAACTTATAGTCCCTAGGCTAGCGTATAGGGTATTATTCCTTAATTTATAGTCTTCTTTTCCTCTTTCATCCTTTGGCAATCTCTTTGGAAACCTGGATAAACCTACCAAAGGAGGATATATTTATAATTAATGTATATGTGCTTTAAAATCCGGATGGAGGATCTATAACCAAGAGGTGCTGATATAACAATTTAATGCATCATCTCTTGGATGAGAGAAACACGAGAAATTTTTGCAGTGGTAACTGAATTTTTTTTTCTTGTTCTGGAAAGTGAATGTTTAAGATTGATCTGATGGTCTGTAGCTGGAAAAATGGTTCATTAGCTACAAGAAGTTAGAAGTACCATCCATGGGTTTTCATCATTCTAAGAGATTGCTTTTAATGGTTGAAACATATTTAACATAATATTGGACTGGATAAGCATATTCCTTAATATTCCATATGCTGTTCACTGTCTTAAAATAAAGTTGGAAACTGCAAAGGAGGTGCTACCCTAGGTGCACTTCTTTCCTCGTCTTGACAGAAGAACCATATGTTCTAAAGTATTATACGTGCTTGATCTCACTCTGGTTTAGAAAGGAAACAGATGCTTTGATGGAGTGAGGGGCCAGAATGTGCAGGTGGCTATCCTGGTTGATGATTTGGTTAGTGAAAATGAGTTGGTGAGATGATTGCTAATTTAGTTAACTATTCTTTATGAATCTTGTTCTGTGTGCTGATATTGTTTCTTTATTTGGCCAATTGTTGCCAAGAGATATATGTGATCATTTAAGAAAAAATATAGCGGGTAAGAATTAAGATTCTGTTTGTTTGGCTTTTATTACTTATTGAGAAATGACCTGCAATAACTTACTTTTAAAATCAAAATGTTGCTCTTGAGAAGTCAGTAGTTTTTCTTGTTGCATAACCTCATTTTTCATTAACTTCTATTCTTACTCAAATATGGGGCTTCTATCTTATGTTGAATTGGAGTAACCTCTGTTATTCCATTGGTAGACAACCATTAGAGTTCCGCCTGAGGTTGAATTCAAATGTGAACATGATGTCGGAATCAACTGATTTTAAGAAAAAGCATATGATTTAGAATCCAACAGATACTCTTTTCAACTTTAGACACAGCTGAATTTTTTTTTTCTTATATATATTTTTTATATTTATTCTCCTCCCTCCCTACCATCAATTTATCAAAATGGGGTACTATTTGAGAAAGCTACATCACTGCTCTATAACAAACAACTCAATTCTATTTGATGATGCATGCTTTTCTTTTGGGATTGGGAGTGTTGCTCTTATATAGAAATTACTGGTAGAAAGTGATATATCCACAACGGATTTACTTCCTGTTTCAAGCTGGACTAGAAGAATTCTGTTGAACCTCTAGTTTCTTTTCTTACTTGGTGTTGAGAATCATATTTAAAGCTCCTTGAAGTTAAGAAAACATCAAGTTAATATATTATATTAAGTTCTTATTTACTTATAATTATATTTATTCTGAATTTAGGTTACATAGTTGTTCACTTGGGTGAGATTAATTTTGGAACTGTGTGGAACTGTGAAAGTTTATGATCATGGCCGTGACTAGTAGGTGTGAATGGAGAAGGTTGTTCGATATCTATTGTTTTCTTCCACTTGTTTTGAATTGTCATCCAGACATATAACAGGTCAGACCCACTGTCTGTTTTGCTATAAACTACAACCAGTAGTTACATGGTCTTTTCAAGCTTAAAGATTGACAATGACTTAGATAGTTAGATTTTCATGTGCAATGTGATATAGCTTGATGCAAACCTTTATTTGCTTTAAGCAGCTAAAAAAGTTTACATTACTTAATGAATTCGCCCCATATCTTTTTTTGGTGTGTTGTTTGCTGTATGTATCATTTCCGTATTTACTCAGTATAACGCATTAACAGAGTTATACTTCATAATTTCCCCTCTTCTCCCTTGTCTGTGTAATTCAACTCTCAGAACTTTGTACTTCTTGAGGAAAGTAGGGTTGGACATGAGGATGTTTGAACCTTCAAACATAGTTAGTGTTTTATTGAAAATGTCAGTGCTTAATGCATATAATTTATTTATTTATTTTTGAAAATATGAGCCTCTTTTGCTGCTACAGATTTAGTACCTGATTGCATTTGCAACAATAAAGGTTTGAACTTTGAACCAATCAAAGTTATATATTTTGTTACGCATCTCCTCTGCTCTCAAACAGTTGATTATTAACCAATTATGACTGCTATTGCTTGATGCTTCAAGTTGTTAGCTCAACAGCCGGCCCAATGTCATGATTAATGCTTCAAAAAATATTTAGCTCCATTTTCATTTCTATGCAATTTAATTGAAGCATTACTTTACCTTTGCTTTGGTGTCGTTTTTACCTCAAGAAATGGAAATAAAAAAATGGGACTACATCGGTAGGATTCATGTTGGTGATGGCAGATAGTGGGGACAAAGCAACTACTTTAGTTTTGTCACATTTTGCAAACAGATTCATTAGATGAAAACCCCATAGAAATACAGAGAATGGACACATTCAAGACCCCATTAAAAATCAACATGTAGCCAGGCAAGGGAGTTTTGATGCCATGGTTCACGTCACGCCATATTTTAAATCCCATATCACATCAACCAAAGTGCAAAAAGAAACTAAAAGGAAGGGAAAAAAAAAGTTGAGGAGAAAGAAGGGTCAAGATAAGTTTGCTTACAATGTCACATCTAAACAACACACACTCTTGTGTACTCTCAATCTAGCCATTAATCTTTGATAATTATTTGCCTCAAATTTAAAATACAGTGGTAATATTGCATATGTTAAAAAATGAATGATAAATTTGATCTATCATCTTAAGTAAAGTTCACAAATTTAAACCTTTTCTCTTAATTTTAACTAACCTTATTATCAGTGCAAAATATAAAAAGTTTTATATTGGAATGTTAGATGGATGTAAACTTATTTAGAGTGTTACCAAAGAGAAAAATCTGATACCCCGTTACCAAATTTGAGTCTCACATCAACAGAAGGGTAGCGGACATGAGTAAACAAAAGAGGTAAACGTGGGAGAAGTGGACCGTGAGATGGCAGGAATGTGTTGGTTTTGTTAGTACATTGGGGGCCTACCCCCACCCTTTCTTGCTCAAAATGGGCTTTTTGAGTGTTTTCATCGGCCCTTATGGGGTCCATCAACACACCTTCTTTTTAGTGTTTTTGCACGTTGGTGGGTGACGGCCTTGTTAACATTAATTGGAAAACAAATGATAGGATTTTTATCAACCCCAAAAAAACCTTATCATGCTTATAAGAAATAGTTCAATTGATAAAAAGAATATTTTTTTTTCTTGTTAATATTGGTTCGATTTTTATGGCAAATACTCTTTAAAATCATCCAATTAAAATTTTGAAAATTCTCCTGATCATATATATCATAAAAATGAAAAAAAAAAAAAATTATCATTCAACATTTACCACTAAATTTTTTTTTTTTTGGGGGGTGGCATTGTTACTCTCAAACACATGCTTTCATGATCCAATTATACTCAAACTAGTGAATATGCTTATATATATTTATATAAATGGAAGCTTATCCTTGGCAGCTGCATTAATTAATTTAAGTCTCTTGGCACATGGTTTTTGTAACTTGTTGATTACTTCCAAGCTACTCTTGCAATCATTTTTATACGTTAAAATAAATCTAATTTTATCAGAGATGGAGGATTTTTTTGTGTAAAAAAAAAAATGACGAATATTTAGAGAAAAAGAATGATGACTAATGTAGGTTGAAGAAACCACTAGGGAAGGTTCTATTAACTATATATTGATTAAGATTTAAGGGTGTACATTGGTGAAAAGTGCCGCCATCACTAAGAAAATAATCATTGTAATGAAATTCCTATCAAATAAATTTAAAAAAATAAATAAATTTATGAGGTAAGAGAAAAGAACTGAATCAATAGGGTAAGTGCGCATATGTCATAATTGTATGAAAAGGTTTGCAAGTCATTGGAGCATTACTTTAGCCCATGCCGATGAGTCACGTTCAAGTGACTGCCTAAATTGTTTTTTTCTTGTTTTTTGGTTAATGCTACGGATGTTTTTGAATTATAATAAAATTTTTAATAAAATATTTAAATTATAAATTTATTAATTAATGTTATTTATTTTTAATGTAAATAATTTCAAATAATAATATGTAACAAATAAACAACTCACTACGTATTAGATTTATAATTCAAATATCATATTAAAATTTTTTTAAGTTCAAATATTATGTTAAATATTTTACTATAATTTATGAATTATTTATAATATTAATTTTTTTTACAAACAAAATATACATTTCATGGGATAGTTGGTTTACAGCATTAAGCAAGTTAGCAAGTGGGTATATATCTTTTTGACATTACAACCATACTAAGAGGCATATAATTTTAAGCACTAAAAAATTTATTCAACCAACTCAAAAATAAAAATAAAGAGAAAAGATACGTCTTTCATGAGGTTGGGAATTTGTGATGAATATTGGCAACTTGTAATTTTAAGAGGAGGAGAAAAAATGAAAAGAAAAGAAGAGGGAAAAAAGAATAAACACATGGGGGTGGGGGGTTGCTTTTGGTGAGCTGGAGACAGATAAATATAGTGGTTAATCCACATAATAGACAGCGGATATATGTAAGTGTACATTCACGTCACATGCCCACCCCCATCCCCCATGTGAAAGTAAACCTTTTGTCTATATTGTTACTTTTCCTTATGGCCAATGGGCCAGTAAACCAAAGTCATCCAGCCACCCTCTATTTAATATGTTTATAAAGCTTTTCTAATATTTTTCATCTTTGTAAAATTACAATTTTATACTTTTTTCAAATAAAATCTAAAATCAACCAACGATATATTATCTCAATAACAACGAAGAAAAGATCTTGAAATCTTAAGTTCAGGTTACATCAAATGTGAGTTTTATTTAATTAATTATATATTAATTTAATGGTTGTTGGTTTGATTTATTTATTAATTTTTTGAATATGTATTAAAAATATTTTATTACAATTATAATTTTTTTATACATAAAATTTCAGCCAACATTCAAGATCAATATATTATACACTCGAATCATAGAAATTGTACATTTGAATTTATCGTTAACAAAAAATCAATACTAAATTCAAACAAGCAGGAAAATTTTATAAAAAATAACCACATCAATCGATCCATTGTTGTTTTGCAATTTCTTCAATTTTTATTCCTAGATTTTTAATTTTATTTCTTTTCTTCTGTTTATCTTTGACCGGTAACTATAATATGAATGATTGTGAGACGTAAAGAATTGGAAATGGCCTCTGGATCTGTCCCTCTTTTCTATAATTTCCAATATGGAAATTCAATTCAGTAAGAGCCGCAATGGGAGAATCCATATATCTTATTAATTTGACTAATTAGATGGAGAAAACAGTGCTTCAAATTTCAAAAGTTTCAGTCAATAGGATGAACGTCAAATAAATTTGCAAAGGTGAAAACATGAAAATTTTTTTAATTTTAACTGTAATTGGCTAAGAGCCCATTTAGTCTTGCTTTATCATGTACATGTCTGGTCTTTACAAAAACAAAAAAAAAATTTGTAACCCTTTTTACTTTTCCATCGTCCTGTCCTGTCATGTCAATTTGGTTTATATTTTTTACTATTTGCCTAATTTTTTCCTTAAATTTAATAAAACAATTGATGTCGTAAAACATGGGCAGGTAATTAAAAATGACATTAATTGTGACTGCACATTTTTTTTTTGTTATCTTTATATGTTGAAGTTTCATGTCAGTACCTTATTCCTTTGTTTTCGTAAAACAGAAAAAAAAAAAAAAAAAGAGATAAAAAAATTCAGTCTTAACTTTTCAAGATTTCAATATAATTGTCTATTTTACGAAGTAGTTAATTTCTCATTCATTTCCGAATTTAAAACTCGATCGCAAGGTTGTTTTGATGATTCCCTTTGGCCAATCATAATCACAAATTTCATTCTTATTAGCTCTTTATTAAACAAAATCTTTATACTTACTAATCTTCTCTCTCCAATGATGTGATCAACATGCATTCTCTAACTAAAAGAACAAATCAAATCATCATTAAAAAAAAAAAAAAAAAAACTCCACCACCCCATTTTTACATTGAAAAATTTCTCCGTACTTAAACAAAAAAAAAATCCAATATCTCATACTAATGTCATAACCCAAAAGTAAGTGCTTTTCACATTTTCAAGTCAGCCTATTATATCAAACACATTGTACAAATATACATATAAAATCCTCAAATGTTCCCACGTCCATGTGAATCCTTTTGCAACTATATTAAAATTGGCTGCAGATCAACCCTTTCCATGCCCCTTTCATTTTATTAACACTTGAAATAATATATTAATATAAAACAAAAGAAAGAGAAAGAGAGAGACGACATATACGATTGATGTACACGTTAGGCTGTAAATAATGTGTAAGTGGGCATAGTGGGAGAGCATTTATCCAATTCCAAGCCAGTTAGAGAATTTCTATCAAAGGCATCTAACAATACGACCAGATGTACTTTTAGATTTAATCTAGATCTTTTTTTTTTTTTAGATGATTTTGAGGATTTATTTTCCTTCATAGCAATTTTTTTATAAAAGAAGTTACAATTTAGGAATTAAAAAAATTACAATTATTAAATTTTAAGTATTAAATTTGTTAGATATCATATTTTAAAAGTGATTGTATATGTTAAATAAATTATAAGCCAGATAAATACTTTGTTAAAAAAATAATATATATATATGTTTTGTAGTGCAAGCAAAATAAGTGTAAAAAATTTTAAAAAACAAATACTTAAAATATTAAAACTGTAAAGATACTTCGAGAGTATATCTTTTATTAATAATTCAAGAATATCCACTGACACACACAAGTTAATTTGCTTATTTTATGCATTATAAATTGATTAAATGTTTGAGTAGTTATTTAATTCAGAATTAAATATTTTAATTTATATAAATAAAGATTAAACATTTTCAACTTGAAACAATGTAAATTTTTTTTAACAAAAATTATGCTGTGAAATATATGCATAATAATGTGTCTAAACCTTAAAAGCTAGTTGATCTGATACTTTAATGCTAATTTAGATAATTTTTTGAGTATACAATAAAAAAATATTATCAAACGAAAAATTATTTAAAAAAATTAAAAACCTCAAATCCAAAACAAATCTGCTTTAAATCTTAAATCATCCAAACAACATTTGGGTTTCGGCTTCGTTGTTAAACCTATAATTAGATACTAATAACATTTTCAATAAAAACCCAGTCAATCTTCTGTTTTCTTGAGTTAGTAAAATCAATCAAGACAACGCTGAAATTTTTAACATTGGCAAATCAATGGAGCCTTTATCGACCAACCTCAGGACTCAATGGCACCGCTGCTGCTCTATTCTTCTCCACCAAGACCATCTCAGTTTCTTATTCAAAATTGTTTTGTTAAAAAAAAAAAAAAAAGAGAAATTTAATGCTTGAATAGAAAACAATAAAACAGAAGGGTAAGGAAATGAAATCTAACATGGAAAACGTTTCAATATCGGCTTCAGCGAAAGCGTAAAGGCGAGCAAAGGCATCGAGTTCGCGTTGCTTTCGGAAACTTACTTTTCATATTTCTTGCATATTTTGTTGAGTTAGAAGAAGAAGTCAATCACCGTCATCTTTTAATTTTGGTTTTGGAAGTAATAAAAGAAGTCTGATTCTAGCTCCATGGTTTTAATATTTTGGTGCTATTTCTAATTTTGGGTTGGAAAATTGGGGTAGAGCGAATACATTGGTAGGGGAGTTGGAAACTAAAATAACAGCGTGAACCCCATTCTTCTGTTTTTATTTGGTGAGGCCGAGGAATTGAATCCTCAACCTGATTCCGCCGCCACTGCCACTCGCTTCACCGGCCCTCGCCAGGTGCTTTTTTTTTTTTTTTTTCCTGATGCATTAGTGTTTTTGATTGATTTGTTTTTTTTTTTTATTAATAATAACCATTGGATGGGATCAGAAAAGTGGTCTTTGGAGGCAAGTGACCGATGGAAAATTTGAAAGCTTAGACAAACGGTGAGATCAACAGTTTTTTCATCTGTCATTTTACGTGAGAAACTTATTTTTACATCATATTTATTATATGTAATGGTTTTTAAATTTAACGGCGTGTATTATTTATAAGACACTTTTCATTGAAAATTTTTTTTATATTATTATAAATTAATAACATTTAATTTTTATTTATATAAATTTAGACGTTTAATTTTAAATTAAATAATTATCAAAATATTTAATCTTAAATTAAGCATTTAGTTTTATAAATTTATGATCATTCAATTTTACCTGTGATTAATGGCCATTAAACTATTAAAGTATAACTTAATTGGTTAGCCACATATTTATTTTAATAATTTTTTTCTTTTGAAAAAAATCAAAATTTGGATTTTGGAAGAGTAGAATATATACATACATCTATAACATAAACAAATAAAAGCGCTGTAATTTTTTTTACATGGGAATAAGAAAAAATTGTAACTATAATATATGATTCAATATTTAATTTTATTGAATTTTATTACTGCATTTTCAATTTTGTTGATTTTTGGATAAAAATCATAAAATTAAAAATTGGACTAGTGTATAATATTAATGCAAATGACAAAGTTTGTTATTATAATTTAAATTTCATTGATTTTTTGGGCAAAAAATAATTGAGGTGAAATATTTCACAAAAATTATGTTAAAGCAAATGATAAATTTTTATAAATTTCGTTACTTTACGTACCTCAATAATTGTTGAAAAATATATAAATTAATAGAATTTTAGATGGCAAGACAATTAGCCTTAAATAGATAATAGATTTCTATAAATAATAGATTTATCATAATATTAAATTTGTATTTGAAAAAAATTTCTAAAAATAAAAGGGATCAAATTCTACTTATGGGAGGAATTAAGTTTTTTTTTTTTTTTTTTTTTTTTTAAATTTGGAATGAAGATTTGAACTGAGTTTTTTAAGAAAGAAAAAACATTGAGTCAAATATTAAGATGCAAGGGAAATTTTCGTTGGACAAACAAATGATGTGATAGATAAAAAATGAATTTAATTAGTAGTATAATTACTCTCAAATAAAATGTTTGTAATAATATTATAGTGGTCATGGTAATGAGGAAGAAAACCCTCAAAAATATTTAAAGTTAATAATGACAAAAGTGATAAAGATGCATTTATTTAAATTGTCATACAAAACAAGAAAATTTTTTATTTGAACAAGATTTTTAAGGAAGAAGAATCTTCCATTTTTTCCGAAGCGGTGTACATCAAAATTGCATAAATTCCCGAATTTAGCATTATGGAAGGTATAATTCCCATATAGGGAAAAAAAAAGTCTTATGGCTAAGAGTACTCCACGTTTCATTTATATCTTTGAAACTTGAACTGAAATTAGGGTTTATGTTCCCCATTTTATGCTATTCACCTTTCTCAATAAAAGTAATAAACATACATCTTTGTTCAAAATAAATAAACACATTAAAAATAAGTAAAAAGCACATTAAGATGAGAAAAAAATTGATTTGAAATCAAAGGTTCCATTTTAATGAGATCAATTTTTTTATTCGATTTAAATTAAATTTAAATATTAAATTTATTTATTAAGTTCGAATTAAATTTTAGATTGAAAAGTTAAAAACAGAAGAAAAAAATGAACTAAAACCAATTATATATAATTTTTAGTTTTTTTATTTTTTTTTAAATTTTTATAAAATAAAAATAATTATTTTGTACCTAAATTTATTTAAATATATAAAAGAATTAAAATAACATATAAAAAACCAAAAATTAAATTTTAAACCCGATGAACCAAATTGAAATAAACCGATAAAATTCAGTTCGAATCATATTAGATCATATAAAAGTTCGGTTTGGATTTGGATCCAGTTTTAAAAATTCATAATTTTATGCATTATAAAAAAAATTAAATCAAATCCGATTCGATCCAAACCGTTATCACTTTTATAGTACGTGCGGTTTCTAAATTTTGGGCTAAATTCTATTTTGATTTTTGTAGACGTCGATTTTGTTCGGTATATATTTATATATATATAACAATAATGATTTTAATAATAATAATAATAATAATAATAATAATAATAATAATAAAAAAAATCGATTTTATTAAAATTAAAAATCAATTAATTATTAAAAAACAAACAGAAAAATAGAACATAACCAAAAAAAAAAAAAAAAGAGGGGATGGCAGTGGTGGCTTCCCTGGCACCACTGCCACCGTACCCTACAACCTTACCCCACCCCTCTATTCCCTAGCATCATTGCTCGTTTACCCTACTACCCATACTTTATTTACTACCCTCACTGTCAGACCAAACAAAAAATAATAAATAGAGCTCATGGCTGAACCGTAAAGGAAAAGAGAGGAGGGAAGACACTGTAAAAAAAACAAAAAAAAATACTGTAAAAAAAAAAAACATAGTCCTCCCCGTAAAGAGAAACCCAGAGCCGAGAGCTTCCTACACAAAGAAGAAAAAAATTTCAGTTTTTTTTTTAAAAAAGTTAGAATATAAAAAAAATAGTTTCACTGAAACTTTGAAAGCAGATCTAGGGAAGTGGGGACTCTTTTTGGTGAAAAATAGGCCGGATCTGTGTTCAGGAGGTCGAAAGAAGTTTGTGGGTATTTTTTAGAATTTTTCGATACCGACGATGGCGATCGGAGCTCGCCGCCGACAAGGACTACGACGACGGTAACGACGGACGACCACCGGCCTAAGGTCGACTGAAAAAAAAAAGAGAGAAAAAAAAGGTGTTTTTTTCTGAGGAACAAAGGAAATGACCAAAAAAAAAATTTTGGGCTTTTATATAAGCTGTCAATAGTCAAAACGACGTCATTTTAAGCACTCAGGATCCGCGCGTCAACCTACGACCCGACCCGGGATCCGCGCACTTGACCCGCGACCCACTTCTCCATCAGCTTCTGATCGGTCTAATTGAACCGAAACCGAACCGCTGAACTCGAACCGAACCGATACCGAACCGCTGAACCAACCAGACTGCACTCAGATCGACCCGAACCGCAAGACCAAAATGCCAAATCGAACCACATTTGACCGGTTCGGTTCAGGTAAAAAAAGTTTTTTTTTAATTTTCTAATTTTTTTATATATTAATATTTTTGTTATTTTAAGTTTTTTTTTATATATTTATGCTTGATAAGTTTTAAATTTGTTAGGATAAGTTTTTTAATTGTTTTAATAATAATAAAATGAAAACAAAGTAAGATAATAATTAAAAAAATATTAAAAATGCTTAAATAATAATAATAAGAGAATAATTATTATTCTTTTTCTTACCTAGATGTTGGATGGAATAAAAAATATTTTCCTAAAGAAATAATTTCGCCTAGATGTTGGAGAATTATTATTAATAAATTTTCATAAAAAGAAATATATAAGAAATTTTTTAATTTTCAAAAATCATTAAAATCGAACTTATTTTGAAAATCCATCTAAATGTTGAAAATTTTTAGAGATGTTTGTATTTTCTTAAAAACGAAACCTTAAACATTAATTCTTAATTTTCAAAACCCTAAGTTTCTAAAACCCCTAAAATTCAAAATCTTAAAATCCAAAACCCTAAAATCTGAGACCCCTAAAATTCAAAATCCTTAAATTCAAACCCTTAAAATCCGAAACCTGTAAAATTCAAAACCCCTTAAAATATGAAATCCCAAACCTTTAAACTCTTAAATCCAAACCCTTAAAATCCAAACCCTTAAATCAAAACCCCAAACCTCAAATTTTAAAATCGAAAACCTAAAATCTTCAAACTCTAAAATCAAAACCCTAAACCTTTCATACCTTAAAACCAAACCCTAAAACCCTCAAAACTTAAATCTAAACCCTTAAAATCTGAATCTTCAAAATTTGGAAACCTTAATCTTTAAAACCTCTACTCAAGCCCTTACTCAAAACATCCTAAAAATCCTAAGGACACGTGTGAAAATTTCATTTGAAGCAATTTGTTAACGAATGCCGCCTAGATGATGGGGTATTTAAGAAATTTTACTTCGTGAAGTCTTTTCACATAATTTATTAATTCGCATTAATAATAAGATTAATAAATAAAAAGTATAACAGTAAATTGGGATCTTAAATATAAACAGTCGTACCTAAGCTCTACCTAGATGTTGGAGAGTCAGGGTGGTTTTATTATACCTACGTATCTAACTTTAAACTTACATCTTATCCTATATAACATTCATTGGCATACATATGTTAGCATGTTATTATTAGAGATTATTTGTATTATCCTGTCTTTAATTTTTATTTGCTACTTGGTAATAAAATATTTTATAATAAAAAAGAATAATACATTTAAAAATTTTTTTTTGATATTATAAAATAAAATAAAATTGCATTCCGAAAAAAATAATTCTTGGTACTCTGCCTAGATATTGAAAAGTCACCAATAATTTTTTATAAAGAGTGTTATTTCATTTTAAGGATTGTTGTGTTAAATCTTAAGCGAAAAGAGTTATTTTAAATTCTGCCTAGATGTTGAAAAATTTTAAAATAATTTTTTAATTTAAAGATTTTCTCAATATTTCTAAATAAAAACCTTAGCAAAAATATTTTTTAAAACGAAGGGAATTAGTATTAAATTTCAAGTCAAAATGATTTTTATCCAACACCGAGAATAGCGCATAATTAAATGGTACCAATTTATGGGTGTTGTGGGGGTGTTAATCTTTCCTCACATGTAACCGACTCCCGGACCTAATCTGGTTTTCGTAGGCCAACATTTGTCTTTTTGATGAGAATCATAATACAATTCTGGGATCCATCTTATCGATGCTTTATATTCAACCAAGAAGACTTGGCCCTCACGATCAAAAATATTCTTCTTTACTCCAGATAGAGTCTACCAATCAAGATAAGATCTATTGAAAAGAGCATAAGACTACCGGATATAGAAAGAAGTTAGCCGAAATCATGCAAATAGAGGTTGAAGAGATAGACAAGCACAAGAAGGAAAAGAACGAGATTGAGACCATTTTATAAGCTTTTCTACTCGAATATATAAAAAAATATATTAATACTGATTAAGGGTTTGATGTGTTTGCTTTGACTGTGTATGGATTGATGATATTTCCTAAAGTGTTAGGACATATAGAACCATCAGTGATTGACTTTTTTGAGCAATTGGATAAAGGTATAAATCTTTCACCGACTATTTTGGCAAAAACTGTTAAATCACTTAATTTTTACAGAAAGAAAGGTGAAGGGTGATTTATAAGGTGTGTTCAGTTGCTTTTTGTTTGGCTCAGAAGTCATTTTTGAGGAAAAAAAGATATTATTTTAACCATTTTTTATTCATTTAATTCCCATCAGGGAGTTTGTTGCCAAAGAACGGAGAAGGGATTGGACAAAAAATTAGTGGATGTCATTTTTTCTGGAACTCACTAGTGAGGATGTGACATAAAAGGCACCATAGATGATTCTTATGGTCGTATTGTATAGTTGTAAAAATGAGTCATGGGTACCCTTGTTAGGAATATGAGGGGTAGTGAGTTATGCACCCCTTATGGTTCAAAGACTATGACTCATGGCTGTTTATCCCTATGACTCACGAACTCAGTTCACTCAAGTTCGATTATGAGACACCCAGTTATGTGAAAAGGGTTTGTGAATCATCAAAGCATGGAAGCAAGTCAATCGAATGAGTCCAGCTAGATTTGTAGATAATATTATAGAAGGTTACCTTGCCTAGAGGATGAAAAGAGTTAACGAAATTAGGCCTCTACCAGTTGACGTTTCAGAAAAGTTACCAGTTTTTATTTTAGTATTGGTATTGGCAACTTTTGAGATCGTCCAACGAGAGTTTAAAATTAAAAAAAAAAGGTTAGAGAAAGAAAAGATGGCCATGATGGATCAAATTAACCAATTAAAATATGATTTGATGATAAGAGATGATACAGTACAGAAGTTGACCAAGAAAAGAAAGGTATTGAAAGAAGATCTGTAAAATCTACATCAAGAAAATAAGAAATTGAGGTTGGACAGTAGACCTTTGAAGGGATCTAAGAAAGATGTGGAAGAATTAAGAGATATGATAGAATATTGGAAGAACAGAGCTCGAGAGAATAAGGAAGTGATTTCTGCACTCACCAAAGAATAACATGAATGAAAAAAAAGATTTTCATGAGCCTCTGGAAAGGTAACGAGGTGCCAAAGAGAAAGTGAAAAGCTAAAAGCTAAACTAAGAAGGGAACAAAATAGGAACTTCGATTTGTAAAGTGAGAAAAAAGCTTTAGAGCATGAATTAATGAGCTTGGAGCTTCAATTGACAAGCAATTAGAGTCACATAGATAAGATTTTGACTGAGTGGCAAGAGAAAGAAGATTATTGAGCTCTCACTTACAATATGAAGGTGGATGCTAGAGAGATGTGGAGAGCGAAAAGTTTAGGGAGGCAACAATACATCGAACATTTGACTGTTCAAATCTACAAGGTTGTTCGAAAAGCAAGCAACATGATTAAAAAGGTGAAAGCACTAGAATGAGAGATTGTACCAACTCAAAGCCATGGTTAGAGATTACTAAATTTTTTGTATGAAGCTAGAGAGCAATATGCTCAAATCAAATGTTTTTATGATTTCAATGCAAGAATGATCAGATGATATATAAAGGCCCCCATGGTTAATGAAAGTTTTTTTTCTGTTTCGATTGATCTAAAATAATTCCCACAATTTACATATCATTCATTCCATAAATGCATTTTAATAAAGGTAAATAAGCAATGATATTATATCATGCGTTCTAATTCATGGTTAATAAACTAAGGTTCAAGGATAGCAAAGTCAAAGAATCTAAGTCAGACAATCCCACATAGATATAATACTCGTTTTCAAGCTCGAGTTATGGAAGAAGAGAACGCAATCAGATTTGAGAGAGTCGAAAGGGCATAAGAGGAAATAAGAGAAAGAGTAATAGAGATACAGTAAAGTATCGAAGCCCAGATGGCTGAATTAAGACAATTACTAACTAGTTTACTGAAAGGTAAAGAAGTTACTGAGGCATCAAGGATAGGAGAAGAAGTTAATACGAAAGAACCACTCTATCCTCTTGGATTCACTCCACCTCAAGCCTAAGCTCAAGCCCTTGTGGCATGCACATACGCCCACCAAATGTGCAGCCATATGTCTATGTCAATTATGCTGCTGGCCAACAATCAATCCACTTAAATACTAATGATAGGCCTATCCTAGTTGATCCCACCATAGTACCAAATCTTGATGAACCAATTAAACAGAAAAATCTCGTGAAATGTTAGAGCCTATTATAAACTCAGAAATACAAAACAAGTATGATCAACTTGAAAAGAGGCTCAAAACGGTTGAAGGTAATGACATTTATAGGATTGTTGACGCTAATGAGTTGAGCCTAGTGCTTGACTTAGTTATCTCAACAAAATTTAAGACCCTAAATTTTGAGAAATATGATGGAACAAAATGTCTTTCCACTCATATTACCATATTTTGTAGAAAGATGATGGGTCATACCCATAATGACAAACTCTTAATACATTGTTTCCAAGATAGTTTGACTGGTTCAATGATAAAATGGTACGTGCAGTTAGATCAGAGTAAAATTCACTCGTGAAAAGACTTGGCCAAAGTATTTCTTACTCAGTATAAGCATGTATTAGATACAGCCCTTGATAGGTTGTCACTACAAAATATAAAAAAAAAATCAATGAAAACTTTCAAGGAATATACGCATCGATGGAGAGATACAACAACCCAAGTCCAACCACCATTGACTGAAAAAAAAGATAATTGTGCTATTTGTTAACACATTGAAAGCTCTGTATTATGATAGGTTGGTGGGGAATGTCACAAAAAACTTCTCTGATATGGTAATCTCAGGAGAAATGATAGAGAGCACTATCAAAAGTGGCAAAATTGAAGGGCCCGAAAATAAAACAACAAGTTCAAAAAAGCAAGAGCAGGAGACATATGCTGTTACTTATAGAAATCTTTCGCATCATCCTTCTATCCCATATAATATATGCCCTTCATACCCTCCTTACTACTCTATCGCTAACCAAATTTCTTAATAACCATATCATTACCGAGTACCCCAACAACCACTGCCCAAACCAAGCTTTAGCCTTCAGCCATCCAATTACACCTTTGCACCTTCAACTAGATCATTTGCCCAACCAATCCATCCAAACAATAATTAAAGAACCTCAAAAAATAATAACAATCGGGAAAGACCTCATTTTGATCCAATTCTTATGTTTTATATCAATTTATACTCTCAGTTGATGAGAGGTCATCTTATCGCTCTTTCCTACGTAAAACCATTAAAGCCACCTTACCCGAGTTGGTATGACCCTAACGCTAAGTATGATTATCATTATAGTGTTACATGACACTCTACTGAAAATTATATAGCACTTAAACATTAGGTGCACGGTCTGATAAATGATGGCCTTTTAACTTTTGACACCAAATTCAAGCCAAGTGTTAGTGAAAACCCTTTACTAGATCACACCGAAGGAAAATTTATATGGTGGATAAAGAAAAAGATGTGAAATCAAAAAATGTGTGAATGAAATAAAGACTTATTTTGAATGGGTGTATAACTGTTTATGTGAGGCGAGTATGATTCAACCATTATTTTTGGATAATAATGGAAGTTATGGAGACCTCGACCATTCTTACAAGTACCATAGAGGATCGGTTGGACATTTGATCCAAAGTTGTGAGGACTTTAAATGAATATTATAGAGTTTTATGGATGAGGCCATCATTAAGTTTTATGATGAATGTGATGGAAATAGTGTGAATACAGTAGGTGACAATCGTCTTGGCAATTTTTTTATCCCTAAACCTCTCACTATTTACTATGATGAGAAACCAAAGCCTCTAACTGAAAAAATCATCTCCTTTTTTAGGACACCAATGACCATTTATGCCCCTAGTCCATTCCCTTATCAAACCGACAAAGCAGTATCATGGAGATACGATTATGATATGGTGATATGAGGGCCTAATATGATCTATAATAATCTAAGTACAGAGAATACTACCAACATAGCAGGAATAGGAGGAATGACCCGAAGTGATCGAATTTACACTCTTAAAATGTCAAAAAAGGTCGAAAAAGGGAAAGGTAAGATAGGAGAAGAAGACACAAGGGAAAGCCAAGATTCTCAACCGATAGTAAACTCGAAAGTGTAAGTTAACAAACTGATGTCAGAAAAAAAAAGCTTATGAGTTTTTAAAGATCATTAAACATAATGAGTACAGTGTGGTTGACCAGCTAAATAAACTGTCAGCTCATATTTCTTTACTATCACTACTATTGATTCTGAGCCGTATAGGAATGCTTTGCTGAAAGCGCTCAACCAAGCTTATGTCGAGCATAACATTTCTGTTGAAAAGGTAGATCACATGGTTGAGAATATTATAGCCTCGAATTTCATCACCTTCAATGATGATGAAATACCTCCAAAAGGACGTGGTAGTGTTAAGGCTTTACATGTTACTATCAAATGCAAGTCATATACTATAGCCAAAGTGCTAATTGACAATGGATCGTCTATTAATGTTATGCCACTAACGACATTATCAAAGCTTCCAGTGGATCCTTCTCATATGCGAAATAGCCATATGATTGTAAGAGCATTTAACAAGGTACGAAGAAAGGTAATTGACGATATAGAGATCCCATTATAGATCGATTCTTATACCTTCAACGTCATATTTCAAGTAATGAACATAACTCTTGCATATAGTTGTTTCCTTGAAAGACCTTGGATTCACACGATCAGAGTTATATATTTATCTTTACATCAAAAAGTAAAATTCATCATAGAAGGAAAATAAGTCTATGTGGATGGTGAAGAGGATTTATTAGTAATAAAAACTTTAACAACTCCATACGTTGAGGTAGCAGAAGAAGCGATCAAATGTTCTTTCAGAGCTTTTAAAGTAGCAAACGCTATTACATAAGAGAAGGGTCAAGGATATCAATCACTCAATTATCAAAAGCTACGAATATGGTGATCAAGCAGACTATTGGTAAGGGTTGGCGAGTCGGGTAAGGCTTACAAAAAGCTCTATAAAGAATCATAAGAGCACTATGCTCGATTGAAAATAAAAAAAGATAAGAGTTAGGCTATAAGCCTACGACTGCTGATAAAAAGAATGTAATGCTGGAGAAAAAAAAAAGAGAATGGCACGTCTCAAAGGGTAAAATTTTATTGATGGAAAAATGGTATTCTCTTTTTTGTATGAAACATTTTGTTTAGGCAGGTATGTCTATCCTGGATCAATAGAGGTCAAACAAAGGGAACCGATAGTGGGATTGGAAGAAGTCTTTTCTCAATTTCAAATTGGAGCAGAGGAAGGAGTCATGCAGAATAACGAGATCTTTTTAGGTTAAAAGATAAAAGAATGGTGTACCATTTTGTTATCCTTGAACCTTTTAACTCAAAAATTCTAATTGCTTCTGCCCAAAAGCATGCGGAAGAAATGTATGGGCTTATTTTTATTATCTTAATAAAATGATGAATGCAATGCATTTCACTTATACCATGTTCTCTATTTTTCATTTTTCTTTTCTTTCATTACCATTCTCTTTGCCCTTGCCAAGATCAATATATATTTTTTTATGATTACACCCATTTTTAAATTTTTTAATAATGAACATTATGGATGACCAAGGCAATAACACCGAGTTTGATTTTAAAAATTCGTCTCACATTAGCGAGCTTGATAACGATGTTGATTCAAATGACTATGATTTACCTCATGATCTGTTGAAATGGATGGAACAAGAGAAGAAAATTATAGAACCCCACTAGGAATCAACTGACCCATTAAATTTGGGAGATGGTGACAATAAAAAGAAAGTTAGGATCGATACTTCACTATCACCGATTGAGAAGCAAAAGTTGGTGAATCTATTACGAGAATACATAGATGTATTTGCATGGCCTTACCAAGATATGCCAGGACTTAGCATAGAGGTGGTTGAGCATAGGTTACCTTTAAAAACAGAATGTCAATCAGTATAGCAGAAGTTGGGACGAATGAAGCCAAAAATATTACTGAAGATAAAAGAAGTAAAAAAGTAATTTGATGTTGGTTTCTTAAAAATAGCCAAGTACCATGAATGGGTAGCCAATATAGTCTCAGTTTCCAAGAAAGATGAAAAAGTTAGAATGTATGTGGACTATCGAGATTTAAATAGGGCTAGCCCAAAGGATAATTTTTCATTATCACATATTGATACCCTTATGGATAACACTGCTAAGCACTTCACTTTTTCATTCATGGACGGGTTCTTTAGCTACAATCAGATCAAAATGGCTCATGAAGATGTGAAGAAAACTACATTTGTCAGCACCACGCACGTAAAGGGAGATGAGAGGTTTTTTGGGCTGATTGAATTATATTTCTCGCTTCATATCCCAACTTACCTCAAAATATGATCCAATCTTTAGGTTGTTTCATAAAAATAATCCTGGTAAATGGGATGAAGAATGCCAAAATGCATTTGAAAAAATTAAAGAGTATTTGATAAGCCCATCGGTATTGGTTCCACCAGTTGCAGGAAGACCATTAATTTTATATCTAATGATTTAAGAAAAATCAATGGGATGTGTATTGAGGCAAAAAGATGAAACTGGTAAAAAAGAGCATGCTATTTACTATTTGAGTAAAAAGTTTACGGAGTATGAGGCCAAGTACCTCTAAATAGAAAAAATATGTTATGCCCTAGCTTGGACTACTCGTAGACTCAGACAATACATGCTCTACCATACAACTTGGCTAATATCAAAATTGGATCCCATCAAGTACATTTTTGAGAAACTGTCTTTGTCAGACAGGATAATGAGATGGCAGATCATGCTTTCAGAATATGATATTGTGTATATGACACAAAAATCCATAAAAAAGTGTAATTTTTTATTTTCTTGCTGATCGAACTACAAAAGATTATGAATCTATGAAGTTTGAGTTTTCAGATGAAAATTTGATGGCAATCTTACAGGATGAAAATAAAGAGCCTGTAAGAGAAGCATAAAAAATATTTTCTAATGGAGCATCCAATATAATGGGGCATGGCATTGGGGCAGTGCTAATATCTCCAGAAGAGAATTACTATCCTTGTACCACAATGTTAGATTTCAACTGCACAAACAATGTTGTTGAATATGAAGCATACGTCATGGGGTTACAGATGGCCATTGAAAAGAAGATTGGAACACTAAAAGTATATAGGGATTTAGCCTTAGTAATTTATCAACTAAAAGGTGAATGAGAAACCAGAGACCCAAAATTAGTGTTATATCAAAAGCACATAACTGACTTAATAAAACATTTTAAAGAGATCTAATTTCAGTATATTTTTCGAGAAGAAAACCAGATTGCTGATGCCTTGGTTACTTTGACAGTAATGTTCAGGTTAAATAATAGTACATGAATTCAGCCCATTAGAGTATAAGTAAAAATTTCACCAGCCCACTGTTCAAATGTGAAAAAAGAGGTAGATCGATAACCATGGTACTATGACATTGTACAATATATCAAGTGTCAAAACTACCCAGAGTAGGCTTCAAAAAATGATAAGAGGATCATTCAAAGATTAGTAGTAGCTTTTGTGCTTGATGGAGAAATCCTGTATAAAAAGAGTCGAGATCAAATTTTGCTAAGGTGCATCGATGCTATGGAAGCAAGAAGGATACTTAAAGAAGTACACGAAAGAATTTATGGAACACATGCTAACGGGCATATGATGGCCAAACAGATTATGAGAGCTAGTTACTACTGGTCTACAATGAAAAATGATTGCATCAGTTATGCTAAAAAGTGTTAAAAATATCAAATTTATACAGATAAAATTCATTTCCCTCCAGTCTTGCTACACGTCTTGGCACCACCATGGCTTTTTTCCATGTGAAGAATAGATGTGATCAGACCCATAACCCTAAAAGCTTCGAATGGGCATCGATTTATCTTTGTGATAAGTGATTACTTTACAAAATTGGTAGAAGCAACTTCGTCTGCTAGTATTACGTGATTAGTGGTCTGTAGATTTATAAAAAGAGAGATAATATGTCGGTATGGGCTCCCGAAAAAGATCATCTCAGATAATGCTAGCAATTTGAACAAAACCATGGTACTATGACACTGTACAATATATCAAGTGTCAAAACTACCTGGAATAGGTTTTAAAAAATGATAAGAGGATCATTCGAAGATTAACAGCAGGTTTTATGTTTGATGGAGAAATCCTGTATAAAAAAAGTCGAGATCAAATTTTGCTAAGGTGCATCGATGCTATGGAAGCAAGAAGGATACTTGAAGAAGTACACGAAAAATTTTATGAAACATATGCTAACAGGCATATGATGGCCAAATAGATTATGAGAGCTGGTTACTACTGATCTACAATGAAAAATGATTGCATCAGTTATGCTAGGAAGTGTCACAAATGTCAAATTTATACAGATAAAATTCATTTCCTTCTAGTCTCGCTACACGTCTTGGCACCACCATGGCTTTTTTTTATGTAAGAAATAGATGTGATCGGACCCATAACCCCAAAAGCTTCAAATGGGCATCGATTTATCTTTGTGATAATCGATTACTTTACAAAATGGGTAGAAGCAGCTTTATATGCTAGTGTTATGTGATCAGTGGTATGTAGATTTATAAAATGAGAGATAATATGTCGTATGGGCTCCCGAGAAAGGATCATCTCAGATAATGCTAGCAATTTGAATAATAAAATGATGAAAGAATTATTTGCATAGTTTAAGATCAAGCATCATCATTTAGCATTATATCGCCCAAAAATGAATGATACAGTGGAAGCTGCGAATAAAAACATCAAGAGAATATTGGGAAAAATGATTGACACATATAAGGATTGGCATGAAAAGTTACCTTTTGCTTTGCTTTCCTATAGAACATCAATTCGAAGCTCCACAGGGGCCACCCTGTTTTCACTAGTGTATGGGATGGAAGCTGTATTACCGATTGAGGTGAAAATTCCTTCTTTAAGGGTGTTGATGGAGTTAAAATTGGATGAGGCAGAATGGGCTCAAGATCATTTCGAGCAACTGAATCTTATTGAAGAGAAAAAGCTTTCAGCACTCAGTTATGGATAAATGTATCAAAGAAAAAATCATGCGAGCACCTGACAAAAGGATACGACCCCAATACTTTCGCGATGGTGAATTGGTTTTGAAAAGGATTTTGCCATGTCAACATGACAATAGAAAAAAATGGACGCCTAATTGGGAAGGTCCATATGTGGTAAAAAAGGCTTTTTCTGGTGGAGCTCTGATCCTTACAGAAATGGATGGTGATGAATTGCCAAATCTTATAAATTTGGACACTGTCAAGAAATATTTTGCTTAAAAAAAGGAAAAAAAAAGAAAAAAAATATGAAAAAAAGAGAAAAAAATGGATAAAAAAAATAATTCAAATTGAAAACCCGAAAAGGGTAGTTTGAATCAAATGGTATCATTTGAGCTGAAAACCTGAAAAGGCGACTCGAATGAAAGTAAAGCTCGAGAAGGTCTTTCAAAGAATGAAAGAGTGGCACCAAATGGATGAATTCTTGCCAAAATTAAGGGAGATGACTTTTAAGGGGCTAGTTCCCATTAGTCACAGATATGGGGTAAGGATTGGTCATATGAAATCACAGGTGACAAGATCGTAAATTAACGAATTTTTGGAAAAGACTTGGTTTGAGTAGGCCGAGGTCGTCCAAATGTTCATTATTTAGAGAATTGATATTTGACTCTTGAAATACTTTTAAGTTAACTATTCTTTATATCTCGAAAGGCTTATCTTTCTAATCCTAAAATATCCTATTACTGGTCGTATTGCACACCCAACTTTAAACTTGAAATCATTGCATTTGTCATTTAAAATTAAGATATTGATTGATAAAGTTCATAATAGACCAATGCATCGCTCAAAAAGAGAATGCAATATGAGGATGACAAAAATAGTAATATGGGGGCAGAAAGAATGAAACGAAATCGATTGATTACTAAAGATAAAAAAGAGAACGGGGATAAAGAATAAAAAAAAAGATTTTTAAGCAACTAAAAGCCAGATGGGTCAATCATGAGACAAAGATTTTTGGTCAAAAATTGAAAAATTTAAAAGGGCAGGACTATTGGAAGTGACTTTTAAAGATTGAAAAAATTAACCAAAAGTTGAATTAACTTGGATGAAAATGCTTGATATAATTCATTGGTTGCATCTTTATCTTTTCAATCATCACAATTATTACATGCATCGCATACCTCTTGGTAAGTTGCATAAAAGGTTTCTTTATGAAACATTAGGAAGAAGTCATCTTTTTCAAAACAAATATGATGGCCTTGAAGGTAATATGTTACCTCCAAGATAATTCTTAAAACCAAACTATCGGTTTATGGAGTACCCAACCCCCTATTTCTCAAATCATAGCTCAGTTATGGTTACTTTTATTTCTTTGACTTGCAGTTCAGTCTCGATCATCATTAATCTTTGATTCATGGTTTAATCCTGATCATTCTTATAGCTTCTCGACTTACGGTTTAATCCTAGTGGCTTTTATTTCTTTGACTTGTAGTTCAGTCTCAGTTATCTTTAATTTTTGACTCGTGGTTTAATCTCGATCATTCTTATAGCTTCTCGACTTACGGTTTAATCATAGTCGCTTTTATTTCTTTGACTTGTGATTCAGTCTCAGTTATCTTTAATCTTTGACTCGTGGTTTAATCCTGATCATTCTTATAGTTTTTTGACTTACGGTTTAATCCTAGTCGTTTTTATTTCTTTGACTTGAGGTTCAGTCTCGGTTATCTTTAATCTTTGACTCGTGATTTAATCCCGATCATTCTTATAGCTTTTCGACTTACGATTTAATCCTAGTCATTTTTATTTTTTTGACTTACAGTTCAGTCTCGGTTATCTTTAATCTTTGACTCATGGTTTAATCCCGATCATTCTTATAGCTTCTTGACTTAAGGTTTAATTTTAGTCGCTTTTATTTCTCTGACTTACGATTCAATCCCAGTTATCTTTAATTTTTGACTCGTGGTTTAATCTTGATCATTTTTATAGTTTTTGAATTACGGTTTAATCCTAATCTCCTTATTTTCTAATTTACGGTCTAATCCCAATCTCTTTATATTCTGACTCGCTGTTCAATCCCGATCTCTTTAAATCCAAAAATCACAGTTTAATCTTGATTGACGTTATTTTGACTCGTGCTTCAATCCCAATTTCTTTAATCCAAAATCGCAGGTTAATCTCGATTATTGTTATTTTTTGACTCGTGATTTAATCCCGATCTCTTTATTTTCTGACTTGTGATTCAATCCAAGTTGACGTTATTCTGACTCGCAATTCAATCCCGATTTTTTTAATCCAAAATCGTAGTTTAATATCAATTGTTGTTATTTTCTGACTCGTGATTTAATCCCAGTTAATCTCAATTGTTGTTATTTTTTGACTCGTGGTTTAATCCCGGTCTCTTTATTTTTTGACTTGTAATTCAATCCAAGTTGACGTTATTTTGACTCGCGATTCAATCTTGATTTTTTTAATCCAAAATCACAGTTTAATCTTGATTATTGTTTTTTTTACTCGTGGTTTAATCCCAGTCTCTTTATATTTTGATTTATGATTCAATCTAAGTTCAATCCTGATCTTGTTATTCCCTTACCCGTAGTGTTACCCCGATCATTTTCTTTATTATTCGACTTGTGATGTTACCTTAGTTAATTCCTTATTTTTCAACTCGCGATGTCATTTTGGTCATTTTTTTTATCACTCGAACCGTGGTTAAAAATAATTCATAAAAAAAAAAACAACAACAACAAAAAAACAAAAGAAAAACTTTTGAAAAATCCATGATTTGCTTCTGGACAAAATCGTTATCTTTGTCTTTGCCATATTCCTAATTCTCAGTTGCAAAGAAGGGCAGCTGTAGAAATCGATTTTTTTCGGTATATATATTTTTATATATATATAACAATAATGATTTTAATAATAATAATAATAAAATCTATTTAATTAAAATTAAAAATTAATTCATTATTAAAAAAATAAAAAGACAAAACATAACAAAAAAAAAATAAAAAAAGAGGGGATGGCAGTGATGCCTTCCCCAGTACCACTGCCACCATACCCTACCACCGTACCCCACCCCTCTATTCCCCGGCATCACTGCCTGTTTACCCTACTACCCATACCCTATTTACTACCCTTACTGTTAGACCAAACAAAAAAATAATAAAAAAGGTATGGGGCTCGTGTTTACACTTTATGTCGAGCCTTGTGCCATGCATGGCCGGAGCTCTATAGTTAGAGCTCCTAATCGAACCGTAAAGGAAAAGAGAAGAGGGGAGACATTGCAAAAAGAATAAAAAAAATACTGTAAAAAAAATAAAAAAAAATATAGTCTTCCATGTATGAAGGAACCCAGTGCCGAGAGCTTCTTGCATAAAGAAGAAAAAAGGTCGGTTTTTGTTTTTAAAAGAGATAGAATACAAAAAAAAAATAATTTCATCGAAACTTTGAAAGCAAATCTAGAGAAGTGGGGACTCTTTTTGGTGAAAAGGATGTCGGATCTGTGTTCAGGAGGTCAAAAGGAGTTTGTGGGTATTTTTTAAAATTTTTTGACACCAACGACGGCGGTCGAAGCTCGCAGCCGACAAGGATTGCGGCGGCCATTACGACGAACGGCCATCTGCCCAAGGTCGGCTGAAAAAAATCAGAGAAAAAAAAGGTGTTTTTTTTTCTGAGGAACGAAGGAAATGATCGAAAAAAAATATTTTTGGATTTTTATATAAGCTGTCAATAGCCAAAACGACGTCGTTTCAATAAACGCCCAAAACGATGTCATTTTAAACACCCAGGATCTGTGGGTCAACCCGCGACCCGACTTGGGGTCAGTGCACCCGACCCACGATCCACTTCTCCATCAGCCTCTAATCGGTCTAACTGAACTGAAATCGAATCGCTAAACCCGAATTGAACTGGTATCAAACTGCTGAACCAACCAAACCGCACCCAGACCGAGCCGAACTGCACCCAAATCGCTGGATCGAACTGTCGTTGACCCAATCGTTGACCGATCCGATTCAGGTAAAAAATATTTTTTTTTGAATTTTCTAATTTTTTTTATATATTATTATTTTTGTTATTTTAAGTTTTTTTTTTATATTTATGCATGATAAGTTTTAATTTTGTTACGATAAGTTTTTTAATTGTTTTAATAATAATAAAATGAAAACAAAGTATGATAACAATTTAAAAAATATTAAAAATGCTTAAATAATAATAATAGAATAATTATTATTATTTTTTTTACCTAGATGTTGGAGGGAATAAAAAATATTTTTTTAAAGAAATAATTTCGCCTAAATGTTGGAGAATTATTATTAATAAATTTTCATAAAAAAATATATATAAGAAATTTTTTAATTTTTAAAAATCATTAAAATTGAACTTGCTTCGAAAATCCATCAAGATACTGGAGATTTTTAAATTCAAAACCCTAAAATCCGAAACCTCTAAAATTCAAAACCCCATAAAATCCGAAATCCCAAACCTTTAAATTCTTAAATCCAAACCCTTAAAATCCAAACCCTTAAATCAAAATCCCAAACCTCAAATTTTAAAATCAAAACCCTAAAATCTTCAAACTCTAAAATCAAAATCTTAAACCTTTTATACCTTAAAACCAAACCTTAAAACCTTTAAAATCTGAATCTTCAAAATCTGGAAACCTTAATCTTTAAAACATCTACTCAAGCCCTTACTCAAAACATCCTAAAAATCCTAAGGACACGTGTGAAATTTCATTTGAAGCAATTTGTTCCCGAATGTCGCCTAGATGATTAAGGTATTTAGAAAATTTTACTTCGTGAAGTCTTTTGACACGATTTCTTATTTTGCATTAATAATAAGATTAATAAATAAAAAGTATAACAATAAATTGAGATCTTAAATATAAACAATCGTACCTAAGCTCTGCCTAGATGTTGGAAAGTTAGGGTAGTCTCATTATACCAAAGAATCCAACTTTAAAATTACATTTTATCCTACATAATATTCATTGGCATACATACGTTAGCAAGTTATTATTAGAGATTATTTGTATTATCCTGTCTTTAATTTTTATTTGCTACTTGGTAATAAAATATTTTGTAATAAAAAAAAATAATACATTTAAAATTTTTTTTTATATTATAAAATAAAAAAATAACATTCCGAAAGAAATAATTATTTATATTATGCCTAGATGTTGGAAAGTCACCAACAATTTTCTATAAAGAGTATTATTTCATTTTAAGGATTGTTGTGTTAAATTTTAAGCGAAAAAAGTTATTTTAAATTCTACCTAGATGTTAAAAAATTTTAAGATAATTCTTTAATTTAAAGATTTTCTCAATATTTCTAAATAAAAACTTTAACAAAAATATTTTTTAAAACGAAGGGAATTAATTTTAAATTTCAAGTCAAAATCATTTTTATCCAACACTGAGAATAGCGCATAATTAAATGGTACCAATTTATGGGTATTGTAAGGGTGTTAATCCTTCCTCACACGTAACCGACTCCTGGATCCAATCTGATTTTCGTAGGCCAACATTTGTCTTTTTTATAAACTTTAAACTCGTTTTTATAGTTTTATTAAAAAGATAAATTTTTGGGTGACCAATCACATCATAAAACAGATTGGTGGTGACTCTTCTTTTATTTCTCTTGATTTTTAAAACTGTTTACAACTGACGGTTCCAAAACTGTTACGACAATTTTTAAACTTTAAAAGTTATAATTAAATCTTAAATTATCCAAATGTGTATTAATATAGTTTTTCAATCAACAAAACCATATAATTTGACAAAATATTCTCAAGTGGAATTAAAAAATAAGAAATTTAAATACGTGGAATTAAAAAAGTAAAATATGTGAATTTAAAAAAATCTTATTTTTTTCATTTCTCTATTCTCTCTCTCTAGCTCATACCCTCTCTTACTAAAAAAACAAAATCCTCCATTCTGTAAATCGACTACCACCCAAAACTACAAAAAAGGCGATCGACCACCGCCCTCCATCATTGGTTGCCATTGTTAGTGCCTATTTGCTTCCAAAATTTACTCAAAGATTCCTCTCCTTATTTTCTTCCTATTTATCCAAATAATTTCTTGAAAACAATCCCCAATTACCTAGATTTACAAGCAAAAACCGGGGCTTCCACCCAAAAAATATTATCTTCCACCGTTTTATATGGCTTGAAATTTTAGTATATTATTCCCTTACCTTTGTTCTTCCTTTCCTCCAACTTTCAAGCAAAAAATCTCCTCCAAACTATGAAAATCCGCAATCCCTTTTCCTAAACTATTTTTTTTGTTGTTGTGGCTTTTTGTGCTTTCTATGATTGCTTTATTACTTAGAAAATCGTGGCTAAATTTTTCTTATGCTTCCGATTGTTTTGTTTTGTTTAGTTTTTTTTTTATTTTTTTGGTTAAGTGGGGTGAATACCAGCTAGGCAGATGAGAACGCTGTTTGATAGGGGGTTTTGGTGGTCTCTATTTTTTGAGTGGGCTGTAATGGAGGCAATAGATGGTGGTGATTTTTGGAGAGCTCGAGTTAAGGGTTGCTTTTTCTTCTTTCTTTTTTTTTATTTAATTTCATGTATTTAATTTTTTTTAAAATTTCATTTATTTAATATGTGTCATGCCACTTAAAATTTTCGCCAAATTAGATGATTTTATTGATAAAATGACTATATTAAAACACATTTAGATAATTGAGAACTTAATTAAAATTTTTAAAATTTAAAAATTAAAATGGAATATGACTTAAATTTTAGGGATCACTTGTGCTATCTACTAAAAAAAACTTTGAATCTTGATGTTTACATAACTTAAAAACCTAATTTACTTAAATATCCTTTGTATTTTTAATTTTGCAAAAAAAAAATCTTTCTTTGACTAATATGCCCTTATACATGATATGGATGTTGTTTGTTTACTTTATTTGTGTACCTAATGATGGTAATACCTCTCCCATGTGAATGGTCATCTCTGATTAATTATTTGTGCAATTAATGGCATATTGATTGAATGGCCCCACTTTTATTGCATTATTATATTGCACGACCCATCATATTTTTAACCCTAATCAAGAGTAACTGAATTTGATGGCAAAATGTAGAAGAAATTCTTTTATTTTCTTTCTTTATTTTCTCAACTTCTGCTTTTCTTTTTCTCCCTTTTACCAAAAAAAATTCTTTTATTTTTTTCCTACTTTCCTTTTCATATCTTTTCACCCCCACATTTGTTGGCAACTCTATCTACCACAATAGCTTCATAAGTCTTTTAGATTTGACCCAAAAGTTTTCTGCTTTCCAATACTGAAACTTCTCAACATTTAAAGTACAATTTCTTATATATGTTCAAGAATAAAACTATTGAAAAAAAATAAAACTATAAATCCCAAATTCTCAATCTCTTAATTTTTTAAAAAAGACATAATAACTAATTAATTAGATCAAACTCGAATTGTTAATATTGAAAAACAGTTTTTATAATTTATCGAATTTAGACAAGTTGATTGCCATCCGTCAAAATTTGATCCTAGTTTTCATCCATCAAAATTTACATATCAACTCATAAAAGTATAAAACTGTTGTGATGTATTTTTTTTTAATTTGTGGAAAAAAAACTTGTATGAATAAATTTCAGGAGCTTGATAATTACCAAAATTTGAAATAAGTGAAATAAATAAAAAATTATTTTTTATAGAATTTAAATAAAATATAAAAAATTGAATATGAAATGATGAATCTTATTTGAGAAATAATGTTACAAAAATAATTCTCAACAACCCTATCACACAACAAGTCATTTTCCACTAAACAAGTGCACTGATAAAATGGGACCTTAGAATTTGAAAACAATGCAAGAAAAAAAAATGTAACATTGCTTCAATCACATCCCACACTAATTGTATGGATACAAAGCAACTTTCTGGGGACAAAATTAGAGAAACATGCAATTGACTCACCAAAGTTTAAATGGTCCCCTAAATTCACAATAATTTTCTTCTTTTTTTTTTTTGTAATTTTCCAAATAACCGATCAATCTATCAAGTAATTTAAACAGATCTTAGCCATGGAAATTCTTGCTCTTATTTATTATGGTAGGTTGCAACCAATTTGCTTCAATTCATAAATGGCTTGGCCCCCAATACCATGACCTACATCTAACCTGTTTAATTCAACAGCGGATCCCACTGCAAATGTCTCTTTTGTAAGATAAGTTTATGCAAATTTTTTCTTCTAACAATTATGAAATCCCCAAATATTTTGTCAAAACTTTTCGATTGTCGCCATCGCCCCCGTAGGACCCCTTCTTGGCCACAAGCTGTGTGTACCATAATCTCACCCACCAAGTTGAAAATTATGAAGAAGGAGAAAACAAAAAATCTTTAGCCGATATTCAGATCATTTTACAAAAAACCAAGGGTATTTTGAATAATTAATTACTACGATTTTGGAGCTTTAAAAAATCAGACATTAAAAATTTTCATGTTTGCTAATAAAATTTTCCTTTTAAAATATTGGCTCCAATGATTAAATGGCTCACCATACCGGATTCATTGGGATCCATGTTAGGGGCATTTTAGACATTTTATTGAAAATATAGCCAACCGCCATTGAAACTCTAAACACTAAAAGAAAAACAAAAAAAGAAAAAAAAGGAAAGTTGATCTTCAACTTTCATTACATCCAATAAATTTAAACATGGAATGATAATCCAACATAAAAATATATGAAAATTATAAAATTGATATAATTTAAATTTTTGATAAAAATTATATGTCAATTTAATAAAAATAAAAAATATTTCATATTTAATATATTAAAATAAATTATAATACAAAATTTTATATTTCATAAATATTTAATATAAATATAAATAAAATAAAAAAACACAAATTATTAAATTTAACTTAAAAAAATAAAAAAGTGTATAAAGCTGAAGATGACGGGCCGGGTTTTAACTAAAATAGCTGGACAGACAAAAACCAACTAATTATCACCATCGTCTCTTTGCGCAGCTGTTGATAAAATTCCGTAATATTTATTTATTTTTTCTGTATTATTGTATATCTTTCTGTGCCACCTTCTAATTATTACTGAGAGAAAAGAGAACGCCCCGCTCCTCTTTGCTGTCCTTTCTTTTTAACCAACAAACCCTTTTAAAAATAATAATTCAAAAAATTGTAAACACCCTGAAGATTCCACTGCTAAAAAGAAAAAAAATTACTATTTTTTTAATTAAAAAAAAATCTTGAGATTGACAAGCAGATCTCACAAACCAAAATAAATTAATAAATTCACCCATATACAAACCATCTTCCAAAAAAACCCTTTTGAAAGAAAAAAAAAATTCACCACCCTCTTTTCTCTGTTGATAGGTTGGATCATAGGAATAGAGACATACAAAGTTGAAATAATTTCTTTTCCGTATTTGTTAAGTTTAATTTTAATTTTTCCCTTTTTTTCATTGAAAGCTGTAAGTAAATTGCAAGCTCTTGCCAAGAGGGGGCCAAAGAAGAGAAAGAAAGAAGAAGCTGTCGTATCTAAAAAATCATATATGCTGGGTGGAGGTGACACTACTGGTGGCGACGTCGCTGCTGCTGCTGCCGCTGCTGCCGTGGTTACCAGCAGCGGAGCTCGAGATGGAAGCAGTGAAGCTGCTGCTGCCACCATGCTTGGCTCCAACGGCAATAATAACAATTCGGGTGAGGATGATAGAGGTAGGGTTGATGAAGGTGACAGTTCTTTGGGAGGCAACCGATGGCCGAGGCAGGAGACTTTGGCACTCTTGAAAATAAGGTCCGACATGGATGTTACCTTTCGTGACGCTAGCGTTAAGGGTCCATTATGGGAAGAGGTTGCCAGGTGATTATTATTATTATTATTATTTACTTTCCTTTTCGTTTATTTTTATATGTTCTTTTTGTTGATAATTCAATGAAGATTTGAGTTCGTTTAAAGTTCATGAGTGGAGATCTGTGTTTTCGAATTGTTTACTTTCAGGTTTGTACTTACGGGAAAGCATTAGAGTGGGAGAATTATATTCTTTTGTTTGATATTTTGTAAGGAGGAAAATATAGTTCAAGTTGAGGGAATTCAGCATCTTCAAGGGGGAATTCAATGTCGTATGATTAGGGATTTCTTGTCATTTCTGGCATTTGCTTTTCCCAATATTTCACAGGGAATCTTAACATGAATTTTGGCTCATAAACTTTACTTCATGTCTCCCCCCCCCCAATTCATTTCTTCACTCTCATTTTGTCAAATTCTCTCTCAAAAAAAAAATATGCATCTTTGGTGGGGAAAACTGTGTTCATCAGCATCAATTCGTGGTTTAATTTGTCTCGAATTCTATAATGCCTTTTGTCTTGAGCTCTTTCATTTCCTTTTTCCTTTTTACTTCTTTTGCTTCTCTAATTTCTCTTTGTCTCAATTAAATATCAAATTCAATTCATAGTTTATTTTATGTGCGAATACTGTTTGGGTCTGTTTTGTTGTTGAATTATTGATAGGATAAAAACAGAAATGGAGTTGTTTTTTCTACTGTTGATATCAGGAAACTAGCAGAGCTTGGTTATCATCGAAGTGCCAAGAAATGCAAGGAGAAATTCGAGAACGTTTACAAGTATCATAAGAGAACCAAAGATGGTCGAACTGCTAAATCAGATGGCAAGACTTATCGGTTTTTTGATCAATTAGAAGCCCTCGAAAATAATCCTTACATTCGATCTCCAGTAGCACCACCACCACCACCAACGCAACTAAAGCCTCAAGGTCAAACGGCAATGCCAGCAGCTAATCCTCCGAGTCTGGCTCATGTCACTGTTCCATCAACAACACTCGCCAATTTGCCACAAAACATTGTACCACCAAATATAAACCTTACAGCCCCTTCCTTCCCATCAATAAACCCTACAATTCAACCCCCACCGCCGACAACAAACCCTGTAATTTCTTCTTTTCCTAACATTTCAGCAGATCAAATGTCGAATTCGACCTCCTCATCGACCTCATCAGATTTAGAATTAGAAGGTCGGAAGAAGAGGAAAAGAAAATGGAAGAATATTTTCGATAGGCTAATGAAGGAGGTGATTCAGAAGCAGGAGGTGATGCAGAAGAAATTCTTGGAAGCAATAGAGAAACGTGAGCATGAAAGAATGGTCCGTGAAGAAGCTTGGAGGATGGAGGAAATGGCAAGAATAAATAAAGAACGCGAGATATTAGCCCAAGAAAGATCAATTGCTGCGGCAAAGGATGCTGCAGTAATGGCGTTCTTACAAAAATTATCTGAGCAGCAAAATCCTGGGCATGCACAAACTAATCCAATACCGTCTCAGCAACCGCAACCGCCTACACCACAGCCAGTACCGGCGGTGGCACCGGCAGGGCTGCCAGTAGCTGCAGCAGTGTCATCGCCTGCTCCACCACTAGTACCGCTGCCGGTGGTGAACTTGGATGTGTCAAAGACTGAAAATGGCGATCAAAGTCACACACCAAGCTCTTCAAGATGGCCTAAAGTTGAGATTGAAGCATTGATTAAGCTAAGGACTAGTCTTGACTCTAAATACCAAGATAGTGGTCCCAAAGGACCATTATGGGAGGAGATATCATCTGCAATGAAAAAGCTTGGCTACAATCGCAACGCCAAAAGATGCAAAGAGAAATGGGAGAACATAAATAAGTACTTCAAGAAGGTTAAAGAAAGCAACAAGAAAAGGCCCGAGGATTCAAAGACATGTCCCTACTTTCACCAACTTGATGCTTTATATAGAGAAAAGAACAAACATGACAGCTCCTCCAATCAATTAAAACCCGAAAACTCAGTCCCATTGATGGTGCGCCCAGAGCAGCAATGGCCCCCTCCTCCTCCGGAGCCCGCTCACCACAAACAGGATCATGTAATGGAAGACATGGAAAGCGATCAAAATCGAGACGAAGACGACAAGGACGGCGATGATGAGGAGGAAGATGAAGGGGATGGCTATGAAATTGTAGCCAGCAAAACGGTTTCAATGGGCACAGGTGGATGATATCAGTGTCAGAAACAAACCAGCTAGCACTTTCAAATTTCATGGGCCAGGAGTCAGGCAGATAAATGTCAAGAAGCAATTCTTTTGAGTTGATGTTCTTGCAGCTATCAGCCCGGTAAACGGGTCAGGAATATCCTGCAAAGGTGCATTGGAGCGGAAGCATTTGAATTGAATTTTTATAGGTGAGTAAACATTGGTGGGGTTGTAGCATATCGTCAGTGGAATTTGTATGTTTATTTTCATTATTATTTATTTTTTTGGCTAAATAAATACGTTGAGACCGAGGGTAGATCAGATTGAGAGGTTCAGAATCTCATTCCACATAATAAGCAGGAAAAAAAGAGACTAGTGCAGTAAACTTTTTTTTTTTTTTTTTTTTGTGTTCACTGCTCTTGTTCACGCTGCTTGTAAACGTGGGTAATTTCTAGCATATGCTTTTTGTGGTTTCTGTTTTGCCTTCCAAGTTTTCACCATGTCAGTTGGACAAAATAGAGTTGGCATTTCGGGTCTACGATCAAGAAAAATTAGAATATTTTTAATTTCAAATTATTTTGAATTTGGATCATCTTCAATTTGGAGTTTTCAGATTTAATTCTCGAATTATTAAAATTCGAGTTATTTTAAATTTAAATTGTTGGATTTGAAAAAAAATCAATTTAATCTCAAAAAAAATTATATTTATCATTGAGTGGTTCAGGTTGGGATCATTTTAAATTTAAGTTAATTTGAATTTAAATAGATTCAAATTCAGATTGAGTATTATTTTTTTAAATATCTTTAATTAAATTTGGTTGGATTGGATGAAATTTTCAAATTTGGATAAGTTTTGTAGCTCCACACAGAAGACTTCCGTGAGCTAGTTTAGCTTCTGCTATGAGAAATTAAGAGAAGCTTTTCATGCAAAGGGTTTCAATGCAAATGGTGGTGTTGCTGAAAAGGCGATGAGTTACTTCCCCATGGGGGAGAGTCTGATATAAAATAAATAAATAAGGTTAGACAAAGGGCAGAATCACAGCCATTTTGCAGAGAGGCTTCTGCCAGAATATGCCAACATCACATGCAGTAATGGGACCTCGCAAACAGGGTCCACTTATTAAAAGGAATCTTCTAAATTTGTTAATCGAAAGACCTAATAAATTCATACAGAATTTCATAGGTTTAGGTTGTTTGATTGCAGTAGTAATTCATGATGTCAGTGCCAAGAAATAGCATCAGAGCAAAAAGACCGGACTCCAGCTCTGACATTTATGTTAATGAATTACATTTTGTCTGTATCAAATTAATTATTGCATATATAATGCTTTTGAATTAATTTTATTTTTTTATATATATATATATATAAGAAAAAAACAGCTTTATTGAAAGCCACAATTCAAATATACCTTTATCTTTATGCATAAAATGAAGCTAGTTTAATTATCAATTCATCGAAAGAGGAAAAATCTAAATTAAATTACTTTCCAGAATAAATGATAGAATTAGTTAAATCGTTGTGTGGAAGTGACAACTTTTAGTGCTTTTATATTATTTAGAAGCAATGCTAGCTACTTGTATGTATCTATAACAATTGGGAATTTTAAGAATTATTGGTAATTTTGTAGAAAACATCATTCATTTCCTTCTTGCATCCTCAATAATTAATTTGGTATTTTTATATAACAAGTTACGATTTTTCTTTTAAAAATATACACACACACAAATATATAAATATATATATATATGTTTATGTGTACACAAGGGCATAAGTGTGTTTTCACAAATCACGACAAATATATCATTATAAAAGAGATAAATACTTTTTCATGAATGAGATTGGATTTTTTAATAATTAATTAATTGATTTTTGAAATGCTTATTTGATGGATATGTTTTTATTTGGTTAATATAATAAATAACTCTTAAACTATAATAAAATATTAAATATAGTACATGAATTTTAAAATTTTTTAATATGATACTTGAATTATAAATCTATTAATTAATATATTATTTACTTTTAATACAACTAATAGTTTCAAATGATGACACGAATAAATAATCATTCAAGTTTTATATTAATTAATAAATTTATAATTTATATACGATATTAAAATTTTTTTAAATTAAGATATTATATTAAATATTTTATTATATATAATTTATAGGTTATTCATGACATTAACCCTTTTTATTTTTACTTAAAATTGGTTCGAATCCTATCCATTCTCCAAATAAAAGCAAAGCGCATATTCAACTCCCTAGAGTACTAAGTGCTCCATATAGGATCCTTTTATATATGAAATCATATTACCGTTTTTTTTTTTTTTTTTTTTTTTCATTCTCCAATAACCTTTTGCTTTTCTTAACTAAAATTGTCATTTTACATATTTTGGTAAACAAATTTGTAGCAGTTAATATAATTAATTACATAATTAGGATACTTACTAGTAGCTATTAGCATTTTCAAAGTGTTTCATCATATTATTCTTTTTCTTTTTCTACTTGTATATTGATCAATAATTATTTGACCTGATAATAAATTTATGTATACACGCAATTACACGCATGCTCCATGTATTTCTAATGCAAACTTTATTCGTAGTCCAAAAGCTTAGAAAAATCATTATGGTTTCAGTTTTCTAAATTCAATCATAAAAGAGAAAATTGACTTATCTAACCTTTACACACCATGTAAGGACAGTAAGGTTGACGGTGGATCCTTTTTCCCTTTTTATCTTCAAAGCTAATAATTTTGAACAAGAACCTAACAAAACTCATGTCAATCATTGTCCATAATCAAAACCCTCAACAAAATTAATAATATGTGAGTCAATTTATATCAGAAAAAAGGGGCGTTGTTTTGGTTGTTCTTCAAATCATATATATGGAATCTGTCTTTCAATTATTCGTTACTATTATTTGCCATTTCTTTGGAATCATAATTCCCAGTTGCCCATATTTCATTCTGACTTGTTTTGATGCCCTCCAAAAATTTTGTCCTGGGCTTTGATGAAATTAAAAAAATATATATATTCTGCAAAAATTTGATCCATTAAAGAAATGCCCCCCACATATTAATTGGTGTGGACTCTGATTTATGTATGGATAGGAATAGATATTTTGTTACACAGTTAACAGTGTAAAAGACAATAAAAACTCCTGTTGCCATCAACACACATACACACCCCTACTAAGCTCTTATCTTCAATTTTCTAAGCTATTATTTTGTGATTACATTTTTTAAAAGATAAAAGAATAAAATGTTTTTTTTATTAGAATCAACATTATTAGGATGATCCACAATCTTAGATATTTATCCATTCACCTCGGAACGTAAGGCTGATTTTAGGATTGATGATAAATGGAGATTTTAAAAATATAAATTAGCCTAATCCAAATCCACATGTGCATGTATCTTTGATGGCAAGAGCTTGGAAAGTTATGCTTTTTTATTATTTCTCATGCCAAAAGCATGTCTCATCATAACTATTGCATATTAATTGCGATGGCTTTATCAAGAAAAAGAAAAAGGAACGCAATTGATGGGCAGCTAAAGCTATAGATGGAAGATGCCATTCTGAATTGAGTCAGATTTTACTTTTAAAGCACGTATGTAATTTACACACGCAGCCTTGCTTTGTCGATGAATCATAAAATCAAATATCTTATTAAAGTCCTTGATCATTTATAATTTCCCAAAATGACAAATTAATTAATTGTTATATATAAATTTCTCTGGATTGAGGAGTTTTCGGCTTACTGGCTACGGAGTGTGGACTAAAAAAGTCCATCAATATTATTACATTTGCTGTATTCTGCAACAGTTTCAAGCAGAAAATTCCCTAGTTATAGCATCAACATCCATTTTCTTTAACCCCTTCGCTATCTTTTTGGCTTTCAGGTCACTCAGCCGATAAATCAAAACCAGTCTACCATCCTTGATTTCCCGTTCAAGTTCTTTCTCAATCTAATCTCCCTTACCAGCTCTCGAGCTCTTCTTCAGAGACATGCATGTTAAAAATATTCTTTCCTCTTTACACTCTTCTACGGAGATTAAAAGGGTATTGCCACACCAACACTGAGCAATCATGGTCGTTGTTTCCTCTGAGTTGAATGCTAAGTTAGACCAAATGAAAGTACAGTCATGTCAAAAAGGCAAGGAACTTGATACAAATGAAGGAGGGTTTGGTTTTTTCATGCCGAAAAATGAGAATAATGATTCATTTGATAATCCTGTATTTTTTTTTTTTTTGTATTAAATATGTATAAATCATAAAAATTACCTTCTTACAATTTATGATATGTTATATATATTTTATTTTTATCAAACTCGTATATAATTTTATTAAAATTTTAAATTGTATTATTTTTATATTTTTTATTCCATTTTTATAACATATAATTATATTATGTTTAAAATTTTTAAATCTAGTAAAATCTCGTCGATGTTCAATATATAAAAAATAACGTGATAAACAAATTTTTATCAAGCTGTTGGCTATGCCGGCATCCCCCTGACGATAGATCTTCTGCCAAATGTACGAATCAAGCCATGTTCCAATTGTATGTTTCAGGGTTCCTTTTTTTTCAAAATAATTATAATTCTCTCCTAGTTATATGTGAGACAAATGTATATGATAAACAGATAACTTGTTTCCCTAAGAAACGTCCTTTTACCTTCTTTGAAAAAAAGAAAGAAAAATGTATTGGTGTCTGCCCTGTAGTAGCTGAGCTGTTGAAGAAGAGAGGGTTGACTTCGCCACTGTATCAAAGGGTTTTCCTGTGGCGGAGCGTTACTGATCGAAACCATGCATGTGACCTATATGCCCTACCTAACACACTCTCTTTGTTTTTTCTTATTCTTTTTTGTCGGATGGAACCTAAAACAAATTTGATTTGATGCAACCCGAAGTTTCCATCTAAGTTGGAAATAATCATATATAATTAATACGTAACAAACTAATAAATTGGGTTAAGGGCTTGGCTTAACACAAATATAAAATCATGAAATTTTGAAGTTTCAAATTCAAGTTTCGTTATGAATAAATTTGATCAAAATTTATGTTAGATGTATTAGTTATATGTTAATTAATTGATTAGTGATCTAATTCATTAGTTTTTGTATATAATATTTAAATATAATTGTAATTTTTTAATTTTTAATTGATCTTTGAATCCTCTATTTTAATATTTATTTTATTCAAAAAGATATTACTATATAAACTTCAAGTTTTCAACTCTAATAACGTGTCAATTAATACAAAATTCAATTAGCAATATGGTTGTAAATTTTTATAGTATCATTTCATAAAAAACTAATAAATTGGAGATTGCTGTTGTGAATTATTCATCAATCTTCATTTTTCAAAGAAATATAAATATATGTTATATGTATACATCTTTCAACATGTTTCTAAAATTATAATGTTCTTATTTTAAATTTACTTTTAATATCTTAATTCTTAAACATTGGACACCAAGATCTCTTTAGACTGTTTCGGGGTTTTCATCTTCAATATTGTTGGTTTTTAATTAGTGCGGTTTTCTTTACTTCCCTTTGGGCTAACAATTCATAAGGTCCACTGGATCTTAAAACAGAATTCTTATTTTGGGCTACAGGTCATGTTCTCTTTCTTAGCACTGAGCATTTAATCAATCGGCAGGCATACATATAATATATGAAAGATCAATTTATATTAGTATAAAATTTTTTTAATTATTAATTTCAATTAATTTTATTTTTTAAGTACTAATTTATACATTTTATCAAAATTCAGGTATCCAAAAATATAATTAACTCTTAAAAAATCAATTAATTTTCATACTTGGAAAAATCTTGACGTTATATATAGATATTAATGCCACCTAAGAAATGCGAATGCGCCTAGCTTTTATATATTGTTAATTATTTATATATAAATATATGCATGTATATTTGAATGATTCGAAAGTATGGATAGCCTGATAAGTCTCTTTCCATGGATCACTTCTAGCTACAAAAATATTATCATAATTGATTTAATTAATTGGTGTGACAATTATGGATTGATAAAACAAAATTATCTAGTTTTAGTTGTCTATCTGATAAAGCTTTCATAGTAAAACATGATGCCATAGCCGACTTTGTGATTTTTTAGGCATTAATTAAATGCAAATTGATCAACGAAAGGGGTCTGAAAATCATATCAGCAAAAGGACCCGTGACATTATAGAATTTCTCAGTTTTCACTAGGTATTTGGTGGAGGTGACTTTGAGTTTCAAGCTTATCCCTTGTGCAGATGAAATTACTGATGACTGATGAATACAGGTGGCAATGGATGTGATAAGATATTTTGGATTCACACTATTTTAAATTTGAATTTTTTTGGGTTTGATTCACTTTGAATTAACTTTTTTATTCTAATTGGATTTAAGTTTAGATTTGGATTAGCTTAGGTGATTTTTTAGATTTTAAGTATAATGTAATAATTTTAACATACTTTTAAGATTTGAGTTTGATTCAAGACCAAATTATTCGTATTAAGTTTTAAGTAATTTTGCATTTAAATCATTTTAATTTTGAGTTTTTTTGAATTTAAATATTTAATTTTTTTTAAAAAATTAAATTAAGTTGATTTTGGATTTGGACTTTTTCAAGTGAACATTCATATTCGAATTTTATTTTCCGGTTTTATTGACGAGGAAACTAGAAAATAAGACAGTTCAATGGTGTGTCTTCTTCACATAGCAATGCTAGTAGATTTTATTTCTTTTAACAGCCGAAAAAAAAAACTGTATAGCAGAATATTTATTTCCTATTCAAAATAGAGCACGACCACTCAAAATTTGTGGGCCTCAATCACCTCAATTTCAATATGGGATGCAATGTTGTGCATTCCAGCAAAATTGGCAGAGCAAATGAAGCATGCAGAACAATATATGTTAAGGTCAATACATCTAATTTTATCTAGATCGATTTAGTTTTATTTGATTTTTATATTTAATTTAAATAATTCAATTTGATTCAATTTAAATGTTTTAATTAGATTGACTCATTAAAATCTTATTTTGGATTAATTACCAAATTCTTCAATTTTATTTGGATCAAGGCTCAATCTAATCGGAATTAATTCAAAATTTAGTTATTTGGGCTTGCAGTCCTAATAAATGCCAAAACTTCAATTTCAAGTCCAAATTAAATTTCAAAACCCAATTTTATTTTTATTGTTTTAATTTCTTTATTTATTGAATTAATTAAAAAATGACAAAAATGACAAAAATACAAAGGCAAATGCAAGAAAACAAAAAAACACAACATGAAGAAGTGGCTAGCAACTTGCTGCCAAAATAGGCCAAAATTCTCAAGAGTTTTATCTCCATTACCCTGCCATACTGAAAAACTTTAGACTATTGTTACAAATCACTAGATAAAAACCAAGGATGAAAATACACCAAAGAGGGGGAAAAGGGAAGTTCCAGCATCCATTTCTTTGCACGCACTAGGCTAGCCCTTTTTCAACACCCAACAACTCGCCTTCATCAACTTAAGAACCCATTCGAGGATCTCTTTCCCCTTTTTGAGGTGCACCCCTACTAGCACCAAGGCCCAACCACCCTAGTAGCTATTTTACCAAGTTTCATATACTAAACCACCATAGCCCTATAATCATTCTTGTCGATTGCCAAACCCAAAAAAAAAAAAATCCCATCACGCCTCTTTACAAACTCCATTAACTAGCTGCCACCCAAAACAGTCTACAACCTCACTGCTTTTAACCTCAATCATAAAATCCCATTCCCACCATCTAGTATCTTCCCAACCGAAACCTTTGTCCACCCTCTAGCCCTGTTCATGCACCATCTCTCCACCACAATCAACCTCCCCCCATTCGACCACCAAACACCCACTACTAAGCCAAATCCATGCCCCAACAATAGAGTTACAGAAATAGTGCATAGCCAACTGAACACCCAATTCAACCTTTTAGCCACATTGCCCCTATTTCAAACCCTAAATCTAATACCATAACCATCAAAACCTCTATAAAAAAAAAAAAACCTTGCATTTTGAGCCTCTGACTCACTAACTAGTACCTACCACAAGCACCCATTAAAAAAACTAAAAAGTCCTCCACCACTGTTGGCCAAAACACTAACTGAAAAAAAAAAACCACTGCCAAGCTAAAAAATCATATATAAAAGAAGTAAAAAGCCACATCCCTTAGAAGGGGAGAAGCAATGCCAAAAGCAAAGAAAATAAAAAAAACCCAAAAAATAAAAAAAATAAACAGATGGAGAAAAAGAGTTTCGTTTTGGATGGTTTTAGGGGAGTTTTGGGCTAGGTTTTTCTTGGAGAAAGAAGTCATTAGGAAGGGAAACACATACTAGAAGAAGAGCTTGGTATGAATAGTAAAGGCAGTAGTTTTTAGAGGTTGGAATTGTGACATTTAGGGTTAGATCTAGGGATCTAGGACAAGTTTTAAGTCTAGAAATGAGTGGAAGAAAGAAAGAAGGGTTTCGGGTGGATTTTAGGGTAGATCCGCTATCGGTAATTGATGGCCAAAATCTAGGTTTGAAGGTGACCAGTCCTTTAGTGGTTTTTATAAGAGAGTTTGGAGCTTTTTTTTTTTTTTTGAAAAAAGGGTTTGAAATGAAAAAAAAAAATTTAGTATTTATAAGAAGAACAAAAAAAAAAAAAATACCAGCTGACCTGTGTGTGGACCGAACCCGACCTAAGGTCGGCACACTTGATCCAATCTGATGCTAGTCAACTGCCTTGAATCGATCCAGCTATGAACCAATTTGATTGAACCTGCTAAACCATCTTCAGCTACTGAATTGTGTCTGAACCGAACTAAATTATTCTAAACTATTGACCAACTTTGACCAAACTTTTTTTGATATTTTTTTATTATCTCTTATATATATTTTTGCTAGATCATTTATTTGTTTATGCATATTTAAAATTTAATTTTTGTTAAATAAATATATTTTTTAAAAAAAGAGAAGTGATTTTTTTAAATTATAATTTTTTAAAACAAAAATGAAAATCTTTCGAAGATAAGATATTAAAGAAATTCGAGTAGTAATTCTTTAAAAATCTCTAGGTAAGAATATTTTTCTAAAATGCTACCAAAATACTAAAGTATTTAGAAATGTATTTAATACATAAAAGTTATCATTTATTTATTTTTTGAATTACAAATTAAAAAAAATACATGACAAAATAAAAGATTTTTTAATATAGATAGAAGGTTATATATAATAATGCATAAGTATTAATAGCATCAATTAATTAAAAGTATGAGTTTCAAATGAGGGGACTTTGAGAAGTTCAAGTAATGATTCGCGAGAATTCCTTAGGTGAAAAAAAGTTTTGAAAAATATTACCAAAGTATTGTGATATTTAGAATGATTTTCAATACAAAAAACTCTCGTTTGCTTTTCATTTCAAAAAATGAACTTTCATGCAATGGCATCACGAGTTAATTCATGTGCATTAAATTCTAAAAAGAAATTATAGACATTATATTTTAGAAAATTTTCGATAAAGATTTTTCATTTTTTGATAAATAGAATAAGAAATAAATGTTAAGAAAATAATTATTTGAATTAAATTATAGATATCATATTTTACAATATGCTTGGTAAATATAAATATTAAAGATAAATTTAAATCGCTGAGGATAGAATTTTTGAGAATTTCGAGTAGTAATTCTTAAGAATTCATTGGATGAGAAAGTTCCTCTTAATATTGCTAAAGTATTAGAATATTTTTAGGATTTTTCAATGTGCAAGGTTCTTATTTTTTTTTTATGAAAATAATTAAAAATAAAAATATGTTTTTCATTACAATAAAGAAAATTAAGAAAAATATTTTTTTAAATACTAAAATTAAGACCTTTTTGTGAAAATTAAAAGATAACACATAATTAATTGGTACCTTTATTTTAATGGGCATTGTGGGGTGTTAATCATTCCTTATTTGAAATCTCGAACCCAAACTGTTTTCGCAGACCCAAAAATTATTTTCTTAATAAATTTTAAGATTTTATCAATTTTAAGTCCTAATTAAATTTCAAAACTCAAATTTATTTTTATTGTTTTCTTTTTGTTATTGTTTTAATTTCTTTATTTATTAAGTTAATTAAAAAATGACAAAAAAAAAAAACAAAGGCAAATGCAAGAAAACAAAAAAAAAACACAAAACATGAAGAAGTGTTTCGTAACTTGCTGTCATAGTAGGCCAAATTCTCAAGAGTTTTAGCTCCACGACCCTACCATACTAAAAAACTTTGGACTGTTATTACAAATCACTAGATAAAAACTAAAGATGAAAATACACCAAAAGGGGAGGGGGGAAGTTTCAACATCCATTTCTTTGTACGCACTAGGCCAGCCTCTCTTCAATACCCAACAACCCACCTTCATCAGCCTAAGAACCCACTCGAGGATCCCTTCCCCCTTTTAGAGCTATATCCCTATCAGTACCAAGGCCAAGCCACCTTAGTAGCTATTTGGCCAAGCCACCTTAGCAGCTATTTTGCCAAGCCTCATTTGTTGAACCACCATAGCCCTATAACCATCTCCGTCCATTGCCAAACCTAAAAGAAAAATCCTATCATGCGCATTTGCAAACTCCATCAACCAGTTGCCACCCAAAACAGTCCACCAACCTCACTGCCTTTAACCCCAGTCACAAAATCCTATTCCCACCATCGAGCATCCTCCCAAACGAAACCTTTGGCCACCCTCTAACCCTGTTCACACACCATCTTTCTGCCATAATTGGCCTCCCTTCACTCGACCACCAAACATCCATTGCTAAGCCAAATCCATGCCTCAACAATAGAATTATAAAAATAGTGTATAGCGAACTGAAAACACCCAATTCAACTTTCTTACCACACTGCCCATGTTTTGAATCCTAAATCGAATGCCATGACCACCAAACCTCTATAAAAAAAAAAAGTCCATCTCGAACCTTTAACCTACTAGTACCTACCATAAGCACCCATCAAAAAAACTAAAAGATCCCCCACCATAGTTGGCCAAAACACTCATTAGTAAAAAAAATAAATAAATAAACACCCACTACCAAGCTTAAAAATCATACACAAGAAAAAGTAAAAACCACATCCACTAAAAGGGGAGAAACAATGCCAAGAGCAAAGAAAACCCAAAAAATAAAAAAAAGAGCAAATAGAGGGAGAAAAAAAGTTTCATTTTAAGTAGTTCTAAGGGAGTTTCGAGCTAGGTTTTTCTTAGAGAGAGAGGTCATGAAGAAGGGAAACACATACTAGAAGAAAAGCTTGGTATGAGCAGTGGAGGTAGTAGTTTTTTAAAGTTGGAACAGTGACCTTTAGGCTCGGATCCAATGATTTAGGATGAGTTTTAACAAAAAACTAAGTCTAGAAATGAGAGGAGGAAGGGAAGAGGGGTTTCTGGGTGGATTATGGGATAGATTCGCTATCGACAATTAGTAACTAGCGACCAAAATCTAGGTTTGAAAGTGACTAGTCTTTTAGTGGTTTTTTTTAGAGAGTTTGGAGCATTTTTTTTAAAAAGGGGCTTGAAATGAAGTAAAAAAAAATTAGTATTTATAAGGAGAACAAAAAAAAAAAAACCAACTGACCCGTATATGGACCCGACTCGACCAAAGGTCAGCACGCCTGATCCAATCCAACACCAATCAACTACCTTGAATTGATCTAGCTATGAATTGATTTGATTGAACTCGTCAAACTATCTTCAGCTGTTGAATCAGGTTTGAACTGGACTGATCATTGACCAACTTTAACCAAACTTTTTTTGTTGGTATTTGTTTTATTATCTCCTTTTTATATATTTTTGTTAGATCATTTATTTGTTTATGCATATATTTTAAAAAAATGATTTTTTTAAATTATAATTTTTTAAAACAAAAATGAAAATCTTTCGATGTTGAGATATTAAAGAAATCTGACTAGTGATTCTCTAAAAATCTTTATGTAAGACTATTTTTCTAAAATATTACCAAAGTATTAGAGTATTTAGAAATATATTTAATACAAAAAAGTTTTCATTTATTTATTTTTTGAATTAAAAATAAAAAAAATACATGACAAAATAAAAGATTTTTTTAATATAGATATAAGGTTACATATAATAATGCATAAATATTAATTGCATCAATTAATTACAAGTAAAAGTTTCCAATTATGGAACTTTGGGAAGTCCAAGTAGTGACTGTTGAGAATTCCTAGATGAAAAAATTTTTCAAAAAATATTACCAAAGTATTAGGATATTTAAAATGATTTTCAATACAAAACTCTCGTTTGCTTTTCATTTAAAAAAAATGAACTTTCATGGAATGGCATCACGAGTTAATCCATGTGCATCAAATTTTAAAAATAAATGAAATCTTCGAGGATGAGATCTTAAAGAAATTCAAGTAGTGGATTAAATTATAGATATCATATTTTAGAATAATTTTCAATAAAGATTTCTCATCTTTTTGATAAATAGAATAAAAAATAAATGTTAAGAAAATAATTATCTAGGTTAAATTATAGCATCATATTTTACAATATGCTTGGTAAATATAAATATTAACGATAAATATGAACCGCTGATAATAGAATTTTTGAGAATTTTGAGTATTGATTCTTAAGAATTCCTTAGATGAGAAAGTTCCTTTTAACATTACTAGAGTATTAAAATTTTTTTAGGGATTTTTCAATGTGCAAGGTTCTTATTTATTTTTCAAGCAAACAATTAAAAATAAAAATATGTTTTTCACTACAATAAAGAAAATTAAGAAAATTATTTTTTTAAATACTAAAATAATACTTTTTTGTCAAAATTAAAAGATAACACATAATTAATTGGTACTTTTTTTTTAGTGGGCATTGTAGGGTGTTAATCATTCCATATATGTAATCAACTCCCAAACTCAAACTATTTTTGCAAACCTAAAAATTATTTTTTTAATAAATTTTAATTAAATTTAAGATTTTATGAAAAATATAAACTTTAATAATTGGCCAATCACATCTAGCCAAGAAAGATTGGTGGTGACTCCTTTTGGTTTTTTTTTTTTTAATTCTTCTAACGGTCCTCGAAATCATTACGATAGCTTGGTAACTCTACTAAGGACATCATTTTTTTAGAGAGTCATGCCAAAAAATTAATTATGTGTTATCTTCAATTTTATTTAATGATCTTAATTGGTATTTAACTTTGATTTTCTTCTTGATTTTGATTTTTTTTTTTAAATAACAATAGTAAAAAAAAATTTTTAATTATGTTAATGTTATATCCCTTCATTCATTGCATTTCATTGTAAAGAATTTAAGATTAGGTTTTCAAGTTATATCCCCTCATTCACATTGCACATTTATATCATGTATGAGTTCTATACCCAGCCTCTGTCCTTTTTAGGAGGGAGTAGAGTACTTATACTATTGTGAGGTCATAACATTTGCAAATGGCAAACAAAATACTCTCACTCAAATTGAACTCTTTTCGCTTGTAGCCTATAATGGGTAGGGATAAGAGTGCTTTAGTAATCTTGCATGGATGTTAGTGAAAAACAATTTAGGAGCCTTTTAGACATAGTTAAATCCGAACCAAGCACATAGTAAACCATAAGGGTCAACCCTAGGTAGAATCATGCCGACGATTTCATAAAAATTACATAGATTTGGGCATGAGAGGAACATCCTGATACAATCTTTATTTAGGTGTAGAATAGTGCAAATAAAACTAAAATTTAAAAAAAAAGAAAAAATGAGAAGTAAAAGAAAAAAATTCTTTTAATAAATTTTCTTTTTAACATATAGTTTGATTCAACTAGTGCTTATTCAAAATTTGCATCTTTGAAAAATATTTTCTTAAAAAAAGACTTTTTTTAGCATTTTCTAACAAACAAAAATACAAAAATAAAATTTTTCAAAAAAAGCTTTTTTATTATTTCTTTATTTACTGACCGAATAAAAAGCAAAAGCATGAAAAAAATTACAAAAACAAAAGTTTCTTTAGTATTGGTAATCTTAGTGCTTGTTTTTCCATAGGAAATGTTTTCTTGAATTTTTTTTTTCTAAAAAAAGCAAAAATTTGTCAAAAAAAGAAACAAACAGAAAAAGGGTTTTTTTTTTTTTTTAGTTTCTTTGTTAGATTAATAAAATGCAAAAGCATGAAGAAAAGAGAGATCTTACCTTTTTATTTCAACCAAAATTTTCTTTTAAATTTAGAATCAAGTTGTTCTGTATTTATTATGTTCCCAAATTGTATTTTTTTTTTTTCAAGAGAAGTTTTGAAATTGATCAAGTTGCCTTGTAGGCCTTACAAAAAATGATTTGGTAAGAAGTGCAAAAAAAAAAAAAAAACAATAAAAAAAGATGAAAGAAAAGAAGAAAAACATTAATTTACTTTTTCGCATTGCATTTAAAAATTTTCCTTTACTAATTTTTTTAAGCCTTTTGTGTTTTCTTAGGTTTGTTGCATGCATCATTTTTTATATAAAGCATTAGAAATGTTCATCTTAGATAGTCTGTCAGTGAGATTTTTAAATAATTTCAAGAGTCATGAATAGGACCTTCTGTTAGTGGTTGTCTTGGGAAGTCAAGGAATAGTCTAAAAATAAGTAGTAAGAAAGAGAAGAATAAATGAAAAGAATGAAAAGAATGAAAAGAAGAAAAAAGATAAAGAAAAAGATAAAAAAAATCCATCCATAAGATTTTCTTTGGGGCATATTATTTGATTGGTTTAGTATTTGTTCAAGATTTAAGTTTTTCGGAATTTGCAAGAAATAGAGTTGTATTTTGAATTTTATCCTTTGTAGTTCATTTAATCCTTTTTGTGGTTATTTCCTTCATGTTTCACGTTTGAAAATAATAACATAGCACATGCACTCCATCTCATACCCAAATGTTAGTGTCAATTTAATTAGATTTGCATTGTACTTGCATTGTATCTTATGAATAAAATATGTTAGTGTATCTCATATAAGTATGTTTCATCAATCATATTCATGCCCTTCATTACTCATATAGTATGTCATTGTATTTCATACATGTAGATTGATGAATGATATGATTCTATAAGATGTGCATTGTACAAATAGCATTTCATACAAGCACACCATCTCTCATAAAATAGGACATTGGATTTCATGCATATACATTCACATGATTTCTATTATGCATATAAAGCATTTTATATAAGTGTGTTTTGTCATTCATATACTGGATTATTACATTATGTGTATATACTCAAAAAATGATATGATTCCAATTGTACTCGCATTATAGATACATTTCATTTCATGTAAATATGTTTTGTTACTTGGTGAACATACGTGCAAAAAAAATGATTTTCATCAAACTTTAATGGTGCATGCATTGCATTTCAATAATGTATGCCTTATCTTTATTGTACATACATTCATGAATTCATCATGGAAATGCCATGCTATTCTTGTATTCTCATAATATCCCATCATTCAATGAATAAAAAGCACTCTTTATGGGTGAAAAAAAAAAGGGGTCCTAAAGTTCTTATAAGAAAAAAACCATGACAAAGGAAAGTTTGATAAAACCCAATTTTTTCAAACTATTTTTTTTTCATTTGAGTTTGGTAAGAGTATCAAAAGGTTAAATATAAGAGATGATTGAGCATCTCGAAGTGAATAAGCCCAAGATGAAAGATAACATTGTGGACATGAAAAACATGGTTAATGATCACAAACAATTTGTAGCCTTTCTAGCTTTGTACCAAAATTTGAAAGTATATTGTTGTTTCTTAAGAAAGAATGGCTTTTAATTTTTGGATTTTTGTAAATGATAACGTATTCATTGATTAGATTTGATTTATGAATTTTTTATATATATTTTCTAACTTTTATGTGATATAAATTTTTTTAAAAAAATTGATTTGCAATTGTTTGAAAATAAAGTCCCATTTAAGTAGCTTACAAGATCATTAAATTTTTTTTTTGAAACAATAGGTCTTTTCAAAGGGAAATATATGTTTTTTAAATGGTGAGAATCTCAAAGTAATTGATGATTACTATTAAAAAATAAATTCATCTAACACGTTTACACCTTTCCTTCACCGTTCCTATGTTTCAATCCTTTTGAATAATTAAGGGACATAAACTTCAACTTGCAAACCTTGTCATTATTTGAGATAATAATCTTTTCTTCAGCAATGAACAAAATAGGCCAATTTTGAAAATTCATTTTGAATTTAAAAAATCAAGTAAAATACACTTTCAAATTTTGAATTAGTAATTCAATGTGTGTTAAAATTTGTCAATATGATTGAACCATCCATGCTTTTTCAATGACCATAGACACAAAAATGCTTAAACTTTCTCTCTCAAGTAGCCCTTGTTTCACGTCTTAAGGTACATTGACTTAAAGAAGCAAAATTTCTTTTTGAAGACAATTTGTTTTATACCTTAATATCTTTTCCCTTCATTTAAACAATTTAGAACCAAAAAGAGCTTTTTTGTGAACTGTGTGATCAAATTTGGAACATCCCATATAACTTGATTTTCACCATCGTAGGAACCTTGAATGGAAAATAAGATGGGGCATTTGTCACACAAAAACAATTGATGGTTATATCATGCATAAAAAAAGAAAAAAAAAACTTTTTACCTTTTTTTCCCTTATTCAATAATTTGCTTTCCAATCTAAATGACCATGTTTGAATGATGAATGACTATCTTTCTCTATCCTTCACATATAGAAAAATTATTAATTTGCTACCAATTTAAGCCTATTAAATTTCTTGTTCCAAAATGAACTCCGGCCAAGAATCACCTTTTACACTAGGGGCAAAATAGGGACATCTTCAAGGATCATGAGTAATAGAGCCCAACTTCAAAGAAAGTATTTAATTTTAAGAGCATATAACATGCACCTTAGAGATGAGAATCTAGGGTAAAAAGTGAATGAAGCTTCAGTTAGAATCTCAAGTAAAAAAGAAGATAGAATTCAAGAAAGTAAAATGTTAAAGTTGAAGTCAAATGTTTCTAAAAAAAGAAATAGCAAAGAAAGAAAGACTTGCACATTAGAGATGAGAGTTTGGGATAAAAAAATGAATGAAGCTTCAATTAGAATATCCAGTAAAAAAGAAGATAGAATTCAAGAAAGTAGCATACTAAAATTGAAGTCAAATGTTTTAAAAAAAAGTGCAAAAAAAGAAAGATACGCACCTTGGAGATGATAATCTAGGGTAAAAAGTGAATGAAGCTTTAGTTAGAATCCTAGGTAAAAAAAAAAGAAGATAGAATTCAAGAAAGTAGAATGTTAAAGTTGAAGTCAAGTGTTTCCTAAAAAGAACGAGCAAAGAAAGAAAGACACATGATTTTTCATCTAGAAAATGCTCTATAAGATCCTTGGCCTAATTACCCTGAATGACATACTTTAAGCCTATTTATCCATTCTTTCAAAACACAAAACCTTGGCCTATATTATATACCTTAAAGAGTCTCTTTTGATTAAATGTGAACACTTGAATTGAATATCTATGTCCTGGAAAATTTATATATACCTATTATTAATTGGCAAGATTTTATCAAGTTCCTCATTGTTAGAAAATATAGCTTTAAGATGTAAGCCTAAAATGGGCAGTTTGGAGCTAGAATCACTCTTAAGTCATCAAGAGAATTTTAGAGTTTCATGGTTCTATCCAGAATAGAAAGTCATGATGCAAAACCTTTTGAAAGATCGATACCCATTAAAGACTTTGCATTTCACCAAATACTAAAAACAAAAAACCTAGCCTTTTTCTCATTCCAAATCTTTTTCAAAAATTAATGACTAGTTTTGATGCACATTGAAATATCATGTTAAGCCATGCTTTATTTCAATAAAATAAAAGTGTTTTAGAAAAAATATCTCTTTAGTGAGCCCAAGTGTAATCTTTGTAACTCTTATCAAGCCTTTCTTAAGATCTGCCCATGAGTGAACAGAATTGAATTGTCAATTACTCCATCCACAAGCATTCCAAATAGTAATCATCAATTTTCAAAGGATTTGAAAGTTAAGTTTTTAAATTTTCTCATTGATTACAAAAATACTTTATGTGGGATAATTTTGTGATCATTTTGGAAAAGTTTAGAGATTATTTGAGCATCTTATATAGAATATTGAGATAATTTTTTATGAAAAGTAAACATTAAAATTTGAATAGAGGTTTTTTTGAATAAAAAAAGAGTCTTTGTATTTGCATCACTTGCATTCACATTCATATTCATATCATGAGAAAGACATTTGATCTGTATGCTACAAAAAAATTGCATTTGCATCACTTACATATGCATTATAAGAAAGACATGTGATTTGCATGCTACAAAAAAAATGCATTTGCGTAACTTGAATTACATCATAAGAAAGACATTTGATCTGTATATTGTAAAAAACAAAATACATTCACATTTGCATCACTTACATTCGCATTCGTATCTACATCATGAGAAAGGCATTCACAGTTGCATCACTTTTATCTATATCATGAGAAAGACATTCACATTTACATCAATGGCATTTGCATTACAACAAAGACACTCACATTCACATTTGCATTTGCATTATTGCATCTGCATCATAAAAAAAAATATTTATAGGTTTTATCTACATGAAAAGAATATTGGCATCTGCATTATGAAAAGGTCGTATGTATTTTCGTCAAGCATTTGCATTTGTGTCATTTTGATTGGAAATATACATTTGTGTCATGATTGCCTCTGTTAAAAAAAAAAAATTTTGAGAAAAGAGTTAAAAAAAAGAATAACAATCTCTTAGTTCAAGAAATAAAAAAAAGTAAAGTCTACCAAGAAAAATGATAGAAATTTGAAGAAAAAAAAAGAAAGAAAAAAGAAAAAAAAAAGAAAAGCTGAATGTGGCTATAGGGTGAAAACCTTGCAAAAGGGCAATTTAGAGTAAACTTAGAAGGTCTTAAAGCCATTCTTGATGTTAAGATAAGATGCCAACTAAAGGCGACCTATACCCTTCAAAAGATCTAAAGACTTCAAGACCCTAAAAGCTTGAAATGCATAAAAAAATACTGATTTTGAAAATTTGAACCTTTTTGCCTCTTCACCAAATGACCTTTCCAAAATTTTGAACCCATCACAGCTAGCCCTATCATTTATCAAAATGCCACAACATGTTGGATTTTCAAGAGATTCATGTTTTAGACAAATTTATGTCTTGTTTGTGAGCTTATATGGAAAAGTATACACCCATTTTTACCCTATTTAGGTGGTGAAACCTACTAATACCTTTTAATCCATTTGAAAAAAAAATTATCACCTTTTTCATTTCTAATAGGGAACACTAATTCCTAAGAAACTCTTAAAATCACATTTGTTCAGATATTTTATTCTTTTTGACTAAGGAATTTAATTATGTGGAATAAATTTTGTTAACCTTTTTTGAAAATTTATGAATAACCAGTCACATTTTTTGTGAAAAATAAAGAAATCATACTTGATAAATTATTGAAATGGTGAGAATCTTTAGACTAGTTCAGATTCAAGAAAGCAAAATAATTGAGGGATTAATGTTGTTGAAAAAGAAAAAAAAAAGGAAAAATGTTCTTTGAGAATGGTGGGGTATCTTTTTGCTTTCACAACCAAGTTCAAAACACATATTGCAAGTTGCATATTATGTGTTAAAAAAAAAATGAAAAGGAAAACATGTTGAAAGGAAAATCAAAAAGCTTGTTGGGAAAGTAAAAAAAGCAAAAATTGGTAAATAGACCACAATGAAAATAAGTGAAGGCATAAAGAAAAGAACATAAGAAAATAGAAAAGTAACCCTCTCATGAAGAAGTTGAAAAGCTAATTTGATGAGTAAAGAGAAGCTAGCAAAAATAAAATCTAAGAGAAAAAATATGATGTCAAAAAAGATCTTTACATGTACATCCTCATGTTTGCATTTGCATTATGAAAAAGGTATTTATACTTGCATCATTGCAATACACCTATATAACTAGGATAGAAATTTACATTTGTATAAAACATTTGCATCAGGAAAAACACATTTACATTTGCATTTGAAATGAGTCATTTGCATATTTGCATAAAATAGTCATTGGCATCTTTTCATGAAGTAAAGTTTCTTTCTGCGTGATCATTTTAATAGTCTTTTTGCATCATGATTATGTCTGCCAAATTTTGGGAACACTTTTGAAAGATAAAATTGAAATATGGGGTAGTTTCAAATCTAAAAGATAAGATGTGTTGAAACAAAAAGGGGAAAAACTTTTGAAATAAAAAGTGAAAATTTGAAAGTGAAAAAATTTCAAGGAGATTAGGATTAAAAGAATAAGTACATGATTTCCTAGACCTTTGAGCAAAATTTTAAATTTCTAAATGATCTCTAAGACCTTCAAGTAAAGATTCAAACAATTTGTAAGACCTCTAGGCAGAACATTTAAATTTTTAAGTTTCAATGCCTCTAATTAGAGGAGTTATCACAAATGTCAAGATCCGTAAGACCTCCAGGCAGAATGTTTAAATTTTAAAGTTTTAATGCCTCTGATTGAGGAGCTTTCGCAAATGTCAAGATTTGTAAGACCTTTGGGCCAAATGCTTAAATTTCAAAGTTCAATACTTTTGATCAGATGAGCATTCATGTATTTCAATATTGTAAGACCTCAGAGCATAATTTTTAAGACCTCTAGGCAAAACATTTTAAATTTTCAAAGTTTTAATGCCTTTGATTATAAGCACTTTCATAAATGTTGAGATTTGTAAGACCTCTGAGCATAATCTATAAGTCTTTCGATAGTATTCATAAGTCTTCCAAACTGAATCTATTTTTGTTTTGATATTTACAAGACCTCTAAACATGATCTTTTATTTTATTTTCAAAAGTTATTTAGAAGAGTTTTTAAATTTGTTTTCAAATGGTCAAAATAAAAAAAAAACCAAAATAAAAAAAAATCAAGAAAAAAACATAAAAAAAAAACTATGAATCGTTAATCAGGACAAAATTATTGTATATATCTTTACTTTATTCTTGATTCTTAGTAATATGTAAAAAGGGATAGCTTTAGATATATAATTTTGTCCAGATTAATTCAGTTTTGTTTGATTTTTACATTTGATTTGAAAATTTTAATTTGGATCAATTTAAGCATTTTAATTAGATAGACTCATTTAGACCTTGTCTCGGATTAATTTCCAAATCCAATTCTATTTGGATCAAGGCTCAATCTAATTAAGATTAATTCAAAATTTAGTTATTTGGACTTGAAAGCCCAATAAAGGCCCAAACTTCAATTTAAGTCTAAATTAAATTTCAAATTTATTTTTATTATTTTATTATTGTTATTGTTTTTATTTTCTTTATTTATTGAATTAATTAAAAGTAAAAAATGACAAAAAAAATGCAAGAAAACACAAAAACATAAAACATGAAGAAGTGGCTAGCAACTTCTACCATAACAGGCTAAAATTTTCAAGAGCTTCAGCTTCACTACCCTGCTATACTAAAAAACTTTGGACTGTTGCTACAAATCGTCAGATAAAAACCAATGATGAAAATACACCAAACGGAGGGAAGTTTAGTTATCCATTTCCCTGCACACACTAGGCTAGACTCTTCTCAACACCCAACAACCTATCTTTATCAGCTAAGAATCCACTCAAGATCCCTTCCTCCTTTTAGAGCTGCATCCCTACTAGCACCCAACCTTCACCAAGGCTAAGCCACCCTTGTACCTACTTTGCCAAGCCTTGTCTACCGAACCACCATAATTCCATAATCGTCCCCATGCATTGCCAAACCTAAAGGAAAAATCCCCTTACACTTCCCTGCAAACTCAATCAACTAGTTGTCACCTAAAACAGTCCACCAACTTCACGGCCTTTAACCCTAGTCACAAAATCCCACTCCCACTATCAAACATTGTCCCAGTTGAAACCTTTGGGCACCCTTCAGCCTCGTTCATGCACCATCTCTCCACCAAAATTGATCTCCCTCCACTTAACCACCAAACACCCACTGCTAAGCCAAATCCATGCCCTAATAATAAAGTTATAGAAACAGTGCATAACTAATTGAAAAACACCCTATTTAACCTCCTAGCTAAACTCCATCCCCAATCTAATGCTGTAACCCCCAAAACCTCTAAAAAAAAAACCTTCATCTTAAGCCTGTGACCCAATTGTACCTACCATAAGCACCTATTAGAAAAACCAAAAAATCCCCCACCACTATTAGCCAAAACATTCATTGGCAAAAAAAAAAAAAAAAAACCCCATTACCAAGCTTAAAAATCACATAAAAAGAAAAAAAGAAGCAAAAACCACATCTTCTAAGAGGGGAAAAAAAACACCAAGAGCAAAAAAAATAAAAAAACAAACAAAAAAAGAAAAAGAGTTTTGTTTTGGATGGCTCTAATGAAGTTTTGGGTTGAGTTTTTCTTGGAAAAAAAGGTCACAAGGAAGGGAAACACATACTAGAAAAAATGTTTGGTATGGGTGGTAAAAGTAGTAGTTTTTAGAGGTTGGAATTGTGACCTTTAGGCTCAAATCTTGGGATTTAGGATGAGTTTTTAAAAAACTAAGTCTAGAAATGAAAGGAGGAAGGAAATAGGGGTTTTTGGGTGGATTTTAGGAAAAATTATCATCAGTTGTTAGAATCTGGGTTTGAAGGTGACCAATCATTTAGTGTTTTTTTTTTAAAGAGTTTAGAGCTTTTTTTTCTTTTTTGAAATAAAGTAAAAAAAAGGTTTAGTATTTATAAGAAGAACCAAACAAAAAAATAAAAACTTACCAGCTGACTTGCATGTGGTCTTGACCCAACCTAGGGCCCTGCGCTCGATCCAATCTGATGCTAGTCAATTGCCTTGAACCGATCCAGTCATGAACTGGTCTAATTGAGTCGACTAAACCATCTTCAGCTACTGAATCATGTCTGAATTGGATTGAACCACTCTAAACCGTTGACCAATTGTGACTGAACTTTTTTTAGGTATTTTTTTATTATCTCCTTTATATATATATATATATATATATATATTGCTAGATCATTTATTTGTTTATGCATATTTAAATTTAAAAATTTTAAAATAAATATATATTTAAAAAAAGAAATATTTTTTTAATTATTATTTTTAAAACAAAAATGAAAATTTTTTGATGATGTGATATTAAAGAAATCCTAGTCGTGATTCTTTAAAAATCTTTAGGTGAGAATATTTTTCTAAAATGGGACCAAAGTACTTAGTATTTAGAAATATATTTAACACAAAAAAGTTTTCATTTATTTATTTTTTGAATTAAAAATTAAAAAAATATATGACAAAACAAAATATTTTTTTAATATAGATATAAGGTTACATATAATAATGCATAACTATTAATTGCATCAATTAATTAAAAATACGAATTTTTTATTATGTTACTTCGAAAATCTGAGTAGTTATTTTCGAGAATTCTTTAGGTGAACAAATTTTTCAAAAAAAATTGCTAAGGTATTGGGATATTTAGAATGATTTTCAATACAAAAAAATCTCGATTGCTTTTAATTAGGAAAAAAAAAAAGAACTTTCATGCAATAGAGTCAAGAGTTAATTCATGTGCATCAAATTCTAAAAATAAATGAAATATCTAAAGATGAGATTCTAAAAAAGCCCAAGTAGTGATTTTTTAGGAATTTCTCGGTAAGAAAATTTATCTAAAATGCCACAAATATGCTGAAGCATTTGGAATAATTTTTAATAAATTATTTATCATATTTTTTATAAATAGAATAAGAAATAAATGTTAAGAAAATAATTATTTGGATTGAATTATAGACATCATATTTTACAATATGTTTGGTAAATATAAATATTAAAGATAAATATAAACTACCGAGACTATGATTTTTGAGAATTTCAAGTAGTGATTCTTAAAAATTCATTAGGTGAGAAAGTTCCTCTTAATATTGTTAGAGTATTGGAATATTTTTAAGGATTTTTCAGTGTGCAAGGTTCCTATTTATTTTTCAACCAAACAATTAGAAATAAAAATATGTTTTTCCCTACAATAAAGAAAATAAAGAAAATTATTTTTTAAATGCCAAAATTAAGATTTTTTTATCTAAATTAAAAGATAACACATAATTAATTGGTACATTTTTTTAACGGGTGCTGTGGGATGCTAATCTTTTCATATACATAACCAACTCCTGAGCCTAAATTATTTTTGTAAACCTAAAATTATCTTTTTAATAAATTTTAATTAATTTTAAGATTCTATTAAAAAGATAAGTTTTAATAGGTGGTTAATCACACCTAGTAAAAAAAAAATTAGTGAGGACTTTTTTTTTAAATTCATCTAGCAGTTCCCGAAACCATTATGACATCAACAATGAGAATGGAGTCAAGAACTAGGGATTTAAAAAACAGTGAAGTAGCAGAATAGAAGCCACTATTTTATGGTAATATTGATGTCCACCATAGCTATTGAAAAAAAATCGGGTGAGAATGCCATTCATGATGGTAATGGCACGTCACGATCGTAAAAAATAGCCTAACAGTAAATAGCATAAAAAACGGACCGTTATTGCCGCAACTCTATTTTTTGTCTAAAGAAAAAAAATCTCAATTTTCATTTAAGAAAAGCTTAAAAACAAAAAAAAACACAACCTCAATCAAATTTAAAACCTAAATTAAGATAAGCACGAGCAAGTAAAGAGGTGGGGTTTCAAGTTTGAAAAAAGAAAAAGGTGCACCACTCAAGGGGAAGAAGAAAGAGAAAGGAAAAGAGGAAAGGTTGTTTAAAGCTGGGCAACTCTATAACAAATTTTGAAACCCCAAAAATATTCACTGGCAGAGACAATTTTCTATAACTTCTTACTTTGAATTGTTTTTTTCTCTTTGCCTATTCCTCCTTTTGTTAATTTGCATCTCTCTTTAAATAAGCAATTTATTACCCATTAAAAATAGACTCTAAATTAAGGCAAAATTTAAGCTCTAAAAGGATTGCTTCATCATCCAACTATCTTTAAAACAGCTTAATCTAATCCAAATTGCTTTTGAAGCTTCTTAAAAGTTTTGTTCTTTGCTTATCCAAGTTTATTGGGCTTAAGACCCGAATGAAGTCTAAGGCCCTAACTAGCTAATTAAGATCTATAAGAATTTTTAAAAATCCGTAAACTTTGATTAATGGCTAGAAATCCAAAAACTTAAGACTTGAAAATCAAAAATATTTCAAGACCTCGGACATAATAGAGTGTTTACAACACATACATTAACATGCCTTACCAAAAACACAATGCATAGAGGATGTCCCATTTTAACGTGCCATTTCAAATGAAAGCCCATATGATAAGGACAATCACGTTGGTGAACTCATTTGGGGTCTCAAACTATTTGTGTCATTCAATCAGAAAAGAAGGGTTATGGCACAAATTAATCAAGTAGGGGCAAATAATTAACTTGCTTTTTGGGTCAATTTGCCCTAAGGCATGGAACAAACAAAGTAGGGTGAGATTTTGGGCTTTCATGTATTTGAGGTCATTTAATGAAATTTGGGTGATTTTAGCCTTAGCACATTTGACACTATGGCATAGTTTTAATGCGTCAAATTACTAACATCCAAATTCTTTAAAAAAATGTCGCATGTGTTGGATCTTTAAGAAATCCATTAAAAGGTTTTTTGCTTCTTTTTTTTTTTTTGAAATTGATCATTTCATTATTCATTTCCTAGGGAAAGATCATCACTTTTTTATATAATAGTACGATCAAATGAAGATAAAGCTTATGAATTCAAATTCATGCCCCCTAAAAGGTTATGGCTTATGAGTGAAATTATTCGCGTGGTTTGGAACATAAAAGTATTTAAAAAAGGTCAAGGTATTGGATGAGTTCATTTTTAATAATAATCATCAATTTCTTTGAGACTCTTATAACTTTTTATATAAAAATGTGAATTTCTCCTCTTTTTTTAAAAAAGGCCCTTTTCTCAATTTTTTTGTCTTGCTTTTTTTTTTTATCCTTATTTTCCTTCATGATCTTGAAAATTGTTTATATGGGGCTTTATTCTCAAATAATTGCAAATTAATTTTTCTTCTTTCTTTTTTTAAAGTTTTCTTAAACAATATTTAGAAAATATATAAAAAATAATATTTACAAATTCAATCTAACCAATTAATATTATCATTACAAACTCCAAAAATTAAAAGTCATTCCTTTTTAAGAAATAACAATCAACTTTCAAGAATATCCAAAACAAAATTTTGTACAAAGCTAGAGAAACTAGAAATTATCTATGATTAACAACTATGCCTTTCATGTCCACAATATTATTTTTCATCTTGGACTTCTTCATTTCGAGGTGCTCAATCCTCTTTCATATTAAACTTCTTGAATCTCTTACCAAACTAAGATGAAAAAGAAGTAAACTGGAAGACAACTTGAGCTTCATTAAAATTTTCCTAGTCATGATCTTTTTTGCCAAAGACTTTAGGATTTTTTTATTTTTTAATTTTCACCCATAATGAGCATTCTTTATTCATTAAATAATGGGATGTCATGAGAAAACAGTTAAATAAATGTGTGAATGACATGATATTTTCATGATGAAATTGTGAATGTGTGTGCAATAAAGATTATGCATGCTTCCTTAAAATGTAATGTAGGTACCATTCAAGTTCAATGAGAATCATATTATTTATCCACGTATACACAAAATAACAAGACGTATTTACGTGAATGAAAAGTATTTACAATGCGAGTATGATGTGAATCGTATCATTTATGAATATATGCGCATGAAATGTAATGTCCTAGTGTATAGGTGATAAGACACATTTATGTGAAATGTAGTATATATACAGCAAAAACCATGTAAAAATATATATGCATGGAATGCAATGTCCTATTTCATGAGAGATGATGTGTTTGCATGAAATGCAATATATGTACAATTCAAATTTAGAATCATATCATTTGTGAATGTATATGCATGAAACACAATGAAACACAACATCAATAATGGTAAGTATATAAATGATGAAACATGCTTATACAAAATGCACTAACACACCATATACATGATAAGATATGTTTACATAAGGTGTAAGGCATGTGTTATGCAAATCCAATAAATTGACATTAGCATTTAAATATTTGTGCGTGAAATGAATTGTCTGTTCAACTTTATTGTTTTCAAATATAAACAATGATGAAAATGAATGTAAAAAGGATCAAAAGAAATGTATAAGGTACGATAAAATAAAATTTTGTTCTTTCCCTTTTTTTAGAAAGAAATAATAAGTCAAGAAAATATTTCCTAAAAGTCAAGCACATAAAAGATTTAGAATTCAAATAATTTCTCATCTTTTATTTCATGCTTCCACTTTTTTTTTGGCTAATAAAACCAAAAAATTAGGAAATTTTTTTTATTTTTTAAAAATAATTTTATTTGTTATTTTTTGTTTGTTGGAAAATACAAAAAAAAAAACACCTTTTTTAAAAAATATTTTTTAAAAATATAAATTTTGTACGAACACCAGATGAATCGAACTACATGTAAAAAAAATTTTATTGAAAGAATGTTTTTCTTTTATTTTTCTTTTTGCTTTTTTTTTTTTAATTCTAGTTTTATTTGCATTATTATTATCCATAAATACATATTATATCAAAGTGTTTCTCATGTGTCCTAATTTGGATAATTTATACAAATAGGTTAGCATGGCTTTAACTAAGGTTGTCTCCTTATGGTTTATTATATGCTAGTTCAAATTTATCCATGTCTAAGAGATTCCCAAATTAGTCCTCATTGACGATCATGCAGGATTGGTAAGACACTCCAGTTCTTAACTGTTATATGCTACAAACGGAAGGGTTCAATGTGAGTGATAGTATTTCACTTGCTATTACGAAGGTTATCACATCACAAAAACATAGATACTCTATTTCTTCTTAAAAAGGATAGAGTCTAGGTATAGAGTTCATGTATGATATGAATGTGCCATCATGTGTATAAAGGAACAAAGTATTATAATCCTTATCCTAAGCGCCTCACAATTAAAAATAAAAATTAAAAAATATATATAAAGCATAAAATAAGTAATGAATAAATGAAATAGTTAAAACTAGTTGTTAGTGATTTTTTCTTTTTCTTTTATTATTATTATTATCTATAAAAATAAAATCAATATTAAAGAAATTAAAGTTAAATACCAATTAATACCATTAAATTAAAATCAAATATAACACATAATTAATTTTGGCCTTACTCTTGAAAAAATTACATTATTGGTGGAGCAGCCAAACTGTGTCATAACGATTTTAGGGACCACTAGATAAATTTTTAGAAAAGTTAAAATCAAAGAGTTGCTACTAATTCTTTTTGTTAGGTGTTATTGGTCACCTAAAAGTTTATATTTTTAATAAAATTTTAAAATTAATTAAAACATATTAAAAAGACAAATTTTTATTTGGTTTACAAAAATAAAGCTGAGTTTAAGAATACAATTATACGTAGGGAAAGATTAGTATCCCCACAATACCCGTTTTAAAAATAATATCAATTAACCATGTGTTATATTTTGATTTTGATAAAAAAAAGTCTTAATTTTAATATTTAAAAATAATTTCTATAATTTTTCTTATTGCAATAGAAAAACATCATTTTGTTTTTTTTAGTCATTTGCTTGAAAAATAAATAAGAATCTTGAATATTGAAAAATTTTCAAAGTATTTTAATATTTAGACAATATTAAGAGGAACTTTCTTATTTAGGGATATCTTGAGAATCATTATTCCAACTTTTAAAGAATTTCATCATTAGCGATTCATATTTATCTTAAAATAATATTTTCTTTTTAAAAATTTTTTTTATTTTTTTAAGAAATAAAAGGCAAACAAGAAATATTTATTGAAAATTATTTTAAATGTCTCAGTGTTTTGGGTACATTTAAAAAAAAACTTATCACATAAAAATTCCTAAATAATCATTCTTGAAAATCTCTACTTATTTTTTGAATTATTAATATTTTACCTTAAAAGTTATATTACAATATAATTATTCAAGAATAAATTTATCTCTTTACAATATATATATATATATATATATATTATAAATATTTTACATTTTTATTTCTTTTAAGGTAATTATTCAAACTAAGAGAAAAATAAATAAGAATTTTTGTATTGAAAAGATTTTCTAAATATTTTAATACTTTAACAATTTTTAGAAGATTTTTCTCATCTAAAAAATTTTTGGGAATCATTATTCGAACTTTTTAAAATTCTATCATTGAAAATTCATACTCATTTTTTACTTTTATGAATGCACATGATGCAATGGTTTTTTTATGGTACAAATAATTAAAAAAATATAGATTTTAAAAGTATCCAAATATTTAAATTTTGATAAAATATTTTCTTTTTTATTTTTATCATTTAATTAGAGCAACAATAATTATCTTAAAATATATCAATTTAAGATCTAATATAAATGTGAATACAATAAGAAAAAAACAAACAAACAAAATAATTAAAAAATTTACCAAATTTTAGGTTTGTCCCAATGAAAAAGAAAGTACAGTTATTCACTCCTAATTTTAAGTGGGCCAAAGCCTGGTCTTGTTTGGGCAAGCCTTGTCCAGGGCAGGTTGTGTGCTGGATCTGGTCAGGGAAGAGTCAAATCCAATGCGGTTTGAGTTGACTGGGTTCTTTTGTTTTGTTTGGTTTTTTTTTTTTTTTTTGGTTTGTTTGTTATAAAACTCAAAACTTTTTTTATGGCTCAAGGGTAAAAAAAGCTTTCAACAAAAAAATCATTTATCAATTAAGCGCTTAATATTTTATTACAATCAATTTTTTAATATTTTATTATAATCAATTAAATTTTTTATATTTAATTTTTATTAATTAAACCTAAATTGAACGAAAGGGGTTAAATAATTGTTGAAACCATTACTGCCATTATAGGTAACCTACGTGGATTTTTAAATACAAACGTGTCATTTGACATGGAAAAAAAAGTCCAACGTGATAATAGAGCTAGAAAGGCTTGATACGTTTTTTCTCTTTTTTTTTTTTTAACTGTTTAAACTAAAGTTTTTTTTTTTTTTCTAGCTTATTTCAACCTTTCTTTAAAAAAAAAAAAATCTAAAACTTTTTGAAAAGGAATCAAGAAATAGAACCAGCCACCTTTAATCCCAAAAATTGGTAATTTTTTTGCCACTAGTGGCCGCCTTTGCCATTGTCGACCGTCACTTGCCAGCACCAGAACTTCACCAAAATTCACCCAAAGCCTGCTTTTTGACCTTTTCTTTCACGTTCTGAGTTTTGTTTTTCCTAAAAAAAGGCCAAACTTCCCAGATCTGAGTTTTAACTTACAGCTTCAACATAAAAAATGTCTCTCCACCGTGCCAATTATAGTATGTTCTTCCTCAAGCCAAGGCCTTCCTCCTCAACCAAAAATTCGAAAATCGCAATAAATGTTTTTTTTTTTTAATTCTTCTAGCACTTTTCTCTCTTTGGGGATGTGTTTGTTTGTTTTTTTTTTTCTATTTTGGTAGGTTAAAAAAGTGTTTGAATATTTTTTCTTCGGCAAAGATTTTTTTTTTTTAAATCTATGGGAAGTGTGCTTTTAGTGGGTCTCGACTGGGTTTTTTTAAGTTACTGGTTATGGTAGGAGTCGAAGTTGTTTATAGCTATTTCGGCTAGCAAGAGAGATCGGTTGGTTTGACAAAAAAGGGGAGTGTTTCCGTAGTGTTAGGTGTTTGTTCTACAATGGTAAGGAGAAGATCGTTTTTGGGTTTTGGGAATGGTCTTTCTCTATAAAAAAAAAAAAAATACTAGGCCCCCATTTGATGGTAGTCTCAGTGATATGGATAGTGTTGGGTTTTTAGTAGTTTGTCTGGCAGTGCAATTGTGGGAAGAAAATATTCTACCTTTCTAACTCTATTATCACGTTGGACATTTTTTTCCGTCACATGCAACGTTTGTAGTTAAAATCCACGTTGGTTGCATGTAATGGATTCGATAATCATTTAACTACTTTCTGTCCAATTTAAATTTAATTAATCAAAAATTAAAAATAAAGAATAATGGATTGATAAATTTTTTTTTATTCAAGGGTTTTTTGATCCTTAAGCATTTTTTTATTCATTTCGTCACTACCAAAAAAAAACTTACCTTCTTTACAGCCCCCTCCCTCTACCAAGCCCAGATTCTGGCGACGACGGCAGGGTCGGACGGTTGCTCGCCGCCGGCTGCAGCCGCCATTCGACGTTATTTGTGTCTTAAATTCCAACCGTAGATTCCTCTCTTCGTCCTCTTTCATAATCTTCATATAGATTTTTTTCAAAACGCCCTAGATTTCCCTAGATCTGAGATCAAAGTCGGCGGTTTCAACCTCCAAAAAGCTTATTTCCACTACTTTAACGAGCCCCATTTCTCACTATGTTGATTTTCCCTTCCTCCTCTTCCTCTGCACTGTTTCGGCTTCCTTAAAACCCAGCGCCGCCGCCATCCCTCCTTGTGCCGCTGCTGCTGTCGTGGTTTCTTACAACCCAGAAAAAACCCCATCTCTCACCTGTCCTACAAACCCTAAAAGGCTCCCCACAAATCATCCATGAAACAAAAACCATCCAAAAACTGAAACACTTTTTCAATTTTGCTACGATTTTTGCTAACTTTTTTTTTTTTTTTTGACTGGATTCCTCACTTAGGTGAAGACCGTGGTTTTTCTTTTTGGTGTGATTTTCGTTTTTCAACTTTTTTTATTTGGGTGGGTGTGGTCGAATGGTTTTGGTTGTAGTGTGGGAGGGATGGTTTCGGCTAGGCTTGCTTTGGGTGGGTTCTGTTGATTAATGGAGGATGTTAGTTGGTAGGGGGTTTTTGGGATTTGGGATGGTGGCCAAGGGTGTAGGTTTTTGGGGCTGAGTATGGTGGGGGGAATGGTGTTCTACTGTTAGTGACCATGGCTTGGGTGCTGGTGAGGGTGGCATTGATAAGGGTGGTTCGACTGGGATGGCTAGAGCTTCTAGGATTTTCGGTCTCTGGTTGGTTGGGGGCAGAGTTAGGAAGGGTGGTGGACGAGAGGGGCAGCATGGGTTAAAGATGTAAATGATATATTAGTACTCGTAAGTTATTTGGGTTTGATTCGAATAAAATTTAAATTCGATTCAATTATTATCGAGTCGAGTTGGAGTTCGAATAGCTCGACTCATCGATTGAGTCGAGTTCGTGTATTTTTATATTCAGTTTGATTAATTCGTGAGCTTAATCAAATTTTTATATTTAAATATATTTTTATTATTTTAATTAATAAAATATCTTGAATTCGAATACAAATTCGAACATAAATAATCGAATTCTTGTCAAATATACGAATCGAATTTATTTTTATATATTAATCGAACTTAATCGAGTGAATTTAAATAGTTCGATTTTAATTACAAAATCGAATTCAAACTAAAAAAATAAAATTCGATCTAACTTAAGTTAAATATCGAATCGTGAGTTGAAAATTCAAATTGTATCGATTCGATTCAGCTCGATTATATCCTTAACATGGGTGGTGATTTTAGGCTTCCAGTGATGGTCCTTTGGTGTGCTCGCGATGGGGTCTCAACAGTGCTGAGTTAAAAATGGTGATGACTTGTTTGGGTTGGTTCGGGTACCATGGGTAGAGAGAAGCTCGTGGAGCTTTTTGGATTTTTTTGGTCTATCTTCTCCCCCTATGCTTGTGAATTCCAGCCCTTTTTTTGTAGAACCAGAATGGAACTTTTGTGGCTGGCACTTTGGAGTATTACTGCAGCAGTAGTTGCTGCATTTTGAGGTTTTGCAATGCTGCATTTTGGGGAAGAAAAAATGAGGGATTTTGAACTAATCATGTTGAAAGTAAATGGTGAAAATTCGAGGGAAAAACAGTGGATAGCTAGAGATGGAAAGTGGTCTTGGTTTGAAGAGATATCCATTGACAACCGAAATCTCAACCTTTTGCAATATTTGTTTGTTTCTTTTAAATTTTTTTAAATAATTAAAACCTAACAAAATGAGCCTTGGGCTTTATTTGAGAATTTTCATTGGGTTTTTCAAGCACAAATGACTTAATTTAATTGACTTAAAATGAAATTAGATTGGGCTTTGACCATGCAAGAGTGATTTAAAAATAATTGATTTGAAACAAAGTACAGTTGAATTCAATCAATTAAATTCAATTAAAATGCATAAGTGAGCTTAAATCAAAACATTCAAATAACATTTAAAATTCGAACAAATTTTAATCTACTTAAATAATTTGTACTAAATCAAGTGTCTACATCTAACTTTTGCATGCTCTAAATAACCTTCCTAATTAAAATATTTTCTTGCAGATTGTAAAAGAAGTACAATGTCAATCCTCTACGCTGGTTCTTTTTTTTTTTCGGTTTATTTGAGTTCCTAAATTGTCCTGGACCTGATACCCAGGTCTTAACTGATAGGTCTTGCATGGAATGATTTCTGGTTGATACTATGACGGGCGAATGTTGCTGATGATTGTGATGTACTATTCCGTTGGATATATGTATTTTTATGTGCAAGAGTCAGAAGCATTATCTGCATTTATTAGCCGTGAACTCCTTGTCTTTAGTGTCTCTGATTGCTGCCTGATTATAAGTAGAGGTGATAAATAGTAGCTTTCTGTATTAGGGATAGAGGTAAGAAGAGTTTGATACTAGCCTGAACTATCCACCTGTTATTGCAGGAGTAGTGGGAGGAAGCCATCTAACCAAAAGGATTATCATCTTATACACTGGTGTTGGAGTTTAAAAACTTCACAAGCAGGTTCATATTCTTGGTACATAGCCATTTAGCAAACATGTCAACCTAATAATCTTGTATTGACTTCCTTATATAGATAAATCAATACATCATAATTTAGTCCCCTAAGCTGGTGTATAGGGTATTATTCCTTAATTTTTAGTCCCCTTTTCCTCTTTCAGGATGAACCTACCAAAGGAGGATATATTTATGATTGATTATATGTGCTTTATAATCCTGATGGAGGATCTATAACCAAGAGGTGCTGATATAACTATTTATTGCATCATCTCTTGGATGAGAGAAACACGAGAAATTTTAGCAGTTGTAACTGAAAATTTTTTTTCTCGTTCTGGAAAGTGAATGTTTAGGATTGATCTAATGCTGTAGCTGGAAAAATGGTTTATTAGCTAATAAAAACGGTTCATTTGGCCAATTGTTGCCAAGAGATATATGTGATCATATCAAAAAACTAGCAGGTAAGAATTAAGAATCGTTTAGCTTTTATTACAAATTGAGAAATGACCGGCACTACCTTACTCTTAAAACCAGAATGTTGCTCTCTAGATTTCTTTAGTTTTCTTGTTCCATAACCTCATTTTTCATTAACTTCTATTCTTACTCACATTTGGGGCTTCTATCTTATGTTAAATTGGAGCAACCTCTGTTATTCCATTGGTAGACAACCATTAGAGTTTCTCCTGAGGTTTGGATTCAAATGTGAACGTGATGTCGGTATCAGCTGATTTTAAGAAAAAGCACATGATTTAGAATCCTACAGATAGTCTTTTCAACTGTTAGGCACAGCTGAATTTTTATTTTCGTATATATCTTTTTTATATTTTTTCTCCTCCCTCCCTACAAGCAATTTATCAAAACGGGGTACTATTTGAGAAAGCTACATCACTGCTCTATGACAAACTACTCTATTCTATTTGATGATGCATGCTTTTCTTTTGGGATCTCGAGTGTTGCTCTCATATAGGACTTACTGGTAGAAAGTGATATATCCACACTAGATTTACTTCCTTTTTCATGCTGGACTAGAAGAATTTTGTTGAACCTCAATTTTCTTTTCTTACTTGGTGTTGAGAATATCATATTTAAAGCTCCTTGAAGTCAAGAAAACATCAAGTTAATATAACTTATTAAGTTCTTATTTACTTATAATTATATTTAGTCCGACTTTAGGTTATATAATTGTTCACTTGGGTGAGATTCAATTTGGAACTGTGTGGAACTGTGGAAGTTTATAATCATGGCCGTGGCTAGTATGTGTGAATGGAGAAGGTTGTTCGATATCTGTTGTTTTCTTCTACCTGTTTTGAAGTGTCATCCCAGACATATAACAGGTCAGACCCACTGTGTGTTTCGCTATAGACTACAACCAGTAGTTAAATGGTCTTTTCAAGCTTAAAGATTGACAATGGCTTAGATTTTTCATGTGCAATGTGATATAGCTTGATGCAAACCTTTATTTGAAGCAGCTAAAAAAGATTACATTACGTAATGAATATCGCCCCATATCTTCGTTTGGTGCTTTGTATGCTGTATATATTATTTGCGTATTTACTCGCTGTAATGCATTAACAGGGTGATACTTCCATAATTTCCCCATTTCCCCCTTATCTGTGTATTTCAACTCCGAGAACTTTGTCTTTTTTGAGGAAAGTAGGGTTAGACATGAGGATGTTTGAACCTTCAAGCAGAGCTAGTGTTTTATTGAAAATGTCAAAGTGCTTAACGCATACTTTTTTTTTTGTTGAAAATATAAGCCTTTTTTGCTGCTACAGAGTTAGTACCTGATTGTAAATGCAACAATAAAGGTTTGAACTTTGAACCAATCAAAGTTATCTATTTTGGTATGCATCTCCTCTGCTCTCAAACAGTTGATCATTAACCAATTATGACTGCTATTCCAACTTTCGTGTCAAACTAAAAAGTATCATGGTTGCTTGCTTGATGCTTCAAGTTGCTAGCTCAACAGCCTGCCCAATGTCCTGATTAATTCTTCAAAAAATATTTAGCTTCATTTTCATTTCTATACATTTAGATTAAAGCATTACTTTACCTTTGCTTTGGTGTCGTTTGTACCTCAAAAAATTGAAATTAAAAAGAGAGACCTCATCCACTAAATGGGACTGCAACAGTAGGATTCATGTTGGTGATGGCAGTAGGGGGGGGGGGGGCAATGCAACTACTTTAGTTTGTCACAATTTGCAAACAGATTCATTAGATGAAAATCCCATAGAAACACAGAGAACAGACACATTGAAGACCCCTTTAAAAGTCAACACGTAGCCAGGCAAGGGGGGTTTGATCTCATGGTTCAATTCACCTCTTATTTTAAATCCCATATCATATCAACCAAAGTGCAAAAAGAAACTAAAAAGAAGAAAAAACAAAGTTGAGGAGAAAGCAGGGTCAAGATAAGTTTGCTTGCAATGTCGCAGCTAAACAACACACTCTTTTGTGTACTCTCATTCTAGCCATTAATCTTTGATAATTTTCACATCAAATTTACAAAACAGTGGTAATATTGCATACGTTAAAAAAATAAATGATAAATTTGATTTTCATCTTAAATAAAGTTCACAAATTTAAACCTTATCTCTTAATTTTAACGAACCTTATTAACAGTGCAGAATATAAAAGCTTTATATTGGAATGTTGATGGATGTAAACTTATACAGTATCCCCAAAGAGAAAAGTCTGATACACCTCAAAGGCTTATCCTGTTATCCAAATTTGAGTCTCACATCAACAGAAGAGAAGCGGACATGAGTAAACAAAAAGGGAGAAATGTAGAGAAGTGGACGTGACATGGGAGGAATCTGTTGTTTTTTGAGTGCTTTCTTCAGCCCTTATGGGGTCCATCAACACACCTTTTTTTTACTGTTTTTGCACATTGGTGGGTCATGGCCTTGTTAACATTAATGGAAAACAAATGATAGGATTTTAATTAACCCTAAAAAACCTTATCCTGCTTATAAGAATTAGTTCACTTGACAAAAAGAATAATTTTTTTTTTTTTTATTCATCTTGGTTCGATTTTTATGGAAAATACTTTAGGGATGAAATCTTAAGTGTAACAAATTGTAAAAATATGCGTCTTTAAAATCATCCAATCAAAATTTTAAAAGTACTCTTGAGTATATATATCATAAAAATTAAAAAAACGTTATCATCATTCAACATTTACCACCATTTTTTTTTGGGGGGGGGCATTGTCACTCTCAAAAACGTGCTTTCATGTTCTAATTATACTCTTATTTAAGTTCTAATTATACTCTTATTTATACATACATATATATATATATATATGATTTAAGGGTGAAAAATGCCGCCATCACGAGAATATAATCATTGTAATGAAATCCCTATCACATAAAATTCTTTTTTTTTTTAAAGAAATAAATTTATGGAGTAATAGAAAAGAACTGAACCAATAGGGTATATATGCATATATCATAATTGTATGAAAAAGTTTACAAGTCATTGTAGCATTATTTTATCCCATGCCCCATTTAAGTGACTGCCTAAATTGTTTTTTTTTTTTTCAGTGTTATGAATTTGTTTAATTATAATAAATTATTTATTATGATATTGAATTTTAAAATTTTTAATGTAATATTTGAATTATAAATTTATTAATTAAAATGATATTCATTTATGATATAAATAGTTTTAGATGATTATATGTAATAGATAAATAACTCACTAAATATCATATTAATTAACATATTTATAATTCATATATTATATTAAAATTTTTTAAAATTTGAATATCATATTAAATATTTTATCATAATTTATAAACTATTCGTAACATCACTTTTTTTTTTTTTGCAAACAAAAGATACCTTTCATGGGATATTTGGTTTACAGCATTAAGCAAGTTAGCAAGTGGGTATTTATCTTTTTGACATCACAACATACTAAGAGGCATATAATTTTAAGCACTACAAAATTTATTCAACCAACTCAAAAACAAAAATATAGAGAAAAGTTATATGCCTTTCATGAGGTTGAGAATTTGAGATGAATATTGGCAAGTTGTAATTTAGAGAGGAGGAGAAAAAAATGAAATGAAAAGAAAAGAAGGGGAAAAAAGAATAAACATATAGGGGTGGGGAGGTTGCTTTTGGTGAGGTGGAGACAGATAAATGTGGAGGTTAATCCACATGGTAGACAGCAGATATATCTAAGTGTACATTCACATCACATGCCCTCCCCTATCCCCCATGTGAAAGTAAACCTTTTGTCTGTACTGTCACTTTTCCTTATGGCCTATGGGCCAGGAAGCAAAAGTTATCCAGCCACCCCTTATTTAATATGTTCATAATTTTTCTAATATTTTCATCTTTGCGAAATTATAATTTTGCATTTTTTTCTTTTAAAATAAAATCTAAGATCAAGCCAACCATATAACAAAGAAGAAATCTTTAAATCTTTAAATATATGTTAAGTTCAAATCTCAGTGAGTTTTATTTAATTAAATATATATTAATTTGATTGTTATTGGTTTGATTTCTTTATTAATTTTTTTATATATTAAAATTTTTTATTATGATTATAATTTTTTTGATACATATAATTTCATCAAAGATTTAAGACAATATATTATATTTTGAAATCATAGAAGTTGTACATTTGAAATTAACGTTGACCAGAAATCAGTACTAAATTCAAAAAAATCACTTCTTATCGAGCAGGAAAATTTTATAAAAGTTAACCAAATTAATCAATCCATTGTTGATTTGTAATTTCTTCAATTTTTATTGGTAGATTTTTAATTTCATTTCTTTTTCTCTGTTTATCTTTGGCTGGTAATTATAATATGAATGATTGCAAGACGCAACGAATTAGAATTGGCTTCTGGATCTGTGCCTCTTTTCTATAATTTCCAACATGGAAATTCAATTCAGAAAGAGCCGCAATAGGAGAATCCATATATCTTATTAATTTGACTAATTAGATGGAGAAAACAGTGCTTCAAATTTCAAAAGTATCAGTCAATAAGATGAATGTCAAATAATTTTGCAAAGGTGAAAACATGAAAAATTTCTTAATTATAACTGTAATTGGCTAAGAGCCTATACAGTCCCCTCTTATCATTTACGTGTCTGGTCTTTTGAAACAAAAATTTTTTTAACCCTTGTTACTTTTCCATCCTCCTGTCATGTCAATTTGGTTTATATTTTTTATTATTTGCTTAATTTTTTCCCTAAATTTAATAGAGCAAATAATATAGTAAAACATGAGCATGTAATTAAAAACAACATCAATTGTGACTGAACTTTTTTTTTGTTATCTTTATAAGTTGAAATTTCTTGTCAATACCTTATTCCTTTGTTTGGGTAAAATAGAAAGCAAGAGAAAAACAAAATCAGAGATAAAAAAAAAAAAATTTCAGTCTTAACTTTTCAAGATTTCGATATAATTGTCTATTTTACGAAGTAGTTTATTTTCCATTCATTTCTGAATTTAAAACTCAATCCCAAGGTTGTTTTGATGATTCCCTTGGGCCATTCATAATCATAAATTTCATTCTTATTAGCTCTTTATTAAACAAAATCTTTATACTTAATTCTTTGGTTTCGCCTCTCTCCAATGATGTGATCAACAAGCATTCCCCAACTAAATAAACAAATCTCCATCACTACATTTTTACATTGAAAAATTTTCCTTTTATATCTCATACTAATGTAATAACCCAAAAGTAAGTGCTTTTCATATTTCAAGTCAGCCTATGATATCAAAAACATTGTGCCAATGTACATATAAAATTCTCAAATGTTCCCATGTCCATGTGAATCTTTTTGCAACTATATTAAAATTGGCTGCAGATCATCCTTTTCCATGCCCCTTTCATTTTATTAGCACTTGAAATAATATATTAATATAAAACAAAAGAAAGAGAAAGAGAAAGACGACATATATGGTTATGTACATGTCAGGCTGTAAATAATGTGTAAGTGGGCATAGTGGGAGAGCATCTATCCAATTCCAAGCCAGCTAGAAATCAATTTCTATCAAAGGCATCTATTTTTTTTTTTATGATACGGTCGGACATACTTTTAGATTTAATCTGTATTTAATACAATAAGAAAAAAAAATACTAAAGTGATATTATTTAAAATTTTAATAATAATTATATTTAAGTTTAACAAAAAAAAAGTATTTCATGTTTTCATAATAACATAAATTGTGATATGCAATTTTTGTAAAAAATATAACATAAATACATAAATTTTAATATTTTATACAATATGAAATATGAATCGTTAGTTTAATTTGAAGATAAAAGAAAATATTAAAGATATTGATATTTGAATATATATAAAGCTTTGTTCCTATCTATACGTTTTGTAGCACAAACAAAATAGGTGTAAAAAAAATTAAAAACAAATACTTAAGAGACTGAGACTTTGCTTGATAGGAAAGATAGAAAAAAGTAAAAATAAAAAATTTGTTAATTTAATGATTAAAATTCATAATCACTTTTCTACTTTCTAACTTAATCATTGATTAATAAGTTTTTTATCCTCGCTCCTTTACATCATTTCTACCAAGTAAAGCTTATTTGTAAAAATACTTTGAGAATTTATCTTTTATTAATAATTCAAAAGTAGCCACTGGTGGACGTTAAGTTAATTTGCTTATTGTCATAAATGTAGACACCAAAATTTGTTTGAGATGATTCAGTTTTGATCCCATTTTATGTTTGATTTGGATATCTAAATTTAGGCTCGTTTGAATGCTTATTGAACATATTTGATGTTGGGCTCAAAAAGATTTTGTTTTGGATCAATTCTTTGGGGTCACTTTTAAATGGGCCATTTCATATGAATCAAAATCAATGATGGGCCATTTTGCAACCCAATGCCATGTTTTAAAGCCCAATTGCATTTATTAAGATTAATTAATTTAATTAATTAAGATAAATAAAAAAAATTTTCAAAAAAAAAAAAAGAGACAAAAGGGGTTAAAAAGAGGTTAGTTGCCATGGTAGTAGCTTCCCCCCACTTTCTCCTCTTCCTAAATTTTACTTTTTCTTCTTCCCCATTTGCCAATCTCATTTTCAGATAATCTATTTTACCCTATAATTTTCACCTATATATAGCATCATTGCAAGAATACTTATAAGCTCATGAACTAAAAATGTAGAACCTCTATTGCAATACTCATCCAAAAATCCTAATCACCCTTTATACCTAAATTAAACGCTCACAGGTGTGAAGGAGGCTATGATTTGGGTACTGTGAATATGAACCCCATGAAGTTCATAATAGAAGGGGTGTCGGTTTGTAGGAGAGGTTGACAGAAAAGAAAAACACAAAGCAAAAAAAGTTCTACAACTACTAGTTTTAGCACTATTTGGCAAAAATAACCCATTTTCACCCCATGCGTTTCAACATTTAGCTATAAGTCCCAAACCTTTCACCCACTTGCCATCACCAGCCCCTTCAAAAGCACTCAAAATAACATCAGCATCACAAAAAAAAAAAAAAAAACCACCAACTAGCCAAAAAAACCATCCTAGCTCTACCATCCAACAAAAAAAACCATTAATCTCCCTTCTCATACCTAGTTGAATCCCAATCCATTCATAGCCCTAAGAACTGAAAATCACCTTATATCTTCCCAAAAATCACACAAAAAATAGCAAGCAAAATATACTACAGTCATCACTTGGTGAAGAACCCAGTAGCAAAAAAAAATTCAAAAAAAAAAATTCAGTGATTCTTTAGACTGTTCGCTGAAACAAAAAAGAAGAGAAAAGAAAAAAAAGAAAAAAAGGGAGAGGAGTCTTGACTAAATAAAAAAAAAGAAAAAATCAATAATTGGAAAGAAAGAGAGGAAAAAAAGAAAAAAAAGAAAAAAAAAGGAAAAGAAAGAAGAGAAGCCAGTAGTGATAAAAAAAAGGTGAATTCTAGTTCAACTCGACATCTAGAGGAGAAAAAAAGAAAGAAGAAGAAAGGGAGAAAGAGAATAAAAAAAGAGAAGAAGAAAAATAAGAAAGGAGGAAAAAGAAAAAAAAAGGTTTGAAAAGTCAAAGGAGAGGTTTTTTTTAATTAAAAGGGCCAACAATCAAGACCCATTTCTAGCTGCCCGTTTGAAAAACTATATGTAATCCAAGAAAGCCCATTGGGTTTGTTGACATTCTATGTTTTGTCTTTAGCCCACAATAAGGTATAATGTTCTATCTTTTAAGCCCTATTATTATCATCATGACATTTAGAGTTTTTGGTAACTTGAACATACATGTCAAAATATAAGAAAAGTGCCTTGAATGTGAAGTAAATTTTTTATAAAATTTTAAATTTTTAGGGTTGAAATTGTAGTATTCATTTGTAAATAAATTTTATATTATTATTATTATTATTATTATTATTATTATTATTATTATTATTTTGGAAAACATTAAGGTGATATTTTTTAGTAAAAATATGAGTTTGGAATCCATATCTAGATGTTGGAGAAAATTCAAATAATTATTTTTGAAAAACAATTATCTTAATTTTTCTAAAAATATATATGTGAATTTCTCTAAAAAAAGTTCTTTTTTAATTCTACCGAGATGTTGGAAAATTAGAAAACGTATGTATAAATAAAAATAAAATAAACACTTTTACAAGAAAGATATCATTGCCATTTTAAATAAAATCCATTTGAAAAAAATACATTTACATGCACTATTTACTTTATGTTGATATTATCATGTATGCATTTCATGCATTAATAGTAAATAGTAAGGTATCAATTTTAAAATTTTTAAGAAAACAAAGTAATATTTAAAAAAAAAAATTATTTTAGAGACCTTATCTAGATATTAAAGGGAATTCAAATAATATTTTGAAGGATTAATTTTCTCAAAATTTCACCTAGATATTGAGAAATTAAAGAAAGTTTTCCTACAAAAAAAATAATAAATAGAATTTCTTTTATTAATGATAAAAAATAAGATTATATGAATATAAGATAGGTTAAGTTGGCTAATAGTTTGTATTTGTATCCATTATTTATCTCATGTTGCTTTACGCCCTAAAATAAAAAATATGAATTTGTAAATGATAATTTTGAAAATTAGTTTTTTTTTTTTTTTTTTATAAATAATGGTTAATAGTCCTATGTAAAAATAATCGTTGAGACCTTTCCTAAGTATTGGAGAGCTTTTCAATAATTATTTTTTATGAAGAAATATTACATCAAATTTTAAAGAATATCATGCGAATTCTAAGTGAAGAAAAAACTTTCCAAAATTTCACCTAAATATTGGGGAATTAGAAAATATTATGAAATTAAGGATTCCCATTTTATCCTTAAATAAAATGAATTAAATTTAAATATATATTAGATGAATTTGATTGATTACCTGTATTTAATTTACATTTGCATTATACATATGCTCCTTATAATATTTGCTTGCATTTCATTGCTTTTTTTTTTTTTTTAAAAAAAAAAGCTAATAAATGGTGATTTTTAGATAATTGTTTTAAATAATTAAAAAAAACTAATATTCATAAGTAAAAATAATTTTTGAAAGCCTACCTAAATATCGGAGGGCTTCTCAATAATTATTCTTTATATAGGTGTATTATGTGAGATTTTTTAGGAATAATATAAAAGTCCCTAGTCAAGAAATATTATTCGAAGTTCTACCTAGATATTGGAGAATTAAATAATCTTTAGATACTAAAGAATTTTTAAGTTATTCCTAAATAAAATGTTTAAAAAAAGATTTTTCAAAAAAATTAAATTAGAAGAAATCATTTTTAAATATTAGAACTAAGACCATTTTTATCAATAGTAAGGATAATGTTTGATCAATTTGTACCATTTTTAAAATGGGCGTAGTGGATGGTGCTAATCCTTCCCCATATGTAACCAAACCTAACACTATTTTCATAAATCAAAATTATCTTTTTGATAAACTTTAAACTCATTTTATTGTTTTATTAAAAAAATAAATTTTTTAAGTGGCTAATCACATCTAAACAAAAAAGATTGGTGGCGACTCCCTTTTGTTTTGAAACTTTTAAAATTTTTGTCTAGTGATCCCTAAAACCGTTATGATAGCTTGGTAACTCTATTAGGGATGTAATTTTTTAGAGAAAGTCAGGCCAAAAATTGATCATATGTTATCTTGAGTTTCAATTTAATGGTCTTAATTAATATTTAAATTTGATTTCTTTGATTTTATTAAAAACAAAAGTCTTGCATTGCATCTATCTTTTGATTATGTCATTTATTCTATTTTTAAAATTTTTTTAATACTATTCTTAATAAATTGTAGGGCATTTAGGATAGAGGTAGCTTTGGTAAAAAAGTGTCAAAAGTTTGTTTGTTCCTTTGCACATTCGATCACACGTATTGCATGCATAAACTCTATACCCGAGCTCTTACCCTTTTATGAGGGAATGAAGTATCTATACTTTCATGAGGAGAATACCTACTTGATGGCTAGCAAAATACTCTCACTCATATTGAACCATTTTCATTTGTATCCTATAATGGCTAAGGATCAGGGTGCCTTACTAGTCTATAATGAACAATGTATGAGAAATAATTTAGGAACCTTTAGATGTATAAATCTTAACTAGCATATAGTAAACCTTAAGGGTCTAGCCTAGGATAGAGCCATACCAAACCTTTCCTCAAAGAATGTACCTGAAGATAGGACACATGAAGGAATATTCTTTACCTTTCACTTGTTTTTAATAAATGAACCATAGAACATGTGACACTTAACAGTGTCCTAACACCTGTAATAGATATGGCACCTTGCCCTAAGGGTATCATAATACCCAATAAAAGCCCAAGTATATATGAGAAAATTTTTTTAATAAAAGAGCATATGATTTTAAAACAATAAAATCAGTTTCTTTTTCTATCTTAAAATTTTATTTATCACCAATTCATTTGTACTAACTTCTTGATTTTTGTGTATTTTATTTCATCTCTTTTTGCTTGTATCATTAAAGGTATAAGATAGTCACATTGAGGTGTATTCATATTTTATATAGTTTTCAATAAAAGGAACTATCTTTAAGACCATGGAATCTTAGGATTTACATATAATATTTGTCATTAGTAAGACATATTAAGAAGTTCACGATCAATCTAAAAAAGGGTAATAAAAGGATAGGGATTGTCTAGTACAGGGATATGTATATGGTCTTTTTGAAGTGGTCTATTTAGATTTACGATAAAATGAGTTGACTGAGTTAGGCAATATTTGGAACTAGTGAGGGATAGAAAGAAAAAAATGTTATCACCAAGAAATATGGAGATATTGCTTTGCTTATTTGGTGAAGGCAAATGAAAAGTTGATCAAAGCTATAATACGTTTTCAGAACCCATAGTACCACTGCTTCACTTTTAACAAAAAAGATATGACACCCACTAATAAGGAATACTCTACTTTGCTCCTTATAAAGTTTTTCAGGCCAGATAAGATATATTGAAAGGAACAAAAGAAGTTAGGGTATCAAAAGAAATTGGCTAAGATAATAGGTTTGGATGTCAAAGTGATTGATAAGAAGAAAGAAACCAGTGATGCTATCCTATAAACCTTATTATGTGATTTTATACTTGAGAACCCTAGTGAGAATTAGGTTATCGTTATTTTAGCCCTAGCAATTTATGGTTGGTTGATCTTTTCAAAGGTATTAGGACATGTCAAGGCATTGGTGGTGGATTTTTCCATAAAATTAAAGAAGCATAACAACCCTTCACTGTTATCTTAGTGGAGACTATTAAATCATTGAACTGTTGTCACAAAAAAGGGAAGGCATTTTTTAGGATATGTGCAATTATTGTACATTTGGTTTCAAAGCCACTTCTATGGTGAAAATAAGGTTCCCTTTAACCATACAAGAAATCTTTAGTTCTTATTACTAAATTTTTCAAGAAGGAATAGCCGAGAAACCTTAGTAGGAAGTAATAAATTGCCTTCTTTTGGAATTTAAAAAGGGAAAACGTGACATGAAGAGCCCTTTGAATGCCTCATACATCTATACTATATGGTTGTGGTGATAAATTGTGGGTTCCACTCTTAAGAATTTGGGGAGTTATAAGTTATGTGCTGTATATGGTCAGAAGACAATATAGGTCGAAATAGTTTGTTCTGGTGACTCATGGTTTAAACCAATTAGAGTTTAACTATGGAAAAGCTAACTACATAGGTAGAATACATGATATCACCAAAGCATGGGGGCAAAGCTACTTGTCAAAATTACGAAGGTGTACTAATGATGTAACCTTAGGATATTTGGTATAGAAAGCAAAATGGGTAAATGATATAATACTTCCTCCAGATGATGGTTTTGATCAAATGGTTGACCCATGGGTAAAGATGCTACCTTCGAGATTGAACTCATGAGATTGGACTTTGAGGTAGAAAAGGAAATGATAAGGAAAGATAATTTTAAAATCTAAGAGGAATTGGGATAGCTGAAATCTGAGGCCCTCATGTAAGAAAGCCAATTAGAAAAAGATTACGAAAGATCAAGATGTGATCCATGGTGACCATAAGGAACTGTATGAAGAAAATAAGAGGCTAAAGGGTTAGTTGAAAGATAAAAAGATTAGACCTAACAGTAGGCCATTGAAGGTACAAATCAGCTTCATGAAAGGATATAGTGTTAAAGGTGTAAAGCCATGAAAAATGAGAAAAAAACCACTCAACTTTCATAAGAAGAGCAAAATTAGGAAAATCTATTTTCAACCAACATAGCAAGGCTGTTAGAAAGTTAAAAAGAGAATGAAAGGTTGAAGGCAAAGTTAAAAAAAAAATATTTAAAGATGCAAGAAGAAAAAGATACATTTCATCAAATAGTCAATGGGCTAGAATAGTAGCTGTAAAATTATAAGAATCACATTGCTACACTACAAAATGAGTGGCAAGAGAAAAAAGTAGATTGGAAGTATACTTGTAATCTGAATATGGATGCCCACATTAAGTGGAAGGAAAAAAATTTGATGAGGCAAATGTATATAGATCACTTGACTTCGTAGATCTATAAAGTAGGAAAGAAGGCAACAGAAATGGTGAAGAAAGCCAAAGCCCCACAACAAGAAACCACCCCAACCAATAATATGGGCAACGTCTAATCAATTTTTTGAATGAGGCCAAAGAGCAATATGAACAAGTTAAATGGTTTTATGGTTTTAAGCTAAAAAGCAATATGTAATCTTGAGTATTTTGGAATCAATGAAAGATTCTTTTATTTGAAATGTCTCAAAAAATGGATACCCTCAATACATACATTCACGATATGCACTTTTTTAAGCTAGTTTAAGAAAAGAAAGGATGGCTATAAATATACTTTCATCAAATCTTTAAGGCAAAAAGAGATTTCTTAAAAATCTTGCCTAGATATTGAAGGGTTTTAAAGAAGCCCCTTTTTATGGCAAGCAATAATAATCCAATATTGCATACATAACCATGTTTTAGTACATTTGTAACATGCATCCATAATACATATACAATTCATTTTTAAGCCAACCTAAGAAAAAAATGATGGCTGTAAATATATTTTCATCAAATTTTGGAGGCAAAAAAGATATCTTTTAAAAATTTTTGTCTAGATATTAAAGGATATTAAGGAATCCTTTTTATGAAAAACAATATTAATTTCATACCATGCAATTCTGACCTATAGTAATTAATGAAAAAGTTTCAAAGATAGCTTGGTTGAAGAATTTGAATTAGTCTATTTATCATGCATACAATATATAAGCACAAGCCAAGATCATGGAAAATAAATAATCAGTCAGCATTGAAAGGATCAAAAAGGCTATAAAAGAAATTAGAGAAAGAATGGCTGAAATGCAAAAGAGTATGGGTAGACAAATGATAGAATTAAAGTAATTGTTGTTAGGAATGTTAAAAGGTGAAGAATTGTTGATGCATTTGAGCCATGAGAAGAGATCAATGTTGGAGAGCCTATGTACGCACCAAGGTTCACCCTATCACATGTATAAGTTTATCGTGGCATTTATCAATAGCCAACAAGAGGGCAACCTTTCACTTATTGGGGTCCCTTCGCTAGTCAACCATCGATTCACGTGCATATCAACCCAAAGTCTAGTCTTGTTAACCTCATTTTGGTTATAAACTTGGATGATCCTAAGGAAAAAAAAGTTAAGAAGCATGCCTGAACGCATTGAAAATACAAAGATACAGAACAAGTATGAACTACTCAATGAAAGACTAAGGGCAGTGGAAGGAAATGGTATTTATGGGATTATTGATGTTAATGAGCTTAGCCTAGTACCCAGCCTAATAATTCTAGCAAAATTCAAAATCTCTAACTTTGAAGTATGACGGGACCAAATGTCTTTCTACCCATATTATAATGTTTTTTCGTAAGATGACAAGACACTCATAATGACAAGTTTTTGATTCATTACTTCCAAGATAGCTTAATAGGATTAGAGACCAAATGGTACATACAATTGGATCAAAGTTAGATCCACTCATGGAAAGATCTTAAATGGGCTTTCATTATCTAATATAAACACGTGGTTGACATGGCCTTTGATAAGTTGTCACTCTAGAACATAGAGAAAAAGCATAATAAAATATTTAAATAATACACTCACCGATGGAAAGGTGCAGCAGTTCAGGTGCAATTGTCACTAACAGAGAAAGAGACAACAATGCTATTTATCAGTATACTAAAAGCACCTTATTATAAAAAGCTATGGGAAATGTAACTAAGAATTTTGCCAATATGGTAATTTTGAAAAAATGATTGAAAATACCATAAAGAGTGGCAAGATTGAAAGACATGATGCATCAATTGCTAAGAAAGTGGTAATCCCAAAGAAAAAAAAAAAAAGACTCATGTGGTGACTTATGGAAACACACCACCAAGACCATTCATATCGTATCAGCTTTACACAACTTTCCCACACTACTACCCATTCACAAACCAAGTGTCTCAAGGATCGTACCTTTACCAACCACCTTAGTAACCACTATATCAGCCAAAATTTCACCCTAAAATGTCTAGTTACACTCCCACCCTAGTAACTTAATCTTTCACTCCACAAACTAGCTAAGCACGTAGTAATATGGAAAAGACCCATTTTGATCCAATCCCAATGTCCTATACAGACCTATACCCACAACTGTTGAAATCCCATATCATTACCTTTATTTACCTATAACCTCTAAAACCATCATACCCCAAGATATGGCCCTAAAGCTTGGTACGATTACCATTTTAGAAATGTGGGACATTCCATTAAAAACTATATAGCCTTGAACAATAAAGTACAGGGTTTGATAAAAGCCAAACTATTAAATTTTGATATTAAGAAAAAACCAAGTCTCAATAGGAATCCTTTTTAAACCATACCAGAGAGAGAGTCAATGCTATAGGTGACGAAAAAACTATATAAATCAAAAGATGGGTGGACAAAGTAAAGACTTTCTTTGAGTGAGTATATGACTATTTGGTTAAGATAAATATGATTCAACCTATGTCTAGGAATATTGGTGGAAATCACGAAGATCTTGCTCAAATTTGTAAGTATCATGATGAAGTGGCTTCAAGTATGTGTAGCTTTTCACCAATTATTACAAAGTTTGATGGATGCAAATATGATAGACTTTTATGCTGAATGTGATTAAAGTATTATGAATATGATAGTAAGACAGCCCATTAGCAATTTTTTTATTCCCAAACCTTTAATAGTATTCTATGATGATAAGCCAAAGTTTGTATTAGTGGAACCTATATTTCTCCCTAAAGTAGCATGACAATTTACGTCCCTAACTCATTTCTCTATCAAAATGATAAGGCAGTCTCATAGAAGTACGATTACGATTTTATGGTTTAAGGGCCCAGTGCCAATACTATTATGAAAAGCTTAAATGTGGGAAATGCCATAAACATTACATGCATAGGAGAAATGATTAGAAGTGGTCAGTGCTATACTCTAAAAATATTAGAGAAAGCCAGAAAGGGCAAAAGAAAGTGAAAAAAAGAGAAAATTTAAAGGAGGGTGAAACTACTTAGCTAATAATAAGCCTAGAGGTGCAAATCAAAAAGCTGGTATCAAAAGAAAACCTATGAGTTTTTTAAGATCATTAAGCATAGTGAATATAATGTCATTGATCAGTTGAACAAGATGCTTACTCACATCTCTTTGCTATTGCTTTTGCTAAATTTTGAGCTACATCGTAATGCTTTGTTGAAAATATTAAACTAGGCTTATGTGGATATATATCTTAATTGAAAATGTCGACTATATGGTCAAAAATATAGTAGCCACAAACTTCATATCCTTTAATGATAATGAAATATCAGCCAAGGGATAAGACATCATGAAGGCTCTTTATATCGCTATCAAGTGTAAAACCCATTCCGTGGTAAAAGTGGTTATAAATAATGGGTCATTAATCAATGTCTTGCCTATGACCATATTGGCAAGACTACCTTTTGATCCATCTCATATAAGAAATAGCTATATGATGGTAAGTGCTTTTGATGGGTCCCAAAGGGATGTGCTAAGGGACATCAAGATTTTATTGTAAATAGGCCTATGTACCTTTAATGTAGAATTCCAAGTGATAGATATCTCTTTATCTTATAGTTACCTGTTAGGTAGGCCTTGGATTCATATAGCAAGCGCTATACCATTGTCCCTCCATTAAAAAGTGAAATTTTTATTGAAGGAAAACAAGTCTGTTTGGCAGGAGAGGAAGATTTCTTGTAACTAAGACCTTGACCTCTTTTTATGTCAAGGCTATGAAAGAGGCACTTAAATGCTCATTTAAACCTTCAAATTTGTTAACACCACCTATATAGGTGAAGGATAGAAGATACCAATCCTCTATCTATCAAAGTGTAGATAATTATGCATTATTATTAGAGTTAAAGTAGTAAAATTCTTAAAAATTTTAATTTCCTAAAGCCAAGATCAATCAACAAGATTATACAAGCAATATATATATACAAGCATGTATAGTTTCGACTAAAGGTGTTACCTTGAATGTCAAAAATTCCTTGGTTCAATTTGGTGATCTTTTAAATAGATTCCAAGCTAAGAAGCTGATCAAGTATTCAACCTCTAATGGTGATCCACATGAACTATTGTGAAAGAACCTTCTTTAAGGTTTGGTAAAACTCAAAGCCATATTCTAACTAGTAAATGTTTGTAAGACCTCTTTTATTTTCTTGAGTGAAACTTCATTCTCTTAGTTTTTCTTGTTTTTCTCTAGATGCTTCCTTACAAAAAGGGGAAACTTGATGTTTCTTTTATAAGGGAAGCATTAACCACATTAGGTTTAATACTTGGAATGCAAATTTTCACAATTAACCTTATGCTAGCCAAATATACCAAATAAGAAAAACTCTTTCTCTTGTTCTTATTTCTTATATTTTTTGGTCATACCAAAATCCAATTAAGTCCAACTTAATTTATCTCAATTTTAATCTTTCACATTTGTCCTATTGTGTGTGACCTATTAGGTTCTTTGGTATGTTGGCAATAAACATAAGCATTGTACGCCTTAATATTTGGCTATGGATAAAACAAATTTTTTATTTTCATCACTAATTCTCTAATTAGTCAATCTTATATTTATAGATCATGATTAATTGCTATCTTCATTGCCATGACCCCCTATTGCTAAAGAAAAGTCAATATAGCTTTGCAACCCATCTATGAATATTCATAGTGTATAATTGATATCCTTTCATCACATAGTATCTTCGTTTGAACATTGAGTTATGGTTTAGTATCTACTTAATCGTGTTTAACCATGTTTATTCTTATCCTTGATGTTAATTCACAAATAAGCTTTAAAACAGTTTTAAACTCTTATTTCACTTTGGCCAAAGATTTCTTAAGTTAACTCAATCAATATTAGATGAGATACTCTCTTGATCACACAAGATGGTGAATCCCATCTTGATTACTTCATACATCTTCATATGCCTCATGTTATACATAACAATACTCAGTTGGAACATTCTTGGTTAGAACCATAAGTAAAATAAAGTCAAAGTATAACATCCATCATATAAGATTATAAGTAATCTCAACTCAAAGGATCACTTATACAACTATCATATGAGAATGTATCTATAAATGCTATGTGAACTATCATATAGCATTGTTATATTGGATCATGTTCAATAAACTTATTTTTGTAACAAGCACCCATATGTTAGCTCAAGTTTATCCAAACTTTAACCTATGAGATTGGTTGCTTGCTTCATAAGTAAGAGCATAATCATGTGCTAGTTTAAACAGCTTTTGTCAATATTTTCTAGTTGATAAAACATCGACTAGGAACAATTTTGGAACTTATAGCTTTTATGCAACAATGATCTCATAATTACAATCTCATTGTAATTTCCTTGCAAAGCTTTATTTATATTTTGATGACTTTATCATATAAGCATTAACATTGAAATATATGTACACAAGCTTAATGATAAAGAAATAAGACCTTTATAAAATATTAAATATCAAAGTACTACAAATATGATAATATCTTAGCCAAAATATGATTCAACTTGAAGGACAAATACCAACACAAATACCATAGGGATGGTAATCAAGCAAATGATTGGAAAAAGGGTGGCAAACTAAAATGGGCTTGGGTAGGACTTTTCAAAGAATGAAAAAATTGCCAAATGTTATTGAATATAAAGAAAGGTTTGGTTTGGGTTATAAGCCAATAGTAACAAATAGGAGAAGAATGATATTAGAGAAAAGAGAAAGGAAAATGGCGCACCTTAAGGGGCAAGAATCAGATGGGAGCATAATGGTGTTTCTTTACTTATACAACATATTTCGCTCAGGCGGATATGTCCACCTTGGGTCATTAGAGGTGGAAAAGGAAACTCAAACAAGAAATTTAGAGGTGGCCTTCTTTAATATGTGTATGGGTCCCTTCAAGAGGCCATGAACATAGTCAATTTAGGCGATTGAAGAAAATAAGAAAGAAGTCAGGGTCAGTACTTCACTTTTATCCACTAAAAGGTAAAAACTAAAAGTTTTGCTTTAAGAGTATATGGATGTGCTTGTGTCATAGACCTAAAGAAGAGTCATGAATCCCACATCGAACATAATAAGAGGGTCACTGGGGTATAAAAGGATTCATACTACCTCTTCCTTGTGAGGCACCTTTTGTAGGATAAAACCATGAGGCCAAGGGAGCCAGAACGGATAATACCTCACAAAGGTGTGAACCGTGATAGGTAGGCTGATCTGAGACATCGAATGAGTGGATGTCCAGGTCTCAGAGCTGCATGGGTTCAAAGCTTAAGTTTCGACCCATGACACTTACATGGTCATACAGGGACTTACCATAGTTCAACACAAACATTGTAGAACATAAGCTGCCCTTAAAGTTAGGGTGTAAGTTAGTTGAACAAAAGTTAAGGTGCATGAAACCCAAAATGCTATTGAAAATCTAGGATGAGGTAAAAAAATAGTTTGACGTTGGTTTTTTAAAAGTAGCCAAATACCTTAAATGGGTAGCCAATACAGTCCCAATCCTTAAAATGGATGAAAAAGTGAGGATGAGCGAGGACTAGTGAGATTCGAATAAAGCTAACCCTAAAGAAAATTTTTTGTTGCCTCATATTGACACCCTAATAGATAGCATTGCCAAACACTCTATGTGCTCATTCATGGATGGTTTTTTTTGCTATAACTAAATCAAATGGCTTGAGATGATATGGAGAAAACTACATTTGTGACAATGTGAGGCACATTTTGCTACAAGATTATGCCATTTGGGCTAAAAACTACTAGTTTTACATACCAAAGAATGATGGTAACTCTTTTCATGATATGATGTATAAAAAGAGAGAAACACACGTTGATGATATGATAACAAAGTCTCGTGAAGGAGTGGGCCATGTTGCTAACCTTAAAAAGCTTTTTGAAAGGTTAAAAAACTATAAACTTAGGCTAAATCCAATTAAGTGTACATCTGGGGTAAATTGGAAAAGTTATTAGGATTTATAATCAACGAAAAAAGAATCAAAGTCAACATGGACAAGATTCGTGCCCTTAAAAATTTATCTCCTCCATGTATACAGAAACAAGTTAGAGGTTTTTTAGAAAGGCTAAATTATTTTTCTCACTTTATCTCTTAACTAACCTAAAAAGATGACCCCATTTTTAGGCTATTATGAAAAAGTGACCTTGGGGAATGGAACAAAGAGTGCTAGAATCCTTTTGAAAGAATTAAGGAATGCTTGTCAAGTCCACCAATGTTGTTGTGACTTATTATAGGCTAACCTTTGATTTTGTATTTAACAATTCATAAGAATTCTATGGGATGTGTACTGGGGCAAATGGATGAACTAGCAAAAAAGAGCAAGCTATTTACTATCTAAACAAGAAGTTCATTAAGTATGAAACTAAGTATTCTTAGTTACAAAAAATGTGATGTGTATTAGTGTGGACTATACGTAGGCTCAAACAATACATGCTTTACCACATAACTTAGTTCGTATCAAAGTTAGATCCCCTTAAGTGTATTTTCAAAAAATCATCTTTATTAGGGAGAATAAAAAGATGGCAAGTTATGCTTTCTAAATATGATATTATACATGTAGCACAAAAAGCCATTAAAAGGAGTACAATAATTAACTTTCTCGCAGATCGCGTGGCTTACAACTATGAGCCCATAAAGTTTGAGTTTCTAGATGAAGACTTATAAGATAAGGATAAAGAGTCTATAGATGAGTCATGAAAAATATTTTTTAATAGGGCATCCAACATTATGGGGCATGGCATTAAGGTAGTATTAATATCCTCGAATGAAAATTATTATCCTTGTACTAAAAGGCTAGGTTTTAGTTTCACCAATAATGTGGCAGAGTACAAAGTTTGTTTCATGGGCCAACAAATAGCCATTGAAAAGAAAATTAAAATACTAAAGGTGTATGGAAATTTGGATTTAGTGATCTACTAACTACGAGGTGAATGGGAGGCGAGAGATCAAAAACTAGTCATATACCAAAATGATAAAGTTGATTTCATTAAGCAATTTAAGGATGTCCAATTTTAGCTTATCCCTAGAGAGAAAAATCAAATTGCTAACACCCTGGCAATGTTGGTTGCAATGTTCAAGTTGAACGCAAGTATGGGAGTGTAACCCATTAGAAAGCATATACGAGAATCATTGGCACACTATTTGAGTATTAAGGAAGAAATTGATGGATAACCTTGGTATTATGGTATTGCACAATACATTAAAACTAGAAATACCCAGAGCATGCGTTCGAAAATGACAAAAGAATAATCAGGAGATTGGTGATGGGATTCATTCTTGTTGGAAAAGTTTTGTATAAAAAAGGTTGGGATTAGATTCTCTTGAGATGTGTAGATGTTACTGAAGCTAGAAAAATTCTTGAAGAAGTGCATGAAAGAATTTATGGAACACAAGTAAATGGGCACATGTTGGGCAAACAAGTCAAGAGGGTAGGTTATTATTGGTCAATACTAAAAAGCAATTATCTTAATTATGCTAGAAAATGCTACAAATGCTAGATTTGTGTAGACAAAATTTATTTTCCCCCAATTTTGTTACACATCCTAACACCTTTTTGGCCATTTTCAATGTAATGAATGGATGTGATTAGACCAATTACCCCAAAGGCTTCGAATAGGCATAACTTCATCTTTATAACAATTGACTATTTTACGAAGTGGGTTGAAGCGACTTCTTATGCCAATGTTATAAAGGTAGTCAATTCATCAAAAAAGAAATAATTTATGGATACAACTCCTAGAAAATATTATATTCGATAATGCAAGCAATTTGAACAACAAAATGATGAAAAAGCTATGTACTCAGTTTAAGATAGGGCACCATAATTTAATGCCATTTGCCCCCAAAATGAATGGTGCAATAAAAGTAGCTAACAAAAATATCAATAAGATATTGGAGAAGACAATTGACACTTATAAAGATTGGCATGAGAAACTACTCTTTGCCCTGTATGCTTATACAACATCAGCTCGCACCTTTACTTGAGCTACCCCATTTTTTGCTGGCATAAGGGTTCAAGGCTATGTTATCTATTGAGGTGAAAATTCTTTTACTAAAAGTTTCAATAAAAGCAAAACTAGAAGAAGCAAAGTGGTTTCACAATTACTTTGAACAGTTAAACCTCATTGAAGAGAAAAGGCATACAGCACTCTACCATGGCTAGATGTACTAAAGGAGGATAATGCATGCACATCACAAAAAGATACAACCTAGACATTTGCATAAGGGTGAGTTGGTTCCAAAAAAGATCTTGCTAAACCAATATGATAGTAGAGGAAAATGGACACCTAATTAAAAGGGTCCATATGTGGTGAAAAAAAAAATTCTTGGGTGGAGCTCTAATTTTAGTAGAAATGGATGGAGATAAATTGCTGAATACTATAAATTCAGATGCTTTGAAAAAATATTATACTTGAAACTTTAAAAAAAAGTGAAAAGGGGAAAAAAGTAAAGCAAAAAAGGTAAAAAAAATAAAAAATAAAAGAAATAAACTTTATATTGAAAACCTGAAAAGGGCAGCTCGAGCAAAAAAAAAGACATCCGAGCTAAAAACTTAAAAAGGCAACCTGAGTGCAAGAAGAAAATAAAAAAGGTGTAGTAGAATTGAAAACCCAAAAGGATGATGTAGATGTAAGAAGGATTAGCATCGAAAATGGCTTTAACTAAATGGCAGGTCTATGTCAGTCTCAAATTATGAGTGCAAAGATTAGTCCAATAAACTCAGAAAGATCACTGTCATTGATAGGATAAGTTTTTTAGAGAGGATTGGGATAGATTTGATTTGAATTGTTTGAATGTTCATCATTTAGAGAATTGATAATTGATTCCATAATTTTTATCTTTTAATTACATTCCTTCTTTGTATACCTTTTTTCTATGCTTTTTAAAGAAATTTTTTATTTACTCTTGTCCTAGCAATAATGGATACCTTTTTTTTCTCTTTGATCGAACTTTTCATACTCATCTTTTGTCATAAATTCATTGCATTTGTTATGAATTAGGATAATGATTAGTAATGTTTATAAACCCTTACGATACTTTGAAAAGATTTGAGGATAACAAAAATGAAAGAGAGATAAATGAAAAGATGAAAAAGGAAAAAGAATGAAGAAAGAACATAGAAAGAAATGAAAAGGAAAACCAATGGAAATGTCAACATCCAAGGATATTGAGCAAACATAGAACATCTCTTAAGTAAATGGATGTATGTAGGAATCAATGATTTATAAGTTAATTGTGAAATTAACCAAAATTGGAAAAAGTGAAATGAGAGAAAGGAAATGAAATGAAAAATGGGTTTTTGAAGAGAGATTTTAAATGAATGGGAACAATTAGTGTCATGTCCAAAATTTGAAAGATAGAGTTAATGATGAGAACCTTGTTGCTATAAGTTTGAATGAATGGTATGAATTAAAAGGTCACATGACATACATGGTGTTTTTTGCTTTTATCGCATCCATTGTATGTATACTGTAGTAACATATGAAATAGAAGGTCAAACTTTGCTATGAGAGGCTAAGCATACCAAGACAAGGTAGGATGATTTTCAAATAGAACTTTGATGTGATGGATCAAGTTACGATTAAAAAAACCTTTGAATTTTCAAACTTTACATGCAAAAGACTTTTATCTGAGAGTTTTTAAAGTTGTTAAGCTTTTTTTTAAGGAACCTTTCCTAGAGGAGAATTTTTAAAGTTATTGAGCCTTTGTTTAAATGAGCTTTTCCCATATGAGAATTTTTAAAATTGTTGAACCATTGCTTAAAGTAGTTTTTCAAGATGAGAATTTTTAAAGTTATCGAGCTTTTGTTTAGAGGAGCTTTTCTCAATATGAGAAGTTTTTAAAGTTGTTAAGCCTTTGTTTAAAAGATCTTTTCAACATGAGAAATTTTTAATGTTGTCGAACATTTGTTTAAAGGAGCTTTTTCAATATGAAAAGTTTTGCTTTAAGAAGCCATTTTTTAGGAAAAAGTATTTCAAGTTATGGAGCCTTTAACGAGAGGAGTTTTTAGATTTACTTTCAAAAGTTTTAGAGCCTTTAATAAAATGAGTTTTTCAAAAATTCAAAAAATTAAGGAAACTAAAAACAAAAATTAAAAAAAAATTCCAAAAAAAACAAAGGTAAAAAAAATCACAAAAAAATTTTTTTAAAAAAATCCTCAAATGATCAACTTTGGACAAAATCAGTGTCTATGTCTTTACCCTATTCTTGATTCTCAATAATGTGCAAAGAGGGACAGTTGTAGGCACCTAATTTGTCTGAGACGATTCAATTTTGATCCATTTTTGTGTTTAATTTGGATATCTAAATTTAGGCCCATTTGAATATTTATTGAACTTAGGCCCAAAAAGATTTTGTTTTAGATCAATTCCTTAGGGTCACTTTTGAATGGGCCATTTTATATGAATCAAAGTCAATGATGGAACCCAATGCCGAATTATAGAATCCAAGGGCCAAAAAACCCAAAGTTTAATGTTGAAATCCAAACCCATGCTTTAAAGCCTAATTGCCTTTTATTAAGATGAATTATTTTAATTAATTAAGATAAATAAAAACAATAAACAAAAATTTCAAGAAAAAAAAACCAGAGGGGTTGGTTGCCTTGGTAATAGCCCCTTTTCACTTTCTCGTCTCCCTAAATTTTACTTTTTCTTTTTTTCTATCTACCAACCCCACTTTTAGCTAATTTGTTTTACCCCCCCCCCAATTTTCACCTATAACACCATTACAAGAATGCTTATAAGCTCATGAACAAAAAATACAGAACCTCTTATACAATACTCGTCCAAAAATCACAATCACTTTTCTAGCCTAAACTAAATGCTCACAAACATGAAAAAGGCTATGATTTGGGTTTTGTGAATAAAAACCCTAGGAAATTCATAACAGAAGGTGGGCTAATTTACAAGAGTGGTTGACAAAAAAGAAAAACATAGAGCAAAAAAAAAATTCTAAGCCTACTAGTTCTAACACTTAGCCATAAATCCAATCTTTTCACCTAATAGCCATCATTAGACCCCTCCAAAGTACCTAAAAAATCATCTAATATCTTTCCAAAAATCACACAAAAAATAGCAAGCAAAATATACCATAGTTTTCACTTAATATTGAACCTAATAGCAAAAAAATTTCAAAAACAAAAAAATTTTCAGTGATTCATTGGGCTATTCGGCTAAAAAAAAAGTAAAAAAGAAAGATAAGGGAAAAAAAGGAAGAAAAAAAAGGAAAAGAGTCTCAATTAAAAACAAAGAAAATAAAAGATCAACAACTAGGAAGAAAAAAGAGAAGATGATAATGAAAAAAAAGAGAGAAAGGAAAATAGGAGAAAAAAAGGGAAGCTAGCGACAGCAAAAAAAAAAATGAAGGCTTGGCAATTAAGTAGGCCTTTTGGCCCAGTAAGACTTTGATGGAGAAGCTTTTAGGCTTTTTTAATTAATTAGGCTAAGGTCCCTTCTTCATTTTTACAAGTTACAACAACTCCCCATTGAGTGCCACCAATAAGAGAAGAGTGAAGAGAAAAACCTAGCCACTTCAGGGATTGTTTTGCTTTCACGAATTCATTATGACCACCCAAACAGGTATATCAAATCTCTAAATTTATTTTATGGTGTTCTAATTTTCACATAATGATTTTGGGTTAGTGATTACATCTATCATTTTTTAAGGTTATTTTAAGCTCGACTAAGGATCCTAAAAAGAATAGGTTCTAGTTTATATCAACAAAATTAGGTTCGGAAGTCAATTACGTGTAAGTTTTAACTCTCCCACAATGCTTAAAATCAGTACCAAGTTAATTACATGTTATCTTGTATAAGCCTTATGCAAAGATAATTTTTTATTAGTTTCGATATTTAAATATTGAAAAAAATATTTAAGTTTTCACTAGAAAATTTTTTTTTTCACCTCAAGAATATTTAAAATAAACTCATTGTTTACTTGAAGAGGCTCTGTCATCGAATTTGTTAACTATCTTATCACAAATCAATCTTTTATTTATTTACAAAATAGTGTTATACAAAAAGTTATTGTCAAAATATCATGCAAATAAATCATGCAAATATCATAATAAAAATTATGTCAAAATATATAAATCGCACGAAGAATTAAACAAGGATATCATGTAATAAATATCATAAAAAAACATGATGCAATAATATTAAAAAAACCATATTCATGCAAATAAAATATTAGATAATACAAATTCATGCAAAATATTAGGCAAATATATATTCATGGAAAAATATCATAATAAAAGCATGCAATTAAATATTATAAAAATTATAAAAAAAAATTAAAACATGCAAACAAAATTGGAAAAACCTTACCAAAGTTTTTCCTTTTTTTTTCATCATTTTAACTCAATCACAATTAAAAATAATAAATAAGAAAAAAAAAGAAAAAACCAAAAAAATAAAAGAAAAAGAAAAAAAAAAGAAACCTGTAATTCATGTTAGGTTGATTACAGTTAACGTGTGGATCTCCTTATGTTGAAACCTAGATCCTAGATCTTTAAAATAGTATCATTTAGTTTATATTTAAAAGTAAAAAAAAAAACAACTTTTTTCAGAACCCCTTTTCCTTCTCTCTTTAGCCCAGAATCCTCTAACTTTTCTCTAAAACTCCAATTGTGATACTCAATCAGTTGGCTAAAAATCCCAAAATCAAGTAATTTTCCTAGAATCTGATCACCAAAAAAATCAAACACACTTGAAAATTCAAAGAACCCGAAAACCGACCACCAATAAACCCATTGACCATTATGAAATTCAACCAAAAAATTCAATTTTCACTAAAAAATTCAAGTAAACCCAGAAAATTCTAGAAATTTAAACAAAAAAACCAAAAAATTCAACCAAAAATCAAGAAAAGTCCTAAAAATTCCAAAGTCCCAAAACAAAAAAACCAGAATTTCCCAAAATCAAACCAAAAGACCTAAAAGCTCAAAGATTAGAATCGATCCCAAAATCACCAAACAATCTTAATAACTTAGAATTCATAACCAAAACCCAAAAAATCTTAAGCCTAAGCTTATGTGATTGCTTGTTAATTGTTTGTAATTACTTATTGTTAGTGATTGCAAATTTAGGTTCTTTTTATAAGTATGAAATCCCACTTCAAATAGAAAAATCCTAAATTCTACCGATTCCAAGATTTTATTTTTTTGTGATCTTCTTTTTTTCCATGAATTAAGGATTAACTATTTTCATAAACAATGAATTATTAGATTTTTAAATATAATAGGATCCAAAACTAAATCAACAAGTTTTCCTTTTGTAAATAAAATCTCCACATTTTTTATGTTTTTCTAACTTTTTTGTCAAATGGCAAAAAACCTATAAAAACTAAAACTAGAATAAAAATCAAAAGGTTAAAATAAAATAGAAAATAATAAAAAATAAATATTGATTGAACTCAAAAAACACAATTTTGGGCTTTTTGATCTTATGCTTAAAGTTCAGTTTCACAATTAAGACCCAATTACAATTTTGCACCCAATTTTAAGAATTCAAAACCCATTTTAATGCCAGAAAAATTTTTGAACAAAATAGGGTGTCTGCAGTACTTCTTTTTGTACATTTTCCATGAAATAGGAATTGTACAAAGACAAAATATATCCATTTTGTTCAAGTTAAGAAAAATAAAAAAAGCTCCCCTTTAACAAAGGTTTTGAAACTTTAGAAAATTTAAAATGCTCTTTTCACTAAAGGCTTCAAAACTTTGAAAATTTTAAAATGCTTCCCTTACCAAAGGCTTCGAAAGTTTAAAAAATTTTAAAAGCTCCCTTACTAAAGTCTTTAAAACTTTGAAAAACTTAAAATTCTCCCTTCACTAAAGGCTTTAAAACCTCAACAAAAATTTTGTAACTTTGAAAATTTTAAAATGCTCCATTCACCAAAGGCTTTGAAACTTTAAAAATAAAATAACTTCTGTCACCAAAGGCTACGAAACTTTAAAAATGAAATAGCTACCCAAAGGTTTTTAAGATCATGCCTGAAGGTATTTTAGATCATTAACATCTTTGAAAAAGCTCCTCTAACCCGAAGCTTTGTAACTTTTTTAAAAAATCAACATAATTCTTTCCATGTATCAACATAGTTGGGCTTAAATCTCACCATGTGCCAACTAATTTTATTATGTCAAACATCTTCAACATCTTTTCAATCAAGAATTATCGAGTCCAATATTTTCATGAAAACTCTTAAAATTTTAGTTTCAAATTCAAAAGTTAGAATTAAATTCAATGAATGCCATGTAGTGAAAAGATTTTCCAAAACTCCAAATTCAATCTCAAAATTCAGACTTTAGCTTTTCCTCTTTTTCAAACATGCATAATGAATGCAATGAATGAATATAATGAATGCAATGTTCTCAAAATGAATGAATGCAATGCATGAAATGCAAAAATCAAGGTCATGTATCTCTAATTATGGTAAATGGTTGTCAAGACTTTTTTCATTTCTTCTTTCATTTTCATCTTCCCATTATGTTCTTCTTTAGGTTTTTAGAATTGGCCAGCAAATGTATCAACTAATTTGTGACCCAAAATTTTCTTTCACTAGTTTCATAATTTGATCATAGCATTTGGAATGTTTCTTCTTTCATGCCACAAGGATTAACATCTTTTTGAACTTCTTTCATCTTTCTAATTTCATTTTCATTATATTCCAATCATTTTCAACTATCATTTCAAAATAATGCAAGGATCTTTTATATCAGTTATTTATTCAATCGTTACCATTCCAATTTGATATCAAATGTAATCCATCACATCAAATGTAATCCATCACATTTTCTTAATTCATCATGGGAAATAAATGGTGAAGAACAAGAAAAATCAAAGAAAAGATATTCATTATAAGAACAAATGGGAAAGAAAATATTTCAAAGTAAATTACCAAAATAAGGGCTTGGAAGGTTTCACAACATGAACATCTTCAAACAATTCCAAACAAATTAATTTTGAATTATTTTTTCAAAGAATCATTCCATTGATATTCTTGATCTTTAAGCTCATCAATCCAAGCGTCATCCATACCCTATGGGATCCTTAAATCTTGAAAGTTAAAGTTGTTTTTCAAGTCTTCAACTTTTTCTTTTTACTTAAATCGTCCTTTCAGATTTTCAATTTAAGTTTTCCTTTTTTTTCCATTGTTTTCCTTTTTTAATCTTTTTCTTTTTGCACATCTTTTTCTCATCTTTTCCTTTTCATTTTTTTCCCTTGATCCATTAAGGATATTTTGATCAAAATCACTACTAGAGGTTTAGGCATTACCGATAGAATTTTATCGACAGAATTTTTTCAATGCTAATTATCGAAGAATTATTGATGGAATTTAAAAAAAAAAAAAAAACACTTTCACTGATGGATTATTGATGGAATAAAATCCATAAGTAATCCGTCACTAAAAGTGTGGTGCTAATTGCTACCAATTTTACCGATGAAATCCGTCATTAAAAGTTATCGACTGTTTTACCAACGAAAAAGTCCATTGGTAAACAAATTTGAAAAAAAATTTCCTTTGACATTACTGATGGAAATTCCATCTCTAAAATCATTGGTAAAAGTATTTAAATGTTTTTAGTATTATTGATGCAAATTCTATTGGTAAAGCTATAGCTAACGGCCAAAAATTTCAAATCCCTTCCCGGTTAGGCACCTTATTTTTCCCCCAAATTATTTTCTAATCCCTAATTCCCTTTCCTCTTCCCTGTCCCACTTTCCCCCCTTCCCTTCCCTCTCTCCTTGCCACCTTGTCATTCCCCATCGCTGTTAGAGTGTGCTAGCCAACATTGGTGTGCCCTATTCCTCCAGTAAGTTTTTTTTAATTATTTTATTTTATGTTGTATTTAATGTAGTATATTTGTTGAGTTTAAGGTTTAGTTTTTTGTTATAAATTTGTTGAAATTTGTTTGGGTTATGGTTACCAATATGTTAAGTTTTTGCTAGTTATTTATTTGTGAAAATTTATTTGGGTTTTGGTTACCAATTTGTTAAGTTTTTGTTAGTTTTATATTTGTTGAAATTTGTTGTTATTTGTTGGTTATATATTTTTATTGGATTTTTTGTTGAGTATCAATGTTGAGCATTGTTAATTTTTGTTCGGATTTACTTTTAGTATTATTGGTGAATTTTTTTTATTTGTTGAATTATTTATTTTTTATTTGTGAAAGTTTTGTTGAGATTTGTTGGGTTTTGTTATAGATTTATTAACTTTCAAATGTGTAAGATTTAGGATTGGTTAATTTGGGTTTGATGTGTATTAAGATTTTTATATATTTGTATGGATGTTTTATATTTAATATTTTCTAGATTTTAATAATAATTATAGAAATTAAAATTATTTATGTTGATTTGAGGTTATAATTAATATATTACTAATAGCTATCTCATTTTAAAGTAATTTATATATTATTAAAATTTATATTTGTTTTAAAATAATTTATATATTTGATAGTTTAGTGAAATTTATATATTACTAATTATTGAAAAATTATGATTTTATTGTGTTGATCAAACTTAACATAAATAAGTTAAATTGTTCTATTTTATTCTTCTTTCCGTAATCTATCCATGAATGTGTGTTACGAAAATGTGTTTAGGTGGATGTATATTTTGTAATGAATATGATTTTTCATTCATTTTCATCATACTAACTTGCTTTATTTTTCATTTCAACTCTCGTACGTAGAAGTGCCTTGATCAGATAAATTTTCCACAAAATTGATAGAATTACAGATAGAAGGCCAAGATCAAAAGTAAAATTCTATCAATTAAACCAATAATATTTTTTTATGAATGTGCTATTGTTTAGTATGTTTGATGAATTTTTACAAGAACTTTTATGCCATTTTAGACTATTTGTTAAAATAGACTAATAATTACCTCATATTATCATTTTATAATTATTTTTAGTATAGCAATAATACAATGTTTATTCGATGTTCACAATATATCTCAAGTAAATATAATACTTTATTACTTGTTTTATCTAAAATTAAATATATTTTTCTAATTTCATTTAATCTTGTATTACTAAAGTAATGTTATATATATTTGTTTTTTCTTGGGGTATTGGAATACTAATGAAATGTTTTTGTTCTATATGGATCAGATAACGGGACGTCATGCAAAGAGTACTATCTACCAAGGTGGTTTTAGGGCAAGATCTCGTAAAGGTGATTTATGTATCGAGTCATCATAAAAAATGATATAGCATAATCTACCATACGAGTCAGCATCACCATGTAGGTCAACTTCGCTTCGGATATAGTTTAATTAACCATATTGTTCACCTCTAGATGATAGGTGATCCATCAATGGGGTAGTACATAAATCTAAGATTAGCCAATGATCCACCAATTAAAGAAGAAGAAGGGAGGACAACAAGGTAAAGGGCTAGGGGGCAAATAAAGGGTTATCAACTCCTTCAAATCTAGAGAAGTGGGTATAGATTACTCCGTATGGAGACAAGTATTAATTGTTTTCTTATTGTTATTTGTTTGTTAACAAATTTGTTTAGTTAAACTAATCTTACTAACAAATAGATGTTGGTAGTTGTTTTAAGCAATTGTTGGTTAGCTAAAAAATTTAAAGAATAATTCAAGCGAATTATACTAATCATTGGCCAACATGAGCTAAAGTACCTGCATTAGTTAAGTCTATCATATTTGATAAATTTAAGGTAGTAAATGGATATTTATTTTTTATATATATTTTTTATTTGAATTGAAAGTTCAAATTATTGTCAATGACTTATTGTATTCCTATTTATTATGTTAGGAAAAATATCAATGGGCTGAATCAGATGACGATCTTGGTCAACAAGTTTGGAACAATATTTCAAAAAATTGATTGAAAAATTTATTGTCCGACAAGAGAGATTTGGTAATGAAAGAACGTGGAGTTAATAACATTATAGAGTGAAGAGGTATGGAGTGGAGGTGGATCACAACTCCGATTTGGGATGCTTTTGTTGACAATGTATGGAGCACTTCCTAATGGCTAAACATCTCTGCCAAAGCCAAACAAAATTGTCAAACACAAAAAAAAAGTATTACGAAGCACATTGGAGGCTAAACTGCTTTTCCTAATCATAAAAAAAGAATGGTACTATCTTATTTCATGAGCTATTTTTATCATCAAATGTCAATAAATTATATAAATTGTATTATTACATGTTTCATTGAATATATCTAAACAAATATAATCACTTGAGTTGCAACGAGAACCCATATTTACAAAACTTTTTAATTAAACTTATAAACGATTAGGAGGATGCGATGAATTTGTTGACAACAAGTCCAGAGTTGTCAGTGTATGTGACTTTCAAATGATTGAATAATGATGAAATTGTTGCCTTACTTTATTGAAATAGAAAATATCTTGTGTGTTTTGTAATGCAAAGACTTTGTGAAACTATGAAAACTATTGTGTAATTTGCTTTGCGCTTCTAGTTGCGTATTGTGATTGTTGCTTAACTATTTTTATAGTATATTGTAATGAGAAGATATTTGCAAAATGTGAAAACTATTGCATTTTTTGAATTGTGATGATGGTTGTGTATTGTGATTGTTGATCAAGTATTACCTTTTTTGCATTCTAATGATGGTTGTGTATTATGATTATTGATGAACTATATATGTTAAAATATATTTTGATAACTACTTATTTGTAAAAGATTTCTACGTATTATCTAGATGAGATCACATTTGTGAAAGGTGAAAATTATTGCATATTTTCGTTTATGATTCTATTTATGTATTGTGATTGTTGATGGAGTATACCATAAAGAAATTGAAAGCAAAGACATTGTAGGAAATCTTGTATTGAACTAGATAGTTTGGTGTATATTGAAATGCAATGAATTTGTCAAATGTGAAAATTACATTTGAAATTTGTGAATTGTTAGAGGTTGATATTTTAGTGAATTATATAGATCCTATAGTAATGATTATTGCTTTAAACTTTTTGTAGGAAAATTATGCTGCTACATTATCTAAGAAATACAGTGAAAATTGTTCCAATCATCTAGATTTTGATCTACAAGCATGGATTGAAGCTATTGGAAGGATTGAAGCTATTGGAAAGGTTGAAGCTACATAAGCTCATGTGTTTGGCTTTGGATCGACACATAAATCTAGGGGCATCCTTCATTCAACTCAATCTACTTCTGTAATAGATTATCTAACTCTATTTGTGTTTCATCACCTGTGCCTTTTCAGGCTCGTCAGCCTCAAATAGAATAAGGAATTGATGAGTTAAAGACTGAACTAAGAGTTAAGCTAGCAGCTGAGCTTAGGTCATTCATGGAGCAAATGATGCAATTAATGGGGTGTAGATAGACTCTACCATCACAATATTCTAGACATGATGATGACACCGAAGATTTTGGATTATGAGGTGTAACAATATCACAATGAAATTTTTTGTTGGATTTGTATAAGGTATTTGGTGGATGGATGCTATGGATGTTTTATGAATTGATAGGTTATGATGTTTTATAGATGTTATGGATATTTGATGGATGTTTGATGGATATTTGATGATGTATTTGATGAATGTTATTTGGATTTGATATTTAATTAATAATACTAGCATATTTAAATAATTACACATGTTTAAATTGTAATTTATAGGGTTCAAAAATAATTATAGGCTTTTTAATAATTATAAAATGTTTTTATTTAACTTATTAATGAATTTGTACTTTTACCAATGGAATTTACTAACGAAAATTTACTATTATAGATAGAATTTTTATTGTTACTAATAGATTTATCGATGAAAAAAAATCCTTTTCTGATCATTTTCATGGATATTACTAATGGATTTGCTAATGAAATTTTTATTATTATCAATGGATTTTTATTATTATTGATAGAATTTTATTATTACTGACAGATTTATTGATGAAAAAAACCCATTATCCATGAATCTACTGACAAAAAATTTCATAGCAAATTACTGAAGAAAAATTTCATAGTTAAAACTGTTGCTAGTAAATTTGTCAGTAATTACCAATGGATTCTAAGCATTACTGACACAGCTAGGCATTGATGAAATTTTTTTGTAGGTAAAACTACCACCAAAAGTATTACTGATAGATTTAAAGCTTTTATCGATCGAAAATTCTATCAATAAAGCTTAATTTTCTTATAGTGAATCCCAAACATCTCATTACAAGTCTGCCTTAATTCAATTCATGATTCTCCAATTATGTATTCACATTTTATCAAAATAGACCTTTAAGGTACGTAACATAAATTAAGGTGAAAGGTTATAAAAAAAGGGATAAAATATGCCCAAAATGTATTTGAAAGGTTATAAACTGAAGGATTATTTCTCATCATAGAGAGCATCTTGGCATTTTGCCCCATCCATTTTCTTTTTTTTTTTTCATTTTTTCTATCTTTGCTTCATTTTTTATTTTTGCATTTTTCATCATTTTTCAAGAAAGATTAGGGACTTTCATTTTCTTTTATTGTGAACAAAATTTTTCAAAATTTGCCTCCCAATGCGAAAGGTGATCTTTGGTTAGGATTTCTTCATAAGAAAATTAATAGGCTGAAAGGGGTAACAAATAGATATTTTCATTTTGCGAAAGAAGAAGCAAGATGATCATTTCTCATTTCAAACATGAATACTCTCAATTAAAACCTTTTATTGACTAAGAGCAAACTTATAAATTACCTTTATCTTTTAATGGGTGAAACACCTTGCTAGATTGACTCATTTGATAAAATTTGCCTCATTTTACTTCAGTTATCACAATAGATTAAGAGTTTCAAATTACCAATATAAATGATGCTTTTGAAATTGAATCTTGAATTATTATCATGAATGTTTGAATATTCATTATTTGGAATATGGGAATGGGTAAAATATGAAAGAATATATAAAGGCAATAGAAGAAAAGAGGAAAAGTAATGAGAATGCATCTTACATTTTATTAAAATTATGATAGATAAATAAAAGACTAACATAAAAGAACTTTCAAATATTCATAAGTATTTAAAAATTTACGTTATTTCCTAAAATTCTTAAATTGATAGGCATTCATAAAAGTTTTCTCAAAATTATGCCTCTGTGTGGTTAGACAAAAGGTTTCCAATGACACTAATCCTTGCTTCTTGATCAAAATTCATTAAACTAACTTTGATCAAACTTTGCACTTTATACTTCAATGCCTACAATTTTTGGTAGAATGGCCTACAATCCCAGAATGATAGTCACAAGTAGCTTTAGCATTATATCACTTGGGGTAAGGAGGCTTCGAAGGCTTTAAATATATTGATGCAATCAAGTGGCTCTTAATGAGTTAAGGGAGTAATTTAGTGTATGTTATAGGGATTGGATCTATGAGAGCTTCTTTTTTTTTCACCCAGTTTTTGGGTTAAGTAGTTGGCTAATTTATAGGTGAAAAGTTAGGTATAGGTGCTTGAAATTTTGGTTAATAAGCATAGGGACTTTGAGAGATGTTGTTTATGGCTAGGTAATAAGGTTGAAATATTGAATAAGGATAATATAGGGTATAGCCTCTAAAATGTTGCCTTTCATGAATTATAGTTTATGTATCTCTTTTTTTCTTTTTCGATATCACCTTTTTCTTTGCATTAGTTACATCACCACCTTTAAGTTTGTGGCTCTTGATTGCATTCTGTATTATTTCCCTAGAAATTAACATATCAGCAAAATTTTTAGTCGTATTTCCTATCATTCTTTTATAGTATAGGGCTTTAAAAGTATTAACAAATAGAACTATAGTCTCTTTTTCAATGAGTGGTGGTTAAACTTGGGCAACAACATTCTTCTACCTCTGGACGTATTTTTTGAAAATCTCAGTATCTTTTTCTCCATGCTTTGTAAGGATAGATAATCTGGTGCCAAATCTATGATGTACTTGTATTGGGTAATGAAAACCCTTATGAATTCTCTCCAACAACATATATAAGTCCTATTAAGTTGTACATACCACATAATAGCAAAACCAATAAGACTGTCTTAGAAGACATGAAAGAGTAGCTTCTTATCAGATGTATGTGTAGCCATTTTAAGGTAGTATATTATGACATGTGTTATGAGGCACTTAGTTTCATCATATTTCTCGAATTCAAGAACCTTGAATTTTGGTGAAACACCACACCAAGAACTAAGCATAGTCTAACATCATCCATTGATCCATAAAAATCTATCTACTTAATAGCCCTAAGCCTTTTTTCTATGAGGTCCATCTTTTATTATGAACCAGAGTCTTTTTTTGTTTTTATTATGCTTATTTTTAGTTTCTTGTGTTCTTTTGGATCATCAAGATTGGGATTTTGGTTCGATTAAATGCTTTGAAATTAGGAATAGAAGTGATGTGTCCTTGAAAATGAGTAGAAGTAGTTATTGAAAGCATATCGATATGCATATAGGGATAACCTCCACTAAATGGCATTTGATATTAGGCCCCTTGAGATGTTAGTGCTAAGTATGGGCTAAAACAAGGGTGATATAATGGATTACTTTCATTTTGGACAACCATGTCTTCCACACCTTTTTACCCCCTTACTCAAATTTTTTAGCAACATAGTGATGGTTTTTAGTAATCCTTTTAGCTCATCCCATGCCTTTTTTAATTTTTGGAACAGAAAGTATACTCTTCTTCTATGATCCTTGCTTGATATCAAGTGCTATAGCGCCTCAAATTGTTTGAAGATTAAGCTATCCTTGAACTTTGATTTACCACAATCTTTAAGATATTATGAAATCATCCTAACTTTAGTTGTATATGAGAATGAATGAATGAATGTGATAAAGAGGATTTACCACATAATAATTGTTAACAAGAAAAATCTTTATTGAATTAAAAGTTATTTTTAACCAAATCCAAAATTCATCTATAGGAAGTCCAAAGTTTATTGTGGAAAGAAATCCCTAATTTGTTGATATTGGCCTTGTACTTTATTAAGAAAATTTAGTAGTCTTTGGCCAAGTGTTCCAACTGGTGGCACCCTTATTTTCCACTCCTCGATCTCTTCTACCATGTTGTTGGCTTTATAAGTAGCCACAATGATATGATCAAGCAAACATTCCAATTGATCACAGTTCCTTATATATTCCACTTTTGCTTGCTCACATTCCTTAGTCACAACTCTCATTTGTGTTCCAATTTCAACAATAACCCCATTTAGCATTTGGATATGCTTTTGTGTCGCGGAGAGTACCTTTCCATTTTCTTGGACCTTTACATGTAACTATCCATTTTTTTTAGAAGTTAGGCCAACTCACGAGTGTTGGATGATTATGTTATATTAAGGTCAAAGAACAGACTCTTTCATTCATCCTTTTTTTTTTAAGAGCTTGAACCTTCCTTTTAAGCCTTTTATTTGTAAGCTTTAACTCCTTGGACTTCCCTTTCAGGCCAATAAGTGACTTTACTAGTCTTTTCATGAATGTAATTAGGATTCTTTTTGTTAAAATTGTTTTCTGGCAATCGCGTTTTATGATAAATTTGATGATATAAATGCAAGTACATATAATAAAGGAAAAAGGTTAGTAAAAACAATATATATAAGGAGCAATATATAATTTTACAAGTAAAATAGTAAAAAATGTCCCTTCATGTGCCATATTTAGAATTTCCTAACAAAGAGAAAGGTAAGACTCTAACTTAGGTTTAAATTCTTAGGGTTTATTTGCATGCAGGGTTCAAAGGTTTGAAAATTTAAAGGCTCCCAAATTGTTCCTTACATCATTATCCAATATAAACTAGTAAGGCATCTCAATCCTCGCTCACCATAATAAGCTCAAATAGAAAGGGTTAAATGGAAGAAGGCACTCCAATTCTCACCTACCATAATAAGCTCAAACAAAAAGGGTTAAATATGAGTAAAAGTTTTCATTAACTCACATAGAGGTTATCACTTCACAAGAGTATAGGTACTTGCTCCCTCATAAGAAAGGACAAAACTCAGGTCTAGAGCTTATGCATGATGCATGTGTAATGTGTATGAAGGAACATGCTAATGCAAATAATCAAATAAATTAGTACACATGAAAAATCAAAATAACAAATAAACTAGTACACATAAAAAATCATAGGCTACAAAATAAACAAATAAGTTAGTGCACATGATGAATCATAATAAAAACCATCAAAACAAGGCTTAAGATAACATATGACTAACTAATGGCTTAACTCTCTAATATCTCCAGTAAAGTCACCAAATAGTCATAACGTTCAAGTTCAAGAACTTACCCACTAAATATAAAAAATATGGAGTTGCCACCAATCTTTTTTATATATGTGTGATTGGCCACCTATATGAATCTATCCCATTTAAGGTTATTCTAAGCTTGACTAAAGGTTTCTAAAAAGAATAGGTTCTGGTTTAGATCAACAAAACTAGATTTGGAAGTCAGTTATGTGCAGAGAAGGTTTTAGCACCCCCCACAATGTCCAAAATTGTTACAAAGTTAATTATATATTATCTTGTAAAAGCCTTAATCAAAGATGATTTTTTATTAGTTTCGATATTTAAATATTGGAAAAAAGCCTTTAAGCTTTCACCAAAAAAGAAATTTTCTTCACCTCGAGAATATTTAAAATAAACTTATTATTTACTTGAAGAGGCTTTGTCGTCAAATTCATTAGCTATTTTATCAAAAATCAATCTTTTATTTATTTACAAAACAATGTTATACAAAAAATTCTTGTAAAAATATCATGCAATAATATCATAATTAAAACATGCAAATAAATCATACAAATATCATAATAAAAATCATGCCAAAATATAGAAATCACACCAAGAATCAAACAAGATATATCATGCAATAAATATAATAAAAAAATCATGCAATAATATTAAATAAATCATATTCATGCAAATAAAATATTAGATAATGAATCATACAAATTCATGCAAAATATTAAGAAAATATATATTCATCCAAAAATATCATAATAAAAGCATACAATTAAATATTATAAAAATTATGCAAAAAAAATGTAAAAAAAACTAGAAAAACCTTACCAAAGTTTTTTATTTTTTATTTTTTTCTTCACTTTTAACTTAATTACAATTAAAAATAATAAATAATTAAATAAAAACAAAATAAAAGAAAAAAAGTTGAAAATAAAACCAAACAACAAGAAAGAAAAAATAAAAAGAAAAAAAAAACCTGCAATTTGGGTCTAGTCATTTGCGAGTTAACATGTGGATCTCTTCGGGTCAAAGCATGGATCCTAACTCTTCAAAACAATGTCATTTGGTCCTTGTATAAAAATAAAAAAAATAAAATTTTTTTCATAACCGTTCTCCTTTTGTCTCTAGCTTAGAAATCTTCTAACTTCTCTTTAAAAATCCCACCATGAAAATCAATTGGTAGGCCAAAAAAACCAAGAATTCAATGACTTTCCCAGAATATGGTCGTTGGAAATTCAAGCCCTACCTGAAAATTCAAAGAATCCAGAAACTAGCCATTGTAAAACCCATCGTCCACCGTGAAATTCAACCAAAACATTCAACTTCCACTGAAAATTTTAAGAAAACATCGAAATTCTAGAAATTTAAACAAACAAAACCCATAAATTCAACCAAAATTCTAGAAAAATCCAATAATTCCAAAGTCCCTGAAACAAAAAAAAAAAAACAAAAAACAAAAATTTCCCAAAATCAAACCAAAAAACCCAAAAGCTCAAAAATTAGAACTGATCGCAAAATCACCAAACAGTTTTAAGAACTTAAAATTCAAAACCAAAGCCTAAAAAATCTTAAGCCTTAGCTTTTGTGATTGCTTGTTAATTGCTTCTAATTGCTTATTGTTGGTGATCGCAAATTTCAGTTCTTTTTATAAGGATGAATTGCACTTCAAATTGGAAAATTTCTAGATTCCAAGGAATCTACCAAAATTTTCAAGATTTTATTTTTTTGTGATTTTCCTTTTTTCCATGAATTGGGGACCAAGTATTTCCATAAATAATGGATTATTGGATTTCCAATTTTAACAGGATACAAAACCAAATCAACAAGTCTTCCTTTTAGAAATAAATCCTCACGTTTTTTTTCTATTTTTCTACCTTTTTTTTTTGTCACATTGCAGAAACCCATAAAAACTAACACTAAAATCAAAGTCAAAAGGTTAAAATAAATAAAAAATACTAAAAATAAATTGGATTGAAATTTAAAAACACAATTTTGGACTTTTTGATCTTGGGCCTAAAGTTTAGTTTCACAGTTAAAACCTAATTGCAATTTTTTTATCCACTTTCAAGAATTCAAAGCTCATTTTAATACCAAAAAAAATTTCAGACAAAATGAGATGTTTACACTTATCTTGTGTATTTTGAATTTATGATCATTCAATTTTAGTTGTGATTAATGACAATTAAACTATTAAAGGATAACTTGATTACTTAGCCACATATTTAATTAAATAATTTTTTTTGAAAAAAAATTAAATTTGAATTTTGGAATTGTAGAATATATACATGCATCCATAATATAAACAAATAAAAGTGCTATAGTTTTTTTTATATATATAAAATTTGTCACTATACTATATGATTCAATATTTAATTTTATTGAATTTTATTACTACATTTTCAATTTTGTTGATTTTTGGATAAAAATCATAAAATTAAAAATTGTAATAGTGTATAATAATAATGCAAATGACAAAGTTTGTCATTGTAATTTGAATTTCATTGATTTTATGGATAAAAATAAAATATTTCACAAAACTCTATCAAAGCTAAATGATAAATTTCTATAAATTTCATTTACTTTACATACCTCAATAATTATACGAAAAAAAATATGAATTAATAGAATTTTAGATAGCATGACAATTAGCCTTAGATAGATAATAGATTTATCATAATAATAAATTTGTATTTGGAAAATTCTTCTAAAAATAAAAAGGGATTAAACTTTGCTTATAGGAGGAATTAAGGTTTTTTTTTAATGTTAGGAATGAAGGTTTGAACCTAGTTTTCTGAAGAAAGAAAAAACATTAAATCAAATATTTGGATGCAAAGGCAATTATCATTGGACAAATAAATGATGTAATACATGAAAAATGAATTTAAGTAGTATAATTACTCTTAATTTTTTTTTGTAATAATATTTGAATGGTCATGGAAACAAGGAAGAAAACCCTAAAAAAAATTTAAAGTTAATAATGAAAGAGTGATGAGAAGCATTTATTTAAACTGTCATATAAAAACAAGATTTTTTTTTTATTAAGACAAGATTTTTAAAGAAGAAGAGTCTTTTATTTTTTTCCCCAAAATGGTGTGCATAAAAACTGCATAAATTCTTGAATTTAGTGTTATAGTAGGTATAATTCCTATATAGGCACAAAAAAAAAGTCCTATAGCTAAGAAAACTCCACATTTCATTTATTTCATTGAAACTGGAATTGAAATTAGGGTTTATATTCCCTATTACATGCTATTCACCTTTCTTAATAATAATAATAAACCTAAATCTTTGTTCAAAATAAATAAACACATAAAAAAGAAGTAACTAGCAAACTATGGTGAGAAAAAATTTAAAAAAATCAAAAAGTGATTCAAAGTTATAGTATTCAGTTTAGATCAAAACGGTTTTTTTTATTCAGTTCGGATTAAGTTCGAATATTAAGTTCAGATTTAGATTTCAGATTGATAAGTGAAAAGTTAAAAAAAAAAAAAAAGGAACCAAATTGAATTGTATATTTTTATCAGCTTTTATATATATTTTTTAAATTTTTATAAAATAAAATAATTATTTTATACCTAAATCTATTTAAATATATTAAAAATTATATTAAAATAACATACAAAATAAAAAAAAATTAAATTTAAAACTAATGAATTGAATTGAACCGAATCGGTAAAATTCGATGCGGATCAGATCAAATTGTATGAAAGTTCAATTCAGATTCGAATCTGATTTTAAAAAGTCATAATTTTATGTATTATTTGAAAAACTGAACCGAATTCGATATGATCTAAACCATTATCACCCATATACGTGGTTCTTAAACTTAAGACCAAATTCTATTTTGATTTCCAAACTTCAAAAGTTCTAACTGTATCCTAAATTAGCCAAACGTGTACCAATTTATTTTCTCTGAATCCTAAATTAGCCAAACGTGTACCAATGCATTTTCTTCATTAATGAAACAAGCTAATTTGATGGAAAATGTTTAAGTGGAATTTTAAAAAAATTTTAAATATGTGAAGTTAAAAAATATATATGTGAATTTAAAAAAATCTCATTTTTTTTTTCATTTTTTCCTTTCCTTTCTTTTGTTTTCTTTCTTTTTTCATTCTCCGTTCTCTCTCTTAACTCAAACCCTATCTTACTAAAAAACAAAACCCTTAATTCTCTAATCACCTAAAATTACAAAAATAATGATTGACCATCGCCCTCCATCGTTAGCTACAGTTTTCAGTGCCAATTTGCTTCCAAAATTCACCCAAAGATTCCGCTTTTCCTCCTCTTCCTCCTCTTCCTATTTATCCAAATGGTTTTCTCGAAAACAACCCCTAATCACTAAGATCTATAAACAAAAACCATGACTTCAACCCAAAAAAATCACCTTCCACCACTTTATATTTCCTAAAATTTTAGTATATTATTCCCCTCCCTTGCTATTCCTTTTCTCCAACTTTCAAGCGAAAAATATCTTCCAAACTATAAAACCTAAAATCTATTTTCCTAAGCTATTTTTATGTTGTGGCATTTTGTACTTTTTATGATTGTTTTATTGCTTAAAAAAATTATGGTTAGGTTTTTCTTATGCTATCAATTGTTTTGTTTTCTTTTGTTGATTTCTTTTGTTAAATAAGGTTAGTCTTGGCCAGATAGATGCAAATGTTATTTGATTGAGGGGGGTTTGGTGGTGTCTATTTTTCGAGTAAGCTACAGTGGAGGCAGTAGGTGATGGCTTAAGGAAATGAAGGTTGGTGTGATAGACAATGGTGATAATAAAGATAAAGTTGTTGCTAGGCTAGTTTTGGTGGAATGCAACAAAGCTTGGGATCTATTGATGGTTTTGCTGGTTTCTTTCTTACCATGTATGTGTTTTTGTGGTGTTTGATTGGTGGTTGTCTAGGTTGAATTGGTTGAGGTATTGGGCATGACAATGGTTTGAGTTTTGCAGTGTTGGTGGGTAGTGGCATCTATGGTAGAGTGTGTTGGTAATGGGTCCTTGGGTCAAGTTTGAATGCTATGGTGATGGTTTTTGGAGGGCTTGAGTCTAAAGGTTGCTTTTTTGTTTTTTAATTTTGCATATTTAATTTTTAAAAAAAATTTTATTTATTTAACAAGTGTCATGTCACCTAAATTTTTTGTAAAATAAGACGATTTCGCTAATGAAAGAACTATATTGAAACATATTTGGACAATTGAAAACTTGATTAAAATTTTTTGAAATTTAGAAACCAAAATAAAATTTGACCTAAAATTTAAAAGATCACTTGAGCTATTTACTAAAAAAAAAAAAAAATTTGAATCTTGATGTTTCAATAACTTCAAAAACTTAATTTACTTAAATATCCTTTTTATTTTTAATTTTGCAAACAAAAAAAAAAAGTACTTTGTGTTAACTTTTATAGCACAATTTCTTTTATATGTTCAAGGCTAAATCTATTGAAATAAATCAAACCATAAATCTCAATCTCTTAATTTTTTAAAAAGGGATAATAACTAATTAATTATATCAAACTTGAATTGTTAATTTTGAAAAGTAGTCTTTATAAGTTATCGAGTTTGGATGAATTGAATTACATCCACCAAAATTTGATTCTAATTTCTATCCATGAAAGTTTACGCATCAACTCATAAAAGTATAAAACCATTGTGACGCTTTTTTTTTTTTTTTCCGAATCAATCTATCAAGTAATTTAAACAGATCTTAGCAATGGAAATTCTTGCTCTTATTTATTATGGTAGGTTGCAACCAATTTGCTTCAATTCATAAATGGCTTACCCCCTAATAACATGACCTACATCTAACCTGTTTAATTCAACAGCGGATCCCACTGCAAATGTCTCTTTAGTAAGATAAGTTTATGCAAATTTTTTCTTCAAACAATTATGAAATCCCCAAATATTTTGTCAAAACTTTTCGAATGTCGCCATCCTCCCGTAGGACCCCTTCTTGACCACAAGCTGAGTGTACCACAGTCTCACCCAACAAGTTGAAAATTATGAAAAAGGAGAAAGCAAAAAAGCTTTAGCCGATATTATCATTTTACATAAAAAACCATGGGTATTCTCTATAATTAATTACTAAGATTTTGGGGCTTAAAAAACCAAACATCGACAATTTTCATGTTTGCTAATAAAATTTTCCTTTTAAAATATTGGCTCCAATGATTAAAGGACGCGCCATACGGATTCAATGGGATCCATGTTAGGGGCATTTTAGATATTTTATAGAAAAATATAGCCAACCGCCTCTGAAACTCTAAAAATATAAAGAAAAACAAAAAAAAAAAAAGAAGAAAAGTTCATCTTCACGTTTCATTATTTTTTATTTACATCAATAATTTTATACAACGAATGATAATCCAACATAAAAATATATGAAAATTATAAATTTGATACAATTAAAATTTTGATAAAAATTATATATAAATTTAATAAAAATAAAAAATATATTTCATATGTAATATATTGAAATAAATTATAATACAATTTTCTATATTTCATAAATATTTAATACAACATAAATAAAATAAAAATACACAAATTATTAAATTTACCTTAAAAAAAATAAATGTGTATAAAGCTGAAGAAGACGGGCCGGCTTTTTAACTAAAATAGCTGGACAGACAAAAGCCAACTAATTACCATCGTCTCTAGCGCAGCTGTTGATAAAATTCTGTAATATTTATTTATTTTTTCTGTATTATATATCTTTCTGTGCCACCTTCTAATTATTACTGAGAGAAAAGAGAACGCCCCGCTCCGCTTTGCTGTCCTTTCTTTTTAACCAACAAACCCTTTCAAAAATAATAATGATTCAAAAAATTGTAAAAACCCTGAAGATTCCACTGCTAAAAAGAAAAACAAAATTTCTATTTTTTTAAATAAAAAAACCTTCTTCTTGAGATTGACAAGCAGATCTCTCAAACGAAAATAAATTAATAAATTCACCCATATACAAACCATCTTCAATAAAAACCCTTTTGAAGGAAAAAATAATTCACCACCCTCTTTTCTCTGTTAATAGGTAGGATCATAGGAATAGAGACATACAAAGTTGAAACAAAATTTTTTTCCGTATTTGTTAATTTTAATTTTTCCCTTCTTTTCATTGAAAGCTGTAAGTAAATTGCAAGCCCTTGCCAAGAGGGGGCCAAGGAAGAGAAAGAAAGAAGAAGCTTGTCGTATCTAAAAAATCATATATGCTGGGTGGAAGTGACACCACCGGTGGCGCCGTCGCTGCTGCTACTGCCATGGTTACCCGCAGCGGAGCTCGAGATGGAAGCAGTGAAGCTGCTGCTGCCGCCATGCTTGGCTCCAACGGCAATAATAACAATTCGGGTGAAGATGATAGAGGGAGGGTTGATGAAGGTGACCGTTCTTTGGGAGGCAACAGATGGCCGAGGCAGGAGACTTTGGCACTCTTGAAAATAAGGTCCGACATGGATGTTACCTTTCGTGACGCTAGCGTTAAGGGTCCATTATGGGAAGAGGTTTCCAGGTGATTATTATTATTATTATTATTATTATTATTATTTTACTTTCCTTTTTGTTTCTTTTTATATAATCTTTTTGTTGATAATTCAATGAAAATTTGAGTTCGTTTAAAGTTCTTGAGTGGAGATCTGTTTTTTCGAATTGTTTACTTTCAGGTTTATACTTACGGGAAAGCATAAGATTGAGAGAATTATATTCTTTTGTTTGATATTTTGTAAGAGGAAAATTATAGTTCAAGTTGAGGGAATTCAGCATCTTCAAGGGGAAATTCAATGTCATATGATTAGGGATTTCTTACCATTTCTGGCATTTGCTTTTCCCAATTTTTCACAGGGAATCTTAACCTGAATTTTGGCTCATAAATTTTACTTCATGTCTCCCCCCCAACTCATTTCTTCACTCTCATTTTGTCAAACTCTCTCTCAAAAAAAAAAAAAAAATTGAATCTTGGGTGGGGAAAACTGTGTTCATCAGCACCAATTCGTGGTTTACTTTGTCTTGAATTCTATAGTGCTTTTTGTCTTGAGCTCTTTCATTTCCTTTTTCATTTTTACTTCTTTTGCTTCTCAAATTTCTGTTTGTCTTAATTATATATCAAATTCAATTCATAGTTTATTTTATGTGCGAATACTGTTTTGGTCTGTTTTGTTGTTGGATTATTGATAGGATAAAAACAGAAATGGAGTTGTTTTTTCTACTGTTGATATCAGGAAACTAGCAGAGCTCGGTTATCATCGAAGGGCCAAGAAATGCAAGGAGAAATTCGAGAACGTTTACAAGTATCATAAGAGAACCAAAGATGGCCGAACTGCTAAATCATATGGCAAGACTTATCGGTTTTTCGATCAATTAGAAGCCCTCGAAAATAATCCTTACATTCGATCGCCAGTAGCAGCACCACTACCACCAACGCAACTAAAGCCTCAAGGTCAGCCAGCAGCTAATCCTCCGAGTCTGACCCATGTCACTGTTCCATCAACAACACTCTCCAATTTGCCACAGAACGTTGTACCACCAAATATAAACCATACAGCCCCTTCCTGCCCATCAACAAACCCTACAATTCAACCCCCACCACCGACAACAAACCCTACAATTCCTTCTTTTCCTACCATTTCAGCAGATCAAATGTCGAATTCGACCTCCTCATCGACCTCATCAGATTTAGAATTAGAAGGTCGGAGGAAGAGGAAAAGAAAATGGAAGAATTTTTTTGAGAGGCTAATGAAGGAGGTGATTCGGAAGCAGAAGGGGATGCAGAAGAAATTCTTGGAAGCAATAGAGAAATGTGAGCACGAAAGAATGGTCCGTGAAGAAGCTTGGAGGATGCAGGAAATGGCAAGAATAAATAAAGAACGCGAGATATTAGCCCAAGAAAGATCAATGGCAACGGCAAAGGATGATGCAGTAATGGCGTTCTTGCAAAAATTATCTGAGCAGCAAAATCCAGGGCATGCACAAACTAATGCAATACCGTCTCAGCAACCGCAACCGCCTGCACCACAGCCAGTATTGGCAGTGGCACCGGCAGTGGCCCCAGTAGCGCAGCCAGTAGCTGCAGCAGTGTCAGCGCCTGCTCCACCACTAGTACCGCTGCCAGTGGTGAATTTAGATGTGTCAAAGACTGATAATGGCGATCAAAGTCACACACCAAGCTCTTCAAGATGGCCTAAAGTTGAGACTGAAGCATTGATTAAGCTAAGGACTAGTCTTGACTCTAAATACCAAGATGGTGGTCCCAAAGGACCATTATGGGAGGAGATATCATCTGCAATGAAAAAGCTTGGTTACAATCGCAACGCCAAAAAATGCAAAGAGAAATGGGAGAACATAAACAAGTACTTCAAGAAGGTTAAAGAAAGCAACAAGAAAAGGCCCGAGGATTCAAAGACATGTCCCTACTTTCACCAACTTGACGCTTTATATAGAGAAAAGAACAAACATGATTGCTCCTCCAATCAATTAAAACCCGAAAACTCAGTCCCATTGATGGTACGCCCAGAGCAGCAATGGCCCCCTCCTCCTCCGGAGCCCAATCACCACGAACAGGATCATGTAATGGAAGACATGGAAAGCGATCAAAATCAAGACGAAGACGACAAGGAGGGCGATGTTGAGGAGGAAGATGAAGGGGATGGCTATGAAATTATAGTCAGCAAACCGGTTTCAATGGGCACAGGTGGGTGATATCAGTGTCAGAAACAAACCAGCTAGCACTGTCAAATTTCATTGGCCAGGACTCAGGCAGATAAATGTAAAGAAGCAATTCTTTTGAGTTGATGTTCTAGCAGCTATCAGTCCGGTGAGTGGGCCAGGAATATCCGGTAAAGGTGCATTGGAGTGGAAGCATTTGAATTGAATTTTTATAGGCGAGTACACATTGGTGGGGTTGTAGCATAATTTGTATGTTTATTTTCATTATTATTATTATTTTTGGCTAAATAAATAAGTTGAGAGCGAGAAGTAGATCAGATAGTGAGGTTCAGAATCTCATTCCGCAAAATAAACAGGAAAAAATGAGACCAGTGCTGTAATTTTTTTTGTGTTCACTAGGTTCAAGAAAATTTTGAATAATTTCAATTTCAATTTATTTTGAGTTTGGATCATCTTCAATATGAAGTTTTCAGATTTTATTCTCGAATTATTTAGATTCGTTTGATTTTAGATTTAAATTATTGAATTTAAAAATAAATTAATTTAATTTTGAAAAATTGTATATTAATCTTTTCAGTGATTTAGGTTGGAATTAGTTTAAATATGAGTAAATTTAAATTTAAACAAATTCAAATTCAAATTGAGCATTAAGTTGTTAAATAATCTTAATTAAATTTGGTTGGGACGAATTTTTCAAATTTGGATTTAGCTTTGTATCTCCACCCAGAAGCCTTCCAATGAGCTAGCTTAGCTCCTGCTATGAGAAAGAGAAGTTTTTCATGAAAAGGGTTTCAATGCAAATGGTGGTGTTGCTGAAAAGATGATCAGTTAGTTCCCCATGGGAGAGAGTCTGATATAAAATACATAAATAAGGTTAGACAAAGGGCAGAATCACGGCCATTTTGCAGAGAGGCGTTTGCCAGAATATGCCAACATCACATGTAGTCATGGGAACAGGCTCCACTTATTAAAAGGAATCTTCTAAATTTGTTAATCGAAAGACCTAATAAATTCATACAGATTTTCATAGGTTTAGGTTGTTTGGTTGCAGTAGTAATTCATGATGCCAGTGCCAAGAAATGGCATCAGACCAAAAAGACCAGGCTCCAGCTCTGACATTTATGTTAATGCATTACATTTTGTTTACATAAAATTATTGCATATATAATGCTTTTGAATTAATTTTATTGTTATTAAAAAAAAAACCAGCTTTATTGAAAGGCACAATACAAGTATACCTTGTATCTTTATGCATGAAATGAAACTAGCTTAATTATCAATTCATCAAATGGGGAAAAAGCTAAATTAAATTACTTTCCAGAATAAATGATAGAATTAACTAAATCACTGTGTGCAAGTGACATCTTTTTAGTGCTTATATATTATTTAGAAGCAATGCTAGCTATTTGTACGTATATATATTTTTATTTGGTTAATATCATGAATGACTTTTACATTATACAAAATATTAAATGTAGTATATGAATTTTAAAAATTTTTAATGTGATATATAAACTCTAAATCTATTAACTAACATGGTACTCACTTTTAACATAACTAACAACTTCAAATGATAACACGAAATAGACAAACTACTATCCAAATTTTACATTAATTTACAGATTTATAGTTTTTGTATTATAATAGAGATTTTTAAAATTCAGATATTACATTAGACATTTTATTATATATAATTTATGAATTATTTATAACATTAATCCTTTTTATTTTTACTTGAAGTTTGTTTTGAATCTCATCCATTCTCCCAATACAAACAAAGTGCATTTCAACACCCTAGAGTACTAAATGCTCCATATGGGATCTTTTTATATATGAAATCATATTACTTTTTTTATTTTTTCATTTTCCAATAATTTATGCTTTTCTTAACTCAAAATTGTCATTTTACATATTTTGGTAAAAAACTTTGAGGCAGTTAATATAATTAATTCCATAATAAGGATATTTACTAGTAGCTATTAGCATTTTCAAAGTGTTCATCATAGTATTTTTTTTTCTTCTTTTTCTACTTATATATTGATCAATAATTGTTTAACCTGATAATAAATTTATATATACATATATAGACACGCAAGTAGACGCATGCTCCAAGTATTTTAATATGAACTTTAGTCATAATCCAACAGATTAAAAAAAATCATTATGGTTTTAGTTTTCTAAATTCAATCATAAAACAGAAAATTGACCTATCTAACCTTTAGACACCATGTAAGGACAGTAAGGTTGACGGTGGATCCTTTTTCCCTTTTATCTACAAAGCTAATAATTTTGAACAAGAACCTAACAAAACTCATGTCAATCATTGTCCATAATCAAAACCCTCAACAAAATTAATAATATGTGCGTCAATTTATATCAGAAAAAAGGGGCATTATTTTGGTTATTCTTCAAATTATATATATGGAATCTGTCTTTCAATTATTCATTATTATTATTTGCCATTTCTTTGGAATCATAATTCCTAGTTGCCCATATTTCATTCTAACTTGTTATGATGCCCTCTAAAAATTTTGTCCAGGCATTGATGAAATTAAAAAATATATATTCTGCAAAAATGCGATCCATTAAAGAAATGCTCCCACACATTGATTGGTGTGAACTGTGAATTATGTATGGATAGGAATAGATATTTTGTTACACAGTTAACAGTGTAAAAGACAATAAAAGCTCCTGTTGCCATCAACACACACACCTCCACTAAGCTCTTATCTTCAATTTTCTAAGCTATTTTTTTGTGATTACATTTTTTATAAAATAAAAGAATAAAATGTTTTTCTTATTAAAATCAACATTATTAGGATGGTCCACAATCTTAGATATTTATCCATTCACCTTGGACTGTAAGGCTGATTTTTGGATTGATGATAAATGGAGATTTTAAAAGTATAAACCTAATCAAAATCCACATATGCATGTATCTTCGATGGCAAGAGCTTGGAAAGTTATGCTTTTTTGTTATTTCTCATGCCAAAAGCAAGTCTCATCATATCTATGTTAATTAATATTGCATATTAATTGCAATTGCTTTATCAAGAAAAAGAAAAAGGAAAGGAAATGATGGGCAGCTAAAGCTATGGATGGAAGATGCCCTTCTGAATTGAATCAGATATTGCTTTTAATTCACGTATGTGATTTACACACGCATCCATGCTTTGTCAGTGAATCATAAAATCAAATATCTTCTTAATGTCCTCGATCATTTATAGTTTCCCAAAATGACAAATTAATTAATTGCTATATATAAATTTCTCTGGATTGGGGAGTTTTTTGGCTTACTGGCTACGGAGTGTGGACTAAAAAAGTCCATCAATATTATTACATGAGCTGCATTCTGCAACAGTTTCAAGCAGAAAATCCCCTAGTTATAGCATCAACATCCATTTTCTTTAACCCCTTAGCTATCTTTTTGGCTTTCAGGTCACTCAACTGATGAATCAAAACCAGTCTACCATCCATGATTTCCCGTTCAAGTTCTTTCTCAATCTAATCTCCTTTACCAGCTCTTGAACTCTTCTTCAGTGACATGCATTTTAAAAATATTCTTTCCTCTTTACACTCTTCTACGGAGATTAAAAGGGTATTGCCACAGCAACACTCGAGTAATCATGGTTGTTGTTTTCTCTGAGTTGAATGCTAAGTTAGACCAAATGAAAGTGCAGTCATGTCAAAAAGGCGATGACCTTGACACAAATGAAGGTGGGTTTGGTTCTTTCATGCCGAAAAATGAGAATAATGATTCGTTTGACAACCCTGTATTTTTTTGTATTAAATATGTATAAAATATAAAAATTATTATATCATAATTTATGATATGTTATCTTTTTTTTATTTTTATCGAACTTATATATAATTTTATTACAATTTTAAATCGTATTATTTTTATATTTTTTATATTATTTTTATATCATATCATTATATTGTGTTTAAAATTTTTAAATATAGTAAAAGCTTGTCCACGTTCAATATATCAAGAATAACGAATAACATGATAAACTGATTTTTATCAAGCTGTTGACTATGCCGGCATCCCCCTGATGATAGATCTTCTGGCAAATGTACAAATCAAGCCATGTTCCAATTGTATGCCTCAGGGTTCCATTTTTTTTCAAAATAATTATAATTTTCTCCTAGCTACATGTGAGACAAATGTGTATGATAAACAGATAACTTGTTTCCCTAAGAAACGTCCTTTTACCTTCTTTGAAAAAAAAAAAGAAAGAAAAATGTATTGGTGTCTGTCCTGTAGTAGCTGAGCTGTTGAAGAAGAGAGGGTTGCTAGGTGAGAATATTTGAAACCCAAAGCGAGTAAAGATAATCTAATTAAGGCAAATAGAGCCAAGTTAGGGGTTGACTTAACCAATGTATCAAAAGGTTTTCCTGTGGCGGAGCGTTACTGATCGAAACCATGCATGTGACCTATATGCCCTACCTAACACACTCTCTTTGTTTTTTTTTCTTATTCTTTTTTGTCGGATGGAACCTAAAACAAATTTGATTTGATGCAACCGAAGTTTCCATCTAAGTTGGAAATAATCATATGTAATTAATACATAACAAACTAATAAATTGGGTTAAGCGCTTAGCTTAACACAAATACAAAATCATAAAATTTTAAAGTTTCAAATTCAAGTTTCGTTTTGAATAAATTTGATTGAGATATACGTTAGATTTGTTAGTTTTATGTTAATTGATTAGTTATGTAATTCATTAATTTTTATATATAACATTTAAATATAATTGTAATTTTTTTAACTTCTAATTTATCCTTAAAATTTTTATTTTAATATTTATTTAACTAAAAAGAACATTACATGTATAAATTTTTTTAAATTTGTAACTTTTAAGTTTTAAACTCTAATGATATGTCAATTAATACAAAATTCAATTAGCAATATGATTATAATTTTTTTATGATATTATTTTCATAAAACAAAAACTAATAAATTGAAGACTGCTGTTGTGAATTATTCATCAATCTTCACTTTTAAAGAAATATAAATATATGTTATATGTATACATCTTTCAGCATCTTTCTAAAATTATATTGTCCTTGTTTTAAACTTAGTTTTAATATCTTAATTCAGGACACTAGGATCTCTAAGGGGACTTGGTTCAGGGGAATTTAAATTACCTTCGAAATCTTACTTTTCTTAATTTAATTTTTTTAATTCGGTTCACTTATTTGATTCTTAGGGTATTTTAAGATTTTTAATAGTGTAAAAAAAAAAAAAGTGATTACCCTAAATCAGAAATCCATATCTCCTCAAGGTTTTTTAAGATTTTGCAAGAAATGTAAAATCTTTCTCACTTTTGACCTCAATAAAAATTTTTTATGATCTATTTTACTTTTGAAAATCAATGTAAATACATGATAAATCTAGATTCATTCTGATACGCAAGTTGCATTTCTAATCACACGATTAGGTAAAGTTACATTGTCATAACGTATAGATCCGTGAATTTATCATTAAACATTAATTTATGGAGTCACCATCAATATTTTTTTATTAAAGTGCGATTGGTTACCAACTGAATCTGTCCCATTTAAAAAGAAGTCTCAAGTTCGACTTAAATATCTTTAAATATATATTCTAATCAATGATACTACATTTAGGTTCAAGAGTACGATTACGTATGAAGAAGATTATAATATCCTTACAACGTCCATCCAAATGATGATATCTATTTGATTTCAAGTAATCAAAGTTTTAAAATATTTTTATAATTTATCAAATAATTTAATTATTAAAAATTGATCTTACAATTACTCTAATAGTTTGGTAACAATTTAAGATAAAATTTTTACCTCAAAAATATTCATGGAGATAAATATCTCACTCTGAAAGAATTTTATCGTTAGATTCCTTAACGTATTTTTTTAAGAAATTAATTATTTAAAAATAATTAATAAAATCCTTTAATAATTTGATAGGATTTTATTTTGATGCATATCCCCAATAGTTCGGTGAGATTTTTATTTGAAAAAAAAAACTTTTTAAAAAAGAGTCATCAAATCTTTCAATAGTTTGATAAAATTTAATTCAAAATTTAAATCATCCAATAATTTAGTAAGACTGCAAATTTTATTATTATTTTTTACAAAAATTTTATTAATTTTTCCTATAATTTAATAAGATTTAATTCAAAATTGAAAATCCTCTAATAATTTAGTAGGATTGAAATTTTCATTTTTATTTTTTACAAAAATTTTATTAAGTCTTCTAATAATTTGATAAGACTTAATTCAAGATTGAAATCCTCCAATAGTTTGGTAAGATAAAAAATTTTATTATTAACTTTACAAAAATTTCATTAAATCCTCTAATAATTTGGTAAAACTTAATTTAAGATTTAAATTCTCTAATAGTTTAGTAAAAATCATAATAAAAAATATTTATTAAAAAAATTCATAAAAATTTTTCAATAATTTGGTAAGGCATTATGGATTAATTTTTTAAAAAATTATTATTATTTTTTCATATATTTTAAAACATCCATAATTAGATAAATAATAGACAATAGCATAAGATAAATAAAAACAAAGAAAAAAATCAATTATTGGACCAAGTCCTTGAGGTCTAAAACCAATTGAGCTTTTAATGGCCTAGTCAAATTATGATCAGGCTTTAAATGATGGGCAGGCGAATTAGGCTAACTACTGGGATTTTGAATCTGGCACGTGGGCTAGGAGCAAACAGTGGGCCAGTGGGCCGGGTCTTCAAATCGGATCAAACACCACTTTCATAAACAAATAAAACCCACTTTTTTAGTCTTGTCCCTATTTCTGCAGAATCAACAATGCAGCCCCCTCGTAACAAGCTAAAACTCTAGCCGCTAAACCAGACTACCGTTGTTTCCATCGTCGTCTGACCCTAGAGAAAACCTCTCCTCTTCGATTCTCCTTCCCTCTCTTCTTTAGTGTGGCCAACCCAAATTTATTTAGAACAAATCTCCCAAGATTGGCCGGTCACCAAGCAACCTAGAAACCGGTGGAATCTCGCTGTGACCGTTGCTTGTGCGCCACCACCGCTTATACCCAGAACTCGGTTGAAAACGCCAGTCGCCGCTGGCAGCCTTCTTCAGTTTTTCTAGCCTCTTCGTTCTGCCTCTGTTTATAAATCTTAGAAACTAAAACTTCAAAAAGCAACTTCGTGCCCAAAAAAAAAAATCTTTTCCTTTTTTTGCTGAACATGTCTAAGTGCTATATTATGGATTTGCGGTTACTTTGTGGGTATATATTTGGATTTTTGTTTGTGTTGGGGTTTGCCTTGGGTTGAAATTGGCTTTGGAGTTTTCTGGGTTTATTGCTGGGTAATTGAGATTTCTTTGTGTCTAGGCTTTGCTGGACCAAAAACAATTTTTGAATGTTTAGGGTTGAGTTGCTTCCTTGAGGTTGCTTCCCTGAGATTGCTTGTTGATTCTTTGATTGATCTCTCTGGACTTTGCTGTGCCAAACACTGTTTGCTGGGAATGGCCAATTCTGTTTTTGATGCTCGCCTGATTGCTTTTTATGCTGAATTGCTTACTGTTTCTTCTGTGTATTGTCCTCTGTTTGCTCGATGTCTCTGTTCTTTTCTCTGTTAATTTTGACCGGTTGATTGGGGTTTACTATATATTGTTCATTTGCAGGAATTTCAGGGATTCCTATTGAATGACAAAGCTGAACTGATTCTTGCCAGAGTTTTCCCTTTTACCTGTGATTTAGTTTCCTTTTTACCAAAATGTGATTTCTGAATTGAATGCCAAGATGCCTTCCCAATCTTCCAAGATTTCAAGCATGTTTCTAAAAATTTTCTGTTCTTCCTTTTTTTTTTTTTTTTTTATAATTTTGACTTCGACCAAACTAAAAGTAAAATCAAAAATAAAATTAAAATCAAGGTTAAAATTAACTAAGATCAAAACTTAAAATTTGATTGGGCTTTTAATAATTGGGTTTAAAATTTTTGCATTAAGACTTAATTGACAATTGAAGTCCACTTTATTGCGATAAATATTTTGATAAAATTAAATATTTATAATTAATTTTTTTTTTTGCACATTTTTATGAAATATAAATGATACAAAGATATAAACAGTCATCTGAGTTTAAAAATAAAATTATTTGGATCGAATCAAAGTTTAAAATTAAATGATTTTAAATAGGGTTAAAAGTTAAAAAAATAAATTGATTTGATTTTACCCAAAGTCAAAAAATAAGATAATTTAGTCTTAGCTAAATTTGAATGCAAAAATGATCAAACTGAGCCAAAATCAAAAATAAAAGTGATCGAATTGTGTCAAAAAAATGAAGGTGAGTCAGATGAACCATAATAAATAATTTGAACTGAATTAAAGTTGAAAATGAGTTATCGAAATTGAACTATAAGTCAAAAAAATAAAATGACTTGGACTGAACTAAAATAAAAAATTAGTTACCAAAACTAAATTATAAATCAAAAAAATAAATGATCTGAATTGAACTGAGGTAAAAAAATAACTAGGTCTGAGCCTATATTAAAATAGTAGATCAAACGATCTTGAAAATAACAACCATAAGTTTTAAAGATCATGCTCAGATATATTATAGATCATGTTCAGAGGTCTTCGAAAAAAAGCTCATTTAAAATAGAGGGTTCACAATTTTAAATTTTAAAAAATATTTTTCTCATCGAAGGATTTACATGTTTAAATTTTTTTCCACCAAAGTCAAAATCTTGTATGCGATAAATGTCATGCAAATGCTTTTTAAACGAGGCAAATGCGACAATCCAGATTCTTATTAAATGATGCAAATACATGTCATAAAACAATAATACAGATGATTCAAATATTCACTACATGATGCAAATGCCTACCCTAACCAAGATGCAAATGCAATTATCAAAACAAGAATTCAAATATTCACCAAATTATGTATATGTATTTGTTCAATGTAAAAACAATGTATGTAAGGCAGATGTCACTAAATCAATGCCATGAGATTCCAATTATGCTATAGGTTCTCAAAACTCCACCATCTCATATATTCTTTCTTAGCTTCTCAAAACCAACAATCTTAGAACATATTCTATCAACTAATCCACATTATCTGGTCACAATTCACATATTATGTTGACAATCTATCATTATATTCATCAACTTATTTGCCCTTTTCAAATAATCTTTTTAAGCTTCTTTCATTTCTATCATCTTGGATTTCTTTCAAAAGAATAGAAGAATCTTTTATGGACCTTATCATTCACTCATTTATCATCATTCTAATTCATGATAAATATGATACATTTCTTCAATTCATTCGAGGATGCACACTTGGTAAAGAACAAAAAAATGGGTATTCATTATCAAAAGAAAATATGGTTAAGAACAAATCAAGATAAATGAAAGTAAAATGTTATGACTATTTAAAAAGATATCAACATTTAGAATAATGATTGTTCAAATAATTTTGAACCCTAACTCAGAATCTTTTTTCAAAAACACATTCCATTAACATTTTCAATTTTTGAACCAAATATTATCCATGTCACTGAGATCCTTAAATGAAATTATTTCCTAAGTCTCCATTTTTTAATTAAATCACCCTTTTGGGTTTTCAGCTTAAGCTTTCCTTTTTCCTCCTTTCTATTTTTTTTTTTGCTTTTTCTTTTTTTTTTCTCATCTTTTTCTCATATTTTCTTCTCACTTTTTTTCCTTTGATCTATAAGTAACATTTTGATCAAAATCTCAAGCAATCCAATTGTAAACCTATTTTAGTTCAATTTATGATTTTTCAATTCGAACATTCACCTTTAATCAAAATGGACTTTTCAAGATATGTAATGTAGGCTAAGGTGAGGGGTTATGAAAGAAATGAATGAAACAAGCTTAAAATGTGTTTGAAAGGTAATAAAACTAATGATTATTTCTTTTCATGTAGAGCACTTTGACATTTTGTCCCGTCAATTTTTTCTTATTTTTCTTCTTTTCATTCTTTTTTTTTTTTTTGCATTTTTCATCATTTTTTCAAAAAAATCTGAGCATAAAAGGGCTTCACTCATAAGATCATTAAGGATTTTCCCTTTCTAAGCTTCTAAAATTTTACCTTTAATGTGAGGGTGATCCTTGGTTAGGGTTCTTTTAAAAAAAATTTTGACAAGCTCAAATGGAATAATAAAGGATAATTTTACTCTTTATGTGAATGGTAGAAAAAAATATGACCATTTCTAATCTTAAATATGAATACTCTTAATGAAAAATATTTATTAATTAAGAGTAAACTTATAAATAAACCATTACAAAGATTACATATTGCATCACTTTTCTTTGTCAATGAGAAAAATTCTTTACCAGATTTATCTTCCTAATAAATTAACCATCTCAACTTATCGATCAAATCTTGAATTGTTGTCATAAATGTTTGAACCTTCATTATTTGGAATCTAGGAATGGATATAAAAAAAGATATGAGAAGGTAAAAGCATATAATGGTAGTTCACATGAAAGAGGTAAATGTTTTGAAAATGCATCATATTTGTCATTTTTATTAAAATGATGAAAAATAAAATCAAATGAAATCCTAGTACATAAAATAGATCATTCTTTTAAAGAAATCCTAAAATGACAAGTAGTTTTAATAAGCTTTTTTCATATCATTCCTAAAATTATACCTCTGGGTGATTAGACAAATGGCTTTTATTGGCATTCAGCTCCCCTGATTCATTGAAACTCATTGAACTTACTCAGATCAAACTTTGCACTTTGTGCTTGAAAGCATGATAGATTTTTACAAAGTGACCCACATTCTTATTATGGTAATCACATGTGGCATTAACATTGTACCATTTGGGATATGGTAGCTTTAATGGTTCTAAATGAACTGAAGATACCATGTTGTTCTTGATCAATTATAGGAATAACTCAGTATATATAATGGGTGTATGATCAATACAAGTTCTTTCTGATTGTTCTTAGATCTTTTTAAACAACTTGCTTGGTTGTTAGACATTAAAACTGGTGTAATGATAGGACTACACCCATATGTAGGTGTTTAAAAGGTTGGCTGATAAAGACTTGAAGAGATGTTGTTCATGGTTAGGTAATGAGGTTGGTAAGGGACTTGTGCAATATTATTAATTGCATGGTAGTAAGTTGGATGAATAGATGAAGATATGGAGCATAATTTTTGAATTGTTGCCCTTCAAACTCACAGCTTGGACTTTAGCTTCTTTTTATTTAGATATCCCTCTTTTGTTTGTGTTTGTCTCTTCTTTTTCAAGTTTGTCACTCTTGATGTATTCTTAATAATCTCCTCTGAGATCACCATATTAGCAAAATTCTTTGTTGTATTCCCTATTATCTTCTCATAATAGGGTGCTTCAAGGTGTTGACAAATAGTGCTATAGCCTCTTTCTTAGCCAGAGATGGTTGAACTTGAAAAGCCATATCCCTCAATCGTTAAGCATATCCTTTGAAGGATTATATTACCTTTTTCTTTATACTTTGTAAAGAAAAGTGATCAGGAGTTAAATCTATGATATGCTGATACTGAGTAATAAAAGCTCAACCAAGCTGCTCCTAAGAGTGAATACGAGTTTTATCCAATTGGATATACCATTTTGTAGTTAAGCTAATAAGGTTGTCTAGGAACACACACATTAACAACTTTTCATCATTGGTATAGGCTGTCACCTTTTAACAATACAATATAACATGTGTGATAGGACATTTTGTACCATCATATTTTTCAATTATAAAACCTTAGATTTAACAGGTATAACAACGTCTGAAATTAAAGAAAGCTCAAGTGTATCCATAGAATCTTAAAAATCAATTCTTTTCACGACTCATAATCTCTCTTCAAGCATGTTCTTATTTTGATTAGCTTGTTAGTCCTTTAAAGATTTGACCATTTTTAGCTTCAACTTTTTTTTAGATCATCCAAATTAAGGACTTAGACTAGTTTTATTGCCTTTTCAACGAAGACAAGATTGATATATCCTTAAATGTTTTTTTGATTTGGTTTAGATAGCATTCTTGAGTAAGTATACCCTACATGGAATGTAAACTGTTATGGTAAAATGCCTTGGCTGGATTAGGCTAGATATAAGCTATAGCTGAAAAGATATAGAGGGCCAGTAAAATCTTATGAAAGATGGTCTTTAAGACCAGCATCTTCTTTTACTACCTTCTTTTTGTTCAACTTGTCAAGTGCTTTAAGGATTTTGTTTAACTCTCTCTTGAGCTCTTCTTGGGCTCTTTTTATTTTTTTTAAGACGATTCATGTTCTCTTGCTCTATTCTTTTAACTTAAGCTAGAGTGGTATACTAGTGTTGAGTTGGTCAAACTAGCTTTAAACTTTATGTACCCTAATTTTAAATTAGTGGACTTATTATTAACTATGAATGAATGAATGCAATGCATGAAAAAAGAAAGAAAGAAAAATATTTGCCCCTTAAAGATTTTCAACAAAAATGAACTTTCATTTATTCCACAAAAGTTTGTTTTACATTGAGTCTATTATTCACACTTGTAAAAATGTTTAACCTACTCATATTAATCTTTAGCTTCTTCAATAAAGTTCAACAGTCATTACCTATGCTTTCTTGTTGGTGTGACCAATGTTCTTAGCACCTTAGGCTCTTTAACCATTTTTCCTGCCTTGATTACTACATTGCTTATTTGAGTCATAAAGTGCTCTATGTACCTTTACCTTCTTAAGTTTTCTCTTTTGCAAAACCATACTTGGTATGATAATTCCCCTTGTTCTCTTATGAATGCCATAATGTGATTCCTTTACTCATTCAACTTCTGTTTCAATGTTTGACTATACTCTTTAAGCATCTTATTCTCTTTTTAGGCTTCAACAAATTCATCCTCCATCAAGGAATATTCTCTTTTCAACTTTTCATTCTCACAGGTCAAATAAGTGATATTTATTTCTTTAGCCTTCACTTGAATACGAAGCCTATTATGCTTTTGACACAATTCCATCAACTCATTAAAGGCAACGTCACATTCCTTAATAACCTTTTGGGCTTTACTTTCAGCTTCCAACTTCTTATGGTATTGATGTAATTTAGCCAAATCATTAACCACTATATCACGCTCTTTAGAGATCTTACGGTTTATTTCCATTGCTCATTCTTTTTTTGAAGCCTTTGAATCTCTTGCTTCATTTTATCTTTTTCAGCTTCAAATTTTTTCTTGCAAATTCTAACTCTAAGGGTATTGCATCCAATTCCTAATTCACTGGTTGGTAATGATTTTTTAGAGTAAACACAACCTTTTTACCCCTCTTGGTTCTCTACAGCAAATATTCATGAGTGACTTTGTCAGTAAATGACCTAGGACTCACTCTCTTGGGCTTCTTCTAAGCATTGATCATGTTATCAATCTTCTGAAATATTTTAGGCTCCTCATATAAGCAGTCAAATTGGTTAAGCTTGTGTGTCATGAGAATAAACTATTCAGGTCCATACTACATTCTCACCATCAACGGTGCATAGCTTGTTAACCCCCATAAGCCTACAAATGGAACCTTTATTTTGTTTCTGCATTGATACAATATAGATTCTTGATTCATCCATGGGAGTAACCATTTCACCTGACAAGTTGTGAGCTTTTGCAGCAAATACTCTCATTCTTCCTTAGACTTTGCTTTTGGCCATTCGTTTTCACAAAACTCATTGATTGGATTTTGATTGCAAAGATACAATTTGGAGAAAGCATTCTTTTTGCATTCGAAATGACTCTTTATCTATAAATACAATAATGGTGTGCAACCTAGAAAATGTGTTTTATCATTCTATCTATAATAATTCAATGACCTAATACTTTCTGCCAATATTGTCGGTGAAAAATTTCATCATTTTCCAATTTACTTAAACAAATATACCATTTCTATATCAATATGATCTAAGACTTTAGGGAAGATCACCATTTCATATATTGTTAAAGCAAATACATTCATTCTTTGGTGATCAGCAAGGCGTTCGATAATGAACTTTCAAAAAAAATTCCATGGAATACCTTTATGGCCTCATTTTTCTTAAACATGTGAATTTATGAGCTCATTTTCTACTCCTAAAATATGAGCCAACTTTTTATGATATCCTAGCTTTTGCTTCTTCACATAAACCCTATTTGGATATTAGAGATGCATACCCACCAGAACAAAATATGCCTCTATTGTCGATATCAAATCAACTTTATTGAAGATGAAACAATAATAAAAAACGTCTTAAAATTTTACCATTACATTAATGAGTGAATTCTTAACCTTCACTGATAAGAAATGTGTAATATGCCCAAACTTCTGACAAAAAGCTTGTTGTCTTAAAGGAACCATGTTATTCTATAAGTTTGAGAAGTCTTTCAAATCATTATGTTTAAGGAGAAACCAAACTTCCTTAGGCAAGGTAGAGACATAACCAAGTGGTAAACAATCCCTTTTTTCTCACTACCTTTTTTTTTTTATTCTATCTTCAAATCATTAGGTGACTCACACTTGAAGAACACAAACAAGGCATAAACTAGATGTTTAGTAGCTTTCATGAAAACTTTTATTAAAGATATCTTTAGGGTAGGGATGATATGTAATCTGTATGTATATTTATGAATATGTAAGAAAAGAAAAAAAATGAAAAAAATGGTTAATTATCTTAAAAAAAACATATTAATAAAATGAATATAATATAATACAATACAATAACAATATGATTCAAAATTTTAGATTAATTCTATAAGGTAAAAAGAACATGGCTCTGCCTAAAGGTTAGCTTATAAGGTTAACTATATGTAGCTTGGGTCACTTTTGAAGGTTCTTAAATTTTTTCTTTCGTCATTATCTATCACAGACTAGTAAGACACCCTCAATCTTCGCCCATTACAGGTTATAAGTGAAAATGGTTCAATTTGAGTAGGAGTATTTTGCTAGCCTATGCAAAGAGATGAAATTTCACAAAGGCAAAGGTATTTTATTCCCTCATAAGGGATTGAACTTAGGTATAAAGTTCATATTATGCATATGCAAGTGAATGACAAGTATGATTAAAAAATAAATATATAAAATTTAAACTAACATGAAGAAAAATTCTTAAATTCATTAGTAGGTTTTGATAACAAGAAATTGTTTACTGACCCTACTTTCTACCTCCCCAACAAAATCACCAAACTATCATAACGTATAGATCTATGGACCTATCACTAGACATCAATTTATGGAGTCACCACCAATCTTTTTTTTATTGAGGTGGGATTGACCACCTAACTAAATTTATCCCCAATAAAGAGAAGTCTCAAGTTTGACTTAAGTATTTTTAAATAATAGATTTTAGTCTACATTACTAGATTTAGGTTTGAAAGTACAGTTACACGTGAAAAAAATTATAGCACCCTGATAATGCCCATCCAAAGGATAGTATCAGTTTGATTTCAAGTTATCTAAACCTTAAAATATTTTTATAATTTTACTAAGTAATTTAATTAATTAAAATTAATTTTAAAATTACTCAAATAGTTTGGTAGCAATTTAAGATAATCTCCTCACCTCAGGATTATTCATGGAGCCTAGTCTCCGACTTTAAAGAGTCTTCGTCATTGGATTCATTAAATGTCTTTTTTAAAGAAATTAATTATTTAAAAAAAATCAATAAAATCCTCTAATAGTTTGGTATAATTTTATTTCAATGCATATCCATAATAGTTTGGTGAGATTTTTATTTGAAAACATAATTTCTAAAAAATAGTCATTAAATCTTTTAATAGTTTGGTAAAATTTAATTCAAGATTTAAATTCTCCAATAGTTTAATAGAATTGAAAATTTTTATTATTATTTTTTACAAAAATTTCATTAAGTCCTCCAATAATTTGGTAAAACTTAATTTAAGATTTAAATCCTTTAATAGTTTAGTAGGATAAATTTTTTTTTTATTTTTATAAAAATTTTATTAAATCATCTAATAATTTGATAAGATTTAATTCAAGATTTAAATCCTCAAACAATTTGGTAGGATTCATAATAAAAAATTTTTATTAAAAAAATTCATAAAATTTTTTTAATAGTTTGATAAGATATTATGGAATAATTTAAAAAAAAATATTATTACTATTTTTGATATATTTAAAATATCTATAATCAAATAAATAATATACAATAACATAAAATAAATAAATAAATAAATCAATTATTGGACCAAGTTCAAGTTGAGGTCCAAAACCAATTCTAATCAGGCTTTTAATGATAGGATGGCGAATTGGGCTGTCTATTAGGAATTCGAATTTGGCGCGTAGGCTTAAGAGCAAATAGAGGGCCAGGTCTTCAAGCCGAGTCAAACCACCACTTTTATAAACAGAAAAAAAAAAAAAACTATCTTCTTCTTTGTTTTCTTCCTATTTCGGTAGAACCAGTAACGCATCCGCCTCCTAACAAGCTGAAACTCTAGCCGCCAAACCAGACCATTGTTGCTTCCACCGTCATCTTACCCCAGAGAAAACCTTTCCTCTTAGATTCTCCTTCCCTCTCTTCTTAAGTATGGCCGGCCCAGTTTTTTTAGAACAAATCTCCCAAGATTGGCCGGTCACCAAGCAACCCAGATACCGATGGAATCTTGCGGTGACCATTGCTTGTGTGCCACCACTGCTTATACCCAGAACTCGATCAAAGATGTTGCTCGCTGCTGGCAACCTTCTTCTTTTCTTCTAGCCTCTGCGTTCTGCCTCTGTTTATAAATCCCAGAAACTGAAACTTCAAAAAGCAACTTTCTGCCCCAAAAAAAATTCTCTTCTTTTTTTGTTGAATGTGTCTAAATGTTTTATTATGAATTTGTAGTTGCTTTGTGGGTATGGATTTGGATTTTTGTTTCTGTGTTGGGGTTTTCCTTGGGTTGAAATTGGCTTTGGAGTTTTCTGGGTTTGTCGCTGGGTAATTGAGATTTCTCTGTGTCTAGGCTTTGCCGAACCAAAAACAATGTTTGAATGTTTAGGGCTGAGTTGCCTCCTAGAGATTGCTCGTTGATTCTCTGATTGATCTCTTTGGACTTTGCTGAACAAAACACCATTTGCTGGGAATGGCCAATTCTATTTTGATGCTTGCCTGATTGCTTTTTATGCTGAATTGCTTGCTGTTTCTTCTGTGCATTGTCTTCTGATTGCTCGATGTCTCTGTTATTCTCTCTTTTAATTTTAACCGGTTGATTTGGGTTTAATATATATCGTTCTTTTTTAGGAATTTTAAGGATTTGTATTGAATGGCAAAAGTTGATTTGATTCTTGCCAAAGTTTCCCCTTTTACTTGTAATTTAGTTTCTTTTTTACCAAAGTGATTTTTAAATTGAATGCCAAGATTCATCCCCAATCTTCCAAGATTTGAAACATGTTTCTAAAAATTTTCACTTCTTTTTTTGTTTGTTTGATTGTTTTTTTTATTTTTATAATTTTGACTTTGACCTATTCTAAAAATAAAATTAGAATTAAAATTAAAACTAAAACTAAAAATTAAAATTAAGGTTAAAATCAATTAACATCAAAACTTAAAATTTGTTTGGGTTTTTAATCATTAGGTCCAAAATTTTTGCATTAAGACTTAATTGACAATCGAAGCTCACTTTAATTTTGATAAATCTCCAAACAAAATGGATTGTCTACATGCATTTTTAACTATATGATTAAACACCTAACAATAATCATGTAAATTTGAATTTTTATAAATTTAAACATTTATTTTCGATTGATAAAGTTTAAAAAAGATAATATTTTTGAATTATAAACATAGTTGAAGGATGTATAAAATAAAATCTTAATAAATAAAAATTTATCATCTACACAATGTTGTTTATGTTAGAAATGTAGTTATATGTTATAATATGCTATTAAAAAAATTAATTATAATAAATGTAGTAGATTGTTTTAAATTTAGGATTTTGAAAATTTTTCAAACTATTACGATTTTAACATATAAAATGTAGTTGATCATTTAAAATAATAACAAAATAAAATTTATATTTCAATATCTACGACGTTTCTTAGTAAGGAAACATAGTAATTGATAAAATATAACCTTTTTTTATATGACAACGTAATTGTTGTTGGTAGATTCAATATATAATATTTAATTTTTTTTATGTTTTTAATTATGTTTTTGACAAAAAACACAAAATTTGATAAAAAGTACATTATTTCTCTATATTAGTAGTGATTACAATTTCTTATTATGGAAATGTAGTTGTTGATAAATTGTAATAATTTATATTTCTCTTGTCAATGACTATGTTTTCAACATATAAAACATAGTTAAAACCAAAATAAATAATATATTTTTCTATATCAACAATGTTTTTTGTTGGGGAAACGTAATCACTAATAAAACATAAGAATTGTTCAGTTATCAATTAGCAATGATCATGTTTTATAACATCAAAACGTTGTTGATAGTATAAAATAATAACATAATAAATATTTTTGCGATATCAACAACGTTTTTTTTTAGAAATCTAGTAATTGATATATATATTTTTATTCTTGTATTAAAGGGATGTAGTTATTCTATTTTGGCAAAGCTAAAGCTCTAGTCAAACCCTAGATCGTAGCATTTTAGATCACACAACATCACCTTTAGCTTTGTGATTTCCTTTTCATTTGATTCATTTTAGCTTATGTACGATCAAGTTTATGTTATTGACTTTTGTTATTATTTGCTTGCTTTAGATGTTTTCTTGCTATGTTGCTATACGTGGGTTAGATCTTGATTTAAAAGTTGTTGATCTATTATATGTGTTCTTATTATTTGTTATTTGTTCAATTTGCCTTAGATCTTGATCTACTCAAATGTTTTCTAACTATTTGTTATTCATTGGATGTGGTTTAGATCTTGATTTACCAAATGCATATTGTTGCTTTCGACACATGTTTTTAACATTAACAAAAATCATTCTTGTAAACAATTATGGCTTGTTTATCAATATGAAAGAAGATGTAATTGGTAACAGTACTTATTTTACAAATGAACGAAATAGAGAGTATGTTTCAACTACTGGTTATTGTTGTTATGAAACTTAGAAAAACACAAAATCTCTTATGCTGATGAAATTGTTGATAGGATTCAAATTAGGCTATTGAACGTAAAAAAATGGTCTTTGAGAGTGATATATAGAGTGTGGATAATTGTTGAATGGATAAGAGACCTTTTATAAAATTATATTAGTTGCTTGAAACACAAAGAGGATTAAAGGCATTTAGACATATGTCCATAGAAAAAATGGTTATTAGCTTCTTTCACATCATTGCCCATCATACAAAAATTAGGGTTATGAAGCATTAAGTAGTTAAATCTAGAGAGACAATTAGTAGACAATTTCATGATGTGTTGAATTTTATTTTGAGACTATATTCTTTGTTATTTAAGAAACTAGAATCGATAGCAAAGGGTTTGACAAATAATATATAAAAATTATTCAAGGTAATACATTAATCATTGCTTATTTTGAATAAAGATTAATAAGTATCATTTTTTTATAATGTATTAATCTAAAAGTTATTGAGTTGAAGGTTGTTTGGGTACCTTAGATGGACCTTACATAAGGGTGAATGTAGACTTAGTTGGCAAGCCTTGCTATAGGATTAGGAAAAATAAAATTGCTACAAATGTTATTCGTGTTTGCATACCAGACATGCAATTCATTTATGTTTTACGGAGATATGAGGTTTTACAACAATGGTAAAGTAAAGTGTTTAGGGATGCCATTACATGTAGAAATGGTTTAAAGATCCCACAAGGTATTAGCTTTCATATTTTGGTTTTAGTTATGCCATGGAACACATTTTAATATATATTAATGTTGTGACATTGGATTAGGTTTTACTATTTATGTGATGTTGAATACATAAATGAGGAAGGTTTTTTGGTATTTTATAGAGGTTAAAGATACCACTTCAATAATTAGAGGCTAGGATACCAACATACGGTACTCCAATAATAATTCAATATGAAACACTCTCAAGCAAAAAATTCACTTGAATAATTAGAGGCTAGGATACCAACATATGATACCCCAATAACACTTCAATATGAAACACTCTCAAGTAAAAAATTATATCGAAAGCTATTTTTATCTATTGAAAGCTAGATAGGTAATTTTAAGGGAGAAATCATTTTATCCAATTAAAACATAGTGTAAAATCATTTTTGTTTGTTCCATTCTTCATAATTTTATTAGGTGAGAGATGTTAATTAACTCTATTGAAGGTAATGTTGGTGAAGTGAATAGTAGCCAAGAAAAAGGTCAGGATCATCAAAATTTGATTAGGCATATTGACTGAAATGATGCTTGGACTAGTTTAGAGATAAGCTGACAAACGAGATATTCACGAATTGGTTGCAATCCTATGATTAAGGACAATATGTTTATTTATTTTTTCTATTTGATTGTAGACATTGTTAATTGTACGATATGTTGAGTGTATTTGTTTTATAATTGTTATTGTAATGGTTTTGAGGACTACTAGACAAATTTTAAAAAATGAGTTACCACCAATCTTTTATAGTTAGGTGTGATTGGCCACCTATTAAAACTTACCTTTTTAATACAGTCTCAAAAATTAATTAAACTTTATTAAAAAAATAAAATTTTAATTTACGAAATAGTTTAGGTTTGAGAGTATGGTTACACATGGAGAAGGATTAGCATCCACACAGCCCCTGTCTGAAAACGTTACTAATTAATTATATGTTATCTTTTAATCTGTTAAAAAAAGGTCTTAATTTTGATATTTAAAAATAATTTCTTGATTTTTCTTATGACAATGGAAAACTTTTTTTTTGTTTTTATAGCAAAGGGTTTGACAAATAATAGATGGAAATTATTCAAGGTGATACATTAATCATTACTTATTCTAAATAAATATTAATAAGTATAATTTTTTTATAATGTATTAATCTAAAAGTTATTGAGTTGAGGGTTGTTTGGGTACCTTAGATGGACCTTACATAAGGGTGAATGTAGACTTAGTTGGCAAGGCTTGATATAGGACTAGCAAAAATAAAATTGCTACAAATGTTCTTCGTGTTTGCATACCAGACATGCAATTCATTTATGTTTTACCGAGATATGAAGTTTTACAGCAATGGTAAAGTGTTTAGGGATGCCATTACACGTAGAAATGATTTAAAGATCCCACAAGGTATTAGCTTTCATATTTTGGTTTTAGTTATGCCATTGAACACATTTTAATATATATTAATGTTGTGACACTGGATTAGGTTTTACTATTTATGTGATGCTGAATACATAAATGAGGATGGTTTTTTGGTATTTTGTAGAGGTTAAAGATACCACTTGAATAATTAGAGGCTAGGATACTAACATATGGTACCCCAATAATACTTCAATATGAAACACTTTCAAACAAAAAATTCACTTGAATAATTAGAGGCTAGGATACCAACATACGATACCCCAATAATACTTCAATATGAAATACTCTCAAGCAAAAAATTATATCGAAAGCTATTTTTGTCTATTAAAAGCTAGATAGGCAATTTTAAGGGAGAAATCATTTTATCCAATTAAAACATAGTGTAGAATCATTTTTGTTTGTTCCATTCTCCATAATTTAATTAGGTGAGAGATGTTAATTAACTTTATTGAAGGTAATGTTGATGAAATGAATAGTAGCCAAGAAAAAGTTCAGGATCATCAAAATTTGATTAGGCATATTGACTGAAGTGATGCTTGGACTAGTTTAGAGATAAGCTAACAAACGAGATGTTTACGAATTGGTTGCAATCCTATGATTAAGAACAATATGTTTATTTACTTTTTCTATTTGATTGTAGACATTGTTAAGTGTACGATATGTTGAGTGTATTTGTTTTATAATTGTTATCGTAATGGTTTTGGGGACTACTAGACAAATTTAAAAAAATGAGTTACTACAAATCTTTTATAGTTAGGTGTGATTAGCAACCTATTCTTACCTTTTTAATACAATCTCAAAAATTAATTAAAACTTTATTAAAAAAATAAAATTTTGATTTGCGAAATAGTTTAGGTTTGAGAGTATGGTTACATATGGAGAAGGATTAGCATCCACACAGCCCCTGTCCAAAAATGTTGCTAATTAATTATGTGTTATCTTTTAATCTGTTAAAAAAAGGTCTTAATTTTGATATTTAAAAATAATTTCTTGATTTTTCTTATGACAATGAAAAGCTTTTTTTTTTGTTTTTATTTTGGTTTTTAATCCTTTGCTTAAAAATAAATAAGAACCTCATGTATTGAAAAATTCTAAAAAATACTCTAGTACTTTGTTAATATTAAGGAAAATTTCTCACTTAGGGATTTCTTAAGAATCACTACTCGTATTTCTCAAGAATCCCATCCTCAGTGCTTCATATTTATCTTCAATATTAATATTTAAAAAGCACATAATAAAATAATAGTTATAATTTACCCTGAATATATAAAAATTCACTTTTTATTTTTTATTAAAAGGTAAATAAAAATCTCTATTGAAAATTATTTTAAATGCTCCAATACTTTGGTGGCATTTTAGAAAATTTTTCTCACTTAGAGATTTTTAAAAAATCACTACTCGAACTTTTTTAGAATCTCATCCTTAGAAATTTTCATTTTTGTCTCCTCCCCCTTTTTAAAGAAAATATGGATTATTGCAAATACTATTCGTAGATTATTATATATAATTTTATTACTAAACATTATTTCTTTTATCGTTTATTTTTTTGTTTTATGAAAATCTTTTGTATTGAATATTTTTCTAAATACTTTATCATTTTGGTAGTATTTTTAAAACTTATTCTCACCTAGACATTTTAAGAAATTGCAATTTAGACTTTCTTAATATCTCATCCTCAAATATTTTCATTATTATTATTCTTTATTAATATTTTATAACAACAAATTCATTCACAAATATTTATCCTTGTAATCTTTATTTATCTTAAAATATGCAACTTTTCTTTTTTTTTTTTAACACAAAAATATATTTTTTTGACATAGGTTAATATTAAACACATATAGAAATAAAAGATAAAGAATTATATTAGAACTTGGATGGAGATGACCCAAAGTGGAAGTTTAGGCCAAACACTGGGTTGGGTTGCAATGAAGTGAAAGCTTGGGCTAAACACTAGATTGGGTTGTAGATTTGGGCCGATTTGAAGTTGAACAAGTCAAGTCAACTACTTCCAAGTGAGTAGGCCAGAGAGCAGGCTGGTCTGGGTCAATGATCGGGTTGGGTTTGACTTGAAATTTTTTTTTAAATAACTATAAAACTTGATTTTTTTTCAATTCATTTCCTCATTTCTTTTAAATAAAAAAAAAACTTGTCCTTAGAAGAAAAAAAAACAATAGCTTTTTTTTAAACCCAAAAAATTATCGTGCATCGACCATTGCGTCGCTAGTCACCACTGATCCCTTCTATCGGCTAGCACCTTTTTTATCCTAAAATTTAGCCATGGCTTTCTCCCAATCTCCTCATCTCATATTTGACCTATATTTTTCGTGAATAAACTTGAATAATTATAGATCTAGGCTTAAATTCATGACAAAAACCACCCAAAACTACCACCTTCATCGCTCACACTAGTCTCTTATCCTGGTATGTTTTTCTTCTCCTTATGAACTCCTTTTCCAAGAAAAACCCAACCCTAAAACTCTCATAAACCCCCCAACATAGGCTTCATGACTTTTCTTTCTTCATTGTTTTTCATGTCTTTTTTTATTTTTCTTTTAGCTTTTTGGCACTGCTTCTTCCCTCCGAGGGGTTGTGATTTTTTTTATTGCTTATTACTTGATAATGGGTTTTAGTTTTAAAAGAACAAAATATCTTTTTTGGGTGGTTTCAATCAGGGTGTTTTTGAAGCCGATGATGGGTTATTATGTAGAAGGTTTGATTTTAGCTGATAGGGGTTGTTGATGGTGGTTGTTTAGATGGGGACAGGGTTTCAACTAGAGTGGTTTCTTTGGCTAAAATGGGTCCTGGTGGTGGGTGGTGGTTGAGGTCTCAACAAGAATGGCAGTGGGTTTTTTGTTTGGTGGTGAGTAAGGCTCATAGTGGTGGTTATGGTTTAGGGATGAGGCTTTGGTGTTGAGTGGTGGCTTGGGTGGTGGTCATCATGGTTTGTTGAGGGTATGGTAGTAATGGGTGTTAAAAAAAATGGGGAATGGGGCTATTCTAGTTTTGCTCAGAAAATGGTCATCATTTGGGATTTGTTAGGCATAGATTTTTTTAAACCGAAGCCCTCTTTCTTTGAATTTTTTTTTTAGATTTTTGTACTGATTTTGGGGCCAAAATCCCTTAGCTTCAGGGATTGAAATCCTAGATTTTTAGGGATTCAAATCCCTGAATTTTTGGTAATTAAGGGGGTTTGATAAATCAATTGCTAGCCTTTTAAAAAGATTTGGCTTTCCCTTTTTTAATAATAAAATAATAATAAAAATATATATATAATAATTGAACTCAAAATTCAGTAAACATGAACAAAATGCCTGAATAAGTTCAAATTGGACGCATCAAAATTGCAAATGAAATTCAAGATCTATCTCAATCAACCCAAATAAAATTAGGTGTCTATAGCTGCTTTTCATTGCACATTATTGAGAATCAGTAATAGGATAAAGACAAAAAACAACAATATTTTTCAGGTGAATCAATTCACTTATTTTGACAAGACTCAAACAACAACACCATCAAACAAAAACAAAACAATGCAAAAAACTCATAAACATACAAACCTACACACTCAAAAAGTTTTTTCTTTTTTTGTATGATTATTTTTTTTAAAGGCTAGCTTAACTAAATTGAAAAAAAAACCCTTTCACAATTTTTGAAAATAAATTGACACAAACATTTTAAAAATTAATTAAAATGAAAGCTCATCTCATTAGAGATTTCATAACTTTTGAAAATAAGTCTAAATGAAAGCTTAGATATCACCACTAAAAAATGAGATGGCTTCGTATATCACCACCAAAGAGAACTCGAATATCATTACCAAGAGAATGCAAATGACTTTGGATATTAACACCGAAAATAACTTAGATATCACCACTGGGTGAATGCAATATCTCTATAAAAAAAAAATTAGGATAACACCATCAAGCAAATGTAAATGATTTTGGATATTGCCATCGAAGAGAACTCAAATATCACCACTGAGTGAATGCAAATGACTTTGGATATCACCCTTGAAGTAACTTAAATATCACCATCGAGTGTATGCAGATGTCTTTGGATATCACCACCAAAGAAAAAAAAGAAAAAAAAGCAAATTCAGACTTGAATACTTAAATATCACCACCGAGTGATTTTAAAAATGCTCGGATATTACCATCAAGAATTGTTTGATGAAAACTCCCACCAAGAAAATGAAATTCAAACATGAATATTCAAACATGAATACTTAGATATTACCACTGAGTGTTTTTGAAAAATGATAGAATATCACCACATAGAATTGTTTAATGAAATTTCAATATCATCACTAAAACCTTATTTTTCCTTCTACTCACCTTCATTTTTCTCAATTCCTTTCGCATTTTTTTTCTTTTTTCACAACTTAGATATATTTGAGTTTTCTCTTGCTCTTTTTTAAAGGTTTTTAAGACTAACAAATGTAGTTATGCCTAAAGATGCAAATGCTAGTGTTCTTATGCAAATGCAAATGCCATAAACATGCATCCATCATTTCTATGATTCAAATGCCCCATAAAGATGCAAACAAAAATATCTTTACTACTGATGAAATTGTTTTTTTTCTTACATGGTGTAAATACCTCAGTGATGCAAAAGCCTAAAAATTCTTTTCATTTTTTTTATTTGCAAAATTCTTTTCTCTTCACTATTGAATCATTCACTTATTCCTCTTCTTTTATCAAATCATTCTTGATCTTTTTCCCAAAAGATTTTCTTTTTCATTCATTCCCATCCTTTTTCCCTATTATTTCATCTATTTTCCTTTTTATTTCCTTTACATTTCTATTTTTTTTCTTCTCAACTAAGATTTTTTGACTCTTCTTTCACTTTCACTTTTTATTCCCATTTTTAGACCCAATCATGCAACATACATATGATTAATTCTCATTTTATATCCCATATCAAATTCAAGAAGACAAACCACCATGTTTTTGCTACTCTTTGAGTGCATCTCGATGAAACTTAATCAATAAAACATATCTTATCATTTCAAAAAGAAACATTTTATTTTTCATATTTTCTTATCTTATTATCTCGTGCACCTATTTACCTTTTCATTAGAGAAAGAGTTCATTTATCCTAATCAAAATTGATTTTTCCTTTTTCTTTCTCAAGGAAAATTCTATCTCTTCAAAAAAGATTTGTTTTCTTAATGAAAAAAACTTTATTTCATAAATCAAAACTCACTTTGCATTAACAAAATTCTCAGCAAGTGTAATTTCTCTTTTTATACAAAATTGATTACTTTGGTTTTACAAAAATGCTTAACAATTAACTCAAAATTGACTAAAAAATTACCCCGTAAAACTAAATTTTATGATCAAGGAAAAGTGAAATATTTTGAAAAAATGTGCCCTTTGAGTTTCTCGAGAATTAGTGTTCATTATTATGGATGAAAAAAGTGATCCTTTTTGGACAAATTAAACAGTCAATCATATCAAAGTTTTGGTACACTAAAGAACGCCTTATGACTTGATAAGAGAAATAAATGATCTTTCATCTAGGCTCACAAATAAAATATGAATTAAAAAAAAGCATGAATTTTTTGAAAACCAAACATGTTTGACACTCTTTTTTGTTTCCAAATAAGGCATTTTTATTGATGTTAAGACTAGTTGTGATAAGCTCAAGATTTTGAAAGGTCATTAGGAATGGAAACAAAAGATTCAAATTTTCAAAATTAATCCTTTTAATGGGTTTCAAATTTTCAGGGCATCAACATTCTTGAATGTTTTGAAAGTATGAGTTGCTTCATACTGGCTTCTTTTACTTTGTTAGGCATCTAGTTTGGTTTCAAAGTTTTCAAATTTGCTCTAAATTGCCTTTTATAGGGTTTTCACCTTAGAGCCTTATTTTTTTTTCTTTTTTTTTTATTGATTATTCCACCAAACACTTTAGAATTCCAATTTCATCCAAAATGAATTGACAAATCAAATGGGTATCTTTGCAATGAAAAAGAGCAAAGAACAGTTCTTCAAAGAAAAGCTTTTCAATTAAAGCATTCATGCTTGATCCAATATGGACTTTTCTAACGATGTAACATACGCTAAGGTGAGAGGTTTTCAAAGAAAATTATAAATAGGCTCAAAATAAGTATTTAAAGGTGATCAAACCAATGATCATTTTCAAAACATTCATTTTTTCATTTTCCATTCTCGCCACTCCATCATTTTATTTCCTTGTTTTATTTTTCTTTTATTTTGCTTTTGCTTGCTTTTTATCTTGCCTTTTCCTTTTCTTTTCTTATCTTTTCTTTGTACACATTCATTTCTGATTTAGTGAGTTCAAAACTTTTTAGAAACTCATTTTATTGGACATTTGCCCCTCAACACATAAGGTTCTTTTTATATATTTGGAATAGGATCTCACCATGCATGATTCTTAAATATGTCCCTTTTTACCCCCCAATATAGGAGGTGATCCTATCAAGGTTTATTGAGTAAGAATTCATCAGGTTCAAAGGGATATCAAGCGGATAATTTTCTTATTTGTGAAAAAATAATGGAAGACAACCATTAATCATCTCAAACATAACAGCTTAAATTGAAAATTAATTTCTTTTAGGAAAATGAGTTTAAAAAAAAGGTTTTTCAAAATTTTCCTTTCTTTTTTGGGATTTTTCTAGGTTTTCTTGTCTTTTCTTTTCATTTTGAGTTCTCTATATATTTTTTTTTGGTTTCTTTCAAAAATTTTTGTTAATTTTTTTTAGGTTTTTTAAGTCTATGCTTTGATTCATTCGAATTTTCCATGTACATGATGTCACGATTATTTTTCTTATTTTTTCTCTTTTTCTCTTTTCTTCTTTCACATACCCCTATAACTCAAACATCAATCCATTTTGCCAAACACATAATTCATGGCAAATGTTCCATTTCAATGTGCCATTTCAAATGACAATCATGTTGATGAACTCACTATGGGTCTCAAATGGTTTGTGTCATTCAACAAAATAGATGGTTGTGGCATAAATCAAGTTGTCTTAAGGGCAATGGTTGATTTTCTCTTTTAGTTGATTTACCCTATGATATGGAATAAGATGGGGGTGAGAATTGGGCCTTTATGTGTTCAAAAGTTTGATAAAATTTGGGTGATTTTGCTTTTGGCATGCTTGAGCTACAACATAGTCTTGACAAATCAAATTATCAACATCCAAATTCCTTAAAAAAGTGTCACGTTTACTAGATTTTCTAGAAATGAAAATTATATTTTTTTCCTTTTTTTTAATGAAATTGACTGTCTCATTATCATTGCATAAGCAAATGCTATTACCTATTTATACCATAGTATGATCAAGCGAAAACAAGGTTCACAAATTCAAATTCATGCCCTTTAAAATGTAAGTGAAATTATTTGAGTGGTTTAGAACATGAAAGTATTCGAAAAGGCAAAGATATTGAATGAGTTCATTTCTAATAGTAATCTCTAACTCTTTTGAGACTTTTGTCACTTTCTATAAAAGCATATATTTCTCCATTCTTTTGGAAAAGCCCTTTTCCCAAAAGTCTGAAATTAAAACCATTCCTTTTCGAAGAAACAACAATCCACTTTCAAGAACTTTCCAAAACAAAAATTATATATAAAGCTAAAGTGACCACAAATTGTTTGTGATCATCAACTACGCTCTTCGTGTCTACAATGTTAATTTTCATTTTGGACTTATTTACATTGGGGTGCTCAATCTTCTCATATGTTCAACTTTTTGAAGCTCTTGCCAAACTCAAATGAAAAGGAAGAAACTTGGCTCCATCAAATTTTTCATGATCATGATCTTTCCCTATAAGAACTTTAGGATTTTTTTTTACCCATAGAGAGTGCTTTTTATTCATCAAATGATGTGATGTCATGAAAGAAGAATAGTTTAAATGAATGCATGAGTGGCATGATATTTCCATGATGAATTTGTATGTGCAATAAAGATGATGCATACTTCCCTGCATATACCATTCAAGTTTGATAAGAATTATATTAATCATCCACGTATGCACAAGAATAACAAGACACATTTACATGCAAAGGAAGTGTATCTACAATGCGAGTGTGATGGAAATCATATCATTTTTGAATACGTGCATGAAATGTAATGTCTCAGTATATGAATGATGAGACACATTTATGTGAAATATAGTATACGTACAGTACATACCATGTGAATGCATATGCATGAAATGCAATGTCCTATTTCATAAGATGATGTATTTTAATAGAACAAACTACATGTGTTTTGATAGAACATACTACACGAATGATGAAACATGCTTATATGAAACACACTAACATATTATATGATGACAAGATATATGAAATGCATGTACTATGTAAACTTAATAAAATTGACACTACCATTCAAATATGCATGAAATGAAGTGTACGTATAACCTTATTATTTTCAAATACAAAACAGGTTGAAAATGAAAACAAAATGGATCAAATGAAATGCAGGGGATAAAATAACATTCAAGATTGAATTTTTTTTTTTTTAGTGGAAAGCAATAAGAATTTAAAAAAACATTTTCTATGAAAAAAAGTATAAAAGGAAAAAAATTCAAGGATTTTCTTCACACTTCTACTTTTATTATTTGACCAATAAAGAAAGAAATTAAGAAAAATTTCCTAAATATTAAAAAATCCTTTAAAAAAATTTAAAATGCAAAACTTGAACAACTAGAGTAGTATGTTAAAAAGAAAAATTTACAAAAAGAATTTTTATTTTTTCATTTTTCTCAAAATTTTAGTTTTCTTTGCACCATTATTACTCTAAAATACATATTGTATTAGAGTGTTCTTCACATTTCCAAATTTGGGTAATTTCTACAAAAAAGTTGGCATGGCTTTACTTAAGGTTGGTCCCCAAAAGTTTACTAAATGATGGGTTGGTATTTATATGTCTAAAGGTTCCTCAATTGCTTCTTATATTTTTTCCACATTAGATTAGTAAGGCACTTCAATCTTCACCCATGACAGACTACAAATGGAAAGGATTAAATTTGAGTGGAGGTATTTTGCTAGCCATTATAAAGTTTAATTCCTCATAAGAACATAGGTACTATACCCCCTCATAAAAAGGATGGAGCTCGAGTTTATAGCTCATGTTATGATATGCATTTTCAATGTGTGTGAGAGGGAAAATAATATCACGATCTCTATCCTAGATGCCTCATAATTTATAAAGAGTAATATATACAAAACATAAAATAATAAATGAATAAAATAAATAATTAAAATGAAATGCATGTGATTTTTTTGTTATTGTTTTTTGAAAAAAATAAGATCAAAATCAAGGAAATTAAAGTTAAATATCAATTAGGACCATTCAATCAAAATTAAACATAACACATAATTAATTTTGTCCTAACTCATAAAAAAAATTACATCTTTAGTGGAGTCGTCAACTTGTCATAACGGTTTTAAGGACCACTAAACAAATTTAAAAAAAAAGTCACTACCAATCTTATTTGGTTAGGTGTGATTAGCCACCTATTAAAACTTACATTTTTTTAATAAAATCTAAAAAATTAAATAAAGCTTTATTAAAATGATAATTTTTTGCTTTGAGCAATAGTTTATCTTTAGTAGTATGGTTACGTATGAGGAATGATTAGCACCTTCACAAAATCTGTTAGAAAATGGTACCAATTAATTTTGTATTATCCTTTAATGTTGTCAAAAATGGTCTTAATTTTGGTATTTAAAAATAATTTTCTTGATTTTTGTTATGACAATAGAAAACTTTTTTTTTTGTTTTTGTTTTTGTTTTTTTTGCTTTTTTAATCCTTTTCTTGAAAAATAAATAAGAACCTTGTGTGTTGAGAAATTCTAAAAAATACTATAGTACTTTGGCAATATTAAGGAGAATTTTCTTACCTAGGATGTCTTAAGAATCATTAGTCGAACTTATCAAGAATCTCATTATCGACGGTTCATATTTATCTTCAAGATTAATATTTAAAAAGCATATAATAAAATAATACTTATAATTTAACCTGAATATATAAAAATTCATTTCTTATATTTTTTGTTAAAAGATAAATGAGAATATTTATTGAAAATTATTCTAAATGCTCCAATACTTTGGTGGTATTGTAGGAAAAAACTTTTCACATAGAGATTCCTAAAGAATCAGTACCCAGATTTTTTTAGGATCTCATCGTTAAAAATTTTCATTTTTCTCTCCTTCCCTTTTTAAAGAAAATATGGATTATTGCAAATAGTATTCATACATTATTCAATATATTTTTATTACTAAATGTTTTTTCTTTTATCAATTTTTTTTGTTTTATGAAAATCTTTTGTATTGAATTTTTTCTAAATACTTCATTATTTTGGTAGTATTTAAAAAAAAAATCCTTACCTAGAGATTTTAAGAAATCACTACTTGAATTTCCTTAATATCTCATCCTTGAAAATTTTCATTTTTATTATTATTTATCAATATTTTATAGCAACAAATTCATTCACAAATATTTATCCTTGTAATCTTTATTTATCTTAAAATATGCAACTTTTCTTTTTTTTTTTACGCAAAAATTTTTTTTTGACATAGGTTAATATTAAGCACATAGAGAAATAAAAGACAAAGAAATATACCAGGTTTTGGATGGAGATGACTTAAGGTAGAAGTTTGGGCTAGACATTAGGTTAGACCGCAACAATAAAGAGAAAGCTTGGGCTAGACACTAGACTAGGTCACGGTTTTGGGCTAGTTTGAGGTGAATAGGTCAGGTCAGCTACTACCAGGTGAATGGGCTAGAGTGGAGCTAGCCTGGATCAATAGTTGAGTCTAACCTGGATTTTTTTTCCATAACTAAAAAACTTGTTGATTTTTTTTTCAATTCATTTCCTCTTTCCTTTTAAACAAAAATAAAAACTTCTTTTTAGAAAAAAAAAACCAACAACCTTTTTTTGAGCCCAAAAACTTGTAACGCGTTAACCACTGCATTGTTAGTCACCATTGATCATTGTCGTTGGCTGACACTTTTTAGATCCCAAATTTTAGCTACGACTTTATCTTGATCCCTTTATTTTAGATATGGCCTCTATTTTTGGTGAACCAACCTAAATAATCATAGATCTAGGTTCTAAGTTGCGACAAAAACCACCCAAAACTACCACCTTTGCCTCGTGACTTCCCTTACTAGAAAAACCCAACTCGAAACTCCCCTAGAGCCCCCTAAATCAAAGCTCCATGACCTTTCTACCTCTATTGTTTATCATGTCTTTTTTCATTTTTTGTTTTTGGCTTTTGGTGCTGCTTCTCCCATCCCAAGGGATGTGATTTTTTTTTTATTTCTTGTTGCTTGATAGTGGGTTAGGTTATCAAAGAAAAAAAGGTTTTTTTTTGGTTGGTTTTGGTTATGGTTTTTTTGAAGCCGATGATGGGTTATTGTATGAGAGATTTAGTTTTAGCTGATAAGGGCTATTGATGGTGGTGGTCTAGGTGTGGAATGGGTCTTGGTCGGAGTAGTTTTTTTAGTTAAAATTGGCCTAGTGATAGTGATAAAGACACCTAATTTTGTTCAAGCATAATTCAACCAATTATGTAGCTCTTAGAATTTGACCTAATTCAAATCTAACATTTCTTTAATTTTGACAAATTTTTTTAAAAATCAAAATTTAAACCAATTTGACCCAAATGCTCTAGAGTCAAACTTGGTTAAACCTAGTCAAACTTAGTCAAGACTGGTCAAAATGGATCAAACCAGATAATACTCGAGTTAATTTTTAAAATTCACAACCATTTGGAATCAATATGGTTTGAAATTAAGATTTGTGGTTTTAAAGCATTAAAAACCTTGATCTCACTTTCAAAAAAATAAAATTATCAAAATACCCTTTAGAGATATTTTTATAATTTAACTTTCTCAAAGTCGAATTTTTGTGAAAACTTTCAAATTATGATTAAACATTATTTTATGATTTTTAATGCACTAAAAACCTTGGTGTACCTTGAAAGGTATGAAATTACTAAAATGCCTTTAAGGGTATTTTCTTAAATTAGCCTTTTTGAGGTTTTATTTTCGTAAAAAGCTCTATATCATGATTTGAAATTCTTTGATGATTTTTAAAATATTGAAAACCTTGATCGTACCTTAGAATGTGTGAAATTACTAAAGCACCCTTTAGGGGTATTTTTGTTAGAAGAAGTTTTAGTAATTTGATCTTTTTGAGGTTGATTTTTCGTGAAATATTCTAGATCATATTTTTAAATTATTTGATATTTTTTATGCAGAAAAAAATTTGGTTGCACCTCAGGAGGTTTGAAATTATGAAAATACCATTTAGTGGTAATTTTATAATTTAGCCTCCTTAAGGTCGGATTTTCATGAAAACTTTTATAACTTAATTCCATATTGTCTGAGGATTTTTTTTTACTTGAAAATCACAAAAATGAAGAAAGGACCTTGGTTTTCCAAGAAAATTGCATAGAAACTAAAAACTTTCTAATGTAGGTAGATTGGTCTTTTCACATAGTTCCGGCATTAATAAAAATATAATCTGTGGCCATGAGCATTTTGAGCCATGGGATGATCTTGAAAGGTTGGATCCAATGGTGAAAGATGGCTCCTTACATAACACAACAAGGGATAAAGAATGATCATTAGATGGAAATTTGATCCAAGAGTTTGCATGGCTTATACACGATATATTTATTCTTCATTAAAGGTTGAAAAAACAAGGCCGCAGTTGCTAGGAGCATGAAAAATGATGAGGAAAAACAAAAAAAAGAAAATTTTGGAAAAGCTTGGAGGAGGTATAATTTCTACTACTTGTTTTTCTTTACATTTTCATAGCATTCCATTACATTTATTATATTTTTCATATGATTTAGTCTTTAATTTTTTTTTGTTTTTTGTGAGAAAATCTATAGTTTTTCATCTATTTTGATCCAAGCTTGAATCAAGTTTTCATCCAACTAGTTCATAGTTGTGTTTAAAATCAAAAGAAATCAAGCAAAAAAAAAAATCCACCATTGTTGGTCTTGGAAGGTTTGGCCAACCTCCATTCTTCCCATGGTTGAACCTTTCTTGAATTGTTTTGAATGTTTTTCTTGCTTTAGATTATGTATATGGATGTTTGGATCATTGGTTTACTTGTTTGATGCATGTTTGATGTTTGTTTTAGTGGGTTGTAGGTAGTGTTTGGCTTGTGCTTGTGTTTTCATGGTTTTTCTAGTTTTAGTTTATTACATGTTTGTTAAAATTCCTTGCATGATGAAAATGTCTTTACATTATCCTATTATGAAGTTTGGATGCATGATTTAACCAAATAAAATGAGATGTGATTGTGGATTTACCATGGAGGCATTTGGCCAAGTCATTCCCATGCTTTTTTGAAGCCTTTTAGCTTGATTAATGGCTAGATATTGGTTGGTTCATCCTTAATTGTTTGTGTTCTTGCTTTGTTCTTCAAGTTTCTATGTGTTTCATCAAATTTTCAATGAATAAAATTGTTAGTTTAGTAGACTTTTTGGTGATTTTGTGTTTATTTGCATGAATTTTAAAACAAAAAAAAAAATGTTGGAACTTGTCTTGAAAATTTTAAAATCTTAGTGTTTGATCCATTTTCATCATTTCGTTGCATGCATATTTAGTTTTTAATATAGTTTCAAAAAATGCCAAAGTTTGTAATAAGCTTGTTCCATAGTCGTGCAATTTCCAAGCATCAATATTTACATTTTTAACAATAGCATTCTTGTTAGTTATTTTTATCACATGCATTTTACATGAAACCCCAAACCCTGAACCCCAGGCCACCATTCCAAACCATAAACTACCATCTAAACCCTAAACCATCATTAAAACCCTACATCCTGAATGAAACCCTAAGCCCATGCAAACCTTAAACCCATCGTAACCCTAAACCTTAAACCAAACCCAAAACCCTAAGCTAAAAACCTAAACCTTAAACCAAAACCTAAACCCTAAACTAAAAACCCTAAACCCAACCAAACCTTCAACCCTAAACCTAAACCCTAAGCCAACCCAAACCTTAACCTAGTTCTTAAACCTACCCCAAACCCTAAAAATTTGAACCAACCCTCAAACCTAAAATAAATCTTTGATCTCATTCATGCATTTGCATTTCATTTTGCTTTGTTGTTTCATGTATTTTTAAATTGTCATGAATTCATACTTTATCATTCATATTCAATTGTCATGCATCCATATTATTATTATGTTCATAAATATCATGCATATTTTTCAAAAATGAGTTTTCAAAGAAAAATGCTTTTAAATAAGATCACACCTCAAGTAAAAATAGCCTTTGAGATTTAACCCAAATATAGGGGGACTTTTGATGGTTATCATTTATGTGAGGTGTTATCTCGATTTTGTGGGACAATTTGAAAACCCTTAAGTTAGAGATATTTTTTAAACTTTACCTGAATATAGGAAAGTGAAAGAGGTATTGCGATACTTAAGACATTTTCATCTTGATCTAAAAATAAAATGCTTTGTTTCTAAAAGAAAAAAAAATCATTTGCTTTTAAAAGAAAAGAAAAAAAATTCAAGTTTTGGAATAAATAAAGGAATTAACTTTTAAACATTAGAAATAAGACCTTTTTTTTTTTCAAAATTTAAGGATAACATGCAATCAATTGGCACTATCTTTAACGGGCACTGTAAGGGTGCTAATCTTTCCCTACACACAACTGACTCTTAGACCTAACTTTGTTTTTGCAAACCACAAAACATTCTTTTATAAAACTTTAAATCCATTTTAAATGTTTTATTAAAAGGACACAATTTTCAAGTGGCCAATCACACCCTAAAAAAGATTGGTAATGACTCCTTGTTTTGGTTTTTATTGAAAATGCTTTTTAGTCCCATTTTGTTTTCCATTCCCTAAGTCAAGCAATCGGGTTCCCGGGCTTGTACATCATAATAGCTCGGTGACTCCATTGGGGATATTGCATGTTATCCTAAATTTTGATTTAATGGTCTTAGTTAGTGTTTAATCCTAATTCCTTGATTTTAATTTTCTTCTTTTCTTAAAAAGTGAAAAAAATTTTAAAATAAAAAAATTGAATTGGAAAAAATTATAAAAATGTTTTGATTTTTATTTCCTTGTTTGCAAAGAATTCAAGAAAAAAAAAAACAAGAAAATGTGTGTGTTTGACATTTCATGCATATTTTAATCATGTCATTTATTTTAAATTGTTGCTTACTTTTTTTAATAATTGTAAGGCATTTAAGATAGGAGGATTCTAGGAAAGTGTGAAAGATTTATATGTTCCCTTGCACACACTCACTGCATTGCATGCATAAGCTCTATACCCAAGCTCTAACCATTTTTTAAGAAGAAGTAAAATAGCTATGCTTTTATGAACTGCAAACCTCTATAATAACTAGTGAAACACTTCCACTCAAATTGAACCCATTTTGCTTGTAGTCTATAATGGGCGAGGATCAGGGTACCTCATTAATCTATGATGGATGATGATGTGAGGACCAATTGAAGAATCTTTAGACACTCAATTCCTAACCCAACATATAATGAACCTTAGGGAGCCAGCCTTAGGTAGAGTTATGCCACACCTTCTATAGAAATTATCCGAATTAGGACATGTGTGGAACACTTTCATACAATTTGTATTTAAAGGTAATAATTGTGTGAACAAAACTAAGGTTTAAAAAAAAAGAAATAAATAATAAAAAAAACATTCTTTCAAAAAATTTTTTTCTTTTGATGTACAATTTTATTTTTTTTGTTGTTCGTTCAAAATGTACATCTTCAAGAAATGTTTTAAAATAAAATTCCTTTTTAATATCCCAAAAAATTGAAAAAAAAAGAAAAAAAATAAAAAAATAACAAAAACAGAAACAAAAAATTTCAAAAAAATGGGGTTTTCTTAAATTCTTTGTTTATTGTCCTAATAATAAAAATAAAAAAAATGAAAATGAAAATGAAAACAAACCTTTGAATCCCAGTCATTCTGTGTGAAATAAAAAAGTGTATGTTCTTGAATTTTTCCCTTTTCTAGAAAAAAAGAAAAAAAATGAGTAATGTTGTTTCATTCTTTGCATTTCATTTATCTTGTTTGCATAAATTATCATGTTTTGGAGTTGGAAATAATAAGATAGTACATGCATTCCATCTAACGCGTATTTTAATAAATAATACATGCATTCCATTTCATGCATATATTAATAAATAGTAAATGTATTCCATCTCATGCACATCTCAATAGATAGTACATGCACTCCATCTCATGCACATATTAATCGTATTGTCAACCTCATTAGGTTTGCACAACACAAGCATTGCATTTTTGGTAAACATATCTCATACATATAATATGTTAGTGCATCTAATTTAAGTATGTGGCATCAATAATAAGTATACATCTCATTACTCATGAAGTATGTCATTGCATTTCATGCATAAAGATTCATGAATGGTAGGATTCCATAAAACATGTATTGTACAAACTGCACTTCATGTGAACATATCTCATCACATCTACAATCAAACATTACATTTCTTGCATCCACATTCATGACTGATAAAATTTTTATCATTTAGGGCCTTGTACATATGAAAATCCATTGTCTTAGGCAATTTTGAATTTCATGACATTCTTTGGCATCATTGTCATATTCATGCATTCATAAACATGTTTTGTGTGTTAGAAATAGTTCTATGACATTCATTCAATAAGAATAATAACATAGATAGTTTGGTCTAAGTCATTAAAATGAAATATATGTCTTGGTAGGCATCATAAAGGCAAAAAAAAAGATCAATTTGAGGCAAGGATTAGTGCATTAGAATTACATCAAGTGGAATTTATGCACAAGCTTCGGGAGATGAAACAACATATTACTTAGTTAATAAAAATGGTTAAACGTTGTGGTGGGGTTAAACTTGTTTCTCTTCAAAGGTCGTCATCACTTTCGATTTAATTAAATCAAGATCAACCGGTTCTTGCTAAGCTTAACATCTTTCAGAAAGATTTTGATGCATATGGTGTCTCAAATGAAGATCAAGGTTTAAATAAGCTTAAGGAAAAAATGGATGAATTGGCCATACAAATGACTAAGCTCCAAAGTTTGATTTCCAAGATGGAGTCACTAAGTTTTAAACAACCTTCCCCAACTATCCTAATTCCAAACTTGCACTCAAATTCCTTCTATGTCTACCTTCAACCTTTTTTTCAAGCACCTAAGACTAAGACCCCAAGCTTCATACAACCTTTAAGAATTCTACATTCCATATCATTCACCTTAGATTCCACAACCACCTGTTCCACCTACTATTTCCTAACCACTTATTTAGTCGTTGTCTCAAGTTTTTACCTTTGCACCTCTAGTTCAATCCCTCGAACAAAAGATAAAAAAGGATAGAACTCAACTTGACCCCATTCTTATGACATATACTAATCTCTACCTATAACTTTTGAAGGCTTACATTATCATCCAAATTGGCATTGAACCTCTCAAACTCTCATATCTTAAATGGTACAACCCTAATGCCGATGTTAATACCACTTCGGTAATATAGGCCATTCTTTGAAAGATTGCACTTGCTTAAAGTGCAAAGTGTAAGGTTTGATTAATGCTGGCTTACTATATTTTGACACCAAAATGAAAGCAAGTGTTTATGGGAGTCCTTTATTGATCCTTGCTAGGATGACAAGCAATATTGTAGGTGGTAGTAAAGTTGGCCAAGGTAATAAATAAAAAGGTAAAAACCCTAAAGCAAAAAGTTTATCCCTATCAGTGTCCTTAATTAGCTTCGATTAGACTTATTAAAAGAGGTGAAAAGGCAGTATAAGCAAGTCTAAAGCTTTTATGGCCCTAGTCCTAAGATGGTTTATGATGTATAAACTTGAAATTTTTACAATAAATGAAAACTTTTCTTAACTTGAATTATCTATAAATGAATGACTCTATTTATAATAATAATATGCCAAAAAGAGCTTATGAAAAAAAATGATTGTTGTAAATATACTTTTCGTAGGCTTTTGAAGTGAAAGAATATCATTAAATAACCTAGCCTAAATATAGGAAGGCATTTAAGGGATTTCTTTTTCAATAATAATAATAAAATTTGATCTGCATATCATGCGTCATCTATTTGGACTTTTTTTACACTAGCTAAGGATAAGGAATGGTGGTTGTAGAATGGTGGTCGTAAAAGCACTTTCATCAAACCTTTAAAGCAAAAGATATTTTCAAGAATCATGCCCAAATATTACAGGATTTTTAAAACTTATCTTTTAAAACCAATAATAAAATTCACATCATGCACTTTTGACTTTTGGTGATTAATAAAAGGTTCATAGATAATACATCATAAAAAGCAAGATCAGTTGATACATGAGTCAACTTAAAAGTTTGAAGAAAGACAATGCTAACCAAATTAAATTGGAAGAAATGGCATAAGAAGAGATAAAAGGAATAGTTATCGCATGCGGCAAAACATGGATAAGTAGTTCATAGAATTGAAATAGATACTGATAGGATTTTTGAAAAGAAAAAGGATTGCCAAAACATATGGGACAAGGGAAAAAATAGCTGTCAAAGGACCATTGTATCTGTCTAGGTTCACATATCCATATATTTAAGATCCCAATGTTACATAGCACTCTTGGCAAGTCATCAACCTTATGCTAGAATTTTTGCTAAGCTATCTTCGGTTCAAATAAGCATCAACCCGAGTCTACTCTTTTTGACCCCATCACTATGCCCAATCTAGGTGATCCTAAAGAATAAGAGAAATTAAAAAAAATGTCTAAATCGATAGAAAATACAAAGATGAGGAATAAACATGACCTACTGGAAGAGTGATTGAAGGCAATTGAAGAACATTATGTATATGGAAACATTGATGCCAGTGAACTAAGTATAATGGTTGATCTTGTCATACCATCCAAATTTAAGGTCTCAAACTTCAAAATGTATGATGAAACAAAATACCCCTTGGCACACATCACCATGTACTATCAAAAAATGACGAGGCACATTCATAATGACAAGTTTCTAATTCATTATTTTTAATATAGTCTTATGAGGTCCGTAACGAGATGGTATGTTTAGTTAGATTAGAGCAAAATTTATTCCTAAAAGGATTTGGTCGAGGCTTTTATTGCATAGTATAAACATGTGTTGACTTGGCTTCTAATAGATTGTCCTTACAAAATTTGCAAAAGAGGGTTGATGAAAGCTTTGAAGAATATGTTCAAAGATAGAGAGATGTAGCTAGTCAAGTACAATCACCCCTGATAGAGAAAGAAATAATTGTTCTATTTATCAACTCTTTGAACTTTCCTTATTACAAATGAATGATAAGGAATGTCTCTTAAAACTTTGCTGACATAGTGATTTCTGAGGAAATGATAGAAAATGTAATCAATAGTGGTAAGATTAAGTTAAAATATGCTATTGATGTTGAAAGGGTTGGTATATTGGAAAAGAATGAAAGGGAAGTGCAAGTAGCCATAGTTGAATGACATCTACCCAAGAACTTCATCCCATACAATCTTTATCTTTTTCATCAACCCTACTTCTTGGTCATAGGTAATATCTCTCAAAATCCATATCTTTGTCAACCAACCCAACATTTAGGCTTCTAAGTAAATCCCCATCCTCAACAACCATTCATGATCTTGCCCCTACACATGAACATACCACTCGACTAACAAGAAGCTACAAATGATCAAGAGATGGCCAAGAGAAACTTTCGATTTTCATTTCTCATCTTTTGCCTCTACTAATAAAAGGTCAGTACGTCACTTCTATGCCTTTAAAAACAACACAAATCCATCAACAATAAGTTACGATCCTAGTGGTAAGTATGGCTATCATATGTGGATAATTTGCCATTCAAGAAAAATGCAAACAATTTAAGAAAAAAATTGAGGATTTTATCCAGAATAGTATTTTGACTTTGGAACTTATGGAAAAATGAAAGTTGACTCTGCTTAATCACGGAATGTGAATAGTTGATATATAGGAGAAAGTTTTAAATTTTGAATAATCAAGATAGGATAAGTTTCTTTTGAGTTTTCGATCTGTTATTTTGCCCATGCCATGCATATGGTGTCATTAAAAGTTATTTGGATTAATCTTATTCCAGTTTATTTGGAAAAAAAATGGATGTTTTGGATTCTTTTTGTCTATGAAATTTGTTTTTCATGCAATTGCTAAGAATAAAGTCCCACATGTTGTGTAGACACTCTAATTTGTCCGGACCCAAGCCTATTAAGCCTAGTTCAATGGGGGTTGGGCCTAAACCCATTAGGCTTAGCTTAGATATGGTCTAAAGGGGTCAGACTAGCCCAGTTTCCTTATTTTTATTTTTTTATTAGTTTATTATTCTGAATTCTTTTTTTTATTTTTTTTATTTTATTTTTAGGAGATAATATTTATAAAAAAAAGGAAAAAAATTGCAAATTCTACCATGCATAGGCATTGGTAGAATTGCAATTGGTTTCAATTTCTCTAGGATCCTAGGTTTTCTGATAATATAGGAACCCAATCAAAGGAGGATTCGAAATTGATCAAAAACTCTTTTGATCTGATCCTATAAATATAGACCTTAGCTAAGCTTGAGAACACACAGGAATTAGAGAGAAAAAAAGAAAACAAAGAGGTGAAACAGAAGTAAAAAGTGTTTAGAGGCAGTATAGCATTTTTAAAAGTTTTTTTTTGAATTTTTGGAGTCTTTTTCTAGAAAATTTCCAGAAATTTTTCAGAATTCAGCAAAATTTTTCGACGAAGTTTAAATTTTTTGATGAGTTTTTCGGCCAGATTTGAAGTTTTCGATGGCTTTTTCCAGATTTTGTTAGGAATTCAACTGAAATCTGGAATTATTTAGAGAGAAGGAGGAGAAAAAAAGGAAAGAGAGAGAACAGGAGAAGGGAATTCTAAAAAAAAAATCAATCTTCAGCCTTATATACTTTCCCAAAAACGACATCATTTTTGCATTAGTAAACTCACAAGATCCGCGTATTTTGCCAAGATCTGACCCGACCTATAGTGCACCCGAATCAGTAACCCGTTTCTTCACTTGGGTTCCAACCGAGCTGAGATCCCGAGCCGCTCATCTGAACCATGATTTTTGGTCTTGAGTCGAGTAGTATCCCAAGCCTGAGCCGAGCCGTTTTCAGATTTTTGGTATTTTCTTATTTATTTATTTTTATTTATTTGTTTTACTTTTTTTATCAAAATAAAATAAAATAATAAAAATAAAAATTTTGGGAATAAATATTAATTATCTAATGATGAAATTTATAAAAATTTCAAATGAAAATTTTTATAAAATTCTTAGGTGAGAAATTGTCTAGATTTGTCCCAAATCATGGAATAATATAGATAAAATTTCAATAACAATAATTAATATATATTTTCAAACAAAAAAAATTAAAAAACATAAAAAGCATAAAAATATAAAATTTTTTTGGAATTCAATACAAATTACCTAAAGATGAGATTATTAGAAATTTCAAATGGTAAATTCCTAAGAAATCTCTAGGTTAGAAATTTCTTCTAAATTTGGCCTAAAATGGTGGAATGATTTAGATGAAATTTCAATACAAGTAATTGTATTCTTTTCCACATAAAAAATTGGATTGAAAATATTTGATAATTATCTAAGGATGAGGTTCTTAGAAATTTCAAATGGTAAATTTTTAAGAAATCTCTAGGTGAGAAATTTTAAATTTGACCCAAATGGTGGAATAATTTAGATGAAATTTCAATAAAAATAGTTGTCATATTATTTTCTTTCCAAGGAAAAAAAAGAAAAAGAAAATTTTTAAATAGACCCAAATGGTGAAAATTTTAGAAATTCAAAAGAAAAAATATTTCTAATTTGGCCTAAATGGTGGAATAATTAGATTTATTTCCAAAATAAAAATAATAATAAATAAATCCTTTTCCGACGACAGAGCCTCTTCAAGAAATCAAATGGGATTCTTAAATACTTTTGAGGTAAGGAAGTATTTTTTAAGAGTTATACCAGATTGATGGAGAATCTTAAAAATTGTTTCCAATATTTGAAACCATTAGACTTCGAACCTTAGGGTAAATTTGAAATAATATGGTACCATCCCTTAGATGGGCGTGTAGGGGTGCTATAACCTTCCCCATATGTAACCGAACTCTCGAACCCTGTTCTGGTTAATAGACCCGAACCTATTCTTTTAGGGACCCTTAGTCAAGCTTAGGAATTCCTTAAAAGGATAGATTTCCCAGGTGACCAACCACACCTAATAAAAGATTGGTGGCAACTCCATTCATTTGATAAGTCTAGCTATAGATTTACGGATCTATATGTTATGACATGTTGAATTTGCAAAATAGAAAAGTTACAAAAAATAAGAAAATAATAATAAATGAATGAAAATAATAAAAACTGAGATTTTTCTTAAGTAATGAATAAAGAACCGAAAGAATTAGTGGTCATATTAGACCAATCCCACTTTTCCCCTCAAATATTTCATGGCCAAGCCCATTTGAATGAAAATTATACAAGAGCCTTAACTTGTCAGAGGATTTACATTTGAATGAACTAAATTTTCACATGATAATACCATGACCAAAAAAAAAAAAAAAATAGAGGTTAGTTTTTCATTGGCAATGAACAATGAAACGATCAATGTGAAATTCTTGGGTCCCTAGAAAAACCAAATAAACATGATGCTTCTTTAAAGATTCTAAATGTAGGTATTTTGATGTGTCAAGGCTATGCTATAGCTTTAAAATATTTCAAAAATCAAAGCCATCAAAATCTTTTTAAATAATGATAAACACGCAAGCCTTTTAGTTCTTTACCCCAAACTTGTCCTTATCCAATGTCTCGAGGCACATTAACCAAAAAGAAAAGATCTCATTACCTTTAAGATAACTTGAGTTATGATCAACCCTTTCTTTTTATGGAGTGACATGAACTCTTTAACAACTTAAATGAGTTCATTTCACATGGCCATTTTTTTCCATTAACTTTCATCAAAGGTGGTTTGTCAAAATAAGGCATCTTTCTTGAATTGTGTAAGGGTATGTAAAGAGAAAAAAAGAAAAGAAAAGAAAGAAAAAGATAAGAAAAAGAAATAGATGAAAAGAAAAAAAAAGAAAAGAAAAGAAAAGGAGAAAGAAAATTTTTGATTGTGGCATCATGCTTTTAAAACACTTAAATGAATCCAAAAATGAAAAGTTCTTAATACACTGATGAAGAAACCAATGACAAAGCCAAAAAGTTCAAATAAAGTTAAAAAGACAAAAAAATCCGAAAATAAAAAAAAAAAAACCTTTCTTTAAAACTTTTTTCTAAAAAAAATTGCTCTTCAAATTTAAGTAACTTTGCTTGAGATGATAAATGACCACTTTCATCACTCCTTCACAAATATGAAAATTTATCTCTTGCTATCCCTTTGAGCCTAATAAAGTTTTCAAAAATAAATCTTGACCAAAGATCATCTTGCACATTGAAGGACAAAATGGATACATCTAGAGGTTAAGAATGGTAAAGCCCAAAGAAGAGACTTTATATGCTAAAGGAAAAAGTCTAACAAAATGTTCCCAAAAGTTTTAATCCACTCTAAAAAAAAAAAGAAAAGAAAAAAAATGAAAAATTAAGAAAAATGAAAGAAATGAAAAAAAATAAAAAAATATTAAAGATAAAAAAAAGGACAAAAAAAAAAAGAAAGGGGAGAAGAAAAAATGAATGATTGAGTGAAAGCAGGGCAAATACCTAAAGTGAATCTTTAACAAAAAAAATGATCCTTGGTTTACTCACTTTCAAACACTTATTTTGGGTCTATCTATCATTTTTTTTTAAAATCTCGAACCTTGGCCTATGTTATGTTTTAAGAAAACGCTATATTAGATCAAGCATGAATGTTTAATATTAAAGAGCTTCTTTTCGAGGAATGGCCATAAAACCCATGAACCTTTTTGTCTCTCTTTATTACCTAGTTACCAGTTTGGACCATTCAATCATTTTAGATAAGTTTGAATTAGTAAGTGTGTGGAATAATAATAATAATAATAAAGTGAAGATAAATGTGGTGGCCCTTCGACAAAACTACAAAAGAGCAATCTAGAGCAAACCATAAAGGCCTTCAAGCCACTCCTGTTACTAAGTGAAATGGATGCTAACCAAAGGTAACGTATACCCTTTGAATGATCCAAAGATATCAAGGTTGTAAAAGTTTGAAATGCATAAAATGGGATTGATTTTGAAATTTTAAGCCTTTTTTCTTCATCCTCAAATGACATTTTTAAATTTTAAGCCCATCATAGTTGACTTTGATATATATCAAAATACCTCATTTTGGGTATTAAAGAAAGGTCAAACATGTTTGCTTTTCAAGGGATTAATGCTTTTTAGAAAATTTATGTTTCATTTGTGAGCCTACATGGAAAAATATACATTTTTTGGTTCCCTTCTAATGATGAACCTTCTTGGATGAACTAAAAAACCCCTATAAATAGTCAATCTATTAGAAAGTGGAAATGGTTATCTTTTTCATCCATAATAGCGAACACCAATTCTTGAAAGATGTAAAAATCACTTTTTGAGATATTTCAATTTATTTGATCATGGATTTTGTTATTTAAGGTGACTTTGTTGGTCATTTTGAAAAAAATTTTGAGTAACTAGTTAGATGCTTTTGTAATGAATAAAGGCATCATTTAGACTAGTTTTTTTAAAAAATTGTGTTTTCCATTGAAAATAAACATTTTTCAAAAAGAAAAATATATTCTTTTATGCACTTGAGGAGTGGAAGGAACACAGCTATTTATCCTTTTTATTTTTGCATGATAGATACAACAAGTTTGAAGTGCTCATATGCATGTGGTATATTAGAATCAATGATGAAAGCAAGAATAATAAAATAATTAAGAATGAGAATGAAAGAAAGTAAGGGAATATTGTTTGAAAAAAAAGATGGTGAAAATGCAAAGAGACCACAAGGAAGATAGGTGAAGCAATAGCGAAAAAGACATGAAAAAAATAGAGGAGAACACTTTTTTGAAAGGTGGTTAGAGAGCCAATTTGATAAGCATAGAAAAATTTGTAGAATTGAAATCTAAAAAATGAAAATAAAAGTAGGGATCGTGGTACTTACATCTTTATAGAGACATTTGCATCATGAACAAGGAATGTACTTCTCCATCATGGCAAGTATCTTGGCATGTACATCATCATATATGCATTTGCATCATGAATAAGGTATTTACACTTGCATCATGGCAAAACATCTTCATCACTAAGATAGAAATTTGAATTTGCATAATCACATGGAACATTTGCATCAAGGAAAAACACATTTGCATTTGCATCAAGAAAAAGGCATTTGCATATTTGCATAGAGCATTTACTTGCACCTTTGCATAGAATAAAAATTTGCATTCAAATGATCATTTCAATGGCCTTTTACATCATAGTTATGTTTGCCAAATTTTAGTAATAAAACAAATAAGGAATTTGTTCTCTGAATTTTAAAACATTTAAGAAATTATGTGGGGAATTTCTAGGAGTGAAAATGGATTGTAACCAAAATGAAATATTAAACATGTTTAAGTCAAAGGATAAGATGTCTTGGAACAAATAGTGAAAAACTTTTAAGACGAAAGTTGAAAATAAAAAAATGAAAAAAAAATAATTTTAAGGAGATTTTCAATTAAGAAAATGAGCACAAAGATTTCAAGACCTCTGGACAAAACCTTAAATTTTTCAAAATTTTCTAAGACCTTTAGGAGAAATTTTAAAATTTTGAACGATTTCCAAGGCCTCCGGGCAAAACCTTAAATTTTTGATAAATTTTTAAGATCTTTACGACAGATTTTAAATTTTTGAATGATTTCCAGGGTCTCCAACCAAAACCTTAGAAATTTTCAAGACCTCTGGTGAAGTTTTAAAATTTTGAAAAATTTCCAAGACCTTCAAGCAAAATTTTAAAATTCTGAATTCCAAGAACTTAGGGTAAAACCTTAGATCTTTGAATGATTCCCTAGCCCTTCAGGGAAAACCTTAGATTTTTGAATGATTTTCAAGGTCTTCGGGTAAAACTTTAAACTTCTGAATGATTTCTAAAGATTCCGAGCAAAACCTTAAACTTTTGAATTATTTCTAAGGCCTCCGAGCAAAACCTTAAACTTTTGAATTATTTCTAAGACCTTTGGGTAAAACCTTAAATTTTTGAAAAACTCCTAAGGCCTTCGACCAAAAGCTTAGATTTTTTATTGAATTTTTTCAAGGCCTCCGAGCAAAACTTTAAACTTTTGAATGACTTCTATGGCCTTTGGGTAAACCTTAAACTTTTAAAAAATTTTGGAGGCTTCAGAGCAAAACCTTAGCTTTTTAAACGATTCCCAAAGCCTCCAAGCAAAACTTAAAGGCCTCCAGGCAAATCGTTAGATTTTTTTATTGATTTTCAAGGCATCTGAGCAAAACATTAGGGCCTCTAGGCAAAACCTTAAGGCCTCCGAGCAAAACTTTAAAGCCTCTAACAAAACCTTAGGGCCTCCAAGCGAAACATTAGATTTTGAATGATTTTCAAGGCCTCCAAGCAAAACTTGGATCATTCCTAAATCTTAAAAAAAAAAAGCAAAGAATAAAAAAAAAGAAATAACAACAACAACAAGAACAAATATAAACAAAAAAAGAAAACCCTCTCAGCCCTTGGTCCCAGAGAAAATTTGTGTCATTACATCTATAAACACCTAATTTTATCTAGGCAAAATTAGGCTAATAGTGAAGTTCTTAGAATCTGACCTGGTTCAAATCCAACATTTCTTTAATTTTGATAAGTTTTTTTAAAATCAAAATTTCAACCAATTTGACCCAAATGCTTCAATGTCAAACTTAATCAAAATTATCAAAATTGGTCAAATTGGGTAAAACTAGGGTTAATTTTCAAAATTCATAGTCATTTGAAATCAATATGGCTTAAAATTGAGATTTGTGGTTTCAAAGGACAAAACTTTAATTGCACTTTTAGGGGTATTTTTGTAATTTGACTTTCTCAAAGTTAGATTTTTGTGAAAACTTTCATATCACGATTAAATATTATTTTATGATTTTTGATGCATTGAAAACCTTGATTGTACCTTGGGATCAAATTTTCGCAAAAAGCTTTAGATCATGATTTGATATTATTTGATAATTTTTGGAATATTTAAAACATTAATCATACCTCGGAAGGTTTGAAATTCCTAAAACATCCTTTAGGGATATTTTCGTAATTTGACTTCCCCAAAGTCAATTTTTCATGAAACATTCGAGATTATGTTTTTAAATTATTTGATAATTGTTGGTGCAGTAAAAGCCTTGGTTGTACCTTGGGATGTGTAAAATTAGCAAAATATCTTTTAAGGGTAATTTCGTAATTTAATGTTCTCGAGGTTGAATTTTCATGAAAACTTTCAAATCTTAATTTCATATTATTTGAGGATTTTTGGTGCTTTAAAATCATAAATTTGAAGAAAGGGCCTTATTTCTCCAAGAAAATTACATAGAAATTGAAAACTTTCTAATTGGGGTAGATTGGTATTTTTTACATGGTTCCATCAACATTAAAAAATCTTTGGGCACAAACATTTTTAGCATTGGGATGATCTTAAAGAGCTAGATCCAATGGTGAAAGGTGGCTCTTTGCATAACAAAAAAAGAGAAACAGAATGACCATTAGATGAAAATTTGATCCAAAGGTTTGCATAGCTTGTGCATTAGAAATGTATTCTTCACTAAGGGCTAAAAAAACATAAAAGTATGCAGTAGCTAGGGGCATGAAAAATAGTGGGGAAAAATTAAAAAAAAAATAGAGAAAATTTTGGAGAAGCTTGGAAGAGGTATAATTTCTACCACTTTTTTTTCTTTGTATTTTCATAGTATTCCGTAACATTTATTATATTTTTCATATGATTTAGTCATTAATTTTTCTAATTTTTGAGAAAATCTAAGTTTTTCATCTATTTTGATCCAAGTTTAATCAAGTTTTCATCCAACTAATCCACAGCTGTGTTTAAAATCAAAAGGAATCAAGCAATAAAAGAAAGAAAAAAAAAAAACAAATCCACCATTGTTGGTCTTGGGAACCTCCATTCCTCCCATAATTGAACCTCCATTGGCTTGTTTTGAATGTTTTTCTTACTTTAGATTATGTGTATAGATGTTTGGATCGTTGGTTTACTTGTTTGATGGATGTTTAATGTTTGTTTTGGTAAGTTGTAGGTAGTGTTGGCTTGTGCTTATGTTTTCATGGTTTCTCTATTTATTAATTTATTACATGTTTGTTAAAACTCCTTACATAATGAAATGTCTTTACATTATGGAATTATGAAGTTTGGATGCATGATTTAACTAAATAAAATGAGATGTGACTGTGGATTTGCCATGGAGGCATTTCACCAAGCCATTCCCATGCTTGGTCGATACCTCCTAGCATTGTTAGATGTTGGTTGGTTTTTCATTAATTGTTTGTGTTCTTGCTTTGTTCTTCAATTTTCTACATGTTTGATCAAATTTTAATGAATAAAAATGTTAGTTTAGTTGACTTTTTGGTAATTTTGTGTTTATTTGCATGAATTATAAAACAAAAAAAAAATTGGTGAAACATGTCTTGAAAATTTTAAAATCTGAGTGTTTGATCTATTTTCATCATATTGTTGCATTCATATTTAGTTTGTAATGCAGTTTCAAAAAATGTCAAAGTTTGTAATAAGTTTGTTCCATAATCACGCATTTTCTATGCATTAATATTTATATTTTTCTAATGCCTTTTTTGTTGTTTATATTTATCACATGCATTTTCCATGAAACCCCAAACACCATTCCAAACCCCAACCACCACCCAAACCCTAAACCACTATCCAAACCCCTAACCACCATCCAAACCCCAATCTACCATCCAAACCCTAAACCACCATTCAGACACTAAACCACCACCCAAACCCTTAACCACCATTCCAACCCTAAACCACTATCCAAACCCTAAACTACCATCCAAACCCTAAACTACCATCCAAACCCTAAACACTAAACCCAACCCTAAACCCATCCAAACCCTAAACCAAACACTAAACCCTAAATCAAAAACCTTAAACCAAATCCTAAACTTTATGCCAAAAAGCTAAACCCTAAATCAAACCTTAAACCCATCCAAACTTTAAACTCTAAACCAAACCCCAAAACCAAAATCAAAAACCCTAAACCCATCCAAACCTTAAACCCTAAATTGAACCCCAAGCCCTAACCTAAATCTAAAATGTACCCTAAACACTAAAAAGCCAAACCAACCCTTCAACCCTAAAATAAATCCTTGATCCCATTCACGCATTTGCACTTCATTTTACTTTATTGTTACATGCATTCTTAAATTGTCATGCATTCATACTTTGTGATTCATATTCAATTGTCATGCATCCATATTATTATTAGGTTTATACATACCATGCAAATGTTTTTAAAAATGAGTTTTCAAAGGCAAATGTTTTCTAAATAAGATGATATTTTAAGTAAAAATAGCCTTTGAGATCTAACCTAAATATAAAGGGACTCTCAATGTTATCATTTATGTGAAATATTATCTCAATTTTGTAGGACAATTTGAAAACCTTTAAGTTAGAGTTATTTTTGAAGCTCTACCTAGGTATAAAAGAGTGAAAGAGGTTTCTGGATACTTAAGACATTTTCATCTTGATCCAAAAATAAAATGCTTTGTTTCCAAAAGAAAAAAAATGATTTGTTTTTAAAACAAAAGAAAAAATTTTTCAAGTTTTGGAACAAATAAAGGAATTAACTTCTAAACATTAAACATAGGACTATTTTTTCAAAATTTAAGGATAACATGTAATCAATTGGTACCATTTTCAATTGGCATTGTGGGAGTTCTAATCTTCCCCTCGCATAATTGACTCCTGGACCCAACTTTGTTTTTGCAAACCATAAATGTTCTTTTATAATACTTTAAATTCGTTTCAAATGTTTAATTAAAAGGATAAAATTTTTAAGTGGCCAATCACATTCTAAAAAAAATTGATGGTAACTACTTGTTTTTGTTTTTATTGAAAATGCTTTTTACCTTTAATTTGTTTACCATTCCTCAAGTTTGTGGATCAGGTTCTCAGACCCATATGTTGTGACAGATAGTGGTTGGAGTTTGGCTAGAATGGTAATTGGTTTTTGTTCGATGGTGAGCAAGGCTCATGGCTATGGTTGTGGTTTAGGGATGGGGCTTTAATGGTGAGTAATGGATTAGGTAGTGGTTACCATGTTCTGTTGAGGGTTTGGTGGTAATGGGTGTTGAAAAAAAAAAAAGGGAATGGGGCTATTCTGGTTTTAGTAAAAAAATGACTGTCATTTGGGTTTTGTTAAGTAGAGATCTTTTTAAAACAAAGGCCCATTTCTATGACTTTTTTTTTCAAATTTTAGTATTGATTTTGGTGCCAAAATCTCTTAGTTGCAAGGATTGAAATCCTAGATTTTCAAGGATTCAAATCTTTAAATTTTTGGCAATTAAAAGGATTCAATAGATCAATTGCCATCCTCTGAAAAAATTTGACTTTTTTTTTAAATAATAAAATAAAAATAAAAAATATTTATATATAATAATTGAACTTAAAATGCAGTAAACATGATCAAAATGCTCAAATGAATTCAAATTGGACATATCAAAATTACCAATGAAATTCGAGATCATTCTCGATCAACCCAAACAAAATTAGGTATCTATAGTTTTCTTATTTGATTTAATATTGAGAATATAATTTAGTTGACTTTTTGTTTGCAATAATATTAGTTTTGTTATCATGTTTATTGGTTTTTTTTCCTCTCTAATTATTGGTTCATATTCATTGGTTTTTTATATGAGATGTGCATTCATTGCATGATGTCTAACTATATTATTAAGATATCAACATTTCATTATCTGCTACCAACATAAAAAGTACAAACAAAAGAAGAAAACAAATTTCTTTTGTTGGTAACAACATATGGATAAAGTCTGAAGATGCCATACTTGTCTAATGCCTACATGTTCTAGTAGAGGATCTTGGATGGAAAATTGATAACAAAACATTCAGAGTTGGTTACCTGGGACAACTAGGAAGGATGTTGGAGGCCAAAATTCTAGAATTACAACTTTGGGCAAACCTACACATTGAGTCAATGGTTAAGTTACCAAAGAAATAGTATAATGCTATTTGTGATATAGTAGTCAACGCAAGTGGATTTAGATGGAATGATAAAGACAAATGTGTAACTACTTCCAAGGATGTGTTTAATCAGTGGGTTCAGGTAAGTAGTTAACATGTAAGTATAAGTTACTTTGACTACTTCTTTCTTATCAAATACATATACTTTAATCTTTGATATTGAACTTTTGTGTAGATTCGCCCTTATGCTAGAGGGTTGAAGAACAAACCTTTTCCTGTATCATAATGGTTTTAGGGTCGTTACACAAATTTTAAAAACATAAGGAGTCGCCTTCAATCTTTTTTTGGCTAAATGTGATTGATCACTTATTAAAATTTACCTTTTTAATAAAATCTTAAAATTAATTAAAATTTATTAAAAAGAAAATTTAGTGTCCATGAAATAGAGTTGAGTTTGAAAGTACAATTATATGTAGGGAAAAATTAGCACTTGAATAGTATCCGTCCAAAAATGGTACCAATTAATTATGGGTTATCCCTTAATCTTGACAAAAATGATTTTAATTTTGATGTTTAAAAATAATTTCCTTGATTTCCGTTATTTATTCTTTTGATTTTTTATTTTCAATTTTATTTTTTAATATTCTACTTTATTAAAGAAAAATAAATTAGAACCTTATTATTGAAAGAATTTTTAAAATGTTCTAGTACGTTGGTAACATTGAAAGAAATTTTTTCTCACCTAGAGATGTCTTACACATTGTTACTCGGAGTACCTTAGAATCCCATTCTTTGAAGACTTATGTTCATTTTTCAAAAATTAATGATATGCATACAATACAAATAATGAAATATTAGAATGCATATTTTATTTGTCTTTTATTTGTATTTTTTATTCATTTATTGGTTTTTATTTTTTTAGAAGAAAGGGAAAAATCTTATTGTATTAAAAACATATTTACAAATACTCCAATATGCTAGTAGTTTTTATAAAAAAATCTTTCCAATACTACTACTCGGATTACCTTAAATTCTCATCATCGAGTACAAATTCCTTTTCAGTCCTTTCTTTTTTGTGAGAAAAATTTACGTATTATTTTTTTTTTATTTTCATTATTCTTTTTTTAGAAGAAAAGGAAAATTTTTATGTTATTAAAAACTTTTTATAAATACTCTAATACACTGGTAGTATTTAAGAAAAAATCTTCTCACCTAAAGATTTCTAAAAATTATCACGCGGTTTTCCTTAAAATCTTATTATCGGATAAAATTTTCCTTTCCCTTATTTTTTTTATTTATTATTATTTTTAAAAACAAAATGGTGAAATTTAAAATTAACAAAAATTTAAAATTTATATTCATTAAAAAAATGATAAATCTTTATTTTGGAAACTACAAATTTTAAACATGTATGAATAAAAAAAAATAACCTAAAAAAAGTTAAAATAATAATAATAATAATAATTAAAAAAATAAAAAATAAAAAAACCTAAATTGTTCGATCAAAGGCCTGATCAATGGTTTTAAGCAATTCAGTTTGGTTTAACTTGAGCGGTTTTATAGTGATCTAAAGTAATTTTTTAGCAGTTCAAGCAACTTAGGGTGGTTTAGTCACCAATCTAACCAAACCGGTTCAGGGCTAGTTGATAGTGGCTAAAGTGAGTCAAGTTGCATGGATTTCATATTTGGATTAGGTTGGGTCAAAATGTGGATTTCTTCCCTCAAAATGATACCATTTTTAGCTTTTTTTTTTTTCTTTAAAAGATAACTTTTTACTTCATTACAAAACCTTTCTTCACACAAAAATGAATTCCTTTTCTTTAAAAAAACCAAAGGCTGGTTAGTTAACCTAAAAATCGATCGATTGGCACCGCATTGACTGTTGTCCCCTTTACTGTAGGCTACTATTATCAGTGGCTAAAAAAATCCAAAATATCACCTATTACTCCCTTCAAACCCCTAAACACTAATCCAACCACCTTTTCATAAGAAAAAAAATTCTCAAACAACCCAGATATAGACATTTCAGCTAAAAAAATTTTTTTTTGGTTTTGTTTTCTACCTTATTTTTTGGTTGATGTTTTTGCATTGTGTTCCCCATTCTAGGGGATGGGTTTTTTTAGGGTTGTTATGTTTGATTGTGCTTTGGATTTGACAAAAGCTTTTTTTTTTGGCAAAAACCTTTTTTTTTTGTTTTTTAGACTTCTTTTTCTTTGGTAGAGTTTTCCCCCTTTTTTTTTGGGTAGAGTTTCCCTTATAGAGCTAAGAGAGGGGGCAAGCCAACATTTGGGCCATGCTGCAAAAGAGGCAATGGTAGTGTAGGTGCAACTAACAAAGGCAAGTGGGTGGCTAACAAAACCAAATGGGTTGCTGCCACCTCCTTTTTGTCTTTATTTTTTTAATTTTCTTAATAAAATTAATTAGTTAAACTTAAAAAAAAATTTGGGCTTTCAGCTTGAATTTAGGCACTGGGCCTTGGGCCAAAGTAACAAAATTCAAGCTTTTAAGCCCAATTGACATAAAATTTAGGCCCACAAGTTAATTGACATAAAATTTGAGCTTAAACCCAAATATCACATTTAACAAAAATGACCTTAGCCCACACAACTTTGAATTGAATTTTTGACTCATGTAATCAAACTTGACAAAGCCCAATGAACTTAAGAATGGAAATCGAGACCCATTTTAAATAATCTGCACAAAATTACTTGTCTATAGCTGCCCCACCTTGTGCATTGCTGAGAATTAAGAATAGGGCAAAAATATAAACAATAATTTTGTCACAACTAATTGACCCAAACATTTTTTTTGTTATTGTTTTTGTGTTTTTGTTATTATTATTGTTTTTTAAGTAACAAATGCTTGTTTTATTAGAGGCTCGACAACTTTAAAAGAGGACTCGATATCACTATCGAGAAAATGAGATGTCTTCAAATATCACAACCAAAGAGAACTTGGATATCACCATTGAGTGCATGCAAAAAAATATTGGATATCACTACTGAAAAGAACTCAAATATCACCACTAAAAATAATTTGAAAATTACCATAAAAAAGATGTAAATGACTTCAGATATCACCACCGAAAAATACTCGGATATCACCACCAAGAAAATGAGAAGTCATCAGATATCATCATCGAAAAAAACTCAGATATTACCATCAAGTGAATGTAGATAACTTCAGATATCACTACTAAAGAAGACTTAGATATCACTATCAAGAAAATGTAGATGACTTTAAATATTGCAATTGAAAAGAATTTTAATATCACTATTGAAAAAATACAAATGACTTTGGATATATGGCAAACTTGGATTTCACCATTGAAACTTTCAAAATGATTTGAATATCAACAGCACAAATTTGAGAAAATTTGGATATCACCACTAAAAAATTTGAAAACAATTTGGATGTCACCACCAAAGACTTGAGAAAATTTGGATATTGCCACTGAATATTTTGAAAACAATTTTGGATTTCACCACCAAAGATTTAAAAAAATTTCAAATATCGCCATTAAAGATTTTGAAAACAATTTATCACAACATTTTTCTTGACTAATGCTGATTTAATTAGGTTTACAACTTTTATGGCTTAAAATCTCATTGAAAATTCTAACAATTCTTGATCTTTTCTTTTTCTAAGAAATATTTTTCTTGCTTTCTTGGATAATTTTTTCCTTCTTTTTTGGACCTTTTTTTTTTTACTTTAATGTTTCTAAAATTGGCAAGTGCCACTATGATGCAAATGTCTTCTATTAAAATGATAGTGCAAATGCACATATTTATATGTAAATGCTAAGGATATTTATAAATAATACAAAAGCAAATATCCATTCATGATGCAAATGCCTTTTACAAAGATGCAAATGCATACATCTTTACCAATGATGAACATGCTAATGATGCAAAAACAAAGTCCAAAGCTATAAATGCTCAAAATATTCTCCTCTTAAAATTTTCAAAGTTTTTTTTCTTTCAATCTTGAATCGTTTGCTTTTTCAAATCATTTTATTTTAATTCCAAATCCTATCTTTACAACTCATTTTTCATCAATTTCTACTTTTTTTTCTTCACAACTTGGATTTCTTAACTTTTCTTTCCATTTAATTTTCATCTTTAGATCAAACATGCATATGATTAGCTCAAACTTGATGTGTGCGTGAAAGGGTATTCAAAGAAACAAACCATCGTATTCAATGAACCTTTGTGAAACTCAACCCATTAAACACACTTTTGTATCAGAAAGAAATGTGCTTCGCATGGTGCCACTTATTTTCCTCAAAATTATTTATTTATTTAATTATTTATTTTATCAAAATTTTATTTTTCTTTCCCAGATCTATTTTTTGAAAACATTTTTTCCATGAATTGAAACTTGTATCCTAATGACAAAATTCTCACAAAAAGGCAAATTTTATGAAACATGTGACTTTCAAGTCTCTTGAAAAAATGGTGGTCTAATCTATAAACATTTCTAGATGGAACAACAACTTAATCTTTTCAAATGGGTTGGATGGTTAATTATCAAATCAAGGTCTTGGTTATTAACGAGGCTTCACCACTCGATGGGGAAAAGTGAATTTTGTTTGTTGAGGCTTAATAATGAATTCCTTTTAAAGGTTCTTTTGAGGTAGAATCAAATTTGACACCCTTTTTAGTATCGAGATATGGTATTTTAATAAATGTTAAGAACAGCTGTGGTAGGTTCAAAATCTTGAAAGATCATTCTGGAAAGACCAAAATTTTCTATGATAGCCCTTACGTAAATCTCAATCATTGGTTGCAATGAGTTTTCATGTTGCAATCTTATTTATGCTCTAGATTGCCCCTTTTTGGATTTTCACCTTAAAGCATCATTCTTCCATTTTTTTGGATGATTTCATCATACATTCAAGTATTCTTTCGAAAGGGAAACTTTTTCAAAGGAAAAAGGCAAAAGAGAAATTGTTTATAAGGATTCTGCAAGGAACAAACTTTTCAGTTCAAGTATATGTGCTTTGATCAAAATGGACTTTTTGAGGGGTAAAGTGTAGGCTACGGCTCAATGTTCTGTAAGAATGAATGAATAGGCCCAAAACATGTTTTTAATGCTTATTAGACCAAAGGTTATTTCATATTATGTGAAAGAATCTCTTTGGGCATTTGTTTTTTTTATTTTTTTATTCTTAACATCTCATCATCTCATATTTTCTTTCCCTTTTCTTTCTCTTTTTCCTTCCTTTCTTTTTTTTTTCTTTTTACTTCATTTCCATGTTTTACTCTTTCTTGCATATTTCAACTTTTGCTAAAATATGTTAAAAATTTTTAAAGCTCAATTTATTTGACATTGCCCCCATAACATAAGGTATTTTTCCTTTGTCATCGAAACATGGCTTTGTCATATAGATATTTCTTTATGTTTGCCCCCTAATGTAAAAGGTGATCCTCAGTCAAAGTTTATTTAGAAAGAATTCATTAGGCTTAATGGGGTAGCAAATGGATAATTTCTTATTTGTAAAACGATGAAGAAAGATAGCCATTCATCATAGTAAGCATGGTCACTTAAGCTAAAAAGTGATTTCTTGAAAAACTCAAATTTTGTTTTCACCCCCTTTAATTTCTGTTTTCTTCCATCATTTTTTTTTTTGGATTTCATGGTTTTTCTAGCTATTGTTTTGCATTTTTTTTACGGGTTTTTTTATCATTTGAATATCCAAAGTGCATAATATTGACATGTTTTCACTTTTTTTTTCATGTTTTCATAACTCATATGACAACTAATCTTTGCCTTATCTTGATAAGTCAGCAAGGTTTATGGAAGGGTTTATTTAGGTCCTAGTTGTGCACATCATTAGGTCATCTTGAGGCAATTAAAAATTATGTTTTTTTGTCAATATGCCTCTAGATGTGAAACAAGAATGAAAAAAAATGGTACATTTATGCATTTGTGGTCATCTGAATGACTTTGTGTTTGGCCAATTTGAAACATAGGCTTGACACTTATCAAATTACCAACATCTAAATAAAAAAGAATCATATATATATATATATATTTATTTATTTATTTTAAAGGAACTTATAAAGGTTTTTCTTAATTGATCATTTAAATATTTATTGCCTTGATGAAAGGCACCATAAAGTTCAAACTTATATCCTTTGGAGCATTAAGGTTCTTCAAGTAGTTTGGCATGAAAATATTTTATTTAGATAGATTCACAATAATGACCACTAAAGTTTTTGAGATTTTTTATTATGAAAAGAAAAGAAAAGAATTTTTGTTTTTATTTTTTAGTTAAAAAAAAAACTTGAGACATAAAAGAAATGGAAAAACATTCTCTCAATTTGCATTCAGATTCAAAACTTCCATACAAGTCATGGAGTTTATATACATGTCCAATACAAAAGTGAAATATTAAAAAGGAAACAAAAAGGGCCCCTAAATTAATCAGCTTCTTTGCAACATTAAACGAAGTGTCCAACATTCCCCCACAAAAGCACACAAAACCATTCTCCAATTCCTTATCTGACCATTGCATCAAAATTATTCATATCGATACTTTAACACCCTCGGTTCACTTATTTTCTAATATATCAAGGTATAGAGTTTTCAATGACAAAATGATCTCTTTTTGTTTCAAACTCTATTAACCCAGCTTTAATGAGATCTTAACCTTGTATTTAAGTATAGGGTAGTTCAATGTTGAGTGACCCTGATTTCCATAGTGGAAATCACATCGTGCATTCAAATTATAGCATTTTAGGTAAGGGGGTTAAAAGGGTTTTAGATGCATAACTCCAAAAGGTGATTCTAGATAAATTGGGGGAGCAATTCTGTGTAAGATATTGGAATAGGGTCGACATGATTCTTTTTTTTGTTAATTTTTTGCCCTTTTTTGTTATTCTTAAAGGTATTTGGTTGATTGATTGGTTGGGGTATAGGTGCATGAATGGGTGTTTGGAGGTGAAAGCTTTGTTAAACCCTAATTGGCTTGGTAGGGATTTGATGAGACATTGTTTATGATAGCGTAGTAAGGGTAATAAACTATGTGAGGATGATACATGGCAAAGCCAATATCTCGTTGCCCTTATGAGTTATGTTTTGCATGTCTTTTTCTTTCTTGGATAACCCATTTTTTTTGGCATCTCTGCTATTGTGCTTTCTACTCTTGATCACATAGGGTGAAACCTAGTGGATATAAGGGGTCATCATCATTATCTTGCCATTGGTGTCCCTCTTAGGTAGCTTATTCCCTCACTATTTCCTTTTACTTGCCCATTTTCCTTATCATTTCCATCTTCATGTCGAGCTATTCTTTTATTTCATCTTGTGCCTTCTTAATCTTATCCACCCTATTGGTCCATTCTCCTTCTAGAATCCTAGCTCAAGTATTACACCAATGGTGGACAAGTTGATTGGAAACCTTGGATGGTTGAACTTATCCTTGAACTTTCTATCACCATAATTTCCAAATCAAGATCCTCTATGATTTATTTGTAAAAAAAGAGTTTTTTTTTTATGTTTTATGACAAAAAGTATTGGTAAAAACTTAAAGTTTTTTTATTTACAAAATTCTTTTGCATAGTTGATGCATGATATGCATAAATGCCATGATCATTTATGAGTGATGTAAAGTGTGTTTTCATATACACATGGTCTATAAAAAATTAAAAAAAAATCTTAGTAATTCAAAACTCTCCTTTTATTTTTAGGAAAAAAAACTATTTTGTACAACTTTTTTTTAAATGCACTAAAATTTGAAGAAAATGGAAGATACAAAATTTAGACAAAAACACAATAATGAAAATAAATAAAGACTCTTTTTTGTGAAATTTTTGTTTTGATTTTTGGTAGTAATATATAACTATCTTATTATTAATATAGGAAAAATGTTACCAAAATGTTCCCTCACACGTCATAATTTGGGTGATTTCTTACAAAGATATCGACATGGCTCTAGGGTTGGCTCCCCATGAATTATTGTATGCTCAATTCAAATTGACACATGTCTAAAGGTTCTCAAATTGTTCATCACTATTACCCACTCTAGACTAGTAAGATATCCCAATTCTCACCCATTATAGGTTACAAAGAAAAATGGTTAAATTTGAATAGAACTATTTTGTCTGCCATTGTAGAGGTTATTACCTCACAATAGCATAGGTACTTTACTTTTTTCCTATAAAGGACAGAGCCCTGGTATAGAGCTCATGTATGAAATACAATATGTCATCATGTGTACAAATGCCCCCTAATTTATAAAGAATAATATATACAAAAAAATACAATAAAGAAAGAACAAATGGCATAATTAAAATGCAATGCAAGTGATTTTTTGTTTTTTGTTTTAATTTTTTATTGAAAAAAATAAAATCAAAATCAAGAAAATTAGAATTAAACACCTATTAAGACCATTTAAATCAAAATTGAGAATAACACAATTAATTTTAGCCTAACTCTAGAAAAAAAAAGTGTCCCCAGTAAAGTCGTCAAGTTGTTTAATGATTTTGAGGTCGCTGGATGAATTTTAAAATCACAAGAAGTCGTCACCAATTTTTTTTGGCTAAGTGTGATTGACTACCTATTAAAACTTACATTTTAATAAAATCTTCAAATTAATTAAAATTTATTAAAAAGATAATTTTAGGGTTTGTAAAACAGAGTTGAGTTCAAAAGTACGGTTATACATGAAAAAAGATTAGCACCCCATAGTGCTCATCCAAAAATGATATCAATTAATTATGGGTTATTCCTTAATCTTGACAAAAATGGTTTTAATTTTGATGTTTAAAAATAATTTCCTTGATTGCCCTTATTTATTCTTTTTATTTTTTATTTTCATTTTCGTTTTTTATTATTCTATTATAGAAAAATAAATTAGAAACTTATTATTGAAAAAACTTTTAAAATGTTCTAGTACGTTGGTAACATTGAAAGAAATTTTCTCACCAAGAAATTTCTTAAAAATCGCTACTCGGAGTAAATTAGAATCTCATCCTTAGAGGCTTGTGCTTATTTTTAAAAAATTAATGATATGCATACAATGCAAATAATGAAATATTAGAACATATATTTTATTTGTCCTTTTTTTTATGTTTTTGTTGTTTTTTTTAGAAACATTTGTTTATTTGTTTATTATTTTATAAGAAAAAAATTGTTATTATATTAAAAACTTTTTATAAATGCTCCAATAGACTAGAACTATTTAAAAAGAATCTTTTCACTTAGAAATTCTTTAGACATCACTACATGGATTAACTTAGATTTTTGTTAGTAGATAAAATTCATTTTCCCTCATTTCTTTTTGTTTGAGAAAAAATTATTGATTGATTTATTTATTTATTTTTATTATTCATTTTTAGAAGAAAAGGAAAATTTTTATTATATTGAAAACTTTTTATAAATTCTCCAATACACTAATAGTATTTAAAAAAAATTTCTCACGTAAAGTTTCATAAGAATCATTAAGCATATTTTCTTAGAATCTCATCATTAAAAATTTTTTTCCTTTCCCTCAATTTTTTATTATTTTTTAAAGGAAATAGTGGAATTTAAATTATCAAAATTTTAAATTTTATTTTCAATAAAAAATGATAAATGTTTATTTTGGAAACTTGAAATTTTAAACAAGCATATTTAAAAAAAAAAAAACCTAAAAAAAGGTTAAAATAATAATAGCAATAAAAGTAAAAAAAACATAAAAATACAAAAATACAAAAAAACTAAATCGATCAATCAATGGATCTAGGTGATTCGATTCGGTTCAAGCAGTTTTTTGACGATCTATAGTGATTTCCCAATGGTTCAGACAACTTAGGGTGGTTCAATTGCCAATCTAATATGACCAATTCAAGGTTAGCTGACAGTGGTCGGAGCGGAATGGGTTGCGTAGATTTTGGATCCAGGACAAGTTAAGGCACAAATCCCCTCCCTTGAAACCACACCATTTTAGGCCATTTTTGTCCTTTTTTCCCTTATAGAAGAAAACTTTTTTTTTCATTTCAAAACCTTTCTTCACATAAAAAAAAATTCATTTTTTTTCAAAAAACGAAAGGCTATCTCGTTAACCTAAAAACTGACCGATTAGTATCACGTTGGCTATTGTCCCCTTCATCGCTAGTGGCCTAATAAAATGAAAAAAAATAACATTTTGCTCATTTTAACCCCTTAAACACTTATCCAGCCTCCTTTTTGCAAAAAAAAAAAAAAATCTCCAACAACCTGGATTTGAACTTTTTGACCATTTTTTTTTTTTTGTTTCTTTTTTGCTTGATGTTTCAACACTATGTTCCCCATTTAAGGGGATGGGTTTTTTTGGTTGTTGTGTTTGATTGTGTTCTCAGTTTGATAGAAGCCTTTTTTTTTTTTTACAAAAGCTTTTTTTTTTGTTTTTTAGACTTTTTTTTTTGTTTGGTAGAGTTTTCCCTTTTTTTTTTTTAGGTAGAGTTTCCCCTTTGATTTTTTTTCCTTTTTTGTTTTTGTTTTTAAGCTTATTTTATAGAGCTAACAGAGGGAATAAACCCACATTTGGACCATGCTGCAAAGGCAGCATAAGTGCAATTGGCAAAGGCAAGTTTGTGGTTGGCAAATACAAACGGGTTGCTGCCACCACTCTCTATCTCTCTTTTTTTCTTAATAAAATTAATTAATTAAAATTTTAAAAAATTTAGGCTCTCAACTTGAATAAGGCAACAAAAGAAATCAATTGGCCCTAATATTGTCAATTTGCTCCACCAATTTTGTCTTTATTCAAGAAAAAGGTTGCAGAATGTGGTAGGCAATATCGCTTTTTAATGAAATCATGCAACTTAATGGATTCTCTCAAGATGAAATGTCACCTACTAGGGAGTATATCTTGAGAGATACACATAAGGTTGATTTATTTTTTACATTGCCATAGGAATTTCAAAAGTGTTACATGTGAAAGCAATTGAATAAATATAATACTTATTGACCATCATTTGACTTTCCTCTTCTAGAACACATATAGCTATTTACAATTATGGACATCTTCATTTCTTTGTAAAGTTATAATTTCATTTTTTTTTTAATTTATGGACATTGTAATTAATGATTGATGTTGAAATGTTTTAAAAAATTTTTTAATGTTGAATGCTATAATTATTTTTTTTATTTATTAGTTACTTGTTTAATTTATATAATTATTTACTTTTTTAATTTCTATAATTACATTTCCAAATTAAGAAAAAAAAAATTTTTAACTGCATTTTTTAAAGCAAAAAAATCTTTAAATAAAGATTGCATTTATTAAACTAAACACATTGTTTTTATTAGCAAAGACTGTATTTTTTAACAAAAAACATTGTCATTGTAAATATTAACATAAAATTTGACAAAGTGTAAATTTAAATTTGATAAAGTTATGAAGATTGCGTTTTTCTATATAAAATGTCATCTATGTTGACAAAAACTGCATTTCTTAGCACAAAAAAGGTAATCTATGTTAACTTAACATAAAATTTGATAAAATGAGAAAAACTGTGTTACTACCATCAAAACATTGTCTAATTTGTTGACAAAGACTTTGTTTTTTAAGAATGAAACATCATTTTTGTGAAATTAACATAAAATTTGATAAAGTTCAAATTTAAATATAACGAATTGAAAAAGACTATGCTTTTACCATCAAAATGTCATCTATGTTGACAATGACTTCGTTTCTAAAAAGGAAATGTCATCTTTGTGAAGTTAACATATATTTTGACAAAATTCAAATTTAAATATGATGAACCAAAAAGGACTGCGTGTTTATTATCAAAACATTGTCTTTGTAAATATTTGTTAAGTTTAACAATACATAACAATTATTGCTCTCAGTCGTTTAATTTACACAATTTGGAATATTTTCTAGACAAAATTTTTAGAAAAATTATAACTTTCAATATATGTTGAATTTGGACATGATCCACATAAAAGAGAAAACACATCAATACAAAAATTTGGAATTATATATTAATAATATACAATTTACATCAATAAAAAAATTTAAATAAACATAAAAGGGAAAAGACTCTTTTTTCTTATTGAATAAATTTGGATACATAGTCACACCTTTCATGTCGAACCTCATCAATTTCTTTTTCTATGAAATGTTTCTTTTCAACCAATTGAAAATAGTTGAATGAATGTAAAAATGAAATCAATATACAATTCATAATTGTTTTCCATATAATAACAATGTATCTGTAATAAAAAATGATAATTAACCTTATTTGGTATACTCAGAATATCGTTATCTATTATTTCCTTCATGAAATAGAAGACATAATATCTACATTCTTGAGTTTTAGGTTGATGAGGAACCTACAAATGATTATTGGGTTGTCAAGAATTTGTCACATTCATGTAAACAATTGATAAAATAAAATACACAAATATATCGAAAATGTAACCTATGTTATTTTCTTCTTTTTATTACGAATAGCCATTTCCCTGAAACAACAACAAAAGGTAACCAACACATTATACTCATAAATAAACCATAAACAATTTTCAAAACTTATTTCACATAACATAAGTACCTTGTTATTATTTCTTTTAGTTCTTATGACGATTTAGGATTACTTTTTATTGAGTCAAAAAAGTAAACCTTATAGTTTGTCTATTCAATGACAACCAACTACCAATGACCCTTAAATAAATAGTATCGATTTTAATATTAAAAGTTAAGCTTTTAACTATTTTCAAATCCATATGAAATAATTAACGATTGCTGACATATTATGAAAAATATGAAAACATACACAGGATTATAAAGTGCGAGAAAGTATTGGCCTGCTCTTTCCATTACACAGGTTAAAGCAACTAAACAATCATATATAAAGCCAATGCTATTGGATTTATGACCTGGATTAATGAATCTATAGGTAGCAATCATTTGTCTCTCTTTCACACATTTGTAAAGAATGCTACAATAAAATACAAATCAATTATAATACAGGTTTACACTATATATGAATGAATATATATAATTAATATTTTAATAAATATATAAGCTAACTTTTAATATGCCAAGATTTCTTTAACTAATGTTTTCATCATTGAACAAATCTAACAATTTCATCCTACCCAATCCATGAATCAATTGGCTAATAAAACAATCCATCTTCGGCTCCCATATTTATTAGTCATTCATCTACTAATTAATGCTTGCATAATGGAGACACATGCATACTAGATTCCGTATGTGGAACTTAGCTAATCTTAGTCTTTAAAGCCTATTCCATGCAAAATTCAAGTGTATTCATATAAGGTCAAATCACAATGACTCTAAATCTAATTGATTAAGTTATAATGTGTAATACCAAAGGAGATGATTAGTCAAAAGCTTCATCCACAAATACATTTCTTACATTCTTCGTAAATGACTGACCCATTATATTAGTTGCTATAGCTACCAATTGTGCCTCAAATTCAGTAATGCATTCATTTTGCTAAACTAGTATAACAGTTAGTTTAATAGTTTTTGATGTGTGGGGTTTAAGTTTTGTATTGAAATAATTTGTTGGATAAACAAAGCTCCTAACTCCCTTAACACAGCTAGGTCTATCTTTAGAACTGAATGCCAAGGTCAACACATCAACACCATTAATAGTTTCAATTTCACTGGATGTGCATCTCATAGCTAAGTCATCCTAAAACACTAAATATGTATGTTAGTAAACATGGACAATCTTGAAGAAGCAAACAAGATATATATAAACTTACCATCCTTTTAGCCATTTCTTCAGTTACTTTATCAAAATACTCTCCAATTTTTAATGCATGTGCTTTTTTTCAAACATCTTATCTAGATATCCCATTGCTTGATCTGAGTGTTCATGCAACCTTATGAAAATATAAGTTCTCTTCGTAATTTAAATGAATTTCAAATAAATTAAACTAAATGCATAATACAGAATAAAAAAAACTTACATGTTCATGCTTTAATTTTGCATAATCCTTTCTTGAAACTCTATGGTTATACTTTTTTGGGCATTTATTTTCTGTTAGACCTTTTTTTTTTTTTTTTTTACGACAAAATAGGACAAAAATTACTGCATATTAAGAATGCATAAGACAAACAATTTCACTAACAATTGCTCTTCAATAATTTTCTACAAAAAATATTGCAATGCATACACTGAATTCGTATGATAACTAAGTTTAAACAAATTTTATCCACTTTTATCACTTTTGAATACATGGCTGTGGGATGAGCCAAAAGTTTAGAATTGTTAGAATTAGGTAATATATTTTTCTAAGTTAATTTAGCTTTGAAGTTTCTGAATTTTAGACTAGTAGATTGCAATACAACCTTTTTACACTCAACTAGTACGTCAAGGCGTACCTATAAAGAATGAAATAATACATTGCAACTAGGCAATGTAATTGCATTCCATAAACAATAAACATCAAAGAAGCAATAACTTCAATTAATTAATATAATTTATCACAATCGATTCCCAAATTTGGTCCTTTTTCTCTGTTGAAATATTTCTCCAACTACTATAGTTAATGGACATCATCTATCAAACTAGACATCCAAAATGGCTAGCCATCTTTGACCTACCACTTACGACATGCTAGCCATCTACTGTAGACACCTCATTTAGTTTGAGATCTAAACCGGTTGGACTTGATCTAATTCAAAACCTAAATGACCAATTTTTTATTTGTTACTTTTTATTTCATTTATTTTTCTTTATTCTGTAATTTATAATTTTAGTTTTATTTATCTTTGTTTGTTTTTCTATTTACTTTATCTTTATTTTCTTTTACTTTTATTTATCTTTTTAATTTTATTTCATTTATTTTTATTTGTTTATCTTTACTAATTATCTTTATTGATTTATCTTTAGTTATTGAGTTATTGCTTTTTAGGATAAAAAGTAAATTTAAAAAAAGAAAAAGTTTTGAAAATCACAAAATGGTGAAAGAGGTTGGGAAATAAAAGGACTTTATCTTTAGGTGATAATTCATGTTTTAGAGTTAAAATTAAGTAGGGATTCTTAGAGATAAATTTTAATTTTAGGGATTATTATTCTTTGGTGATAATATATAATTTTCAAGAGTTTAATCCCTATTTAATTTAAAATACTTATCAAGTCAAGTAACGTCCCTGTAAATAGTCCATCATCCAATAGTAAAAGACACACAACAATCACAAATGAGAATTTGAAAGTAAAAAGTTTTAGGCAGTACAAGACCAAATTTTAAACTTTTCTACTTCCTGATGATTTTTCGACAAGATTCTCAGGTTTCGACAAGATTTTTAGATTACAATGATGTTTTCCCAGCAAGCGTTGAAGCTCCTGACAAAGATTACATAGAGATCTCCAAATTCTAATGACGACTCCTAGTTTTCCATTCATTAACTTAATCTAATCCGACCCATAACATCTGACCTAAGATCCATCACCTATTGAGCCAAATTGCTGAGCCAAACCAAGTCACTACACTAGCTACAAGCTAAGAAGTTTGTTAAGTTAAGCCAAACCAAAAGGTTTAGGTATATATTTGTTTCATTTATTAATTTATATAAAAATAAAAAATATTTTTTAAGAAAAATAATTTTTGAAAATAAAAAAATAAAACATTACCAACATATTCGAAGGTTTGCTAATTTTAAAACAATTTTCTTAAAAAAAAATTAAAAAAAAACCTTACCAACATATTAAAGGGTTTTGAAATTTAAAAAAAAATTAAAAAAAAATAAAACCTCACCAACATATTGGAAGGTTTTGAATTTGAAATTTAAAAACAATAATAAATTCATAAATAAATAAATCTTATCAACATATTAGAGGTTTAAATTTTAAAAATGAAATTTTGAATTTTGAAAAATAAATCTTAACAATATATTGGAGGATTTGTGTTTTTTTTTTTTTAAATCTAAAAATATGATTTTACCAACATATTGAAAACTCTTATTAATTTTTTACAAAAATTAAAATTTTTAAAAAATAATTTTCTTAAAATTTTACCAACATATTAGAAGATATTTCTAAAAATATATTATTTTTATGAAAATTAGATTTTGGATCTTCGATGATAAAATTACTAAAAATGTTGTAAATTGCAATTTCTATGTAAATTCTTAGGTGAGACATTTTTTTTACATTTTACCAACATATTGGAGAATTTAGATGAGAATTTTTTATATAAAGATTCTTAATTCCATTTGGTGGTGAATAAGAGTGTTTTTTTTAAAAAAAATTAAATGAATTTGACGATGAAGCCTTTTCAAAGCATGACAAATAATCTCCTTAAATAATCTTGAGGTGAGAAAATATTTTTAAGTTATTTCCAACATATTGGAGTAATTTAAGAGTAATTTTCAATAATTAATTATTTGGTAAGATTTTTTAAGCTTTTGGATAATACGAAATCAAATCGATACCATCCTTTGGATAGGTGTTATAAGGGTGTTATAATCTTTCTAACATGTAATTTTACTCTCGAACTTAATTCTAGTTTTGTGGAATAGAATATACTTTTTAAAGATACCTGAGCTAAACTTGAGATATCTTTTTAAAATAAGATATATTTAGTTAGATGGCTAATTGTACCTAAATAAAAAATTTTAATTATATATTATCTTATTTAAACCTTAAACAAAGATGGTTTTTAATATTAATTTTGATATTTAATTATTGAAATTTTTTTTAAGCTTCTCTAAAAAAGAAAATTTTTTCACCTAAAGAGTATTTAAGATAAACTCATTGTTTATTTAAAGAGGCTCTATCATCAGATTTATTAAATATCTCATCAAATTTCCATCGCAAAATCCTTTTATTTATTTATACAATATTGTTATATAGAAATTCTATCAAAAATATCATGCAACAATATTATAATTAAAACAAGCAAAAATCATGCAAATATTAAAAAAATCTTACAAATATAATCGTGCAAATAAATAACATCCATAAAAAAAGAAAAACATAATGCAAAAATAAATAATCATGCAAGTAAAATCCATACATAACATCATGCAAAAATATAAAAATCAAACAAAATAAAAAATTGAATTAAAAAAATTAAATTATAAACAAAAAAATAAAAAAATAAAACTTAAAACCTTGTGAACCGATTTAGGGAAAGGAAGCATAGGCCTTAAGGTTGAAGGCAAGGCCACATGTGAGTCACCAAATTGGGTATAAACAGGTGGGTTAACAAATGAAGCTTGTTGTTTCAAAACAACACCGTTTTATTATTGGTGTAAAAATCCCCCTATTATCTTTTCTTTTCTTTTTTCATCCCTTTGTTTCTCTTTCTAACATCAGTTTCATTTTCCTTCTCTCTTAAACCCAGCTAAGAACAAAAGTAATTGACAACCTCTTCAAAACACCAAAGCATTGATGGTCCAACATAAATCCCTATAGCTTGTTGCCACCTTGCACTAGTGTAGCCTATGCTAAAAACATTTCTATACTAGGAATGCCTTTTTCCTCCATTTTCTATCTCTATTTTAAAACACATAAACACTAAAAAAGTCAAACTGAAACTTTTTTAAAAAATTCCTTTATTGCCAACTTCTTGCTTTTTTACGATTTTATATGGATTGCTGCTGATTGATTGTTATTATGTTACTTATGTTTGCTTCTATTTGTTGGAGTTTTTGATTTGGCTTTTGGGTTTTTGATTGAATGCTTTTGATTGTCTATGTTGAGGCATGCTTTGGGTTGACTTGATTTCTAAAAATTGTGATTGGCTTTCTGCTTGTCTTTTAATGGGTTTCTGGGTACAGGTTTCTCTGTTTTCTGTGTAGGAGTTTTTTGGTTTTGTGTATGAGGTTGTGTGTGTTGGCCTTCAAGTGTGAATTGATTTTCAAGCTTGCTGGTTATGGGTATGATTAAGGCTAGGAACTACTATTTGTGAATTAGTTTTGGCTGATTCCTTGCCTTGTTGAACTGTTATGTTGCCTTGCTCTGTTGTTGCTGTTGAATTACTTGAGTGTTTACTGCTGAATTCATTTGTTCTGCTTAATTTTCTCTTGACTTACTTTGCTTGTTAATTGAGGCCATCAGTTGCTGTGTGATTGCTTGATCCTTATGTGTGTTCCGTGTGATTGCAGGTTGGGTCTTTTTATAAGGATGGATTCCTAATTCACTTTGGAAAAACCAAAATTTCATTGGCTCTAGGAAAAATTTCCAAGATTCAATTTTCTACTATCTTTCCTTTTTTTTTAATGAATTCAAGCCTAAGTATTTCCATAAGCCAATGGTTATTAGATTTCTAAGATTTAAAATTAAATCTGCTAAAATTTCCTTTTTGCATAATCATCATTTTTTTTCGCTGAATTTTTTTTTTAACTTTTTAACCTTTGATCAAAGAAACAAAAACAATAATAAAAAATAAAATAAAAATTAATGCCAAAAAATTTAAACTAAAAAATAAAATTTATTTTGGGCTTTCAATTTTTGGACCTAAATTTAATATCATTAAGGCCTAATTAAAATTCAAAGAATCCAAAGCCTATTTTAATATAAAAAATTTTTCGGATAAAATGAGATATCTACAATTATTTTTTTTTTTACATATTTTCTAACAAATAAGAATTGTTTAAAGACATAGACACTCATTACATTTGGATCTGACTCAATAAAAATTAAGAAATTCTCCTATGAACTAAGGATTCGCAATTTACACATTTTTCAAAAGTTTTCAATTTGAAATTCAAAGATTCACAATTTGAAATTTAAGGATTCACAAGGTTTCAAAGCAAGAATTGAAAGATTCACAGGATTTTAAAAATTCACAAAAAGTTAAAGGTTCGTAAGGTTTAAGATTTACAAAAGATTCAAAGATTCGCAAAAGATTTAAATATTCACAAATTTCAAATATTTGTAAAAGATTCAAAGATTCGTAAAAGATTCAAGATTTGTAAAATTCAAAGGTTCACAAAATGATTCAAAGTTCACAAAAGATTCAAAGATTTGCAAATTTCAAAGATTCACAAAAAAATTCAAAAATAATTTTGAAGATTCACAAATGACACTTATAAAATTCAAAGATTAACATTCAAAAATTTTTTTTTAGATTCATAGTCAAAATTTCAAAGATGCATGTTCAAAAATTTTAGAAATTCACATCCAATATTCAAAGGTTCGCAATAAAAAATCTTAGAGATTTGCATCAAAAAATTCAAAGATTCTCATTCAAAAAATTTTACGAATTCACATCCAAAATTTTAAAGGTTCACATTTAAAAAATTTTAGGAATTCACATCCAAAATTTCAAATATTCACATTTGAAAATTTCATAGATTCACATCTAAAGTTTAAAGATTCACATTTGAAACTTAAATATTCTCATTTAAAAATTTTAGAGATTCACATATAAAATTCAAATATTTATATTTGAAAAAAATTTAAATATTCACATCTAAAATTCAAAGATTCGCATTCAAAAAGTTCAAATATTCTCATTTGAAAATTTTTGAGATTCTCATCCAAAATCCAAAGATTTGCATTTGAAAAGTTCACATCTAAAATTCAATGTCTCAAGGCTTCGCATAAAAGATTCTTATCTTATGACGAAAAAAGTTTCTTTAAAAAGAAGCTCAACAACTTTACAATCTTTTCAAAATATCTTCCTATTCAGTTAATTAAAAAAAATCTTCGCAATCTAGAGTCAAAATCTTAACAAATTTTTCATCCAAGGGTCAAAATCTTAGAAAATTTTTCTCATCCCAAGAACATCTTATCGAAAAATTCGTCATTGTTTCACAGAATTTAATTTCAAAATCCAAAATCAAAATTTCATATCCATCAAACAACTATCATGAATGCAAATGCATGTAATGCAAATGTCAATTAATATCATGCAACTCTAATTATGGTAATAAGGTTATCAAACTACCATCTCGTATTTTCATTCTTAACTTTTCAATACTAATAATTTCATATTTAACTTGCAAACTCCATCAACTAATCCATTATCATTTCCATCATTTGGTCACAACTCGCTAGTTTCATTGACTAATCCATCTCAATTTTTATCACTTGGTCACTATATCTACAAAATAACTTCTCAAGCTTCTTTTAGCTTTTTCATTTCATTTTTTTCTTACCCTTGTCATTCTAGATTTCTTTTCAAAAGAATGGGAGAGTCTTTTATGAATATTGTCATTCATTTATTTATCATCATTCTAATTCATGACAATTGTAATTCAATCATACATTTCCTCAATTCATTATAGGGATACAAAAGTGGTAAACAACAAGAAAAATTCAAGAAAATGGGTATTCATTATTGAAATGAACAAATATGGTCAACAGTAAATGAAAAATGAATAAAAGCACATCATCGCAACTATGAGAATGAGATATTAGCATCCGAATAATGAATATTTAAATAATTTTGAATTCTAATTCAAAGTTCTTTCTCAAAAACTCACTCCATTAATATTCTTGATTTTTGAGCTTATCAACCCAAGCATTATCCATATCCCATGGGATCCTCAAATGATATAAAGTTGGTTTCAAGTTTTTGTCTCAAATATTTTTCCACTTAAATTGCCATTTTGGGTTTTTAATTCAAGTCATCCTTTTTTCTCTTTTTTATTTTTTTTGCCACATCTTTTTTCTCATTTTCCTTTTCCCTTGATCCATTAGTGATCAAAATTCCAAATAATCATTTTACAAGTCTGCTTAGTTCAATTCAAGATTCTTTAATTTAAGCATACCCATTTCATCAAAATGGACTTTTAGGGTACAAAACATAGGCTAAGGTGATGGGTTATGAAAGAAATAGATAAAATAGACCCAAAACGTATTTGAAAGGTTACAAACCAAATGATCATTTCTTATCATACAAACCTAGCCTTTTGCCCCTTCAGTTTTTCTTTTTTCTCTTCTTCATTTCTCTTTTCATTTTTGATTTTACACTTTTCATCATTTTTAAGAAAGATCCAAGTGTAAAAGACTTTTGCCTCTGAATCATTAAAGACCTTTACTTTTTTTTTTTAATGTGAACAAGCCTTTTTCAAACTTTACCCCAGTGTGGAAGGTTCTTCACAAGGAATTTAACTAGCTCGAAAAGGCATAATAAATGGATATTTTCTTTTTGTGAAGGGTAAAAGAAATATGGTCATTTCTCATTTCAAACATAAATATTCTTAATAAAGAATATTTATTGCCTAAAAGTAAACTTGTAAATGAAGCATCACAAAATCACATACTGCATTACTTTCATCTTTTAATGGTGAGACTCTTTGCCAAATTTAACTCAATTCATAAAATTTATCTTCTTTTACCTCAGTAATCCCAATGATTAAGAGTCTCAAATTACCAATATGAATGATAATTTTAAATTAAATCTTAAATTATTGTCATAATTGTTTGAACATTCATTATTTGGAATATGAGAATGCATATAAAAAGAGATATGAGAAGATGAAAGCATATAATGATGATTCATATGAAAGAGAAAATGTCATGAAAATGCATCATATTTGCCATTTTATTAAAATGATAAAAAATAAACTGAAATTCTAATACACAAAAAAAATCTTAAGATTTTAAAATGAAAAGTAATTTCAAACAATTCTAGCTTTCCTTATCATTCCCACGATTATGCCTCTATGTGGTTAGGTAAAGGGTTTTTACTAATCTTCAGCCCAATTGGCATATCAAAACTCACTGAGCCTACTTTAATCAAATTTTACACCTTGTGTTTGAAAGCAAGATAACTTTCTATAGAACGGCCCATATTCCCATTATGATAATCACATGTAGCATTGGCATCTTTCCATTTGGTATAGGGTGGCTTTAGAGGTTCTAACTAAACAGGTGTTATCAACTGTTTTTTAACAAGCTCCAAGAATAACTCAATATATGACATAGGAATAAGATTATACAAGTTTTTTTTTTCGTTATTTCGATATCTATTTGTCAAATATCATAACTGGTGTAATGGTAGGGTTAGACATATTTGTAAATGGTTGAAAAGTTAGTTAATAAGCATAAGGACTTGGGTAATGTTATTTATGGTTAGTTAATAAGGTTGGTACATCGGATAAGGATAATATAGGGTGAAGCTTTTAACTTGTTGCCCCTCATGGATTACAACTTAAGCATTTCTTTTTTTCTTTTTCAATGTAGCCCATTTATTTGCATTAGTAGTTTCACCTTCATTTAACTTGCCATTCTTAATGGAATTTTCAATAAGTTCACCAATGATTACCATGTTAGCAAAGTTTTTGGCGGCATTGCCAATCATTCTCTCATAGTAAGGAGCCTTGAGAGTTTTAACAAATAGAACTATAGTATTCTTTTTAGTTAGTGGAGGTTTAACTTGGGTTACCACATTTTTTCACCTCAGGGCATATTCTTTGAAGCTTTTAGTATCTTTCATTTTCATGCTTTGGAAGGACAAATGTTCTGGTGCCAAATTTATGATGTGCTTATATTGGGCAATAAAGATCCTTGCTAATTCCTTCTAGCCATGGATGCAAGTTCAACAGAACCAATAAGATTGTCTTGAAAAACATGGATGAGTAGCTTTTCATCATGTGTCTGTAGCCATTTTGTTACATATGCTATAATGCACTTAGTTTTATTGTATTTTCAAATTGGGGCACCTTGAATTTTGGTGAGATCACTACATTAGGAACTAGGCATAGTCCAACAGCATCTATTGGTCCATAAAAATTGATCCCTTTAATAGCTTCAAGCCTCTCTTTTATGAGATCTATCTTTTAAGATCTAGAGCTTTTTTTGGCTTTTATAGGGCATATTTTTAATTTTTCTTACTCTTTTAGATCATATAAATTAGGAACTTATGTTTGATCAAATGTCTTGACAGCAAAGACAGAAGTAATTTGAGTAAAAGTAGTAGTTAAAGGCATGTTAGTATGCATGTAAACATAGCCTCCAATAAATGGCCTTTGATGTTAGGCCCCTTGAGATACTTGTGTTGAGTATTGGTCAAAACCAGAAGGATATAATGGATCATTTTCATTTTAGACCACTATCTCTTCCACCACTTTCTTTCTCTTGTTCATGTTTTTTAGCAATTCAATGATAGTTTCCAATTATCCCTTTAACTCCTCTTGTGCCTTTATAACTTTTAGAAATAAAGACCGTTTTATTCTTCCATGATCTTTGCTTAATATCTAGTGTTGTAGTGCCTCAATTGTTTGAAAATTAAGCTATCCTTGAACTTTAATTTTTCATAATTAGAATGTATATTTAGAGATATATTTATGAAAACATCCTATCTTAAATATGTTATGTATAAGAATGAATGAATGCATGAATCCAATAAGGAATATTTGCCACATAACAAATGTTAACAAGAATAATATTTATTGAATTAAAAGTTATTTTTAACCAAATCCAAAAATTACATACATAAAAAGTCTAAAGTTTATTGTGAAAAAAAATCCCTAATTTGTTGATATTGGCCTTGTACTTCATTGAGGAAATCTAGTAGTTTTTGGTTATGTGCTCCAACTGGTGGCACCCTTTGTCTTCCATTCTTCGACCTTTTTAACCATATCTTTGGCTTTATAAATAGCCATAGTGATTTGGTCAAACAGGCATTCTAACTAGTCATACTTCCTCACATATGCATCTTTTGCTTGCTCACATTTTTCATTCACAACCCTTATTTGTGTTCCAATTTAAACAACCCCGTTTAGTACTTGGATGTGCTTTTGTGCCTCAAAGAATGCCTTCTCACTTTCTTGCACCTTTGCTTGCAACCATCCATTTATTTTAGAAGTTGGGCTAACTCATGAATGGTGGATGATTGTGTTATGTTAATGTTAGCGAACAGACTTTTCCATTCATCCCTTTCTTGTTTGAGTACTTAAACTTTCTTTTTAAGCTTTTTGTTTGCAAGTTTCAACTCCTCAAACTTTCATTTCAAGCCAATAGGGAACTTTTCTAGGCTTTCCATAAATGTAATCAAGATTTTTTTTTTGTTAAAATATTTTGTGGCAATCACTCCTTATGATAAATATAATGATGTCAATGCACGCACATACATTAAAAGAAAAGGGTTAGTAAGCATAATATATACAAGGAACAAAATACAATTTAACAAGCAAAATAGTAATAAATGTCCTTTCATATGACCTATTTGAGATTTTCTAATAAGAGGGAAGGCATGGCTCTAACTTAGGTTTAGATCATTAGGGTTTGTGTACATGCTGGGTTCAAAGGTTTGGCGATCTAAAAGCTCCCAAATTGTTCCATACATCATCGTCCATTATAGACTAGTAAAGTACTCCAATCCTTACCCAACATTATAAGCTTAAACGAAAATGGTTCAATTTGAGTAGGAGTTTTCGCTAGCTCACACAAAGGTTATCATCTCACAAAAATATAGGTATTTGCTCCCTTATAAGAAAAGACAAAGCTCGGGTTTAAAGCTTATGCATGAATGCTTGTGTAGTGTGTGTGAAGGAACATGCCAATCCAAATAATCAAATAAATTAGTACACATGAAAAATCAAAATCTACATAATAAACAAATAAATTAATACGCATAAAGAATCATAAGCTACAAAATAAACAAATAGGTTAGTCCACATGAAAAATCACAAATAATAATAAAACCATCAAAGCAAGATTTAAGATAACACACAACTAACTAATGACTTGATTCTCTAAAGTCCTTAATGGAGTTGTTAAACTATCATAATATTCATATCTAATAACCTACCTATTAAACACAAAAAAATATGGAGTCACTACCAATATTTTTTATCTAGGTGTGATTGGCTACTTTTGTGAATCTATCCTTTTTAAAGTTGTCTAAACTTAGCTAAAGGTCCCTAAAAAGAATAGGTTTTGGTTTACATCAACAAAAATAAGTTTGGGAGTCGGTTACGTGCATAGAAGGTATTAGCACCTCATTATGCCCAAAATTAGTATCAAATTAATTATATGTTATCTTATTTAAGCCTTAAACAAATATGGTTTTTATATTAATTTTGATATTTAAATATTGATAAAAAAAGTCTTTAGACTTTCACCATAGAAAAAAGTTTTCTCATCTCAAGAGTATTCAAGATAAAATCGTTATTCACTTAAATAGACTCCATCATCAAATTTATTAAATATCTTATTAGATTTCCATCCCAATTCCTTTTATTTATTTACAAAATGTAGCCATACAAAAATGCTATAAAAAATATTGTTAGCTTTTTAGGTGAGATGGTGATCCAAGAGGAGAGTGAATTGGATTTCTCCAAATTCTTCCCAAACAAATGATTTCAATATAATTGAATGAAAATTAAAACAATAAGCACTTTTGATGAAAATATAATGCAAACAATAACAATTAATGAACCTAAAATCAAATATAAACAATAATAAATTTTAAGGAGATAGGGATAGAGAAATCAAACACAATAATTTATAGAGGTTCGATCCTTCTCCACAAGACTCCTACATCCTCTCTTCTTGGTTGTCCATACCAAGGCTTCAATTTGCTATTGAAGAAAAACACTTACAAGATACAAACCTATCTTGTACGAAATCTCTATATTTTTCTCAAGGCTTAGATAGCAACCTATACCGTTACAATATTAAGAGGATACCCCACATCTTGCTTACAAGATAACCAAAATAATTTTTACAAACTAAAATACCTCTCAAGGTTGAGTGTTTGCCTAATGAAGTACAAAGAAAATGATGAATGAAACACAACAATATTTTGGATACAAGAAATACAAAGGATGTTGAATTTATGCTTTAAAAACTCTTGATTTTAAGAGAAAATGAAAATATAACTTGTTAGCACTTGCTCTCTTGCTTCATCAATCTTCTTGGTGTATTGGAATGCCCAATTTATAGAGAAATTGAGGAAATAGCCATTAGGAATGCTTGGGAAATGAAAAACCATGTTTTCTTCCTTTGAAACTAGCCGTTGGAGCTTATTTGGGATGAAAGGATCGATTGGTATTGATAGGGGATCGATTGGTTCTTGAATTTCAGTCAATTTTTTACCTTTACAACAAAGGGGATCGATTGGTTTTGGTACCCAATCGATTGGGTCAGCTAAGGGATCGATCTTATAACATAGGGGATCAATCTAGTCAAGCTGCTCTGTTGTATCTTGTTTTGCACTCTACATAGTAATTTGATCATATCTTGAGTTATATAAATCTAAATCACAAACTTTTTGAAGATTTAGAAACTAGAATTAAAGGGGTTTCTATCCATATAAACTTCATCACCTAATTCATTATGTACAAATTATAGTGAATTTTCAAATCTACCCTTTGTGCAGTTTTTAGACAACTACAGAGTGTCTAGTAAAAATTCAAAATTTTTTCTTAGAAAATTTGGATTTTGACTTTATTTGATCCATTAGAAAGTAGACTCAAAGAGCTTTCCAATCATATAAAATTCAAATATAAAGCTTTGTGAATTAATACATAAAAATAAAACAAATTCAATGTTGGAAAACTTTGTTCTTGTAAAACAACTTTCTTAAGTTAATCTATTTCTCAAAACCAATATTATTAAAATTGTATTGAGTCCAAAATGAATAAATGTACTTTAAAAACAACAACTGGACTTTCATTTAAGCTTAAATAAATAATCTTTAAAGATAGATTTGGTTTGAAAAATATAAAACCAAGAAAGGTTTGTTTAAACTTTGAAAATCATATTATTTATTTAGTATCAAAATATAAAATTTAAAAACATGTACTAAATAAATCTTTTTCAAAATCTTGATCAAGCTTACTTAGCTTAATGTTTTGTCATTTCAAAATAAGGAGCAATTCAAGGCTAACAATCTCCCCCTTTTTAATATGGTAAAACTTAAAGATAAATTTCCTTGATAAAAAAAAAGAAACTTTCTTTAAGACATGTAAGATTTTGAAAAACATTTTGAAAAATATTTTGAAAAACTCCCCCTTAAATAATGCATGAAAAAAATTTCCCTCAATTTATGCATCCTAATCCAACACAACTCAATAAATATATGTTTGTCAAATATATGAAATAAGCACAATCAAACATATGCATGTCAAGCACAAGCAAATTTGTCCACATGATATTTCTCCCCCTTTTTGTCATAGCAAAAAGGCAAGAGCAAATTAATGAGCAAATAAACATAAGGAGACATCATTAACAAATATATTCATAAAACGTTTCTCCTCCTTTTTGTTTATGCTTTTTATACCAAATGTTTAAGCTCTTATATCAATTGCTATAAGCATACAAGAAGAAATATCTCTAAACTCTCTTCCATTTTTTGTCATTTCAAAAGAAACAGAAATCAATTGAAGGTATGGGACAAAATGTTTGATACCAATAATATCAAAAGTATTTTGAATGCATGTAATCAAATATAATATGCACAATGAAATTCACATACATGTATTCAAGCATAAGAGCATTAATATCTCTAATTAAAATGTTATAGCACAAAATCATTTATTCAACCTAACTACATGAAATATATGAGCAAAAGGATAATTATTGATATGCAACCTACTCATAAATCATGTTATCATAAGATGTGCTTAGAACCTAAAACATCAATAGCAATTAAGCATATATTCAAGCACATGCATATAAGCTCATACCAATTGTTAAGGATACCAATTGTTATCATAAAACAAATCAAGCAAATTGTATTCTAAGATTGCTCCTCATTTCAAAATAAGGATTAATCAATTTAAGGTACACATAATTTTGCATGAAAGGTACAAGCTATATCAAGGATAGGCACATACCCAAACAAGTGTCCACGAAAGTTAAAAAATTTTTAAGCAATTTTGATACCAATTGTTAGTAATTTTATTCAACAACTTTTATTAAGCACACATACTTCAAGCATATGAAAGATTCATTTAATACATGCATAAATGATAATAGTAATATTTCCTAAGCTATCCTATCCAAACAAGAACAAAAAGCTCATATGCATTTAATAAAACATGAATACTAATGAGCAATAAGGTTCAATTATCATCATGTCATAACAAAGATTATTCAAGTATTTTCCAATATTTCCTAAGCTATCCTATCCAAACAAGAACAAAAAGCTCATATGCATTTAATAAAACATGAATACTAATGAGCAATAAGGTTCAATTATCATCATGTCATAACAAAGATTATTCAAGCATTTTCCAAACATGATGAATGCATAAGTTATAGCAAAGAAATAATAAAAGTATAATTATTCAAATATATTTCACATTATTTTAATGCATAGCAAAGTATTTAACTCAAATATATGCAAGTATTTAATCATATATTTCAATCAAAATCATACAAGCATATGCAAAATGCATAAACAATATACCTAATTAAAAAAAATGCAAGCTTTTAGGCACAATTTGGTACATGCCATTTTAATGATCTCAATCAATGAACATGTATATAAATTTCAAATTTATAATTCATAATGTTTGAGTCAAATCAATTTAAAGATCAAGAAATCAACATATCCAACTCATAGCCATGTTCAAAGATTCATCTTAAACAAATATTAATGCAATGAAAACTATTAATCAAAGCAATCAAGAACTAGGCATAAATATCAATGAAGGTGAGTTAATCAATCCAAGCTTTAAAAAATATTAGAACAATATCTACCAAGTGGCTTAGTGATTAATTTGTGCAAAGTGTTCACAAATTCAAACATAATATCTCATTTTTGCACATATCAAAGCAAGCATTTATGAAATCATACATTAAACATTATAAATCACAGGCACATAGTATAGATTCAATACAATTACCTCTATCCTTATCAAGCTATGTTGTTGTGCTCATTGTAGTTGAGTGAGGCTTTGAATCCTCCGTTTCACATCATTTGAGCTAGTCTTTTATGTACTTGGGCTTGATTGATGAGGATGACATGCTTTGTTTACTATACTTGAAATTCCAAAAATGTAGGCTCATTCATGTTCATTTCAAGTTCTCTTAGCATAGACTTAGAAAAATTTCTTGATAGAGGATTTTCATTAGAAGCATTAAGAAAATCAATTGATAAAAATTACACCAATTGTTAGAAAACAATTCCAAATTCTAAGTCATTATAGGCAAAAGAAAATTTATTCACTAAGCACTAGTTGCCAATTGCAAGGGAGATATATACTTAAGCTAGAAGCCATATATCAATTAAACATCAAATAGCACAAGAATGGCACTAAAGCTAAAGTTCTCATGTAATGTGCAAAACATGAATCCTTTCTAGATCATTGAGAAATATTGAACACAAAGAAGACATATTCAATATTCACATATATTCAATAAATCACCAAAGAATATGCCAAAATAAATTTTAGCCTATATAAAAACTAAAACTCAAGGAAGACATATTTATCATAAAAGAAAATTCAAGAAAATTTTAGCACAAAAGCATAAATATGTCTACACAAATTATAGGTCATAATCAACAATGACTTAAGTTAAAAATAAGCATCATAAGAAATTCATTTACTTAAGTCATGTTGCAATCATGTCAAGTCAAGAAAAATCACATTTATCATATATACACACACATGAGAAGAGCAATAGATGAACCAATAATACATATTATTTACAAGCGGGTAGTTCATCATATTCAAAATCACAAATCAAGAGATATATCAATTGAGCACAATATCCAAAATATTTCACAAAATTAATAAAACATTTAAGCACAAAAATAAGCATATTTCACAAAAGTATTTCACAAATTAAAAAATAAACAATTTAAGCACTTTCAAATCACAAGTATTAAGTTTAAGTTGAACCAATCATCATATGAGCACATACCATGACCAAAAACATAGATGAACAAAAAATCAATATATATATCACTTAAGCACAAAATGTTCATCAATTCAAAAATTAAGAGTTATAACAATTTAAAATATAACAATCAAGTTTAAAAAAATTTTCACACTCTCCAAGCATTGAAAACAAATTGAGTAATTTTAATAAATATGGTCATATAAACATGTTCCACAATTACAAATCAATATGCATAAAAATCACAAAAATCATTTTGATCATGCTAAAATCATTCAAACAAGTATATTTATGCAAAATACCATAGGATAAATCATTCAAAGCTTAATAGGTCTAGGATTTTGCTTTTTGCACTTTAAAACTAATTTTTGCTTGAAAAATACCTTAATAAATCTCAAAACTAGTCAAGCTCATTTTTAACCAACTTGGACCATTCCAACAAATTTCAAATGACAAAACAAAGTTGTTCAAGTTATCATTTGGCATTAGAAACAAGGAATTCAAAAAGTCAACTTTAATCCCATATTTCCTTAAAAAAGGCTATTAAGTTGGGCAAATATATTTAGACACACATCTAAGTTCTTTAAACCATTTAGAAAATTTTTATATCACAATTTGAAATTGTCAAATGGTTTTTACGCCCATGTATGTTCAAAAACAAGATTTGATCTTTTAAGTTCAACAATCCTTTGAAACTTGCATGTAACATTATGAAAAATAATTAAGCACATAAATAATCACACCAAGCATCAAAAGAAAATTCATCAACAAAATTATGCTTAAGCAATTTAACACCATAATCAATTTCAACAAGCATTTCAAACATATTTAAGTGCAAAATAAATGCATATTCAATTCAAGCTCACATTTTCTCGATATTATGCAACATATGTCTTGCAATCAATGTCAACCAAATTTTGCATAATCAATCAAGCATTCACAAATTTCATCAAGAATAGGTAACCAAATTCAAATACTCTTCAAATAAAAGTTTAGAGGTTACCCATCTCCATTGTGTGTCTAGAGTATTCAATTTCCAATCTCACATTGTAGCTCCTTGCTCTATCACATCTACAAGAGACATTTTCATTTGATTTTTGATATCCAAATAACTTTGGGTCCTTGAGAGTTAGTGACCAAGTCTCTTGATCCTTTAGGTACCCATACTTGCTTAATTCTAAATGGAACTTTTCTTCTAATAGGACAAGTATGTATACTGTGACCATGAAAATTACAAAAACTGTATTTAATCATTTTAAAACTTAATGAATTCTTTAAAAGCTTTTGTTTTTCATTTATCAATTCATCAAATTTCTTTTTCAAATCAAAATTTTCTTTTTCTAAAAATTCATTTCTACTTTGAAAGGTTTTTAATTCTATTTTCAACTTTTCATTTTCTTTTTCTAAAACATTTTTTGCATTCATCAAAAGATCATTTTCAACATTCAATTCTGAAATCATTTTCTTATGTTTCAAATGCATATTTTCAAACTCAATACTAAATCATTGTAAGCATCTTATAACTCATCAAAAGTATAAGAGTTTGAACCATAAGAGTTAGAGGTTACCTTTTTTTCCTCAATAGCCATGAGACATAATGGATGTTAGTTGAAAATTTATCTTTCAAGTAGTTCATCCAACTTTTTCCATATCTCATTTGAGGTTAAGCATTTTGAGACCAAGTTGAAGTTGTAATCATCTAAAGCTTTATAGAGAATGCACTTGGCCTTTGCATTATCTATTATTTGCTTCATATATATTGAATCTTTGGAAGGAGTATTAAGCCCTTTTCCCATCACATTCTATACTCCAAAATCTTAAGCTATAATGAACACTTTTATCCTTATTTTTCATTTACAAAATTCAAATTTATCAACTATAAGAGCTTTGAGGACTTTCTCACCATCTTGGAACCAAAATTGAGCCATGGGATCTTTCCTTAAGGTGGTTAAACCTACAAAAAGAGACCAAAGCTCTAATACCAATTGTTAGCTTTTTAGGTGAGATGATGATCCAATAGGGGGTGAATTGGATTTCTCCAAATTCTTTCCAAACAAAGATTTCAATATAATTGAATGAAAATTAAAACAATAAGCACTTTTGATGAAAATATAATGCAAACAATAGCAATTAATGAACCTAAAATCAAATATAAACAACAATAAATTGTAAGGAGATAGGGATAGAGAAATCAAACACAATGATTTATAGAGGTTCGATTTGTTAGCCTTGAATTGATCCTTATTTTGAAATGAAAAAACATTAAAGATAAATAAACTTGATCAAAATTTTGAAAAGGATTTATTCAGTACATGTTCTTAAGTTTTATATTTGGGTACTAAATAAATAATATAATTTTCAAAGTTTAAACAAACCTTTCTTGGTTTTATATTTCTCAAACCAAATCTATCTTTAAAGATTATTTATTTAAGCTTAAATGAAAGTCTAATTGTTGTTCTTAAAATGAATTTATTTATTTTGGATTTAATACAATTTTGATAATATTGGTTTTGAGAAATAGATTAACTTAAGAAAGTTGTTTTACAAGAACAAAGTTTTTCAACATTGAACTTGTTTTATTTTTCTGTATTAATTCACAAAGTTTTAATATTTGAATTTTATATGGTTGGAAAGCTCTTCGAGTCTAATTTCTAATGGATCAAACAAAATTAAAATCCAAATTTTCTAAGAAAAGATTTTGAATTTTTACTAGACATTCTGCAGTTGTCAAAAAATTGCATAAGGTTTAAATTTGAAAATTCACTATAATTGGTACACAATGAATTAGGTAATGAATTTTACATGGATAGAAGACCCTTTAAGTCTAGCTTCTAAATCTTCAAACGGTTTGTAATTTGGATTTTTATAACTCAAGATATGATCAAATTAGTAAATAGAGTGCAAAACGGGAGACTACCACCAAGCATAGATAGGATCGATCCCCTCTATAAAAGATCAATTGATTTTTCAAACAGAATGCTCCCAGGATTGAAAATTCAAAAAAGGGATCGATCCCCCCACATAGGGGATTGATCACCCTATTAACCAATCGATCCCCTACAAAAAGGGATCGATCGTAGGCTATTTTCAAGTGAAAAATGGTTCCAAACATGAACCAATCGATCCCTTCAAGCAAGGGATTGATCGATTTTGGATGCAAGCACACCAACAGTTACTTTTTCCTAATTCCAATGGGCATTTCTTCCCTCCAAGCTTTCCCGATGGTTACTTCTTCAATTTCTCTATAAATTGGGCACTTTAACATACCAAGAAGATTGATGAATTAAAAGAGCAAGAGCCAACAAGCCATATTTTCATTTTCTAAAATAATCAATAATTTTTAGAGCTTTAAAGTCTATATCTTTGTATTTATTGTATCCAAATTATATTTGTTGTTCATTCATCATTTTCTTGTACTTAAACTTAGCAAACACTTAGCCTTAGAGAGGTTGTTCTATTATTCACAAAATTAGCTTTGATATACAAGGGTGGAAGAGAACAAGAGGTGAGGTATCCTCTAGAGAGCTTTGTAGTGAGATTGGATAAAATACTACAAAGGGTAAAAGTTTCTATCTTAAGCCTTAGAAAGAAAAAGATAGGTTGTAATTTCAATTCAAGAATAGAGGATTAAAGCCTTGGTGTAGACAACCAAGAAGATATTACGTAGGTGCATTGTGGAGAATGACCAAACCTTTATAAATCATTGTGTTTGATTTCTTTATCCCTATCTCCTTACAATTTATTATTGTTTATATTTGATTTTAGGGTCATTAATTGTTATTGTTTTGTATTATATTTTCATCAAAAGTGCTTATTGTTTTAATTTTCATTCAATTATATTGAAATCATTTGTTTGGGAAAAATTTGGAGAGATCCAATTCACCCCCTCTTGGATCACCATCTCACCTGTAAAGCTAACAATTGGTATCAGAGCTTTGGTCTCTTTTTTTTGTAGGTTTAACCACCTTGAGTAAAGATCCTATGGCTCAATTTTGGTTTCAGGATGGTGAAAAAGTCCTTAAAGCTCCTATGGTTGATAAATTTGAATTTTGTGAATGGAGAAAGAGGATGAAGATGTTCATAAAGACCCAAGATTTTAAAGCTTGAAATGTGGTTGAAAAAAGGCTTGGAATTCCTTCAAATGGTACAAACTACATGAGGCAAGTGATGAATGATGCCAAGGCTAAGTGCTTACGATATAGAGCTCTTAACTCCTATAAATTCAACTTGGTATCAAAGTGTCCAACCTCAAATGAGATATGGGAGAAATTGGATGAAATACATAAAAGACAGCAATCCAATCGAAATGCATCATGTCTCATAGCTCTTAAAGATCCAGAGGTAACCTTTAATTTTATTGATTCAAATTCATATGCTTTTGATGAATTGCAAGATGCTTATAATGAGCTATATGTTGAATGTGAATCAATGAAAAGAAAATATAACAAAATGATTTCAAAGTTGAATATAAAGAATGAGTTTTTAATGAATGCAAAAAATGCTTTGAAAAAAAAATGAAAAATTGAAAATAGATTTTGAAACCTCTCAAAATAGGTATGAAATTTTAGAAAAAGAAAATTTTGATTCAAAAAAGAAATTTGATGTTTTGATGAATGAAAAAAGAGTTTTTAGATAAAAGTTTAAGTGTTAAAATGATTAAATGCAATTTTTGTAATTTTCATGGTCATACTATACAACTTGTCCCATAAAGAGAAAAGTTTCATTTAGAATTAGGCAAGTATGGGTTCCAAAAGGAACCAAAGACTTGGTGAATAATTTTCAAGGACCCAAAGCAATTTGGGTACCAAAAATCAAATGAAAAATGTCTTTTATAGGTGTGCTAGAGCAAGAAGCTACAATGTGAGATTGAAGATTGGAACTCTAGACACACAATGGAGAGATGGGTAACTTCTAACCTATATTTGAAGAGAATTTGAATTTAGTTACATATTCTTGATGAAATTTGAATGCTTGATTGATTATGTAAACTTTGGTTGACATTGATAACAAGACATATGTTACATAATCTGGAGAAAATGTGAGCTTGAATTGAATATGCACTTATTTTGAGAAATATGCATAATAAGAATTGACTTTTTTTCCCTTATTTCTAATGCCAAATGATCACTTGAACAACTTTTTTTTGTCATTTGAAATTTGTTGAAATGGTTCAAGTTGGTTAAAAATGAGCTTGACTAGTTTTGAGATTTACTAAGATATTTTTCAAACAAAAATGTGTTTTAAAGTGCAAAAATCAAAATCCTTGACATATTAAGCTTTGAATGATTTATCCTATGGTATTTTGCATAGATATACTTGTTTGAATGATTTTGGCATGATGGAAATGATTTTGTGATTTTTATACATATTGATTCATAATTGTTGAACATGCCTATATGACCATGATGTTTAAAATTGCTTAACTTGTTTATAATGCTTGGATCTTGTGAAATATTGTTAAAACTTGATTATTTTATTCTCAATTATTTTAACATTTGATTTGTGATTTTAGAAATTGATGATCATCTTGTGCTTAAACAATATATATTGATGTTTGATTGTTCATCTCTTGACTTCTTATGAAATAATCTTGAAATATGATTTAATTCTTTATCCTTATTAATTCAAGATTTATTTCTTCCCTTATGTTGATGAATTGATGAACTTTATGTACTTAAAAGATATATATTGATTCTTTGTTCATCTATGTTTTTGGTCAAGGTATGTGCTCATATGGTGATTGGTTCAACTTGACCTTAATACTTGTGATTTGAAAGTGCTTAAATTGTCTATTTTTAATTTGTGAAATACTTTTGGGAAATATGCTTATTTTTGTGCTTAAATGTTTTATTAATTTTGTGAAATATTTTGGATCTTGTGCTCAATTGATATATCTCTTGATTTGTGATTTTGAATATGATGAACTACTTGCTTGTAAATGATATGTGTTATTGGTTCATCTATTGTTCTTGTCAAGTGTGTGTATATATGATAAATGTGGTTTTTCTTGACTTGACATGGTTGCAACATGACTTAAGTAAATGAATTTCTTATGATGCTTATTTTTAGCTTAAGTTATTGTTGATTACGGCCTATAATTTGTGTAGACATATTTATGCTTTTGTGCTAAAATTTTCTTGAATATTTTTTTTGATAAATATGTCTTCCTTGAGTTTTTAGTTTTTACATGGCCTAAAACTTATTTTGGCATATTCTTTGGTGACTTATTGAATATATATAAGAATATTGAATATGTCTATTTTGTGTTCATGAGTGATCTAAAAGGTTTGATTTTTGCACATTACATGAGAACTTTTGCTTTAGTGCCATTTTGTGCTATTTGATGTTTAAATTGATATATGGCCTCTAGCTTAAGTATATATCTCCCTTGCAATTGGCAACTTGGGCTTAGTAAATAAATTTTTTTTTGCCTATAATGACTTAGAATATGGAATTATTTTCTAACAATTGGTATAATTTTTATCAATTGATTTTCTTGGTGCTTCTAATGAAAATTCTTTGTCAAGAAAATTTTCTAAGTCTATGCTAGGAGAACTTGAAATGAGCATGAATAAGCCTACATTTTTGGAATTTCAAGTGGAACAAGCAAAGCAAGTCATTTTCATCAATCAAGCCCAAGTACATCAAAGACTAGCTCAAATGATGTGGAATGGAGGATTTAAAGCCTCACTCAACTACAATGAGCAAAACAACATAGCTTGATAAGGATGGAGGTAATTGTATTGAATCTACGCTATGTGTCTATGATTTATAATGTTTAATGCATGATTTGATAAATGCTTCTTTGATATGTGCAAAAATGAGATATCATGTTTGAATTGGTAAACACTTTGCACAAATTAATCACCAAGCTACTTGATAGAATTTGTCTTAACTTTGTTAAAAGCTTGGATTGATTAATTCACTTCGATTAATATTCATGCCTAGTTCTTTGATTGCTTTGATTAATAGTTTTTATTGCGTGAATATTTGTTTGCATCTTTGGACATGGATATGAGTTGAATATATTGATTTTTTATCTTTAAATTGATTTGACTCATAGATTATGAATTATAAATTTGAAATTTATATACATGTTCATTGATTGAGATCATTGAGATGGCATGTACCAAATTGTGTCTAAATGCTTGCATATTTTTTATAATTAGGTATATTGCTTATGCATTTTGCATATGCTTGTATAATTTTGATTGAAATATATAATTGAATACTTGCATATGTTTGAGTTAAGTACTTTGCTATGCATTGAAATAATTTGAAATATATTTGAATAATTATACTTTTATTATTTCTTTGCTATAACTTATGTTTTCATCATGTTTGGAAAATGCTTGAATAATCCTTATTATGACATGATGATAATTGAACCTTATTGCTCATTAGTATTCATGCTTTATTATATACATATGAGCTTTTGGTTCTTGTTTGGATAGGACAGCTTATGAAAGATTATTACTATCATTTATGCATGTATTGAATGAATCTTTCATATGCTTGGAGTATGTGTGCTTTATGAAAGTTATTGAATAAAATTGCTAACAATTGGTAACAACTGGTATCAAAATTGCTAAAGAATTTTTTAACTTTCATAGACACTTGTTTATGTCCCTATCCTTGATATAGCTTATACCTTTTATACAAAACTATGTGTGCCTTATATTGATTAATCCTTATTTTCAAAATGAGAAGCAATCTTATAATACAATTTTGCTTGACTTGTTTTGTGATAACAATTGGTATGCTTTTTGATGACATATCTTTAACAATTGGTATGAGCTTGTATGTATGTGCTTGAATTTATGCTTAATTGCTATTGATGATTTAGATTCTAAGCACATCTCATGATAACATAGTTTATGAGTAGGTTGCATATCATTTATTATCCTTTGGCTCATAAATTTCAAGTAGAAAATTTAATAACTTGTCTTAAAATGCTAAAATTGGATACACTTATGCTTTTGTGCTTGAATACATGTATGTGAACTTCATTGTGCATATTATTACTTTTTCATCAACTATTACTTTTTCATGATTCCAATGGGCATTTCTTCACTCCAAGCCTCCCTAAAGGCTACTTCTTCAATTTCTCTATAAATTGAGCACTCTAACACACCAAGAAGATTGATGAATCAAGAGAGCAAGAGCCAACAAGCCATATTTTTATTCTCTCAAATAATCAAGAGTTTTTAGAGCTTCAAAGTCTATATCTTTGTATTTATTATATCCAAATTATATTTGTTGTTCATTCATCATTTTCTTGTACTTAAACTTAGCAAACACTTAGCCTTAGAAAGGTTGTTCGATTGTTTGCAAAATTACCTTTGATATACAAGGGTGGAAGAGAACAAGAGGTGAGGTATCCTCTTGAGAGCTTTGCAGTGAGATTGGGTAAAATACTACAAAGGGTAGAGGTTTCTATCTTAAGCCTTAGAAAGAAAAAGGTAGGTTGTAATTTCAATTCAAGAATAGTGGATTGAAGCCTTGGTGTGGACAACCAAGAAGAGAGGATGTAGGTGCCTTATGGAGAATGACCGAACCTCTATAAATCATTGTGTTTAATTTCTCTATCCTTATCTCTTTACAATTTATTGTTGTTTATATTTGATTTTAGGCTCATTAATTGTTATTGTTTGCATTATATTTTCATCAAAAGTGCTTATTGTTTTAATTTCCATTCAATTATATTGAAATAATTTGTTTGGGAAGAATTTGGAGAGATCCAATTCACCCTCCCTCTTGGATCACCATCTCACCTATAAAGCTAACATGGCCCTTCTCCAAAAGGCACCTACATTTTCTCTTCTTGGTTGTCCACACCAAGGCTTCAATCCACTATTGAAAAAAAACTCTTACAAGATACAAACCTATCTTGTACTAAATCTTTATCTTTTTCTCAAGGCTTAGATAACAACCTCTACCCTTACAATATCAAGAAGATACCTCACCTCTTACTTATAAGATAACCCAAATAATTTTTACAAACTAAAATACCTCTCAAGGTTGAGTGTTTGCCTAATGAAGCATAAAGAAAATGATGAATGAAACACAACAATATTTTGGATACAAGAAAAACAAAGGATATTGAATTTAAGCTCTAAAAACTCTTGATTCTAAGAGAAAATGAAAATATAAGTTGTTAGCACTTGCTATCTTGCTTCATTAATCTTCTTAGTGCATTGGAATGCCCAATTTATAGAGAAATTGAGGAAATAGCCATTGGGAATGCTTGGTAAATGAAAAACCATTTTTTTTCCTTTGAAACTAGCCGTTGGAGCTTATTTGGGACGAAAGGATCGATTGGTATTGATAAGGGATCGATTGGTTCTTGAATTTCACTCAATTTTTGATCGTTACAGCAAAGGGGATTGATTGGTTTTGGTACCCGATTGATTGGGTCAGCTAGTGCATCGATCCTATAACCTAGGGGATCAATCTGGTCAAGCTACTTTGTTGTATCCTATTTTGCACTCTACTCACTAATTTGATCATATCTTGAGTTATAAAAATTCAAATCACAAACTGTTTGAATATTTAGAAACTAGACTTAAAATCTTTTTATCCATATAAAATTTATCACCTAATTCTTTGTGTACGAATTATAGTGAATTTTCAAATCTACCCCTTGTGCAATTTTTAGACAACTATAGAGTGTCTAGTAAAAATTCAAAATCTTTTCTTAGAAAATTTGGATTTTGACTTTCTTTGATCCATTAGAAAGCAAACTCAAAGAGCTTTCCAATCATACAAAATTAAAATATTAAAGCTTTGTGAATTAAGACAGAAAAATAAAACAAATTCAATGTTGGAAAACTTTGTTCTTGTAAAACAACTTTATTAAGTTAATTTATTTCTCAAAACCAATATTATTAAAATTGTATTAAGTCTAAAATGAATAAATTCACTTTAAAAACAACAATTGGACTTTCATTTAAGCTCAAATAAATAATCTTTAAAGATAGATTTGGTTTGAGAAATATGAAATCAAGAAAGGTTTGTTTAAACTTTGAAAATCATATTATTTATTTAATACCAAAATTTAAAATTTAAAAACAAGTACTAAATAAATCTTTTTCAAAATCTTGATCAAGCTTATTTAGCTTAATGTTTTTCAAAATAAGAATCAATTCAAGGCTACCAAATATCATAGAAAATGTCATGTAATAATATTATAATTAAAAATGGCAAAAATATGCAAATATAAAAAAAATCATGAAAAAATAATCATGCAAATAAATAAAATCCATAAAAAAGAAAAAACATCATGCATAAATAAATAATTCATACAAATAAAATCCATACAAAACATCATGCAAAAATTTAATAATCTAACAAAATAAAAAATTTAATTTTTTTAAAAAATGGAATAAAAAACAAAAAGAATAAAAAAAACCTCAAAACCTTGTGAATCAGGTTAGGGGAAGGAAGCACGGGTCTTGCGATGAAAGCAAGGCTACACATGGTCACCAAATTGGGTATGGGTGGATAGGTTAACAAGTGAAGCTTCTTGTTTCAAAATAGCATCATTTCATTATTAGTATAAAAATCCCCATCTATCTTTTCCTTTCATTTTTCATCCATTTGTTTCTCTCTCTACCATCAATCTCTTTCTCTAGCATCAATTTCCTCTTTTTTCCCTCTAAAACCTAACCAAGAATCAAAGTAATTGACAACCTCTTTAATACACCAAAGCATCGATGGTCTAACCCATATCTTGACAGTTTGTTGCCACTTTGCGCCACCATAGCCTATGCTAGAAACCTTACTCCACCAATAGTGCCTCATTCTTCCCTTTTCTATCGTTGTTTTAAAACTCAAAATCTCTAGGAAAAATTAAATTAAAACCTTAAAAAAAAAGATCCCTTTATTGCCAACTTCTTTTTTTTTGCAATTTTGTTGCTAATTGATTGTTAGTGTGTTGCTTGTGTTTGCTTATGTTTGTTGAAGTTTTTAATTTGGCTTCTGGGTTTTTGATTGAATGCTTTTGGTTGTCTATGTTAGGGCTTGCATTAGGTTGACTTGATTTATGAAAATTATGTGATTGGCTTTTTACTTGTCTTCTAATGGGATTTTGGTTATATGTTTCTTAGTTTTTTGTGTAGGAGTTTCTTGGTATTGTGTATAAGGCTATGTGTGCTGGCTTTCAGGTGTAGATTGATTTTCAAGCTTGCCAGTTATGGGTATGATTGCGGCTAGCAATTATTGTCTGTGAATTGGTTTTGGTTGATTCCTTGCCTTGTTGAATCACTTTGTTGCCTTGCTCTAATGCTACTGCTGAATTACTTGGATGCTTGTTGCCAAATTCCTCTATTCTGCTTGATTTTCTGATTGTTTGTTTTGCTTATTAATTTAGGCGTCAACTATTGTGTAACTGCTTGATCCTTGTGTTTGTTTTATGTGATTGCAAATTGGGTCTTTTTATAAGGATGGATTCCTAATTCAATTTGGAAAAATTAAGATTTCATTAGATCTAGGTAAATTTTCCAAGATTCAATTTTTTGTAATCTTTCATTTTTTTTCAATGAATTAAAGCCCAAGTATTTCCATAAGCCATTGGTTCGTAGATTTCTAAGATCTAAGCATGACTCTACCAAAATTTCTTTGCTAAAAAATCACCATGTTTTTTCTATTCTGTTGACTCTTTTTGTTTTGACTTTTTGACTTTTGACAAAATAAACAAAAATAATAATAAAAATCAATGCTAAAAAAATGAAAGTAAAAAAATTAAAAAAGAATTTATTTTGGGCTTTCAATTTTTAGATCTAAAATTCAATATCATCAAGGCCCAATCAAAATTCAAAGAATCCAAAAACTATTTTAGTTCCAAAAAATTTTCTAAACAAAATGAAGTATCTACACTAAAAAAATATTTTCCCTTCCAAACAATTAGATTTTATGAACCAAACATCCCTTAAACTATTTAGAGGTTTTCATCTTGAAAATTGTTGGTTTTTAATTAGTTTGGTTTTCTTTTTGCTATGTTTGGATAAACATTAGTAAAAGAAAGGAAAGAAAAGTAAAGTAAAGGACGGGAAATTTTTAAAGGAAAAGAAAGAATTTATGTACCCTTTGTTTGGATAGTTAAAATTAATAAAGAAAAATAAAGCAAAGGAATCCTAACAACCATTATTTGGGTAAATAATGGAAAGGGAAGGAAATGAATTATTATATTATATTTTTCTAATTATAACCTTTGATAATCTTTGTTTTTACTATAACATTTACATGCTTGTGTTAACGTATTCTCTGTTTTCAATTTTCCTTTATTTATTCATAAAAATAGTCATCAATGAAATTTATTTAATTCATAAATATAAGAGAAAAAAATTGGAGACAATAAATTTATTGGTAAATGATGTTTTGTATTCTCAATCTAATTTTAAAGTTTCAAATCATACACTTTATAATTTAGAGAAATTAATAAGGATATAATAGTTATTTTATATTTTAAAATTTTTATTCTTTTCCTTTCTTTTCCAATTCCCCCAATTGGGGGTAATTAAAAAAATGAAGGAAGTTGAAGGAAACCAAAGAGAGCTAAACATACTTTTCTTTTCTTTATTATTATTTATATCATATACAAACAAGGGAAAGATTCTCCAATTCCTTTTGTTTCCTTTCCATTCCTTTCCTTTCTATCCTCTTACCTCAATCCAAACATAGGCTTATTTCCCTTTTACATTATGTTTGGATAAATATTTATAAAGGACAAGAAAGGAAAGAAAAGGAAAAGAAAGTTTTTAAAGGAAAGGAAATGATATATGTACCCCATTGTTTGGATAATTAAAATTAATAAAGAAAAGGAAATGAAAAGAATTCTAACAACTATTGTTTGAATAACAAGTAAAAAAGGAAATGATTAATTCTTAATAATATTTTTCAATTATAACTTTTTATTGCCTGTGATTTTAAAGCACTTCTAAACCATGATATATTTGCTATCTTGTCTGACCTCACAATTGCTACTATATCAATGGCTTTTAATCAAGTAAAACAAGAAGATGTTTTACAAACATGCATTGATGGACAATTGTGAGTTAGTTCAACATCTCATAAACCCAAAAAAATATATCTATTCATATTTAATCATTCGTCAAAATCAAATCACCAAAAAATTATAAAAAATTTTTATATTAGAAGAGGCATTTGAAATTTACTTGAAAAAAGAGATAGTTTTGAAAAAATTACCAGATGATTGTGATGTGGTTAGGTTTTTTGACTAAGTTTTTAGTATTAATAAAAAGATGGATATAATAGTCTTTTTATAAAAATAAAAAAATTTTAACTTTCCTTTCCTTTGTTTTTCCCTCAAATTGGGGTGTTAAAAAAGTGAGGATTACAAGGGAAACCAAAGGTTATTAAGTTTCCACCTCTTTCCTTTCTTTTAAATTAAAAGTTTATCCAAAAAAAGGAACGGTTTTTCTATTTCTATTACTGTCTTTTATTTTCCTTTCCTTTCCTTCCTTTCCCTTCAATCCAAACATAATGTTAAGCTTACAATTCATAAGGGCCGATGGATCTTAAAACAAAATTCTTAATTTGGGCTACATATCCATGTTCTCTTTTTTAACTCTATGTATTTAACCAATCGGCTTTATATATATATATATATATGCATGTATGTCTCATTTGATGGAACAAGTTCAAATCCTCTTTGTTCTGATTAAAATTAAAAATAGGATAAAATAAATCCTCACATGCCAGTACTTTAACTTGAGGAAGATATAAGGCCGGGCATCAATTCATCTTGAGTTCTTGCAAATTTCCAAAAGATTGATTAATCTAGAAAAAAATAAAAAAAAAATACCTTCTTCATCCAACAGGAATTGGATATTAACCTAAATAATAAATCTGATAATCTAAAACATGACATAATAATACGATATGAACATGATATGAAAATAAGATATGAAAGTGATGTGGTTTAAAATTTTAGTAATCACTATATATGATTTAACAAAACCAAAAATATATTTCATATTTTTATATTAACACGAATTGCAATACGTAATTTTTATATAAAAAAAATATAAATTTATAAATTTTAATATTTATATAATATAAATACATAAATCATTAGATTATTAAATAATCAACTCCAAACATAAAAAAATGTGACCACAAATTATTTTTTTTTTAATTTTAGATCTTAGGATTTGAGTTTATGCAGGAAAAGTGTTCAATCATAATAGGAGCCATGATAGGAGCCCAATTAAAGCCATATCATCATAAAAATTAATTTAACATAAAGAATAATTAAGTTCTATTTGGGTCTTGAAAAAAATAAAATAAATTCAGAAAGTCTATAAGTTTTTTTTTTTTTAATCTATCTTTAAATTTTTTTATATTTAATTAAAATAATATTATGCATATAAACTTTTTTAAATTCATAACTTTCAAACATCAATTCAAACATCACATATCATGCCAACAAAGTTGAGGATAAAAAAAATAATTGAAAATTCTCAACTTGTATGAATACACAAGAAAACCATATATATGTTACCGTGCCATACTATCAATAATACTTTGCATTAATTGCTTTGGAAAGAAAAATAAAATTGTCTAATAAAACTTTTGGGTTATGTTAGATGATGAAAGTTTATATATGTTTGATACCATATCGTAAGTTCCATTCTTGTCTGTCTCATACAAAAATAAAATATACAATTTACATTTTAAATTAGTAAAAAAATGTATCATTTTAATTTAAATTTTAAAATTGTTAATTTAATTCACCTATATATTATTTAATCAGTATAATTTTATTATATGCATATTATTTAATTTGTTAAATAAAAATATTAAATATTTTATAAAAATTTCATGTGGATATCATGTGAATCATTTGTGATAAATAATAATTTATTGATCCTAAATAATTTTTATGGTTTAGATAAAAATATTTTTTTTAATTTATATTGAAAAAGAAATTGATAGAATATGTGGTGAAAATATAATTTGATAATATTTGTTAAATGCCATATATATAAGCTAATGTGATTAGTATGATTAAAGTTTGAATTAACATGATACATAATTTGAAATTTCAAGATGTAAATTGTACATTTTATTCTTTAGGTACCAATTTATAATTTTATATATTTTACTGAAATTCAAATACCAAAAATGTAATTAACTCCAAAAAAATCAATTAATTTTTCATACTTGAAAATTCTTGATGTTATATAGAGGTATTAATGCCACCTAAGAAATGTGAATGCGCCTAGCTTTCATATATTTATTATTTATATTGTACATATGTTTGAATGATTAGAAAGTATGAATAACCTGATAAGTCTCTTTCAATGGATCACTTCTAGCTACCAAAATATTATCATAATTGATTTAATTAATTGGTGTGACAATTATGGATTGATAAAACAAAATATCTAGTTTTAGTTGTCTATTTGATAAAGCTTTCGTAGTAAAACATGATGTAATATCCTACTTTGTGATTTTTTAAGTAGTAATTAAATGCAAATTGATCAATGAAAGGGGTCTAAAAATTATATCAGCAAAAGAACCCGTGACATTATAGAATTTCTCAGTACTCACTAGGTGTTTAGTGGATATGACTTTGAGTTTCAAGCTTATCCCTTGTACAAAAGAAATTACTTATACTAATGACTGATGAATAGAGGTGGCAATGGACCTGTTCAGATATTTTGGATTCAAACTATTTTAAATTCAAATTTTTTTAGTCTAACTCATTTCGAATTTAAATCTTTATGGATTTAGGTTTGAATTTGGACAAATTCAAGTTATTTTTTAGATTTTATATAAAATATAATAATTTTAGCATACTTTTAAGATTTGAACTCGTTCCAAATACAAATTTATCATTTTAAGTAGTTTTGAATTCAAATCATTTTGAGTTTAAGTTTTCTCAAATTCAAATCTTTAATTTTTCTTTTAAAAATTAGACTAAATTGATATTAAATTCTGACTTTTTCAAGCGAATTTTCTTATTCGAATTTAATTTTCCAATTTTATTGATGAGGAAGCTAAAAAATAAGATAGATCAATGGTGTGCCTTCTTCAAGTGTAATAGTGCTGGTAGCTTTTATTTCTTTTAATAGTTGAAAAAAAAACTGTATAGCAGAATATTTTATTTCCTATCCAAAATAGATCACCACCACTCAAAATTTGTGGGCCTCAATCACCTTAATTTCAATGTGGGATGCATTATTGTGGATTCCAACAAAACGAGCAAAGCAAATGAAGCATGGAGAACACTATATGTTAAGTTAAGAGGGAATGACCATGACACGGAAAGATTAGAAAGCAAAAAGGAGTACATGAAATTAATCAATTTTTGGAAGAATTTTAGATTCATGTATATATATATTGGTGTTGAGCTGTTCCCTTGAGGATAAAATCCTAAAAATAGAAGAAAGAGAAAGAGAGCTACTGAAGATAATGGTTGGGAGTGTTCTTAGTATTTGTGCTCTGATGCTTAAATCAAAGATCGATCAAAAAGAAAAATAGTAAAGAGATTAAAAAGAAGTATAAGAAAATAAAATGGATTTGAAATGTGCTATTTATACTTGTAAGGTGGGGGCTTTTGGGTTGGTTAGACTGCCCAAGGTTAGCCTTAGGATAAAGAATAACTCGATAGGCTAAACTGAGTTGATTGTTGACCACCTAGTCACAGAATGACAAGTCACACCTATGAGGGCCTAAAGGATAGGTTGATGAGGAGGTCAAGTTAACGTGACCCTGTAAATTCAAGTTGGGTTAAGACATTAGCTTAGCCTAAAAGTTGAAAATACCCTTAGTTATCTACTAACTATCTCTAATGAGGAAAAAGACATTTTTACCCTTTAGACCTAAATGCCCTAAACATTTTATCTCCCCTACAAAGTAGTTTGAGTATCAGACTATTAAGTGTAGATTTCAATGATCTTACTCATACCAATTTGATTCATACTTAGTGATGGCAAGCTTAAATTCCTGAGTGTGGGCATTGAGAATTTTATCCCATTGATCGATCTTAAGTCACTGAAGTGAATGACCACGGGTATTGACATGAACAAGGATTGGATCAGGAAAACTTATGGGCAGTTATCGACATTTTTTATATATCCGATGTTGTATCTAATTGTAATTTGCTAATCTGTTATTATGGTGGCCAATGTGGGACTTGTGCTTTTTCTTTGTTTTTGAATTTGCCTTTTGCACTACTACATGGCTAACCAAACATATCATAAGTATTTGGTCGATATGAATAGTCTTTGCTAAAATGATTAATGTGCCCTTTATATAGATTCACCTGTTACTTAAAGGTATATCTACATTTAATTAGGAGAGAGAAAATTTGATAGTTACATAAATTAAAGATAAGAATGTGAAGGGTCATCTTTGGTAACCGTTTTGGCTATATGGCCTAATCTAGAGAGTTTATCTTATCTTTGTGTTAGCTATATAAAGGGCCCTTTAGGGCCTCTATGTCTTACATCATAGTCTTCTAGCTCTCAAGCTGACTTTATTTAATCGACATGTACTAGTTCTAGCCTTCTTTCAGTCTACCTTATCATTTTTCCAACTCATCGGTACTTTTTTTTTATCTTTTTTCGTTATGTCTTCTGATTCTAGCATGTCTAAAAACTTAAGGTAGAAGTAAAGATAGGTTAACTCGACTATCAAGCTTTCTATTCGGATGATGAGTTCTTTTTTATTGTTGTAGGAAATGACTATAGTCGAGCTGTTTATTGGTTGAATCCAATGTCTACTGAGGGCCAAAAACAAATCAAAGACAATGCTTGTGCAAGGGGAAAGTGGGTTTATCATAAGATGGATGAGTTTTTTATTACATTAGATTTTGAGATCCAGAATCCTCTAATTCCATTACTAGAGATCAGTCTCACTCTTCTAGTTGATCTCTCATTTTCTTTTTCAAACCTTTTTCCTTCTTAACCTCATCCTTACCTTTCTTCTTTTTTTTAATAATCCTCTAATTCAAGGTTAGAGTTTGATTCTGACTCATCTTCTAAGTTTGAAAGATCTTTTGATTCCTCTTTATCCTTTTATTCCTTCAATGTAGTGGTGGGTCTAGCCTTTATTCAGGCTTAAGGGCTTATTCTTTATCTGAAAATTGAGTAGCCTAGCAATGAAGCTTCTAAAAGTAAGCAAAGTCTAGGCAAAGAGCAAGAATAAGGGTTTAATCACATCGAAGAGGAGGGTAGGGATGAAGTAGAGAAAGAGGTCACTTCAGGTGATGATGTTAAAGACCTTCCTCTTTTTTACACCTCATGTAACTTAGTATGACCTCAAAGAAGGTGATGCAAAGCTTAAAAGGTAGAGCCAACCCGAGGACTACCCTAATATGTGCTTGGTGCATCATTCTAATTCTTTGAAGGTCAAATTTAATTTTCCAAAATAGAGGTATAGCATAATAGCATCGACCACAAATGATCAAGTCACTATTTCTTTAAACACAGATAAGATTTAGGTTTATTAGGAGTCTATAATGGTAGTTTGAGGTTTCATTTACATTTTTTCATTATAGATATTCTTCTTTCTTATGATTTAACTATCACTTGGTTCATTTCAAATTTTTTTCCATACATAGTAGGTTTTATTATTCTTTGTAAAAAACTAAGTTTAGTTCTTATTGTCCCTTTATTTAGAGAATTTTTTGTTATATAGAAGCATCCACATGATAAGATCTAGTTTTATGTATCAATTTGGCCAACCAAGAAGAATTTTATAGATTGTCCAAACTCAATAAAAAGCTGGAAGCTCTTTTTCTTCTGTATAGAAAAGGTAAAAGAGGTATAAGAGAAAAATAATGGGCCCAACATTTTTTAAGAAGTCTAGGTTAACCCTTTTCACCAACGATGAGCTCGTAGCTCTGGATAAAATAATAAGCTTTCTTAAAGAAAGGAAGTTAGTCATAGATGTTTATGAATAAACCTCCCCTAGTATCCTCAAGGAGGTTAAATGTTAGGGTAGATGTGAGGTAACTTCACATAGTATTTATTTTATCTAATTTTTTCGAACATTTAGCTCATTCTTTCTTTGCAGACATGTTAGACAAAGGTGGACCTTTCAACTATACTTGTTTTATGCATCCACCCAAGGTAAAAAGTAAGGGTAAAACCCTTATTCAACTCGGTGCCCATCAAAAGGCATCAAAATCATTAATCCACCACCTTTTTGGTTCGGTTTGGTTAATGGTAAAAGCCCTACCGTATCCCCAAAGCTCAAGTAAAAAAACATGGCATAAAAGGTCCTTAAAAGGCAAAAGACCAAGGCTTTATCTTTCAAGCCTACAACTGAGGTGTAGCCCACCTTGAAATGAGTGCCAATTAACATGGAGTTTGATTCCTAAGAGAATGCCTATGAAAATTCTGAAAGGGTAAGAAAGATCACATAGGCCACCTTCTCTAAAAATGGATAATATGTCTTTTAGCTCGGTCTATTCTTATTTGATGATTTTTCTTATTTCACCAAGTCTGACTTTGATTTTTTTTTCTTTTGTAGTCTTTAAACAATTCCCTACCTCCATCTCCCAAAACACGAGGCAAGGTCTAATAAACTACTAGTAAGCTTTCTTTCACTACCATAAAATAGAGCAAGATTTAAAGAACTATGCTTGAGCCCAAAACCTTTTATAAAGACGAACAAGAAGTTCAAAACTTCCTATGATAAGGTAAAGAAAACCAATGGAAAGCTCGGTAAGAAGGTTGAGGACTTAACTCAAAGGCTTGAGGATAGGTCAATCCAAAAAGCCATAGCTGAGTCTTTGGAACAACAATTTGACCTTAAGCTGAGTGAAGCATTAGCCATGGTGGAAAGGTTGGAACAAGAGCTTGAAGCTATAAAAAAAAGCTAAACAGCAAGCTATAGAGAACTATTTTGCATCCAATGAGTTCTACAATATGCAAATGGACTTTGCTAGGGACAAGTCTTTGGCTCTTTTGACTTAGTGTTGAAAAAGGTGAAATTCTTTTTCACTGATCTAGACTTGTCCAGGATTAGTCTTCACAATCTAAGATTCAACAAGCCTTTGCACTTATTGAAGCTGCTAAAAAGGATGTAGAAATTAAAACTATTATTGATATTGCCTTTGAAGTTGAGGTTGAGGCTGAGGAACCCAAAGTCGAGGTCAAAATTGGTGAGCCTCAAATGCCAATTGCTGAGAAGCAGGTGAAGGGGAGTCGAAGGATGAATAAGTGGTTTAGGATAATTTTTCTTTTTTTTTATAATTTTGATCAAATTTAAATAATATTTTAATGAAATGAAACGAGAATACATTTTTTATGAAAGCCTTAGCTCTGAATCTCTTTACTTTACCTTGTAGCACTTTTTTCTAAAATTTAGAATTCCAATAACCAAGTCTTAGCTCAGTATTTCACAGATAAGATGAGAGCAATTAAATAAATAACAAATTAACTCAAGAATCTAAGTCAATAATCATACAAGTGTTAGCTTGGTGTATGATTCTGACTGAGGTTTTTACATAGACCACAAATCTGCTTCATAAGATCGACTTTACAATTTTAGCAAACCTAATTATATGACTTCTTGGTATTGTAAAAATGATTTATCTGTTCAAAGAATTGAGAGATAAATTTATCCTAGTGATAGGTCAAGCAATTCATTTTACTAAGTTGGGTAAAAGACATCGACATCAAACTTTGTCATTTTTTCAGTCATTTATATTAGAAAAACTTAACAAGCATAAGCTCGGTTGGTGGTGAGCTTTAAACTTCATAATATTATCCTCAGGTCTATTGTTTAACAGGCATACATTATGAACAAGTTTGAAGCTTTTATTTAGCTTGAAAGTGGAGTAGTACAAATGTTTCTCAAAATTACAAGTGTAAGCTCAACATCGTGGCCTTTTATTAGTTGTAAACTTTTAGATTATTTGCATTCTATGTCCTCATAATGAGATTAACATTCATGTCTTATAGCCTATAGGTCATATCTTGGATGACCTTTTTAACAATGTAGGGGCCTTCCCAATTCAAAGCTATTTTTCCACCTTTGTCATCAACCCTTAAGGCTTCTACTTTCTTAAGCACCAGGTCACCTTTTTTTATGTTTTTTCATCAAACTTTCTTCTTATAGAAATTAGATACTTTTTGTTGGTAGGTAGCTATTCTAGTTAGAGTTATGTCTCTTTGCTCCTTAATCAAATCCCAATTGGCCTTGAGAGCCTCTTTATTTCCTTCTTTAGTTCCAATCTCAACTCAGAGACTACGAAGGCCAATCTCTATAGGCACCATGACCTCTATTCCAAAAGTTAAGTTGAAGGGAGTTTCTCTCCTATAGGAACTTTAATGGCTATCCTAAGAGCCCACAGTACTCCAGGTAGCTTATCAACCACTTACCCTTTGCTTCATCTAGTCTTTTCTTAAGGTTTCAAAGATAGTCTTATTGGCTGCCTCGACTTAACCATTGGACTAAAGATACATTACTGAGGTGAATCTCAAGTCAATGCTAAGGTTAGAGCACCACTCCTTTAACCTAAGATTGTCAAATTATTTCCCATTATTTGTGATTATGCCCCAAGGTAAACTAAATCGGTAGATTATGTTTTTCTAGACAAATTTCTAAACCTGAGATTAAATTATGATAGCTAGAGCCTCGACTTCGAGCCATTTAGTAAAGTAATCAACTACTACCAACACAAATATCTTTTGCCTTATGCCTAAAGTGAAAAGACCGAGAACGTCTATCCCATTACATGGAAAGCCAAAAGTTGATTATGGGAATCAATTTAATTGATGGGAGATGTTATACATGTGTGAATTTCTAGTGCTAATCATATCTCTTCACCAGATCAGTTGTATTTTTCTTGATGGTCGACCAGTAGTAACCTTGTCTGAGTACCTTATAGGCTAGTTACCAAGGCCTATGGTGATTACCATATATCCCTTTATGAATTTCTCTAAGTATGTAGTTTGTCTTCTTTTCATCTATACATCTTAGAACGATAAACTAAAGGATACTATATAGCTTTCCATTGATCATGGAGTACCGAAAAGTTTTTTTCATTAGAGTCTTAGCTTGTATTTTGTCTTTAGGTAATTCACTGGTCATCAAGTAAGCTTTGTTTAGGGGTCATCCATGACTCTTTTTTTTCAATTTGGTCTGCTTGTTTCTCACCAATACTCCTCTCTAATAGCTCTTCCACAAGAACATAGGCTAAATTGTCGGTTGCTATTCCTAACATTAGTTTAGATAATGAGTCAACTAAAGTATTTTCAGACCTTGGTATTTTTCTAACTTTAGCCTCAAAAAATGTAGCCAAATGTGCTAGTGCTTTGTCTAGATATTTCTTTATTCTTTCTTCTCAAGCTCTAAATTCGCCATTTGCTTGATCGACAACCAATTACAAGTCACTATACACAAGTAGCTAGCTTTAGGCTAGTAATTAATGTTTCATATTCAGCTTTATTATTTAGGGCTTTAAACTTGAACTTCAAAGCATATTGAAATTGAAAATTTTCTAAGTTGATCAGAATTAGGTCAGCCTTATTTATCTAATTGGTAGTTGACTCATTGACAAAAAGTTTCCACATTTCCTCTTCTTTTATCCCCTAGACCTCTCTAGGTTTTTCATTAGTTTTAGTTGATGTGCATTCGATGAAAAACTCTACTAGTACTTATGATTTGAGGGTCAAGTTGGGTAGTATATATAGGTCATATTCACTAAGCTCGACTATCCATTTGATTAATCTTCTCGGCAGTTCAAGCTTTTCCAAAATCTACCTAAGTGGCTGGTTGGTCATAACATTAATTATGTGAGCTTAAAAGTGAGCCTAAGCTTTTTGATTGATGTGATAATAGCATAAGCCAACTTCTGTATTTTGTAGTAATTCATTTCAGATCCTATCAAGACCTTGCTCATAAAGTATACCCATCTTTACCTTCCATATTTTTTTCGAGCTAATACCAACTAATGGCCTAGTTAGTTGTGGTAATATACAAATACAACACTTCACCAAGTCTCATTTTAGATAAGTTAGATAGAGAGAAAGGAATTATTTATCTCTTCAAATGCTTTGACAAGCATCGATCTGCCAATCTAGATATGAATCTGCTTAGGGCAGTAATTCTTTTAGTTAATCTTCATACTTCTTTTACCAAGCTTGGCACCTTCATATTAAGAATGGCTTCTCGAGGTTTACCTATATCCCTCTTTTATTGATCATATAGCTGAGGAATTTTTCTGACGTGATCCTAAAAGTACATTTACTTATATTGAGCCTCATGTTATATATTTTGAGGGTATTAAAGGTCTTCTTTAGATTAGTCAAATGTTTAACCAAGCTTTTGCTCTTTACAATCATGTCGTCTGCATATACTTTGACATTTTTACTGATATAGTCCTTAAAGACTTTATTAACTAGTCTTTGGTAGGCTACCCCAACGTTCTTCAAACCAAAAGGTATTACCTTATAACAATATAGGCTTTTTTTTCATTATCAAAGCTATCTTCTCCTCATCCTCTTTCAAAATTCTAACATGATTAAACTCAATGACTAAAGTGATGTTCCTTGGCTCAGTGTTTGGTGAGATAGGTAGCTTAATGGTTCTTATTACTAGCACTTGTCCATTCTTAAAGTCGATCAGCATAATGGTGAATGGTTTCAACATCACTTTTTTTATACCTATCTTCAACATTATAGCATAATATAAAACGTCAGTCAAACTCTAACTGTCAAATAATATCATCCTTACCATATGATTGTATACAATAACGGTAACTATAATGATAGTATAATATGGGATTTGGATTTCTTTAAGATCTTTGAAGTAAAAAGAGATCGACTTATTTTTCTAGCTTTTTTGCTTATTGGTCAAGGTCCTTATGGCTATTACCATTCCCTGATAGTCAAGGTAGAGTTCCTTCTTATTATTACATTAATAATGCCTATAATTGGCCTATTATCCATAATTCATCCATCATCATCTTCTTGCTTATTCCTCATATTTCTAACATTTTAGTTCCTCTATTATATGTTCCTTTGGTTTTTTCTTTTTTTTTTTTACTTGATTCCCCCTTTTAAAACTTAGTCTCCCCTAACCCTATATTAATCGACCAATAAACTTACCTAGATAACTTTTTCTGATCAGATTTTGGATTTCATTTTTTAGGTTGATGCAGTGTTTGATGTTATGATCGATGTCCCTATAAAAGGCACACCTCTTTATAGGGTCTTTTCTGGTGTTATGTCTTAATGGCTTTAGCCATTTGAGCTCAAGGTCCCTTTTGATGTGTACCAAAATCCCTTCTCGAAAGTTATTTAGTATAATGTAGCTTCTTTGTCAACTTGAGCTCTTGACTTTAGGGCACACCAGGCTTTTCCCTCTTAAGGCATTATAGATACCTTTCCTTCTTAAGGAATCGTAGGCATTTTTCCCTTTTTGTGAGCTTAGGAAAGAAGATGTGCCTTTTTCATCTCGACTACTTTTCATTGTAACTTTAACATTGATATAAATTTTTACGATAAGTAGAAGGTCAGCCAATATTTTTGATGGCTCTAAGGAAAATGTGAGTTTAAAGTGGTACTCTCTATGACTAAGTCCACTAGTCAAAACAACAATTATAGTAGCCTATTCTAGGTCTTTTACTTGAAGGGTTTCTACATTAAAATGTGTGATGTAGTCTTTTAAAAACTCATTTCTATCTTAGTATATCAACATCAAACTTAATGTAGTTTTCTTTGTTCATTGGTTACTACTAAATCTGGATAGGATGGAATGGCTAAGCTATTTAAATGTAGTTATGAACCTCAGTTCTAAGCTGCAGTACTAAGGTTGAGCTACCCTTTTAAGCATGGTGGCCAATCCTTTACACATCAAAGCTTCATCGACCCTCTATATCATCTTATTAGTTCGGTAAAGCTTTAAATGATTAAAAGGGTTAGTTATACCATCATATGTTTCTAAGGTTGACATCTTGCACCCCTTTTGGAGGCATGGTCTGATCTATCTCCTCTATGAAGGGTAGGGTCTCTAGAACTTTCAGCTCGTCATTAAATGCAAAAGCCTTTTCTTTCAATTCTTTTTTCATGGCTTGCATCTAAGCTTTTAAATTTTGGTTTGGTTGGGGTTCTAGGATGATCTATTTGGACTTTTGGGTGGTGGTTTATGTCAAAGTGTAGATATGGTAGTTGGTTAAGCATGTAGCCTCTTCCTCGTCTCTTTAAGCTGAGGATGTTGCAGTGTCATCATACATAGGTAGCTTTTCTTCATGAGGGTTTCCTAGAGTGATTAGATTAGGTAATTTAGATGTTTATGATAGGGTGAGATTTTGGATCATATTTTTAAGGGACTGTGGTTACTAGTTTAAGGCCAAGAACTATTCCATTGTGAGACCTACTAGAGTTAGTCAATTTGCAAGTTGACTAACTTGGGTTTCTATTCTAGCTATTACAACTGGTTTTCCTTCCTCGATAGCTCTCTTTTTTTATATCATGGTGTTTCTAGCTTCGCTAAATGAAAAATCCCTTACCTGATCCACCAAATGTTGGTGCCGAGCTATTCCCTTAAGGGTAAAACCCTAAAAATAGATGAAAAAAAAAGAAAGCTATTGAAGATAAAAGTAAAGAGTGCTTCTAGCATTTGTACTATGATGCTCAAGTTAAAGATCGATCAAAGAAGAAAATAAGAAAGAGATTATAAGGAAGTATAAGAAAATAAGATGGATTAAATGGTACTTGAAATGTGTTATTTATATCTATAAGGTGGGGGTTTTAGGCAAGCTAGGCTATCGAAGGTTAGCCCTAGGGTTAGGGATGGCTTGGTAGGTCGAGCTGAGTTGGATGTTAACCACCCAACTTGGGAATGACAAGTTAGCACTTATGAGGGCCTAGAGGATAGGCCGATGAGGTGGTCGAGCTAATGTGGCCTTATGAATTCAGGTCAACTAGACACTTCAATTCAAACCAAAACTCAAAAATATCCTTGGCTATCTATTAACTGTCTCTAATAAGGGAAAAGATCATTTTGCCCTTTGGATTTAAAAATGCCTTTAACAATTTATATATATATATATATATAGCATAAGTACATAACCAAATGTTTCAACTTTTTGATTAAATGATATTTGTAGACACATAATTTTGTTTGATTAATCGAAATGGATCTTATGATTTTGATATATCCAATTTAAACTGATTTGGGCATTTTAATCATGTTTACTAGATTTAATATTATATATATTTTTATTGATTAATCATTAAAAAATAAAACAAAAAAACAAAAAAGAGAGAAAATGTCAAAAATTTCAACTCTGGTAGCTAAAATCAAGTTGCTAGAAAGCTTTTTCCTCTAAATTTTTTATGCATTAGTTGCAGTAAAATTTAGTTCCTACCAACCCCTTAACTTTAGAACCCATAACAACCCTTAAAAAGTCCATAAACAATCCCAAAAAATCTGAGGTCTAGTTTCCAAATTGGCTCTATAAATAGAGCCAATTCACAAATAACCAAACAAATAGAGAAAGAGAGAGAAAACTACTTTTAATAGAGAGAAACAATTCACACACATAATTTTGAAGCACAATTCCCCGTTACCATTCGGGCTACCAAAAAAACCACACAAAGGTAGCAAAAAACAAATAGCAAAATCATCCACACCCTCATTTAGAGGAATCAACAAAAAACTTTTACAATCCATTAATAAAAAAATCAAGCTGAGAACAAAATTTGTGATCTAAGCCATTTAGAAATTTTTCTTGAAAAGCTAGTTTAGTAAAAGCATTAAGGAGGTAGAAAGGCTTCTCTTGTGATTTTTTAAGATTTTTTTGAAAACTTTTGAGGCCGCCATAATTTGAAAAACTTTGAAGTTTTTTGCAATCAATTAAATTTTTTCGATCACTAAAATTTGAAAAATCATTGAATTTTTTGACGTCTGTTAAAGTTTTGACCACAGCACAACGACAATACACTAGAAACTAGTGTCACATGGTGGCCAGTGAATGAAGGAAAAATTTAGAGAAATGCTCTAAGGAAGAGAGAGATTGAGAAAACAAAAATAAAAATAAAAAGATTTGGGCTTTAAATATGCCAATCAAAACAACATCATTTTGGCCTTTAAAAATCCCTAGATCGACCCACAAACCTGTGCTCTGACCCGACCTAAACGTAAGATTTCTTTTTTCTATTTATATTTGTTTTATGTTTTGATTTTTTTTTGTTTTGATTTTATTTTATCATTTTATTTTTACTTAGTTATTTTAAAATTACAAAAATATACACAAATGATTATTTCTTTTCTAAAGAAATAAGTAATGATAGAAATATAAAGTCAAAATAGTTAGTAATTTTTACTAAAAATAAAAAAAAAAACAAAAATGATTAAATTTAAAAAATAATCAAGGGAAACGGAAAGACTTTTATTTTCCTTAATTTTACAAGTAAAAAAATTTCTTCAATTTTGCTAAATGGTTTGGATAATTCAAGAAATTATTTTTGCTAAACAATAGAAATGGTAACATATAAATAAAGTAAAAGTAATCGATTATTTGAATAAATCTTGTAAAATGTCATTTTTATAGAAAATTAAAAAAGTTCATTTTTTTCAATTATTGCAAGTAGAAATATTTTTTGAATTTTACCAAAGAGTTGGGATAATCTAAAAATTATTTTTACTAAATAAAGGTTTATTTAAATAATTAGAAAGATAATAAAAATATTAATGATGAATAATAATAATAATAATATATAAAAAATTCAATTAAACATTAAATTCGATTAAATCGCTTGAGTATGAATTTAGAAAATTTGCAAAAGTATTATTTTTCTTAATTATTACCAAGAGAAATGTTCTTTTGGATTTCGCCAAAAAGTTAGAATAATTCTAAAATTAGTTTTATAAAAACCATAATAATAACAAATAATAATAACAAATAAAATGTTTTTAATTGATTTTTTATTTTGTAAATCATATGTCATTCACTAATAAAAAATATCTTATGACAAAATTTTGTAAATTTTGTGAATGGTTAATTTTCAAAAAAAATTTTGAATGTAGATATTTTCTATAAATTCTGCCAGAATGTTAGAGAATTTATAAGATGCAAAAATAATAATAATTTCATAAAATAAAAAATGCTTTTCATAAATAATTTTTTAGGGAATTAATTTTAAACATTAAAAAACTATATCATCAAAATTAAAAGGATAATATATGTTTAATTGGTATTGTTCTTCGAACCGGCGATGTAAAGGTGCAGTCCTCACTCATAACTGCACTTTCAAATCTGATCTTGATTTCATAAACTAAAATATCTTTTAGTAAATCTCAATTAATTTTAAAATTTTTATTAAAAGATGATCTTTTGGGTAGCCAATCACACCCCTACAAAAAAAGATTAGTGGTAACTCTTGTAACTTTCATCAAGTCTAGTGATTGAGTCTCTTGGACTAAAAATCATTATGATAGATTGGTGACTCCACTAGAGACATTTCAAGAGTCAAGCCAAAATTAAACATGTGTTATCCAAACTTTGATTTTATGATCTTTTCGATATTTAATTTTAATTCTCTTATTTTAAAAAATTAAAAAAAAAGAAAAATTGGTATTTTTATTTTTTTTATTTTTATGGTTCATTATGTTATTTCATTTATTTGTTTTATATTGTTGTCAAAATTGTGGAATGTCTAGTTTGTGGATTTTATTAATGCACACACGTACACATTTGCATTCATGCACGAGCTCTATACCCAAGCTTTTAAATTTTTTCCTGTAGAAAGGAGTAGAGTACCTATGCTTTTATGAGGTTATGATGCCTTCACTTAGGCTAATAAAATACTTCTACTCAAGTTAAACCCTTTCCATTGGTAGCCTATAATGGGTGAGGATTGAGGGCTTTACTAGTTTAGAATAGATGACAGTAAGAATCAATTATGAAACATTTTAGTTTTTGTTAAACTCCAAACTCTGTATATAGTAAACTTTAAGAAAACAACCTTATAGCCATATTATTTTTGTAGATTACACCCTAAATTAGGACACATGAAGGAACATTTATTTTAATTCGATTGCTAACACTAATTTGTCTTGTCCCCATTTTATTTCATGATCATGCATCATTATAAGCATCATTTGCACTTACACATTCATGCATCATATGTGTCCCATTATATGTTAAAATTTAGATGAAAAAAATACATCATGGGATTTTGGCAAATAAATAAAAAGAATGAAGCCTCAAAATAAAAAGCTCTCAAGAATTTCCCTTAACTTATTTTGTGTAGGGCTAGCCAAGCCATCAGGAAACATAGAACAACTCTCTCGTCATTACTACAATACTTATTCATAAGTTAGAATCATAAAAAATAAGCAAGCATCTAGAATGAAAATGATAAAAAGAACTTAGTTGAGATGCAAGAGTAGATGATTAGGTTTCAATAAGAAATAATAGAATAAATGACTAATTCCCAAAAAGAGACTTGAAAAGAAATGGCAGTGATGATGGATATGATAAGTGATAAGACCAAAGGAAAGGGGGCAGTTGATGAACTAATCATCGAGAAAAAGCCTTAACCTTAAGAAAACACTAGTGACAGGGAAGATTTATTATATCCATCAGGGTTCACCCCACCCTATGTTCAAGTTTATCATCCAGCATATCCTTAAATGATGTAGCTTGAAAAGCAGCCATGCACTTAGCTTAATTTACCCCAATTTATGGTTCAACAACGAAGTCAAGAACATGTTAGGCTAAAAATTAAGGTAAGTCATATCAATCTTATCAAAGTCCTATATTTAGATGATCCTAGAGAATAAAAGAAATTGAAAAAATGCATGCCTTTACATTTCAAAAGTATGAAGGCATAATAGAAATTTGATCTCTTGGAAGAAACGTTGCGAGTTACTGAAGGTGTAAATTTTTTCAGCACCATCAGCGTAAGTAAACTTAGTTTAGTTTCAAATTTGATAAAGCCACCAAATTTTAAAATGCCTGAATTTGAAAAATATGATGGAACCAAATAGCCTATGGCACAGATCACCATGTTTTGTTCGAAAAATGGTTGGACATATGGACAATGATAAACTCTTGATACATTGCTTCCAAGATAGTCTGACTAGATCTACACAAAATGGTATGTGCAATTGGACTAAAGTAAAATCCATTTTTGGAAAGATCTTACCCAAGCTTTTATTTCATAAATACAAGCATGTAATAGATATGGCTCTAGATAGATTGTCATTGCAAAACATGGAGAAGAAGTCTAATGAAATATTCAAGGAATAAACCTATAGATGTAGAGATATCGTAGCCCAATTTCAACCACCATTGTTCGAGAAGGAAACAACTATTCTATTTGTCAACACACTTCAAACCCTATGCTATGATAATCTTATTGGTCATATCACAAAAAAATTTGTTAATATGGTGCTTATCGGAGAGATAAATAGAAAATGCTATCAAGAATAGCAAGCTTGAAAAAAGAGAAACTGTTGATACAAAAAAGAATGATGAAAATGTAGCTCAAGTTGTAAGCCATAAGAGGCAACAACTTGAAAACTTCACCCTACTCTATCATTACCTAATGTATGAAGCCCATGTGGCATCAACCCATTATCTCTATCAACCAACATCAACATTTATTTTTTAGCCAACACTTCAACCCTAAATACCTATTCATATACCTAACCCTAGCACTATGCCCATTGTAAGACCAATTGCAAGGGCTAACAACCAAGCAAGTAATTCAAGAAAACCATAAAACAAAAAAGGGAAAGCCTCTTTTGACCCTATCCAAATGATATACATAGATTTATTCTTAAAATTGGTGGAGAATAATCAATTAGCTCCTGTCCTTATGAGGGAACCCATAAAACTACCTTACCCAAAATGGTATGATGTTAATGCACATTATGACTATCATTATGGGATTGCAGGCCACTTACCATAAAATTGTATTGCTCTAAAGCATAAGGTATAATGTATCCTCAATGTTGGCCTGATTAATTTTGGGAATAATGGAGGATCAGATGTTGTTTTCTGATTATGCATTGGCATAATTCTAAAAGGGCTTTTATGGTAATTGTTTATTGCTTTTGGAGTTTCTAAGAAGTAATAAATATTAGGGAAATCTTTTTTGTGTTGATCTTCTGTTTGTTTTTCATTTCAATAAAATGACGAGTGCATTTCATTACATATTCTTCTTTTCATCTTAATTTTTGAATATCCTTTCATATTTCACCCATTCCTATATTCCAAGTAATAAATATTCAAACAATCATGATAAAATTTGACATTTAATTTTGAAAACTTCATTCACAGTGAGATTGATGACTGAAACCTTTAACCTATTAAGATTATATAAGTTAAAATAAGACGGGTTTATATAAGTGAACTCAAACGGTAAAATTAAAGATGTTTTATAAACAAACGCTATTTTATAATGATTTATCCATGAGCTTGCTTTTATTCAATAAATTTTTTTTTTAAAAAAAGAGTACCCATATTTGAATGAGAAATGACCATCTTTCTGTTACCTTTCCCATAAAATGTAAAATCATCCATTTATTATCCATTTTGAGCCATTATAATTTTTTTAAAAAATAGGCCTTCAAAAGATCACCATCTGCATTGGGAGGACAAAGTTTGGAAAAGAGATTTGTTTAAAAAAAGATAAGATAAAGGTTGTAAATGATTTTAAGGGCAAAAAAAAAAAAGCCCTTTTATGTGTAAATCCCTTTTCAAAAGAAAAAGCATGGAAATTTTTATTAAAAAAAAAAAAGAAAAAAAAAGTGAAATTTGCAAGGAAAAGAGATAAAGAGAAAAGGCAAAATGCTGAATGCTCTAGATGACGAGAAATGATCTTTCGGTTTATAACCTTTCAAACACATGTTTTGAACCTAGTCTATCCAATCTAAAAAACCAAAAAACCTTTCATTATAACATTCATTACATGTTTTAAAAGCCTATTTTGATCAAATATGAATGCTTGGATTGAAGAATCATATATTTAACTAAAGCATGCTTGTGATAATAAGATTACAATCTTTTTTGAAGATTGATTTAGAACCCACTATAGTGTCTATAGTGGGTAAAAAAAGAGGGAAAAAAAAAAGGTGAAAAGAGGAAAAATGAAAGAAAAAGATGGAAAAAAGATTAAAAATAATAATAAAAGAATACCTAAATTGAAAACCCAAAAGGTAATTTAAGTAAAAAATGATATTTTGGTTGAAAACATAAAAAGGTAATCTAGTAAAGAAAGTCTCATATCACTTGAAAAGCCACGGGATAATAGCATGGTTTGGTTTGATGAGCTAAAAGGGATTAAAAGCAATGATAAGATGACTTTTTAAGAAAGAATTCTGAATTAGTGTTGAAAATTTATTTGAATATTCATTATTTAGATATTCTTGTACCATGCCAATACCTATCCAACAATGTGTATTGAAATTGTTCATCTACCCATTTGTTATTCACTAGACGTATTCTTATTCTTTAATTGAATATTTCATCTTCTCAATTTGCTTTATCATCTTTGTCTTCCTATAATGAATTGAAGAGATATGTAATGGAATTACATTTGTCATGAATAACAATGATGATAAATAAAAGATGAGCCATATAAAATATCACTACATTACTTCGACACTGAACTTAATAGTGATATGATCAAAATGGAAATGGTGAGGAAATGATAAAAGAAACTCCAAATGTGGAAAGACATCCTAGAGAACTTTAAATTTGGGGTTTAAATGATGGAATTGACAAATGGACATTTTGGTTAATAAAACAATTGATGAGACAAGTGAAGATAACCAGTTCTGAAGTCATGATTGCTTAGAGGAAGAAAGAACGATTAGAAGGTAAAAAAAAAAAAAGAGAAAAAAATGAAGAAGTGGAAAAGAGTCTTGAAAACTTTATTTGCTATAATTAAAAATTCATTCAAGATATTGCATTCATAACATTGCATTTTATGCATAGCATTTATGGTATTTGTTACATACATCGCAATCTAGAATAATAAACTTTGAATTTGAAAATTAAAATTAACAAAAAACTGAAATTTTTTTGGAAAAGAAATTTTGAACTTGTCAATTCTTGGTTGAAGAAGACTTTTTTTTCAAAGACAAAATGAGATTTCCATTCTCGGTTGAAAAGATTTTTTTCATAGATAAGATTTCAAGTTTTGGATGAGTAAAGCAACCCAAGAAAAGAGCTTTCCCAAAGATATTTACCTATGTTTAGAGAGGCATATCTCAAACAAAGAGTAAGATTTGTGAAATCCCTAAGCAAGATTCATAAGACTTCATTCAATCTTGGTTCAATCTAGGGCTACTTTCGACCTTGGTTCAGTCCAGATCCATTTAATTTTCAAATTTTGGCTTAGTCCATGTCATTTAATTTTTAGACATCAGTTCAGTCCAAGTCAAATCATTGTTAGACTACGGTTCAGTCCTAATTTTTAATTTTCAAACATCAATTTAGTCCAAGTTAAATCATTTTTAAATTATGGTTCAATCTTGATCCTTTCATTTGACTTGTGGTTCAGTCCCAGTCATTTTATCATTTGACTTGTAATTTAGTCTCAATCACTTCATTTTCTCACTTGTGGTTCAATCCCGATTACTTCATTTTCAACCTTGATTCAATCTATGTCATTTTCGACCTCGGTTCAGTCTAGGTCATTTAATTTTTTAATTTGTAGTTTAATCTCGATCATATTATCGACCTTAATTCAGTCTTGGTCATTTAATTTTTTGACTTATGGTTCAATCTCGATCATTTCATAGACCTAAATTTAGACCATGTTATCTAATTTTCTAACTTAAGGTTCAATCCCTATCATTTCATTGACTTACGGTTTAGTCTTAGTTATTTCATTGATCTCAGTTCAGTCAAGTCATTTTATTTTTTGACTTGAGGTTCAATCCCTGTCATTACATCAACTTATGGTTTAATTCTGATCATTTCATTAACATTAGTTTAGTCTAAGTCATTTCATTAACTTCGATTTAGTCCAGGTCATGTCATTTCATCAACTTTGGTTTAGTCCAATTCAGGTTATTTTATCACCTTACGGTTTAGTCCAAGTTATGTCATTTTCAGATTTACACTTTTCTTTTGCAAGACTTTGTTTAAAGGAGTATTTTGATATAAGTTTTTTAAGTATCATAGGCTCTAGTTAGAAGAGTTTTTTTTTTTTTTTTTAAATTTAAGATCATTTGGTTAGAGGACTCTTTCAAAATTAAGTATGATTTATGAGACCAAATGCATAATCTATAAGAGTTTTCAGAATATTCTTTTAAAGTGTCATAGCCTCTGGTTAAAGAAGGTTTTTATTATTTAAAAAGTATTATAGCCTCTAGTTAGAGGAGTTTTATTTTAAAATGTCATAGCCTCCGGTTAAAGGAGTTTCTTAAAATATCATAGCCTTTGGTTAAAAGAGTCTTTCAAAGTTTCATAGCCACTGATTAGAGGAGCTTTTAAAGTTTAATTACCACCAATTAGGTTTAGTAAAATTTAATAAAAATAATAAAATCCTAGAGAATAATTTTTTAGAAAATTGAAAGAGTTTTATTTTTCCTTAATTTTTATAGGTAAAAGAATATTTCTAAATTTCTCCTAAGTGTAGGGATAATTCAAGAAATTATTTTTTACAAATAATAAGCAAAAAATAATGCGTTATTGAAATGTTGAAATTAAGCTTTTTGAATAAAATTGTTATCTTTTATCTTTGCCCTATTATTGATTCTAAGTAATATACAAAAAGGAGTAGCTATATATACCTAATTTTGTCCAAATCAATTGAAATGGATCTGGATTACATTCGAGATTTTGATGTATCCAATTTAAACTGATTTAGGCATTTTAATCATGTTTATTTGATTTAATTATTATATATATTTTTATTGATTAATCATTATAAAATAAAGAAAAAATATCAAAAAAAGAGAGAAAAAAATATCAAAAAAATTTCAGCTTTGGCAACTGAAATCAAGTTGCTAGAAAGCTTTTTCGTCAAAATTTTTGATGCATTATTTGCACCAAAATTTAGTCCCTACTAGGCTCTTGACTTTAGAACCCATAGCAGGCCCCAAAAGTCCACAAACATTCCCAAAAAATCTAGGATCTAGTTTTCGAATTAGCTCTATAAATAGAGCCAATTCATAGATAACCAAATAAAGAAAGAGAAAATGGTTTTGAATAAAGAAAAACAGTTCACAAACACAAAATTTTGAAGCAAAATTCCACACTACCATTCAACCTACCAAAAAAATGCACATAAAGGCAACAAAAAAAATATATCTATACCCTTTTAAGGGGAATTAGCAAAAAAAATTTTCAAAATCCATAAAAAAAAAAAAAAAAAATCAAGCCGAGAACAAATTTTGTGATCTAAGTTGTTTAGAAAATTTTCATAAAAAGGTAGAAAAGATTATTTTGTGATTTTTTAGGATTTTTTTGAAAATTTTTGGGGTTGCCAGAATTTAAAAAATTTTGAAATTTTCTTCGATCAGTTGAATTTTTCAACCATCGAAATCTAAAAATTTGACTAGATTTTGGAAAATTATTGAATTTTCTAGTATCGGTTGAAGTTTTTGACAACGGCACTACAACAACTGGCCAAAAACTAGTGTTACATGACGGCTAGTGAATAAAGGAAAATTTTAGAAAGAGAGGGCTTGGGTAAGAGAAAGAGGGAAAATAGAAAAAAATATTTATGCCTTATATAGGCCAATCAAAATAACACCATTTTGGCCTTCAAAGATTCGTTAATCGACCCACAAACCTGCACTCCAACCCACGCTCTGACCCGACCCGAATGTAAGATTTTCTTTTTCTTTTTCTTTTTCTTTTATATTTTGATTTATTTGTTTTGATTTTATTTTATCATTTTATTTTTATTTAGTTATTTTAAAATTAAAAAAATACATAAATGATTATTTCTTTTCTAATGAAATAATTAATAATAAAAATATAAAGTCAAAACAAATAGTAATTTTTACTAAAAATAAAATAAAAATAAAAAATGATTAAATTCCAAAAAAAAATAATTATCAAAGAAAATGGAAATAGTTCTATTTTCCTTAATTTTACAAGTAAAAATATTTATTGAATTTTGTTAAAGTGTTGGAATAATTTAAGAAATTATTTTTGCTAAAACAATAGAAATGGTAACAAATGAATAAACTAGAAGTAATTGATTATTTGGATAAATATTTTAAAATGTAATTTTTTAAAAAAATTGAAAAAGTTCAGTTTTTTTTTTTTAATTATTGCAAGTAGAAATATTTTTTGAATTTCACCAAAGAGTTGGGATAATCTAAAAATTATTTTTACTAAATAAAGGTTTATTTAAATAATTAAAAAGATAATAAAAATAATAATGATGAATAATAATAAACATAAAAAATAAAAAAATCAATTAAACATTTAATTCGATTAAATTTCTTGAGTAAAAATTTTAAGAAAAAATGGAAGAATCTTATTTTTCTTAATTATTACCAAGAGAAATGTTTTCTTGAATTTCACTAAAGAGTTGAAATAATCCTAAAATTAATTTTTAAATAATAATAATAATAATAACAAATAATAACAAATAAATTATTTTTAGTTGATTTTTAAATGTGTAAATCACATATGACATTCGTGAATAAAAAATATCTTATGACGAAATTTTAGAAATTTTGTGAATGGCCAATTTTCTAAAAATTTTCCTAATAAAAATATTTTCTATAGATTTTGTTAAAGTTGGAGAATTTATAGGATGTGAAAATAATAATAATAATTTCACAAAATAAAAATATTTTTCATAAATAAATTTTTAGAAAATTAATTTTAAATATTAAAAAACTATATCATTAAAATTAAAAAGATAACGCATGTTTAATTAGTACCATTTCAAATAAGAGATGTGGGGGTGCTAATACCTTTCTCATTTACAACCACACTTTCAAATCTGATTTTGATTTTGTAGACCAAAAAATCTTTTAGTAAATCTCAATTAATTTTAAAATTTTTATTAAAAGATGATCTTTTGGATAGCCAATTACATCCCTATAAAAGAAATTGGTAACAATTGCTGTAATTTACATCAAGTCTAGCGATTGAATCTTAGGACGAAAAATCGTTATGACAATATTGAAACAACTGACGAATTTTATGGAAATATATATGGTAGTGGTTGTAGCAGTAGTATTAGAAATCAACATAATGGCTAGCAAAAAATCTACCAAAGAGAGTATTAAGTATAGGGTGATTCGTTTAAAAAACTACGATAATTTGCATTCAGTAATTACATTATTTTATTTGGTAGCAATTTAAAAATCCTACCTGGCGGTGATCTTAATTTCCGAATGATAAAATTATTATTTTGTAAAGTGATCTAATTCGCAACCTAAAGAATAAAAAAGTTTTATTACCATGAAAAAGTAATTTTTAATATTATTTTCTAACTAATTTACTCTTAAGAAAAATATACTTAACATTACCTGAAGAAACTGGCCATTAAAAATTTTAAAAAACATATTTGTTTAATCACTTATTCTAAAAAAAGTTTTAGTTATAAATTTATATTGTTAAAAAAGGATAACAAATTTATTTAATAATTTTTTAAAAATTATTTTTTCAAAATTGATTTATACTTTGTAATTTTCTATAAATAATGTTTAACTATTTTATAGATTGTTGATTCAATAAATTTTTAATATTTTACCTATTGTAAGATTATTTTGGATATTTTGTATGATATGTTTTTCATATAATACCAAATACAGTAATTTAAAATCAATAATAATTTATAATATTATACCCAATATGATAACACCTTATTAATTTTATCACCATAATAATTAAATTACCATGATAATCTTAAATGTGATATCAATCACTACCAAAAGCTTGCATTAATAATCTCATACATTGTTATTGAAGAACACATAGAAGATTTCTCTAGTAGGACCATAATTAGGGCTTCAAAGGGTTAGGTTTAGCCATGTTGTGGAAGGCTCTCTTTTTGAAAGGCTATTAACTAATTCACTTCTTTTGACATCCCCTAACAAGACATTACGGCTCTGTCCCTTCATGTGTCTGTTTTTTTTTTATCCTCTCCTTTTTTATGAGTTGGGTATTGCTTTTAACATTTTCCATATTGTTTTTTTTTACTCTTAACTTATTTTTTTTTGCAAAAAAAAAAAAAAAATCACAACCTCAGAATAAGGGGTTGTAGAAAATTTCAATATTAAAATTTAAAATCCAAACTTGATAAATATCATTTTTAGAAAAAAAAATTATATAAATTAATTGAGTTAAATTTCTAATTCTTTTCACTCCCTATTTTATCATACATGAAAACATCACCATAATCTTTTATTTAAATTCCATCCATCCCATTGATTTTTTTTCACTTTTTTTACCATTTTGATTCCCGATATTGTTTTTATTTTTTATTTTTTGATTTAATCTTTATTTTATCATATGCATAATATGAAATTAATGCAGTTATTATGTTTATGTTTTTTTTTTCGACAAACAATATTGAATTTCCATGGAAATTAAATGGAGTAGTTTTTACCCGTCTCATGTGTCAAAGTACTTAACTCTTTTTGTATTTAGCATTTTGCACTTGGAGGATTCTATGCTAATGTACAAACACTCAAAAGAAACGGCAAGCAAGCTAGGCTGAAGAATCACACACACTAAAAACAAATAGCTTTCAAATGTTAATTATAATACATTTTTGCAAATGTTCTTTACTTTTTCCTCATAGTTGTAATGGTGAAATATGGAAATTATTTCGGTGCACTCACTCAAAAACAAACAGTAAAAGCCATGTCTCCCATTTACACATTTACAGCAATTATAAGAGAAAGAAAGATACAGCACTGAGTTTTTTTTTTTTTTTTTAAATAATCAAATTGTTATGTAGAAATTCTATTCCACTAAGAACACGCTTTTATTTTATTTACTGTATACCCCATGCTTTTAATATATAATATATTTATTTAGCAAATAAAATAATAAATTATAATGAAGACAGAAAACATATAACCATATCTGGCCAAAAAAAAAAAAAAGTATTCGATTAACTACACCCCATGTGCATGGCTGTTAATCCAATTCACCCCCACTATTTCCTGCTGAATTCATCAGAATCCGACTTACTTTTCCCTCTTCAAACCAATTGGATCTTCTCATTTCTCAGCCAAAGACAAACTTCAAGTTTTTTATGACAAACTTTTTTCCTGCATGGTTTATATGTTTTTTTTTTTTTAACCACAGTAAATACTACAGTAGTTTGGCCAAAAAAAAAAACTATACTAGAACCATCTTGTCAATGCCTAACTTGATGTCGGCTTTGATTAGAAGCTTCCCTTTGTTGGCTCACTCGCCACTGCCAATTGGGGCAGTTTTTTTTTCGCTACTAACTCAAAATCATTCCCTTCATATTCCCCTTCACTATCCCCATCTTCTTCTTCGTCTTCTTGAATCTGATCCACATTTTCCCTCTCAGCTCCCTCCATCATCGCCGCCTTCGCCTGCTGGCTAATTTCTTGCTGTGGAGGCCGCCATTGCTGTTCCTGACGTACCATCAGCGGCACCATCGTACTGTCGGGCTTAACCCCATGGCCGGAAGAACTAAGTGATGAAATCTCGTTTTTGCTGATTTTCTCTTTGTAAATAGCATCCAGCTGGTGAAAATATGGGCATGTCTTGGAATCTTCATACCTTCTTTTGTCGCTTTGTTTTACTTTCTTGAAGTATTTATTAATGTTTTCCCATTTCTCTTTGCATTTCTTTGCGTTCCGATTATATCCAAGCTTTCTCATCGCGGCTGAGATCTCCTCCCACGGAGGAGGCTTAGGTCCATTTTCTTGGTACTTAATGTCAATGTTAGTTCTAAGCTTTATAAGAGCTTGAACTTCAGCTTTTGGCCATCGTGAAGGACTTGATGAAACCACATTTTTCCCTCCATTAGTCATTTTCGAGGTTTCAAAATTCAAGGCTTGAGTTGGCGGACGGGGTTGCGGCTGCTGCAAAGGAGGCGCTGGTGGTTGAGGATTTTCTAGCGGTTGCACTTGCACCGTCTTTGGTTGCTGCCTCGATATCTTTTGCAACAATGCAATTACTGCAGCATCCATTGCAGCTGCTGTGGATCGTTCCTTAACCAAATTCTCTTGTTCTCTGTTGATCCGTGCCATTTCTTGAACTCTCCAAGCATCTTCGCGTTCCATTCTTTGCTGTTCGCATTTCTCTACGGTTTGCAAGAACTTGTTTTGCAACCCCTCTTGTTTCTCAATCACCTCCTTCGTCAGCCTCCTGAAAAACTCCTTCCATTTCCTCTTCTTTTTTCTGCTCCATTGATCTGAATGGTCGTCGGATGCGGTCGAAGAAGAGTTAGAAGTGGAGAAAAGATTTGATGAAATGCTATGGAAAGAAGATTGGATCTTATTGGAATAAGGATTTATAGAATGTAAAGGAATTGCTTGGGTGGAAATGGTAGGGTTAATGGATGGTGTGACATTGGTTTGAGGTACATAGGTAGGGTTTATTGTTGTTGACGGGACAGGGATATTAATGGAGGCAGAAAGAGGACTTGTACTCCAAGGCATCGCAGCCGATGTTGGGGTTGGAGTTTGAGGTTTTGGAGGTGATAGTGATTGTCGTGAGTGAAGATTTTCAAGGGCTTCTAATTGATCAAAGAACTGATAAGTCTTGCCATCAGCCTTGCCTGTTCGTCCATCCTTGGTTCTCTTGTGGTACTTGTAAACGTTCTCGAATTTCTCCTTGCATTTCTTGGCACTTCGACTATAACCAAGCTCCGCTAATTTCCTAATAAAAACAGTTGCAAAACACCTCCATTTCTGTTTACACTCTATCTCAAATCCGGCAATAGAATAAAGTTTAAAAGCACTTTGCCACATTAATAAACATCAAAAGAACAAGAAGAACATAAAAAGCAGGACAGAAAAGAGAGAAAGAAAGAAAAGAAAAGGAATAAAAAAGAGAAAACCAAACCAAACCAAGGCCACTTGGGTAACTCACAAGCCATATTGGAAGTATATGTAGACATTTATTAGGCTGACAAGCTTTCTTTTATGAATTTTACTAAAATGGACATAAACCAAAACAAACCGTCTCTAAAAAAAATGACGACTATCAGCTGCTGGGATTTGTCTGTGGAACTTTAAAATTTATTAAATGCTTGAAAAAAGTTTTGGCAGGAAAAGTTGAATTCAATTCCCTTGTAGGCACTGAATTCCATGAAACTGAAAACCGAAAGCAAGTTCCACTTCCCCGGATTCCAAGAAAAATGATACTACTAGTAGTATATATGAAGCTAGCTATGAACTACATATGTTAGAAGAGGAATCTAAATCGGGTGATCTGCATGCATGATCAGCTGACCAAGATAGCTTAAATTCCAATCCATTGAAGCAAAAACAAAACGAATAAACAAAGATTTCTGTTCACCTGGAAACCTCTTCCCATATTGGACCCTTGAGATTTGAGTCTCGGAAAACAGCGTCCATATCGGAACGTATCTTCAGTAAAGTCAAAGTCTCTTGCCTAGGCCATCGATTTCCTCCAAAACTCCGGTCACCTTCATCAACCCTACCCTTATCTTCACCTGAATTTGAGCCCTCCATCCCAATTTCACTTCCTTCATGAATTCTAGGCGCTGCCGCGGCATCGGAGGAGCTTTCTACCATACGTGAGTCCCCCAGCATAGGACTCTATCTTAGCAATTACAGCTGAAAAAAATAAAAAGATTAGTACAACAAGAGAAAGGTGAATATTATCAAGCGGTTTTATGTAAGATAGGTGTATGTTGATTTTATTTTATTTTATTTTATTTTTTTTGGTGGGGATCTGGCTGTCAATCTCAACCCACGAAAACAATTTGCAAACAAGAACTTTTTTCCTTTTTTCCTAATGTTTAACTAATATGTACGGAATCTTACCCAAATGGTTCCTTGGGTTTTTATTTTACGGTGAATAAAAAAGTGGCTGAAGATAAATGAATATAATATCCCAAAAGGAAAAAAAAAATTGTATTATTATATTACAGATATAGTAATGGAAAATTTATCAACAGTGATGGCAACGGCTGCAGATAGCGACAATGGGGATAACAAGTTGGGGCATGTAGGTCAGCTTTGCTTTTTGGGGGCGGTTTGGAATTCAGTGGCTATTGGCTACACTTAAGGTTGAAATTACAAACAGCACCTAACATGTATCCCATTGACTCTCTAATCATGCAGCCTAATTGTTAAACCGTTTTATTGCATCGAGGATCACTAACATTACTTTGCTTGAATTTCATAATTCACATTTTCTTCCATCTTTGTTTCATTTCAAGTTCCCGAGAATGCCCCTTTATGTTTTTTGGTATATAATACATATATGACAATCTGGGCTGCATTAGTAGAAGTAATTCTCTTCGCTTTTTTATTTTTTACTTAATTAAAATATAAACAACAAATGTTTCTTTTTTCAATGCTAATTATAGTATGATTTGATGATAAAATATTTTCAATCCATGACAACAGCTCAAATAAAAAAAAAAAAAAATCAATTTGGAGCTTGTGGGTCATGAGACCCACTACACTTTTTTGTACATGTAATTTATTTTTGTTCTCTCTAATCTCTTAAATTTGATTTTGGAACCCATGAATTATCAACCCATTGTACTTTTTTGTTTCACTCTATTTCCGTTCTCTTTAATCTCATAAATTTGATCTCAGGCAAAAAAGGATCTTGGATTTTTTTTAAAAAATATTCAGTTATAATATATATAATTATAAATAAAAATTTAAAATAATATATTATTATATTATTGCAATTATTGACAATGAATTCTAAAAGAAAGATGTAATTGCATCATTATTAATGTTATTAAATACATCATTCTTAATATATATTTACAAGCCAACATTTACACTATTCTGTTACAGAAGAAAATTTATTCTTTTTTTATATTTAGTTATAGATGCGCATTAAACTTATGTGAATTTGATATATATATATATATATATGTATATTTAGTGTTGAAATTAAACTGTTAGAAGTAAGTAACTAATCTGGCAATAAACAGCAAGTTTAATTTCAACATTCTATGTACATCGCTAAGATAAATCAAATTTAGATAAGTGTAATGCCAATTTATAACTAAATATAACTACATTAACAAAATATTGTAGATGTTGGCCAGTGCGAGTTTTCTTTTAAAAAATTATTATTATTATTATTATTATAAATCATTCTCTTGTTAAAGATGGTTAAAATTAGGGAAAGGGGATGTGGGAGAAAAACAGTGAAGATGAAGAAGATGAGGTGAAGGAAATGAGGTAGGCAAACATCAAGGAGAAAGGCGGCACAGTGTTATATATTAGTATCATGGGGAGGGGTTGAAGGTCACGTAATTGATTTTACGGGTTTGTTTTATGTCTCCTAGTGTGCTTTGCTGTCACAAACTTCTCTTTAGCAGCTGGATTGAGATGCTCATTAAAATCTCCCCATCTCTCACTTTCTTGATGTATTTATTCATCACCTGGCAGGAAGAAAATGATAGTTTTCGTTTTTCTGTAAGAAAAATAAAGTACAAAGGCTACTGTAGCAAATAGAGTAGAAGAATTTTTGTGTGAAAGAATAAAGCAATTTGGGTGCCAAACAGATTCAGGAAGTTATTTAGATAGAGATTTTTGTTTCCTTAAATAATAAATATAATGCATCTGAAATCTATTATTATTATCAATTTCTTAGACAGAAACGACAGCCAACAATCTAGATTTTTTCTGTTAACATAAGCAAAGAATGAAAAAAAAAAAAAAAAAAATCATCGTAGCATACTCTATCAGAGTTTTTATTTGAATGGTATTGATTTTCATATAATTTTTTTAAAAAATTTATTCTAATATATTTAATATTAAAATTAAAAGTTTTTTATAAAATTAAAGTTGCGTTACTTTTAATATCAAAACGTTAAAAATTATTAAAAAATAAAATTTTAAATATTCAAAAAATATATATAATTTTGGGATATCTTAAAAAAAGATAAACAAAAAAAAATAGAACAGAGGGAGTATCATTTACTGTATAACATTGAAAAATAAAAGATGGGTACAAAACATTTTTCAAGTTTCTACTCTAATTATTTCTTGTTACAAAATTGAAACCGAGCTGTATTGATAGGGTGGCAATTTAAAAAATAATATTCAGAACATGTTTAAAAATTAATGTTATGATAAGGCCGGCGCACCGTCGAAACTGGTCACATGGCGGAGTTATAGCTGTCTGATCACAACGAGTAAGCCCATTATTCTGAAAAGCTACATCTCAGAAAAAGGAAAAGAAAGAATAGGAAGGTTGCTTTGCTTACCAGGAAGGGAATGTGAATATGGGACTCCCATCATTTGTCATCCATGTGCATGTTGTCTAACCTTCCAAATTACCTGCCACTAGCTAAGCAACCCCCACTTGATTCTATTATCCATCTTTTAATAAAAAAAAAAGATCGCTAAATTTTAATTTTATTGCTTTGATTACAAGCTGTTCAACATTATCAAAATCATATACACATCTCAAAAGATATAAGCTCACCATTGAGAAATTTGTTTTTTTATAATATAAAATTATCAAAAACTGAATTCGGATAATTAAAATTAAAATTTTAATATTTTAAAAAAATCTTATTATTATTATTATTATTATGAGGTACTAATTAAACTACAACCCTGGGATCCCTTGATTCTGACCCTTTGAAAAAGCCAAGAACTCAGTTTGAAAATAACTTGTACAATTTAACAAGTGCTTCAATTAAAATCCACCATGAGTCATGACCTCGTTTTCCAATCAGGAAGGATTATTTAGATTGAGATTAAAGGCTAATTAATCCATAAAAATGGTTTTTAGTCAACCTTTCCAGTCAGTAATTTAACATCATATCCTCCTCCAAAACAGCAATAAATGAAAAAATCTATGGAGATTTATGTCATTGTATACTTCTTTTGAGAATCAGCTGCACTACAGCTCTCATGATCAGCAATAGAATGTTGTAGATTTTTCATGTGATAAATAAGGTGAAAAAACAGGAGCACAGAAAGCACTTGCAAGGGGCGGATATGGGAGAGGGAGAGAGGGCAGTCAGTACTACATTTGAAGAATCCCACTATCGATGGTTGACCATGTCCTGATGATTAGATCAAACATTTTGTACTCAGCATCAAGCTATATATAATGGGAAATTGTATCTGATAGATCACAGGAGGTCTTTGTCCGCCTCAATGAGGTTCAAGAGCCCATCTCAAGCTCTGGAACTATTTGCTTGCATTTTGTGGGTGGTCCTAGCTACATCAAAGTCTCTCGTTTATATAATTTCATATTTATCTGCTTCACTAGATACTGAATTTCTAGTAAAATTATCGTGATGTGGATTTTTTCATTGGGTGGTGGTATCTTTTTTCTGGACAGTATAATTCCTATATATCTTTTACCAGATATATATTATGAATATTGAGTACTCACTTCTCTAGAGAAATTAATGATTTATTGGTCGAGTTTGACTTTAGTTTTAGTAATTAGAGCTCAATATATGATAATTTCAAATATTAAAAATAAAAATAAAAAAAGTATGTTATTCAATCTCCCAAAATCATTGGCCAAAAAAAAAAAACTCCCAATATCAAGGTTGTTAAAACCAAAAAAAAAAAACAAAAAGTAAAAGAAGCCCTTGAATTCCAGCAACCCGTTGCACTTATTCGGGTATGTATAGGCCAAGAAAATTTATGGAAACTTGGAGCTACTCCCAACTCAAAAAAACCTAGCTAGGCCTTGATTTGAACTTCAGTACTAGACAATCTCAACTCTTCCCAAAAGAAAATAATGGAGTTTGGAGGTATTATCTTTTGTTACATTAAACCCAAAACAGAGTAAAAGCCCAACGTGTTTTGACTTATATAAGAAGCCCAATCATCTTTTGTTTCCAGAAGGCTAGTTTCATATTTAAGTATTAAGCTAATAGGCTAAGGCCCGATAATTTCATGTAAATGATTGTCTCAAAATAACCAAATTTGCTGTACTTTTTAGCGAGTATAAATAAACTAGAAATTTTAGGAGTTGCTACCTTTATAAGTTATAAATATATATATATATATATATTATATGTATTACATAACAATATACACAAATAAATTTGTCACATAAGCGTTTATGTGAATAACTCTCTTAAATAATATATAAGATAGTTTTTTAAAAAATAATAATAATTTCTTTTAATTACAAATTAGATAATTTTAAATTTATTCAAATATCAAAATTATTCAAATTATAATTAAAAATCAAATCAATTTAAAGATATATATTCAAAAATTAAAAATATGAAATATGAAATATTTTTTTTAATAAATAATTTTAGTTGTTTACCAAATAACCTTATTTAAAAAATTATTTAATTATCAAAATCTTTTAAACATGTTTAAAAATTACAAAGATTAAGTTTATCTAAAATTTTCAACAATTTTTTTATCTTGATTTAAAAAATTATCTTTTAAAAAAATTTAAGTCAGACATTAAAAATTCAAGTAATTTTATGAAAGATTTTGACAATTCAAAAAAATTTCAACTTAAATCTTTAAATAATAAGATTATCAAAATGATTATATCTATTTAAACTCTTATTATTAAATTTATATTTTAAATAAATACAAAATTTTAATATTATCTTTATCGCTTATTGTATTCTTTTTAAAGTTTAAAAAATTAATTTAAAATTATATATTTAATCCTAATTGCCACTAAAGAATTCTTCTACAAATTTAAGGCTATAAATGTAATATGTTAGACATTAATTTTTTTATTTTTTTAGTAACTTTTTTATAAGGTATATTCTATTACTATTGTAATTTTTTTGTCTACAAATTTTTTAAGATATATTTTATTATTATTACAGTTACATTCTTGTGAAAAATAATATTTTTTTCAATTTATTTTTTTCTTTTTTCACATATTTTTTAACATTTTTCATATTTTGTATAATAATTTAGTCAAGATTACTAAAGTGAAAATATGTTAATACTTCTTTTATTATTTAATTTATCATTCAATAATATATATTTTTATTTAAAAAAAAACATAAGTCATTTTTATATGATATAATTTTACAGGTATATAAATATTATTGTAAATAAAAACATCAAAAGAAAAGACATAATTTTTTTGGTCATTTTGATGAAGTTTATTTTTTAATGACAAGTCAATATATATATAATTTATATATGTTATGAATTTTAAATATTTGAATATAACTTTAAAAAATTTAATTTATATATATTCATATTAAATAAATAAAATTATTTCATGCATTGCACGGATTATAATCTAGTTGACATTATATTATTATCACTCTTTTTGTTTAAATATACAAAAAAAAAATGACAATCTCACTATATTGAAAATCTTTTGTAGGCACCAATTTTGTCTTTAAATATAATTCTGTTTATATTATTATTATTATTATTATTATTAAAAAAGAAAAAAAGTAAAAAAAAAAATCTTATGGATTCAACTCTGGCAACTGAAATCAAGCTGCCATAGTGATGTTTTTTCTCCATGACACTACCTAACTTGACAACATGAAATCCAATGACCAAAAGTCACCAAATAGATCTCTAAAATTTTTCACGAAAAGATCTCAGGAAATCTGGGATTTAAATCCCAAAAGCTTTATAAATAGAGCTAATTTCTGCAAAACAGAGAGAGAGAAAAAAAAAGGAGAAGCCTAAGGGTTCTACAAAACAAAAATAATCACAGTCCTCTTTAACAGAGGAACCAATAGAAAACACAAAAAAAAAAAAAGATTTTAGAAACAAAAAATATCTCCGAGAATAAAATTTTTGATCTAAGGGCTTTGAGATTTTTTTTTGAAAAAATTGGTTTTGAAAGAGTGTTTAGAAAACAAAAAGGATCAATTTGAGATTTTTTAAGAATTTTTTAAAAATTTTTTGGGACACCAAAAACTTAACAAGTTTAAATTTTTCAGTGACCGTTGAATTTTCTAGCCATCAAAAACTGGAAAGTTGATCAAAATCTAGGATTTTTGAATTTTTTTACACTAGTTGAAGTTTTCGACCACCGATGCACGATGAAAACTGATAAAAAATTGCATAATTATGACAATCGATGAGAGAAAGTTTAAGTTTTAGAGAGAGGAGCTATGGGGTAAAGAGTGAGGAGAAAGGAGAAAAAAATAAATTTTGGCCCTTTTAAAGGCCTTAAAAATGACATCATTTTGGGTGTTTGACCTATGCTCGACCTGCACAAGATCTGCGCTCAACCCTCGCTCCGACCCGAACCGTTTAACAGGTTTTTCTTTTTCTTTTTCTTTTAATTTTCTATTTTAATTTTATTTTATTTCTTTTGTGTTTATTTTATGTTATTTTTTATGCTATTTTTTTAATATTATTGTTATTTTATATTATTTACCAGAATAATTCTTTTATAAATAAATAAAATAAAAATAAAACTAAGATAAAATATGGACCTAAAAAATATAATATGCAAAATAATAATAATAATAATAATAATAATAATAATAATAATAATAATAATAATAATAATAACAATTTAAAGAAAATAAAATTTTATTACAAGAAAAAAAATTGTTATTTAAATTTTACCAAAGTGTTGGGATAATTTAAAACATAATTTTTGCTAAAAAATAATTATAAAATTATAAAAAAGTAAATAAAATTAAAAATGATAAATTGTTTAAATGAATCTTTTAAATGTAATTTTTAGAGAAAGTTAAAGACTTTGCTTTTCTTTAATTATTGTAAGTAAAAATAATTTTTTAGATTTCACCATGCAGTTGGAATAATTCATAATCATTTTTACTAGAACAAAGATTTATTTAAACAATGTAAAACAATAATAAAAAATAAAATGAAATAATAATAATAATTGATATTTTGAATAATTTTTTTTAAAAAAATGTAGAAAATTGAAAGAGTTCGATTTTTTTTAATACAAGTAAAAAATTAAAATTTTTTAGGTTTCGTCAATGAGTTGGGATAATCTAAATTTTTTAAAATAATATAATAAACAGTAAATAATAACAATAAAATAATAAAAAATACAATAAAAATAAATTAATTAATTAAACCCCTTAATTATCATAAAAAAATAATTTTATTTAGGATCTCGTCAGAAAATTGGGATGATCCTAAAACTTGTTTAAAATTTTTAAGATTTCATCGAAGAGTCGGAATAATCTTAAAATTTGTTTAATAAATTTTGAGAACTTACCAAAGAGTTGGAATATTCCTAAAATCATTTTAATAAATAAATAAAATATCTTATGATGAGATTTTGAGAATTTTGTAAATAGTCAATTTTTCCAAAATATTTTTCTAATTAAAGATTTTTTATGAATTCCACCAAAGCTTTGGAAAATTTATGGAATACAATAATAATAATAATAATGTTAATTTTGCAACAAAGAAAATTTTTCATAAATAAATTTTAGGAAATTAAATTTAAATATAAAAAAGATTGCATCATCAAAATTAAAGGATTACACATGTCTAATTGGCATTGTTCCTCAAACAGGCGACGTGAAGGTGCTGATACCCTCTTTACTCATAACCGTACTCTCAAACTCAACCTTGATTTTGCAAACCTAAACTTCTTTTAGTAAATCTTAATTAATTTTAAGATTTGTAGTAAAAGATGATAATTTTAAGTGGCCAATCATACCCTAAAAAAAGATTGGTGGCGACTCCGAAAATTTTCTCCAAGTCTAGCAATCGAGTCCCCCATGGACGAAAAATTATTATGACAGCTTGGCAACTCCGCTAAGGACACTTAAGAGTCAAGCCAAAAATTAAACATGTATTATCTAAACTTTGATTTTACAGTCTTTTCGATATTTAATTTTAATTTCTTATCTCAGCTTAGAATAAAAATAAGAAAAAAAAAGTGATAATTTGATGGATTAATCTAGTTTTATTATGTTATTTTATTTGTCTTGTATTGTTTCTAATTATATTGTTGATTTTACTTTGATTAAAAATTGTTACATTCCTTCACACACATGCACATTTGCATTCATGCATGAACTTTATACCTGAGCTCCCAAATCTATCCTTTTTTAAGAGAGAGTAGAGTATCTACGCTTTCGTGAAGTTATAATGCCTCCGTTTGGGCTAGCAAATGCTTCCACTCAAGTTAAACCCTTTCCGTCAATAGCCGTTATAAGTAAAGATTGAGGGCCTTATTAGTCCAGAGTGGATGACAATGAAGATCAATTTAAGAACCTTTTTAGCTTATGTTAATTACCAAACCATGCATATAGTGAACCTTAAGAAATTAACCTTAGATAGGGCCATACCATTTTTGTAAATTGTACCATAAATTAGGACACATGAAGGAATATTTATTTTAATATGATTAAAAACCCTATTTTGTTTTGCTCTCCTTTTGTTTCATGATCATGCATCATCATAAACGCTTGCATATGGGATGTGCTTCTCAATATGCTAATATCAGTAAAAAAAATTTAGTCTTACTTTGGAAACACCATCATGATGTTCTCAGCTTCGAAGCTTACTATGTGTGAAGAGACCAATGTGGTCATAACTTTATAGTTAGAAGCCAAAAGTAAAATGAAAAATTGTTTGAAAGAATCTAAACAGGAAATTTTGCCAAAAGAAATCAAACTAGGGCTTCAACAAAATGACATCTCTGAGTTGGTCAAAATCTAGTGCTGTGTAACAACTCATAGGAAGATGGCTTTCGAGGAAAAATATGATCATATTACCACACTTTTTGAGGTGTTTACGAAAAATTAGTTTATAAAAGCTTTAGTTCAGTTTTGAGACCTTATATACAGATGCTTCATATTCAATAAGATAGATATGATCGAAGAATATACTACATTGCTATGGTTGCATCTTCCTAATCCAGATAAAATCTATTGGCAAGGTTAAAAACTTAGATTTAGAAAAAAACTTGCTTGTATGATGGAGGGCCCCACTTAGAATATAAACATATATATCCAAGTAAAAGGCAAAAATGATTGCATCCCATGGGAAATCTTGCGTGATTACATCGTTAAACACTTAAAGGATGAATGAGGATGAGAATGATAGCTTTAGCAATTTATGGCTTGATCATTTTCCTAAAGGTCTTGGGGCATATTGAGTTATTAGTAATTGTTTTCCTCAAGCAAATGGACAACAAAATCAATCATATTCCTTGTATATTGGCAGAAACTTTTAGATCATTAAATCACTGTCGAAAAAGAGGAGAACGCTCCATATGGTGTGCACAGTTTCTCAATATTTGGGCAAAAAATCATTTTCAACATCTTGTGGGTAAATTTTATCCTACTTATAGTAATAAAAATAGGCCAATTGAAGAATGCTGCAATGTTGAATGGTCAAAATCAAAGACCAAAGAAGAGTGGGTATTGACTTTACAAAATCTCACCAATACTCAAGTTATATGAAGAGCTCTATGGATGCCATGAGAAGCCATATTGTACAAGTGTGGTGACAAGCCATGGGTTTCACTCTTAAGACCATGGAAAAGTATAAGCTATGCTCCAACATTGGTTCATCGACAATTAAGGTCAAAGCAATTTGTTCCGATGACTCATGAGCTTTAGGAATTAGAATTTTTTTTTAGGAATAAGGATTTTTTGGAAAGATGAAAGAGATTATCAAAGAATGGAAGCAAACTTGAAGAATAGATCGTGAGGGATATATAGACAAAGCTACACTTGAATATCTGACATGAAGGAGTCAACATGTCACAAGCAAAGTTGGTCCTAAAAAAGATAGACCATGCCACCAAAAAGATGCCCATTGCGAAAAGATCCTTGAAGACATAAAGATTATGAAGCATAAATTTGAAAATAAAAATATGAGAGCTTGAAAAGAAAAAATTTCAACATGAGATTAATGGGTAGAAAGATAAGACTGATAAAAGTGAAACAAAATCTCGAAGGCTTAAAAGAAAACAAGAAGAGATTTCTAAAAGCTAGCATAGGTTTGTCACTTCAATGACCATAGAGCTTGAAAAATTCAAAAAGAATACAAAATAGCTTTGGTCCAATTCATTGTATAAGGAAAAAAAGCTTAGTTAGTTTATGAAAGAAAAAAAAATACTACAAAAAATCATAGAAGACTTGAAACAATAAATACATTATCGACGTGAAGCCATTCAAGTTTTGATAAAGAACGAGATCAATTTGAACATAGAGCACAATATTGGAAGAAAAAATGTCAGTTGAAAGAATCTTAAGCCACCCGCCTAGTAGAATAGATAAGAGAAGTCAACTTCAAAGCAAGAGACATGGCCTAAGAAGCTAAACAAGTAAATGAAGAAGTTTATCCAGGACAGCACAACCAATGCTTGACTAATTTTTAGATAATGCTTATGAACAGTACAAACATATAGGGCACTTCTTTTGAAAATTTTAATATTGTAATGAAAGATGTATTCAATAAAGATAATGTGACGTTATGATATGGTGGTTCAAGTTTAGATTTAAAATCTTTTGCAAATATTGGATATATAACAAGCATATCTTTGCATTCATGCATTCATGCATCATATGTGTTTCATTTAAAAATCATGAATAAAAGAAAGAGGCCTTGAAATAACAAATCTTAAAGAGTTTTCCTTAACTCGATCAAGTGCAATGATAGTTAGGCCATTCAAAAATATAGATCAAATCACTCGTCATCATTATAACACTCGCTCACAAGTTAGAATCATGAAAAATGAGCAACATCTAGAATAGAAAGGATAAAAAAAGCTCAATTTGATATGTATGAGCAAATGATTAGGTTTCAACAAGAGTTGATAGAACGAATGACTAGATCTCAAGAAGAGACTAAAAAAGAAATGGCTGCAATGATGAACATGATAAGGAAAATGATTAAGGAAAAAGAGGTGGCTGAAAAAGTGAATACTGATAAAAAGCCTTAAGCTTAAGAAAATACCAATGATAGAGAAAATACATTGTATCCATTAGGGTTTACCTCATCTTATGCTCAAACTTCTCATCATGGGCATCCATAAATGACATACCTTAAAAGGTAGCCATATACTCAGTTTAATTTTTCTCACTTCATGGTTCAACCACAGAGTCAAGGACATGTTGGTCTAAACATTGAGGTAAGTCATGTTGAGGCCTATTATGATCCCAGATTTAGATGACCCAAGAGAACAAGAAAAACTAAAGAAAGGCGCATCTAAACAATCTAAAAATACAAAGGCATAATAAAAGTTACATCTCTTGGAACAAAGGCTATGAACTATTAAATGCATAAATATTTTTGGCACAATTTATGCTAGTGAACTCAGTTTGGTTCCAAATCTAGTAATCTCACCAAAGTTTAAAGTACCAAAATTTAAAAAATATGATGGAACCAAATGTCTTCAAGCACATATTACTATGTTTTATTAAAAAATGACTAGGCATACAGACAATGATAAATTGCTTATCTATTATTTTTAGGATAGTCTTACCATATTAACTGCCAAATGGTATATTTGATTAGACAAAAGTTGTATTCATTCATGAAAAGATCTGGCCAAAGAATTTATTACTCAATATAAGTATATCACAGATATGGCTCTAGATAGACTGTCTTTGCAAAACATGAAAAAGAAAGCTAACAAAAATTTTAAAGAATATGCCTAGAGATAGCGAGATGTTGCTGCCCAAGTTCAGCCTCCTTTTATCAAGAAAGAAACAATAATTCTATTCATTAATCCTTTTCGAGCCCTGTATTGTGATAGGCTCATTGATCATGCCACAAAAACCTTTGTTAATATAATGATTACGGGTGAGATAATAGAAAAAGCCATTAAAAATAGAAAAATCAATGGAGGTGATGTTTTTGGGTCAAAGAAATGAGGACCACCCAAGAAAAAAGAAGTAGAAGTGCAAGCTGTCACCATTAAAAAACCAAAACCAAGACATTTTATCTTATACCACTCATATCCTATATACTAACCTTCTCACCTTACTATTTCTAACATTTCCCAAAACCCATACCATTACCAACCAGTACAAACCTAGACACCTATTTTCTAAGCCAATGTTTATCCCTGAGCACCTTCACCATGATCTTTCCCTCAATCAAACACCATAGACTTTAACCAAAAGAAACCTTGAATAATCATGAGCAATAATGATTTGATCCAATTTCTATGACTTACATGAAATTGTTCCCTCAGTTATTTCAAAAACACTTGGTGGCTCGACAACCCATAGAGTCTTTAAAACCTTCAAATCTGAAGCGGTATGATCTTGAAGCTTTTTATGACTATCATTATGGAATTTGGGGCTACTCTCTGGAAAATTGTATAGCTTTCAAAAGTAAGGTACAAAACCTTGATTTTAAATTTCACAACCAAGGGCAGACTAAGTATGGAAGCCAATCTGTTACCCAATTATGGTGGGGGATCAATACATGTTTTAAGTAGTAAGATAACTTAGAATATTAAAAAAAAGTAAGCAAGATTAGAACCCTTATGGATTAAATATTTATTGCCCTTGTGAAAGCTAATATGATTCATCCAATACCTAAAAACTCAAATAATGGGAATTTTACATATAATTCTGATCACATTTGTAAATTTCACATGGGGATGGTTAGTCATTCGCTTCAATATTGTAAAGCATTTCAATAGAAATTACAGAGAATGATGGATTCTTTCTTGGTCGAATTTTATAAAGAACATGAAAAAAGTTCAATGAATGTTGTGACAAGAGACTCATCCAAAAGCAGGCTTTATCAAATGAATTTTGAGCCTATTACCATCTTTTATGAAAAAAAGTCAAGAATTAAGGTTAATAAGCCAGTTCATATGAATTTTGAGCTTGTTACGATCTTTTATGATGAGAAATTAAGTGCTAAAATTGATGAACTAATTTGTATAACTATGTCAAAGGTGACAATTGAGGTCCCTAGCCTATTCTTATATAAATCTGATAAGGCGATGCCTTGGAAATATGATTGTATTATCATATTACAAGGTTTGGATAATGGTTCCCATCGATGTGGTTTATGTGATGTAAATACAGCAAACATAATTAGTGTAAAAGGCATAACTCGAAGTGGGCGGTGCTATACTCTATAAGCATTTGAGAAAACATGAAACAAAAAAGTAAAGAAAGGGGAGACGAGCTCAAAAAAAAAGATAAATTACCTAATGATCAAGAGACTCACCCAACCCTAATCTTATACCATAAATGTAAGAATTTGGTTACAAAAAAAGAGACTTGTGAGTTCTTAAAACTTATTAAGCACAGTGAATATAGTGTGATGGAGTAATTAAATCGTTTACCTGCTTAGTTTCTATGCTCTCATTTTTGTTAAATTTTGAGCCTTATAGAATGCCTTGCTTAAAGTACTCAATGAGGCTTATGTAGTTCATAATATATCTGTGAAAAAACTTGATTGCATAATGGAAATATCATAATGGGAAATTTTATATCATTTAGTGATGACGAAATTTTACCTGGTGGTAAGGACGATGCTAAAGCCTTACATATCTCTACAAGATACAAAGATCATACACTGGTAAAAGTGCTCATTGATAATGGATCTTTTTTTAATGTCATGTCTATGACTACACTATCTAGATTGTCAGTTAACATGTCTTACATGAAAATGAGTCACATGATAGTAAAGGTTTTTTATGGGACTCACTATGAAGTGATAGGCAATATCGAGCTACCAATTTAAATTATACCATGTGCTTTTGATATAATCTTTCAAGTCATGGATATCACTCATTCTAATAGCTGTCTTTTAGGAAGACCATGGATTGACATGGTAAGAGTTGTTATTTCCACTCTACATCAGAAGGTGAAATTCATAATTAATGAAAAGATGGTCATTGTTGCTGGTGAAGAAGATCTATTAGTGACTAAATCCTTTACTACATTATGTGTTAAAGCAATTGAAGAAGCCTTAGAATGTTCTTTCAGATGTTTTGAATTCATTAATACAACCTATATGGGTGAAGGATTAAAAGTGCCTACTCCATGTCTATCCAAAGCTTCCAAAATGACCCTTAAAGAAGTGGGAAGAAAAGGACAACAAGTGTAGGCTGACTTACAGGGGATGCAATGACCATGGATAATGCCTCAAAAAGATGATCTGTTTGGTTTAGGGTACAAGCCAACTTAAAAAGAAAGAATGAAGTTCATAGAGGAAAAAAAAGAAAAAAAGTTAGCTTATTTTTTGGGGTAAGATGTAAAAATTGAAGGCTTATCTTTTTTTTCCCTCTACGAGACTTTCATCTCAGTTGGCTATATCTATCCAAATGTAGTAGGAAACATAGAGAAGGGATTTACACCATTATTGAAAGATATCTTTGTTGAATTTTCAATATAAATGATGGGTGAAAAAAAAATGAAGATTTAAGTTATCTATGGGTGTATCTTGCTTCTCCTAGTGCAAAACCAAAAAATTAGCATGTTAAAGAACTACCTATTATTTTTAAATTTTCTCCAAAATAATGTGTTGAACCTAATCTAAATGCTTTTGTTAAAAGCATGAGATGTCTTATGTGTGTTTGTTTTCTCATTTTCAATTGAATAAATGACAAGTGTAGCACATTTGTCCATTTCTTTTACCATTTTCATTTCAATTCCTTGCATTACTATACATCTCTCTACATTTCATCCTTTTCACTTATTTTCAGGTATTCGAATAATGAATGTGAAGATCATTATGATAACATTTTGTGATTTGATTTTGAAAATTCTGTTTATATTAATGAACTCGATGATGAAGAGAATGTAGAAAATCATGCAACATCCCTAGAATTATTGAGATTAATGGAACAAGAAGAGAAACAAATCATGCCTCATCAAGAAGCCACTGAAGTTATCAATTTGGGGGATGAAAAAACTCAAAAGAAAGTTAAAATTGGTACTTTGATGTCATCACTAATAAAATAGAAGCTGATAAAGTTATTACATGAATATGTATATATGTATTTGTTTAGTTGTATCAAGATATGCCAGGGCTAGATACTAAAATAGTGTATAAGCTACCTCTGAAGCCTGAGTACAAACCAATTAAACAAAAGTTGAGAAGGATGAAACCTAAAATGTTGTTGAAAAAAAAAAAAAAGTAAAAAAGCAATTTGATGCGGGATTCTTAGAAGTGGCCAAATATCCCGAATGGGTGGCGAATATAGTCTCAGTACCCAAGAAAGATGGTAAAGTGAGAATGTGTAAATGTGTATTGATTATCAGGATTTGAATAGAGTAAGTCCAAAAGATAATTTTTCATTACCTCACATTGACACTTTAGTGGACAATACCACTAGGCACTCTCTATTTTCATTCATGGATGGGTTTGCAGGCTACAATCAAATTAAGATGGCATAAGAAGATATGGAAAAGACTATTTTTATGACATTATGAGAAATATTTTGCTATAAAGTCATGCCCTTCGATTTGAAAAATGCTAGGGTAACTTATCAAAGAGCTATAGTGACTTTATTCTATGATATGATGCACAAAGAAATAGATGTGTATGTGGATGATATGAATGCCAAATCCTGTGAAGAAAAAAATCATGTGACTAATCTTAGAAAGTTATTTAAGAGATTAAAAAGTTCCAGCTTAAGCTTAATCCAACTAAATACACTTTTGGTGTAACCTTAAAAAAATTACTGAGATTTATTATCAGTAAAAGAGGAATAGAGGTAGATCTAGACAAGATATGTGTCATCCGATAGCTACCACCTCCATGCATGCAAAAAGAAGTAATGGGATTTTTAGGATGATTAAATTATATTACTTGTTTCATTTCCCAACTTATAGTTAAATGTGATCCCATATTCAAGATTCTTCACAAACACGGGTCAGGAGAATGGGATGAAGATTGTTAAATGGCATTTGAAAAAAGTTAAAGAATACTTATCAAACCCACCAATATTAATGTCGCCTGTCCTTGGAAGATCATTTATCTTGTATTTGACAATGCATGAAAAATTAATAGGATGTGTTTTGGGGTAACATGTTGAAACAGGAAGGAAAGAACAAGTGATTTACTACCTGAGCAACAAGTTTATTGATTATGAGTCCAAGTATTCACCATTGAAAAGATGTGTTGTGCACTAGCTTGAATGGCTCGTTAGCTTAGACAATACATGTTATATCATACCACTTGGCTCGTTGTGAAACTAGATCCAATCAAGTATATCTTTGAAAAGCCTTTATTGTCCAAAAGAATAGTAAGATGGTAAGTGTTACTTTCTAAATACGACATTGTATATGTGTCCTAAAAGGTAATCAAAAGAAGTGCTATTGCTAAATTTCTTACAGAACACGCTTATGAAGATTATGTGCCCATGACATTTGATTTTTCAAATGAAGACTTAATGTCTGTATTGCACATAGATAAAAAAGAGCATAATAAAGATATATGGAAGATGTATTTTGATGGTGCATCAAATGCTTTGGAACATGGTATAAGAGTAGTTTTGATATCTCTAGAAGGAAATTACTACCCAATCACTGTAAAACTAAATTTTGATTGCACTAACAATGTGACAAAATATGAAGCATATGATAGGTCTTCAAGCTGTTCTTGAAAAAAAGGCCCATGCATTAAAAGTTTTTGGAGACTCTACCTTGGTCATATATCAATTGTGAGAAGAGTGAGAAACTAGAGATTTAAAGTTGGTTCAATACCAAAAGTATATATCAAAATTAATCAAAGAATTTAAAAATATTTGATTTTATCATTTACCTTGTAAAGAGAATAAGATGGCTGATGCTTTGGCTACATTGGCGGCATTATTCAAGTTAAATGAAAATGCCGAAATCTAACCCATCAAATTGAGCTTACAAGAGAAATCAGTTCACTGTTCAAATGTTAAGGAAGAAGCTGATGGAAAAGCATGGTATTTTGACATATTACAATATGTTAACAATATGTTAAGTATCAGCAATACCCAAAGCACATACCAGAGAATGATAAGATAACTTTGAGAAGATTAGCAAATAGTTTCTTTCTAGATGGAGAAATTTTATATAAAAGAAGTTGAGACCAAACACTATTAAGATGTGTGAATGCTGTTGAAGCCAAAAAATTGCTAAAAGAAATCCACAGAGGTATTTTTGGAACTCATGCAAATGGCTACATGATGACTAAGTAAATCATGAAAGTAGGATCTATCGGTTGACAATAGAAACAGATTACATCGACTATGCTAGAAAATGCCACAAATATCAAATTTATGTAGCTAAGATGCAAGTTCCTTTAATGTCTTTGCATGTTATATCAACACATTAGCCTTTCTTTATGTAAGGAATGGACGTGATAGGGACCATTACACCAAAAGCTTCAAATGGATATCGATTTATCTTAGTAGTAATTGACTACTTCACAAAGTGGGTAGAGACAGCTTCATACGCTAATATGATAAGAATGATGATTTGCAAGTTCATTAAGAAAAATATCATATGTCGATATGGCTTTCTAAAAAAGATTATTTCAGATAATGCTTTTAATTTGAATAATAAAATGATAAATGTGGTTTGTGCTTAGTTCAAAATCAAACACCACAAATCAACGCCTTATCGTCCAAAAATGAATAGGGCAGTTGAAGTCGCCAATAAGAACATAAAAAAAATTATTAAAAAGATGAAAAATGTGTATAAAGATTGGCATGAAATGCTACTATTTGCATTACATGCTTATCAAACTTCGATTCGTATATCTATAGAAGCTATACCATTTTCATTGGTATATGGGATGAAAGCATTATTGCCTATTGAAGTTGAAATTCATTTTTTCCATGTTCTTATGAAAGTTGAGTTAGAAGAAGCTGAGTGGGTTCGCACTTAATATAAATAGTTGAATCTCATTAAAGAAAACAGATTAGCTACACTTTATAGTGGCCAACTGTATCAAAAAAGAATGATGCGAGCTCATGACAAGAAAGTTCACCCACGATAATTTTGAAAGGGAAAATTGTTATTGAAGAAGATTTTTTTAACCAATAAGATCGTCGAAAAAAATGGACTTCTAATTGAGAATGCTCATTTATGGTGAAGAAAGTATTTTCTAGTAGGGCATTGATCTTGGCAAGAATGGATGGGGATGATTTGTCAAATTCAGTCAATGCCAATACAGTAAAAAAATACTATGCTTAAAAAAAATGAAAAAGAAAAAAGAACTAAAAAGTTATTTGAGTTGAAAATTTAAGACTTAGATAAAAAAATATTGAATGGAGTGGGCTAATTTTTAATATGTGCCAAAAGATCTCATTGGTTTTGGGCTAGCTTGGCTTGCTATATTTTTGAAAAGTCAAGGGCATCAATTAAGAGTTTTTAGAAAAAATCCATGATGAATTAAATCATGATGATCTGAATGTTCGTTATGTGATTATTTATTTTTCTTATTATATCATTTTGGATAATATATGAAACACTTCTCCCTTTTAATAAAATAAAATACCTCTTTGTTTATCCTTTCTTTATCCCTCTCATTAAAAAAGAGAAATGTGCAATGTGTTATAATTGTCATGAAATTCAAAAGATGATAAGGAACAACAACAATCATGAAAAACATACACCTTACTTTGAAAGAGATTTAAAAAGAACAAAGGTTAATAAAAAGAGAGACCTATAAGTCATGAAAGTGGTAAACATTGAACATGAGAAATATGAAGAGAAATCTTTTTATTAATTAGCTACTGGAATGCATAGGAATCAAAAGAAAAAGAAAAAAAAAAACATTGAGAAATTTTGACGATTAAAATAAAATAAAAAAAAGATGGTCTCTTATTTGCATCATGATCATCATTCATTACATGACATGGCAAAATCATGAAAATGTCATTCATGCACACACCTGATATAATAGATATATGGGTCTAGGACAATCCATGACTAACAAAAGAAAAAGTCAAAAGTAGGAAAGATGTAAACCCTCTATTTCAAAGAATCTTTCAAATACCATTGCCTTTCAGATTTTTGAATTTAAAGTTTGTTATGTCTGGTTAAAAGAGCCTTTTAACATTTAAAGTTTTTTGCTTTTGGTTAAAAGAGCCATTTAAAGTTCATTACTTCTAGTCATAAGAGCCTTTTAAATTTAAAGTTTTATTGCCTTTGGTGAAATAAGCCATTTAAAGTTTCATAACCTCTAGTTAGAAGAGCGTTTTTTATTTTAAAAGCCTTTGGTCAAAGGACTCTATCAAAATTAGGCATGATTTGTAAGACCAAAAGGCATAATATATAAGTTTTCTCAATCCTTTTAATTTAAAGTTTATTGCCTTTGGTTAAAGGAGCCATTTAAAGTTTATTGCCTCTAGTCAGATGAGCCTTTTAACATTTAAAGTTTGTTGCTTTAGGTTAAATGAGCCATTTAAAGTTCGTTGCCTCTAGTGAGAGGAGCCTTTTAACATTTAAAGTTTGTTGTCTCTGGTTAAAGGAGCTTTATAAATTTAAAGTTTGTTACCCCTGATTAGATAAGCTTTTTTCCATTTAAAGTTCGTTGTCTCTATCAAAAGAGCTTTCTAAATTTAAAGTTAATTACCTTTGGTTAAAGAAGCCTTCTAAATTTAAAGTTTGTTGCCTCTAGTTAGAGGAGCCTTTTGCCATTTAAAATTTGTTACCATCGGTTAAAGGAGCCTTCTAAATTTATAATTTATTGCCTCTGGTTAGAGGAGCCTTTTGCCATTTAAAATTTGTTACCTTCAGTTAAAGGAGCCTTCTGAATTTAAAGTTTGTTGCCTCTGGTTAAAGGAGCATTTTAACATTTAAAGTTTGTTACCTTTGGTTAGAGAAGCCTTTTGAATTTAAAGTTTTGTTGCCTTTAGCTAGAGAAGCTTTTTGTATTTAAAGTTTCATTGCTTCTAGTCAGAAGAGCCTTTTAACATTTAAAGTTTTGTCGCCTCTAGTTAAAGGAGCTTTTTTAAATTTTCAAAACTTGTCAAGCCTCTGTTTAGAGGAGCCTTCAAATTTTCTTTCAAAAAAAAAAAAACTTTATGTTCAATGTTTCATTTTTTGTATGTGTTTACCTGAACAATATTAATATCTTTTTGTCATTGCTTTATTCCTTATTTCTTAAAAATAAGCAAAAGAGGACAATTGTAGGCACTAATTTTGTCTTAAATATAATTTTGTTTATATTATTATTATTATTATTATTATTATTATTATTATTATTAAAAAAGAAAAAAAAGTAAAAAAAAAATCTTTTGGTTTCAACCTGGCAACTAAAATCAAGCTGTCAGAGTGATGTTTTTTCTCTCTGACACTACTTAACCTGGTAGCATGAAATCTGGTGACCAAAAGTCATCAGATAGATATCTAAAATTTTTCACAAAAAGATCCCAAGAGATCTAGAATTTGAATTCCAAAAGTTCTATAAATAGAGCTAATTTTTGCCAAACAATGAGAAAGAAAAAAAGAAAGGGAAGCCTATGGGTTTTACAAAACAAAAACAATCACAATCCTCTTTGACAGAGGAACCAGCAGCAAAAAAAAAAATTTCAGAAACAAAACATTCCTAAGAATAAAATTTTCAATCTAAGGAGTTTGAGATTTTTTTTGAAAATTTTAGTTTGGAAAGAGTGTTTAGAAAACAAAAAAGGATCACTTTGGGATTTTTTGAAAAATTTTGAAAATTTTTATGACCATTGAATTTTTTAACCATCGAAAATTGGAAAGTTGACCAGAATCTGAGATTTTTGAATTTTTTTATGATGGTTGAAGTTTTTGGCTATCGATGCATTACGACGACAGCCTAAAATTTGGTAACTACGGTAGCCGGTAAGAGAAAGTTTGGGTTTTAGAAAGAAAAGTTTGGGGGTGGAGAAAGAGAATGGAAAGAAGAAAATTATATAAAAAAAAATTGATTTTGGCCTATTTAAAGGCTTCCAAAATGATGTCATTTTGGGTATTTGACCCCTGCCCAACTCGCACAAAATTCGCTTGTCAACCCACGCCCTAACCTAACCCATTTGGCAAGTTTTTCTTTTTTTTTTTTTCTATTTTGATTTTGATTTTATTTTTTTGTGTTGATTTTTATGTTATTTTTTATGCTATTTTTTATTTTTTTATGAATATTATTGTTACTATTATGGTTATTTTATATTATTACTAGTAAGAATTCTTTTATAAATAAATCAAAAAAATAAAACTAAAACTAAAATAAAATATAAACCTAAAAAATATAACAAGCAAAATAATAATAATAATAACTATTTAAAGAAAATAAAATTTTATTACAAGCAAAAAATATTATTTAAATTTCACCAAAGTGATGGGATAATTGAACAAATAATTTTTGCTAAAATAATAATAATAATAAAATTATAAAAAATGATAAATTGTTTAAATGAATCTTTTAAATGTAATTTTTAGAGAAAGCTTAAAGAGTTTGATTTTCTTTAATTATTGCAAGTAAAAATAATTTTTCGGATTTCACCATAAAGTTGAAATAATTCAAAATTATTTTTACTAGAACAAAAGTTTATTTAAATAATGTAAAACAATAATAAAAAATAAAAAATGAAATACCAATAATAATTGATATTTCGAATAAATATTTTTTTAAAAAATGTAGAAAACTGAAAGAGTTAGATTTTTTTTAATACAAGTAAAAGATTAATATTTTTTAGATTTCACCAGTGAGTCAGATATATCTAAATTTTTTAAAATAATATAATAAATAGTAAAATAATAACAACAAAGTAATAAAAAATCACAATAAAAATTAATTGATTAAGTAAATCCTTTAATTATCATAAAAAATAATTTTATTTAGCATCTCGTCAAAAAGTTTGGATGATCCTAAAACTTGTTTAAAATTTTTAGGATTTTATCAAAAAGTCGGAATAATCTCAAATTTGTTTAATAAATTTTGGGAACTCACCAAAGAGTTGGATGTTCCTAAAATCATTTTAATAAATAAATAAAATATCTTATGATGAGATTTTGAAAATTTTGTGAATGATCATTTTTTTAAATAAAGATTTTTTATAAACTCTGCCAAAGTATTAAAAAATTTATAGAATATGAATAATAATAATAATAATAATAATAACGTTAATTTCGCAACAACGAAAATTTTTCATAAATAAATTTTAAAAAATTAAATTTAAACATAAAAGAAATTGCATCATCAAAATTGAAGGATTACACATCTCTAATTAGTACCTTTCTTTAGACGGATAACGTGAGGGTGTTAATACTTTTTTCACTCATAACCGTACTTTTTGATCTGATTTTGATTTCGTAGACCTAAATTTCATTTAGTAAATCTTAATTAATTTTAAGATTTTTATTAAAAGATTATAATTTTTGAGTGACCAATCATACTTTAAAAAAAATTGATAACAATTTCGAAATTTTTTTTTCAAGTCTAGCAATTGAGTCTCTTGTGGACGAAAAATCTATGTGACATTTTTTTAATTTGATCTTTGATTTTCACAGTTACCACATATATTTTGGAATCAAACTACTTTAAATTTATCATTTCAAAAATTTATGTTATTCTGAATTTAAATTATTTTAAATTCATATTTCTCGAGTTCAAATAGTTTAAGTTATATAAATTCAAGTCATTTACATTTAAATTGTTGAATTTTAAAATTAAATTCATTTTAGACATTCAGATTAATCTTTTTCAAATCGTTTTTGACAACTTGACTTTCTAAACTTGATAGTGGGATAGTGGACCAAATATGACTACAGCTTTTTAGCAACTTTATCTTACTGCTTGATAATAATTATAAATCTTCATGTCATCGCATCGTTTATCTTTTTCCGTTGTTCTGAGATTTGTTGTAAACAGTAGAATACTCAAAAAAAAAAAAAAAAAAAACAAAAGGAATGAATTTCAGCTTCTATACTCATCGTGCTTCCAGGATGAACATTGAGAGTTAAAGCTAGTAAGAGCCTGCCTCTTTCCTAGGAAACGAATATAAGGGAGTGTTTTGTTGGTAGGAATTCTAAAATATTTTCTAAAATCTCGTGAAAATTGGAAAATTGTTTCATGTTTGGCATTGTTGCTAAACAAAGACTCTGTTGAACAAATAATTATCCCGTTTTTAAACTCATGCTTAATTCATTCTAAGAAAGCTTTGAAAAGTGAAATAGATTAAAAATTATTCTTACTGTTTGACATGGTGAATAACATTGGTCGCCGTAACAAATTTCTTAGAAAGAGTCTAAAATACCATGGGGAATAATAATAATAATAATAATAATAATAATAATAATAATAATCTATGTTATAATCTCGTCAACAGTTACATCATTTGTTGCTAAAATGCTAAAATTCTTAATTTTAATAATTAAAATTTAAATTTGGACAATTTCAAATATAAAAAAATAAAACTATGTTATAATATTACAAAAGTAATATAATACTGATAAAATGTTCAATGTACGTTTGCTAGATATAAAATCTCGTCAGACGTGCTAGACTTGACAGAGACATGATATCTTGTTGGAAAGAACTTCCTGAAGTCCTCCAATATTAAACGTGGCATGCCAACGCTGGAACATTGGCAATGGATTGTTGAACCAAAATTTCTAAGTTCCTTTCATTCTTTTTCTCTGCATCTAAAACTCACATTGCATTTCTGTACATTCATAAGGAAAAAAAGAAAGCTGTAAAAGGCTGTTGGCAAAGCTCAAAGCGAAGGATCCGAACAAACCATATTGACAGGAACATTAATTTTATTCATATTTAATGAAAAATTTGATTTTTTACTTGAATAGAAATGAAGATGTGAATTAATATTATATTATGAATATGAAAATAAAAATTGATATAATTTTATATTTTTATTAGGTACGAGTATGGGGGACGGATAATATAACGTCCGTCACGTATTCATACCCTATATATATATTTATATATAATTAGTAAATAAATTTTTTATTAAATAATATAAATTATTATTTTAGATTAATTAGAATAAATATGTTTTTATTAAAAATATATATTTATAAAAAAATTATTTAAATATACAAATTAAAAATAATTTAAAAAAATAAATTTTTATTTTTATTTTTTTAAAAGCTATAAATATGCGCATTATCTATACATATTAAATACTCGTAAAATGAAAAATGAAGATGAAGATAGATTTTTAAATATTCGTTAAGTATAAATATAAAAATAGGTATAATATCAAAATTTAAATATGAAAATGAAAAATACTCCATTCTATCCGTACCTTACCCGTTGATATTCCTATATATTGGAGCACTGGTGAACTGTATCACCTGATTTCTGAACATTGCTAGGATATTGGACAGAGTGGAGATGACTGGGACTGACGGTGCAGTGTCACATTGTTGTCAAAAGATTGTATTGACAGTCAATTTCTATGGAGATTTTGAGGAAAAATGAAGTGATGGTAGGCCTGATAAGCACACACTCCTGCAAAGGGCGTTGCTATCGGGCAAAATTGTCGAAATAGGAAACACTTGCTCATTTCTTTCGGAGAAATGTTGTTCCTGAAACTGACTCTCATCACATTTGTCTAAAATTCTCATCCATGTGTATTTTCTGGCAAAGTAAACATCTCTTTATACAAGTAAATATAGTATTGCTGAATGATGATGCCAAGGGATGGATCGTGTTGTATGTCTGATGCTAAGGGAATTCAGACTATTCCTAGTTCTATTCAATGTCAGAGCCTTACTTTTTCAATGACTTCATTTCTATATGTTTGTTGTTGCTGTTGTTGTTATTTGCGCTATATCGATGTCCATTGAATTGACTCCACAGATCAGGCTAGGCAGACATTCGTTTGTGCTCCTGCAATGTGATCCTGTTGCATATTTGGGATCTTGAGGTAAGAATTCTAATATATGAGAGTAATAATCAGAGTTTGAGCTGGCAAAAATAAGAAGCCGCAGTCCGGTAATGGTTTATTGAACTATAACAACTTTGGAGAATCCTTAATTATCTGGTAATTACCTTCCAATTTTCAAACATGAAAGATTCGTTTATCTGATATAGCTGTAAAAGAATATCACTTCATTACAAGAATTTCATTTCCAACCATTTCCCTTACCCTTTTTTAATTTCCTTTTTCCATCAATTTCATTAGTCAGGAAAAAAAGTTGGTTGTTAGACTTGGACGCAGTAATTCTCAACTTCTCAATGTATATGCATTCACAAAAGCCATGCTAACGAACGGATGACTTCATCAAAAGAAGAATATGACATGTTGAAAGCCTCACAATCAGGGGGAAAAATAAAGAACGAATTAAAATGATGAAGTTGCGTAATTGGAGCTAGAAAGCTTACATTCTTTTTTTAAATGCCTTTATTGGACCTTCCCATCACATCCATAGAGAAAAGTGCAAACCCATGCCGTGATATCTGACAAGCATTATATTCTTTTGAAACAAAATCTGGCTTAAAATTTGCCCCTGGATTTAAGTATGGGCTAGTGATTAGACCACCATACACTATGCACGGTCTTCCATTCAAGTTATAAGAGAAGGAAGTCGATTTTCACCAACCTAATTTGTGGAAACAGCTACACTATTCTGACCAAATTTGCCTTAATTAAAAAGTTATTGTGCAAGTTTCCCTTGCATTCAGGCATTCAATAAAACCCTACCAGCTCAGGATAAGAGGGAACTAAACTATACGATATTTGGTGATCAATGATCATCTTAGATCATGTTCTCGCTTTCTTCAAAATCTTCAGGTTTATTCCACAGGGTCGATTGATAAATTTTTAGCTCTTTAGTATCTCCAGACAGAGCAATTGGTTAAAAATGGTCAATGGCTGACACTATCATAAGGAAAATAGCAAACACTTTAAGGAGAAGAATATTGTTGCTGTAGCGAGTGGCGAGAACGGATATACTGAAGATCTACTCTGAACGCAAATCATACGGTGGAACGTGTGCCTTGGCATTTCGCTGGTGGCTTCTACTGGAGTGGTTCCATTTTTTTCTATAAACAGTTGTTCTGTATTTCAACTGTTGTCAAACTATAAGAACACATGTCTAATATTTTCTGGAAAAGGACATGAAACCATCATCCTTTTCAGGGATCACTTTCTGGCATCTTTAAAATAAGGTCACATACTCATTATTAAGAAAAGGATATGCGTGGAAGCTTGTTTCTTATTCATGATTTTTCTATTCGCTAGTAAAAATTGCAATGGTTCATGTTGTGGTAAGATATACCTAAACTAACTGAGGCATAATTGCAAGATCAATTGTTCCATTCATCGAAAGAAACTAGGCCGCTTGTTCCCAGAATCTCACGGTGTGGCACAGTAATAGTTGCAAGATCTGAAGTAGTCAACCTTCTGACATTTTTAAGGACAAGCAGCGGCTATCAAGAAAGATTAGCTAGTTTTGGATCCTGTGGATGTGCTTATCTATTACCTTTTATAGTGATCATTACTGAGATTTTGCGGTACGGACCTTGGAAGTAGATGTATGGCAAGATCAACTCCATGAGGCTAAGTAGTGAAAAACAGACAAGGTTGTAAGTAATGGTTAACTCATTTTCAAGATTTTTCCACATGCCAAGGCGAACTGTGAACTAAACTCAAAAGCTGAATCCTTATTAAAAGTGCTCGTCATTGTGTTAAATAGATGTGGGAAGAACTCTGTATTAACAACTGACTGTATACCTCATCCTGAAAGAAACTCACTAGAAACATTTTTGTGTATGAAATTTGAGAGCAATCCAGTGAGCTCTAAATTGCATGGCCAGTTGGCCACTGCCACTGTTTCAAGTTTTCAATATGTCCTTTGCTTCTCTTGTCATACATATCTCTGAAAACCTTTGGAATTGATCCTTTTCTTGTGACATTAGGATAGATTCTTGCCGGGTGGCCTTCCATAAGAAATTATGATGGCCTAGCCTAGCTGAGCCGAGCCTACGAACAGGATCTGAAATTAAAAGCAATAACATATCTTAGCAGATCTTACTCCTTGCAATTATGAAAACACTATCTCCAAATTTAACTTCAAATTACCTTGCATGAAAGAATAAAACACGATATCTGTCACCTAGAGACTTTCATCTCCGTTAGACTTTTCTGTGTAATGGAATGTTGTACTACAGCACAGGAATCCAAATTGGACCGATTTTTGCTTAAGTGCATATCCACTCAGCCTTATTAGCGGTTTTTATTAACATTAAAAATAATGTGATAGTTTGTTAGATCTACGTCAACTTATAAAGTATTATTTATTTTAATTTTATTAAAATTTATAATTTTATCTCACAAATTAAAAGTAATGTAAATATTTATATCTCAAAATCAATTCTAATATAGAGTAACGTGGGATTCATGAGTTCTGTCTAAAACTATGACGTCCTCTTCATTACAACGAAAAGTTTACCGTGGCAATCTAAAGCCGACATTAGTACTAAATTTTTTATGAGATATTATCTATTTTGATCTCATTAAATCTCACGATTTTATCTCACAAAAAAATACTTTCTAAATTGAAGATAATTTGAATATTTATATCTCAAAACCAATTTTAATATATAACTGATGTGAGATTCATGACTAAATGACATCTTTCCCTACTTCAATGAGGGCTTACTATCCTTGCTGGCACATCACTAATATCTTGAGCTAATGATGTGCCATCAAGAACAGTGAGCTCTCGTTAAGTGAGGAGAATGTTATGATTCTAGAAAAGAGTTATGAATCTTATATCAGTTGTATATTAAAGTTTGTTTTGGGATACAAGTATTCACACTGCTTTTAATTTGTAAGATATTTTTGTGAGATAAAATCGTGAGACTTAATACAATCAAAACGGATAATACCTTATAAGTTGGTGTGGACCATGACTTTTGATAGTAAAATTAGTTTTGAAGGTCAAATCGAATAATATTTCATAAGTTGATGTGATCCGTGACATACTGTGTTGTTTTCCTCAAAGAAACTACACGTGATAAATCTTGACATAAAACTTAGAAAGGGTCTCAACCTAATTAAAATGGAAAATACTGCTCATTTGAGAATACAAACATTGATCACTACAATCCATGGTGCTCCAAATAATAACAAACTTGTAGGTGCTCTTATCCATACGCCTTTGCATTACTATCCTTTACCACCAAGCAATGTCTAGGTTGCACTTTTATAGGTAAAAGACATATACATTTGTTATTAAGCAAGCTTTTTATGTTGTCTGAAAGATTAGATGCTAGTCAATTGAATTGCTGATGGCAGATATCCAGGAAAAACTATTCATTAACCCATGCTGCTGTCTCCTTTGAGTCATGAGAAGTAGGGCAAAAGTGTTTTTCTAGGGGTTATCCATGCCACTGTAACAAGGCTTAAATGACTTTTTAAAATTTTTAAGTCGTTAGTTGAAGCAAAAAAGACATTCCACTTTATTTTAATAAGAATTGACATGTAAGCAGGAAAATGAATATATATATATATATATATATATGTAAGTGCTAATTAAGGAGACTGCTGAGTGCTTGATTTCTCTATATATAGCAGAAAGGAGATTAAGAGACATTACACCGGGAAGAGTTTAGTTAAATATGCAATGTTTATGGAGAACCATAAGCCTTACATTGCAATGCTCTTTGTACAGTTTGTATATGCCGGCATGGCATTGTTTTCAAAAGCAGCAATTGCCAAAGGAATGAACCCTTATGTATTTGTGGTCTATCGGCAAGCCTTTGCCACTGTCGCCTTAGCTCCATTTGCTTTCTTCCTTGAAAGGTTATTTGAAGAACAAAGTATTTCTTATTTACATCAACCCTCAGTCTCTCCCATTTTTCTTATTTTTAGTTTTGGAAATTTCTTATTTGCAGTAAGCAGACCTCTCTATCATACAATTTACTATGCAAGATCTTCTTGTTTTCCTTATGCGGATATGAAGTTGATGTTCATAATCCAATATCAATGCATAATTGAATTTTATAACAGTCCTTCGTATATGAAAATTTCAGGCTCACCTTGAGTTTAAATCTCTATTATGTTGCAATCAACTACACCACTGCAACATTTGCTGCTGCCACCACCAACACAATTCCTGTTCTTACCTTTATCATTGCTGTTTGTTTGAGGTATATTAAAAAAAAAATGCCAGCAGAACAACATAAATATATTTCGGAAAAATAAGAAAAAGTTATTAAAGATCTCTGCCACTAAAGGACTGACTTTAAATATTTCAGGATGGAAAGCCTATCCATAAGACAACTGCCTGGAACTGCCGAGTTGTTAGGTTCAGTAATCAGTCTTTCTGGAACCTTGGTGTTTGCTTTTGTTAAGGGGCCACGTATAAAGTTCATGACCTCGTATCCATCAACTCCAAAGCAAACTGCAGAGTCTCTGATTAAGAGTTACTCCATTGGGGAGTGGATAAAAGGTTCTCTTATCATGCTTTCAGCCAATACGGCTTGGTCCCCGTGGCTTGTTTTGCAGGTTGATCTGAATCAACTTTTTTTTTTTTACTTCCATCTTCCCTTTGACAACGTGCTTTTCGATTTTAGGGCCGCATAGTCAAGCAGTATCCAGCCAAAATACGTCTTACTGCTTTACAGTGCTTCTTTAGCTGCATACAATCTACTTGTTGGGCAATTGCAGCAGAAAGAAATCCATTAGCCTGGAAGCTGGGATGGGATGTTCATCTTCTCTCTGTAGCCTATTGTGTATGTTAATCTCATCCCTTATCACTTTTATGCACATGAAAATATGATTAATAATTCTGAAATCCATCAAATTAACATAATCTTTACAAACATGGTATGCCAAAAACAATGATCAAATTTTCTCTATAACAATAATGAAGGCCTCATTAAATTTATTAAAAGAAATTGAGTGTCATCAAACCAATTATTATTTACCTTTCCCAGCACCCAAACCAATTATTATTTACCTTTTCCAGCACCCTAAATAGAGAAAAATCTAGAATATCTTCTTTAAATCACTTTTATTATTTACCTTTATCATCACTTGTATGCACATGAAAATACGGTTAATAATGAACTGTTCTAAAAAAGGAGTCTTTTAACCTATCAGAACAAAATTGTCGCAGCACTAGATGATGGGAATCCTTTTAATTGCTGAGCATATCAAATCAAACTACAGTTTTTATAGCACTTGCACAATTTGTTCAAAAGCAATTTAAATAGGTTATGGGTGCTAATTTAAATAGGGGTATGGCCTATCAGTTCCAGAGTTTCAGCCGCTCCTTTTTTTAGCTAGACAAAGGCCTTGTCAACTTGTATTAATGAATTTACATAGATGCACCCATACACATGTATGCAAATACAGAGTTTATAATATAGATTAGCCTCTTTAACTGACTGTAAAATGGTCACGGCAGGGTATAATTGTCACTGGCATGACATACCGGCTGCAAGTCTGGACTACAGAGAAAAAAGGTCCAGTTTTCACTGCAATTTTCACTCCATTAGCTCTTGTAATTACAGCTATCTCCTCTGCATTCTTGTGGAAGGAAACCCTTCATTGGGGAAGGTACATATTATTACTTTCCCCTTTCTTGCTTCACGCACGCCTGCGTACTCACACAAGAAATCACAAAAGTACAAGCTAATAATATATTTAACATATGAATTAAAAAAATTATATGCATATTAACACGATCACATGTAATCTTGACCTTTCATTCCGTGATATTTTCCAATTATTTGATACCATTGCATATCAGCATATGAAAATTGACAAAGTCCATTTATTTTGAATGTCATTACTACAGTGTTGGTGGGGTTGTCCTGCTGGTTGGAGGTCTTTATAGTGTGTTGTGGGGGAAGAGGAGAGAAGATGGAAAAGGGGTAAGAAATGAACAAAATCCTGATACTAATAAAGAAGAAATTGTACTGGAGTGCATACACATCAATAACTGATGGGACTGAAATGTAGCAAATTGCTTTGGCCCTTTGATGATGACATTTTCCACAATAAGAATTCTCAGGAAGATATATAATTAATACCATCCTGGATTCACCAAGCATGTATCTTACTTTCTATTTTCCTTCTTTTTTCCTTCTATGTTTAGCTCCTCTGCTGTCATTATTCCAACTTTTCTATATTATGATTGATCCTATGAACCAGTTGTGTATATATAAACTTTACTATTATGCTAAAATTCTAGTTATTGATCATATCATGTCTTAAAATTTCACTTCCAAACATATAATTGTAAGGTTTCCCCTAGTTCTCCGATGGATTGAAATATCATATATACTTTCATAAAAGATAATTTATACTATTACTATTTGTAAACATCTAATTTTGTCTGAATTTTCTGAATTAGGTCTCGATTTCACTAATCAACCTTAAATCCGTTGGGTTTTGCATGATTCAATTATGCACTAAAATTTAATCCAAAATTATACAAGTTGAGTCCCAATTTTGGATTAAATATGATGCTTAGGTATGTGGGCCTGAATTTTATATCAATTGGATTGAGGACCCACAAAATCTTTTGAGCCCAAAATCAAAGCCCAACCAGAGCCCATGTAAGGGCCCATATTTTTCATTTTATGTATTTATTTAGCTTTTGTTTTAATTTTATTTGTTTAATTTATTAAAATAAAAAAAAGAAAAGAAACAAAAAAGGGGAAGTCAACATAGTGGGTGCCTTGCCCGCAAGTCTCCACTGGCCTAGCCCCCTATTGAGCCTCCACATAATCCCTTTCTACACTGTCGTGCCCACGAGCCTCATGAGCCTAGCCCCCATTTGCCCATTGTTGAGCCAACTTACCAACCGCCCTTGCAACCTCCTTTTTCAAAGGATCTAACCCTTTTGATAATGGTAGTTCATCCATCCTTGCGAGGAACATGATCTAAACTAGAATTGGAAAAAACCAAAACTACAAGCAAGCCACAGTCCCAAAAAATTTGGAATTTTAACCTCAGAGTTTCCCTACATATTCGAACCCACTACTATTACGCAAAGAAAAGGAGAAAACTTTGCCATTACCAACACGACTTTGCTAAGCATTAAGACCCTAAAAAAAACCCATACCATAAATCCCCAACTCTCAAACAACCTATCATTCCTTGCAAGACCATTTGGCTAGTGCTAAAAATCCCAAGAAATCTTGCCATTTTTCCTTCTAAAAATCATCCAAACAAAATCACCCTAATATCTTACCCTACCAACAAAAGAACCCAAACCAAAACCACAAAAATCCCTTTTAAAATCGAAAATCACCAAAAAAAAAAATCATTGTAGTCCTTACCACTTGGTGAGGAACCCGGCAACGTAAAAACAAAAAAAATCTGTGATTAGTTAGCCAACTGAAAAAAGGGAAAGAAGAGAAGGGGAGAGAAAAAAAAGCCAAAAAAAAAGAGAAGAGTATTTTGGGCGAAAAGAAGAGAAAGGGAAGGAGAAGTGAAGAAGGAAAACAGAGAAGGAAGGGAAAGGAAGAGGAATCAAAAGAAAAAAAATGGGGGCTTTGGTACGGTGTAAAGAAGAAAGAGAAGGTAGAGAAGGAAAAACGAAGAGAGAAAGAAAGAAAAAAAGAATTGAGAGTTTAAAAAGTCAAAAGGAATTTGATTTTTTTTGTTTTTTGTTAAAAAAATGAGAAGGGGGTTTCAAACAAGTGGCTTAGGATTTTTAAAAAATAGTGTTTTAAAAAGTCCAAGGAAATTGTGTTTTGAAATGTCAAAAAGAGAACGTTGAAAAAGAATGTTGAAAAATTAAATTTGAGGTTGATTTATCGAAGAAAAAGAAAAGGGATAGGAAGTTATCGAAACTATAATTGGTGGATCATTCTAAGCTTGGGGTTGCACTTGTGGAATCAAAGCCAATTTGCACCTAAACATTTGGTGAGGTTAAGTTTGTATATTTTTTTATTTTTTTTTTCATGTAATATGTAGTTCTTTGTGCCTGCTTATTTTGATAGTTACTTGCATTTTAACATTGTGTTGATTTTTTTTAATAAATATTTGTGGATAATTGAAGTTGTCAAAATAAATCTAGGATTAAAAATAAAAAATATGATAATTTATGGCTTAAAAGGATTGTCTTTCATAAAGGAAGGTTTTAGAAACAATAAATTAGATAATTAATTTTCATATGAAAATATAAGTTAGGAATCCCAACCTAGATAATAAAATAAACACTTTTACAAGAAAGATGTCATTGCCACTTTAAATAAAATCCATTTGAAAAAAGTCAATTACATGCATTATTTACTTTATGTTGATATTGTCATGTATACATTTTATGCATTAATAATAAATAGTAAGGTCTCAATTTTAAAATTTTTTTTAAGGAAATAAAATAATTGTTTAAAATGATTTTAGAGACCTTGCTTAGATGTTGGAGGGGATTTAAAATCGTGTTTTAAAAATTTAATTTCACTTAGATGTTAAGGAATTAAAAAAGATTTAAAAAATTAATTAAAAGAAAGAAAAATCCACTCTTCATTTTTTATTTTAATTTTAGAAAAATGATAATAAATAAATAATATTGAAAATTCATAAGATAGATTAAATTGGTAGTCTCGTTTATTTTCTATTCGCATTTTGCATAATTTATTTTGTCTCATAATGCATTAAAAAAAAACTTTTAAGAAAAAAAGAAAATTAAAAATTGGATCTGCTTTGAAAGTCTGCTTAGATATTAAAGATGATTGAGGATATTCAAGTCATCAATAATTCTTATTTTTCCTAAAATCCCAAAATCATGAAAACCTAAAACACTAAAATACCAAACCTCAAAATCCTAAAACCTTAAAACTTTAAAATCCCAAAACCCCAACATCTTAAGACCCTAAAACCTTGACCCTGAAACCCTAAATTTGATCCAAACATTAAATCCACCTAAAACACAAAAAACCATCCCAACATTCTATGGATTCATTTGAATATATTTTATGAAATAATCTATTCCAAAATGTTGCCTAAAGAATGCAGTTTTTAGGAAATTTTATTTTATTAAAATTTTCATATAATTTCTTAACCCAAAATAATAATAAGATTAAATAAAAATGAAAATAAAAGCGGATTTTAAATATGAATAGGAGCATCTAAACTCTACCTAGAGTTAGGGAGTTCAGGTGGTCTCATTATATTTAAGGACCCGATTTCAAAATTACATTCATGCATAGTATCAATTGGCATATATGCATCTATTTATTATTGGTTACATTAATCTCACTTGTCTATGTTTCTTATTTTTCTATTTGTTTTTTAATTATAGTAGTGTTAGTTTTTCGGCATAAAAAATAATTTTGTGAAAAATATTGTTCAAAAAATATGGAATTTTAAAATAAAACAAAAACAATATTCTAAAGGAAATAATTCTTGGTACTTTGCCTAAATATTAGAAAGTTACCAAAAATTATCATTTACAAAGAATGTTATTTTCATTTTTAAGGAATGGTGTGGTAAATCTTAGGTAAAAAGAGTTGTCTTTAAATTCTACTTCAATGTTGGAGAAATTTAAGGTAATTTTTTAACTTAGGGATTTCATAATATTCCTAAATAGAGACTTTTAATAGAATTGATTTTCTTTTTCAAAAGTGAAGGGAATTATCATTAAATTTCAAAATTAAGCCATTTTTATCCAAAACCAAAGATAATGCATGATTAATTGGTACCGTTTTTGAATAGGCGCTGTGAGGGTGCTAATCCTTTCCCATACATAATCGAACTCTAGAATCTAACTTTATTTTCAAAGACCAAATATCTTTTGATAAACCTTAAACTTGTTTTACTATTTTATTAAAAAGATAAACTTTTAAATGGTCAATCGCACCTAAGTAAAAAGATTGGTTGCGACTCCAATTATTTTTAAATTCATCAAGCGGCCCCAAAATCATTATGATAGCTTAGCGGCTCCACTAGAGATAGTTTTTTTAGAGTCAGACCAAAAATTAATCATGTGTTATCTCAAGTTTTAGATTTAATGGTTTAATTGATATTTAATTTTAATTTCTTTCATTTTTATTCTTTTGAAAAATAGTGCATGTTAGTTACATCTATACTTTTATTTTTTCTTTACTTATATTGTTTTAATTTTTATATTTCCCTACCTATTTTGCATAGGCACTTGCATGCATAAGTTTTAGACTCGAATTCTGTCTTATTAGGAGAAAGTTAAGTAGCTACACTTTCTCATGAGGTGATAACCTCTGCATTTGCTAGTGAAATATTTTCACTCAAATTGATCCTTTTCCATTTGTAGCTTGTCATGGGTTAGGATCAAGGTGCCTTACTAGTTTGTAATGGTCAATGATGTGAGGAACAATCTGAAAACCTTTAGACATATAAATCCTAACCTAATTATCGCGAGCCATAAGGAGCCAAGCTAGGATAGAGCCATGCCATCCTTCTTATGAAAATTACTTAAAGTTAGGACACTATGTATATTTTATTATACTATATGACATGTTATTTTAATGCTTGATTATTATTTATTTATTTATTTTGCTAACATTACCAACTTATTTAAATTTTTTTTGTTGTCTTTAATTCTGCTACATGCCTCATATAGGCATTATATTTCTTAGGGGGTATTGTTTTGGGCTAGTTATTAATAAGAGCAGCTCTTATGAAGTCTATAGTGGTATCATCCGTATGTAAGAGTTATTTAAAGGTTAAGAGCCAGTCAGAAAGTACCCAAAAAAAAAAAAAGGACTGTTTAAGGGATGACCATATTTCGTTGCTTTCACAATCAATTTACATGAATCTGAGTTAGAGTGACATGTCAAAATTAGAGGTTATCTAGAAAACAATGGGGAATAAAAAGAAAGGAATCCTTTTCTAAGAAATAAGGGATGTGACACTACTTATGTCAGTAAAAATTAATGAACACCTTATTAGAGCCATAATGCAATTTTAGGATTCATTTTACTGATGCTTTGTGTTCAACCAAAAAGATTTAACCCCCATGATCGAGGAGTACTCATTCTTGCTTCAAATAGCATCCATTAATCAGGATATGATTTATTGGAAAAAGTAAAAAAGACCAGATATAAGAAAAAGTTAGTTAGGATCATGAAAGTTGGGATCAAGAATCGAGTCAATTCCTTCAACATTTTTACTAGAGCATATAAAGAAACATCTAAATGATGATTATGGGTAAGAGATGTTTGCTTTGGTAATTTATGGGTTGGTAATATTTATCAAGATACTAAGGCATAAATTAGAAGTATTAGTAGTTGGTTTCTTTGAACAATTAGATGAGGGCATAAATCCATCTCTTACCATCCTAGTTGAAACCATCTGATCATTAAATTATCGTTAAAGAAAAAATGAAGGTCGATTCATAGGATATGCTCAGCTATTCTACATTTGGATTCAGAGTCACTTTTGGGGAAAAGTAACAGTGTCATTTCAACTTTTTTTTACTCACTTTGTTTCGATCAAGGAGTTTGTTACTAAATAATGACAGAGAGATTGGACAAAAAGGCATTGGATGTCATTTTTCTAAATCTCACGAGTGAGGTCATAACTTGAAGAACACCATAAATGTTTTCTTCAACCATATTATACAGTTGTTGAAACAAACCATTGGCTCTGTTGCTAAGGATATGAGGAATAGTTAGCTAGGCACCTTCTATGGTCTAAAGACAATACAATTCCTTACAAATTCTTCATAAGACTTATGGACTCAACCTGCTCAAATTCAACTATAGTGCACCTAATTATATGAAGGGAATATGAAAAGTCATCAAAGCTTGCAAACATATCACTCAAATAATCTGGCTAGGTATGTAGACAATGTGGCAGAAGGATATCTTCCATGAAGAACAAAAAGAATCAATGAAGTTAGGCCATTACCAAAAGATGTTTCAAAATTGCTGCCCATCCCTACATCAAAGCCAATGTTAGTAGCCATTGAGATTGCCTAGCAAGAGCTTTAGATAGAAAAGAGAAAAATAAAGAAAGAAAAGATGGCAATGTTAGAATAGGATAATCAATTGAGGTACGACTTGATGATAAAAGATAATGCATTCCAAAAACTAGCCAAGGAACAAAATATGTTGAAAGGAGATTTGAAAAATCTTTATCAAGAAAGTAAAAGATTGAGAATAGATCTTAGGCCTTCAAGATGATCCAAGAAGGAGATCGAAGCTTTAAGAAAAATGATAAAGCATTAGAAAGGTAGAGCCAGAGAGAACAAAAAAGCTATCGCTACCTTCATTCAAGACCATTAGACATGAAAAGAAAAGTTTTTTAGAGTTGTCGAAAAAAACAAGCAATTGAAGGTCAGATTAAGGGAAGAAAAAAGTAAGAACTCTATTGCACAAAAGACATTAGAACAAAAGCTGATAAGGCTAAAACACCAACTGATCGAGAATTAAAACCACATGGACAACATTCTAACTAAATGACAAGAAAGAGAAGATGAATAGGCCCTCATCTGCAACATGGAAATAAAAGGTTAAAAGATGTATAGAGCAAAAAAGAGGCAACAATACATGGAACACTTGACTTCTCAAATTTACAAGGCTGTCTAGAAGGTTGGCAAAATGGTGGAGAAAATGAAAGCACTTGAACAAGAGATTATACTGACCCAAGGTTATAGCTAGCGATTGTTAGACTTTTTATATGAGGCTAAAGAACAATATAGTCAGGTTAAATATTCTTATGATTTTAATGTAAGGATGATTAGATGATGTACAAGAATTTTAATGGTTAATGAAAGTTTATTTTGTTTAAATTGATCCAAAACACTACCCTAATTTGCATTACATTCATTCCATGTATACAATTTAATAAAAGCAAAGAATATTAATAATAAAATGATATTGTAAAGTGTGTTCTAATTCATGGTTAATAAAATAAGGTTCAAGGATAGCAAAGCCAAAGAATCCAAGTTAATTAGTCCCACATAGATATAAATTCATTATCAAGCTTGAGTCATGAAAGATGTAAATAAAGCTAGGTTTGAGAGGGTTGAACAAGTACAAGAAGAAATAAGGGAAAAAATAATGGAAATACAATAAAGTATTGAGGCACAGATAGCTAAGCAAAGGTAGTTGTTATCCTATTCATTAAAGGGTAAATAAGTTTCTGGGACATCAAGATTAGGAAAAAAGATTCATATGGAAAAACCATTGTACCCTTTTGGGTGTAGCTTACCTCAAGCTTCTCGTGGCATACATTTGCAACCACTGACTATACAACATTACCCATATATCAGTCCTTCTACTAGTCAACCTTAAATTTAAGTGAATGCTAACATGAAGTTTACCCCTATTAACCCCGTCTTGGTACTAAATCTAGATTACCTTGTTGAACAAGAAAAGTTACGTGACATATGTAAGCTGGTTGTGAACTCAAAAATATGAAACAAGTATGATCTACTTGAGGAAAAGCTTAAAGAAGTAGAGGTTAGCGACATCTATGAGAGTATTGATTCTAATGAGCTTAGTTTGGTGCCTAACTTAGTTGTTCCAACAAAATTTAAAACCCCAAATTTTAAGAAATACGATGGAAAAAAATATCTTTTTGCTCATATTACCATGTTCAATCAAAAGATGACAAGTCATACCCAAAATGACAAGCTCTTAATAACATTATTTTAAAGATAGTTTAATTAGATCAACAGCAAGATGGTATGCATAACTAGACTGGAACCAAATTCATTAATGGAAAGACTTGGCCAAGGTTTTCATTACCTAGTACAAGCATGTCAGCGATACGACCCCAGACAAGCTATCATTACAAAATATGAAAAAGAAGTTAACAAAAACCTTTAAAGAATATGTGCATCGATGGAGAGATGCAGTGGTCTAGGTCCAACCATCATTAATTGAAAATGATATCACTATATTATTTGTCAACATACTAAAAATCACATACTATGACAAGCTGGTTAAAAATACAATAAAAAATTTCTTCGACATGGTGATCTCAAGAGAAATGATAGAGAATCCTATTAAGAATGGCAAAATTAAGGGGCCCAAAACCTCAAGCACTAAAAAGATAGCAAATCCAAAGAAAAAAGAGAAAGAGACATATGCAGCCACTTATGAAAATTCCTCACTCTATTCATCCACTCCATATAACCCAAACCCACCATACCCTTCTTATTACCATACTACCAACCAAACCTCCTAACAACCATATTATTACCAAGCATCCCAATAACCACCTTACAGGCTGAGCTTTAGTCTTTAACCACCATATTACATCATTGTACCATCAACTTAGTCATTTGCCTAACCAACTCATCGAATCAATAATCAAAGAAACCCACAAAACAATAATTGAGAAAAGCTTCATTTTGACCCCATCTCTATCTCTTACACTAATTTGTATCTGTAGTTGATAAGAGGCCACCTTATTGTATTATAGCATGGTAAGACACTTTATTAAAAATTACATGCTTCTAAAACATAAGGTGCCAAATCTAATAAACGATGGGCTTTTAACTTTTAATACCAAATTCAAGCTAAGTGTTAATGGAAACCTTTTGCTAGACCACACCAAGGGGAAAATTAAAGTTATAGGTAATGTAAGAGATGCAATGATCAAAAGATATATAGATGAAGTGAAGATCCCTTTGAATAGATGTAAGGCTATTTGATTAAGATAAGTATGATTTTGTCGATATCCTTAGATGTCAACGGAAATCGTGAAGACCACGACCAGGTTTGTAAGTATTATGGAAAAATGGTTGGACATTTGATCCAAAGATGTGAAACCTTTCGACAAACATTGCAAAGTCTAATAGATGCGACTGTAATAGAGTTTTATGATAAGTATGATGAAAAAAAGGTGCACATAGTGAATGGTGAGCTCTCCAGTAAGTCTTGTAACCCTACGCCTCTAATAATATTCTATAACGAAAAGCCAGAGCCTGTAACTGAAAAACCTACCTCTTTTTCTAAAATGGCATGACAATTTATGTTCTCAGTCCATTCCCTTACCAAACTGACAAAGTGATCCCATGGAAATATGACTGTGATATTATGGTTCAAGGACCCGGTACAACTTTAAACGATCCAGGTGTGGGAAATACTACCAACATGACAAGCATATGGGGAATAAAAAAGAGTGGCTGGTGTTACACTTCTAAAATGTTGAAAAGGGCTAGAAAAAGAAAAAGTAAGGCGAGAGAAAGAGATATAAAAAAAAGTGACAGTGTTCAACCAATAGCAAGCCTAAAAGTGTAAATTAAGAAGTCGATGTTAAAAAAAGAGGCTTGTGAGTTCTTAAAGATAATCAAGTATAGTGAGTACAGTGTGGTTGATCATTTGAACAAATTGCCAACTCGTATTTCATTGTTGCCATTATTGTTAAACTCAAAACCACATAAGAATGCTTTATCAAAAGTACTCAATCAAGCTTATGTCGAATATAATATTTCTATTGAAAAAGTAAATCACATGGTTGGAAATATGATAACCCTCAATTTCATTACTTTTAATGATGATGAAATACCCCGAAAGGATGATGTAGTCTTAAAACCCTTCACATTACTATCAAGTGCAAAACCCACACCTATGACTACATTATCCAAGGCTTTCGGTGGACCTCTCCCACATGAGAAATAGTCACATAGTAGTAATAGCTTTTGATAGAACACGAAAAAAGGTGATTACTAATATAAAGATTCCATTACAGATTGGCCCATGTATCTTCAATGTTCTATTCTAAGTGATGATAAGGGGCTTTATATAGATGTTTGCTCGAAAGACCGTGGATTTATATAGCCAGGGTTGTACCTTCATCTTTACACCAAAAGGTAAAATTCATTGTTGAATGGAAGCAAGTTTGTTTAAATAGAGAGGAAAACTTGTTAATAACTAAAACCTTGATCACTCATTATGTAGAGTTTATCAAAAAAATGTCTGAGTGCTTATTTAAAGCTTTTGAGGTAGTGAATGCTACCTATGTTAAGGTAAGGTTGAAGATACCTGTCCCTCGATTATCAAAGACTACAAGTATAGTGATTAAGTAGACTATTGGCAAAGGTTAGAAAGTAGGATACAGTTTGGGAAGAACTTTGCAATGAATCAAGAAAATGTCAATCATAACTGAGAACAAAGAAAGATGAGGCTTAGATTACAAGCCTATTATCATTGATAAAAGAAATATGATGCTAGAGAAGAAAGAAAAAAGAATGGCACGTCTCAAAGGGCACAACCTAGTTGATGAAAAAAATAGTATTCCCTTATTTGTATGAGACATTTCACTCTGGCAAATATGTCCATCTTGGATTGTCAAAGGTTGAAAACGATGAACCAATAATGGAATTAAAGAAAACCTTCTCTTAAGTTTATATCAGTGTAGAGAAGAAAGCCGTGCAAGATGAAAAGATGTTTTTTTTTTCTTTTCTAGGTTAGGAGATCCAAAAATGATGTATAGTTTTTGCTATCTTTAAATTATTTAAACTTAAAAATTTCAATTGCTTCTACTCAAGAGCATGCGGAGGCCAAATGTATGGGTTTGCTTTCATTATCCTAATAAAATGATGAATGCAATGCATTTCGCATTATCATTCTCTATTTTTTTCTTTTTCATTGTTACTCATTTTTTTTTTTTGCCTTTACCAAAATCAACCTATATTTCCTTGTGATTGTTCCTATTTTTATATCTTTTAATAATGAACATTATGGATGACTAACACAATAATGCCAAATTTGATTTTAAAAATTCAATTCACACTAGCAAACTTGATGATGATGTTGATTCAAAGACTATGATTTACCTCATGATCTATTAAAATAGATGGAACAAGAGAAAAAAATTATACAACCCCATCAAGAGTTTGCAGACTTGTTGAATTTGAGAGATGGTGAGAATAAAAAAGAAGTTAGGATTGATACTTCACTACCACTAACTGAAAAACAAAAACTAGTGGATTTGTTGTAAAAATATGTTGATGTATTTGCATGGTCCTAACAAGATATGCTTTGGCTTAAAATAGATATTGTTGAACATAAACTACATTTAAAACCAAATTGCCAACTAGTACAATAAAAATTGAGATGCATGAAGCCAGAAATGTTGCTAAAACTAAAAAGAGAAAGTGAAAAAATAAAAATAGTTTAATGCAGGTTTTTAGAAGTACGCAAGTACCCTAAATGGGTAGCCAATATAGTCTCAGCTCTTAAACAAGATAAAAAGGTCATGATGTGTGTAAATTATTGGGACCTAAATAGGGTTAACCCTAAAGATAATTTTTCGTTCCTTCATATAGATACCCTTGTGAAAACATCACTAGGCACTCTACCTTCTTGTTCATAGATGAATTTTTAGACTATAACCAAATCAAAATGGCCTGAGAAGATATAAAGAAAACTTCGTTCATAATAATGTGGGGTACATTTTACTATAAAGTTATGCCTTTTAGGCTAAGGAATGTCGATGCCACATATCAAATCATGATATTTACTCTTTTTTATGATATGACATAAAAAAATAGAGGTGTATATTGATGATATGATAGCAAAGTTTAAAGAAGGCGAAGATCATATTGCTAATCTTATAAAACTCTTTAAAAGGTTATGAAAATACCAGCTCAAGTTGAATCCAGCCAAATACACATTTGATGTCAAATTTGAAAAATTACTAGGGTTTGGAGTTAGTGAGAGAGGTATAGAAATAAACCCTGATAAGATTTAAACTATTTAAGATTTGTTAACATCGAGCAAATAAAAAAAAGTGAGAGGCTTTTTGGGGTGATTGAATTACATTTCTTACTTTATATCTTAACTCACTTCGAAATGCAACCTAATCTTTAGGTTCTTTCATAAAAATAACCTGAGCAAATGGGATGAAGAATGCCAAAATACCTTTGAAAAGAGAAGTATTTGACAAGCCCTTCAATATTGGTACCACCAGTTGTAGGAAGGCTATTGATTTTGTATCTAACAATACAGAAGAACTTGATGGAATGTTTATTGGGATAAAGGGACAAAGCTGGTAAAAAAGAATAGGCTATTTATTATTTAAGTAAGAAGTTTACAGAGAATGAAACTAAGTACTCCCAATTAAAAAAAATATGTTATGCCCTAGTTTGGACTACTCGTAGGCTTAGGCAATAAATGTTCTATTATATGACTTGACTTATATCAAAGTTGGATCTCTTTAATTACATTTTTTAAAGCTATCTCTATCTAATATGATAGTGAGATGGTAGGTCATGCTTTCAAAATTTGATGTTGTGTCTATGGCGTAAAAATACATAAAAGAAAGTGCAATAGCCGACTTTTTTGCTGGCTAGGCTATAAAAGACTATAAACCCATAAAGTTTGATTTTTGGATGAAGATTTACTAGCGATCTTACAGGATAAAGATGAAAAACTTGTAAGAAAATTATGAAAGATGTTTTTTGATAGGGCATCCAACATAATGGCGCATGGCATTAAGGTAGTATTAACTACCCTTGCACTACAAGGTTAGATTTTAATTTCATAAATAATGTAGCTAATTATGAAGCATGCGCCATGGGTTTATAGATGGCCATTAGAAAGAAGATTGAGGTACTAAAAGTATATAGGGGTAATTTACCAACTGAAAGATGAATGGGAGACAAAGAACCTGAAATTGTTATTATTCCAAAGGTAGATAAGTAACTTAATAAGATAGTTTAAAGAGGTCCAATTTCAACATGTTTCTCAAAAAAAAAAATTAGATCATTGATGCATTGGCTACTTTGGCAACAATGTTTAAGTTAAACGGCAATACGAGAATCCATCCTATCAGTGTACAAATGAGATATTCACTAGCTCATTATTCGAATGTGAAAGAGGAGGTAGATTAGTAACCATGGTATTATGACATTGTACACTATATTAAATGTCAAAACTAGCTTGAGGAGGCCATAAAGAATGACAAAAGGATTATTCAAAGATTAGCAGCAGAGTTTGTGCTTAATAAAGAAATCCTATATAAGAAAGGTTAAGATCAGATATTATTAAAGTGTGTGGACATTGTTAAAGCAAGAAAGATACTTAAAAAAGTGCACGAGGGGATTTATAGAATACATGCAATAGATATATAATGGCCAAACAGATTATGAGAATGGGTTACTACTAGTCTACATTAGAAAAATGATTGCATCAGTTACACCAGAAAGTGCCATAACTTTGAAATTTACATGGATAAGATTCATTCCCCTCTAATCCCACTACATGTATTGGCACTATTATGGCCTTTCTCTATGTGATGAATGGATATGATTGGACCTATAATGCCAAATGCTTTGAATGGACATCATTTTATTTTTATAATAATTAATTACTTCACCAAATGGGTGGAAACAGTTTCTTATGCTAGTATTATGCGATTAGTGGTATGCAAATTCATAAAGAGAGAGATAATATATCGATATAAACTCTTAAAAAGGATCATTTTTTATAATGCTAGCAATTTAAACAGTAAAATGATGAAAGAGGTGTGTGCATAATTCAACATGAAGCACCATCATTCAGTATCATATTGCCAAAAAATGAACAGTGCGATAGAGGCTGCAAACAAGAATATCAAAAAAATTTTGAGGAAGATGATCGATACATATAAGGACTAGCATGCGAAGTTACCTTTTGCCCTACTTGCTTATAGAACATCAATTCGAACTTCCATAGGGGCTACCCCATTTTAACTAGTGTATGGGATTGAGGTTGTATTACCGATTGAAATAGAAATTTCTTCCTTAAAAGTTTTGGTGGAGGTGAAATTGGATGAGAAAAATTGTATTCGAGATCGTTTCAAACAACAAACCTCATTGAAGAAAAAAGACTCTTAGCACTTAGCCATGGGCAGATATACTAAAATAGGATAATGCGAGCAAATGACAAGAAGATATGACCTCGATGCTTTCACAAAAGTGAATTGGTTCTAAAAAAGATCCTGCCAAATCAACATGTTAGTAGAGGTAAATGGACACATAATTGGAAAGATCCATATGTGGTAAAGAAGGCATTCTCTAGTGAAGTTCTTATCCTTACAGAAATGGATGGTGATGAATTGTCAAATCTTGTGAATTCAGACACCGTTAAGAAATATTTTACAAAAAAAAAAATGAAAAAAAATTAGATTGAAAATTAAAAAAAGGCGATCTAAACTAAAAATAGAGATAATTAAAGCTAAAAATATGAAAAATGGCTTAAATAAAGATGGACCTAAATGGAAGCCCTTCAAAAAATAAAAAATGGCACACAGCTGGACAAATCCACATCAAAGTTAAAAGGAAGGACTTTTAGGGGTAAGTTTCCATTAATTGTGAAGGTAGGGCAAAAATTAGTTATATGAGATCAAATATAATAGGATCACAACTGTAACAAGTTTTTGGGAAAAGATCTAGTCCTAGTTGGTCAAGTTCATTATTCAAAGAATTGATATTTGATTCTATAGATTTTTTTTGAATTACATATTCTTTGTGTTTTAGAAAGCTTATCTTCCTCTTCCTAAACCAAAATAAATACCCCATTGTTAATTGAATCTCATATTCAACCCTAAACATAAAATCATTGCATTTGTCATTTAAAATTAAGATAATTACTTATAATGTTTGCAATAGGCTAACATGTTGCTAAAAAAAAGTGCAAAGGTGATGAAAAATAACAATTTATGGTCAAAAAACAAAAAAAAAATTTGAAAAATTGATTGACTACAATAAAAAAGAAAAAAAAAGAAAAGATAGAAAAAGAACTTGAAAGACGTTTCAAGGTAAGTAAAAGTCATAAATGGGTTTATCAAAAGTTCAAGATCCCAAAAAAGAGAGAAGATAAACAAATGGATGTGAAAGAAAGATTCAAAAGAATGAGAATATTGGAAGTAACTTCTAGAGTCTAAAAGAACCGAACAAATCCTGAAAATATAGTTAACATGATTAAAAGTACATGCTATAAATCATTGATTGCATATTTGTTTTTCTGAATCATTGCAACCATTACATGCATCGCATACATTTTTATAATAAACATGTTGGAGATCTTCCTATGAGACATCAAAGGGAATCAGGATGATTTTTTCTCAAAACAAGAATGATGGTTTGATTAAGAAAGTTGGCCTTGAAGATGAAAGTTACCCCTAGAGCGATTCTCAAAACCTTGGCTATCGATTTATAAAGTAGCCAATCATTTTTATTTTTCTGAGTCACAATTCAGTCATGGTCACTTTTATTTTTTGACTCTCGATTTAGTCTCGATCATCTTTTTTTTTATTTGTAGCTCAGTCCCTGTCATCTTTACTTTTTGACTCGTAGTTTAGTCCTGATCATTTTCATTCTATAACTTGTGGCTCAATCCCGATTATTTTCATTCTCTGACTTATGGCTTAGTCTTAGTCATCTTTATTTCTTGACTCACGATTGAGTCCCAGTTATCTTTATTTTTCAACTTGCAGCTCATCTCGATCATTTTTATTCTCTAACTTACTGCTTAGTTCTGGTCATCTTTATTTCCTGACTTACGAGTAAGTATCAGTCATCTTTATTTTTCTACTATGGGTCAGCTCAGTCATTTTCATTCTCTGACTTGTGGTTTAGCTTCGATCATCTTTATTTTCTAACTCACGGTTCTATCTCGATCATCTTTATTTTTTAACTTACAGTCCTAATCATTTTTATTCTCTGACTTATAGCTCTGTCATTTTCATTATCTGACTTATGGCTCAATCTCGTTTGCAGACACCTAATTTTTTCTGAAACGACCAAATCTTGTTAAACAAGACTTGTTTTATGAAATACCAAAATGGAGATCAAAATTGATAATTTAAAACAATCTATTTTTTGGCCCGACTAAAGGCCTAAGCTAACCATCAAATAAGGCTAGGAATTGATACAAAAATGATGGCCCAACTAAAGCTAGTTTGCGACCTGAAAAAAAAAAAAACCAAAAAATGAACCAAAATAAGAGATGGTCCATGATTGAAAAGTTCACTTTGGCATGAGATTTTGCATGGACAAAATGAAAAAGGGGATCATGAATACAAAAGTAAAATAAAATTAAAAAAAAGAAAGGGTTTTAATGGCAAAACCAAAAAGCAATAGAGAAAGGGAAGGCCTAAGAATGCCATTTTGGTTTGCATGGAAAGGAAAAAGAGACGGCTTTGGTATGGGACAAGTTGAGGGGAGGGGTTCTTGGCACCAAAAGAACTTACACAGAAAGAAGACAAAGGTTAGTGACCAAATCAGTTGCAAGGTAGTGAAAACAAAAATCACAAAACTTGGTGAAGAAGGCTTCCTGGTTGGATAAATAAATGGTTGATAGGAAGTCTACAAGGGGGTCTTTCTTTTTAACAGGAGAAGAAGAAAAAAGAAAGAGGAGCTTTTACCCAAAAAAAAATGAGGAGCTTTCAATAGGAGAAAAGAGGGCGAAGGTCTTTGAAAGAAAAAAAAAAGGGACGAAGGAAAGTGCTTTTGGAGGAAGAAAAAAGCAAGTGAAAAAGGAAGCAAAAGAGGTTTAGGAATTCAAAAACTAGTCCGGTCTTGATTTCACAACTTCCTCTTTAGGTTAGTGATTTTTTTATTGTTAATGATAGACGAAATCTTTTCTTTTTCCCTTTGAGTGCTAAAAGCCCTATACAAGCATGAATAATGAGGAGGTTATGAAAGCTTTAAAGGCCTAAAAAAGGAGTTTCCAAACAGAGTTTCGTCGTACTCTAGCTTTCGTTCCATGCTAAAAATAAAAGTGTGTGTCTTCCTTTTTTTACATTTGTTTCCACGTAAAATATGTTTGGTCCTTTTTAACCGTAAAGGCTTGGTACGTTGGTAGGACTTGATTTTTATGGTGATTTTCGTCACAAGGAAATGGTTTTTTAAGTGAAATAAAACCTTTTTAAAGCAAACAAAAAACCTGAACTGGTAAGGATACTTATTCCATTTTTGCTAAAAATTATGTTTTTCACTTTGCTTATATAGTTCCACGTGAAAGGTGGAAGCTTTTCTTCAAGCATCTAAGATTTCCCTACAAATAAAATGAAAAATAAGAGTTTTGAAATTTATGAGTTTTTTTTTTTTCCTTTAGTTGTCCATGGAACCTTTGCACCCTTGATTTAGGTTTACTGGTATTGTTTGCAAAAAAGTGTCCTTATGGGTATACTAATTCTTTTTCTGGTATGAGCTGCCATGGATACAAAGTTGTGTTCCTTTTGTTTTCTACATATAATATACATATAAGGGCAAGAAGCTACATCATTTGCGTGCCTATCATTCACTTCCTTCAGCATGAATGTTTATATTTGTCTGACTTACTAACAAATAGTTGTTTAGTTATGGAAGGGAACTAAAAGCTTTCCTGCCTACTCCCTCTCTTACATGGTGAATAATGAAAATTTTTTAAATTAGCCTTTAATTCCAAGTCCCCCACCTCCCATATTTTTGTTTTAGGCCGTATGCAAGGGAGAGAGAAAACTCAAAACTAGACATGATTTTAAGATTCCATCATTCATATTTAATAGCCTAAGCTTTATAGGTTAATAGATTAAATAATACATTTGTCTTTTATATTAATCTCTTTCATATTTTTAAGTTCAATTTAAGCCTAATAAAAAGAAAAAAAAAAAGAGTCCCATCGTGAAGAAAGCTTTAAAGCTTTCATACTTTTTTTTTTTATCATGCATGGTGAAGAAAGCTACATTACTTTAAGACCCATTATTAATGTTTAATAGCCTAGGCTTTATAGGTTAATAAATGTTATAGTACATTTCTTTTTTATATATTATATATTTATTTTTTCATGCTATTAAATTTAATTTAAGATTAAATTTTATATATTATGATGTTTATGTAGTTTGAATTTTCATGTTAAATTTAATTCTATGTTATTTTTTTTTACATTTTAAATTAATTTTATTTAATTTCTTTTCTATGCACACTAGCTTTATGCAAAATATATAATAATAATAATAATAATAATAATAATAATAATAATAATAATTTTTTAAGATGAGATTTTAAGGAAGTCTAAGTAGTGATTCTTTAAAATCTATATGTGAGAATATTTTTTTAAATAAATACTAACAAAGTAATAGAGTATTTAAAAAAAATTCAATACAAAAGAGTTTCATTTATCTATTTTCTTATAATTATATTAGATTATGATAAAACAATATATTATGATTAATTATTTGTCCTTTTCAAAAAAATTAATTTAAAATAATAAATTAATTAAAATATAATAATAATGATTAATAATAATAAAAATTAAAAAAAATTAAATTAAATAAGAAAGAAAAAAGTAAATAAAATCTCCGAAGATGATCCAAATAAAGATTCCTAAAAAATCCTCAGGTATAAAAGTTCTTCTAAAAAATACTGTCAAAATATCAAGGTATCTAGAAAATCCTCAATAAAAAAATTTTCTTTACTTTGTTCCTTTTAAAAGTTATTAATAATGATAGTGAAATAATTAGGTGGTTAAGATAAAATTAAAGTGAGTAACGAAAATATAACAAAAGAAAGGTAGGTAATAGGTTTTTTTTTTTATATATGTATAATATGATTTTCTATATGCATGTTGCACCTATTCTTGGTATTACATAATCTTGAAAGTAATGAAAAATTTCGATGATGTGACTCCGAAAAGTCCGAGTAGTGATTTTTAAAAATTTCCTAGGTGAAATAATTTTTCAAAAACTATTACCAAATAACTAGAGTATTTAGAATTATTCTCAATACAAAAAATTCTCATTTATTTTCCATCTCTAAAAACAAATTTTTATGTAATGTAACAACATCACAAATTAATTCATGTGCATTATATTTCGCATATATCAATTATAAATAGTAATGAAAATTTTCGAGGATGAGACACAGGAAAGTCCGAGTATTGATTCTCGAGAATTTTCTAAGTGAGAAAAAACTTCTAAAAATTACTAAAATATTGAAATATTTAAAAATTCTTTTCAACATAAATCTTTTTTTTGTAGACACCTATTTGGTCCGGGCTTAAGGCCATTGGGCTTGGTCCAATAGGGTTTGGGCTTAAGCCTATTGGATCCGATTTAGGATCCAATTAGCTGGTCCAATTGGCTTTCATTTTTATTTTTATTATTTGTCTATTTATTAATATATATATATATTTTATTTTTTTTATCTATTAATATTTTTATTATTTATTTGTTTTTATTTTTTATTATTATTATTTATCTATTTCTTTTATTTATCTAATTATTTTTTTGTTATCTATTAATATATTTATCTTTTTTATTTTGGTTAATTTTCGGTTAAGATTAGGATTAGGATAAAAAAATTGGAATGAATTTGGCTATGATTTGGGAATTGACAAAGTTGGGATTGGATTCAAAGATTGAATCCAAATCCCAGAAGGAGTTAGGATTAATCAGAAACTCTTCTGATCAATCCCTATAAATAGGTCCATAAATCACACATAAGGGACACAAGAATCAGAGAGAAAAAAAGAAAACAAAGAGGTGAAACAGAAGTAAAAAGGGTTTACAGACAGTATAGCTTTTTTAGAAGTTTTTTTTTTTGAATTTTTAGAGTTTTTTTTTTGGAAAATTTCTAGAAAATTTTCAGAATCTGATGAAATTTTTCGATGAAGTTTGAATTTTTCGACGACTTTTCTGGCCAGATTTGAAGTTTCCAATGGCCTTTTCCAGATTTCGATAGGAATTCAACTGGAATCTGGAATTGTTTAGAAAGAATGAGGAGAAAAGAAGGGAAAAAAAAGAAGAAGAGAAGGGAATTCTGAAAGAAAATCGATCTTCAACCTTATATACCGTCCCCAAAACGACGTCATTTTTGCATTAGTAAACCCACAGGATCCGCGCGTTTTGTCAAGATTCGACTTGACCTGTAACGCACCCGAACCAGCGACCCGTTTCTCATCCTGGGTTCCAGCCAAGCCGAGTCGAGCCGAGATCCCGAGCCGCGCATCTGAGCTGTGATTTTTGGTCTTGAGCTGAGCCGTATCCCAAGTTTGAGCCAAGCCGTTTTTGGATTTTTGGTATTTTCTTGTTTATTTTATTTTATTTATTTGTTTTACCTGTTTTTTCTTTATTTTATCAAAATAAAATAAAAATTTTGGGAATAAATATTAATTATTTAATGATGGAATTTATAAAAATTTCAAATGAAAATTTTTATAAAATTCTTAGGTGAGAAATTTTATCTAGATTTGTCCCAAATGATGGAATAATATAGATAAAATTTCAATAACAATAATTAATATATATTTTCAAACAAAAAAATTAAAAAACATAAAAAAGCATAAAAATATAAATTTTTTTTTTGAATTCAATACAAATTACCCAAAGATGAGATTTTTAAAAATTTCAAATGGTAAATTCCTAAAAAATCTCTAGGTTAGAAATTTCCTCTAAATTTGGCTCAAATAGTGGAATGATTTAGATGAAATTTTAATACAAGTAATTGTATTCTTTTTCACATAAAAATTTGGATTGAAAATATTTGATAATTATCTAAGGATGAGATTCTTAGAAATTTCAATTGGTAAATTTTTTAGAAATCTCTAGGTGAGAAATTTTCTCTAAATTTGACCCAAATGGTGGAATAATTTAGATGAAATTTTAATAAAAATAATTATCATATTATTTTCTTTTCCAAGGAAAAAAAAGAAAAAGAAAATTTCTAAATAGACCCAAATAGTGGAAATTTTAGAAATTCAAAAGAAAAAAATATTTCTAATTTGACCCAAATGGTGGAATAGTTAGATTTATTTCCATTAAAAATAAAAAAATAACTTGTTCGACGATAGAGCCTCTTCAAGAAATCAAATGGGATTCTTGAATACTTTTGAGGTGAGGAAGTATTTTTTAAGAGTTCTACCAGATTGATGAAGAATCTTAAAAATTGTTTCCAATATTTGAAACCAGTAGACTTCGAACCTCAGGATAAATTTAAAATAATATGGTACCATCCCTTGGATGGGCATGTGGGGGTGCTATAACCTTTCCCATATGTAACCGAACTCTCGAACCCTGTTATGGTTAATAGACCTGAACCTATTCTTTTAGGGACCTTTAGTCAAGCTTAGGAGTTCCTTAAAAGGATAGATTCCCTAGGTGACGAATCACACCTAATAAAAGATTGGTGGCGACTTCATTCATTTGTTAAATCTAGCTATAAATTTTTGAATCTATATGTTATGACAGTTTGGTGACTCCACTGGGGACATTAGAGAGTCAAACCATAATTTTTGAATTTATCCTATCCTTTGAACTAATGGCTTTAAGTTATTTGTTTACTAACATTTTTCCTTTTTTGGTTTCTTATTTGATTTATGGGATTGATAATTTTGTGTTCCTTCACACACACTATCACACGCATTTGCATTACATGAGCTCTATACCCAGGCTCAGTCCCTCTTAGGAGGAAGTAAAGTACCTACGTTCTCGTAAGATGATAATCTCTGTAATGGCTAGCAAAATACTCCCACTCAAATTGAATCCTTTCCGTTGGTAGCCTGTGATAGGTGAGGATTGGACTGCCTTACTAGTCTGTGATGGACAATGATGTAAGGAACAATTTGGGAACCTTTTAGTGGTCAAAATTTTCTAACCCTGCATATAGTTCACCCCTAAGAAACCAACTTAAGCCCTTCCTATCCATCAATAGATATAACCCAAAATTAAGACATAAGAAAGAACAATTTGTTATATAACCATTTTGTCTGCTTGATTTTGTGCATCTATATGTCATTTCATTCTCATGTTCTAGCATTTCATTCTATGCATCATCTATATTCTTATGTTCTAGCATTATCATATCATGATCATATTTAACACTATCGTTTGCATCATTTTCATATAGGAAATATTTACCGCATATCAGTTATTGATAAATCAGATCTCACACTTACATCCATGAAAAGCCAAATGCAACCAAAGTTTACATTAGTCCACTATGAGTCTGCTCATCAATTGAAAATTAAGTCAAGAGAGGGTAAAAAAATATAAGGAGATTGCTTGCCTAAGGATTTTATTTCATCATTACCCGAAAGAGTTCATCTAGAGCTACAGTAAAATGATCTATCCGACTTAAGTAGTATATGGGGATGCATGAATATAATAAGACAGGAGGAATTTGAGAATAGATATGGAGACATAGCTTCACTGCTACAGGTGCAAATGGATAATAATTTGATTAGGGCTATCATTCAGTTTTGGGATCCTTCATATAGATGTTTTATTTTCAATAAAACAAACATGGTGCCCACAATTGAAGAGTATATGGTCTTACTTTGCTTCGATCTAGCAAACCCAGACAAGATTTACTGGGCCAATAAGGTGGGTTATCATAAAAAACTAGTGCAAATGCTTGGACTTAGTTTGCCTCAAGTCGATTCATATGTCAAGACAAAGGGTGAAAGTAAGGCTATTCCATGGAGTTTTTTATGAGATTTCATCCAGGGGCACATAGATGATGATCAGGGATTAGTAGCTATAGCTATAGCTTTATATGGATTGGTGATCTTCCCGAAAGTCATCGGATATGTTAATGTTGCAATGAAGGATTTTGTTGATTAGTTAGCATATCAGGTCAATGCAGCACCAACCATTTTGGCAGAAACCATTCGATCTCTAAACTTTTGTCATAGAAATGGTAAAGGTCGATTTAATGGATGTTTACGGTTGCTTTATATATAGAACAAGAGTCACATGAAATGTAAAGAAAGTCAATTTCGCAAGCCATACCTTCGTTTTAATATCCCCATCAAAGAATTCTATTATAGCACATGGCCTTAAGCAAAGTTGAAAAAAGAATTGGTTTTCTATTTTCGAGCCCTTGATAGTCAAGGAATAGTTTGGAGAGCACCTTGGATGTGTCATGATACAGTGTATACAATTGTGAAAATCAGCCATGGGTGTTTTTATTAGGCTTATAGGGTGCTGTTACTTATGCTCCAGCTTTAGTGAGAAGACAATCGGGTTTGAGCAATTCATTCTAGAAACCTATGGACTTAACTAAGGGGAGTTCTCATTCACTGATAAAGGGGCATATGGAATGGTTGAAAAGATCAAGAAAGCATGGAAGTAAACCACTAAGGTTAACCAATGGAGGTTTACTTATGATGTCACTCTAGAATATAGTGTATGGCATGCGAAGAGGGGAAAAGACATTGTGATTCCTAGTGAACAGTTAAGGCATTCCCCAAAACCCATTCTTTAAGATCCTTTGCTTAAAATGGAAACAGCTAAGAGAAAACTCCAGTCTGAGAAAGATGAGTTAGAACAAGAAAACAAGCAATTGAAGATAGAAATGGAAGAGTGTTCACAACTTCAAGAACTGAAAATCCAGAGCCTTACAGAGTAAAAAGATCAATGGAAAGCCTTATTTAATGATTTAGATATGACACATTCGTCAGTCACACCCGAGCTTGCTCAACTTTTAAAAGAAAATGAATTGTTAAAAGCGAGGATGGAAGAAGAACAAAAGGTTACTGCTAGGCACATAGACATAGCCAAATGCTACAAGAGATAGTGGATCGACACACAGCACAAGTAAAAGCTTTGTCTGATGAATGCACGAAACAAGCTCAACAGAATGAGTTATGGAAAGACATGTGTATAGAAAACAAAGGCATCTAAGGCATTTGTTTAATCAGATATGCATTGTTGCAGACAAAGCATCAAAAATGGAAGAAAAAGTGGAAAGTTTGAAGGCTATGGTGCAACTAGTAGGAGTGTATGGGCGACATTTACTTGATTTCCTAAATGAGGCACAAAATCATTACCAACAAGCTAGGAAGTTTATAAGGAGGCATTAGAAATAAAGAATGATGTTTAGGACTTTAGAATATTGCTTTGACATTATTAAGATGTAATTTTGAAATTTTATTTAATAAAGTTTCAAATGGAGATTTCTTTTATCAATATCGATGATGTGGCAAACATTAGTACATTTCATGTATACATTTGCATATCATACATAGTTTCTAATTGTAATTGTGATGCTAAAGGTTTAAGGATAGCTCCATCCAGTAAAAACCTATCCACCAATATAATACAAGAGCCAGGACCAGACAAATGGAGTAAAAAAATTCTCACCGATTTAAAAAACTGAAAAAAGCTTAGGAAAAGATTGAAAATAAGTTAAGTAAAATTTTGGATGCTCTCAACAAATTAAATAAGAGGAAAGTAGTAGATGAGAACACAAGCCAACAAGGCCCTGCATCGTAAGAAGTGACTGACCCCCTATATCCACCTGGTTTTGGTCTACCTCAAGCCCAGTCTACACAAGAGGTTCCACCACAACACTTCATATGTCCTACAATGCCATCAGCCTCTAATCCAGGGCATTACCATAGCTATGTGAATCTTGTTTTTACTGAAAAGGTAGTTGAACCAATTCAAATCCTTGATCTGGATGAACTAAAAGAAAAAGACAAGAAAAAGATAAAAGTGGAAAATCAAGAAAACTCTAAAATTAGTATGTTAAAACAAAGGCTACGAGCTGTGGAAAGAATTTGTTTTTATGGTTCAGTTGATGCTGCTTGGCTTTGCTTGGTCCCTAATGTGGTCATTCCTCCTAAGTTCAAAGTACCAAAATTTAAAAAATATGATGGCACAAAGTGCCCAAAAACTCATGTTACCATGTATTGTCGAAAGATGGCAGCCCATACTCATGATGAAAAGCTACTAATGCATGTTTTCCAAGACAGTCTTACTAGTTCTGTTGTTAGGTGGTATATCCAGTTTGACAAAATTCACATATATTCTTGGAGTGACATGGCCCATGATTTTATCAATTAATATCGACATATCATGGATTTGGCCCCTGATCGTTTGTCTTTACAAAACCTGAAGAAAAAGGCCAATGAGACTTTTAAGGAGTATACCCAGAGGTGGAAGGATATTACTTTTCAAGTACAGCCTTTTCTGACTAAGAAAGAAATTACAGTGCTGTTTGTCAGCACTTTGAAATCTTTATATTATGAAAAGATGATAGGGAATGCAACAAAGAATTCCATCAATATGGTGATCTCTGGAGAAATTATTGAAAGTGCCATCAAGAATGGAAAATTAAAAGGAGGAGAAACCAAGAAGGCATCAGAAAAGAAAGAAACTGAAGCTCAAGCTGTGAGCTTTGATAGGTAACAATTCAGGGGTTATCAACCCTATCCACTCCAAGGTTACTCTCCATACTATCCTACTGTGAATAATACCTCATCCTACCCGTACCAGCTAGCTCTACAATTACCTTATTCATCCATATACCGATCAATTTTAAGCCCACAAGATCTTACATATAGCCTTAACATTCAAACTCCTGTAAGACCCTAAATTTACCTTACTAACCCGACAAGTGGTTCACGAGAACAACGAATTACTCAAAAAAAACTTATATTTGATCCAATCCCCTTGACTTATACGGAGTTATATCGACAACTCTATAATAACCATTTGATTGCCCCCAATCGTGTGGAGCCTTTTAAGCCACCCTATCCTAAGTGGTATGATCCTACAGCCCACTACGACTACCACTATAGAATTGCTGGCCATTCTACTAAAAATTGCACTGCTTTAAAGTATAAGGTGCAACGGTTAATCAATGATGGAATGGTAAGTTTTGATCAAGGAACAGCAACAACACCTAATATTAGTGGCAACCCATTACCAAATCATAATACTCTGATGAAAATCAAGAACACATTGGTCAGAAAGGGTTCGGAGAGTCACAATGAATTGAAGGGCAAGATGTCAATAAAGATTCTTCACCTGATCGCATAGGGGGACAATTTTGGAGAATGGAGATAAGGCTGATTGAAAGTTTCTTATCATTTTAGGATTTTTTTTTCAGAGTATTGTTAGGTTTCTTTTAGGTAGTAGGATTTCATTTGTTATCATTTCAATAAAAGGCAATTTAATGTATTTCATTACATTTTTTTCTTCACTCAACTACTGTTCCATGCTTTGTCATCTTTCATAACTTTTGTTCCCATTCTTGAATTTCGAACGATGAATGTTTAGACAATGGCAGCAATAATTTTGAAATTTAATTTTGAGAACTCATTCACATTGATTTAAGGAGATTATTAGAGTAAAAAAGCTAGCTACTAATAGATGTGAGATTAATATATCATGAAGATGGGCGGTTTTTTTTTACAAATTCATGAGCTTGTTTTTGCTCAATAGATAAGGTTCAAGAAAAGTATCCACATTGAGATGAAAAATGGCCATCTTTCTTTTATCATTTGAAAAACCATTCATTGCTACCCCTTTGAGCCTATTGTGATTTTCTTTTCTAAAAAACCTTGACCAAGGATCACCCTTCATACTAGGGGGTAATTTTTTTTTAGAAAGAAAATAGTCTAAAAGATCTAAAAAAACAAAAAAAATAAAAAAACAAAGAAAAATGCCACAAATGATTTGGGGCAAAGAAATGAGAATATTTTATGAAGAATGAGATAGAAAAAGGGAAAAGTGGTGAAATGATATAGAGTGAGGCAAAATGCCAAGCTGCATCAAGTGATGGTCCTTTGGCTTCGATCCTTTTAAACATATATATTGAGCCTATTTTATCCATTTCTTTCATTACCTCATACCATGGTCTACATTACAACCTTGAAAAATCCATTTGGATCAAGTGTGAATGCTCAAATTGAATAATCATATGTTGGGCAAATGTGTGATCATGATGGAATCATGTTATTGCCCTAAAGATTAATGTGTGAGAAATATCAACAATGGATGAAAGATGAAAAAAAAAAAAGAAAAAAAATGATGAAAGGTGGAAAAAAAAAAGAAAAAAATCAAGAAAATGAAAAAAAAAAAGATGAAAGGAGGAAAAAGGAATACTCAATTTGAAAACCCGAAAAGGCAATTTGGGAAGACTAAATCTTTGAGTTGAAAGTTGGATGAACAGTTCAATTATATAGAAGATCAAGGCATTTAAAGATCCTCCAAAGCTAGGGTAAAGTTTGATGAACTCAAAATGATTTTGACAATCAGTGGAATGAGTGTTTGAAGAAGAATTTTGAATTAATGTTCAAAATTATCTGAATATTCATTTGTCCTAATGACATGCAGCTAACTTGTTTCTTTCCCCATTTACTTTTGCACTAAGACTCACTTCTCATTGATTGCTTTTCTCCCAATGCATTATCTGCTCTTTTGTACTCATACCCCTAAAGTGAATCGAGGAAATGTTTGATTGCATTGTGTTTGTCAAGAATTGAAATGATAATGAATGAATGAATATGTGCTTAAAAGAGTTTTGCATTCATTTGAAAAGAAATCCAAGATGATAAAGAAAAATGAAGAGATCGTGGAAACCTGAGAATGATGATTTAAGATAACATGAAGTGTGATCAAATGATGAAAATGGTGTTGGGTTGGTTAATAAATGAAGAGAATGCAAAAACTTGAAAAAGTGCTATGACCAAGTGATGAATATAAGGATAAATTTGTCGACATGACTTACAAGTTATGATTGAATGATGAAAATAATCATTGGACAAAGTTTGATTTGGAATGGTTAATGCTGAGACACCTATGAGTAATGACTCAGTGATGGTGGATGAAACTTGTTCTGAAATTTATTAGTACTGAGAAGTTTATGAATGGTGGTCAAGTAATGATCAATTGATGAAACTTGTTCTAAACTATTGAGAAACTGAACAAGGAAAAAATACGAAATGATAGAGTTTTGAGAGCCATATTACCATAATTATTTAGGATTTCATAACATTATTGACATCCGCATTACATGTATCATGTTGGCATCGTTGCTTGAATAGTACATGCACATAATTTGATAAATTAAACTTTATGTGGACATGCATGGCGCTATGAGAATCTAGGTTATTGAATTTGTATCATTAAGAAGGCATTTGCATATTTGGTCATAACATTCATTCATGTAAATTTTTGAGTCACTTGAAAAACAAATTGTAAATATTTTGATGAGAATTTTTTAGAACTCAAATGAGAATCTTTGAGTTTCAAAATAAGAATCTTTGAGGAGTGAAACCCTAAAGTTCATCGAATATGAATCTTTGAACAAATGAAAAGTTTTGAACTTTTGGATGTGAATCTCCAAAATACAAAGCTTTAACTTTTTGGATATGAATTTCTAATGTTTTAAATGAGAACCTTTGAACTTAGATGTGAAACTCTAAGTTTTATTACATGTAAGCCTTTGAACTCAAATGAAAAGCTTTGAATTTTTGGATGTGAATCTCCAAAATTCAAATGAAAAGTTTTAGATTTTTGGATATGAATTTCAAGTTTGCCAAATGAGAACCTTTGAAAAGCCTTGAACTTTTGGATGTGAATCTCCAAAATTCAAATAAAGATCTTTAAATGTTGGATGCGAGTCTTGCAAGTTGCAAATGCAAATATAGAGATATTACAAATTTGAATGAAACTGAAATTTTGAGAATCAAATTTCAGTAAATTCTTATGAAGTTGAAAGATTATTGTGAATCTAAACCTCTGAATGTTGAACTCAAATTGTGAATCCTTGAGTTCCCATTACAAAATTTCTTCAGTCACGATCTATAACTCCTTTGAACATGATTGTTAAGGAGCAATTTATTTTCCAAATTCGTGGTACCTCTGTTTAGAGGAGCAATTTACTTTTCAAAGTTGTGGTGCCTCTATTTAGAGGAGCATTTATTTTTGAAGTCATGGTGCTTCTTCTTACAGAAACCATTTATTTTTCAAAGTCGTTGAGCCTCTAATTAGAGGAGCTATTTATTTTTCAAAGTCGTTGAGCCTCTGATTAGGGGAGCCATTTCATGGAGCCTCTGTTTAGAGGAGCTTTGTTTTTTTTTTTAAAGTCGTAGAGCCTCTACTTAGAGAAGCTTTGATAAAAAAAAGGGACCAAAAATGTCAAGTTGAGTCTTGAATGGGTGTCTACGTCTTTGCACAATTCCTGTTTCACAGAAAATGTGCAAAAAGGGGCAGTTGTAGACACCCTATTTAGTCCGGGCCTAAGGCCATTGGGCCTGGTCCAATAAGGCTTAGGCTTAAGCCTATTGGGTCCGATTCAGGATCTAATTAGCTAGCCCAATTGGCTTTTATTTTTATTTTCATTTTTATTTTTATTATTGTCTATTTATTAATATATATATTATTTTTATTTTTTATCTATTAATATTTTTATTATTTATCTACTTTTATTTTTTATTATTAATATTTATCTATTTCTTTTGTTTATCTAATTATTTTTTTGTTATCTATTAATATATTTATCTTTTTTATTTTGATTAATTTTTGGTTAAGATTAGGATTAGGATAAAAAAATTGAAATGAATTTGGCTATGATTTGAGAATTGGCAGAGTTGGGATTGGATTCAAAGATTGAATCCAAATCCTAGAAGGAGTTGAGATTGATCAGAAACTCTTTTGATCAATCCCTATAAATAGGTCTATAAATCACACATAAGGGACATAGGAATCAGAGAGAAAAAAAGAAAACAAAGAGGTGAAACAAAAGTAAAAAGGGTTTAGAGGCAGTATAGGATTTTTAGAAGTTTTTTTTTTTTTGAATTTTTGGAGTTCTTTTTATGGAAAATTTACAGAAATTTTCCAAAATCCGATTAAATTTTTCGACGAAGTTTGAATTTTTCGATGAGCTTTTCAGCTAGATTTGAAGTTTTTGATGGCTTTTTCTAGATTTCGGTAAGAATTCAACCTAAATCTAGAATTGTTTAGAGAGAAAGAGGAGAAAAGAAGGGAAGAGAGAGAAGAGGATAAGGGAATTCTGAAAAAAAATTGATCTTCAGCCTTATATACCTTTCCCAAAACAACGTCATTTTTGCGTTAGTAAACCCACAAGATCCACATCTAGATCCGACTTGACCCATAGTGCACCCGAACCAACGACCCGTTTCTTCTTCTGGGTTCCAGCTAAGCCGAGCCGAGATCCTGAGTTGTGCATCTGAACTATGATTTTTGGTCTTGAGCCGAGCCGTATCCCAAGCCTAAGCTGAACCATTTTCGAATTTTTAGTATTTTCTTATTTATTTTATTTTATTTATTTGTTTTACTTGTTTTTTCTTTATTTTATCAAAATAAAATAAAATAATAAAAATTAAAATTTTAGGAATAAATATTAATTATCTAATGATGGAATTTATAAAAATTTCAAATGAAAATTTTTATAAAATTCCTAGGTGAAAATTTTTGCCTAAATTTGTCCCAAATGGTGGAATAATATACATAAAATTTCAATAACAATAATTAATAATATTTTCAAACAAAAAAATTAAAAAAACATAAAAGAGCATAAAAGTATAATTTTTTTTTTGAATTCAATACAAATTACCCAAAGATGAGATTTTTAGAAATTTCAAATGGTAAATTCCTAAGAAATCTCTAGTTTAGAAATTTTCTCTAAATTTCACCCAAATGGTGGAATGATTTAGATGAAATTTCAATACAAGTAATTTTATTCTTTTCCACATAAAAATTTGGATTGAAAATATTTGATAATTATCTAAGGATGAGATTCGTAGAAATTTCAATTGTTAAATTTTTAAGAAATCTCAAGGTGAGAAATTTTCTCTAAATTTGACCCAAATGGTGGAATAATTTAGATGAAATTTCAATAAAAATAATTGTCATATTATTTTCTTTCCAAGGACAAAAGAGAAAAAGGAAATTTCTAAATAGACCAAAATGGTGGAAATTTTAGAAATTCAAAAGAAAAAAATATTTCTAATTTGGCCCAAATGGTGGAATAATTAGATTTATTTTCAATAAAAATAAAAAAATAAATCTTTTTCTGATGACAGAGGCTCTTCAAGAAATCAAATGGGATTCTTGAATACTCTTGAGGTGAGGAAGTATTTTTTAAGAGTTCTATCATATTGACGGAGAATCGTAAAAATTATTTCCAATATTTGAAACCATTAGACTTCGAACCTTAGGATAAATTTGAAATAATATGGTACCAACTCTTGGATGGGCATGTGGGGGTGCTATAACCTTCCTTATATGTAATCGAACTCCCGAACCCTATTCTGGTTAATAGACCTGAACCTATTCTTTTAGGGAGTCTTAGTCAAGTTTAGGAGTTCCTTAAAAGGATAGATTCCTTGGTGATGAATCACACCTAATAAAAGATTGGTGGCGACTCCATTCATTTGTTAAATCTAACTATAGATTTTTTAATCTATATGTTATGACATTTTTCTTTAATCTGAACAATTTTCTTAAAAAATAAAATATATATATAAATATTTACAAGTGTATGCTTTTTTTAGGAAATAAATTTATTTATAGATAATTATATTATTATATGACTTTTAAACATTAATAATTTTTAAAAGTAAAAGAAAATTTCTTTGAGTATGAGGTCCTAAAAAAGTATGAATAATGATTTTTTAAGAATCTCTAAGTGAGGAAATTTACCTAAAATGTCGTCAATATATGGAGTATTTAAAATAATTTTTGATAAAGATTTCTCATTTTTTAATAGAATAAGAAATGTATTTTAAAATATTATTGGGATTAAATTATAGTTTTTATATTACATGCATTATAAATATGAATTTTAAAAATAAATATAAACTATTGATGATGGGATTTTTGAGAATTTCGGGTAGTGATTTTTAAAAGATATTTAGGTGAGAAATTTCCTTTTAAAATTGTCAAAGCATTGGAGTATTTTTGAAAATTTTTAATATGCAAGGTTCTTATCTGTTTTTCAAAAATAAAAAATATATATTAAAAAATATAATAAATATGTTTTTTTACAATAAAGAAAATTAAGAAAATTAAATTTTAAATATTGAAATTAAGACCATTTTAGTCATAATTAAAAGATAACACATAATTAATTGGTATCATTTTAAATAGGTGTTGTCGATGCTAATCCTTCCCAACACATAACCGACTCCTAAACCCAAACTATTTTCGCAAACTAAAAAAAATAATCTTTTTAATAAAATTTTAATCAATTCTAAAAATTTTATTAAAAATATAAGTTTTAATAGATAGCTAATCAAGCCTAGCTAAAAAATATTAGTGGTGACTCATTTTTATTTTCAAATTCGTCTAATGGTCCCCAAAACCTTTATGCAACTTAACGACTCCACTAAAGATGTTATTTTTTTTTTAGAGAGTTAAGCCAAAAAATTATTGATGTGTTATTCTCAATTTTGATTTAACGGTCTCAATTGGTATTTAATATTAATTTTCTTGATTTTGATTCTGTTTTTTATTTTAATAACAATAGTAATAAAAAAATTTACATGTATTTCATTTTAATTATGTTATTTATTCATTTATTATTTATGTCTTTATATTATTCTTGATAGACTGTAAGCTATTTAAGATTAGATTTTAATGTTATATTCCATCATTCACACACGGCACATCCATATTATGCATGAACTTTGTACTAGGGCTTCATCTCTTTCAAGATGGAGTAGAGTACCTATGCTCTCGTGAGATAATAACCTCCGCAATGGCAAGCGAAATATTTCTACTCAAATTGAACATTTTTCCTTCGTAGCCTATAATGAGTAAGGATCAAGGTACCATACTAGCCCTGTGTGAACGTCAGTGAAGAACAATTTAAAAAACTTTTAACCAATAAATCCTTACTTAGCATATAGTGAACCTTAGGGGCGCAACCTTAGGTAGAAGCTCTATTGACCTTTTTGTAGAAATAACCTAAATTAGGACACTCTATTACAATATATATTTAGGAATAATAATGGCATAGGTAAAATTAAAATTTTGAAAAAGAAGAAATAATAAAAAAAAAAAAGCATTTTCTCAAAAAAAAAGAAATTTTTTTTTTGACATGTATTTCTTTCATTTGGGTGGTTATCCAAAATTCATATTTTTAGAAACATTTTAAAATGAAATGTAGAAAATTTTCAACATTATCTAACAAGCATAAAAAAAAAAACAAAAAAAAATAAAAAAACAAAATTTTTCAAAAATAAAGATTTTTCTTAAATTCTTTATTTATTAGCCAGATATAAATTAATAAAAGAAGAAAAAATCTTTGAATTCTAGTTATTCTATGTGATAAAAAATGTGCGTTCTTAAATTTTTGCTTTTCCTATTAAGTAAAAAAAAAAGAATAAAAAAATAAGTTTGAATGTTGTTTCATCTTTCGCAATTTCATTTGATCTTTTACTTACATTTTTATCATTTTTTTAAAAATAGAAATAATCAGATAATATATACACTCCATCCCATGCATCTTAATAAAAAGTACATGCATCACATTTCAAGCATCTTAATAGGTAGTGCATGCATCCTATCCAATGCACATCATAATAAGATAGTACTTGCATTCCTTCATATCCACGTAAATAGATAATACATGCATTTCATGCACATGCACATGCATCCCATGCACATCTTAATAGGTAGTGCATGCACTCCATCTCATTATATATTTTAAGGCAGTGTCAATCTTGTTAGGCCAACACAACACATGATTGCATTTCATGTAGACATATCTCATGCACATGATAGACTAGTGCATTTCATACAAGTATGTTACATTAGTCATAAGTATACATCTCATCACTCATGTAGTATGTTGTTACATTTCATGCACATGGATTCATAAATGGTAGGGTTTTATAGAACATGCAGTACATTTCATATCCCATGGTCCCTACAACATAACATTACATTTCTTGCATACACATTCATGAATGATGAAATTTTTGTTATTTGGGGCTTGTACATGTGAAAATTCATTACCTTAGCCATTTTGATGTTTCATGACATTCTTTAGGCATCATTGTCATGTTCATAAACATACTCTATGTGCCATATAAGTTAAAAATTATTTTATGGCATTCATTCAATAAAGGTAATAATATAAAATTTTTTATCTAAGTCCCGGAATAAAATGTTTATCTTGGTGGGAATCAAAATGGAGAAAATAGGGGATCAATTGAAAGTAAGAATTAGTGCATTGGAGTTGAATCAAAAGGAATTTTAGCTCAAGCTTCAGGAGATGAGACAATAGATTGCTCAATTGATAGAATTGGTTAAAAGTATTGGTATGGTTAAGTTGTTGCTCCTAAAGGATCGTTGTGACTTTCGATTCCATTAAATCATTATCAACTAACTCCTTTTGGTTCTAGCACTTTTTCCAAGCATATTAAGGCATTAGGTGATCTGAACAGTGATCAAAATTTAGGTGAGCTCAAGAGAGGAATAGGTGAATTAGCCACACAAATGACTGAACTTAAAAGTTTGATTTCCAAGATAGAGTCACTTGGCTTCAAAAGACCTCACCAATTATACCAAGTCCAAACTCGCACTTAAGTCCTTTTTACAACTGCTTTCAACCTCCTTTCCAAATGCCTAGGATTAGGCCCCCCAACTTCATACAACCTTTGAGAATTCCATACATAAATTCATGCCCATTACCTCACATTTCACAACCACTTGTTCAACATGATATTTCACCACCACCTTCTTAACCCAATTTTCAACCCAAAGTTTTTCAATTCACTCCAACACCAACTATACCACCATTTTTCCAACAAAGCAAACCAATCATAAAATAGAAAAGCTCCTGCAACACCAAAGGAAAAATGCTTATTGATCCAATACCTATGTCTTATACAGACTTATACCCATTGCTTTGAGAAAACTACCTTATTGCCCTATCTTTATTGAACCCCTTAAACCATCTTATACCAAATGGTACAACCCCAATGCCCGATATGAATACCATTTTGGTATTATGGGCTATTTTATGAAAGACTACACATTTTTAAATATAAGGTACAGGGATTGATGAAGTCGGATATTTGAGTTTTGACACCAAAATGAAGCCAATTGTTTATAGGAATCCATCATCAATCCATGTTGAGATAACAAGCAGTGCTATAGGCAATAGTCAAATAAGCCAAGATAAAGAATAAAAAGTAGCAACCTTAAGGCAAAGGGTCATCCTATGAACAATCATAGTTAACTTTTTTTGGATTTCTTAGACAAGGCAAGGGGAAGTATGAATAAATCCAGCACTTTATGGTCTAGTCTTAAGATGGTTCTTGTTGTATAAACTTGAAACTTTTAGGAATGAATGAAAACCTCTCTTGACTTGAATTTTCTATAAATGGATGTCTTTGTTTTCATTTTCTTACAAAATAATGGTATGCCTAAAAGAGCTCGTGAAAATAAGGATGGTTGTAAATATGCTTTTACTGAACTTTCAAGCAAAAGAATGTCTTTAAATAGCCCGACTTGAATATAGTATGGAATTTGAGCTTATTCTCAATAATAATAAATTTTAACTTGCATATCATGCATCATTTGTTTGAATTCATTATTTTTCATGCAAGTAAGGATAAGGAATGATGATTGTGAGTATGCTTTCGTCAAACCTTCAAAGCAAAAAGATATTTTTGAAAGTTTTAAAAATAGAATTCATGTCATGCATTTTTAACTTTTGATAATTAATAAAAGGTTTAAGGATAACGCATCCTATGAAACAAGATCAGTTAAGTTTGTGCACTTACAACACTTGAGTTTATACCAAAATTAAGGAAAATAAAAATGCAAGTCGGATGGATAGAATGAAAAAGCTTGAGAGATCAAGAAACAATTACGAGAATACAATAGAATATGGACAGAGAATTAAAACAGATGTTAGCAGGTTTGACAAAAGAAAATGGGTTGTTGAAACACATAGGGTAAAAAGGAAATAGCTATTGAAGAACCATTGTATCCACTTAGGTTCGCATATCTGTATGTTCAAGATCTTTATATGTCATAAGCATCTCTAACAACCCATTAACCTTATACTGGCACTTTTGTTAAGTTGCCCCCAGTTCAGATGAATGTCAATAAAAGGCTTACCACTCATAACCACATTATTATGCCTAATGTGAAGGATAATCCTAAAGAATGGGGGCAACTAAAAAGGGTGCCAGATCCATCAGAAGATATAGTGATGAAAGATAAATATGACCTATTGAAAGAGAGATTAAAGGCAATTGAAGGTCATGATATATACAGGAGTGTTGATGTTAACAAATTTAATCTAGTGCCTGATCTTTTCATTCCATCAAAATTTAAAGCCCTAAACTTTAAGAAGTATGATGGAACGAGATGCTTTTCGGCACACATGACCATGTATTATTGAAAAATGATAAGCTTCACTAATGATGATAAATTGTTGATCCATTATTTTTAAGATAATCTCACTAGGTTTACAGCAAGGTGGTATGCTCAGCTAGACCAAAGTAAGATTTACTACTGGAATGATTTAGCTAGGGCCTTCCTAATGCAATAAAATTATGTTAAAGATATGATGACAGATAGGTTATCCTTACAGAACATAAAAAAAAAAAAACAACTGAAACTTTCAAATAATATACACATAGATGGAAAGACATGGCTACCCAAGTACAACCACCCATGTCAAAGTTTCAAAGTTTCAATGTCTCTGATACAAGGAGCATTCAAAGATGTTGAGATTTGTAAGACCTCAACGTGTAATCTCTAAATCTTTTAAATAGAATTTGTAAGTCTTTTGAGCTGATTCTATTTTAGTTTCAAGATTTGTAAAACCTCTAGGCATGATAGCTTGATATATTTTCAAAAGTTGTTGAGTTTTTATTTCTAAAAGTTTTCAAATTTGTTTTTGAATGGTCAAATTTCTTTAACAAAAAAATCAAATCAAGAAAAAAAAATAAAAATGAAATAAATAAATAAATAAATAATGAATAATCAAACTTAAAAAAAAAAACACAAACAAAAAAAAAAGAAGAAAGAAAGATAGCTCTCTTTCTTTTGAAAATATTATTCGAATAAAATTATTATCTATATGTTTGCATTATTCTCGATTCTCAAGATTATACAAAAAAGGATAGCTGTAAAAACTTAATTTTGTCTGAAAAAGCCTAACAATATTAAATTGGGCTCAATTTATGAAATATCAAAATAGAGATCAAAATTGATAATTTAAAATGACCTATTTTTTGGCCTAACTAAAGATCTAAGCTAACCATCAAATAAGGCTCAGAATTGATACAAAAAGGAAGGCCTAACTAAAGCCCATTTGTAACCCTAAAAAGGCCCAAAATGAACCAAAAGAGGAGATGGCCCATGATTGGAAAGTCCACTCGGGCATGAGATTTTGCATGGAAAAAATGAAAAAGGGGATCATGGGATACAAACATAAAATAAAAAAAAAAAACAAGGAAAAGGTTTTAATGGAAAAACCAAAAAAAGAAAAATAGAGAAAGGGAAGGCCTAAGAATGCCATTTTGGTTTGCATGGGAAGGAAAATGAGACAGCTTTGGCGTGAGACAAGCAGGGGGTCTTGGCACCACAAAACCTGCAGAGAAAGCAAACAAAGGTTAGTGGGCAAATCAGTTGCAAGGTAGTGAAAAAAATCACAAAACTTGGCAAGGAAGACTTCCTGGCTGGATAAATAAAGGGCTGATAGGAAGTTTAAAAGGAAGGTTTTCTTTTTTAACATGAGAAGAAAAAAGCTTTTACCCCCCAAAAAAAAGGAGCTTTCACCAGGCGAAGAGAAGGCGAAGGTCTTTGAAAGCAAAAGAGGGGACGAAGGAAAAAGCTTTGGAACAAGAAGAAAGTAAGTGAAAAAGGAAGCAAATGAGGTTTAGGAATTCAAAAACTAGTCTGGTCTTGATTTCACAACTTCCTCTTTAGGTTAGCAATTTTTTTTATTGTTAATGATAAACAGAATCTTTTGTTTTTCCTTTTGAGTGCTAAAAGCCCTATATAAGCATGAATAAGAATGAGGTTACGAAAGCTTTCCTAAAAAGAGAGGTTTCCAAATTGGGTTTCGTCCTACTCCAGCTTTGGTTCCATGCTAAAAACAAATGTGTGTCTTCCTCTTTCTACGTTTATTTCCACATAAAAGATGTTTGGTCCTTTTCAGCCGTAGAGGCTTGGTACACTGGTAAGACTTGATTTTTATGGTGATTTTCATCATAAAATGGTTTTTTGACTGTAATAAAACCTTTTTAAAGCAAACAAAAAAAAAATTGAACTGGTAAGCATACTTATTCTAATTTTTGCTAAAAATTATGTTTTCCACTTTGCTTAAGTAGTTCCACGTGAAAGATAGAAGCTTTTCTTCAAGCATCTAAGAGTTCCTTTCAAATAAAATGAAAGAGAAGAGTTTTGAAATCTATGAGTTTTTTTTTTTTTCTTTTGGTTGTCCATGGAACCTTTGCACCCTTAATTCAAGTTTACTGGTATTTTCTGCATAAAAGTGTCATTGTGTGTTTACTAGTTCTTTTGCTGGCATGAGCTGCCACAGATACAAAGTTGTGTTCCTTTTGTTTTTTACATATAGTAAACATACAGGGGCATGAGGCTACATCATTTGCGTGCCTGCCATTCACTTGCTTCAGCACGAATGTTTATTTTTGTCTAACTTAGTAACAAGATAGTTGTTCGATTATGGGAGGGAGCTAAAAGCTTTCCCGCCTATTCCCTCTCTTACATGGTGGCTTATGGAAAACTTTTAAACTTGCCTTTAATTCCAAGCCCCCATCTCTCATATTTTTGTTTTAGGCCGTATGCAAGGGAGAGAGAAAACTCAAAACTAGACATGATTTCAAGATTTCATCGTTCATGTTTCATAACCTAGACTTTATAAGTTAATAGATTAAATAATAAATTTGTCTTTTATATTCATCTCTTTCATGTTTTTAAGTTCAATTTAAGCCTAACAAAAAAAAAAAAAAGCCCCATCGTGAAGAAAGCGTTTTCGTACTTTTTTTTATCCTGCATGGTAAAGAAAGCATAAAAAATTAGACATTATTTCAAAACCCGTCATTCATGTTTCATAGCCTTGTCTTTATAGGTTAATAAATGTTATAGTGCATCTATTTTTTATATATATTATATTTTTAATTGTATAATGCTATTAAGTTTAATTTAAGCTTAAATATTATATATTATAATATTTGTGTGGTTTGAACTTTAATGTTAAATTTAATTTTATACAATTTTTTTTTTTTTTGCATTGTAAATTATTTTTGATTTAATTTATTTTCAATGCACACTAATTTCATGCAAAAATATATAATAATAATAATAATAATAATAAAATTTTCAATAATAAAATTTTAAGAAAATTTAAATAGTGATTTTTTAAAATCTCTAGGTAAGGGTATTTTTCTAAAAAAATACTACCAATATAATGGAGTATTTAGGAAAATATTTAATATAAAAGAGTTTCATTTATCTACTTTCCTAAAATTATATTAGATGATAATAAAACAATATATAATTACTCTTTTAGGAATAAAATTAATATAGTAATACATGAATATTATGATTAACTATTTGTATCTTTCAAAAAAATTAAATTAAAAAAACTAAATTAATTAAAATATAATAATAATGATTATTAATAATAAGAATTAAAAAAATAGAACTAAAATTAAATTAAATAAGAAAGAAAAAAATAAATAAAAATTCGAGGATGGAATTCTAAGGAAATCTGAGTAGAGATTCCTAATAAACCTTTAGGTGAGAAAATTCTTCTAAAAAATATCACCAAAGTGTTAGGGTATTTAGAAAAATTTTCAATAAAAAGATTTTCTTTACTTTGTTCGTTTTAAAAATTATTAATAATGATAGTGAAATAATTAGGTGGTTAAGACAAAATTAAAGTAAGTAATGAAAATATAACATAAGAAAAATAGGTAATAGGTTTTTTTTTTTATATATATAATATGTTTTTCCATATGCATGTTGCATCTATTCTTGGCATTACATAATCTTGAAAATAATAAGAATTTTCAATGATGGGACTCCGAAAGGTCCTAGTAGTAATTCTCAAGAATTTCTTAGGTGAAAATTTTTTTTAAAAAATATTACCAAAGAATTTGAGTATTTAGAATCATTCTCAATACGAAAAATTCTCATTTATTTTTCACCTCTAAAAATAATTTATTTTTCACCTCTAAAAAATAAACTTTTATATAATGCAATAGCATCACAAATTAATTCAAGTGCATCATATTTTGCATATATCAATTATAAACAGTAATGGAAATTTCTGAGGAAAGGATTTCGGGAAGTCTAAGTAATTATTCCCGAGAATTCTCTAAGTGAGAAAAGATTTATAAAAATTACCAAAGTATTGGAATATTTAGAAACTCTTTTCAATATAAAGATTTTTATTTTTTCTTTAATTTGAAAATTTTCTTAAAAAGATAAAAAAAATATAAATATTTATAAGAGTTTGCTTTTTTAAGGAAATAAATTTATTTATAGATAATTATATTATTACATGACTTTTAAATATTAATCATTTTTAAAAGTAAATGAAAAATTCTCTGAGGATGAGATCCAAAAAAAGTCTGAGTAATCATTCTTTAGGAATCTCTAGATGAGAAAATTTATCTAAAATGTCATTAATGTATTTGAGCATTTAGAATAATTTTTAATAAAGATTTCTTATTTTTTAATAAAATAAGAAATGTATTTTTAAATATTATTGGGATTAAATTAAAGTTATTATATTACATACATTATTAATATGGATTTTAAAGATAAATACGAATCACCGATGATGAAATTTTTAGAATTCCAAGTAACAATTTTAAAAATATTCTTAGGTGATAAAGTTCCTTTTAATATTGTCAACGTCTTAAAATATTTTTGAGAATTTTTCAATATGCAAGGTTCTTATTTATTTTTCAAAGATAGAAAAAAATACTAAAATAATAATAATAATAGTAAATACGATTTTTTTACAATAAACAAAATTAAGAAAATTAAATTTTAAATATCAAAATTAAGACCATTTTAGTCATAATTAAAAGATAACACATAATTAATTGGTATTATTTTAAACATGTGCTATAGGATACTAATCTTTTCCCACGTGTAATCAACTCTTGAACCCAAACTATTTTCACAAACCCAAAAAAATTATTTTTTTGATAAAGTTTTAATCAATTCTAAAAATTTTACTAAAAAGATAAATTTTAATAGGTAACCAATCACACCTAGCCAAAAAAGATTAATGACGACTTCTTTTTGTTTTCAAATTTGTCTAGTAGTCCTCAAAATTGTTACGATATCGATCGTTTTCATTCTCTGACTTACAACTCAGTCTCGGTCATTTTTATTCTTTGACTTGTGACACAATCCTAGTCTTCTTTATTTCTTAACTTACAGTACAATCCCAATCGCTTTTTATTTCCTAACTTGTAGTTCAATCCAATCATCTTTGTTTTTTGACTCATAATTCAATCTTGATCATTTTTACTTTCTGACTTGCAGTTCAATCTCGATCAATATTCTTTATAACTTGTGGTTCAATCCTGTTTATCTTTACTTTTTGACTTGCAGTTCAGTCCTGGTCATATTTATTTTTTGACTTATGGTTCAATTTTGGTCATTTTATTTTTCAATTTGCAGTTTAGTCCAAATTATTTCCAACTTTGGATGTTCTTTAAACAAAAAACAAAACAAAAATAAACACAAAACAAAAACTTAACATAACAAAAAACATAAAAAAAAAAAAAACAAAACAACAAAAAAAATGAAACAAAAAAATCCAAAATGAAAAAATGAAAAAATCTTTAAACCGTTAAACTAAACAAAATTATTGTCTATGTCTTTGCTCTATTCTTGATTTTCAGTAATGTGCAAATAATGATAGATAGCTATACACACCTAATTTTGTTCAAGTTTTCTGAATTGGACCTTAGTTTCACTACTTAGCCTTAAATTCATTAGGTTTTACCGGGTTTGATTACGTGCGCTAAAATTTGATTTGAGATTATACGAGTTGAGGCCTAATTTTAGATTAAATATGATATTTGGGTCTATGGGCCTGAATTTTATATGAATTGGACTGGGCCCCTACAAAATATTTTGGGCCCAAAATCAAAGCCTAAATTAGAGCATTGTTTTGTTTTTGTTTTGTTTTTTAATAAATATTTTATGGATCATTGAAGTTGTCAAAATAAATCTAGAAATAAAAATAAAAATTATGATAATTTATGGCTTAAAAGGATTGTCTTTCATAAAGGAAGGTTTTAGAAACAATAAATTAGATAATTTTTTTTTCATGTTTTTTCATTTGAAAATATAAGTTTAAAATCCCTACCTAGATAATAAAATAAACACTTTTACAAAAAAAATGCCATTGCCACTTTAAATAAAATCCATTTGAAAAAACACAATTACATGTACTATTTACTTTATGTTGATATTGTCATGTATGCATTTTGTGCATTAATAATAAATAGTAAGGTATCAAATTTAAAATTTTTTTAGGGATATAAAATAATAGTTTAAAATGATTTTGAAAACTCTGCCTAGATATTGGAGGGATTGAAAATCATGTTTTAAAAATTTAATTCTATCTAGATGTTGGGAAATTAAAAATGATTTTTTAAAATTAATTAAAAGAAAGAAAAATTAGCTCTTCATTTTTAATTTTAATTTTAGGAAAAAGATAATAAACAAATAAGATTAAATATACATAAGATAGATTAAATTAGTAGTTTCGTTTATTTTCTATTCGCATTTGCATAATTTATTTTGTCTCATAATGCATTAAAAAAAACTTTTAAGGAAAAAAAAAAAAAACCAAATCTACTTCAAAAGTTCACCTAGATATTAGGGATGATTAACAATATTCGGGTTATCAATAATTTTCATATTTCCAAAAATCTCTAAATCATGAAACTCTAAAACTCTTAAGCCTCGAATCCCTAAAATCTTAAAACCTTGAAACCCTAAAATCTCAAAACCTTAAAATCTTAAGATCCTGAAACCCTGACCATGAAACCTTAAATTTGATCCAAACCTTAAATCCACTCAAAACACTCAAAACAATCCCAATATTCTAAGGATTCATATGAAAATATTTTATAAAACAACTTGTTCCCAAATATCGCCTAAAAAAATTGTATTTAGGAAATTTTATTTCATTAAAATTTTCATATAATTCTTTAACCTAAAATAATAATATGATTAAATAAAAATGAAAATAAAAAAGAGATTTTAAATATAAATAGTTGCACCTAAACTTTGCCTAGAGGTTGAGAGTTCGGGTGGTCTTATTACATTTAAGGACTCGATTTCAAAATTACATCCATGCATAGCATCCATTGGCATATATGCATCTATTTATTATTGATTGCATTCATCTCATATGTTAATGTTTTTTTAATTTTTCTATTTGTTTATTAATTATAGCATCCTTAGTTTTTTTGCATAAAAATATTTTTTATGAAAAATATTGTTCCAAAAATATGGAATTTTAAAATAAAAAAAAATAAAATTTCAAGAGAAATAATTATTGGTACTCTACCTAAATGTTGAAGAGTCACTAGCAATTATCAGTTATGAAAAATGTTATTTTCATTTTTAAAGAATGGTGTGGTAAATCTTAGGCAAAAGGAATTGTTTTTAAATTCTATCTAGATGTTGGAGAATTTTATGGTAATTCTTTAACTTAAAGATTTTCATAACATTTCTAAATGAAGACTTTTAATAAAATTGATTTTCTTTTTCAAAAGCAAAGGGAATTATCATTAAATTTCAAAATTAAAGCCATTTTTATCCAAAACCAAATATAATACATGATTAATTGGTATCATTTTTTATCAGGCACTGTGAAGGTGCTAATCCTTCTTAATACTTAACTAAACTCTTGAACCCAACTCTATTTTCAAAAATCAAATATCATTTTGATAAACCTTAAAGTCGTTTTACTATTTTATTAAAAAGATAAATTTTTAAGTGATAAAGATTAGTGGTGACTCATGTTGTTTTTAAATTCGTTTTGTGGCCCCAAAGCCATTATGACACTACTAATGCTAGTAACTAATAAGTAGTAACAAATGTTTAAAGTTTTTACTTCACTCAATATTAATCAGTTTAAGCCATTCATGTCACCATAGTTAAAAAATAACTGTTAGAACAACAATATTATATGATTAATGTGATTTTGCATAGTTAAAAGCAATTGAAAAGCGATATATTGCTGAATTAACATATCTTTTTTATATAACCTCCTTTTAAAATTTTACATAATCTTTCTATGTCCAAATCTCAACCCCTTCATTTTTACTTCTTGAGAATAAAAGAGAAGGCATGGCCTACAGATTCTTATCCTTCTCTTGGAGGTAAAAGTCTAACAAGTTCAAAATCATACTCTTTATTGGAATTCTTTTTATATCGTATAAATAAAATAATTAAAATAAATGCCTAAATATCATTTATGTATAAAAGTGTGAACTTTAAAAGTGTTAATATTAATCAACCTAAATATCCCTATAAATTTTTAAATTAATAAATTTATCTTTAAATATATAACTTTTATTAATTTATTTAAATTAAATTTAAATCAACTAAAATTTAAAAAATAAAGTTTATGAGAAATTAGACTATTTAAAATTTTAAAATGTTAATTCTAAAAGTATTAAAAGTGATTAATTAAAATATCTTTAGTAATTTTTTTATAAATTTTAATTTAAAAAATTTTAAAAGTGATTGATTAAAATAGTATTAGTAATTTATATAAATTTTAATTTAAATGTCTTTATTTTTATTATTAAACTCCTTTTTTTAAGTAAAAATGATCTTTCACATCAAATAAAAATGCATATAGAATGATATCAAAAGTTAATGTGCATAAAAATAAAACAATTATATAAAGTTTGTTTCTTTAGTTATTGTAAAAATAATTGTATATGCAATTAATATTGATAAATAAATTCATTAAAAATAATCATAATTAAGTCATTTAAGCATTTTTTTTCTATTTTTTGCCTTTCCATTTTTTGTTTTAATATATTAACTTTATATTTATGATAATGATTTTATTATTTATATATTTTATGAGTTGATCATTTGATCATTGATAACATAATTAAATCTTTTTAATCCCTTGAAATAATTAATTAATATATCATTCTTACACTTTAGAATGTCCTTTATAATTAATTTCTTTTTTGTATTTCTTTTTTAGAATTTAATAATTATTATTCCTATGAATAAAAACTAATATGAAATCAAATGCAAATAAATTGTACTTCCTTCACCAATAATTAGCACATTGAACACTTTAATTAGACTTTTCACCTATAGAATTAGATAATTTAGAAGACGGTAGAGCTACCAATAGCTCAAGATTGGGTCCCATCAAATTACCATATGAATTATGCACCTTGATTGAAATACTAACTAATTTAATTTTCTCTCAACTTTTATCTTAATATTCTTATATATGATTAATTTATATATTAAGATTATTTAATTTTTCTCAATTATATTAAATTACTTGCTTTTTTTGTTATCTAGGTGATTGAACGACATAATGTGAATTATTTTAAGTAAAAAATTATCAAATGAAGCAAAATTAAATATTTTTGGTGAATTCTTTTAAGATGTAACAAAATTCATTTGAACTATCTTTTAAATATGTTTATGCAAAAATTATATTCATCTATGAAAATTGATGTTGTTAATGCTGAAAATGAAATCATTAAAAATTATATAGGTATTAAATATAAAAGTTTGCTATTCTTAGAATTGAAATTTTTGTAATAAAACATGATAAGTACCAAGGTTAGTAAGTTATTTTATTTTATTTTATTTTTTAAAATTATGTATTTTAATATTTTTATATAATAAAAATGTATGTATAATACAATGTTTAAATAAAAGAAAATTTAAGTTTTTAATTGATAGAACGTACAATTATATTCAATTGATGGAAACATCAATGGTAGATTATCTTAAGCAGAAAAATGAGACGAAAGATTGATTGGCTAGCATAACTCTATTTTTTCCATATAATAAAAAAGATTAGTGCTATATGATATTCAATGGAAAATATACAAATGTATTGGTTTCAAATTTCTTTAGAATTAATATGAAACTTTTTTATTTGGAAAAATATTGTATACTCTTTTACTTTCTCCTTCATTTTCTCATTTATGCCAGTTAAAGAATATTCACTATTGTATAAAAATTTTTAAAAATTGAAATTAATTGAATTCATTACCACCATTACATTTAATATAAAAATATTATTATAAATTACAATTTAACTAAATTTAAAAGTGTTTTAAAGGCATTCATTAGTAAAATTCATTTGATAAATCTTCATTTAATTGTGTATTTAGTATTTCAATCATTTTGAATTTTAACTTTTCATAATTTCAAGTTGAATTTTAGACTTAGGATCAACGACCAATTAGGTTAAGTTAAGTTTTATCTTCTACTTTTATTCATAGTTTACTTAATTATTCACTTATGCAACTAAGTAAATTTAACTCAATAATTGGTTCATGTTTTTCTTTATTTAAAAAACTAGATTCAAGTCCAAATCCAAATAAAAAAAAGTATACTTAGTTACTTATAATTACAATTTTATTTTAAAAATATTTTTAAAATTAATTAACTAATTCAACCACAAAGACGATATAAATAAGACAATGAAGATGAAGGAAAAAAAAAACTTAAATAAAAAACTTTTAAATTGTTACAAAAGATGAATAAGAAATATTATATTTTGATTGAGTTACTATTCAATTAGGATTTTGATTATGTTTAATCATTCATAAAAATTTATGTTGTTAATGCTGACAATGAAATCATTATAAATTATATAGGTATTAAATATAAAAGTTTGTCATTCTTAGAATTAAAAATTTCTTAATAAAACATGATAATTACCAAGGTTAGGAATTTATTTTATTTTTTAAAAATATGTATTTTAATATTTTTATGTAATAAAAATTTATGTAAAATAAATTTTTTAAATAAAAAAATTAGGGTTTTAATTGATAACAATGTACAATTATATTCAATTGATAGAAACATCAATGAAAAATTATCCTAAGCAGAAAAATGAGATGAAAGATTATGGGTTATGCATAACTCCATTTTTTACATATAATAAAGAAGGTTAGTACTATATGATGTTCAATGAAAAATATACAAATGTATTGGTTTCACATTTCTTTAAAATTAATATGAAACTTTTTTATTTGAAAAAATATTGTATATTCCTTCATTTTCTCCTTTTATATCAGTTGAATATTATTCACTATTGTATCAAAAATTTTAAGGTTGCCATATTAGTTAATATTTGTTAAAAAATCGAAATTTATCAAATTAATTATCATTATTACATTTAATATAAAAATATTATTATAAATTATAATTTAACTAATTTAAAAGTGATTTAAAGGCATTCATTAATAAAATTCATTTGATAAATATTTATTTAATTGTGTATTTAGTATTTTAATCATTTTGAATTTTAACTTTTCATACTTTTGAGTTAGATTTTAGACTTAGAATTAACGACTAACTAAGTTAAGCTAAGTTTTATCCTCTATTTTTATTCATAGTATGCTTAATTATTCACTTATGCAACTAAGCAAATTTAACTCAATAATTGGTACATTTTTTTAAATTTAAAAACTAGATTCAAATCATCCTAAATCCAAACAAAAAAAGTACACTAAGTTATTTATAATTGCAATTTCATTTTTAAAATACTTTTAAAATTAATTAACTATTTCAACCATAAAGACAATAAAAATAAGACATTGAAGATGATGGAAAAAATTTAAATAAAGAACTTTTAAATCGTTACGAAAGATGAAAAAAAATATTAAATTTTGATTGAGTTACTATTTTAATTAGGATTTTGATTGTGTTCAGTCATTTCAAGTTTTAAATAACTACAAAGTTGTTGACTTTTAAAATCAATTAAAATTGAGTTAAGTTAGTTCATATTTATAAATATGTGTATTATATTATCATTGATTAAATTAAAATTTAAAATGAGTAAAAAGTTTATTTATACTCAATTTGAGTTTTGAATTGTTTTTGAATTGATTAATCAATGTTATTTTAGCAATATTTTTATGACACTAATAATAAATTTAAAAAAAGAGTGAGAACACAATACAATGAAAATTTAAGTGCAAAAATGATAGAGATATTAATAATAATTTTATAAGAAAAAATCCTTATGTCAAAGTATTGCAGAAATTAAAGGATAAATCTTTTTTTGATGATTTTTAAATTCATATTACAAAAATATTAATCTAGATCAACAAGTTTATAATCGTTCATTTATTAATTAAGTTGCTATTATATAGGTTGAGGGAAACAATTCAAACATTTTAAGAAGACAACAAAGAGTTAAATATTATTTAAGTTGTTATGACTTCTTATAATAGTATTTACTATTTCTACATGGATAAGTTGATTAGCATTAAAATATTAAAAAAGTCATTTTGAATAATGGCAATAACAATAAAGAAATAATTAAAAATATAAAATCCTTTTGTATAGTAGAAGAAATTTTTTATGGAGATTGCGATGGTAATTATAATAAATTTAATATAAATTATGATCATCGATAACTTAGTAATAAATTTGTAATAACTTATTAGTAAATGAGTGATAATTTAGTAGTCAAAGTTAATAACTTTTTAGTAAATCAATAACAATACAATAACAAATGCATAATACTTTAATGGTAAATCAATTATAATATTATAAAAAGGATAACTTAACAAAAAAATAAATGATAACTTAATAGTTAATTATTAATAACTTAGTAATAAATTAATGATAATTTAATAGTAAATTTGTAATAATTTAATAGTAAATCAATTTCAGTTTAATAGTAATTAATTGATAGTAATAAATAATAAATAGCGTAGTAGTAAATAAATTATAAATTATTAGTAAATAATTGATAATTTAGTAGTTATTTATTGAAAATTTAAAAGAACTTAATAGTATATCATTGATAATATAATAGTTAATTAATGATAACTTAATAGTAAATCATATATAATTTAATATAAATCAATAATAACTTTGTACTTAATCATAGAAAATTTAGTGATAAAATAGTGATAATTTTATGATAAATAATTAAAGCTTAAATAGTAAATCAATGATAACATAATAATAAATATATAAAAACATAATAGTAAATCATTGATAATTTAGTAGTAAATTAATAACTTAGTAATAAATTACTAATAATGTAATAGTAAATTACTAATAATTTAGTAATAAAAAAGTGCTAATTTAGTAGTAAATTAGTTAATTATTGATACCTTTTAGTAAATAATTAGTAAATCCATAGTAAATTACCAACAATTTAATGGTAAATCATTTATAACTTAATGGCACATCATTCATAAATTAGTAGTACATTATTGATAGTTTAATAGTAAATAACTAATAACTTAATTGTCAATCATTTAGAACTTCTAGTATATTTGAAGTTGCTAAGCATTAAACATTGGGGACTATCAGAAGCAAAATCAAATTTTTTATTTTATGAGTTAGGATAAACCTACAATGAACATATTCAATAAGAAATTAGTGAAAAAATTATAAACTTGAATAAAACAGTAATGCTATTATATAAAAAGAAAATTATCTTGTATATTATTAGTGGGCCTTTTAATTTCATGTTTTATAATTGTAAATGCATAACAACATATTAGTAAATCAATGATAGATTAATAAAAAAATAAGTAATAACTTAATAGTTAATAATTGATAATTTAATAATAACTTAATAGTATAGTAAATTGGTGATAACTTAGTAGTAAATTAGTTTCAACTTAATTAATTAATTGATAAACTTAGTAGTAAGTTATAAATAATTTAATGGTAAAATTAATAATAATTTGGCAATTAGCCGTTGCAAACTTTAAAGTAAAATCAATATATTTTAGTAGCAGTTAATTATCAATAACTTAATAGTTAATCAATAATAATTTAGTAGTAAATCATAGATAATTTAAAATAAATCAGTGATAACTTAATAATGAATCATAATTAATTTTGTAATAAATATGTGATGATTTTGTTATAAATAATCGAAAATTAAATGGTAAATCAATGATAACATAGTAGTAAATGCATAATAACATAATAGTAAATCATTGATAATTTAAATGTAAATTATTAATAACTTAGTAGTAAATTACTGATAATTTAGTTGTAAATCAGTAATAATTTAGTAGTAAATTAGTTAATTATCGACAACTTTATAGTAAATCATTGATAAATTAATAGTAAATCAATTATAAATTTATAACAAATCATCAATGATTTAGTAGTAAATCAATCATAACTTGTAGTAAATTATTTATAAATTAGTAGTAAATCAATGCTAGTTTAATAGTAAATCATTGATAATTTAATAATATATTATTGATAGCTTAATAGTACATTGCTAAAAATTATAATAGGAAATCAATAATAATTTAATTGTCAATCGTTGATAAATTTTTTTATACTTGAAGTTGTAAAGAATTAAATCTTGATTACTAGTAGAAAGGGAGCTAAAAATTTTATCATGGGAGTCTAAGGTATACCTACCATAAACCTATTCAATAAAAAAATTTAGTGAAAAAAAGAATCTAAATTTGAATAAAACAATATGTTATTGTATAAAAAGAAAATTATCTTACACTAGAACTGAACTCGTGCTTTCTTACAGAAATCCATTGTTAAAGAAATGATGACACATATTTATCAATAATTATAAAAAAATATAGCATAAGTTATCAAAAGATTACACAAATTACATCAAGAAGTTATTAAAATTTTATAAAAAATTACCAAAATTATAATATAAGTTACAAAAATTATATCAAAAGTTACCAAAATTTTATCAAAGGTTATCAAAATCAAATTTATATAAAAAGTTATCAAAATTTACTTATATTATACTAAAATAAAAATTAAATTATTAGTGTTTATTATTATTACCATAATATCAAAAAAACTATTTATTTAAATGAATTTTTAAAGATAAAAATTACGCGTCATGCACATGTCAAAAACTAGTATTAAAAAAAGCCTTTCAATAAAAATTTAATAATTATCCAATCTCCTTTTATTTTATTGTAATCAATTGAAATCTTAAATATTTGTTTTCATCTAATTAAACTCTTAAACATTTTTTCCACCCAATTATATCCTCAAATATCTTAAGTAAAGAAACTTTTAAAAAATAAATATTAAAAATATTAATAATCAAGATCAATTATCTATATTTTTATTCTTTCAACTTTAGAAATTAATCCCAATTTTGCTAAGGCCAAATTGCCATTAGACAAGGCTTTAGTAAAGTTATAAATATTTAAAATATTCAAAATCAAGCATCTATATTTTTTATTCTTTTAACTTTAGAAATTAATCCCATTTTTGCTAAGGCCTTCGAAATGGCCTTTAGACAAGGCTTTAGTAAAGATGTCTATGCCTTGGCTTTTGACATTGCTATCCACCTTGACAAGATTAATTTCTACTTCATGCTACTTCTTTTTTCTTCTGATAAAGTGGCGATAAAGTTAACCCCGCTCAAAGTTGTCACAAAAAATATTGACTGGTCTCCTTTTTTTTATTTGGATGATTGATTTTTATGTTACTTGTTAAATATATAGCTGAACAGGATCTTTAAGGAGCTCCATTAGCCTGAAATTTGGTGTGCTTTAGATAGTTAACTGTCCCGTTTACAGCATGATTAATTTGCTTGATTTTCATGACTATACATGGATTACTTACCAAACAACCAGCTAATAAGAGTTTTTTTTTTTTTTTTTTTTTTTTTTTTCTGATAAAAGCTACTAATTGATAGGAAAATATTAGGCCTGGTAATTTTGAAATAAACATCTTAAATTCTACTCCTTTCGTCTCTGACATAATTTATGGTTGGCTACCTCTAAGTTAGTGATGCACACATAAACCAAAATGTGGAGAATTAAACTTGTTTGAAATATTCATAACAATGCTAAAATGAAGCGTCCAAACATTTGTCCAAACATTTGATTCAATTGATTGTTACATGTGTCGTAAACAGTCAGATTCTTTAGGCTGCACCGGTCTTGATAAAAAAGAAAGTGATTCAAGCTTTATCTCTTTAAATGGGTAATACAAGTACTTTCTTTGTTCAAATGACTTCCGAAAACAAAACAAAAAGTAAACGAAAAATAAACCCAGAGCAAGAGGAAAATCCATAAGGGGAGAAAAAGAAAAGGGTCCGCGCATAAGCCCCGTCGATTAAATTGTCTCCCAGCAGGAATTGGTTCCTCTTGCTTTTTGGTTCCAAAGTCACAGTAGTTACCAAGGATTCGATTGTGTGATCAAAGATTAGTAATTAGAGCCCTGTAAGTAACTGTTGTTTGTGATTAAAATTGCCTTCGCAAATCTAGCTGAACAATAGAGTTAAGGAATCTGGATTTCTTTTGGCAAGATCGAAATTTGAAAATAAGAAAAAAAATTCTAAGTATTAAAATTTGAATATCAAATTTATTGAATTTTATTTTTTAAAAATGACTATAAGTCAACTAAGATAAGTTTCAAGTGCAATCTCAATCCTTTAGATAATGTGATTTGCTACCTACAAAGATAAAAAAAACAAAAAAAAACCTAAAACTTAATTTAATTAATTCATATAATTATTCTTAAAATATGACATCTAAAATTTAAATTTTAATACCTGCAATTTCATCCTCTTTTCTTATGTTACAATCTCTTATGAAACGAAAAAAACAAAAAAAAAAAATGAAGCTGCTCATGTTAATAGCTAAATTTAGTCTAAAATAATAAAAAAAATTCCTAAATTTTGTCACTTTATTTAGATAAATTTATATAATTTTTTAAACTCAAACAGGTCCTTAACCTTTAATTTGCACTTAAATAAGCCTTTAATCTTTAAGTTATATACATATAAACCCTTAACCTTTCATTTATGCCTAAATAAGCTTTTAACATAAATAATTTTTTTGAAATAAAAACTTATTCGAATATAAATTAAAGATAAATATTTATTTAGATGTAATAAAAATATATGAACTTATGTAAGGAAAATAGAATAGTTATGGGTTTTTTAATATTTTAACCCTAAATTTAGTTTAAGGAACATTACCCGATTTTCCAAGGTGATATAGACATGTGTCATTGCTAAGACTTTATTTATTTTAATTATGAAAGTAAATATTATAAATATCTAATTTTATCCAAAATAATTTAATCATATCCAATTACAATTTAAATTTGGACGTATCAATTTTGATTAATTTGATTGTTTTAATTTCATAATTAGATATCCAAGCTCATTCTACGTCAGCTCAATCCCAATTTAATTTAGTTTCAGGTCAAGGAAATTCAAGGGCCCAGAGTAAATATCATTTCTTTGAGACCCATCACATAGTCTAATTGAAAGCTGAATGTGGCCCATAATATGGTCCGCTTAAAGGCTCATTATACGACCCATTATATAACCTAATTGAAGGTCCAATTACAAGCCGAACATGATCCATTTATAAGTCTAAGCAGAGCCATTAATGTAGGCCCAAATTAAACATTAAAATGGCCCAAAGCATGGCCCTTTTGAAGAAGCCCAAAACAACCAAATCCAAAAAGAAAAGGTCCGTATGGTGGAGGCCCAAAACCAAAAAAAGAGAAGGGAAATGGAAACCCATTTTGTCTTCACATGAGGGAGGAAAGAAAACAGCTGATGAAAAAACAAAAAAGGGCAGGAAGCTGGGAAAAAAACAAAAGACTAGCAGAAGAGAGGAGAATGTCTGATAACGGGCAGTGTTGGTCGACAAAACACGGAGAAAAAAAAAAGGCTTGGAGAGTAAGAAGTAGAAGGGTTTGGGCAATATAAAAGGCGAAAAGAAAGAAGGAGCAAATGCGAGGTCTGGGAAGATTTTCGGAGCTGGTTGAAAAAAAATAGGAAAAGGAGGAAGGGTTTTTGATAGTCTAAAAAAAGAAGAGAGGTCTGGTACAAAAAAAAAAAAAAAAACACATGAAAGGAAAAGCTTTAAGCAAAAGGTGGGAGCTTCGCCGAAGGGAAGAAAAGTTACAGCTTTTGGAGAAGTTGGTAGAAAAATGTAGCTCTTTTGTTTTCTTTCCAACTTGTTATCATGCACATGTACACTGTTATCCTTCCCATGTAGGATTTACAGTAGAAAGGCAGCCTTAAAGTTTTCCATTTAGGATCTAAATGCAGAAGGGAGCTTTCTAGTTTTCCGTTTGGGGTTTAAGGGCATAAACGGATCTACTTGCTTTCAATGTAGGGCTTTAGAGGGATGTTTCAATGTAATGGGAGCATCAAACCCCATCTCTACTGATATTGGTTGTCTGCCATAATTATTTCCTTTTTCATAAAAGGTTTGAACTTGGTAGTTCAAGCTTTGCATTGACAAAAAAACGTTTTCCAAATCACAAAAAACCAGTGGAAGGTTAAGGAGTTTTAGGGTCCATAAATCCCTTTCCATGAGTATTGTTTCTGTGAGTTAAAATGACAAAAAGAATGACCTTTTTTAAAAAATTGTTACCTTTATGAAACATCAGGTAAAGGAAAGCTTAAAATAAAAACAAAATGGTTTCTGTAAGTGTTTAAGATTTGGTTTTCTTTTACTTACATGAAGCCTTGAAAGCCACGAGCTTTCTTGAATACATTTTAAAAAAAAAAGAAGTTGGGACCTAGATGGAGTGTCATTCTCGGTTTCCCCCCTTTATGTACACTCATTTTCATAAAAAAAAAAAAAAAAAGCTTAGAGTTTAGGTTTGCCATAGTCTCTGCCTTTTCATTTTTGGTCTACTTCTCTTTAGACATCTAGAGGTCTTCCAAATGAGACAGAAGAAGAAGGTGGTCGGTGGAGGAGTAAAGGCCGAAAGCTTGTCCCTTTCTTTCTTTTCTTTCTTTTTTCTGCTTGCCTTTTATACGTGTATTTTGTTTGCAAAAGAAAATCAATACTTTAGTCTGGTTCATGCACGTTACTCTTTTTTCACTTCCCCTTGCATGTTGTTTGTGTGTGAGAGGCTATAACATCCACTGTTATAAGGCAACTAATTTTTTTACATTTGGCTTGTTATGTTCATGAGTGATACTGCGTGTAGTATACAATGTATGTTGTCGCATTTGTTCCTAGAAGCTTAACGATTCAAACATTTCATGGCTGCTGGGTTCTTGGAATTGTCCCTATTTTTTCGTTTTTTTTTGGCATTTAGCTATTGCATGAGGCTTGATTAGAGAAAAAAAATACATGCATATATATAAAGTTTATATCTGATATACTGTAGTGTATAAATTTTATATACTGTAAGTAAATTAGATGATGACAATCATTAATAAGATAAATCTAATGATAATACCACATTAATGAGTAAATTATTTTAATTTGTGTACATTTATTTTAAGGATTGATATATATGTTCATTAATGAGTTGTCATCATCTGCTTTATTAATAGTATATAAAATTTATATACTGACAGTATACTAAATATAAACTCATATATATATGTGTGTACAATAATGAATAAATAGATTAAATTGTTTTTTTTTTTAAAGGGTAACAAGAAATTAAATATTAAATATAATGATCTTAGAAATCTTGCCTAGATATTGGAGGAAATCTAAATCATATTTTAGAGGGTTAATTTCCTTAAATTCCTTCTAAATATGTGGGAATTAAAGGAAAATTTTCTTCACCAAATAATAATAATAATCAAATTAAAATTAGCTAGTCATGTCAATTGCATAATTTATGGCATATTGTGTTCATTTCATGACACCGACTTTCCTTATTTTCTGGTTTATATATTTGTCATAACGTGTAGATCCGGGGATCTGTCGCTAAACAATGACTTGAGGGAGTTGCCACCAATCTTTTTTATTTAGGTGCGATTGCTCACCTAAAGAATCTGTCCTTTCAGGGGACACCTAAGTTTAAGGGTCCCTAAAAGAATAGGTTCAGGTCTGCTAACTAGAACAGGGTTCGGGAGTTCGGTTACGTAATGAGAAAGGTATAGCACCCTCACAACGCCCATCAAAGATGATACAGCTTAAATTTGTGTTATCCAAAAAGCCTTAAAATTTTACCAAGTAATTAATTATTGGAAATTTTTCTTAATTGACACTCTAAACTTTTAGCAAGAAAATTGAGAAAATTCTCTCACCTCAAGAGTATGCAAGAAAAACTACTGTTTCACTTGCAGAGGCTCCATCGTCGGATTAGTTAAAGAAAAATCAAAATCAAAATCAAAATAGAAAGGAAGGAAAGAATGATTGTTCTTGTGTGGGGAAAATTGATACTTTCAACTTTTCCTCAAAAATCCTTTTTCTTTTGAAAATTTATTTTTAAGGAAAATTGATACTTTCAACTTTTCTCAAAAAATATTTTTTGGAAATTTATTTCTAAGGAAAATTGATACTTTCAACTTTTCTCCAAAAATATTTTTTGGAAATTTATTTTTAAGAAAAATTGATACTTTCAACTTTTCCCCAAAAATATTTTTTTGAAAATTTATTTTTAAAAAAAATTGATACTTTCAACTTTTCCCCAAAACTATTTTTTTTTATTTAAATAAAATAAAACAAAATAAAAGTGAAAATAAATAAAGATAAAAAAATAAAGAAAAGTAAAACAAAAATAAAAATAAGATAAAGATAAAAAATATTAAATAAATCTAATCTAATAAATAAATAAATAGAACAAACAAATAAAAAAAAATTCCAAAAAAAAAAAACCTAGAGCGGCTTGGCTCGGCTCAAGGAAAAAAAACGGCTCGAAAAAGCGACTTTTGGAGCTCGGCTCGGCTTGGAGGGGGGCAGGCACGCGCGGGTCAGGAAGTGGGTCGACGCTCGGGTCGGATCACGGAAAAACGCGCGGATCCTCTGGGTCACTTAAGGTCAAAACGATGTCGTTTTGAAAGGGTATAAAGGCACTTCCCTCTGTTTTTCGACAGAACGCTCCTCCCCTCTCTCTCTCTTCTTCTTTTTTCTCTCCCTTCTCTCTAAAAGGTCGAAGAACTCCGGTTGAATATTCATCGAATTTTGGATTTTATCACCGAAATCTGAGTTTTTTCTTCGGAAGTTCGTCGGAAGTTGGTTGAAAGATCACCGGTTTCTGAGATTCTTCGTCGGAAACTGGGCAGGACACCGAAAACTTCAAGTTTGGCCGAAATTTTCATCGAAAAATTCAAACTTCGTCGAAAAATTCACCGGAATCTGGAATTTCTAGAAATTCCCAGAAAAAAAATCGCCAAAAAGCTTCAAAAAATTTCTTCTCACTCCCAGAACACTCCTAAACCTTTTCTTAGCTCTCTATACGGCCCTATTCTCTCAATCAGTAGCTTTTGCTTACTGTTTTCTGTGTGTTCAGCATCTGTTCCAAGAGGTCCTTTTTATAGGGATTGATCAGAAGTTCCTGATTAATCTCAATTCCTCATTGGACGGGGATTCAATCTTTGAATCCAATATGGACTCTCTTGATTGAATTCCCCTTCACAGTGGGATTCTTCAACTTTTAATCCCAGCCCTCCAAAATCAAATAAAAAAAATAGATAATTAGAAAAGATAGGATAAAAAAATAATAATAATATCAGATATACAAAAAATCAGATAAACGGAACAAGAGAGAAAAAAGAAAAAAAAATTAACAGATAATACAATAAGATAAATCAAAAAAATATTACAAAATAAAAAATAAAAAAATAAGAAAAATAATAAATAAATTATAATATATAATAAATATAGAACTATATAAATAAAATACATATAAATCTATTCTAAATAAAAAATAAATAAATACAGATATACATATATTAATACATAATAATAATAAATAATAAAATACATAAAATACAAAAGGAAAAAAAAATAATACAGGATAAAAATTGAATTGGACCTTACCCATTTGGGCCAGGCCCCATTGATCTGGGCCTGGACCCAATTTGGTGTCTACAGTTGCCCCTTTTTGCACATTTTTTGTGAAACAGAAATTACGCAAAGACGTAGACACCCACTCAAGACTCAGCTCAACATTGTCATTTTTTGTTTTTTGTGTTTTTTTGTTTTTTTTTTGTTTTTTTTTGTTTTTTTTATGTTTTTTTATGTTTTTTTTACCAAAGCTCCTCTAAATAGAGGCTCAACGACTTTGCGAAACATAAATTGCTCCTCTAAACAGAGGCACCACAATTTTGAAAATAAATTACTCCTCTAAACAGAGGCACCACGACTTTGAAAAGTAAATTACTCCTATAAACAGAGGCACCACAACTTTTGAAAAGTAAATTGCTCCTCTAAACAGAGGCACCATGACTTTGGAAAAGTAAATTACTCCTCTAAACAATTACTCATCTAAACAGAGGCACCACGACTTTGGAAAGTAAATTGCTCCTCTAGACAGAGGCACCACGACTTTTGGAAAAGTAAATTGCTCATCTAAACAGAGGCACCATGACTTTTGAAAAAGTAAATTGCTCATTGACAATCATGTTCGAAGGAGTTGAAAGTTGTGTTTGAAGGAATTTCAGGGGATTATGCCCAAAGGTCTTATAAATCAACCCTGATACCAAAAGACATCCTATTTCAAGGATTAGGAACTTACCTGACAAGCCCTTTTTTTTCAATTTTGCAAAATATCTTCATATCTATCTTCTCCACGTGGGATGTTGGAACACCCTTGCTTCTTGAATTTATACACTCTACTTTCCTGAAAGTAGTGTATGCTATACAAATGCATATGAATTTCAATGCATGCTATGCAAATGTTGGCCAATTAATTCCTATTCAATGTATGGTACTCAAGTTTCTTAAGCTCTTTTTCCTTTCTTGGGTGTCAAGCCCTTTGATTCTTCAAGGATCCAATTGCACTGCTCTTCTAATATCGGACCAGTGTAGCTCTTAATTGTTTCTTTCACTCATAATCTTTCTGTAAAAAAAAAAAAAAATCTCTTCCCAGATTCAATGTCCTAATCAGGAACTGAACATCTCGATTCTACCTTTATCACTCTTGATTTATTCAATGTAATGTAAAACTCTTTTTATGTTGTTATTCATTCATCAATCATTATTTCAAACTCAAAAAATGAGAATGCATTTGCACATTTCTTTCATGGTAGGGTACTGAGAAGAAAAGAATATGAATGGTTGGGAAACAGTTACCAGGAAAAGGCACAAAAAATAAGATAAAGCGTTTCTTATTAGCAAAATGTTAGTAAACTTTGGCCAAGAATGAACAATCAGATAATCATGATAACACCATCTTCAAAG